>CM071943.1:23937500-25212500 GCA_036784905.1 Acrossocheilus fasciatus | reverse complement strand
CGGTTACCATGTCCTTTTCTATTTTTGTTTCCCTCTTCCTCCTTTATTCATTCACTCTTTGTCGTAATCTCTTCTAACCTATCACATTCTACATGGAAGATAAACAACCCAGATATGTCAGAGTAACATTGCATGAAATCACATCTCAGTCACTCTTTTCTTTTTGCAATCCAAGCAATGCATGAAATCATCTCTGCATCTCTGCCAGAATGTAATGAGATCATTGTCCTTCTATCTATGATGCTCAATGGAATTTTTTTTCTTTAATATACAGTGGCCCCAAAAAGGATTTGAATATTTACACAGCACTTCAAAATAATACATTTCACTGCATTTATGTAAATTTTTAGATAATTTATTACTATTATTATTTTATTTATTCAATTATTGTGTTTATGTATACATGTACTGTATGTATATATGTGTGTATCTGTGTATATGTTTTAATTAAATGTTTTTATTACCAATATTTTAACTTTGTTGTATGTGCTGGGGTCAAAATATTGTAATTGTTCTGTATTTTATTTTGTTCATGCACTGTAAAAAAAAAAAAAAAAAAAAAAAAGTTGAGCCAATTTAAAATTTTAAGGCAACCAGCAGATTTTTGAGTTTTCTCAACTTGTCGTTTTAAGTTTATACAACAAAAATTTGAGAATCTCCCACAAAAATAAGTTTTAAAATTTTAAGTTTACTCAACTTTTTTTTTTTCTTCTTTTTTTTTTTTTTTTTACAGTGTGGATGTTGTTATGTTGTTTGGATTTTTTTTAAAAATAAAATAGAAATGAAATATAAATAGATAAAAATGAATACATTTCATTATTTTAGACAACAAAATATAATTTGGGAGCCTGTTTCTGTCACCGAATAAAAAATGAAAATGGTATTTCTGAATTTTTATCTCAAAATTCTGATTGCGAGATATAAACTCAGAAATGCAAGATATAAACTCATATTTGCAAGATATAAATTCACAATGGAAAGAAAAAAAGTCAAAACTATGAGATAAAAAGTCCCGAATTGCAAGGAAAAAAAGTCTGAATTCTTGTAATTCTGTGTTTATATGTCAATAACAATTTATAACAATTATAACAAAGTAAAATCTATTTTAACTTTTCAGAGTTGCAAGAAACAAAGTCCGAATTCTAAAAAATGTCCGAAATGTGAGAAAAATTTGCAATTACTTTCATTCTTTGGTGGAAACTGGCTTCCATAATATCAAACTTAGTGGCCCCTGCAAACAAATGTTGGAAATAAAACCACATACAATATTTTTGCAATGCCTTTAAACAAATCGGCTCATTTTAGTCTTTTCATTTTGCATGGTATAAATGAGTGCAAAATTATTGTTTTATCATTTACCAAAAAAGCAACGTAATTGGATTTTTGTTGGATTCCATTACAATATGTTAATTTATGAGTAACCGAACACAATATTTGAAGCCACTGTATATGTGAGCACCTAATGCCTCGGGTTCACTGCCGTCAGGGATAACAGAGAAGAACAGACAGGTGTGCTTGGATGGACGAGAGGGGTGGGTGGCATTTGTGTTGGATGTTTGAAGTGTGGGTGGTTATGGGTGAGTGATGTGTGGATGTGGAGGCTGGATGTCTGTGTGGGCAGTTGGATAAATCACGGGGTTTATTCCCTTTGTGTGAGCATGACTGCAGCACTACTAAATTGCTCTGTATTTCTGCGTGCCCTTTCATGGGGGTTCACCATGTTTATATTTAAACATAACACGGACTGGCACACTAAAGGCCATCTCTGGCACAGAGCGTAGGCAGTCTGCTCTTCTGTGTCCTATGTTATCTCTTTGCCTGTCTCTAACTCTTTCCCATTGGTTGACCAACTCAATAAAACAGTCCCTTGTCTGTTTTGAAATCTTAGAGGAATGCAGTGTTTTCTCTGGTTTTGACATCCATTTTAAAATGAAGAAAAGCACAGTGTTGATTACTCACAGCATGGGAAGCTTGTCTAGTACACTGTGTTCCAACTTGCAATGGCTAGAGAATAGAACACACATTCACACCTCCAGAAAACAGAGTGGGGGAGAATAGTTACATCTATGTCCTTTTTGCAATTTCTAATTAAAATAAAAAAACAAAAAATCAAAAATATAAACACTATTATCTCTAAAATTATGTACAGTAGGTTACAGGAATGTTACGATGCAAGACTGCTGTCCATTACCACATAAAATAATTATGCCATAAAAATAAACAAAAAAGTGCTATAATAGTGGAAGTCTATGACACATGCAAGTAAACTGGAAATAAAAAAAAAACATAGGAATTTGCATATTTGCTAGAAATAATTTTTACACTTTACTTAAATTGTTATGGTTTCTTTACAAATGTTTTGTAAAGTTTTTAACACTGTATTTGCACATTTAATAGATTTATATTTTCATTAAATGTTAATTTTATTTTTCTTCGCAAAAATACACTAACGCAAATATATACAAGCTGAAAAATTAAAATATTCTGAAATGCCTTGCTCCTTCCAAGTGCATTTTAATCATAATTTTAATCATAGCCTGCGCTGTACAAAATGACAGTGATTTTAACGGTAAAAAAACTGTGAAAAGCTACGGTAAAAACCTGTTAAATGGTTAACGGTAAGTTCCCCTAATATATTCGGTGAAAAACTGTAATAGACATTTCAGACAATTTTACGGTGAAATACCGCTTTTGGAAGTGAAAAATAATGTAAAATTTACAGGGAAAAACCGTAAATTGACGTTCCCAGAATTCCCTGCGTTGCATTTCAAATTTTGTTTGAATTTGATGTTTTTTCTTTGAAATAACTAGGTTTCTTCTTAGTTTTTTCTTATCAGTTATGTTTATTAGGGTTATATGTTACATCTAATGTTGTTAAATTAATGTTTATTGCATATTTCAGTTTAATGAGTCTCACCATGATGGTGTTTAGTGCTTGTGTGAATGACACTGTGCACCTTCTATATATGTTATTATTTAAAAACTGCTTGTGATGGGCTTTGGTTCCTCATGTGACTTTTTCATCACCTTCTGCAGTTGGTGGTTATCAGTGTATTTCAAAGGTACAAAACAGATTTCATTACTTCAATAGGTTGGTATATTAACATTATATCAGTTAATGAAATTACAGTATTTAACTGTAAATTTAAGTTAAAACCGTTAAATTAAAAATTGTTTTGAACCCTGGACATTCCTTAAAACATGATGCTTGAGCATGTCTTTATTATGATACCTAAGTGGCCAGCATGCTCTGCCAAACTCACTTTAAAGGGAAGTGCAGTGCATGAGTTGTGCTGCAATAAATTTAAGCAAGTTTCACGCAACAATGACTTATGCAAATCCCACAGCATTCTATTATTTTGCTAGAGTTCACCTAAAATTCTGTGCATGCTTGATTATATATGAGTGTCTATGTGTGACACGGCCAAATCAGCCTCTAGAGAATCAGCCACTAAAGATCACCTGTTCTGACCATCTCACACACGATTGTTAAGTCTATTCTCTGAGCTTGAGATCTTCTCTGCACCATCCTTCCATCAAACCGCGACTCCCTGAAGAATTCAGTCCGTCTGTTATGTCACGCTGACCTCTCTGCTCCAGTTTATCTCTCTCCTAAAGTTTCTTTCTCTGATCTACTCCCTTTGATACCGCCTTTCTTTTGCCCACCTGTGCTGTATTCGTTCTCAGCGGCTTTGCCATTTATCTTGCATCAAATGCATTACACACATACCTATCATCTTATTTTCCCCTCTATTTGTCATTTTCATTTCGCATCCTTCTTCCTAGTTTGGTGCCTTTTTGTCTCTTCTGGTAGGTCATTTTTTATTGGGGCGATCAGGACTGTTGCATAACTGCACAGGACAGATGGACAGGTCACGTATTATTAGTATCAGACACAGTCATAAAGTAGGTTTTAATGGGCTACTGTTGCCAGATCCAAAGTAATTTGATATCGGGTGCAGAAGACATTGTTGGGTGAGTGACAGACTTATTGTGTGAGGAGATGGATGCAACAGGATTTGAACGAAAGACGTAAGAAGATTGCAGGGTGTGGTTTGCAAAGTTCTTAGCAGGTTGTGCATTGTGACTCATGGTAATTTTTTAATCCTGTTATCATAGCTGGCATACTGCATCATCTATTTTTTGCAAGTATCGACCTAACCATAGCAGTTCATATCTTCTGGTTCCTCCATATAAAGAGAAGTTACACAGGCATCACAATTATTATTACTCATGCTTAGGGTTAAGGTTTTAGGATGAAGCACTAATTCTAAGTATTACACTTCGGTGTGTAATATGCATCATTTGTGCAACAGTCCTAAAATAGTGAAGCTATTTTCAAACAATTTTAGCTTAGCTGATAAATCATAGACAAAATGCAACCAACCAGATAGCAATGTGGTACTCTGAAGTTTGGAACACCTGTGCAAACACTTTAACAAAACTCTAGCAACCACATAGCAATATGTTAAAACTACCCCAAAACACCTTAGTCACTGCATAATAACACTGTTGTGTAAACTGTAGTTAGAACAGCTTAGCAACCACACAGCAATGAGCTAAAAATAAAGCTTGTTGATTTTAGATTTCATACTTCCAAATATGCTGAAAACACTGAAAATCTCAGTAATCATTTTTTTATTGTTGCATCTTGTGAAAAATTATGTTCATTTCTCTAGCCTAGGAAATGATGCAACAGATTACATAGGCTAGATAACAATAGATTACACAGTAGTCTCTATTGGTATTGAAATTGTGGCACTTCCTGTCCAACCTGGCCCTGGACTGATTGCCTTTCATTTGCTAATATTTATGATAATTTCTTTTCAAACATGCACATGTAAATGACAGGAAAATGTGGGGCGCTGTGTGATCAAAATAACATGCAGTGCTGACAAGAGGCGAGCACACATGCATATTATACTTCAAAGGTGTTGAATGGATTCTGATTCTGAACACATTTTTGTGTTGTATGCCTTGTTTGTGCGCCTGTGTTTATGCACATCTCCCTGTGAACCTATTCACGGTTGGCAGAGTCGGGATTCTGTATTTTTCCACTGTGCCCGCTGCAGCCCACAGACACTCAGCATTTGGTCTCAGGTGTGCCGTGCCTGCTGGGACCCAGCCAATCAGAACATCAGCACCCTTCCACTAAACAATCAACAGCCAATCAGAACATCAGCACCCTTCCACTAAACAATCAACAGCCAATCAGAACATCCACACTCTCAAACAGCTACTTGGCTGCAGTACAAGAAGACCTCATATCACTTTCTCAATATCCATCACATCACTGATACCTCCTTCACACATCCACACTTTCACGAGGGGAAAGACAGTATGGTTTAATGTAAGACAGAATGGTTATGAATATAACGTAAAAAGTAAAAAAAAACATATTAAAACTTAAACTATATGTAAATATATTATATTATATTATTATTTTCTGCTCATCTAAACGTAGTTACATGACTTTTGTTTTTGTCTGTGTGTGTTCTTTGGATCTGTTTACCTGTTCAGCTCCATGAGGGAACTACAGTGGAGAAAAAGCGTCACGGAGGAATATATATATATATATACATAATTATCCTTATATATCACAGTAGTGTAAATTAAAATATATCACCTTTTTATATAACTTCAGTGTAATTATATACTCTTTTTTTCTGAAGGGTGGCTTAGTTGTACCTTTATAAGGGCAGGAAGTTAAAAATACCTCAGAAAATGTGTTTTATTGCCATCCAGTAACACATTTATTAACACATTAGAACTCAGATAATGCAATTTTAGGTTTTTCTTCTTGCCTTTATTTTCAAGTTTACAGTTTGTATCCCATGAAATCATGAAAATAATGTAAAATATATCAAACTTTACCTCAGGCTCAGCAGCTTTCTCTCAGCATGCTGCCATTTTAATTTTAGATAAGTGTGGTGAACTGATACAAGTCTCTTGACCTGAATATTTGCAGTGACCAACATATATTTTAACTACTTTTTTCCTAGAAAGAAGGCCCTCACTGTCAGGTTAAATTAAGAGCATGCAGTTTGTCGAGGTACAGTTTCAAAGTGGCTTCCCCAACACTGTTCACTACTCAGATAACAGCAGAAACAAGGGATGAAGATCAACAGAGATGGAGGAAGTGAACACATAAGGAGAGAGAACATGCAAGATATGAAGAAAGTGAGACACACAGACACAAGTGAGCTGAGACAAAAGGAAGGCGGTTCTCCAATTTTTTTGTCTAGAGATATGCTCAGAAATCCCAATAGGCGACTGTGGCACACAGACACACTGAACCACAACCCAAGAGAATATCTAAGGTTCCTCAAAGGAAAGAAGTACACAGATGCAGCCTTAGGATGTTTTCACAACCTAAATTAATTGTACATGCAATTAATCTCTGGTACACTGAGTACAATGCATTATATCACACCCAAAATACAGTACAAACAGTACAAACAAACACACTGTAAAGCACAGACTTACAGAGCATGTGAGTTTTTCCACGAAACAGGTGTGTACGTGCACCTGTAATGAGGGCTATTAAAGTATATTAACTGTAAGATGACAATGCAGTTGCTTTTGAAGCATGAATAATTGGTGTAGCCATTTTAATATGATCAGATTTCCATGTAAAAATTTAAAAGCTTATCTTAGGTTACAGTCTGTCTGTAAGATATCTCTTTCTAACCGCACGTGAGACTACACTTTAATTCACTCTGAGCTCACTCTGGTTTCACACTTTCACCTTTTCCCCTCCGTCTTGTTTTTATTCAATATAGCATCACATCTGCTTTTCCTTATAGGCTGCTGGCAATTGATGGCTGTTAATTTATCTATTAAATATAGATGATCACATTTTACCTGAATATACTTTTTTCCATGCCATATTGCCCTTGGCTTGCTAACTGGAGGGATTTGTAACACGCTATTTTATGTAAAGCTGATTATGAAACAGTAATTACTGTGAAAAGCACTATATATATATAACCGGCTTGACGTGACATTTACAAATGTGTCAAAGAATAATTTAGGTGGAGTCGTGAAATATCCATCTGATGTAACAAAAACTGATGCACAAATAAAAACATAACAAATGACTTGGTATTGAAGTATTGGGTTGATACTCAAAACATACTTTATATTTTATAAACCTACTTAAAACATCTGTGAAAATTAAATTTATTTAGGTGATTTGAAGGGTTTATGAAAATTATATATCACTTTATAGGTAACATATATGGTAATATCTCTCTTGATATTGGGCAATATATGTCATATGTTCACATTTCTGTATGGGTCTTTGTATGGCTAGCTGTAGTCTTTTGTAAAATGTATAAATAAGAAGGCTGTAAAAAAAAAAAAAGAAAAAAAAAAAAGAAAGAAAGCCAGATTTTGCCTTAGCATGTATTTAGGTTATGGTGAGTAGGTGAGCTGCCATGCTAATAAGTTTGCTCATGTTATCCCTCACGTGAGCGTCGGGTGTCAATTCTCTGGAATTCACCCTCTTTTCTCCATATAACTGTCACCATCCAACTCGAGACGCTCTGCTTGTCTCTCTGTATCTCTCACCTTGAGTGCTAAATTCTAGTTGAGGAAACGACACCAGGTGCCTGCTTATAATCTGTCTCTCTTTATTGACATTCTCTAGATTGTGTTACTGAGGCCACAATCCACACACATCTATCTATTCCATCTGACACATTGCCCATTCTGTGAGAAAATAAAACATGATATTACAAGGACATGTTTTTCATAAATTAAATAACTGCCATTTTATGTTGCATATTTTATATATTTTAAATATTTTATATTCAATTAACAATCAATCATCGCCCACTTCCAGGTAATAGATAGGTGCGTAGGGAAAAAAGACCAAAAAGTAAAAAAAAACTAAGAAACAAAAGACATTTTGAAAATATTGAAATTTTATATGAATTAATTTTTTTCCGAAAAATAAAAAAATAAAAAATCTTTACAGAGAATATCACACAGCATACAATTTCTTACTGTAGGTGTGAATAGAATAAAAAAAATTGCAGGGCACAATAATAGATAGCCCACAAAGTACATTTAGTAAAATCTGTTTTATTTATTTATTTTATTTTATATTTTGTTCATGAAACATCATGAACTAGGCAAAATAAATAAATAAATAAATAATAATATATATATATATAGAGAGAGAGAGAGAGAGAGAGAGAGAGAGAGAGAGAGAGAGAGAGAGAGAGAGAGAGAGTAATTTTTTATGTGTTTCTTATATTTGTGCTGTAGCCTATAAAAAATTCATATGTGGGTGATCACACACAAGAACAGACAAAACATTTTATTTATTTATTTTATATTGTTATTTTTGTCACAGTGTTTTAGAGTATTGGTATTTTTCTGAAATGTTCTGCAGGAACGTCATGCTATTGTATAATACAAATTGTATCAACTCGGTCAAATGTGACACAGCAGCGGGTAACCATGGAGACTAGAGAAATGTCTCCAAGTGTCTTAGGAATCCACTTTCCAGCTATGTTTTAAATATTGAAATGCACATTTGTGTGAGCATAAGCATGGGTATACATCGGCTCTTTATGAGCACAGGTGTGAGTTTGCTCTCTTCAGCAAAGTGAAAGAAAGTTCAAATGAACAAGGTCCTCCCATGTCAAATAAGCCTATTCACTAAAATGAATTGGATATTCCAGTGTTACATTTGACTAGTTTAGAATGAACTGATTCACTTGAATGAATCAGACTTTCCAATGCTATGAGAGTTTACAGTTAACCAATTCACTAGTATTGATCTGACCTATTCACTAATGAAGTGGGCTTTCCAACAATATATGATTATAGAATAACACAGTTTAAAATGAAGTTAAGTAGCTTTCCAATGCTACATATGAGAGAGTTTAAAATGAATCTGAATTACTAATGCTATGACTAAATTAGAATTAACTGATTCATTAAAATGAATCAAACTTTCTTCTCTACATATGACTATTTTACAATAAACTGATTCACTAAAATGAGTCGGACTTTCTTCTATGACTATAGTTTACAATAAACTGATTCACTAAAATGAATCAGACTTTCTTCTCTCTATATAACTATTTTACAATAAACTGATTCACTAAAATGAATCAGACTTTCTTCTCTACATATGACTATAGTTTACAATAAACTGATTCACTAAAATGAATCAGACCTTCTTCTCTATATATAAGTATTTTACAATAAACTGATTCACTAAAATGAATCAGACTTTCTTCTCTATATATAACTATTTTACAATAAACTGATTCACTAAAATGAATCAGACTTTCTTCTATACATATGACTATAGTTTACAATAAACTGATTCACTAAAATGAATCAGACTTTCTTCTCTACATCTGACTATTTTACCATAAACTAATTCACTAAAATGAATCAGACTTTCTTCTCTACATCTGACTATTTTACCATAAACTAATTCACTAAAATGAATCAGACTTTCTTCTCTACATCTGACTATTTTACCATAAACTAATTCACTAAAATGAATCAGACTTTCTTCTCTACATATGACTATAGTTTACAATAAACTGATTCACTAAAATGAATCAGACTTTCTTCTCTATATATAACTATTTTACAATAAACTGATTCACTAAAATGAATCAGACTTTCTTCTCTATATATAACTATTTTACAATAAACTGATTCACTAAAATGAATCAGACTTTCTTCTATACATATGACTATAGTTTACAATAAACTGATTCACTAAAATGAATCAGACTTTCTTCTCTAGATCTGACTATTTTACAATAAACTGATTCACTAAAATGAATCTTTCGTCTCTACATATGACTATAGTTTACAATAAACTGATTCACTAAATTGAACTGGACTTTACATATGCCTAGTTTATAATAAACTGATTCACTAAAATAAAGCAGACTTGCCAATGCTACATATGAGAGATGATTCATTAGAGAGATTCTATTGTACTGAGGTAACAATGTTTCCTGTCTCTACCCCTAACCTTACCCTCAAAGAAAGTTTTTTTTTTTTTCTTTTGGACATTTTTATATCTTCATTATCTAGTGTGATAAGCTTCTTCCTTAACATATTATTAAGCTATTATTAAGTAGGCAAAACCTGACCCACACACATTAGGACTGACAGCATGTTCATTTCTCAGCAGGATATGCTGTTCTCCAAGGTGGGGTGGAGAACACTCAGGAAGTTTCAAAAGCTTTGTCTCAGAGAGGATGTGTGTGTTCAGGCCAAACGACCCTCCATAAAGACATCAGGACATACTCTCACTGTATCCGGCATGTGGCTTATTTTAAATCAGCTGCTATATGTGTCATGATCTCACCAGCTCAGGAAGGGCTTCATATATTGGCAGATGTAAGGGATATTCTGGGTTAAATGTGTTGACACTGAAGATGGATTATCTCAGAGTCACGTACATGTGTTTATTGCACGTGATGGATTGTTTTCATAGTGTGGACGAGCAAAGTCAAAACCGCAGACAACTTTGACATCCAGGCAAATGTTTAAGATACTCCAAAGACGCCAGTCAAGAAATGCTTAACATGTTTTATTATGTTTATTAAAATTTTATTATTTCATTTTTATGTCCATTTGACTAGTTTTATGGCAACGTTTTTTTAAAATGGGGTTGTATTAGTGACAGAAAATGAAAGGTTTAGTAAACTAAATGCTATTGAAATATATGTACAAAGTAAATCTAAATAAAGCAAATAGCTGCATTTACTAGTGGTATATATATATATGTGTGTGTGTGTAATTTAATTAAAATATGATCCACCTCTATTAAAAGACTGTGGAAAAACAGCACTATTATTAGGCACTGTGTGAGAATATATGTACTGTGCAGGTATTATTCAGTGACCTGTGCGGATTTGCTCTGAGCTGTCTGGTAAATAGACTTACCTTGAGCCCAACTATTTTCCATCCAGCGCAGGTCGTGGCTGTTTAGGGATCTTTGGCTATGGGCCTGTATTGTTGTCAGGTTTGGCTGGTCAGTTTGATTCGCACTTAGAGTATGATCTCAGTGCTGAGCAGAAGTGTTTTTGTATAGGTGAAAATGGAAAAGGTCTTCTTGTGTTCCTCAGGTGACTTTATAGTGTTTATATGCTGCACGTTTTTCTATTGCTTTCACTCTAAGTATACCAGTTGGTTTTCAGGTATGTCAGTCAACACCTTCTCATTTACCCCATACTAATCCATCCTTACTGCTCATCAGGAGATTTGGCCCCCGTGGTTCCTCAAGGTCATCCTGTCCTCTCTTAATTTCTCTCACTCATACACACACAAACACAAAAATTTGGATTCTGTGGATGTCATATCGAGTCATTGCTCTCTAATTGCTAAAAGCGATTCAAAACACACAAGGTGAATTAATAAAACAGCTGTACTACTTTTGTTTGTGATATTTTGAGTCCCCAACTAGTGAATCCTTAGAATGCTGAAATAGCTTATATAATTGTGTGTATTTAAAATCAAGTCATTGTCCTGCTCTTCAGAGCTAACCAACCTTGTTTTCTGTTATTGCTTATGGCATTATTCTCAATGCATCTCACAATCAATTTTCTTGCATAAGGTCACATATTCCTGAAATATTTATGATTATTTAACAAAGTGGAAATTAAAATATGTATGCCAGGACTTGACTTTAATTATTAAGAATGAATTGGATCATGAAACGTAGTCTCTTATTACAGGTGAGTGAAGAGGAAAAGCTGAAAAATAATTTCCTTTCCTTTGAATTGTGTTTTGTTGAAAGATTATGTAGATACATATTTTTTCTTTAATAATATGCACTGAAAAAATCATGCACACTAAGACCAGAACATGAAGAAATGATTCGTATTAAGAAGGTAAATAGAATCAATTTGAATTGCATTTTCTCGGCAAAGAATTTGCTACACATCAGTGTTCATAACTGCATGCTAACTCATACCCTTTGTCCTGGTTTGACGATGCCAGTCTGCACATCAGTTCCAGAGTCTTTAACCCATTGATAGCTGCATTGAGAGATTAGCATGGCCCAAATCGCATTACTGTTTCACCTGTCTCCATTCTTGAAGCCCCGTCTTGGCCTTGGCTTTGACCTCCAGCTCTTACTGGGTTACAGGGCAGACTGTGCTCCTACAGACTTCATTTGCAGACACAATGTACCAATTCTGGGATTGAATTAAGAGGAGTTGAGTGCTGCCTTGGCGTTGGCCGTGGTTTAATGCCCTCGTTATAACTCCGCCAAAAGTGCCACAGCTAACCTATCACTAATTGCAGGATCGGGTGCTCTCATTTTCATTCAGGTCTCAGATTTACACTGCCAAAGCTCAGAATGTTTCATATCTCAGAATGTACTGCAACAGCAAGTAACTGCTGAAACTCTCTGTTCCGTCTCAGATCAGTAATTAGGCTGGTGTTTCACTCTGTTGGCAGTTTGAATTGGCTCCTGCCCTCGTTTTGCTACTTAACTGGAGGTCAGTGTTGTTTAAATATTTGTAAAGACATACTGGTCTGTACAGATCTTAACAGCAGCATATCTGGTTAGCTCTGTGATGAATTACTTGTCGTTTAGCAGATGCTGTTTACATAGCATAATAAACATATCAGGCACGGGCCCTTCACATGGAGCCATTTGGGGTTATGTATTTAAAGGCACAATGGTTCTCTCAGGGATTCTCAAGTTCACGGGTCTCAAAGGTCTCTGTGATCAAAGTGTCAAGCTTGTGTCACTGGACAAAACCTATAACCTCTGGTATACCATCCCTCAATTTGCATTTGTTCCATTAATGAATAAATGAATCGTGTGACCCTTTGACACGGCCATGCTCACATTCTAAAGCATAGTAATGATGTTTTAATGTTTAAAGCTCTGTTGCAAAGAAAATAATGCTAAGGCAAAAGAGATTTCAGTGAATAACAACTTAAATTTGTGTTCTCACTCAAAGCTATTTTGGTTTCAGAATATGTTACAGAATTCTGAAATGCTGCTTTATTTTATTTTTTTAGATTAAAAGTCACAGGTTACTCTCCACTTGTGTTTATGCATAACAATAAACGCATATCTCATATCTTTTTTAAAAAAAGTAAAAATAAATCTTTTAAAATATCTAAATAAAATTAGACAATGGTAAAATGAATAGATCTCTGTCTCTGTCTGAAGTCTCTGAAATAATATTTAATAATAAAGATCTATCTGGCTGTCTTGGTCATTTCAAGAAAAGGAGGTCCCTGCTCTGTAGTGGTTTTTGATGTTTTTCATTCTTCTCTCATGCTTTTTCCATGGCCCATTTTCCACTCCAGAGTTCCAGCAGGCGGATTAGAGAGAGAGAGAGATTAAAGTCAAACCTGCTGCTTGTGGTCCAACACTACTGCAAACCTCCTACTGTAGAATAGATGATACGTGCATCCATCCTCCTTCAAAATACGTGCATTTCTCTTTCTCTGAGGAAAATCATGTGGCTAGCTCATTTCATTTGTGTGATGTCTTCAGAATTATATTGCCCATTTACTTTCATCACCCACCAGTTTGCACTGAATGTCATATAATAGCATTTTATACACGGCTTCAATCTAAAAAAAAAAAAAAAAAAAAAAAAAAACACTGACACAATAATACCATTGCCACTGTCTAAAACTCAGTGCTCTCAGTTCTTCAGAAAACAAACATCTGCCCAGGCAGGCGAGACACTCTATTTCATTTCGTTGGCTGAACGATTGACACTAGTAATCCCCTACCCCGAGGGCCACTGGTATCATGTGTCACCTGTTTTTCCTCTCATTTGCCAGTCTCCTATATTTGCACAGACGATATCACACTAGTGCTACACTCTCAGAAATAAAGGTACAAAAGCTGTCACTGGGGTGGTACCTTTACAAAAGGTACACTTTTGTACTTATTAGGTTCAAATATGTACACTTTAAGTACTAATATGTACCTTTAAGGTACCAAAATGGACCCTTTAGGTACAAACATGTACCTTTTGAAAAGGTACCGCCCCAGTGACAGCTTTTGTACCTTTATTTCTGAGAGTGTATAGAATTTCATATGCATGTTCTTTATTAAAAAAGTATTGTTTTTAATGTGCAAGTCACAGTTGCCTTTGGCTTGCACACTAGGGGACTAAAGATATTATGTACTATGTACAGTGTGCTATGTATGAATATTATGCCATGACTTTCAATTAACTCCACAGTTAAACTGCTTAGGGGTGGGTGATATGATTGAAATTTTAACCCTGTCATTTAGTTTAACCACTGCAGTGATACACATCACCAAATAATTAGACTTTACACTACATCAAATTGTTAGAAATGGAACAAAACCTTACAGGTTTCATAATACTCAATATCATAAAAAATGAATAACTCCAAGAACAAGTATGGCCAACCTTATTCCCATACATACAGTAAACTCAGGTAGCTAAAGCAATATAGGCATATAGCAAATCTCAACTGCTTGATTGTTTATATTGTCACAAAATGTAAACTATATTATTGTGAAGAAATATTTAAAGTTAGATTTATAGTACATCCAACAGTAACAGGTAAAGCAATATGTAGATACTATATAGCAAATAACTCAGCTGTGTGACTGTTTATATCATCATAAAATATGTAGCCTAAATTATATTATTGCAAAGCTCTGTATATAAAGCTGAATATAACTCCAAATTTATCCACATACATACAGCATACTCATGTAAAGCGATAACAGCAAATCTCAACTGCCTGATTGTTGCAAAAATGTAATCTTATCACACACAGCTCTATATAAAGTTGGATATATAATCTATATCCAACTTTATCTGTATACTCAAGCAAAGCAATAAACAGTATATAGGCCTTGTTGAGATAATCACAAAAATGTAAAGTATATAAAAGGCATTGAAAGGCATGAAGACATTAAGATATAAAAATTATCATTATTATTTATGTTAAGCAGCTTGGAAACAATGTGCATTGAGAAAAGCTATACAAATAAAACTTGGGGGGAAAAACTGTTGTTTATTGTTAACATTATTGTTTTTTTCTTTGACTTCTTGGCCAAGTCAATGTTATCTGCTAGTTTGTTATAGTTTTCACTTAATAGTGTCATGACCCTTGCGAGTGCCTTAAAGTGTGCACCTCACCAGCTTCCCTAAGACATCCATGTCACAGGGAGAAAAACAGCTGAGTCTCTCAGCTTCCCCCTCCTCTCCAGACTGTTTTCCATCTACATCCTCCCCTCCCCCACCCTTCCTCACTCTTTGTTCGCATTCTGTCCTCTCCGCTTGTTGCCACCCAACACCGTTTCCGGCGCTCTGATTGGTCGATTTGATGTTAGAGGCGGAGCTACTGATGCAGCGGTGACATTTTGTCAGTTCGGCGAGCGATTACAGTGTCAGTAGAAGAGCTTCCGAGAAAGCGTCCGGTACTCGGGCGATTAAGCTGCTCTTTCTCGCTTAAAGTCCCCTAAATTTCGACCTTAGAACAACTAGAAGAAGATAAGAACTATATTATTCGTGTCGTAAAAGAAAGGATTGAATCCAAACACAGAGCTGTGTTCTTTCTTCTGTCGTGTCGCCTTTCTTCCTCCTTCCTGTTTCTTTTGTTTATGTCCTGCAGTGTTCTACTGTACGGCGGAGAATACATCATTGACCGTGAATAAACGATAGAGTGAAACGAGATAAACGAAAGATAGAAAGAAAAAATATTGAGGCCATTTCGTCTTTTTCATCCGTCTACACGTCTGTGGTGTCCAGCTGGACCAGGAGCGAGAGTCTAATGCCCCCGGAGGATGAGCCCAGCCATCGAGGGGATGCAGACAGAGCCGCAGGGGTATTTGGGGAAAGGGGTGCTCCTTGAGCCCTTTGTGCACCAGGTGGGGGGACACTCCTGTGTGCTCCGCTTCGGGGAGCAGACGATATGCAAGCCCCTCATCCCCCGAGAGCACCAGTTTTACAGGAGCCTCCCTGCGGCTATGCGGAAGTTTACACCGCAATATAGAGGTAAGTCAGTTAGCTACTAACGTGACGTCTTATTCCGTGGTCCTGGCTATTAAAGCCATTCCTTTCTTTTTCGTGACTGTCTTTTGCGTACAATGTGATATTTTTCGTGACTGTAAAAAATCATCTTCATGTTAAATGAAGGCCAGCAGTGCTGCTGTGTTTCCGTCTTAACGCTATTCTCCTCAAGGCGGCGCTATTGTAATAAATTCTTAAAGGGACAGTTCACCCAAAAAAAAGAAAATTCTGCTATTATTTACTCGCCTTCATGTTGTTCCAAACCCGGGTGTCTGTCTTTATTTAGTGGAACCGAAAAAGAGACACCTGCCAGTCACGTTCATTGTCGTGTAAAATGAAAGTGAACGGTTACAACCATCACCTTTCTGTTTTTTAGAAGTTTAAACTACTTTAAATATTTGGGTGTACTGCGTTTGTAAATGGCCCCTAAAAGGTAAGATATTGGCAAGGCTGTACTTTAACGCATACACCTTGGTGTCTGGGTTTCGTTTGAAGATACCTGAATGTGGAGCGTTTCCCAGCTCAGAAATGGCAAGTGTTTTTTTTTTTTTTTTTTTTTTTTTTGGACCCAGAGACTGCTGACATGACATCATAGACTGACTCCCACACACTTGTGGTTTCAAAATTTGCTGTCATACCTGAGGAAACACCTGGAAAGACAAGTTCAACCGGCTTAGATTTTTTGCTTGTGTCCATTTGTCTCATTTTTCTCTCTCTGTTCTTTCAAAACATACACGGATAAACACAGCCCAGTTTGTATGCACACGGCAGAATCCATACAGCTTAAATGGGCTGTTTTCCAGTGTGATAAGTGTGCTGGACATATGTTTTTTATTGGGTGAGGTTGGGTTGGGGGGGGTCAAAACAGAAGCTTGGGCATCTTTGTGGTTGTTTATGAAATGCATTTTAACGGTAGGAAGTTATTGTCAGTAATATAATGAGTGCCTGATTTAAATATTCTGAATTGCAAGTCTAGGCGAGACTCTGGCAGTGTTTTTTGCATTGTGCTCTGTTGTTTTGAAAATGATGCTTTTAAATTTCTTAATAAATATATATCAAACATGAAAAAAAATGCTGATGAAATATAATTTATGATTTATTTTTTTGTGCTGTCCTTTAAAAAAATATTGTATTGAATTATTTGCATTTTTTACTTTGATACATTAAAAATATTATAATAATGTTATTGAGAATGAGAATAAAAACCACTAACATTACAACATTAAAAATATTTATTTAAATTTTCTGTCTATCTATAAGAATTTTAAATGAACTTTTTCATGACCTTATCCCTTTTAGTACTCTCTATTCTCTCAGAATAACAGATTTATTTATATATTATTATTATTTTTTTATTTATTTAGTGCAAAATATGTTTCTTGTGTATGTCGGGTTCATAATACATTCTTGTAATTCTTGTGATGTTTACACGTGATGCGTTCATTTTCTGATGCATTGTGCTTTTTGGATGCTCTTGCATTTGAGTCATGAAGTGATATGATACAATAAATAATGCTGGTTTCATCATATCTTTAGCCTCTTGTCATTTGTTTGTTGGCTGGTTTCCTTCTTGTGTGGCATTGATTGAATGGACATTTGATGTGGTTTGCTGTGACAGATTCAGAAAACTGATCTAGTGAAGCTGCTCCTTGGATGTTGCTGTTGTTGTTGTTGTTTGATAGAGTTCTCTCTCTTTTCCCAACCCTCAGCCTTCTTTGCTTCCTCTCTCTCTTTTCCAAGAATTTCTGTCTCGTTGTTTGTTTGTTATGGATTGTGTGATTCCTATCAGGTTAGGAGCAGCCCGTGCTGTCGGCTCAGTAGCTTTTGTTAAAGACTGGCGAGCTTTTAAGCGCAAAAAAGAGAAGTGGGTAAGAGATGTTAAAGATTTCCAAGACTCGGATCTCTGACTACTTCCTGTTTGCTGAAGTTATGATTTCACCTCTGACCTCATTCTTTTCTTTTTCTCTCTCTCCTCTTCCATCTCTCTCTCATCTCTCTGCAGGTGTGGTGTCGGTGAGTTTCGAGGAGGATGAGGAAGGAAATTTGTGTCTTATTGCGTACCCTCTGCACAGTGAGCTTGGGGACTTGGAGAACGTGGACCCCTCGGCAGACCTGGAACCCAATAACAAAATAAAATGGGTCAGTAAGATGCTGCTGGACAATGAGGGCTACAGCAAGGACCGGTCCAGACATGCTCGGAAGGATAAGGACAAGAGGTGAGAGGATGGTAACATCTGATTGTGCAGTCGTCCTAGCAATATGCATAATAGATGCAAAAATGGGGTTGAAGAATAGAAACGTTGAAGTGGTGTTAACTTTTACACAGTTGTTTTTGTCTTAAAAATGTCTATAAATGTAGTCAATGATTGTTTGTTAGAATAGTTATAGTCAATTTTAACTGTGATTAAAATGGCATGTAATTTAGTCAACAAAAATAACATTTTAACATGTGGACAAATCCAATAGACTTACATTGAATTAGAGGCCAGAGACCAGGATATAATAGACACTTGGGAGTGTGTCTTTAGATATGTAAGCATCCACCTAACAAGTAGGGCTGAATGATTAATTAAAATAATAAAATCAAAATCGCAGTTTGGCTTAGTTTGATTATCAGATTGTGAAGGCTGCTGTTTAATTATATATGTACACGTACGTTTTGGAGTGTGTTCGTTTACATACATGCAGCTCACAATAACAATATTTTTACTGTGTCTCAGAGCAGCTATTAAAATAGTAATTCTAAAGTTATTTTAATAATAAATTTTAAGTTATTAATATTTTATTAAATACAATTTTTTTACATTGAAATAAAATAATGAAATAAAAATAAGAATTTTGATAATTTTATAGTCATATTGATGTACAATCAAACTGTGCAGCAAATTAGCATTTTAAATTGCAGTCACAATTTTTATCAGAAAAATCCCCAAATTGTTCAGCCCTACTACATCTTGATAACTGGTTCAGGTTCAGATTCTTTCTCAAGGACACAATACTGACAAATCACGTACTGTTCCTTGCAGATCGAACCAGCAGCTTTTCAGTTAGCAGTTTTAAGCTTTAATGCCTAGGCCACAATACCCCACATCTCTTGAATAATACTAGCCTGTGTTCTCCTGTAATAATGGCCCTGCTCAGTACTTGTATGACTCAATGAGAATGTGACCGATCGAAGCGTCCTTGTCGTCATGAGGAGGCGCTGAACGCACTGACCCACAGAACACCCAGCTGGGCAGAGCAGATGCACTCTCAGCTGCTGGCAACCGGACTGGTTCAAATGTGTGTTATGAGCCAAAGTTTAGCAAGAGGTTATGTAACCAGCGTAGCTTTGTGACTTAGAAGTGACCTCAGTGTGACTGGGGAAGGGGTGAAAGGCCAGATAAAAGGCATTTGTTCTTTGTGGGGGATTTGGGATTTAGGATTTTAGGAATCATGGGTATTAACCCACCTCAACAAGCCATATGATTTGGGGTGTTTATGTCAAACGGCACAGGAAATTGTATACCTTGTATAATTTGTTCAGAGATCGCCATGAAAATAGCCTTGATGCTGGCATGGCGTTAAAAAGTGAATAAATAAATAAATAAACAAATGGCACAGGATGAGTTACACGCCAAAATTTAATACTCAAATGTAAGGGTTTGTTTAGATATCTTAAAACAAGTTCTACCAAGTTAGCCGTAATCTGTCTGTCAGGCTGACCCACCTCTGTTCTCACCCCTCCAGTGTCAAACGCGAGGAGGAGCTGGAGTGGCTCAAGCAGGCCGAGGTGTTCTACTACAGCCTGGAGAGGAGCAATGCTGCCGGCCCTCAGCTCAAGCACAACCCCTGGAGCCTCAAGTGCCACCAACAACACCTGCAGAGGATGAAGGATAATGCAAAACACCGCAACCAATACAGTATCCTTCAATGCTGCCACAAACAACAAAGGTGGATTGGTCTAGTGCAGTTTGCTGCTGATTGTTAGATTATTTCATAAATTTATATACATAAACAGCACTGTTCAAACATTTGAGGTCAGTAAGGCTTAACCTAACCTTTTTTTTTTTTTTTTTAAAGAAATTTAAGTACTTTTATTCTGCAAGGATGCGTTAAATTGATTAAAAGTGATAGTTAAGACATTTATATTGTTATAAAATATTTCTACTTCAAATAAATGCTGTTCTTTTGCTCTCTATTCATCCAAGTATCCTGAAAAAAAAGATTACAAAATTTATTTTTAAAAAAAGTAATAATAATAATAATACTTAAATAACAATAATAATAAAATTGTAATAGTAATAATATTTTGCGAATTACAGTTCACAAATTACTATATTTTTGATCAAATAAATTCAGCCTTGGTACGCATAAGAGATTTTCAAAAAACAAACCAAAAAATCTTAACAACCCCCAAATTTTGAAAAAATTAAAATGTATTTGTATTATTTGTATTAAAATGTATTATACATATAATACAAATGAATGATAATAGATTTATAATTATATACAAAATGTATTTAAATTAATTATTTACATGTTAAATAAACACTTATTTTACCCAAATTTTATTTAATTCGCTAAAAATATATATGAAAATCACTACTCATTAATATGGCTATTCATACTGCACAACAAAAATGCAAAACATTAAAAAGCTTGAATAGCACATTATAAAGCTTGTATTTCTATGCAGATTTACAATCAGAATGACAATTGTGAGGTAAATAGATAAAACAGGCCTATTTATTATGCAGAAAAACAAAGCTTAATTGAAGAGCGATACTGAAAAGAAAGGAGAATCTACGTTTCCCTTGACCCAGAACCTCCCATCAGAATTCATCCTGTTGGAGAACCTGACATGGCGCTACACAGTTCCATGTGTGCTTGATCTGAAGATGGGAACGAGGCAGCACGGGGACGACGCATCTGAAGAGAAGAAGGCTGTCCAGATCCGCAAGTGTCAGCAGAGTACGTCCGCCAGCATCGGAGTGCGCCTCTGCGGCATGCAGGTTAATATAACTCTTGAGCGTAATTCCATAATATTAGAAGCACTTAAAGGTGATGTTTTATTCACACGCTCCTCTTCACTTTCCTCCAGGTCTACCATTCAGACACAGGGCAGCTCATGTTCATGAACAAGTACCACGGCCGTAAGCTGACCCTATCTGGCTTCAAAGAGGCCATCTTTCAGTTCTTCCACGACGGGAGGCGCCTAAGACGTGAGCTCCTGTCGCCGGTGCTGCGGAGGCTGCGAGACATGCAGGCGGCCCTGGAGGCCTGCGAAAGCTACCGCTTTTACTCCAGCTCGCTCTTGATAATATATGACGGAGACCCTCCACGATCACGCCACTCCGCAGAGGATGGCCTTTCGGAAGAGGAGGAGGAAGACGACGAGGAGGAAGAAGAAGAAGAGGAGGAGGAAGAAGAAGAGGAGGGTGGTGCTTTTGGATTCCCTCATGATGCAGGTGCGGCCAGCAGCAGTAGCAACAGCGGTGCTTGTGGCGGCACCAGCAGCTCTGCTGTGGTGCGACGCATGGCCAGACCAGACAGCGGCCCGGTGGTGGACGTTCGCATGATTGACTTTGCTCACACCACATGTCGGCACTATGGCGAGGACAGTGTAGTCCACGAGGGCCAGGATAGCGGTTACATCTTCGGATTGGAGAACCTCATCACCATCATTTCGCAGCTAGAGGACCACAGCACAGATTAGACCCCAGCTTCGTTCAAACCAGCATGGCGTTCAAATGGGAAAATGTTTCTTTCTTTCTCTTCCTCGTTCTTTCAATCCCTTGAGACGTTCAGCTCAGTAAAATCACAAAGCTCCACCTGTTCAGTTGTTTTTTGTGTTGTAGAAGTTTAAAAAGGGTCAAGAAGCTAACGTCAAGTCGTCACACGATCTGCTTCCTCCATGTTTAGTAGCTTTACTCACTTCCCCCGATGTACTTTTGCAAGGTTGCTGCTGTTCCCCTTTTTGTTCTATTTATTGAGGAACGGTTATTTACCGAAAAGGACCTGATTTCGTTCCCGTCCTCATTCCTTGAGAAGGTTCTAGAACTTTGATTCGCTTCTGAGTGCTCATTGTTGGATGGTGGTGAAAAGAAAGACTGTTAACGCTCTACAGCACCCTCCCCTTACACCTTTACCCATTGTGCAGAGACAACTATATTCAGATAGTTAGTTGACATACAGAGACTATAATAAAGCTTTATTTATTTGTCATATTTCCTAAATAAACTAAAAAGAAAAAACATTGAAAAAGTGAATGGAGCTTTGAAAACTACATTCCATGTTATTAATGTTACAATAATGATATTAATAAATATTATTATTTGACATGTTCAGATACCTCTATCTTATATCTGTTGTACACGGTATGTTGGAGGAAAAATAAAACTTGTTTGTGTTAAATTCTGGTCTCGTGCTGTGATTTGTTTGGTGAATTATTATTATTATTATTATTTATTTTTAGCAAGATGTGCTGTATCTTGAATATCAATTAACAGCAAGTCACAATTAGTCACTAAAACCCAGTTTGGGTCTTGAGCTATAGATGCTAAATAAAGAATAGTGCAATAAAAATATTAAAGGGATAGTTCACCCAAAAATGAAAATTCTATCATTAATTACTCACCTTTGTGTTGTTCCAAACCCTTAAGACCTTCGGTCATCTTCGGAACACAAATTAAGATATTTTTGATGAAATCTGAGAGCACTCTGACCCTCCTTGGACAGCAAGGGACCAACCACGATCAAGGCACAGAAACCTAAGTAAGGACATCATTAAAATAGTCCATGTGACATCAGTGGTTCAACCTAATTTTGTGAAGCAACGAGAATGCTTTTTGTGCACAGTACAAACAAAAATAACTGCTCTATTCAACAATTTCTTCTCTCCAGGCACAGTCCGTAGCCATATTTGAGAGTACTATGGTGCATGCTCATGCATTCCTCTTCCCGTAAACAAGCCGGAGCCTGTGCTTGTTTTACATCAGCAGCACCACACGTACACGCAAGCTTAATAAAATTACGGTCGAACCATTGATGTTACTATTTTAACGATGTCCTTACTACGTTTCTGTAGCCGGGTTTCCATTTAAAATAGCAAATTTACTTATGCGCAAAATTGGAATACAAACATTTGCAAACAAGCACCGTTTCCATCCAACGATTCAAAGAGAACGAAATCGTCACTTTCTGGTAAACTGGCACTAAATAGCCTATAGAAAACTAGGATAAGCTACTGAATATAATCATTTTCATATATACAAAATTACTTGCGCCTCAGAGCGAGCAGACGAAACACAATAAATGCTGTCATTGCTTTCGGAGGTGAATGCTGCTGTTTGGGAACGCAGTTGTGTAAGACAATTATACAGAAATACTTTGATGACAGACTTTGCTCAGGCATTTCAGAACAACCATAACAACATGTCAGATGCTAGTCAAGTTATTTTGTCTCATAGTGCAAAGTCACATGTCTTTTTTGATGCGCTTGGAGGAATTTATTCGCAAAATGCAATTCCATCCCCAATTATTCGCATGAAACCTTTTTCGCACAAGTCAAAAAACCACCTCAAGCGAGCTTAAAAACTTTTTTGCGAATTAAGGGATTTTTATTCGAAATTTGACGTTTCCATCACTCGTTTCTCACGCTTCAAAATGCGCATTAAAACAGGGTGATGGAAACCGAGCTTGTACCTTGAATGTGGTAGTTGCATTGCTGTCTACGCAGGGTCAGAAAGCTCTCAGATTTCATCAAAATGATCTTAATTTGTGTTCTGAAAATAGGTCTTACAGTTTGGAACGACATGAGGGTGAGTCATTTTTGGGTGAGCTATGCCTTTTGAGTTTGTTAAAAATGCAATAGTTTACCCAAAAATTAAAATTCAGTTTTCATTTACTCCAAACCTGTATGACTTTCTTCTGTGGAACATAAAAGACATTTCTGTACTAACAAAATGTTTTGGTTAACAACATTATCAAAAATTCTACACTGGTGTTCCACAGAAGAAATAATGATTACATTATATAATGAAATTTTGGTAACACTGTAGTTTAGGGACCATTTCTCACTATTAACTAGGTGCTTATTAGCATGCATGTTACTAGCATATTGGCTGTTCATTAGTACTTTTAAAGCCTTAAAGCCAAATCAATGCCTTATTCTGCACGACCATATTCTACATCCCTTAATCCTACCTTAACAACTACAATGAATAAGCAGCAAATTAGGAGCTTACTGAGGCAATAGTCATAGATAATAGTTAATAGTGAGAATTGGTACCCAAACTAAAGCGCAACCAAATGTTTATTTTTGGGTAAACTATCACTTTAAGAACTTCCTCGGGTTGTTTTCTTTAGTCTTGGCAGTCCTCATAAAGAGATAGCGGAAAATCACTCTACATTATCACAGGTTTTAAGGATGCTAATGTCTTGCCCTGTGTGAAACTTTTAACACAAGGTGTCCTGACCAAGTGGCCTGACCTTTTCCTCTTTACTGGATGTTTGAGAATTCAGGCGCTTGTCTAGGTAACAAATAGACCTAGACCTGTATCACTGTCACACAATGACGCACATGTAAAACAGACATGCATTATCGACAGCACTCTTTAACATTGGAGCTAGTTGTCACGCTTTTTTCGCCAGTGAATATTTAGAGTAAAATATTTGATGGTTTATTATAGTGCCGTCAAACGATTAATCGCGATTAATCGCATCCAAAATAAAAGTTTTTGTTTATATAATATATGTATGTATGCTGTTTATATTTATTATGTATTATGTAAGGGATAATCAGCGGCTAGCTGTGCATTAAACAATTTGAATGCACGATGTGGATGCGAAGAACCACCCAACACGCAGCGGAGTTTATGCTATGGTCATTTCCCATGTATTCACATATTAAAGATGTTAAAAATATTTGTGCTGCAATATTTGACGAACGATAAAAATTATTTTCGTCGGTAGTACTATTCAACTGTAACTGTATGTTACTATGCTTACCAATGTTTATAGGAAGCGCATTAATATAGAACGTGATTAAACTGACCTGAAACTACCTGTGCAGTTCAACGAATTTAATCAACACCTGCCAGCCAATCAGAATCGAGTATTCAGACAGACCATGGCATAAGTATATATAAATACACACACATGCATGTATATATTTCAGAAAGATATGTTATGTTTATATATTAAATATATTTATTTATAATATAAATTATATGAATATAAATATAAACATGTAAATATTTAAAAAATATATACTGTATGTGTGTGTATTTATTTATACAAAATAAATATACACAGAACACACACATACAGGTGCATCTCAATAAATTAGAATGTCGTGGAAAAGTTCATTTATTTCAGTAATTCAACTCAAATTGTGCAACTCGTGTATTAAATAAATTCAATGCACACAGACTGAAGTAGTTTAAGTCATTGGTTCTTTTAATTGTGATGATTTTGGCTCACATTTAACAAAAACCCACCAATTCATCAAATTAGAATACTTCATAAGACCAATAAAAAAAACATTTTTATTGAATTGTTAGCCTTCTGGGAAGTATGTTCATTTACTGTACATGTACTCAATACTTGGTAGGGGCTCCTTTTGCTTTAATTACTGCCTCAATTCGGCGTGGCATGGAGGTGATCAGTTTGTGGCACTGCTGAGGTGGTATGGAAGCCCAGGTTTCTTTGACAGTGACCTTCAGCTCATCTGCATTTTTTGGTCTCTTGTTTCTCATTTTCCTCTCGACAATACCTCATAGATTCTCTATGGGGTTCAGGTCTGGTGAGTTTGCTGGCCAGTCAAGCACACCAACACCATGGTCATTTAACCAACTTTTGGTGCTTTTGGCAGTGTGGGCAGGTGCCAAATCCTGCTGGAAAATGAAATCAGCATCTTTAAAAAGCTGGTCAGCAGAAGAAAGCATGAAGTGCTCCAAAATTTCTTGGTAAACGAGTGCAGTGACTTTGGTTTTCAAAAAACACAATGGACCAACACCAGCAGATGACATTGCACCCCAAATCATCACAGACTGTGGAAACTTAACACTGGACTTCAAGCAACTTGGGCTATGAGCTTCTCCCCCCTTCCTGCAGACTCTAGGACCTTGGTTTCCAAATGAAATACAAAACTTGCTCTCATCTGAAAAGAGGACTTTGGACCACTGGGCAACAGTCCAGTTCTTCTTCTCTTTAGCCCAGGTAAGATGCCTCTGATGTTGTCTGTGGGTCAGGAGTGGCTTAACAAAAGGAATACAACTGTAGCCAAATTCCTTGACATGTCTGTGTGTGGTGGCTCTTGATGCCTTGACCCCAGCCTCAGTACATTCCTTGTGAAGTTCACCCAAATTCTTGAATTGATTTTGCTTGACAATCCTCATAAGGCTGCGGTTCTCTCGGTTGGTTGTGCATCTTTTTCTTCCACACTTTTTCCTTCCTCTCAACTTTCTGTTAACATGCTTGGATACAGCACTCTGTGAACAGCCAGCTTCTTTGGCAATGAATGTTTGTGGCTTACCTTGTGAAGGGTGTCAATGACTGTCTTCTGGACAACTGTCAGATCAGCAGTCTTCCCCATGATTGTGTAGCCTAGTGAACCAAACTGAAAGACCATTTTGAAGGCTCAGGAAACCTTTGCAGGTGTTTGAGTTGTTTAGCTGATTGGCATGTCACCATATTCTAATTTGTTGAGATAGTAATTGGTGGGTTTTTGTTAAATGTGAGCCAAAATCATCACAATTAAAAGAACCAAAGACTTAAACTACTTCAGTCTGTGTGCATTGAATTTATTTAATACACGAGTTTCACAATTTGAGATAAATGAACATTTCTTTACTTTTAATTACTGAAATAAATGAACTTTTCCATGACTTATTGAGATGCACCTGTATATTATGCAAACAAAAACTTTTGTGATTAATCGCGATTAATCATGATTAATCGTTTGACAGCACTATTATAGAGTCAATAATAAGATTAATTAATTCATTAATTTGGCACCAAATCAGCATATTAGAATGATTTCTGAAGGATCACGTGACACTGAAGACTGGAGTAATGATTTGTCATCACAGGAAAAAAATACATTTGAAAATATATTAAAATAGAAAACAGTTATTAAATTGTAATAATGTTTAAGAAAATTACAGTTTTACTGTATTTTTGCTCAAGTAAATGCAGGCTTGGTGAGTATAAGACACTTATTTCAAAAACATAAAAAATAGTAATTATTCCCAACCTCTGACCAGCAATTTAATATTCAAATGTCCTAGATTTAGTGTATTGTGGTCCATGAACAGCTGGTCCAGAACTAAGCGCTCCACAGGGGGCTTTAGATGCCAAATGATGGGCTTTGAGGACATTGCGCGTTTAATCATTTGTTCTGTTTGGTTGTTTTATCTGCTTTATCCCGTGTCTCAGTGGACTGCATTGTTCCAGTGATTAGATGTAACATCATGGATGAGCGCCAGTGTGTAAATGGTTACTGGTCAGCGCATGTATGCAAGTGTGAGTGGTTTGGCATGTTTTTTGTGTCTGAATGTTTGTCAGTATAGTTTAGCATCACCTATTCTCCAGAAGAGCGGTTGCCATGGCAACGGAGCTGTTTGGTAATACTGAAATCGCTATATTTTTAGTTCTTTCTCTAGCGCTGGGGATCATATGTTGGCCTACATACGCTAATTATGCCTCCTTTAAAATGTCATGCAAATATCAAATGAATTCAACCCCAATCTGAAACATATGGGGGATATGTTCGGCTTACATAATTACTGGTTTGAAGTATGCAGCTGGCTCATTTAGAGAGTTAACATTTGCATGCTCATTTTAGGTACTCAGCAGTGCTCTGTTTTAGTTCAGTTCATTCTATTCTACCTTTGTTCTCGCTGTGTTCCTAAGAATAGAGGATTGTGAGGGCAAAGCATTGCTCGCTTTCTTTGTCTTTTTCTCTGAACTGAGTCACACCTTTTGAGATCACATTTATACGCACACACACATTTGTAAATATTTAGTTTCTCAGTCATTGTTCTGTTATATCCTTTTCAACTTTCCAAGTTCCAATGTAAGATGCTTTTGATAGACAAACTGGGACAAGTTTCTAGCTTCTAAAGAAAATAATATAAATTAACATTTATAAAACAAAGAAATAAAAGTGTATCTTATATCAATTATATATGCTTAAAATAATTTATTACAATTAAAATGAAAAATTGGATTATTTTCACTAACATTTTATAAAATTCTTATTTTTTTAATAAATATTACAACAGTTATAAGTAACTAAAAAGTTATAATTTTATTTAAATAAATAAAAGTTCAAATTCATTGAATTTATTATGCTGAAAATATTTTAAAAAGAACAAAACATTTTAAAATTGCACATTTTACTATATATTTTATATATATTTTTATCAAATCAATTTTATAAATAAATAATAAAAACATGTATAAATAAATGATTGGTTTATGTTTACTTATATTTACACAAATTTATTATGCTAAATATATATATATATTATATATATATAAAAAATGGCAAAATTCTAAATGCAGGTAAAACAGCTGTAAAAAACAATACAGAAAATTCCTTTATATCAACACTGTACATTGTGCCTATTTTTACGAACAGTTACAGTGCACTAAAATAGAAAAGAAAAACCCTTTACATTTATGATTTTTATAAAGCGTTTTGCAATAAGCCCTATATTTATAACCTAAAATGAAAATTTTGTCATTATTTACTTATCTGATAAAAGGCATGAATAGGCATTCACTATATAACATTTAGGATTATGAAATAAACTTAATAAATACATCATAAATTAGGTATTTGCAAATTATTAAAAAGTTTATGAATAAATTAATTCACTCACTCAGTTCACTAAAATATATTATGATGAAATATAATTTACAGTAAACACAATTGTATTAAATTAAAAATGCATAAAAACATTTTCTCTTGTGGGTTTTTGGACCTCATTGAGAGAGAATAACTGCTTTAGGTATCCACTGAGGTTTAGTATTCCTTTCTTATGTGACAGGTCAATTTCAGATTTTAGAAAAGGGAATTTCAAGAGTGATCCTGTATGCGTCATCAGTGTGATTCTCGGTGTAGCAGCTGGGTCATTTATAGAGGTCACTTCATCGGCTTTACACTTGTTAGAAATCAATATTCCATCCCATTCCAGCTCCACTGAAAGCATGTTTGTGGCCATGATCCTTCATATGAAGCATTCAAACGAGTGGGGAAAAGAAATTAGCACTGCTTCACTAGCCAACATCACGTTACAGGTAGCAACTAACAAAGGAATAAAGACTTCTCTAAGAATTCAAGGAGACTAAGACATAAACACACAATGACAGGGCCAGCCGTAGGGTCATGAATGGCCCTTAGTGTTTGACCACACTCAGAGAGAGTGAGAGAAAACCAGGCCAAGAAAGAATTAGAATCTTACATAAGCACTGTCATGACGTAAACGCTGCTCCCATATAGCATGAGCCGGACTGTGTTGACTTCATTCACTGACTGCGCTGTCAACATGTGTTTAATCAGGTCTGCCAGTTTCACTAACAAGATCAACTAAATCTATCCACCGACGTATTCCTGATCAGATATATTGACTTGGCTTATTTCATTAAAATAGCTTCAAGTGCTCAGGTGATTCTGTTTGTGCAAGAAACTCTTTGAAAATGCCTTCTGCTAAGCAAAAAACTATTATGTGAGAACTGCATGAATAAAAAAAATACAAAATAAAAAAAAAGGTAGATGAATACATTTCAATTCCTATCCCAGGCTTATTTCTATGTGATGTGTGTATTGCAATGTGAATATTCTGTCAAACCAGCTCAGCCCAGCTAAACCCCCCGCAGGCAGAAAGATAGGTCAAGGTTGTTTTTACATAACTGACACTCTTTGTTGTCCACCTAAAAAGCTGAAGAAAATGGAAGGGGATGGTATGAAGCAGTTTTCTACGATGGCGTTTTAGTGCCACGTTAAAAAATGTAAAAAAAATAAAATTACGAGATTAAAGTCGTAATATTTCGAGAATAAAGTCAAAATGTTTTGAGAATAAAGTCGAATATTAATCGAATATATTATATATTAGTCGAATAATATTTTGAGAGTATAGCCTATATTACGCATGCAAATGGCCCGCACTGAGAACACTGGGAGAAGTTGCCAACGGAACTGATTTGAATATTGTTGCGTCCAAGCGGCCACATCATCTGACTGGGATGTCAATTTTAAGGACTCGCAAAAACAGCTTAATATAAGAATATGATATTTATTAACAGACTGAACAGGAACAACTGTTTATCTTAACATCAGCTCACACACTCAATTTTTTAATACACTACAAATATATATGGGATTATTAGCAGAAATCATACCATGTGTCTTACTCGCGGGTACAGTATGCTTGGAAATAATATTTCATGTCTTCCATTGCATTCGTTATTTGTAGTGCGCCAGCCAGTGCTTTTAATATAAAACAAAAGTCTCAGCTTTCAAAATCAGTTTTTATAGCGAAACACAAATTATGTGTCTTACAACAATGTGATTTTCAAGCTCTTTAATGTGGCGTGACAGATCGCTGTATTTATGTGAATCAATTCATTAAATTATTGTGAAAATTCCACCTCTACTCCGCAAAAACGTCTGTGGTGTCCAGACTTTCATTCCTCACACAGCCTGTTTAATTAAACAGCAAAACGTTCTAAAGGTTGAAGTGGACTCAAATTTGTTAACATATGTTATATTGTTGTCTTTCCTGCTGTAAACGTAAACTGTTTTATTCATGGTATACTGTAAATGAGGACATAATATTTAACGTCTTCCATTCATTATTTGTAGCACGTCAGCCAACCAGTAATCGCAACAATTTTGTGCTTTGTTGCTTTTACACACAGCTCAGCTTTCAAATTCTGCCAGTTTTATAACGAAATACAAATTATAAATGTGTTTTTGCTCTTTATTTCAAGTTTATAGCAAGATATAAAGTGAAGGAACATCATAAGGCATAAAAAAAAAAACAGTTTAGCCTAATTTATAATGAAAATAATGTCTCGTCGTTCGTTATTGTAATCGGAAAGATGATTGACTCACATGTCGCTTGACAAACACATTATTGCACTATATAGCCTACATATTGTTTGTATTTCGCTATAAAACTGACAGATTTTGAAAACTGAGATATGGAATATCTCCCGGTGCTCCCAATCTGGGCCATTTGCATGCGCAAAAGGCTAGAATAAGCCTATCTCAAAATATTATAAATATAATCTTTACTCTCGAAACATTTCGGCTTTATTCTCGTAATATTTCGACTTTATTCTTGTAGTGTTACAACTTTATTCTCGTAGTGTTTCGACTTTATCGCACTTAAACCGCCATCGTAGTTTTCAAACAGAGAGGTCCTTAAAAAATAAATAAATTATTTTCTATTTATTTTTATTTTTTTAATTTTGGATTTTTTGTATTAAATTAATTTTTCTTTATTTAGATTTCTTTATTGTTTCTATTAAATATTATTTCTATTTATTTGCAAGTTTTTATATTTTCATTACTATTATTTTTTGCCAGAATATTATCCATTACACTCTAAAAAAATGCTGCTATATAGCACTAAAGTTGGCTTGTAATCATAGGGGAACCACTTTTGGTGCTGTATAGCACCAAATCTTGGTGCTTCAGTGGTTCTTCAGCGGTTCTTTGGCATGACTGAGGGGCTATATAGCACCCCTACCATATACAGAACCTGTTAAGCTCCTGTATGGGTTTTCAGCGGTTCTTCAGTGGTTCTTTGAGGTGATTAAGGTGCTAAATAGCACCGCTGTCACACAAAGAACCTGTTAAGCCCCTTTAAAGGTTTTTTACGAGCTAAAGAACCACTGTTGGTGCTGTTTAGCACCATTTTTGTTGAAGAAATACAATGCAGTATGGCACCTTATGGTTCTACATTTGACAAAGGTGCTGTATAGCACCTTTAAAGATATGGTGCTATATAGCACCAAAAGTGGCTCCCCTGATTACGAGCCAAGAACCACTTTTAGTGCTATATATATATATATATTTTTTTTTTTTTTCAGAGTGCAATTTTACAGCCATTTCTGTTAACTCTAAATCGCAATGAAATGAATATCAGGTAACACAATGAAAATAAAAAATCAATACAGTGTACTACTAAAAAACAAAAAACAAAAAAAAAAACACGATATTTATGACATTTGTAAAGCGGTTTGTAATAGCCATATATTCATAACCTAAAATTCTATCGTTATTTATTCATCTTCATGTTATTTACAACCTATTTATTTATTTATTTATTTATTTAAACCTGTTGTGATGGGAAAATGATCGGTTTGTTTTATTTACAACTTTCTTTCTTTTTTCTCTCCTTTTTTTTTTTTTTTACAGTGTAGTTCATACATTATTGGAAGGTATTTTCTGCTGAAATTGCTACTACAAACTGCTGTTGAATTTAAAAAAAAAAAAAAGATTTTCCCCCTTTGTGCTCTGCTTATAAAATAGTAGTATGTGGGTTTGAAATTATACAAATACTATAAGTAATGACAGATTTTTCATTTGTGGCTGAACTCCTCTGAAAACCTGGTCGAATGGCAGTGAAGCACTGAATGTTATGCAGTGGCCTTGATGTAACAAGGATGATGTAACAGTGTCTCAAGCATTTGTAAAGAGTTCTGGTCTACTGTTGAATGTATTCAGAGGCACGCAACCAGTCTGCTGTGTATAATAGTTCAGAGCAAATATTTTGGTTGCTGATCCACAGGCATTCTTACTACTTTGCTTATGGCATTTTAAGGAGGAATAAAAAAAGACTAGAACTAATTTAAAAAATGTATTGCGCTCTTGGTTTATGAATCGGTTGAGTTGTAAAGTGCTCTGCCTACCGAAGCATTCTTTCCTCTGCTGTCCTGATATAATATCACATTCTGACTCATCAGACGCCTCTCTAACTCACTAACAGTATTTATAGATGCGTCTAAATATAAGGAAAAGGCGCACATGAGCAAAACGGCTCTGACATTTGATGATAATGCATCAGTTTACCTCAGTAGTCTGTAGACAGTATCTGTTTAGTGATTCTGTCTGAGCATATGTGGAATTAACCAGAGTTTACTCTGTCTAAACAAATTTGTCATGCCTCATCAAAAGCTTAGGGATCATATCTCTGACGTGATTAATAAATGAGGGTGTCACTTAAGTAAATGTCTCTGGATGTTGGAAAATACCTTGTGCACCAGGCCAGCGAGTTTGCATAAAGCTTAAGTGGTTTTACATCATTAAACAGCGGGGAGAGAGAGCAAAGAGAAACTATATAATGGGTTTCACAATTTTAAAGTAACAATCTCTTGCCAAAAGATGCCTGTTACACTGTAAATAATTTTCAAAGTTGTAAATATAACAAAGATTATTAGAGTAGGTTACATTTTACAAGAAAACACTATTTCAGTATTTCTACTTCAAAATTTCAGGTTTAATTGAATGCGTTCTTTGTAATTATTTGTGAAATTATTTTTTTCCACATTTAAGTAGATTTCATCAACTTTTTAATTGGCTTGTCAGCTCATTAAGAGGAAAGATTTAAGCCATGATGACCAGCAAAATATGGATTTGTACTTGTGCCTAGTATTATTCAAATTCTTATAAGAACTTAAAACTGAGAACCAACTTCATTTCATTCCTAAAAATGAAATTAAATAAGTTAACTTCACCAGTTTATGTAAAGCATTGAAAAAAGGATGTAGCTCAGCAGTTTGTTTCTCTCAAATTGTAAACCAAACCCAGGTGAATCTAACTGAAATGTCACATAATCCATAAAATAAATCACATAACTCTCAGCACGGTTAGCAACTAAAGAATTGAGATCCTGCGTTATGTCAACAGCAACTGAAAATAGCAGCTCAAATGGACTATATCTCACTGAGAAATGCAAACACCATAAAAATAAATGAAGCGGAAGGCCTTGGTGTACTTGAAAATAAACATTTTGGGAAATATTAATTTCCTTTGCTTATGTATCACGCCACTTTTTTTTCTCAGTCCAGATTCCACATCTTTCAACATGGCTGCAATATTATTCCTTTATGAATTTACATGAGGTGTATACATACACACACAAACTAAGTGCTAAATGACATTTTTTGCCTTATATGACACAACACTGAGACGTAAAAGAAAATGAACAGTCGGGTGAGAAAAGTATGTGTGATTTGTGTTATTTGCTTGGCCTCACCTCTGTGTTATCTCACAGTTCACTGACCATTATATAACCAGTCTGAACAAGTATCTCTTTATTAAAGTGCAGACGACGGCTCATCTCTAACCAGAACAAGCACACCACAGAATCAGCTGCTGTGCACATAAATGTGTATAAAGTACTGAGCAAAAAGCCATGTGTTCTCTGCTCTGTCATTTGTTCAATCCCTGGTTGGTGTGAATGTTAGTACGGCTCAGTGATTATGTGTGTCAGATTGGCCTGCATCAGCTGCAGACACCAGACAAGGATAATCGCTGTCATAATCACATTATACCCATTCAACAAATCTGTTTTGATGAACTATAATTGTTTAAAAAAGGTCAGTTAACAATTCATTTTCAAGTTTTAAATGTTGCTGTGATGTGAATTACATCAACTCATGAAAAGGATAATTTTTTTTTTAGTTGTATACAATAACATAAAATACATCAGATTATATCCGTCAGATTTCTGACAATCTTCGCCTTGTTTTCAAATCAAATCATAATCTCAAATCACAGAACTGTGCTGAACTAGAAAGCACTGAAGTGGAACTACCATGATGGTATCAAATGATAATCTGATAAATGATAATCAGAATGCTGGCAATATGATGATACATGTCCAACAATCATGGTATTATCGTTGGTAGTTTATATATCCAAATAAATGCGGCATCATAGAACTTCTTGGTACTTTTTGTTCATGGATTCTAATACCTCTGATTCAGCACTCAAGTCCTTGTGGCAACAGGTTTTCCATGAATCAAGAGCCTCCGGATTTCTGATGAAGCGATGCCCCCTGTCGGTTATTTGTGTCAAGAAACCTATATTATACGGCAAGGCACTCAGTGAAGTCATATTTTTAAAAATTAGTCGTGACACTCAACATGTCAGTTATTTTGTGCAGACACGATCAATTTACCACAAAATCTATATAGCTCACTGATAGGCTATGCTGTGTTTCTTAACTGTTAGGATTATGTTCTAATTGAACGTAGTTTGTGTTAAAAATATTTATAACAACATAAAACAATACACATTACCTTAAGGTTTCTCTTGGTAAAGAATAACGTTGGCTATTGCATCGATGCATCTATCAGTCTCATAGTGACTTGACAGACCGCAGCTGCAAAAGCAACTGTAATAAAACTTGTTAATAATACAAAAAAAAAAAAAAAAAAAAAAAAAAAAAAAAAATCAATAATTCTAATCTATGAGTCATTTTAATCTAATAAAAATCTATTTAATATATAATAGGATGTGCTGAACAAAACAAAACATTCATTAGTCCTGTATTCAAGAACAAAAAAATCGTGACAAAAATAAGTTTTCAAGCCAATCCGTCTGAAAAACACTAAAATCGTGGGATTGTATACTATAATATTTTAAAGTTTTAAAATTGTATAATATATACCTTTAAAAGTTTTTTTTCCCTAGCATAAATACAGATTTTTTCTTTTTTTTAAATAAAAAGTCTTTACATCGTTATTAGATCATAAATGATTCTGGTTGGTCAGTTTTGTCCTGCGCTGAGAAATGTAACGGTTGACACGTGACACCCTTTTACGTTCAAACTATATAATCTACGTCTGTACACACTCACATCTTAGAAACCTAAATATCTATTGCATAAAAAGTTAGTGGAAAAAATGAAACCGCATAACTGCAAAATTTCTTTATTACTATCATACATATATTAGAGACAACTTCCGGGCCACAAATCCCGCCTATTTTATACTGTATTCGGTTTCCATCCAATCCGCTGTTTCTGTGGCACAGACACTGACGTGTATTTGTGCTCTGGGTGACGTGTCCTGAACACGCTCCTCTAGAGCCGCTGACCGGTGCTCGCTAACTGCTAGACTCGGACCATCATCAGAGGGGACACCATGGCCAGTGAGTCGTCGTGATTATTACTTTACGTCGAGTCTATGAAAAAGGAGTTTAATCCATTCTGTAACGTTAGTTGTAAACAACTGCTGTTTTAAAAATAACTGTGTAGCTTAAGTGCTTCTTCGTTCATTTTAGATTAGCAACTGTGTTTTACCGTCAGAATCTCATGTTCCTCGTTGTTTTATTGTCGAGTTTACAAAAAACACGCACTTTATAATTTTTTGTTGTTGTCTAAAATATGACTTTAATGGTTACATTTGTAATTGTACCGATTTTAAAGCGGCCATAGCAAGCTAGTAGCCTACTTGGTAAGTAAACTAGCATGGTCACAAATCGCATTTGCTGTTTATTTTCATCGCGTAGACGTTGTATGCTTTTTAAACGTGTAATATATTTCACATAACAAGTAATTTAACTAGAGACACGGTGCATACTTAAAATATAGGCAAACTCAAAAATTTAGAAAAAAAACGTTACCGTCGATAATTGTAAAACATTACTTTCGTTTTGAAGCGTGATTTGTTTTATAGGACTCATTTAATGGACAGATGAGATTTTGATCTTGTTATTCAAAACGGGTTTGTTTTTTTGTTTTTCTTGGATTGAATGATGACGTTGCAAGAGAGACAGATTCAAGTGACTTGTTTGAATTCCAGAAACTGTAAAGCCACGTCGCCTGAATCACCAAGACCTCTTGGCATAGTAACATTGTCTCGTTTCTCATGTTAGGAATAAAAATTTTAAACCTAAGTGCATTTCTTTTCTTTTTCAGTTAAATTCCTAGAGGTGATAAAGCCGTTCTGTGCGGTTTTACCTGAGATCCAGAAACCAGAGAGGAGGGTATGCAGTTTGATCACATCCTATTTTTGCTTTGCTTGTTCTTGTGGTGCTTTAGCTATACTAACTCCTTGAATCTCTTTCCCACAGATTCAGTTCAGAGAAAAAGTGTTATGGACTGCAATCACCCTGTTCATCTTTCTGGTGTGCTGCCAGGTATGTTCCCTATTATTTAAACTCCCGAGCACTCTGAAGTGCTGTTGATGATCAACAAAATCATTCTTGTGCATTTATAAACCTCTCAAACCAAACATTACCATCTTTGGATGTGCTTTATTTGCTGTCGGAGACCATAAACTTTATGTTTGATTGATCTACGGTGATCTCTGTCCTCCAGATTCCCCTCTTTGGAATTATGTCTTCAGACTCAGCAGATCCCTTTTACTGGATGAGAGTGATCCTGGCATCTAACAGAGGTGTGTATACCTGAATCAGCAGTGATTGAATCAGTCATCCCCTGTTGATTGAAGACAAATGACTTAATTAAGCATCAATGGCAGATTAATAACAATTGCACAGCATTATATAACTTAATTTATGAATTCAGGCTGATTTTAAGAAAATTAACATCTGCCATAAATTATACATAATTATCTAAAATTAATATTTACTCCAAAGCCACTCAATTATATGTAGTATGTAGTATACACAATTGTTTTTTTTTGTGTTTTATATTGGTCATCAGTCTTTGGAAAATTACATTTAGTTTAAAAGTGTAAATAAAGTTTAATAATGTGTGTTTCAGGTACTCTGATGGAGTTAGGTATCTCTCCCATTGTGACATCTGGTCTAATCATGCAGCTGCTGGCTGGAGCAAAAATCATCGAGGTTGGAGACACACCTAAAGATAGAGCGCTCTTCAACGGAGCTCAGAAATGTAAGACATATTATAACATTGTATTATATGGTTCTTGTGTCTGTGTGTGTGTGTGTGTGTGTGTTTGTATATAAATATACATTTTAAGTATTAAGTGACTTCATTGATTGAAACTAATGGAAAGGTCTAATGCAGCTCCCAGTGCAATACTCTTGTGGGAAACCCATTTTAATGTCATTATTGCATTTGTTTTAAGATATCTAACTGTGAGATCTTTCCACCAGTGTTTGGTATGATAATCACCATTGGCCAGGCTATTGTGTATGTGATGACTGGTATGTATGGAGACCCTTCAGAGATGGGTGCTGGAATCTGCCTCCTCATCATCATCCAGGTAAATTCACATTCTTTCTGTGTGAAATATTTAGACTTTTTAGTGATAAACTGATATATTTGTAAACTGATGAATTTATTCAGACAGTAAACCATTCTCTGCTCGGCCGTTTAACAGATACATTCAGTTCCAAACAAATCTCATTTAATGCACATTTTCCATTTTCAGTCATTATTATTGTGTACATTTAATTTTAGTACTCCTTATTTCAGATACACTATATTGCCAAACGTATTGGGTGACCCCCTTCTAACGAACAGGTTTGACTACTTTAGTAATTTCCATGAGTACAAATCTTAATGTTTAATCATATAATGATATTCTAGGGAATTGTGTGCTTCTAATTTTAAAGCAACAGTTTGGAAAGGACCCAAACAGAAGCACACAATTCCCTAGAATATCTAAAGTAGTCAAACCTGTTCATTAGAAGGGGGAGACCCAGTACTTTTGGCAATATAGTGTATTATCATCAACAACGACCATTGAAAGGTATATTGGATCTGTATTTGCCTTTGCATTGTGGAACCATTTCTCTCTCTAGCTTCCTTCAAGCTATTGGACTTTGCTCTGTCTATCGTAGTGACCTTTGCAGGCATTGTTCAAATAATCTCGTCTGTTTGTATTCGCATCTGCTATCTACACAAATGAGGGATATTTATAAAAAGACTGACTGATCAACATCTTGGATCTCTTCAGGCTTATCTTGTGATTTGTTTTGTGAAGAACATTACCCTCTTCTTTTTAAAACACCTTAAGTTAATTAAGCTATGTTTGATCAGTTAATATTGATTTGTTTATTCTTTGTAGTTGTTTGTGGCCGGTCTGATCGTGTTGCTGCTGGATGAGTTGCTGCAGAAAGGTTACGGTTTGGGCTCTGGTATCTCTCTCTTCATCGCCACCAACATCTGTGAGACAATCGTATGGAAGGCGTTCAGCCCAACAACAGTCAACACAGGAAGAGGTTTGTGTTCAGGATGTAGCACCTTGTTTTGAACCATTCTGTGATGTCTTTAGTGATGCTGACTGGATTTTGTTTGTGTACGAACAGGTACTGAGTTTGAGGGAGCCATTATTGCTCTGTTCCACCTGTTGGCCACTCGTACTGATAAAGTGCGAGCCCTGAGAGAGGCCTTCTACAGACAGAACCTGCCCAATCTCTTGAACCTCATCGCTACAGTCTTCGTCTTTGCAGTGGTCATATACTTTCAGGTTAGTGGATTATTGCATAAAGGTGTGGTCACATTGGCAAGAGACGTTCCATAGTGCAGTGGTGTAAGAAGCACCACTCACACAAAAGTCACTTTCAATCCAAGTAGGTTTTGGTTTCTAAATGCAGCAAATTCATGTGGCCAACTTGGAAATGAGCCAAACATGCGTGGGGAAAGTTTTTCACTCTTACATAAAACTCCAGATTGTGCAGAATCCAATTGGAATGACTGGGTTTTGCCTGTGAAAATGCCTTCACCTTACCTTCTGATATGGCTCAAAACAAAGCCTACAATTTAATCAAACGTATACATATCTATTTCTGTGTTTTTTAAAATGCAAGCAGCTCATGATCCACTGTTTAGTGTCTCAGTACAGTTCACAGTAATGGTAATGCTCGTGGTTTGAGTCACTTATAAAGTGCATTTGCGCTAACATCCTACTATACCTGCTATAAGAAGTGCTTGTAAATTGGCTGTGGGTTTCCGCCAGAATAAAAGCTGGTTGGTTTAATTTTTGAAAATGAAGAAATTAAGTAAATATTAGTACTCTAATTTTACAGTTTTACTCTATTAGTATAATGTTTTTCAAATCGTGAAGCTCTACCTTCACAGTTTTTCCTACAGATGATACCTTGAATATTGCAATTTAATTATAAATGATCCACATTTCAAGTATTAGATGCTAAGCATGTTATTTCTTGTTCCACAGGGCTTCAGAGTTGACCTCCCCATCAAATCTGCACGTTACCGTGGCCAGTACAACACATATCCCATCAAACTCTTCTACACCTCCAACATTCCCATCATCCTGCAGTCTGCACTGGTGTCCAACCTCTATGTCATCTCTCAAATGCTCTCCACCCGCTTCAGTGGGAACTTCTTGGTCAATCTGCTGGGGACTTGGTCGGTAAGTAACTTTAAACTTTCCCATATTTGTGTTGTCTGAACAGTTTGTATTAATTGTCAGTTTGAACATGCTTTTTTACTTGCACCTATAAATAGTGTAACTAATTTAAAACATGTTTTTAAATTAACTTTTGTGAGTCAAAAGCCCCCCATTGTTCACCACAACATTCAAAATATAATTATAGGATAATTAATTGACAAAGGTGATTGTTTTCAAATATTTATTCATATAAACTGGCAGTAAGGATATATTAAATTAAGTAACTGACTCCTTTTGTTTCAAGAACTGTATATTCTTCAATAAATGTTGTTGTTTAATTTAGTATTTAATTTAGAGTCAGAACATGTTAATAGTAATGTATTTTAAATAAATCTGTGGCCTCTTAAGATGTTGAGACCCTGCACATGTTTAAAATTATGTACACTCACACCAGGTGAAGAAGTCGTCGGTGTTTTGAAATTACATGACTAAATAAAATGAATAAATGCAAAAAAATGAAACTCATTTTATGCTTATCAGACTCTTTTAGTTTTATAACATATTATTTTGTAAAAATTCTTGGTGCACCTATAAAGTGTGTGTTTTTTTTTTCGGTTAACAGGATACCTCAAGTGGAGGGCCAGCTCGTGCTTATCCAGTAGGTGGTCTTTGTTACTACCTCTCTCCCCCAGAGTCCTTCGGCACAGTACTAGATGATCCAGTCCATGCCATCATTTACATCATCTTCATGCTGGGATCCTGTGCCTTCTTTTCTAAGACCTGGATCGAAGTGTCTGGATCCTCTGCCAAAGATGTAAGAGCATTATACTGTCCCTGCTTCTTGTTTACACTGAACTGCATTGTACAGTCAACTTATGGCATATGTACACTTTGCGTTACTTAGGTCGCCAAACAGCTGAAAGAACAGCAGATGGTTATGAGGGGACACAGAGAAACTTCTATGGTTCATGAACTCAACAGGTAATACATACAGAGCACTCAAACTTAATTAGACTCAACGAATCAAATATAGAATAACTAAAGCTTTCTTTTAAATCCTCGTTTAGGTACATCCCCACAGCTGCAGCTTTCGGAGGCCTGTGTATAGGTGGTCTCTCAGTCATGGCTGACTTCCTGGGAGCCATCGGCTCAGGAACTGGAATCTTGTTGGCCGTCACTATCATCTACCAGTACTTTGAGATCTTTGTGAAAGAACAGAGTGAAGTGGGCAGTATGGGAGCTCTCCTCTTTTAGTACGGCCCTCTGTGACCACATCAGACTGACTGAATTATGAGGTTAAGTTCTTTTATATGATTTTTTTTTTAACGCACAAATTCAATGTTCTACATCAAGGATTTGCTCCCACTGTGCATCTGATCCTGACCTGTAGTGGCTCGCTTCGCATCAGAGTTGCAGAGTGAATTGTATTCTATTCACTTGGGAAAAATATGGCAGCTTGATATCTCAGTATTAAGCATGGGAATGTAACCATTCTTCATTTTCACACTTGCCAATCTCTCAAGCCAATATCTATATATGGGTGTTTCTGATTCCATGTAATTCCATTCAGTAATGCATAATAGAAGTAACATGTCTAAACTCGGTCAGCCTTTGATACGCCCTGAATTAAACGTGTCTTGGTATGTGTGTGATCAGGTGAGCGCAATGTTCTATCATGGCAATGGTTGATTTGGTGTAAATAAACAGATTTTTACAGTGTATGTGTGGGTATGTGCACATTTGCATGTTGCATTTTGTGTGGGCTGAGTGTGTGATAATATGGGATTGGTTGTTAAATTTGCCCAAGTTTATCGATGCGATTTCTTTGAGATTACTGCATTGAATTTGTTGAAATTTTGCCAACATAGTTTCTGTTATATTTATGTTTGTTGTTTTCTTCTTGTATTTACAAGCTGTTATAAAACGGTTCTGTGTACTTCAGTCACACTACTAAATTATTTCTATTATCGACCCTTTTAGATCTACTTAGCTGTGGTTTCTTTTAGTGGACCAAATGCTACAGAAACTGCCCATTAATGAATATGCCAGTGTTGATATGAGAGGATGTGGTTTGTAAAAGAAGAATGTTTCATGTGTTTGTTTTCTTATGCAGGTCACAGTATTAAAATGTCTTGCAAATACTTTTGGAGTTTTGTTCTTTGTAAATTTTGAGCAGTTTTTTTTTCCTAGCACAGTTTTCTAAAGATGTTAGTCGAACACAAAAGCCTGTTACTGTAGTCTTCTGAGTGAAACAATTTCTGTGCAGAACCCGCAAGGCTACCACATTTCATTAATTAAAAAAAAAGAAAAAAGATAATTTGTCAGCATTTTTGTCTTAGTTTAATGTGATGTGCTTTAATATGATGTATTATGCATGGCATTGTCCATGATAATGAAATAAGTTGCTTATATTCATAAATTCAAATTTGATACTCATGTCTGAGATGTATTTGGGGTTCAGGACATACTGTACTATCCTTTCAGACCTAGTGTCAAAAATCAGGATGCTTGAATATTTAATGTATAAAAAAAAATTAAATGATGTAATAGATTATTAAGTGTTTTTATTGATCCTATTGTCCTAAGAATTGGGTCAAAGAAGCTATTTTTTCTCTTATACAAATATATGACAAGCTGCATAAAACTGTGTGTGTGTGGGCGCAATGCATAATTTTATATTGGTATTAGTGTTTCTATACTAAAAACTGCGTTTTAACAAAAACGGGTCAAAGAGTCAAACGGGTCAAAAATTAAATAAACATATAATCATTTATAATAATACTTATATATTACGATTATATTTTACTGACACATTGATTTGATAATTTAGACCAATTTGATATTTGAACTTTAATTATGAAAATGTTACAGAAATGACTTTTATTTTGAAACACGTTTTTGCAAGTTCGTTCACATCTTAGCAGCAGCGGCGGCGGCTCGATGGTGTCGCATCCTGGTTTGAGTCGTTATCAGGCTTCGAAGAGATAAACCGCATTTTGAATACAAGAGTAGGTACGATACGTACATTACGATAAAGTCTCAGTTGTCGAAACATGTAGCGTCGAAAATATAGCATATGCTCTGTGCGGGTGTGTATATGTCAAAAAAAGATGCCTCACCACTATAAGCCTGAAAGAAGGTTGTTAGCAGCAAGCTAACCCTGATGCGTCGTTATAGTGGGCGGATTTAAACTGAAATCTGAAGCACCTGCTTTTCTCTTTCTGTGTTCTGTAACAGATAGAGAGGAAATAGACATGTATGAGCTTGACATGAATATGAACAAATGAGTTGGAAATCGCTCCGTGAAATTAAGCGAGAAGTGTACCATATGGCATTCTTATGCAGATCTGACATATTTAACCTTCATCGTGCACTTGAAAGAATCTAGTACTAGCTTATTAGGAAAGTATCAGTGCTGTCCTTTTATATACATGTAGTACTATTCATTAATCCATAATGGTTCACGATGAACTGCTTGTTATTTTGAGTATAATAGGGCATTAGATTACTGAGCCCAAGAGATTACTAGATCTCATTGTTTGTCTGTTTCAGAGTGGGCATATCCCATCAACATCCCTTCACTAAAGCATGGCTGAGCCCGAGCTCCTCCTGGACTCCAATATTCGTCTTTGGGTTGTGCTGCCAATTGTGTTTATCACTTTTCTTGTTGGAGTGATTCGCCATTATGTCTCAATTCTGTTACAAAGTGACAAAAAGCTCACTTTAGAGCAGGTTTCAGACAGGTAACTTTCATTGACTGACTGTTTCATTATCTGTATAACAATGTTACAAAATACTAAAGATCACGTTCTCTACACAGCCAGGTTCTCATCAGGAGCAGAGTTTTAAGGGAAAATGGAAAGTACATCCCTAAACAAGTGAGCCCCTGTTATCTCTTTTGTGTCTTTTGCTTGAGATGTTTCTGAATTACCGAAACTAAAATGTTATCTCTTTCTAAAATAGTCTTTCTTGATGAGAAAATTCTACTTCAATAATCAAGAAGATGGATTTTTCAAGAAGACCAAAAGAAAGGTGGTCCCACCATCTCCAATGACTGGTGAGTCTTGGTGGAAATACTTTTATGCACATATTATATCATAGAATGACAGTCACGATTGATTGACTGTGTCAATGTCATGATACTTATTTGCTCAATTAGATCCCAGCATGTTGACAGACATGATGAAAGGCAATGTGACAAACGTCCTGCCTATGATCCTTATTGGTGGTTGGATCAACTGGACCTTTTCTGGGTTTGTCACAAGTAAGAGATACAATTTTTTTCATTATCAAATATGAGAGCTTGGCTACTTCTGGTTTATTCTTCCAGAATTTGTCTTAACCCATTTGTAATTCTGTTCTCTTTCAAGCAAAGGTACCGTTTCCTCTCACACTCCGCTTCAAACCGATGCTGCAGCAGGGAATTGAGTTGCTTTCCCTAGATGCCTCCTGGTTAGTGCTCTCAAACCCTTGAATGTTCTTCTTTCATTCAAAGCTTTGTTTTTAAACAATCTTATGCTGTATACATCCGCAGGGTGAGTTCAGCGTCTTGGTATTTCCTGAATGTCTTTGGTCTCAGGAGCATGTATTCTCTGATTCTTGGACAAGACAACGGTAAATAACTTTACCGGTGTTCCAATCAATACACCATAATTTTGACCTACTCCAGCAGATGCCTCGTTGTAATATTGATCTAAATATTGTCAGTTGTCTGCTTTTGTGTTCTGGCCATTTTGCCCCAGAGAGGAGGATATTTTTCCTAAAAATGCTTTTTCTCAAAAAGTATATTTTATCTCATTGGACTAAAATCTACGGACTTTGCTCTCAGAGGGTATAATAAGCTTTGGGGGGGATTATTTTTGGGTTGAATTTTTGTACTTTTGCTGGGGTGATTTTGTACCATTTTTCAGTGAATATAGCCAACATTCTCCTTAAAAAAATCCTTTTCTTCACTCAAAAATGTTGATGTTGAAAAACGTTTAAGCTCAGATCATCAGTGAGGCTTACAACCAGTCACTTCCAATAAGAAATACAAAACCTGTGCTAACTGAAGTGATAATATAGCATTTGTAAGTAATTTTTTAAAAGGCTGGTCATTTCTGACTGGGAACACCAAAGTAGGTAGATTTTTAGCACCGCTCAAGGGCTAAATTTGTGTTGTACTTTATAGCTTTTGCCTTTAAACATTTAGTTTAAAAATCATTTTAGAATTATAAGCATATTTTCATGTTGCATTTGTAACATTTAATTAGGGTAAGCCCTGTATATGAAGTACGTATGCAGTAATTTTTTTTACATTTGCAACAGGTGCAGATCAGTCTCGCATCATGCAGGAACAGATGAGTGGTGCTGCAATGGCAATGCCTGCTGACACAAACAAAGCATTCAAGGTATCACAAATTAGGAGCTGCACACTAATCTATTTAAATTTACAAAACATTTTTTTGTGTTTTATATATTATTTTGAGGCTGCAAACTAAACCCTTAATTAATTTTTTTTTTTTTTTAAATTTTTATAAGATTTATGTATGTGAATGTTGTTCTTAGGCAGAGTGGGAGGCTCTGGAGTTGACGGATCATCAGTGGGCCTTAGAGAATGTTGAGGAGGATCTGATGAGTAAGGACTTGGACTTGTCTGGGATGTTCAGCAAAGAGTTGCCAACGGGCATTTTCTAAGTGCCTGTCCACTACTGAGAGGTTCTGGCGGACCTTACTGAATTAGAAGAGTGAATTGTCAGACTGGTTTTGGGAGTGACAAATTGCTTCCATTCAGTTTTCTCTTTTTCTAGAAAGTGTCATAAACCTCATTGCAGACATATCACATTTTGTGTAATATGCATGCACCATTCCCTCCATTATTCATTTTTGCTCAGACGTAAGTGTCATAGTGTGACAAAGCTTTGAGCTTTAAGCTTTATGGATTCTCTTGCGACTGCATTCATACAATGCAACCGAAATATTACAGAACACCCTATAATGTAGCGTGTGACCTGGTTTTCATGAAAACATTCCCTGATGATTATGGCTATGTCTTTATTTTTCTTTTAACACAATTAACATTTTCATCTTATGAGCCCCATTTTCTTATTTTACTAGGACCATATAATTGTTTGGACCAAGTAGGCGAAAAGGAAGTTTTAGGAAGTGATGACATTTTAAAAAGTGGATCAGACCATAACATAGGTTCAGTTACCTAAATAGTATGTTCCTAAATTTACTGGTGTTTTAGATGCTTTCTTATGGTGCCAATACACCATGCACTGAGTATGTAGTGAAAAGACATCCTCATTACAGATTAAAATTTATTGGCATGTTTAATATATTTATTTGATTTTTTTTTATTAAATGTCATTTTTGGTTTTGTTAAATAAATGTTCCTCACTACATTTACTTGATGTGTACATTCTTAATACAGCTGTTTTACTAAATAGTGATACACTGTTCTGTATTTTATTTTTATTTTTTTAATATTTAATTCATTTGTCTACCACTGTTGAAGAAAAATGTGATGAATCCTATTTGACCCCATTTACTTTTCAACATCTGTGCAGATTTGTTAGAGAATGCTGTTTCAAAGAAAAGGATAGGCTACATTATTCATTTATTTTATCAAAATGGAAAAATAATAATAATTTTTCTTTTTTTTTTACTTTATTTTAATTCTTTTGTATTTAAAGATTTTGCCTGACGTTACCAATCCTTAATGCAACCTGTCATGCAAAGACCTGAATGTGGTGGATCTTCTATATTGGTCAAACACCCACTCTTTATAATCAAATAATGATTTGGCTAAAAAGTCATTTATTGCCAAATATAATTGGCATTTACAGTAAACAATACTAAAATGTACATTTCTCAAACAAATGTTCTCTTTTCAGAACATTTTAATTAAATGCTATTTAATAAAACTAATTCTGTATTGTATGGTAGTTCACAACTTAAAAACTATATTTCCAGGGGCCAGTTGCAAATTAAAGACTGAGTCTTAAGAACAAGTTTGAATAACTAGCCATTAACCAAGTGGTCAAAAAGTATTACTTTTTAACTGACCCCTAAATAAATACATTTTAAAACTAGTCTAAGCAGTATACAAACGGCCATGTGCCAGAGCAGCCGTTGTCGGGTCAGTGAGTCAATGTTGTTGACTCAAGAATCGCTGGGACTAAACCAACTCAGTTCGATCAGTAAATGAATCCTTCAGGCGAGTTTTGTTAACCTGTTCAACTGATTGATTCATCGAAACTCGAATCAGAATGAAGCTTCGATCGTTGAACTTTTGATCGTTTTCTTGTATGGGTAGTTGTTATTAAATTAAACCAAATACGCTATTCGAAGCTCAGTGTAATAGAAAAACAATTTCGCCAATAGAGTCTGCAGACCCTTCTCCAATTTCGGTGACACTATCGGTCAAAAAATGTTGGCTAGCAGGAATACATTAAGCTGTCAGGGATGCGGACACCTAACATCTTCCCTGTTTATTTCTAAAGGACACTAAAATGCATTAATTATCCTCCTCTCCTCGTTCATGTTGCCGAGTATGCATGTAACTTCTAGTTGAATTCGGCAGCCAAGTATGCGCGCTCCCTCTAATAACACGGCGCGTCCCCGGTATACTTCAGCGCGCTCGCGGCCGCTGCGGGTTCACTCGCTGCACGATGGCGGAGGGAGGCGGACCCGAGTCGGGTAACGCTTCGGATCCCGACGAGAAGCCGGTGATCGCACAGACACCAGTACCGTCCACCGAGAGTCAAAAGCAGAGCATCGGTACACTGCTAAAAACGCCACTTCGAAAGGGAGACGAGTGGTAAGAGGTTTTTATGTGAAGCCGAAGTCAAGGCACGCTTGTCGGCATCAGCTCAGGCCTACTGACGGAGACACCGGCTGCCGGAAATCCCTTCACTGGCCGGGCATTGGACAGCCACCTGCTCCGCTAACACCCATAAACTAGAAGGCTACTATTATTGTCGAGGAGGTGTCCAGGGCCAGCGTGCGGTTTACTGTAATAAGGATTTAACACTATTTACATCGGTTAGAAATCGAGGAAGTTGTCTTGTAGCTAGTTAGCACAGGTTAACCAGCCGTAGCTTCGCATTTTTCCCAGTTCTTCTGCTTAAATGTCTCATTAATGGAAAAACAAGACGTTTTCAGACACGTTAGTAGCTGAAGGGTTGGTAAATGAACTCAACCACCCCGTTGTCGGTTATCAGTTCTCTGATAAGCTAACGTACATGGCAAAGTAGCGTCAGGCATGTATGGCACTTCATTAGCCGAGGCTAGTTAGCCAGGCTAGTTTGCGTTTCATTTGACGGGTTAAATGTTCATTTATGTCAGACGACAACCTTATTATTTTAGATGAACTGTCAAACTAGATTAAAATAACGGCCAAACTCCTCCCTGTGAAGTTGTGACGAAGCCTAAGCTACCTAAACCAGTATTACAGTGAGGCAGTGCTTTGTCATGGCCACTGGATAACACCCAGTCGCTCACAATGTTGTTTGGCAATAGACGAGTTTATGGCACAGATAGTAAACACGCAAAAATCTATTTGAAGTTAGTGGCGATTAAAATACCAAAATATATACACATTCAGATTTTAAACCCGTTAGTATATGTAAGTGTTTGGATAACAGTCCGCTTTTATTTTGAAAGACTGACAAGTTTTAATAAGTGGCGAGACTAATGACTCAACAGAAAGGACAATATTTAGTATCAGTTGGATTAAAAGTACTTTCAGTGTATAGACTTATACGAAAACTATTAATTTACTCAGGTAACGTTTGTTAGTTTAGCTCAATGTACTCTATTTCTAAAGAATTTAATGTTGCTATCTACTTTAATTAAACATTTTGAGATGAGCAGATAAATTACAGTTAAAAAATTCCAATGCTTAGTCTTCTCGTTGCATTTAAAAAGAGATGTTAAGCAGAAAGTTAAGAGACTGACAACTTTCCTTTCGCTTTGAATGCATTTTTCCCCAACAATGGAAGTGAAATCTTTTGTGTTCCACTGAAAAAAAAAGGCTCATACATAAGTAAACAATAACAGAAATTTTACTTTTGGGTGACCAATTTTAATTCAGAATTTTGATTGGACTTTTTTGTTTTTTAACCAAAGTATAATGTCTGTCCCTTTGCACAGTGGAATCAAGTGCTAACAAGCTTATGTAGTGGAACAAGTTCCTACTTTAGATGAGATTAAGAAAGACATCCTTGCTGACTGTTCTATATTTGTAGATGTGTAATAACACAATAGATATTTGCTTTGCCAACAGTTTAGCCCTAACATTTTAGGAGAGAAACACATTAATTTTCCTTTTCCCCTGACTTTTCTCTGATCTCCACCTATTGCTCCAATTGTGTAGGTATTTGATTGACAGCCGGTGGTTCAAACAGTGGAAGAAATATGTGGGCTTTGACAGCTGGGATTTGTACAATGTTGGAGAGCACAATCTGTACCCGGGACCCATTGACAACTCTGGACTCTTTTCAGGTAATCGATGTTGTGTGTTGTGCCTATCTTTGTTCACATTCTCATAGATAACTGTTGTGAATTATTTATTTATTTATTTATTTTCTCTTGCCAGCAGTAAAATGATTTTTGTTCTAGTACTGGAGACATTTTTTTTTATCAGAGCTTTTAAGAATATGAATTCTTGTTCAGTTAGGTATGTGAATAGCCTCTGAATCAAGTAAATACATTTTTTAGGACCTTACTGTGTACCTGTGTTTTGATATTTCAGTCTTGAAGGGGTAGTTCACCCAAAGAAAGTTCTTTAATTTATTCAGCCTCGCGTCATCCCAACTTTATTTTCCTCAGTGGAGCACAAAAGGAGATTTTAAACCATATACTATAAACCTTACGAGTCTAGTGTTTTCATTGATCAGTGATTTGTTCGAATTAATAATGAAATAATTTGATTTAACATCTCACTGGAGGAGAAAAATATTGTAACTAATAAGTAGATTGGTTGTTTTTTTCTCTCCTAAAGCTATCATTTGATTTCTAAAGTCTTGGAATATCGTTGTGTGGCCTTTTTTATGTTGCATTGCATTGTTTTTGAAGCTTGAAAGCTCCGTTACCCATTTTTGTAATTACTAGGGATGTCCCGATCAGGTTTTTTTTCCTCCGAGTCATTTGATTTTGTGTATCTACCGATACAGAGTCCCGATCCGATACTTCTATAATACATAAAAAAAGGAATAAAGAAGAGCGAAGAAACAGATCCAGGATGATCCTTATTTTTTATTTAATTCACCTTATTTTAACATTCAACAACTCTGTTAACAAACAGAGCACTTCTGTGAGGTAGCTTGAACAATCAAGTAATAAATAACAGAAATTCTTCACTTTTGGACTTTAGTGCAACAGTAAATATAAAAAAAGTCTAATATAAAAACAAATAGCACCTCAACTTAAAATACCCGGCAGGCACGTAAACAAATAAAAAAATAAAAGTGCCACGGTGTTTGCAAAGCCAGTAATGTGCTTTTAGGAACTGCATGAACTTACTGTCATAACAGTAGTAAGTTTCACAGAAGGAAATGTATGTTTTTCTTAATGAAAACTATCATCTCTACCTCCAGACCGCAGACCCAACACGCTTTCCGCTTTAAGCTGCTTCCGTCTTCTACTTTGCCGGCATTTAACCAATAGCGTTTCTGCAACAAACCGCATAACTATAGATGTGTTAAAAAAAAAAAGAGAATATACATATATATCCGAGTCCTGATTAGGAGGTAACGTCCGATTCCGATCGAGTCTGAAACCACGTGATCGGGCCCGATTTCCGATCACATGATCGGATCTGGACATCCCTAGTAATTAAATAATGACAGAAATTTTAATTAAGGTAATCTTTTTCAGATTAACCTGCCATTTGAAAACCATTAAAGCAATTTTAAGTTGTGGAGCACCACACAAAATCTGAGCCTAGCATGGCTAGTTCGTTTAGATAAAACAGTATAGTGTTAAAGGGCTCTAATGTGTTTTTCTAATGGTTTCCCCTTTTCTTTCTGCATCATAGATCACGAGTCTCAGACGTTGAAAGAGCATCTCATAGATGAGTTAGACTATGTTTTAGTGCCTACAGAGGCCTGGAATAAGCTGGTCAGCTGGTATGGCTGTCTGGAGGGTCAGAAACCCATCATCAGAAAGGTTCCACATCTTTCTTTGTATATTGCATATTTCTTTGTAGTTTTACATATTGTGGTAATCTGTTGGTTTACTTTTTTTTTTTTTTAATGCCTTTGTCTGATATACTTGAGTGATTACAGGCAGGGTTATTGGGTGATACTATTGTCGTGTTTTAATTGAATTGAAACCTTTACACAGTTAAAGGGTTAAAGTTTAATAAATTGACTTGTTTTGCAGGTTGTTGAACATGGAATGTTTGTGAAGCACTGTAAAGTGGAAGTGTATTTGCTTGAGTTGAACCTGTGTGAAAATGACAACATGGACAAAGTTGTCACCCGCCATTTCAGCAAAGCAGACACTATAGGTATGAGACTTCCAGAAAATATCAATTTTTCTCATCAATAGTATTTGCATCACTGATTTTGTCTCAGAAATTGTGCAGCCCTTGTTAACAATCATTTTTGTTTTCCCCCCCCAGATACTATTGAAAAGGAGATGAGGTCTTTATTTGATATCCCATCTGAAAAGGAAACTCGACTTTGGAATAAATATATGAGTAACACTTACGAACAACTTAACAAGCTTGACAGCACCGTACAGGACGCAGGGCTTTTTCAGGGCCAGGTAAACCATCCTGCTGTATTCCATTCCAGTTGTGGTTGGTTTGAAACTCTTGACTGACATTTTATGAGTTCACATCATCAGTCTCATCTCACTCCTCAGGTTCTTGTTATAGAGAAGAAGAATGAGGATGGCACATGGCCCAGACAGACCTGCCATTCCAAGTATGTACATGCAGTTTAGGTCATTTTCACACTTAAGCAACTGTGATTAACATGGGAGCTTAATGCTTAAAAGAAGTCACTTAAAGGGTTAGATCTGCAGGTATCATTTTCTTTTAGTTCTTCTATTTTTTTTTTTTTTTTTTTAGTAAATTATTGTGAGGTTTCTTTTATATCAGTTACTTTGATTGCCAGTAACACTTTTTGCAACACTGCTTTGATTTACCCTAACCTATTCTTTGATTCATGCCTAGGTCCAGTACTTCCACCTCTCGGAATTATACAACCTCCCCAAAACTCTCTTCAAACTCATCTGCCACCATATCCTCCACAATAACAAATGGGGATAGCAATAGCAACTCTGGCTACATGTTGAACAACAGTACTTCTGGTAACAGGTCAGCTTAAGATGAAGTCAAAACAGTCCTAAATTACTCCAGAGTTTAACTAGTTTAGTTTCTTACTGTGGGAGTTTAAATAGGGAACTAAAACAAGGCTTCAGTTCAAGGTCCGTTTTCTTGTATTCAGTATTTGGTTGACCAATTGTGATTACCTTAATTGTGGTGTTAATTAATGGTGAATGTCTTTGCTAACCCACCATTCATTTTGCAGACTGGGAAGTTACAACTCCTACAGCTCCTCCTACAGTTACAGAGAATCTGCAGCTCAGCCAGGCCTCTGCGGTCTGAGCAACCTGGGCAACACCTGCTTCATGAACTCTGCCCTCCAGGTATTCAAAAATGAATGTTCATTTACACAGTATGTTTTGAAATCTGCCATATTCACTCAGTTTGCTGATGGGTGTCAATAGAAGAGGGCCCAGATTGTGTAGTTAAATGGATACTCCACCCCAAAATGAAAATTTTGTCATTATTCACTTACCCCCATGTCGTTCCAAACCCGTAAAAGCTTCGTTGGGGGGGGGGTGGTAAGTGATTAATGACAAAATTTTCATTTTGGGGTGGAGTATCCCTTTAAGACATCTCGCAGCCAAACCCTGACTTCTTGATTAAGACTATTTCCTTCTCATTCTAAGTGACTTCTTATTTCAGTGCCTGAGCAACACTCCCCCTCTAACGGAATACTTCTTGGAGGACCGGTACGAAGCTGAGATCAACCGGGAAAATCCATTAGGGATGCGAGGGGAGATTGCAGAGGCCTACGCGGATTTGGTCAAACAGATGTGGCTTAGTCGGAGCAGTTATGTGGCTCCACGCACTTTTAAAGTGAGTAAATCTATAGCTTACAGAGGCTAAAGTTACTGTGGATATCATTGGCCATTTTTAACACAAACCCTTATAATTCAATCTGAATGTTGAAACATATCATCTTTCTCTCGTCAGACCCAAGTGGGTCGGTTTGCCCCGCAGTTCTCAGGGTACCAGCAACAAGACTCTCAGGAGTTGCTGGCCTTTCTGCTGGACGGCTTACATGAAGACCTTAACCGTGTTAAGAAGAAGCCTTATCTGGCCCTGAGAGATGCTGAGGGGCGGCCTGATGAGGTAAACCTTACATCATTATGTGTAAACCACAGCATGCTATTTTAGTTGGAAACAAAGTACAGAAGTAGTCAAAACTAGTGGTCGACCGATATTGTTTTTATTGACAGCCGATATCTTGGAAAGCAGTGTGGCCGATATAATTTTAATTACTATTTAAGAAATTTGATATAATTTGAAAATGGATTAAAAAAATAAATGTGTAAAATAAACATTCTAATACTTCAGATGACAAAGTATTCCCCATTAATATTTAATAAAAATATAATTAAAAAGGAAGCAAACACCGTAACCAACAGGGCACTCAGTATTCTGGGAAGTTTGTTTGCATTGGGAGTCATGTTTTTTTTCAAATAAAGACAAGGCAACACTCATTTTACATACAGCACACAGTGAAAATTACATGAATATGACAGTGGGCAAATGCATAAAGCGCAGCATAATTTGAAATCATGAGTTTAAAGTTTGTTGATCGCGCGTCTCCAGTCAAGCTGAACTCTCCTCCTGTCAGCATTCAATTCGCACGGACCGACTGACACACAGAGAACGCACGATCATGCAGGATACTAGGGCTGCACAATTAGTCGAATTTCTAATCGCGATTATGATTATGCATGCCACGATTACATAATCATTCAAAGCCGCGATTACAAAAATAAATAATCAAAAATGCCCACTTGCATTATTCTGTGTGCTTAAGAGGTGTTTGCAGCGCGGGGTTTAACAAACTCAGACACTGGATAAAAGACATTTTGTCTAACTGATAGTCGTTGTCACTCTGTTGTGCATGATAGATATGTTAAACACCAAATGTGTCAAAATCGGAACAAAATAGCGGTGCTCGTTTGAACTGCGCACCACAATGACCTTTAATCCACTCGCCTCAATAGAAAACCGCACAGCGCGAGCTTAGAGCGTATGCGTTTATTACAGTAACCAGTCACACGCTAAACACCGCTGAGAAATCCAGTAAGAAGCACTCGAGTTCAGCACAGAGTTCTCCAGTACAAATCAAGTCTCTTTAATTTAAACTAGTTCAAAGCCAAATAAATCGGAGCTGTTATTCTCATCAACACTGATGCAGAAAGCAGCAGAAACAGTGCAACAACGATCCAGTTAGAAGACGTTTCAATCCACAAATCACCCACATTTACCATAGTTTTACTGTAGTAACACTAACGGTAACAATGGTACGGTGGCAGAAAAGTAGGATATTCATATTGAGTATTATTATATTATTAATATACTAAATATGTTAAAGGAGTAATGGAATAGAATTACATTTTGTTAATTATTCTATCAGTTGATGTGGATCTGTAATCGACAAACACCATAGAAACCATATAGTTAGGCTACTTTTTTACCATGGTAATGAAGTGCTGTACTTTTGGTTATATATAAAAGATAAGGCTGTTACAGTTTTAACAATGGTACTGTCAACAGTAGATCTGCATCCCAACTCAAGCTCCTGCTACTCTGAGCTCAAGCTCCTGTTCTAATGTGCATTTTTAAGAGACAAAAGCTTGTAATATTACATGGTCAGTGCACCAAATCAGGTGCTGGTGCCACTGCTCTCGAATGTTAGTCTGGAGCCCTGATAATATAAATTGTACTGTAAACTGTTACTGTAATTTGAAACTTCGTCTGTTCAATTTTAAATGAAATGTATAGCTTTAGTAAACCATTTTTTCTTTTTGTTTTAGTATAACATTATTATACCATGCATAATTTTACCTTTTTTTTTTTTGTTTGTTTGTTTAAAGAAGAAACCAAACCAATGTATAGTTGACATTTGAGGCTCAATGCTATAGAAAAGCAATAAAAGTGCATTTTATATAAAAAAGATATGGCATGCAGCTTCAAACAATCTGTTCAAAATAATCGTTATTAATAATCGCAATTACAATCTCAAGGGAATAATCGACAATTATGATTTTTGTCATAATCGTGCAGCCCTACAGGATACAAATGCGCACTTCACAAGATCTCTCAACTGGATTCGACTAAGTTTGTGAAATTAAATGTTCATTAGACATTCAAAGATTTGTTTAAATTATGTAAATGCATATTTGCTGAATGCTGACAGCAAACGAGGAAGTATTATGTTTGCCTGTCTATTACTAATAATATAAAAGCAATCGTTAAAATACTTTTGTATACATTTGAATTCTTTCTGATTATTAGACAGACTTCTATCCGTGTTAGACAGAGCCGTTAATGACGAGGGGCGAACAACAGGGAGAATGTGAGCACTGTGTGCTCAGGCACTGCTGTTCTCAGCGCCGTCAAAATAAATGTCACGACGTCAAAATAAAAGTCCCTCCGTGAATGCATCTGCCAAACAGGAAAAATTTATCGGCCCATGCTGATATTTGAAAAATGCCAATATATTGGCATTGCCGATATATCAGTCAACCACTAGTCAAAACAAGAAGAAAAAGCTATTGTTTTTGTTGTGCTAGTGAATAAGCACTACTCTGAAAACCTCCATTCATCCATTTTAGGAATTTGGACCTTTACTTTTAAACTGAAGAATGTTATTTGACCTACAGTAATCTCATTTGTCTGTAGATTGTAGCCAAGGAAGCATGGGCGAATCACCGGTTGCGGAACGATTCTATAATTGTGGACATCTTCCATGGCTTGTTCAAATCTACGCTGGTTTGCCCAGAATGCTCCAAAGTTTCCGTTACCTTTGACCCCTTCTGCTACCTCACACTACCCCTACCCATGAAAAAGGATCGCACTATGGAGGTGTTCCTGGTCCGCACTGACCCGCAGTTTAGACCCATGCAAGTAAGAACTGTTTTCCTGAAAACACTCAGGCGCATGTTTTATTTCAGGAGGTGGGCTAAAATATACTTTTGTTATCTTCCAGTATCGTGTAGTTGTTCCCAAAATGGGTGTAGTGGCAGACCTGTGCAGCGCTTTGGCCAAGCTATCTGGAGTTCCTTCAGAGAATGTAAGACTTTTGTGGTTCCCAACCTAACACCTTTTTCCATTATTAATGTTGCTTCAAAAGATGGTACCTTCAAAAATAAAAAAATAATTTACCCACCCCCATACTGTTATAAACCCATATGGCTACCTTGGAATAAAGCATGTAAATTTCACATTTCGTGTTCTATTACACAAAGAAAGTCTTATGAGTTTGAAACAAAATGAGGTTGTTGTAAATGATGGGTATTTTTTTAATTTGGCTGAACTGTTCCTTTAATATCTTCTTGCTTCTATATAACACTGGCTTAAATTTCAAGCAGACAGTCTGAGATTGTTTTCTGTTTTCTAGATGGTTGTGGCAGATGTTTACAATCACAGATTCCACAAAATCTACAAACGGGATGATGGTCTCAATCACATCATGGAGAAGGACGACATTTTTGTGTAAGTAATTTTTAAAATTATACTTGATTTAGTTTGGGTTCAGTATTTATTTATTTATTTATTTATTTTAAGATGGTTCTTATGCTTACCACGTTGCCATTTTTATTTGATCCAAAATAAAGTAATATTGTTGAAACATTTCAAATAACTGTTCTATTTTTGTATATTTTAAATGTGGTTTATTCCTTTCGGATTTTCTGTGGGTATTACTCCAGTCTTCAGTGTCACATGATCCCTCAGAAATCATTCTAATTAATATGCTACTGTGGTGCTCAATTTCTTATTAACATCAATTTTAAAAACAGTTGTGCAGTTTAATATTTTAAAACCATTATACTTTTTTTTTTTTTTCAGGATTATTTGGAAAAAGTCCATCGATTTGAATTTATTTGAAATATCAGAAGAAAGAACAGCGTTTGTTTGAAATATCAGTCTATTGTAACTATTGTCATTTTTGATCTATTTAATGCCTCCTTGTTAAATAAAAGTATTCATTTCTTTAAAAATAAAAATACTGACCCCACACTTCTGAACTGGAGCATATGTATATTGAATTGTTTTGCATAACGTAAGTTTTGCCGTTTAGCGACGTGTGTTGTTTGAGTGGGTGGCCTCTTACTGATTGTGTCTTTGTGGTTTAGTTATGAGGTGTTAGAGGAAGATAGCGAGAAGATGAACCTGCCAGTGTACTTCAGAGAGAGGCATGCTAAGCACAGCGGAGGCTCTTCGGGGACGATGCTCTTCGGCCAGCCTCTTCTCATCACCGTCCCACGCCACAACCTTAGTGTAGATACCCTCTATGAGCGTGTGCTGGAGAGGATCGGGTTGGTGTTGTGCTTTAGTGGTCTATCTCAATTTTACACCAGTTGTTACTGCAAACTTGGTTGACCCTTTATCTGTCTTTTGTTTTAGGCGTTACGTTAAACGTTCACAGGGTACCATTACAGACAGTAGAGCATCTGCCTCAGCCACATCCTCTAGCAGCAGCCAATCACCAGAATGCCTCGCTTCAGTGTCCAGTCACAGCACAGGCCTGAGCGGCTGCAGCAGCCCAGTTTCAGATGGAGCTTCCTGCAGCGCTGGATCCAACGGCAGCAACCACTCTGGAGCCTGCAACGGCCCCAATGGAGTTTGTGATGGTAGGGCACTTAACCTTGTCATAAAGCTCCCAAATGCTGCATACACACTGTCATCCGTTTAGATTTTTTTCACATTCGTCAGATACAGATCTGATCTTGTTGTATGCATTTGTTTCAGGTGATGAGGAAGCCATGGATCACCAGGAGAGTCCAGAACCAGAGAACAGTCATTCAGACACTGTGGATGGAGAGGAGGATTCAGAACCAGAGAATGGGCCCAACAGCAGCGGTGGAAAATCTTTTACTTCTCGACCGAAACTCTTTTCTTTCAGCATGGTCAACTCCTACGGCACAGCCAACATTAGTTCTCTGCCATTTGATGGCAATCTCCTAAAGCTCACAAGTAACTATTACCTTTTTACATTTGATACTAAAAATGAATCAAATAAATCAGGAGGATCATTAACTTGCTGTATTTGTCTGACTTCAACTCTTTAGGGTCACTTGCTCTTATACTTAAAATAAAAACTGATAGATATTCCTTTCTACAGCTCACTCTACAGTAGCCATTGATTGGGATTCAGACACAAAGAAATTGTGCTACGATGACCAGGAAGCTGAGGTAATGCCCTCTCTTCCACTAATTGTGCAAAATTACATTACTATTCAAATGTTTTTGGGACTGCAAGATTTTTTTGTTAGGTTTTTGAAGAAAGTCTCTTATGATCACCAATGCTGCTTTAATTTAACCAAAATACAGTAATAATAGGTATATTGTGTTTGTTTTCCTGTTTTGACAATGTCATTCAGAAATAATCTGATTTATTTCTGTGATGGCAAAGCTGAATTTTCAGCAGCCATTACTCCAGTCTTCAGTGTGATGATCCTTAAGAAATCATTCTAATATGCTGATTTGATGCTTAAGAAATGTTTCTTATTATTAATGTTGAAAACAGTTGTTTAATGTTTTAGTGGAAACAGTGATACTTTATCAGGATACTTTGGTTAGAATTTATTTACTCTCACTTTAATTTTTACAATTTAATTTAAACTGTTTTTAATTTTTAAGTCTTGCCTCAATGACCATGTAGTTCTGATAATTTTGTACAAATACGTGAACTGTTATAATGTCTACCATAATCCAAGGAAAAACTGACTAGTCACCCATCTTTTCTTTTAGCTACCTGCTAAATCTCCTCAGACATTAATGTGAAGTCTCTCCCCAGGCCTATGATAAACATGAGAGCATGCTGCATGCTCAGAAGAAGAAGACTACAGTAGCTTTAAGAGAATGCATCGAGCTCTTTACTACAATGGAGACTCTAGGAGAACATGACCCCTGGTGAGGAGGATGTTCAAGGTCAAATGATTTACTAAAGTATTACCACGTTTAGTGAGGTTTTAATGATTGCTGTGCTCCTCTGCAGGTACTGCCCCACGTGTAAGAAACACCAGCAGGCCACAAAGAAGTTTGACCTGTGGTCTCTCCCACGCATTTTGGTCGTGCATCTGAAACGCTTCTCTTATAACCGCTGCTGGAGAGACAAGCTTGACACTGTTGTAGACTTTCCAATTAGGTAAATATTTTGCACTATATATATATGTACTCCAAAAAATGTGGGACTTGTCCCTAAGGGTGCTTTCACACTTGGTTCGCTTGCCTGGTCTGAAACAGAGTTCGATTGGCCCCCCTGCTGGACTGCGTTCATTTTATTTTATTTGGGTCCGAAATTATTTTATGAAATAATACGGACTCTGGTACGGTTCGCGGGTGCGCACCCGAGTTCGGAAGACAGCGTTCACATCATCCAAACGAATGTCAATCGAACCCGGGTGAGCACCAAAAGTGCTAGTGTCAAAGAACCCTAAAATTGAGCCACCACTGTGCGTCCTCATCATATAAAATGCTTGTCTAAATATCCCACCAGATGGCGCCAAATTTTTTCCCTGCACACAGAATACTTTGTCATTGTCTCAGGCCTCAATGTACACCTGACTTCAGGTGTAACTTTGTATTAATACATCAGATTTTTATTTTCATCAAATTAATTTTAGTCAAGCGACATTCATTTATAGCATGCGCAATATCGACTCTTCAGATACCAAAAATGCCACATTTCTGGGTGACTTTGCCATGTTCATTTGGCTTTGATCCTATTTGGTTTTGGTCAGGATTACCTTACAGGAAGCAGGAAAGAGTGCACAAAAGTCAGGTGCAATACGTTAGGTGTCAGTTTCTGGGAAGCTGAGTCATGCTTGTCTGTACAAAGCTGTCCATTGTTCATTGTGGTAAAAGGAGTACACTAACTCAGAACTGCAGTCTAGTGTTTGTGTACTGATGTCTTGATTAAAAAAAAAATTATACGTTTATAATTTTAAAATAAACAATTTGATCAGCCACACTACTGCCGGTGATTGAACTTTGGTAGTTTTTGTGTTTTTGAAATTCACTTTACAAACGATCTTTTGGAAAACTGGAATTCTGGTGACTTCATGTTTGGAAATAAATGTAAACTTTCTTACACAGGGACTTGAACATGTCAGAGTTTGTTTGTGACCCCAAAGCTGACCCATACGTCTATGACCTCATTGCTGTTTCCAACCACTATGGAGGAATGGGCGGAGGCCACTGTAAGTCACTCTATTTGCACAACTCTCCCATTATTTTACAATGAAATCACATCCTTGCTATTCATATGTCCAGTTATGTATTAACAATCATATTAATACATAACTGGGTCGACATGCAGATTGTGTCAACAGCCTTTTATTTTCCCTTTATAACCTTCACTTGTGCAACCTAGTTGGATATCTCATTTTTGATGGATTACTATAAAAAGTATATCACAGAGTTGATCATTTATGTCTTTGTCATTATATTGCTGCCTGGAAATGATAGCTTGGTTTGTTTTTGATTGCTAAGATTGCAAAGTTCAGCCGTTAAGCTCTACGTTTCATTTCCTCTTGCAGACACGGCATACGGCAAGAACAAGGTGGATGGAAAATGGTATTACTTTGACGACAGCAGTGTGTCGTCTGCAACTGAGGATCAGATTGTGGTGAGGCTACTACGTTTTCCATTTTATTATCCTTTATAAAGCATGGTTAATGAATCGCAAAGAGCTATTGTTGTTCAATATGGAAACTGGGAATTGGCAATTGCTAGTTTGTAAATGACTCAGAATTGTCTTTTTTGTTGTTCTCCACAGACTAAAGCAGCCTATGTGCTATTTTACCAACGCAGAGATGCGGACACGCCGTCCAAATCCACCCCCTCCGCATCACTAGGCGGAGCTCCAGAGACCCTGGACGATCACATGGACACCAACTAAGTTTCTTTTAGTCTTTCAAGGACTGGCACTGAAACAAAAACTACATAAAGATGAAATCATCAATGCATCGACGCACATCCCTGGCTACTTCAGTGACTATTAAAGGCTCACAAACAGGCCCTTTGTTTTTAGCTTTATTTTAATTTTTTTCTTTCTTTCACACATGCGTCTTTATCAAGAGCCAAAAAAGAATATTAATAATAAATAAAGAGAATTTTAGTTTGAAGCGTGACATGAAAGACTTTATTCTTGGACCTTGATGCCTGCTGATCATAGAAGCTCATTTCTTTTAGTCTGAAATGAGAACGAGGGTGAAACGGCAATATAACCTCTCTTTGGACGACATGAATGTTAGATGATTTAGATCAGGGGAGGGAAAATGCCTAAACATAGACTATGTATGCAACATTACGCTCATCTGAAATGTTTAAATTATGCCTCTACCCATTTACGTTGGACTCCAGCTATCAACATCTTGTAACGTGCCTCGTGTGAAGAATAGACTCTCTGTGTTTAATAACTGAAGCGTGTGGTGATAAGCACAGAGATTCTCTCGGAGAAGCTTGCGCTCTTATATTAAATATTGTCTCCATGTTTCATTTATCCTATCACAAGCCACGCTTTATGTTAAATATACCATGCCGGAGGGTGAAATATTTCACTTTCCTAGTCGCTCAGCTATAAGGATGCCACAAAATGTCAAGTTTATTATCATGTTGGTTTTTGGGGGGGCTGCTCTCAAATACAATCACACTAACAGCCTTTTATGTCCCAAAAACTGTGAAAAGGGAAGCTTACGAAAATGTGGAACAACGTAAGTCACGGTCGTGCCCGAGCATTTCTTTTTTTTTTTTCTTCAGATATGATGGTTGTGCTTTGTAATAGTCCATTTTTATTTCTTTTTGGTGGATTTTTCTCCTGTCTAAATGGCTTCGGTCCAGAGGAATATCGAATGTGGTGCTACTTTTATGACACTTGAACAGGTACAAGTACATGACAAAGAGGAACACAAACAATGGCTGTTGTTCTAATTAAGAACAACCTTATTAATAAAAAGAATAGCTTTTATCATTACCTGTAGATGTACATTGGCACATCTGCCGTGTGATTAATTGTGGCATTTTGTGTGTCAAATGGCTTTAGCAACAACTCAAAGCTCAAATGACAAGTGCTTCTTACTGCAAAGAACATAATACACAAAGCATATTCTTTTTTGTGTGTGGCAAAACAGCATGCAATTTTTGAATTTGCAAAACTAGATGGTTGTTCCTGGTGTTTACCTCTCTATGGTATTAGCAGTCACTGACTGGTAAATCAACTATTGTTGTTATTTATGGATACAGATATAAAATTTAAGACACAAACTGATCATTGACTCAAGCTGTCCCCCTGCAGCTCCTTCATTAGTAAAACATCCATTTAAACTTTTTTTTTTTTGTTTTTGTAATTTCATAGACTTTTCTTGCATAGATGTACATAATCATAATCTGGGGCACAGTACATAGCTGCTTTGTGTTCTTCTATTTATCATGCCAACATGTGCAACACCAGATTTTGATTAAAGCCTATTTGAATTGAAAATATAATAAAATGTGGAAGCCTGATTATAGGTAGTGGCTTTGTTTTTTTGTTTTTCATATTAAGTAAATCAATTTGCATCAGATGATTTATGAATCTGTCATAATCTTCAGGATCAGTTAAATGATTCCACATAGCAACCCATTATTTGTTATTGCTATTTTATATTATTTCCAATTGCACTAGCAATACCAAGGTAAAGTTTGATTCCAACATAGAAATATATAAGCCTTGAATGCAGTGCAAGTCACTTTGCATAAAAGCATCTGCCATATACATACACGTAAATATAAAATGTTAAATTATTAGCTGGAAAGACTTACATAACTAGTTTAACTGTTTTGAGAGTACATGGTGAAATTGCATTGGTTTTGGCAGTTGTAAACGGAAATGGATGTATGAATGTTTACAACATTTTTTTTTTTAATGATGTATGCATTTAGATATTTTTGTTGTGTATTGAATCATGTCAAGCAATCTTATTCTATCCAACCCTGCATTTACTTGATAAACAGTAAACAATCATATTGTGAAATATTACAATTAAAAAACTTTTTATATTTCTATATATTTATTCCTATAGTATAATATTTGTGTGTTTAATATGTAATTTATTCTCGTTATTTCCAAGCTGATTTTTCAGCAGGCTGTAATGTGTAAAGTGGTCTTTATAGTCACATGATCCTTCATGATCATAATTTTGATATGCTGGTGGTCAATTATTATATTTTAGTTTTTCAAAATGAATACTTTTTTCTTTTTTTGAAAGTTAAGTGCAACTGCATGCAAATACTGCAGTGGGAAATTCTACTCCCGCCTCACACACCCACACTAGAGATAAGTTTCCACTGGAACTCATTAATACAGAATGAATCTCTTCAAAGCACCCGATGATCAGTACCATATTACACAACAGACAAAACCCTAAAGATCTGTGTTCTTGTCCTCCCACACTAACTGAAGCTGAAATAAAAAAGGCAATCTTTAGACTTGATTAGAAAACATTTATTGGTCCAAGTTGCATGTTGTGTCATACAAGAGCTAAATGAAACTGTTCAGTTAGGACTTTTGCACGGCATCAGATGCTCCCCACAGACAAAGCATGTTTACAGGAGCACCTTCATGAAGTAAAAGTCCAAACACAGCAACATCATGCACATGAGAGCACAACCTGTCATGAACGTCCATTGGAAACCCATATGGGTCAAGATATGCAATGCAGAAGCTGGGTTATTGATTTATTTTGACACCCTTTTGACCACAAAACCATTTTAGTTGGCCATGCTAAGAAGTTTCTTGATGTCTCCCTCGATGTTGCTGGTCAGGTATCTCCTGCTGTAGCGTTTGAATGGCACTCCATCAGATCCAATGAGAAACTTCTCGAAATTCCAAGCGATGTCGTTTCTGCACACGGGACTCCACACGATAAATTTGGGGTCGTTCATGAAGGGCATTGGCTCATCGCTCGGGAATGGAAGTTTCTCCTTGAGGAAGACGAAGAGAGGATGGGCGGCTTTCCCGTTCACGTCGACCTTCTCCAAGAGCTGGAATTTAGGTTCAAAGCCATTGCCAGGACGGACATACTTTAAGGACAGAAGGATCTCTTCACTTGTACAGTTTTCCTAAAACAGCAAAGCAAAAGATAGATAGATAGATAGATAGATAGATAGATAGATAGATAGATAGATAGATAGATAACATTATTGCAATAACATTGATTATTATGTTTTACAGAACAATATTTAATAAAGCAGTGAAGTATGAGAGGCCCTCCTAAATTGAGAATATAGTTATGGCTCATTATTATATTCATATATTAGAAGTAATAAATATACAATAAACATATTAGAGAATCTCTTTAATATATAATAACTACTAAGCTAAAGGAAAGTCATTTCAAAAGAGTATTGCTTAACATGCACATATGTGTTCACTTTTTATATGTGGTTACTTAATTTGATTTGATACATTTTATAAATATAAAAGCAAATTTTGTATAACTGAGTGTCGCTTTGGTTAAGTCTCTTACATATAATGTATTAACAAGTCTTTTATAGTTATGCACAGAGGTGGAAAGAGTACGAAAATATTTTACTCAAGTAAAAGTACCATTACATTAATGAAATTTTACTGAAGTACAAGTAAAAGTACCAGTCTAAAAATCTACTCAAGTAAAAGTAAAAAGTAGCTCATTTAAAATTTACTCAGAGTAAAAATTACTTGGTTACATTTTAACAGTGGGAGGGACGCAAAAATGGGATAGGCCAAGGGTGTCAAACTCAGTTCCTCGAGGGCCACAGCCCTACACAGTGTAGATATAACCCTAATCAAACACATCTGATCCAGCTAATCCAATCATTTAAGCTTATCTGAAAACTACATGGTGTCTGTGTTGGAGCAGGGCTGCGGCTCTCCAGGAACTGAGTTTGACACCCCTGGGATAGGCCTATAAATCTCAAACGCGTTGTTTTTAATTAAAGGAATCAGTTATTTAGAATAGTAAGACATTTGGGCTGTTACCAGGAAATTAAATGAATATCAACAAAAATTATGCAGACCAGTCAAATTCTAACACACTGATTAAATCAATAATTTATTTTTGTACCATGCCTTATACACAGAGGTGCTGTCATGTTAGAATAGAAAAGGGTCCTGTCCAAACTGTTGCTTTAAAATTAGAAGCACACAATTCCCTAGAATATCATTATATGCTTAAACATTCAGATTTGTACTCATGGAAATTACTAAAGTAGTCAAACCTGTTCATTAGAAGGGGGTGACCCAATACTTTTGGCAATATAGTGTATATCGCACACCCTGCACCACTGTCTTTTTGGCTAATTTGTGCAAAACCTTTTTGCTAAACTGCCAAAGCTTCATTTTAACCACCAATGCAATGATGCAAGTATTTACTTTACCTCTACATGCTTGCGAAGGGTTGATGTCGAGATTTTATAAGCTGCTAGTTTGGTCTCCCTACGCAAACACAGCTTAATAGAGCATAAACATAACCAGGGGTTCACTTCACTTCCTTCGAGTTCAACTTCAGCCGAATACAACGGGGTTTGGTTTTCAGCTGGGTCTGCACCATTAACGCCTGTCTTGTCCGTCTGCATCTTTCTTCTAATTTTAGCGCCAGTTTTTTCTGCTGCCCATTATTTACTACAGTAGTTTCCAGGGACCGATTATTTTTTTTATTTGTTTAACTCAGTAATTAATGTGTTTTAAAATGTAGCGAAGTACAATACTTCAAACAAAATATACTTAAGTACAAGTAAAATGACAGATTTTAAAAATTACTTCAAAAAGTAGAAGTAGCCTACACAAAACGCTACTCAATTACAGTAACGCGAGTAAATGTAATTCGTTACTTTCCACCTCTGGTTATTCAGTAAATTTAGTACATTTTATAAACATAAAAGCAAATTTGATACAACTGAGTTTTGCTTTGGTTATTGAGTCTTTTACACATATGGTGTTAACTATATTTTAATAATAAATCTATCATTTAATTAAATATAGCTACTTTTATTGAGTTATTTATGAAAAATAAAAGTATTATTATTATTATTATAATTAGCCTACAATATCTTAAACCGCAACCACATATTTATCTATGTACTACGGCTGTTTGTTTAAATTTAAAAAGTTGGCTATAGGATCAACATCCAAAACAGGACTGATCTGTTTTATAATACTTCATAATATAATATAATAAGTAATTAATATCCAAATATATCTATATATGTAAACTAATATTTCTAGATATTTATATTGTAAATAAGTAGGCTATTACATAATTTACATATGTTGATTAATGGCTTAAACATAAGTGTTACTGTCAAGACATTTAGGCTAACTTTATTTTATACAGATGAACCATCATGCCTAAAAACAGGTGTAAGACAGCAGGTGATGGCAGAACGAGTGCGCCACAGGCACCTGTTCGGCAGTGAAGGGCTATTGAATCAAACAAGGAGTTTACAGCAAGTCATCTCTTACCTGATAGCCGAACTGATTGCAGGGAACTCCCAGAATCACAAGCCCTTTATCCGAGAAGCGGTCGTGGAGCTCGTTCATCTGGGTGTAATCCCTGGTGGTCGTTCCTCAAAGAGAAGCGACATTCTCGATCAGTACCACCTTGCCCTGTAAAGAAGAAAACTTGAACTCCTCACCAGTTAGGGTTTTGGTTGTGATGTCGTAAAACGATTTTATTCCAGCCATGTTTAGTGACACCGATGTCTCGCAATAAACTAATACAGAATCTACTAGGAAAGTGACACTTGTATAAAACTGATAAACGTGGGCGGTGTGCTATGCGGCGACCAATCATGGAAAGACGCTCCACGCCTACTTTTAATACACGCCCATAGAATATTAGGGAGTGTCAAAGTATTCCGTTTACTGCTTAATGGTTGAGAAAGTTTATCTTCTTATATGTGAATCTGATGACGTGTTTTGGGATGTCTTTCGTATTTTTACACTTATAAAGACAGATACAGTTAATAGACAAAACACACAGTAACGTCCAAAAAAATGTGTATATCAATAGAGAATTGAGAGTTTTACTACGTTCCCTAGATTTTACGAAACACTGGCGCGGGAAGCTTTGTGACAGACTGATGTTTAGCCTGTTGAAGAAAACATACATTTTATGCTCAAGTCTAAATTTAATCGGCATTTATTAGTATCACATCAGAATTACAAACGTTTAAGATCAGCATCGGGGGGAGTAACGTTAAGGTAAACACTTCTGACCACATTTTGTCTCAAATACGGTAATTTCGTCGAGTTAGCCGAACATGTAATTTAGCTCTTGCCAGCATGACATGATTGTTTACCATCTTCAGAGAGTGGATTCTGGGATTGTTTGAACCAGGATTGTCATTATTGAACTGTCAGTTTTGTACACCGTTTTCTGAAATAGCTGAATTTTGTAACCCCAACAGGTCATATCCGTTATTTATCATTTTCCATCGGATCGGATCGGATCGGATCTGAGTTAAAGATGATGCGTAAAAAGAAGCGCTCATCCATCACAGTCGATGACGATTCCACACTTGACGTCCCTAGTAAGTTCCTGATGACGTCACGTCTAAAATAAACCTGGAATGGCTAAAATCTTTGTACATTTAGTGGAATTAAAAATTTATTTTTGTACTTTATTAATGTCTCTTCATTCGCACAGAATCAAAAAAGACCAAGAGCAGCGGACGACCAACAAAGTCTTCGGTACAGGACTCCTACCCGGACTCGGTCTTTGTTCAGTTTCTGAAGGAATCTGGTGTCACTGTGACAGCTGGCAGTACAGCTAATGAAATCGGTAAGATAATGAATGAGAAAGTATGTTTTTATACAGTAAAGGTGAAATCACAATGCATACATGCATGTTCATAATCAACTGACACATTATTTATACACATTTAACCAAAATTTTAAATTGATGAATTATTATTATTATTATTTTATTTGTATTCTTTTCTTTTCTTTTTTTTTTTACAGCTGTAGACCAAGTAATATTTCAAAAGCGGCTCCAGCAGCATCTACGAAAGCATCCCAGATTCCCCAATGTAAGAAACAGCTCATCATTATACAACCTGAATTCCGGAAATATTGGGACGTTTTTTTTAAAAATTTGAATAAAGTGAAAACTGGAAGATTTTCAAATCACATGAGCCAATATTTTATTCACAATAGAACAGAGAGAACATAACAAATATTTAAACAGAGAAATTTTACACTTTTATCCATTAAATGAGCTCATTTCAAATTTGATGCCTGATACAGATCTCAAAAAAGTTCGCACGGGGGCAACAAAGGGCTAAAAAAGCAAGAAATTTTTGAAAAGATTCAGCTGGGAGAACATCTAGCAACTAATTAAGTTAATTGACATCAGGTCTGTAACATGATTAGCTATAAAAGGGATGTCTTAGAGAGGCAGAGAGTCTCAGAATTAAAGATGGGCAGAGGCTCTCCAATCTGTGAAAGAGTGCGTAAAAAGATTGTGGAATACTTTAAAAATAATGTTCCTCAACGTCAAATTGCAAAGGCTTTGCAAATGTCATCATCTGCAGTGCATAACATCATCAAAAGATTCAGAGAAACTGGAGAAATCTCTGTGCATACAGGACAAGGCCGAAGACCTTTGTTGAATGCCCGTGGTCTTCAGGCCCTCAGACGAAACTGCATCGCTCATCGACATGATTCTGTCATTGACATTACTAAATGGGCCCAGGAATACTTCCAGAAAACACTGTCGGTAAACTCAATTCGCCGTGCCATCTGCAGATGCCAACTAAAGCTCTATCATGGAAAAAGGAAGCCATATGTGAACGTGGTCCAGAACGTGTCCTGTGGGCCAAGGCTCGTTTAAAATGGACTGTTTCAAAGTGTTCTATGGTCAGACAAGTCCAAATTTGACATTTTTGTTGAAAATCATGGACGCGTGTCCTCCGGGCTAAAGAGGAGGGAGACCTTCCAGCGTGTTGTCAGCGTTCTGATCAAAAGCCAGCATCTCTGATGGTATGGGGGTGCATAAGTGCATAAGTTATTGGCAGCTTGCATGTTTTGGAAGGCACTATGAATGCTAAAAGGTATATAAAGGTTTTAGAGCAGCATATGCTCCCCTCCAGATGACGTGCATTTCAGCAGGACAATGCAAAACCACATACTGCAGCTATTACAACTGCATGGCTCCGTAGTAGAAGAGTCCGGGTCCTGAATTGGCCTGCCTGCAGTCCAGATCTTTCACCTATAGAGAACATTTGGCACATCATTAAATTAAAATGTCAAAGTCGACCACAAACTTTTCGGCAGCTTGAAACCTATATCAGGCAAGAATGGGACCAAATTCCAACATCAAAACTCCAGAAACTCATAACCTTGATGCCCAGACATCTTCAAACTGTTTTGAAAAGAAGAGGAGATGCTACACCATGGTAAACATGCCCCCGTCCCAACTATTTTGAAACCTGTAGCAGGCATCAAATTTGAAATGAGCTCATTTTATGCATAAAATTGTAAAATTTCTCAGTTTAAACATGTATGTTATCTATGTTCTATTGTGAATAAAATATTGGCTCATGTGATTTGAAAGTCTTTTAGTTTATATTTTATTCAAATTTAAAAAAACAAAAAAATTACTTTACACATATTTAGATAGTTAAATTGCTGTTTTATAGATAATTCAGGAGTTTATATCTGCACTGGAAACATACATTGAAGACCCAGAGAGATTCAGAAACTGCCTGCTGCCATGTGTGCCATCATCCACTTTACAGCAGGATACCAAGTAATGCACCGATTCTTGTTTTTCCATCTGAAACATTAAAAGAATTAATTGAAATGTTTTATGCAATTGTTTTGTTGTATGTCTAATTGTTACTTATTTTCCCTCTAATATCAGTTCTGGCTCCTATCAGGAAAGTCTTGTACGCCTGTTGCTTGGAATAGAGATGCTACAGGTAAATATCTGCTCAACTGACCTCTTAAAATACAAAGCACGAGAAAATTATTTTCCTTTTCCTACATTTAGACTGGTCTCAATACATTTTTTTTTTTTTCAGTTGAAATTGTTATTTTATTATATAATGATTATATATTATATATTTTATATTAATTTTAGATATTGTTTTTCTATATTATTCTTTATCTTATATTTTACTATTTACTGTTTTTATATTTTATTTAAAAAAAAAATTATCCATTATCCAATGATTAGATGATTAAAAAGTCATGAAAATTAATTGGTCAAAAAAGTAGGATACTTTTTATTTTTACATGTTTTGTTGAAATAGTTACCTACAGCTGTTAATTATTAACATTTATTTTATTCAAAATATTTGAGGGAATATTTTTTGGGGAATATAAGTAATATATATATATATTTTCCTTTTCCTGCATTTAGACCCAGGTCATAAACACTTTGTTCGAAAAGCTTCCAGAATTCATGTTTGAGGGGTAAATGTCTTTTTGATGACTTTTTATACACATCACTTACAGACACAGTCCTGTAACATTCCCTTGTCACTGATGGCAATGTGTTCTGTTACAGTGTGAGTGAGGACGGCCTCAACGTTCCCCGTCTCATAATAAACCAGTTGAAGTGGCTGGACCGAATTGTAGATGGCAAGGTACACAGTCCACTGATACTGTCTGTGTGAGAATCCTACATGATGAAAATGGCCCAGTGAACATCAAAATTGCCAAGAGTTCCTTTGTAGCAGACATAAATGTTTGTCAAAACCAAATTATGGCATTGCCGTGACCAATGTTGGACTGATATAACTGCTGTGTATGTGTAGGATTTGAGCAGTAAGCTGATGCAGATGGTGTCTGTGGCTCCGTTGGAGATCCAGCGGGACATTATTACCAGCCTGCCTGAAATCCTGGAGGATTCCCAGCATGGAGACATGGCCAAAGAGCTAAAGTACGTCAGCAGTAGCTGAGCCTGTTATTTTTTGTGCCATTTCCCAATGCATGGAATTAAAGTTGTGTTGTTTTGACTTTTGTTTGGTTTAGTAATTATGGCTGGCTGTTTTTAATGTTGAGTGTGACTATAATGTAGGTGCTTATTATCATCGTGTATATTGTTTAAGTTAGTCTGTGTTTATGTCTGCTCCCTTGTGCAGTGGTTTACTTCAACAAAACACCCAACTCCCTGTGCCTATATTGGATGCTTTATCCAGTTTGAATCTGAGCTCTGCGTTACTGTTTGAGGTACTTCTAAACATGCAAATATCTTCCCTAAAAAGTATTTTGTCCCAGTGTTATTGCTTTAAATAATTGTTTAAAGAAAAAAGGTTAGGTTTTATGTTTAATGTTTTTGAAAGAAGTATCTCATGCTGCATTTATTTAATCAAAAATAGAGTAAAACAGGAATATTTTTAAATATTATTGCAATTTAAAATAAGTTTTCTATTTTAACATACATGTTTTATAATGTAATTTATTCCTGTGGTGGCAAAGCTGAATTTTCAGCAGCCATTTCTCCAGTCTTCATTGTCACATAATTCTCCAAATATTGAATCGATATTGAAAATAGTTTCTTCTTAATATTAACTGATCATTTTTTCGAAGATTATTTGATGAATATAAAGTTTTAAAAAAATGTAAAAATCACTATTTATCACTTTAAAGCATCTTTGCTGAATAAAAGGATTAATTTATTTTGCCTTTTAAACTGTAATGTATACTGTGTCTTTCTCTCTATCAGGTGCGTGAGGTAGTAATGGGAACTCTCTCTGCTGTGCAGTTAGAGGATCTTCCTGTTGTAGTCAAGTTCATCTTGCACTCCATCTCTGCATCTGATGCTAATGAGGTCAGGCCTGTAAACTGACAAATTTATTTTCTCTGGTAGACAATTTAAAATCATTTTCCTGTAGAGCTGTAGTTATGCTCATGTCCTTTCATGCTCCTCAGGTGGTGTGTGACCTGCGTAAAAAGCTGGAGTTGGAGCAGTGTGTTTTGCCAGCAGTGTTGCAGGCTTCCCAGAGTCGTATGAAAAGCAAAGCCATGTCAGGGTGAGACTCTATCGTCATTTACTTACTCTCATCTCTCCCTCCCAAACCCATATGACTGCTTTATTTCCTGGAAGACAAATAAGAAGTTGAAAATATGTCTGTTTCTGCTGGCCATGTTCTGTCTTGTTCTTGATTTTAATGTTACTGCTCCATCAGGTCCTCCAGGGTCCCATCATGCAACGATGGTCAGGACAGCGTGGCTTTGGTTTTGGAGGTCATAAAATCAGCTATCCGATTTCAGAAGACCATCTCAGAGGCTTGGCTAAAAGTGAGTTCATATAATCTTGATAGCTTTTCTTGTTTTCCTTTCTGCCTTCAAGCACAAGGTATTATATTTCCATGCAACTGAAGTTATTTAATTACTGTTCAAATTTTTGAATTTTAGGCAATAGAGAATGTTGATGAGTCAGACGACCATAAGGTTTGATTGATTTCTATCAAAATGTTTTTATGCGACTCCCATTAGATTGACACATTTCATACCTGAATATCCAAAATGCAAGAATTATCGTAACTCGTTGTGTCTCTCAGGTGGTTGACCTGTTGGTGCTGTTCATCCTTCACTCCACTAATGCAAACCACAGCCGGCGTGGGGCAGAGAGAGTGCTCAAAGTCAAAGTTCGCAAGGGTCTGATTCAGGAAAACCTTTTGCAGAAGACCTTTAAGGGTCATGCTCAGGTCCGATTTCATTCACATGCTTATGACTAAGAACCAGCCCTAATTATGCTACCTGAAGTGTTGACTTCCCTTGTACATATCAAGTATAGTATAAATGTTTCATACAGGTGATGCGGGGTTATTTCCCATCAATTCTGGCTCTAGCGCAGGGACTGTTGCGTTCTCCAGACTGCTGTGTGGTGCCTTTCGGAGGTCACATGTACAAACAGGCCTTCACTGCTTTTGACTCCTACTGTCAGCAGGTAGGAAATACCTCTTAATACCAGCTAACCCTAACATTCATTTAAAGACCTGCACTGATGTCCAGTACATGTGTGTTTGTTATGTAGGAGGTGGTTGGCTCTCTGGTCACACACGCATGCAGTGGTGTGAGTGGTGAGGTGGATGTGGCACTTGAGCTGCTCTGTGAGCTGGTATCTCAGAAGCCTGCAGAAATGAGCCAGTTCACTGTTTTTGTGAAGGTATATAAACGCCTGCCTTTATGTCTATTTGGAAGGAAATTGATTTTTTTTTGAGTCTGTTCTTTTCATAAAGTCAGATTGACTTGAATCAGTCTGAATAAAAAAAAAAAAAAAAAAGTTTATTCAAGCAATTTTGGAGAAATTGTTTGGGTCTTTTCAAATACATTATGATATTTAACCTGTATGCTGGTGTGGATTGTGGGTATTCTGGCAGGGTATTCTGGACTACATGGACAACCTGACCTCACAGCAGATCAGACGACTCTTCCACCTGCTCAGCCGCCTGGCATTTGGACAGGAGCAGCACGGAGGACACATCCAGGTGAGAAACACATTGCATCTTAAAGGTATAGTTGTTAATGGTATAGTTGTTAATTTCAATTAATGGGATAGCTAATCCAAAAATTCTGTCAAATCTCTGAATGTCCTTCACTAGGATGACATGCACATCGTCATCCGTAAGCAGCTGTCCAGCACAGTGGCCAAGTACAAGCGTATTGGTATTATTGGTGCAGTCATGATGGTGGGCAGTATGGGGGCCTGCAGGTACTCTTTTTACTGGTGCATTGCAGTGTTTTTCACTTATACACCCTTATTAGGCTTGTGATCTTTGGTCTTTGCTGTTTTTGGTCTTGTGTTGTTTATGTAGAAATACACCTGATGGCTCTCAGGATGGCACACTGCCCAAAGAGACACACAGACAGGTGAGTGAAATGATCTGATGGTATGAGTGTACACAGTACACTTCAAAAATTTGGGGTCTGTAAGATTTTTGAAAGAAGTCTCTTATGCTCAACAAGGCTGCATTTATTTGATCAAATATATAGTAAAAAGCAATCTATTTCAATTTAAAATGACTGTTTTTAATACGTTTTAAATTGTAATTTATACCTGTGATGCAAAGCTAATTTAGTAGCTATTCCTCCAGTCTTCAGTGCCTCGTAGTATGCTGATTTGGTGCTCAAGATCTATTTTAAGTGTTGCTGTGTCTGTAGGTGATGGCTCTGTTGGAGCTGGTACGCTCATGCAGTGAGAGTTCCCCTGAAGCTGCCGCTCTCTATTACGATGAGCTGGCCAATCTGCTGCAGACCTGCAAACTGGACCCTCTAGTACAGGTGTGTGTGGGTTACTGACTGTAAATAGTCCTTTAAAACAGCCTTCATGTCCTCATCTTTGATTTTGAAGAAATTAGATTTTTAAAATTCTGTCTCCAAATGAGTTTGAAATGACGATGTGAGTGAGTAAATGCTAATAGAATTGTATTTTAATGGGTGAACTGTCTCTTTAATTGAGTTAATTAAATTCAGATGGATTTCTGTATGACTAAAAGGTCTGTGTATTATATTAGTATATTACAATCTCTATTATGGCTTATCATCCTTAGGCATGGATCGGGAAGAGCGTGCTAGAGGATTTTCAGGAAGACTTTGTTGTAGATCTTGGACCAGATTTAAAAGGGTGAGTGACACTTTCAGGGCTCATAAAGAGTAGTATAATCATTACGACTTGCTTTTTTGTTGTCAAATCAAAGCAATCGGCTGTTTCATTTTTTTTTTAATTTAAATTCCAGCGTTTTAATGCCTTGACTTTCTCATGACCCCTCTTGTGTGCGTGTCTCTCAGCCCGTTCGTGTTTCCTGCCTCTGTGATGTATAATTTGGACGAGGATGAGAGTCAAGGGGGAATCGCCATCAATCTACTGCCACTTATGACTCAAGACCAGCACCACAAAACAGACACAACCCAAGCAGCTGGAGTCAAGAAAGAGAGGTCATCATTACTGAATACTCCATGCTGAACTCAGTTTAACGCTTCTGTTACTGTAGACTACCATAAATGATGTTCCTTGAAACAGAGCAAGGTTTCCCAAACTGGGATCTGCAGGGGATTGTGAGTTTGCGAGAAAAATAGGACTGTTGCATGTAAATAAGTCAAAATTAAACACTTTGCCTATCAATTGCTTTGTTTACCTGCATGCCGTTTGACTATTAACCAAAATACGACTTGTGAACTTGCAAATGTATTAAAATATTCTATAAATTACTGATATAATAAGGGGGTACTTCAGGTAAATGGTTTAGGCTAGAGGAGTTCAGCTGGCAAAAATGTTTGGGAATTCCGGATATAGATAATAGCAGTGTACCAATATAGGTTTTAGTAGATGATACTAATATTTAAATATATATATATATATATATATATATATATATATATATATATATATATATATATATATATATATATATATATATATATATATATATATATATGCAAAATTGCTGAAATTAAATGAACAATTATTTTATGCAATATTTCCTGAAAATTCACCTATAATATAATAAAATATGCACTTCACAATTCTTATTTGGCCAAGCAGGCACTGTTATTTGTTGATGCCAGTAATCAATACAGTATATCAACCTGTAATCTGCCTTTTTATTTATTTTTATCAAGGACATCGTTAAAATAGTATTGTCAATAGTTGAATCCCTGCAATGTTACACTCTGAACGATTCTCTTATTCTCACAGGCGCGTGTCTCCTTTGTGTCTGTCCCCATTTTTCCGCCTGCTGAGGTTGAGTGAGGAGGTGCAGCACCAGGGTGATCTGGAGGAGATTGATGCTCTTCTAGGTCAGATACTGTACACCTGCAGTTTTTTTTTTTTTTTTTAATCATAATTTTGTTCTAGACTGTGAAAAAGAAAATTTAGTAGGTGCCTCAGTTTTAATTAATGCATTATGATTGTGTATAAACTGTAAGATTATTTATCACAAGAGGCATCAGAGGTATTTAAGGTAAAAAAAAGAAAAAGAAAACATGTTTGGAGAGTTTTGTGCTGTTATAGGCTGTCCTTTGATTCTGACTGATATGGAGGTGGTGGAGAAGGTGGAGAGTCTGTCTAAGGCTGAGAGAGAGTTCCTCTGTTCTCTGCTCTTTTACACCATCAACTGGTTCAGAGAGGTTAGTGCATCTCTTCAGTACAGCATAGTAATAAATTCAGGTCATCACTGATCAATTCAAGTTCTGATATGACTATTTTGCCTTTTTAAAGGTTTCACTTTAGATGTAAATTTAATAGTTCATCCAAAAATGAGAAGTCTGTGTTCAGTTTATTATTTGGAACTACAGTTTGGAATGTGGAATGTGTTTCTGATGTTATATAATAATTAATATATTCTAATATGCATGTCTGTTTTATGAATGTAGACGGTGAATGCTTTTTGCAAGCAAAATGATCCTGAGATGAAACTGAAGGTTGTAACTCGTATACAGAATATCACTTACCTTCAGAATTTACTGCAGACATGCTTAGCAGGTACCAGAGAGACAATATCTTTCCCAGTGCGTGTGTATGTGTACAAATGAATAAATATAACAAGTAAATTGTGTGTGTGTGTGTGTGTGTGTGTGTGTGTGTATATATATATTAATTTGTATTTTATTTTTAAGTAATATCTTTTCAATTTTGTTCATTAAATATTTAATTAAATTAAATAATTTTAAAATGAATTACATTTTCCTATATTTATTTTCCCTGCAAAGTTAACATTGTTTTATTGCGTTAGCTACACCAGGCTACACTCCTCCTCAGGCTAACTTTGATGGAGAGAGTGCTGAAGGCATGATACCCTCTTCTTCAAGTGCTCTGCCAAAGAAAGGAAAGAAGGGTAAGTCTGCTGGAGAAATCGGCAAACTGATTTGTGCTATAGATAGGGTCAGTCCTTCACTGTTTGTGTGTGTGTGTCTGTGGGTGTGTAGAGTCATCTGGGAGGAAGAGGAAGGCTTCAGCAAGTAAGAACTCCTCAGGAGACAAATCACAGCTGGAGGGGGCTGCAGAGGCAGAGGATTCCCAACAGGTAAAGACCATTATTATTTCATGTCCATTGGTTAACAGACATTTGTATAAACATCTGTTAAAGTGGACTGTAACACCTTGAGATGAAGAATAAATGGACAATATGGTACTCTTTTGTATATTTAGCTTGAATACATTAAGATTTTACTATGGTGTCAGCTGGATTTTAATTTAATGCTCTTAGTATTTTTCACATTCCAAAACTGACAATTGTTTGTTGTGGCAGGATCATCCAGAAAAAGAAAGCGAGAAGGAGAAAGAAAAGGATACCAAATCAGGAGTCAGTCTGTCCTCGTACTGGCCGTTCTTCAGAGAGCTTGATGTTGAAGCTCTGAGCGTGCTTCAGTGTGGCCTTCTGTCCCGGACACTGTTGGACACTGAGCTACATAGTAAGGTAAAACGAGTCTGTTTGCTGGTCGATTCTCAGTACAAGTACATACTTTAATTAAATGCAAAATCATAGAGCGCTGTTTTGTGTGTAGTTAAGGGAGGAAGTGCAGTTGGGCCCTGCAGAGTTGCTTTTCCTGCTGGAGGACATGTGGCGTAAACTGGACTTCAGTTTGGCCTCTGCACCAGCCAAAAAGGCTCCATTTCTTAAAGTATGAAAACGCACACATTACTAAACCTGTTTAGTAAACACTAAAAACTAAAGCCATTCGTTTTAATGAACACTGTTAAATGTAACCTTTAGCAAATCACAAAATCAAAAATCACTTTTATGCTTTTACACTGAATTGATGCCAATATTGACCAAAGTTTGGCATTATTATAATGTAATTAAATAGTACAAGATTAATTGTAATCTTTAGCATATTTCAAAATATTCCTTTTTATATTCTACTGTAAATTCACTTAATTTTGGCATCATTATAATTTAATAACGGGTAAATTATATCTGTATTAAGTGCTTTTTGATGGCTTAATAATGTACAATATAAAAAGGAATATTTTTAGGAATACATTTAACAGTGTTATTAAAATAAATTAATGTTTTTAAATATAAACTTTAATGAATGTTTGGTGACGGCAAAAGTAATCTAAATGTAAAATAAACATGGCATACATTACAAATGAATTACAAAACCTCTCCAATATCAGCTGACAACCAATATGGTACTGCAATGTTTTCTGCGGTGTCTCTCTAGAGTAAGACGGACAGAGCAGTTGGCTTTGCTCACTTGCAGCAGAAAAATGCCAAAGAAGTCGCCACCTGCTGCATCGAGCTGCTGCCCACACTTTGCACACACCTGGAGAACTGCCACAATCACTTTCAGGTGCACATGTGTTTCCATTTATAGCTTTGTAAACATGTTCATTACGTGTGCATTAGTGCTGGCTGGCACGTTTGGTTTTATTGCTCTGTTTGAACGTTTATCCTCACACAGACTCTGCTCTCTGAGCATCAGGGTGTTGTTGATGCTCCTGGTGTGGATGTGAAGGAACAGCAGCTCATGTGTTCAGCCTATCAGCTCCTGTTGCAAGTGCTACATACTACATTCAGCTGGTAAACATGGACTAGTTAGTCCTTAGTTGACATTCCTGACAACTACAAAATGTTCAGACCATCTTCAATCACCTGCTGTTCATATTCAGGGCCGGCTTTTCTGGTCCAGAGCATCGTGCTCTACTGAAGAACGCTCTGGGGGTCCTGGCCGGCCGACTGAAGGAGGACGAGACCGATTTGACCCTGGATCAACTCAGCAGGTGGGAGCGTCAGTGCACATACTTCTTACTTGCTGTTAGTCGACCATTTTCAATGTAACCATCTCTACATGGTGTTTTATGTGCTCAGGCACGCTTTTGAGTACCTGCAGAACTTCCGAAGCACAGTGCCCAGCCTGAACACTGCCTTGTGTCTGACCCAGCTGCTCATTGTGCTGTCCCAGTATGGAGGATCAAACCACAGGACCTACAGAGAACAGATCAGTGCGTTTCCAGTACTGTATTCTGTATAATAATGGTTGTGCTCTGTAATACATTCATTTTGAATTATATAATTTCCCTCAGCATCCCTGACGAGGAGTTTCCTCTGTCAGGAGTGGGTTACAGCGAATGGAGAGAAAGAGCGAGGAAACAAATACAATGATGCTCTTCAAACTCTACTCGGGTATGTTGTGAGTTAGCTTAAAGTTCCCATTCAGTTCCAGGGGTCATTGAGGCGGCGTTGTTATTGTTAACTGAAACTACTAAAAATCATTTTCTGTGATTTTAAAATAAGCTGAATTAAGAGTAAATCAAAGCTTAATTAAAATTGTGTAGAAATATAAAAAAATAAAAATGACAAAAGCACAAAAACTACATTGCTAAAACTTAACTGAAATGAAGATTGAAACCAAAAATATCATGGGGACCCTGTTTCAGTTTTGTAATAGTATATAAATAAGACTGAATTGAGGCCATAAGGGTATTCAAACCCATGGATATGAGATTCTGTTAGATAGAAGAGAGAGAAATAATCAATAAAATGATTCATATGCTACATGAGTCTCGTTACATCATTAATCCTCACTTGATGTTAGAAATAGTGTAAGTCCTGCATACGAAGACAGAATTAAATAAATGAAATATTCATACTGATCTTCCAACTCTAATAGAATTGTTATAATAATATATTCTTTTACTAATTGAAATATGAAAGATTTATAACATCATAGCCTAAATTTTTAATGTTTAGGGAGAAAATCACCTGGAAAGCCTATTCTCAGATTTGCTGAAAATTATACAAAATCTTAATCATATCAAAGCAAACCACATTTTGAGAATTTACACCTAGAACAGGTTTTGTAAGTTTTACATTCATAATAGCCAGAAATGTTACTTGAGCACCAAATCAGCTTGTTAGAATGATTTCTGAAGGATCATGTGACACTAGTAAGTGCTACTGAAAAATCAGCTTTGATATTTTAAAATACATTAAAATTGAAAGTAGTTATTTTAAATTGTAATAATATTTCACAATATGACTATTTTTACTCTATATTTGATCAAATAAATGTAGCATTGGTGAGCGTAAGAGACTTCTTTCAAAAACAAATCTTACCCACTCTGAACTTTTGAACAGGATGGGCCTATCCAAAATATGCCCTAATTAATATACTCAAAAGAATGTTAAATGCAAGAATAAAAATAGTATTATTGTTCATATCTGAGAATGTTTAAATCGATTTGTTTTTCCCGCTGTAGTATCTATCTGGAGCACACTGATGATGTTCTGAAGGCGGTGGAGGAAATAGCAGGTGAAAGGGTTCCAGAGCTGTTGAATGCTGCTAAAGATGCTAACTCACGCAGCTGGCCAACACTCAACAGGTACAGCAGGCTGCCATATCAAGTTAATAATTACATGTACATGACATATTAATATCAAAATATTTAACAACTCAGCATTGCATTTGACCAGTCAGAATCAGGTATTCCACAGAGCCGTGCAATACATGCAGATATCTGTGCTTTGCTTGACACTGCAGGCAGACGTTCCTGGTGTACTACAAGAGCATGATGGCAGAGCTGGAGAGAGCTGTGCGCAAGATTCCTCCCAGCAAACAGACGGATAATCAAGAGGTGTGTGTTTTTTGTTGTGTGGCTGTAGATATTATTTCATTATTATTTGGGTACCAACAGGAAGTGTAAGGAAAGTGTGTCTCAAGTTTGTGACCTAAATCTCTTCAGGTGCAGAGCGAGAAGCTCTTAACATGGAATCTGGCTGTGCGTGACTTCCACATCCTCATAAACCTGGTCAAGGTACAGAGGCCTTCACATCTTTCCTGTTCTCCCAGTGTGCACATCACATTTATGGCTATGTAAACAGCATGTTCTTCTATTTTCTATGGCACAGATGTTTGACAGCAGACCTGTACTCACTGTGTGCTTAAAGGTAAGACGCATTTCCACACGTGAAGGTATGTTGATGAAGATAATGTCATTCAACACTTGTTTTCTCTTTGTTTTTGATCATCTTGTTCAGTATGGTCGTCTTTTTCTGGAGTCCTTCCTCAAACTTGGAATGCCTCTGCTTGATTATAGCTTTAAAAAACACAAGGTATTTCTGTCTCATTCATCAAAATGTGTATGTGTAACATTGCATCTTGAGCGAAATTGATCGGTTTAGTAACTTGAGATTTTAATCATTTCACGGGATCTTCTCAGGAGGATGTCCAGAGTTTGCTGAAGACCTTCCAGCTCAGTACTAGACAACTCCACCACATGTGTGGCCACTCAAAGGTGAACTACAGCATCTGCAGTGCATGGTGGACTTTGGAGCAAGAGTGGGATTAAAGATTAAAATAAGAACTGCAAAATAAATTTATCTTATTGATGTTAAAAGCATTTATGAAACATAATCTCTGTAATTAATATTATTATCGCTGTTTTACGGTTCACAGATTAGGCAAGATACAGGGCTGACCAATCACGTTCCAGCCTTGAAGAAAAATCTGGAGCAGTTTGTGTATCGTGTGAAAGCCATGCTCACTCTTAACCATTGCCAGGAAGCCTTCTGGCTGGGGAACCTGAAGAACAGAGACTTAAAGGTGAGATGGAAAAACATCACTAAAAACAAGTCCACTATAAGGACGCACTACTTTTTACTTGCCCTGGTGACATTGATTTCGCTGCATATTTTTAAATGGTCTGAAGAAAATCTAGTTTTACTTTATATTAAGTTTATATATATATATATATATATATATATTAGGGCTGTCAATCGATTAAAATTTGTAATCTAATTTGGCTACCTACAAAAGATTATTTAAAGCTATTATTGTTTTAAATGAGAAAGTAGACATTACAAATAGTATCTTTAGAAAGAAATATTTTATTTGATTCAACATAAAATTTATTACACATACATTTTTAGGCTACAACGGCCTAACAAACTATGGAACATAAAAGAAAATAATTTGACAAGCATCTTAGTATTTTTGTTCATGCAATGAAAATCAGTGGTAACCAAAACAGCTTTGTTACCAACAGTCTTTAAAATGCCTTCTTTTATGTTGAGTCATTATGTTAAGTCAAAGAAAGTAAGTCATTCATGTTTGAAACAACATTTTTAATAGCCTAAATGAAATGATACTCTAAAGAATAAACTGCCAGCAGGTGGAGGCAGTAAATGTCTTTGAGTCATTCATTCAGTCTCTCTCTATGAATGGGTCTTTGAATCATTGGTTCACATGATTTATTCAAAAGGAGGATTCATTCAGAAACTAAACACCGCTATTGCTCACAGACGCACAACAATTTTGCAGTGGCATTATTGATAATATTTTGGTTGGCAAAATTGTGCAAAAACACACAATATTGTGTTTAAAATATAACACATTATTAACTTATTTACTGAACTGTTAATCACTGTTTGCACTCGTGCTCTTCATGACAAAAACAACACTTGTGTGATATAGCACCTCTTGCCGCTCTGTGATATCACTTATCATATGATATAAAAATGAGACAAAAACTCATACACATACTCATCTTGAATTTTAGGGCATATCTGCATCATATTTGTCATCAGTCAACTGAATGGACTGTAAGATGACGTACAGATCTAGGGGTGGGGCCAGTGTGTTAACTGCATTCAAATATTTTAATTGCATTATTTTTTTCATAACTAATTAATCAAAACATTAACTATATATATATATTAGGGCTGACAGTTTTTTTATTAAGGTTTATAATATAATAATATCTGTAATAACTGTAAATTATATAGCTATAACATAAGTCTGTACATGGGCACAGTGTAGCATTTATTGATAATCCAGTGATGCTAATTTTTATTTTTTGCTTTGCTTTGCAGGGTGAAGAGATTCTCTCACAAAGGTCACAGGCAGTTGATGAAGAGGAGGAAGAGTCTTCTCAGTTGCAGAGTGAAGAGGAGGTATAATAACTGACTGCATTTTCCTGCATAATGCACAGACATATAGTCTGATCAAATGTTAGCATGTTGCTAAATTTATTTCCTTAATTTGTTATTACTTAAATTTTAGGCTCATTTTTTTAAGAAAAAGTCTCTTATGCTCAGCAGGGCTGCTTTGATGAAAAGACAGTAAAAACAGTAATGTTGCCAAATATTATTATAATTTAAAATAACATTTTTATATATATTTTTTTAAAATTTATTCCTGCAATGACAAAACTGAATTTTCTGCAGCCATTAATTCAGTCTCCAGTGTCACATGATCCTTCAGAAATCATTCTAATATGCTGATTTGGTTCTAAGGAAACATTTATTATTATTATTATTATTATTTTTATCAGTGCTAAATATTTTTGTGGGGAAAATTTTAAGAACAGCATATATTTAAAATAGGAATCTTTTACTGCCACTTTTGATCAGTTTGATGCTCCATTGCTGCTGAGTATTTCTTTTCAGTTTAGTTTCAGCTTTGCAACCTTTTTGTTGCACAAAGTGGATTTGGGTAATATTAGCTGAATTAGCACGCATGGTTGTGCACTTTGAAAATCTTCCAGAAATATTTGAATACCATCTGAATACCTTACTTTTGGCATTACAACATACTATGATTTCCCATTAATATGCATGATATAGTGGCCTCACAGACCACATTGTGTTAAATACACACATGACAGATCAGTTGATCAGTCAGATGATTAATAGTTGTATTACTTTTCATATTTAAACTCATTTCTCATATCACATTAACATAGACATCACCTGCTCAGCAGCAGTATTTTGTTATCATGCAGTATCATGTAATTCACAAAAGCAGATATACAGCATGGTTATAATTGCCTTTAATAGCCTCCAATGAATTTTGCTTTGCTTGTTTTGGGAGTTTATTTCCTCATGATATCTTTTATGAGAGATTTTGAGATGTCTTTCACTTCGTGATGCTTAATTCAATCTGTTTTGACACAGGAGAGCGAGTCTGATGAGAGGAACAATGGACAGGAAGAAGCAGAGGAATCAGATGAATCAGACTGAAATAAAGCAAAGATTGTTATATATTAGCACATGATCTGTACACTATTGTTGATTTATTATTACATCAAATTAGTTTTGGGATTTGTTATCGTTAAATGGAAAAGATTTTGATTAAAGCTGCTGTGTAATGTTCAGTTAACTATAATCAAGTGGTTTTCTTGAACAGCTCTAATTGTATTTGCATGTTTTAATATGCTAATTGTTTATTTGTTTTCATGTTCAATACAAATAGAAATGGTAATAATAAATTTGTCAATTGCTTTAATGTAAGTTCTTGTTCAATATTTAACTGTATGACAGAAAAGCTGACAATTCCACATTTTGTAATCGACATATTTAACCTTAATTGGGGGAGAAAAAACTTTAAAAACAACATTTTACAGCGCCGAGAATCACTGAATCAGTTTCAGAATCGAGCTGTTCGAAAGAACCGATTCGCAGAAATGAGTCGGACTTTCCATCATTATTTGGTTGGCTCGTTTCAAGCCAACCCTCTGAGTCAGAGTCACATGGTGCATCCAGGAAGCAATGCGTACAGTGTTTCTGTGCAGAGGAGGATAAACAAACGCTCAGCTGTGTCAATAGCACAACCAAAAGACTTGTGTAAACTGACCTGCAGTAAAGCATAGATACTGTAAATGTAACATCTGCAGAGCGACACGGATGTAAATAAGCCTGTTCGGAAAGCGGAAGGATTGATTTTGTGTGTGCCATCACAATATTCTGACAACTATTCATACACATTGAGCGTTTTTGTGCTTGATTTTCTGACAGCAGGGCAAAAATGTCTGACTTTGTCATTTTACTGCTGATTCTGTTTTTGGTTATTTGTCTCATCTTAACCCTGGTGGGCTTCGTTTATTACACCGGGCTTTTCTCTGAAGTCGTGATTCGGACTGGATCTCCTCCGGTGAAAAACATCACGATTGCATATAAGTTCAGAAAAGGATCGTACAAGGCCAGCGGAGCCGCTTTCACGGAGAGCAGCAGTATCGGACCGAAGTTGTCGTCTGTCGGTGTGTTTTACGATGACCCCAATCAGGTCAGGAACTCAGTTTTTTTCTTAATGCAACTTCACCTCCCGTATTTTATTTATTTATTTTTTACATTTCCACTTTAAATTCGAAATGATTAACAGAACGTTCTTAACACAAATAATCATTTTAAATTGTTGTTTTATTAAATCAGGTTATCACTCACAACCCCTAAATAAACCTGTCATGAGACCATAACTCATAACTCAACTGCTTTGTCCCAAAACTTAAGAATTGGTGAGAAGTTTGTCTGTTATTTATGATACAGTGATGATAACAGATGGTAATACCATGGTGCTTTACCATGCTACTGAATGATTAATGTTGCACCAAGTTTCAAAAATTACCACAATACTGACATGGTGCTTTTAGTATAATAAATTAAGGGTTATCATTACAGTTGTTATTGTTACTTTGCAAAACAGCAGGTTTTGAAGCACAGACTCATGAGAATGAAGCCTCAAACAAGTTATTATAGTCATATTTTAAATTAATGATTCATCTGGGTTTTTAAGACTGACTCACTGAGGTGTTTCCATTAAATAACTTCATGGCCACAATGTAATGCAAAGTCTGCTCTAATATAAATATATTATAATCAATATTATGTTTTATATCTATTATTATACTTCACTATTATTTTAGTGTATCAAAAGAATAAATTAGGATTAAATCCTGTGCAAGGATCCGAAGGTGAACACCTTGGTATAATATGAAAAGGTTTAAGATGCTCTACATGCATGCACACCTCTAAGAAGAGGATGGATTGAATTTGGCCTGCTCAGTAGAAAGCGAAAGAACTACATGCAAAATATGTCAGAATATTTAAACCAGAACAGGTCATGCTAGTAGACTCCCTGGATGGGTGTCATTAACATTTCTGCGCTGATCTAGGGCTGTACAGTCACTGCAGCAGTTATGCAGTAACAGTTCATCCGTATTATATGGTTGAACACTGAAAAGTTGAGTGATGTGGTAATTGTTCTATTTTATTTTGTGCAACTTGATAGTCATTGCCAAATGGAATTGCTGGCTTGCAAAGTAAGGACTGGGAATGTCTCTTTGGTCCCATATACTTAACCATACCAGTGTGGTGCTTATTTGTTTTTCTTTTGTTTGTTTTTTTTCAGTATAACTTGTGAAATGGACCAGGTGCATAATATTGCATAATATCTTGCTGGTGAGAGCTGCAATAACATTCACCTGATATTTTCTGTTCTGTATGCACATTTGTTTTGAATTGTGACCTGGGATTTGTTTCCTGAATTGTAAACTGGGACAAAAACAAAAGAGCGGATTTGAAAGTACCTTGGTAAAAGTACCTAAATTCCATGGAGTTCATGTTGTTCATGTTGTTTGAAAACCAGGTGGAGTTTGAGTTCAGGTTATACCCCAGATAAGTTATCAAGAGTCTTTGGGCTAGACTTTTTTATGTGGTTATTTTTTGTGTAATATGCACTATATGGAAAGTTGGACATGGCAACACATTTTTTCCTTGAGGTTTTTTAGCATGTGTGACCTGGTCTGGGGGATCCTCGCTAAATTCCTACCTCCTTGGACCATAAAATCGATTGTATTGGCCAACAGTCATTGGTCGGTTGCATTGGTGGACAGATTCTATTCAGTGCCTGATTAGCAGAGCTGGGTAGAAACTCAATACATGTAATCTGGATTAAGTAATCAGATTCCAAAAATGAAGTACTTGTAATTAGGTTATATAACTTTTTTTTTTTATTATTTCAACATTGAATCAACTACTGGTTAACGCATTAACTTTTATTTCAATTATCATTTAGTAAGATTTTAAGGTAATATGTTAAGTAATACGTTTGCATGTTCATGGTTCTCTGATATTGGTCACATGACATGCATTTAAACAATAAAATATTTAATCTTTTTTAGAAAGTGTTTTATTTTTTAGTATTTAAAAATTATTTTAATTTTAAATTTTTAATTAATTATTGGATGATTATTATTATTATTATTACCACTTTATTTGACATGGGACATCGCAATTACATTGGACAAAACATATGCATTTGCTTAAGTGTTTTAGCACACGTGCTAATTTTCAACAGCCGTCCAAGGGAGCCTTGTAGTTAAAGAAAAAAAACAAAACAAAAAACAATAGTACTAATTACAATACACAAAGTAATAATAACAATACTAACAATAAAATAAAAAGGGGAAAAAACATTCAGAATTATTTACATACATAAGCTATGGTGCAAAGACAACATTATCAAACAATAACCTAGTAAGTATACTATTTATGCAAACACTGCTGTTTTGTTTTAAACCATTAAGTCCTCTAATAAAGACATTATCATTGTTTAGGTAAATGAGTTCAAATCTAATAATATTGGGTGTTAATATAGCCATCCAAATTCTGTTTGTCCCAACAATCAAAATTGTCACAAATCAATTTAATCATTAAAATTCAACTTTTTTTGTGATATAATTACAGTACATGTATGATTAGTAAGCTATCCATTTAGTTATCCAATATGATTTTAAGGTATAAGCATGAAATAAAAATGAAGAGTTTTCAAAATGCATATTGTTGATCTTAAATTACTTATTCAAATGTTTAATGTTCTTTTTTTGTTGTTGACCTTTTTAATTAAAATATCACAGCTCCAGTGAAATGCCAGACTTCTCCAGTCATTTTGTTCATGTAAACCCCACCCCTTTGTTAAAATCTGCTCACATTCAGATCTGCCTCTATCCAGTCAACAGTCAATGCAAAAAAAAAAGTCCTCACCCTACATTTTTTTAAATAATCTGTTTCGCTCGGATGAACGCCACAGTACATAAGAAAAGATCTGTTGCTACCCACTTTTGTGTATGAGTTGCCTAACTAGTTTAGACCTTTTTGGACAGACAGTTGAGTGCATATGTCATGCATCTCAGAATAGAAAAAGGAAAATATGAAACATTTCCTTCACATACGCCTGCATTCAACACAGGACCGATTGAAACCATATGGTGACGCGACTCAGACAAAATGTGAGTAATGTGGGTAAAAAAAAGACATAAAGTGAATGCCAGGCTGGCAGTGGAGTTTTACAGACCGTATTCCTGGCCATGATATTGGCTGATGTGAGTTAGGAATATATTTCACCATGAACACCATGATATTATGATGTACACTCAAGATAAACCAGCTCACTTGTGTGAAAAAAATATTATTATTAATATTAAGTTACATGCTATTACCCATCTGGTACTTGACTTCTGCCACAGTACTTTTTTGTACTGAAAAAAGAGATGCGACATAAAATTATACATTAAATTATATGTTTCTTTTCCAGAAAGCTAAATTAAAGGGTTAGTTCGCCCAAAATGAAAATTCTGTCATCATTTACTCACCCTTAAGTTGTTCTGAACCATATAATTTTCTTTCTTTCCATGGAACACAAAAGGAGAAATTTAATAGAATGTCTGAGCTGTTCTCTTTCATACAATCAGAGTAGATGGGGACCCAGGGGCTGTCAAGCTACAAAAGGACAAAAAAAAAATTGTATCCTGTATGTGTGTTCTGAGGAAGAAAGTAACTTCTGTGTCTTTTAAAATATGTGATGGTAAATAAAGTAAATGATGATGGAATTGTCTTTTCTTTTTTTTTTTTTTTGGCTGGGGGGAGGGTTGGGAAATGAAGTATCTGTATATTTGCACTGTTTAACCAATAAGGAAATGCAAACTAAATGGTGTTCCCTCAGTACTGCATAAACTGTATAAACTGCACACTAGCTTACTCGGCTTAAGCTGATCCCTGTGTTTCAATGAAAATTGTCAAAAACAGGTCATGCTTTACTTTTTGAAATCAGGCCGGTAGATCCCTAACCACTAGATGGCACTCATGGTTCAGGGTAAAGAACATGTTCTGTTACTTTGAGTATTCATTTTATGAGTACAGTGGCTCGACAGTATACTTGGACACTTACACCACACTGAAAAATCTATGAATGCTTTAGATAATAATAATAGTAGTAGTAGTAGTAGTAATAATAATAATAATAATAATGTACAGTAGAGTACAGTGGCTCGACAGTATATATTATAATAATAATTATTTGTATTTTTATTATTATTATTATTATTATTATTATTAATAATAATAATAATAATTGTTACTCCACAGCATAGTTGGACACTTACACTTGAATAGCAAAAATGGCATTACTATAGAAAATATATATAGTTGTTGTTGTTGTTGTTATAATCTAAAACAATGCATTGAATATGATGATGATAATAATAATTATTATTATTGTTGTTTTTATATGTGTGTGTGTGTGTCTGTGTGTGTGTGTGTGTGTGTGTGTGTATATATATATATATATATGTATGTATGTTGATCAATTTGCTACTTTTTTTTTTTTTTTTTTGCAATTGTAATAAAAATCTGAAAACTTTTGTTTCAAAAGTGTGCCTGTCTTTAGTGTTTTTATTATTATTATTATTTTTTATGCAATGACTAGATTCTGAATAACTTTTGGAGCCATGTGTATATAACTGATCATGTAATGTAGTTCCTTAGAGTTATTATTAGAGGTTGTTATTATTCTGGTGTCATTCATGATTTTGTTCTTAGCTACATTCCTCCACAAAGCCAGATAAAGGTCTGTGATGCCGCTCTACAGTACTTGTGGCTGCTCTCCCAGCTGCATAATGCAGAAATGTGCAGGGGTGATGTCCGAGGGGATTCTCTGTGTTTATTGTCTTTGTATTGAGATGGTGACAGGGTTTGGGTTTTTGATTGGCACTCTCACCTTTTAGTGTCCAGCCACTGTCTCCCCTAAAGCCAATTAGCTTCAGATCTGACTATGATCGGTTGTTCGCACTCACTGAGGTCGCTGTCCAATTTTAATTGGCATAATGCTCTGCGCTTATTAGCATGCTCAGCTCTCCCGCGGGAGGCAGGGAAGCAGGGGTTGATATGGTCTGTTTCAGAAGGTCAGCTACCAGCGGAGCCAGAGTGTTTGAGCTTGACAGCGTAAAATAGAGGAATTTACACTTTAGTGAGGGAGATCGCTTTTGAATAATACCGAGAACGACTGTACCTACTTGCTTATTAGTGGCAATGGAAAGCCAGTGATTTATCCTCAGCATTTAAATGGCACTTCTTGGTGGTTCATATTCTAGACATAAACACAGTTTATATTTACAGTACAAACAGAATTTTCATGCAGTATATCCAATGATGAAATACTATTACAATTTAAAATAGCTGTTTTATATTTGAATTTATTTTAAAGAGTAATTTATTCCTGTGAATTTTCAGCAGCTATTACTCCAGTATGATGTGTCACATGATCCTTCAGAAATCATTCTAATATATGATATGATATTTAAATCAGTGTTAAAATAGATGTGCTGCTTATAATTTTGTGGAAACCATGAAACATCTTTTTTCAGTATTTTTTGATAAATACAAAATTCAAAAGAACAACTTTATACTGAAATAAGATATAGGACTTATTGTAACAATGTAAAAGTCACTTTTGATCAGTTTAATGCATCCTTTCCTTTCTGAATAAAAGTATACATTGTTTAAAAGAAAATGAACCTTTTGGTACTGAATGAATTCAGTACTGTCAGTTAATATTGACAGGTTTTTTTATGACATTTTTGATCAATCTGTCTGCTTGAAAATCCCATTTTGCAGCAATAAAAATAAAGTGAGATAAGCAGATTGACAACTTTATTATTAGATAAACAGATGTTGAGAAAATTGTCCTTTGGGGATATTCTGCAGTTAAAACATTTTTTAATAAGTGGCAATACTCAGGCTATATCATAAAATGTTTAAAATCACAGTAATATCATATCATGAATATTATATATCCTAATAATAACAACATATCATGGGGTCCCTTGTAATTCCTAGTATTGAAAGAGCAAATGTGGTCAGTTTTCTTGTTGATAGGTCATCTTTTATACATTAAAATGCACAATTTTGGTCTGATTTAAGGAATGAGTACAGAAACAGTTAAACCAGCAAATGTGCTGTTAATTTTATCCACCCTAATTTTGACCCATTTCTGTTTATAAAGCGGTTGGTCTTGGCATTTTGATGCTTATACCAGACATACTGACTCAAGTGATGGTTTGTGACTCATGCAGGGTATTATGAGTCAGAGGTGGGACAACTTTGACTTCAATCTTTTATGCTCCAACTGTGTTTGAACTCTCAATGATTTTTATATTCAGTCACCTTCATTAAAGCCATTCGGCCTTGTGATGCACCAGCATGAAACCAGCTTATTCATGACTGTTTATAAATGGAAGAGCTTATTCTCTTCGGATGGTTTATTTAGCCCAGGTGTCTACACTCAGGGCTGATTGGAGAGGATGCTTTTCAGGTTTTTATACGGCAGTCAAAGTGAATCAGTTGTTACTTCTGTGGAACACAGGCTTGATTAACACTCCGCAGAACCTCCGCAAACACTGAATCAATCATGGAAGTTAATGGTAGAAGCAAAGAGCTGCCATTTAAAACTGGCCTACTTTGTCAAAAGTTAATAAATTAAATCAGCGAATGAATAAAAAGCCTTTATAGCTATTTCACAGCACATCAAGTTCCTATACTCTGCCTTACGCTTTCATCTTCTAAACTGAAATCGCTCTGACATGTCTTTGCTATATTTTGTGTTGTAGGTCAAAGAATTTTTCACAATCAAACACCCAACTAGTTGAATAGAGATCTATCTATCTATCTGTCTGTCTGACACTATAAGTATAATATAGAATAAATATAAATATACATAAGAGAGCTTACTTTGCTTTATCACATCTGGTTAGGACATGATGTATCAGTAAGTAGACTGTCAGCAGCATCCTTCAACCCTCTCTGAGCAGTTGCGTCACTTCTGAACGTCTTTCAGTTCATCACCTTTGAAGCAGTGCTGCTACAGCCATCAAAGCACAGCTTTCACTCAATTTCAAGACAATTATTTCCGAACTTCAAATCGCTTGCTGTGAGCACTGTTCCCATTTTTATGCATAATAACCCACAGGTTTTGAGGGCTATGATAGTTTTTGTGGAATAAAGAGTTAGAGTTGGGCTATTTATTTATTGAATAGGCTATCTGTCAGTTACTCTATTGAAGAGCGGCGCTTTGCATTTACACTACCTTTCAAAAGTTTGTGGTTGGTAAGATTTATGAAAATGTTTTGAGCATAAGCACAAGTCTCTTATGCCCATCAACATTTATTTAATCACAAATACAGTAATTGTGAAATATAACAGTTTAAAATAACTGTCTTTTGTCTTTGTGTGTCTATATATATATATATATATATATATATATATATATATATATATATATGTATGTGGGAGGCAAGCCATTCTTTGCTAATTAGAAAGTGTGTAAGTAGAAATAACAGCATTTATTTTAAATAGAAATTTTAATAGTCACTTTTAAACAATTTAATGCAACTATTACTGAAAAAAAGTATTAATTTCTTTCGAAAAATCTTACTTTTGGAACTTTTGAACAATACTATAAATATCTCTAAGAAGTCTAACTGGTGTTTGGAGAACATGACCCTCAACTAGTTCAATTATACAGCGTTTCCTTAGGCCATCTATTCATCCCACTGACTAGTCAAAGTTGAAAATGTGTAGTTTTGGATTCACCATCCTCTTATGAAACATGCTAATACATTTCTGTTTACTGCTAGAGACAGAGAAAAACATTTCTAAGTCGAGCTCTGACCTGATCCCTCATGTTCAGCTTCTTTGTACATTATTTTATCTTGTTTCCTCATCTGAAGACACAGACCAGGGGAATAAATGATTTTTACAAGACAGAATACGAAAGGAGGGGAAAATGCTTTCTTCAGAATGGCTTTTTGTTGTCTCAGGGCACTGGTTTAGAGATTAAGACCTCATTTTAGATAGATTGTCCTAACATTTATAGCCATTTTCAGGATAAAACTCCACTGTGTCTTCTCCTTTATAGCACTTTTTCTGAACGGCTGACCTTAACTGTTCACATGACAAAAAGAAATTAACCAGTCGTGAGTGTTTTGTCCAACTACTAGCAAAATGTCCTACATGCTTGACTTTTGAATGCCAGTCGCCCTCCTCTGCCTTTTTTAATTAGACCGATGGCGTGAACGTTGCCTTGAGCTGGGAGTTATGATTAGTTATAGCCTGCTTGCAAGAGCAGAACATGACTGATGGACGGTCATTGTGGTTCCAGGCGCTTCAGTTTAGCGGTGTCAGTCAGCTAATGAAGCCAGAATCGAGTGCATGTAAGGTGGACCTCACGTTTCTTCTCTGATTTATGTCTGAAGCATTCGTCTGATGTTAACCATCTTTAATAGATAACCTGAGCTACCCTTCAACTTAATCTGAAGCATGCATTGTTAAGAATCAAATGAGTCTAAATGGTTTTCCTCAAAGCTTCAGGTTGATGGTTTTTGACTGTTGCAGTGCAGATTCAGATTTTCAGGTTGTCTGCTAAATGCAAATACCGAAACTTTGCTCTTGTGATCCTTTTCCATGACAACTCAAATATTATCACAAGCTTTCCAAACTGGGCTTTTTTGCATACTCTATTTTCTGCCCCATTAATTCTGTCCAGATTGGCCCCTACCCAACACAGCACCTACGGTTCCCCAGAAATGATACGCCATCAGTTTCAATTTTAGTCAGCATCGGAGACTATTCAACATTTGAGGGCATTCAGGGCAGTAATCATCTTGAGGAAATGGCAGGTTATGCATATTCATTGTGCCGTGACCCACTAGTAAGTTCATCCTTAGGTGCCATGCTTTTATTTCATGGGGTTTCCATTATTAACACCTAGTTATACAGTGTCCACGTAATACATATTATGTCTTACTGTCATTAATAACAGATACATCAGTGTGTGTGTGTGTGTGTGTGTGTGTATTACATTAAATACTTAATTTGCCCATCATATTCAATACTTTTCTGTGTTTTTGTTCTGATTGTTCTTCAAATGCAAATTCCCATTCATAGGCACCAATACCTAGTCATACACAGCAATATTTATATATTATTCACATTTTTTTATATGCGCATATGATTTTTAATATATTCAAATATTATAAAATGTCACTCAGGGGCATTGTATACAGCCTGGTTTTGCTTGGAGGACTTGCATGAACAGTTATCAGTGATGACTAAAAAATACAGTTGAATCTAAATTGCAAATTGGCTCTCTGTAAATGGATTGCTTGAACAGATTCACAGAAATTAACTCTACTTACCAGCTCTAACCAAGAACTGGAACACATTTTTGCAATTCATGTCCATGTTTAAGAAGTATCATGTATAATGCAACTCCTTGCTAGACCCTCTGGAAAGCCTTTTTTTTTTCAAATTCTTTTGAAAAACATTAGCTTTAGGCTCGTCCACAAATGTGTCATTGCTATTATATAATGTATGCAGGCTAGCTGTAAACTTAATGTTAAATGTGGTGGTTGCTACTTGTTGACCTGGATAGTGTTGTTTAATTAACTGTTTATCTGGAGATGCTCTTTCCTGTAAGTAGTGAAGCTGGTGCTTTTGTCAAAAGCTTGATGAATAGCCAACCTAAAATTTGTAAAGACTAGCTGCATTAGATTTTATCTGTCCTGTAGCTCCACTAGGTGATCAGCAGAGGTCTCCCTGATGCTGATTCAGGACTTCATTGTCCAGTGTTATATATACATAGATATTTACATAGGCTCTGACCTTTTCCTTGCATTATTTAATTGTAAATTTTAATTTGCAGTTCTGCATTTTATTTTTATTTTTTAGATTGCATGGTTGTTATTTGTTCTTCTGCAGTTCTGTTACAGGAAAACGCTTACCAACTTATGTTGATGCTTTGCTTATTTGCTGCTTATGCATGTCGTATGAAACAGGCCTTACAATTTTAATAGAGAGTAGGACTCTGAGGTGGGACTTCTTTAGAACTTTTCAATGTCAGCTAGTTTGCTTTACATCCATAAATCATAAATATTTTAAATTCAGAGTTAGACTATAAAGTTCTTCTGTGCCGTATAACGACCTGATCTGAGCTCTGAAGTAAACCCCATGAACCTTTTAGTAATTACACATCTTCTAGGTTTCTAGAACATTCCACAGGAGGTCTCCAAGTGGAACTTTGCTCTCTGTATGAAACAAGGCTGCATATCTGTATATGATTCTGTATAATGAGAGGAGGGGTTTTTAGTAAGTGTAGTTCTTCATCAAGTTAAATAAAAGGCAGTTCCACCTGCAGTGTCCATACTGAGAAGCACCATGAAAACCCTACTTCACAAACCAGGGCTAATGAATCAAACCAGGCCAGCCACGCTAAGCTCACTATCTGTTTCTTTTCATATGACTTTGTAGCCTCAAACCCAGCTGGCAACAGCATCGTGGAGCCCTAAGATATGGAGAAATTTGTCTATATTTAGCACAAATAAGGCCAAGAAGTTGTTGCAAAGTTTGTTGGTACAAAAAATAAATTGTATTTATTTTTATCATATATTATATTACTCACAAAAAATGTATAATAATATTTAAAAAATTACATTTTTAATATAATTTAAAAATAAATAATACTAATACTATCGTGCGTATGTGTGTGTATATAGTGTATATATATATATATATATATATATTAATTAGATTAATCACATCCAAAATAAAAGTTTTTGTTTACATAATATGTGTGCACATTGTATTTATTTTGTATATACAAATACACACACAATATATATTTTGAAAATATTTACATATATTTATATTCATATAATTTAGGCCTATATTATATATAAATATATTTAATATATAAACATAACATATTTGTTCTTAAATATATACATGCATGTATGTGTATTTATATATACATAATAAATATACACAGTACACACATATTAAGTAAAAAAAAATTTTTTTTTATATTTTGGATGCGATTAATCGCGATTAATCATTTGACAGCACTATATATATATATATATATATATATATATATATATATATATATATATATATATATGTATATATATAATATATAATATATATATAATACTGAGAAAATCAGTTTATAAAGATTAATAGAAATATTAAAATTGTATCTCCCGTGTGTTAATTTTGGAGCGAAGTCTGAAGATTCATCATCAGTGAATTATTTATCAATGTCTAAATGATCTGGTTCTGACAATTTGTGCTAAATTTTGTTGATTCTGTGTCTGGTTTGCGGCTGCCAGTGCGAACTAGGCAGATGCCTGTTGAATTTTCATGAGTTGCCTCTTGAGCCAAGGCTGAGCAAGCCTCGCTCGCTACAATTATGCAGATCTGAGCACCTTAGGGACTCCTGCGGTATGCAGAGAGCTTTTGCCATTTCGCCGCCAACCCTTTAAAAAAAAAGCGACACACTCCCCGAAGTGCACACTCCAAAAACCATGTGTTATCCGTGAGCAATCCCGAACGTGGCTGGGGGGAATTCCCAGAAGTCCTAGCCCCAGGAGGATCGAGCAGAGGCAGAGGATAAGGGATGATAAAGATGAGAGGAGTAAATCCTTGTTACATGTCTGCTAATAAAGAATTACCACCTTTTTATTGTTGCAGAGCCTTCATCTGTCGAAAAATGACGCCCCTTGCAAAGCCGAGCAGAGAATTGCTTTTGAAAATTGCTTTTCCCTGCAGCAGGCCTCTAGAGGGAATACAGAGAAAGAAGCCAAGCAAATGACAATGTACTGTGTTTTAGTGGCCATCTTGGATTCCCGAGAGCAAAGAGTGCATTCAAAGACCGTTTCCTACATCATCCAGTTCAAATCATGAGTATTCTAAACAATTGGTGGGGGGTGGGGTGAATGAATGAAGAAGATCCGTTTATAAATGTATCCGCAGAGCCATTTTTAGACTGGCTGTTTCAGTGTGCTTTCGTAGAGAAGCGCAGTGAACCTTGAACGCGAAGATGCGCAACACGCCGTATTGCATTCGTGTGGCTGACAAAATAACTCAAGAACCAATTAGGCTGTGAGAAAAGGCCTTAGCATGCCCATGAGTATACATAGTCAAATCTGGGTGACTGCCAGGAACACCGATCGTAAATTCGCCCTCCTTTTCTTGGACAGATCTTCTTGGTTGTCTTTGTTTGGCAGTGTGAAGATTAGTTGGTCTGTTTGAGAGCACTTGTGGTTATTGTTTGAATTGGTACTGCGTTTTCTTGTTTCGTCCACATTGGTTGGTTGAATTATTTGACATAAACAGGCAAATGACAAGTGAAAGGAAGTGTATGTGTAGGCCTTCTTGCTTCAAGTAATTGCCTGTTGTCTCTTGGGTGCTCTGTCTGGAGAACTGCCAGAAATTCCCACTTTATTTGCTGACAGTTGTGTAGGACGGCAGCGATGGAGAGAGTTCTGAATACCATCATTAGTCCCCGGTTGGAGAAACAAGCTCTTCGTGCTGGGAAAAGGGACAAAACGCACACAGAGGAAAGAGGCATGGCAGGGTAGAGAGAGAGAGAGTGTGTCAAAGGATGGAGGTGGAAAAGAAAGACAAACCAGGAAATGGGAAAAGAATAGGTTTTTGAAAAAGATTTGCTGTAGATACGTTTAGCATGATGTCGGTTCCTGTCACTGCTGTCAAACTCTCGAGAAGATCATCTTATCGTCGCTCGACAACACTGATGTGCAGCATTCAGTCTAATTTACGGATGTTAGCGACATATTGAATCATTCACTGTAGTGGGCGAACACATGCTGAATGCTATAATTAGAGGTGACAACTTTATAAACGCCTTAATTGTTTTGTTAATGTTTTATTGGATTGCTAGCTCTAATGCACATGCGATTGTGAGGGGGTGTTTGAACCATGAGTCTTAAAAGTCATGTCTGTCTTGGTCATTTATAGCTTCTTGTCGATGACACTGTGAAACATTACAAGAGATCAGCCAAGAAACAGACAAGAAGAAACCATATGACCAACCACAGACTGTTGTGACGTTTATTTGGGACAAAATCATAAGAATAGGCTATAGCAGAGAAAAAGCTGTTCAGAAAACCATGAAGGACTTTGCAGACATTTGTGTAGACTTTGTAATCAGAAATATCAGTGATTAATTTTTCCTAAAAACACTTATTGTAGCAGCCTGATACGATGTACAGTACTGTTGAAAAGTTTGGGTTCAGTAAGATTTTTATTTAGTAAGGATGCATTAAATTGGTCAGAAGTGTACTGTACAAATGTGACCCTGGACCACAACACCAGTCATAAGTAGCACGGGCATATTTGTTGCAATTATAGCCAAAATACATTGTATAGGTCCTGAAAAAAAATGTATTGTGGTTTACTCTACAAGAATTTTTAACAGTGATAATGAAATGTTTTTTGAGCACCAAATAAGCATATTAGAATGAATTCTGAAGGATCATGTGGCACTGAAAACTGGAATAATTGCTGCTGAAAATTCAGCTTTGCCTTAAAGGGAATACATTACAATTTAAATATATTAAAATAGAAACAGTTACTTTAATTTGTAATACTATTCCACAATATTGCTGTTTTTACTGTATTTTTGGTGAACATAAGAGACTTCTTTCAAAAACGTTCTGACCCCAAGTTTTTGAACGTTATATATATGACTTTGGGTGCTTGCATCAGTATTATGAATGTAAATCTGTATTATAAATATTATTTGTGTTACATTGCAAGTACAGTATTCAGCACAATCTGACGTAATCTCTCTCTCTTTGTGTTTCAGACTCAAGCAGATCAGTGTCGGTATGTAGTGGGCAGCATACTGTGTGAAAATGAAGAGAAACCTGACGAAGAGCTACAGCGTCTGTACGAGAAATTCGGCTACAAGGTCATCTCCTTCCCAGAAGTCACCTGTGCCGTAACTTCCTCGTTTCCAAACAGATGCACTCTGTCCCCTGTCTGCGGCGCTTATAGAGTCTATCCTGAGCTACAACAGTATATAAAGGTAACAGTCTTGCATATTTTTAGGTTTGACTCATAATAACTAACAAATGACTACTGCAGGATTGTTTTATTTTTATGTTTAATGTATTCTGTATGTTTATTTCTTGATTTTTTTTTCACCTCCCCTTTTTTAAAACATAACTCAAATTATAGTTTACTGTAAATTGAAATCCCAATGTATGATGTGTTGCAGACTGTTATTGAGTTGCAGGGTTTATCAATATAAATCATCTCCAAACCATTCTCACAGCTGATAATATAGCACTAAATTATAATATACGATACTTGGACCGAACGGAGTGCAGTGCTGGCAGATCTAATGGAGGACAGCGTGTGGAATGTATAGTGAGGAACGTGTGTAAATGGGGAGGAAATGGCCTTAACAACTTCTGAATGGACAGCTAACTGGATAGAGAGATGGCAAAGAGGCTGTTAATGAGGACAGTTTGTGTGAGGTTGCTGGTTGGCATCTAGCAGCAGGAGTTCAATGCAGTTCAGTGCTGTGAGATAATGTGATGGATAATGTACTACTTACCATGTGTGAACCATAGTGACATGTGAAACTTGAGTTGTTATTTGTATAGGTGTCACTTTTCTGGTGCTAATGCTGTTCTTGTGCTCTTTTTCCAATAAGTAACCACCTAGTGTACACTAGCAGCTAGCTATCAATGCCTTGGCAACCACCAAAACACTTTTGCATTGTGGTGGCTGTTTATATTGAGTAACCAAAATGGAAGGCACAACCATAATTGGCATCCTTGTAGCTCGCAATATTGGCATGACAATCTGTCTTAGTTGCCGCGCTGGCACATGGGCTGTCTCATACAGTTACAAAGCAGCCTGTACCAGATGCTCACTTATTTCCCTAGATGAAAATGAATTTTGTCTACTTACTATCCTTGAATACAAGGAATTTCTGTATTTTACACACCAGCATGGCTCCATACTGTGATTAAAATGAATATAACATTTAGTTTGTGACAATTATTTTAAATGCAAGCTAGTCGCTGTTAAGAAAATTTTGTGTCTTGTGCACATCTTGTTAGTGTGCACATTGTAAGTTGTGACATTTGATTTGCGAACAAGTGGCTCTTATAACCAGATCTCATTAATATGGAAGTCTGATTCCGCCACTGAATTAAAAATAAAAAAGGTAATTGCAACTTCTTCTCGACTTTTTTCTCGCAATTGCGTAACTTTTTTTCTCCGAATTGTGAGAAACCCGCAATTGAGAATTCTAAAGTACGAATTGCGAGATTCTGTAGTTGCAATTCTGTCTTTTATCTCTGACTTTGTTTCTTGCAATTGCAAGTTTATATCCCACTATTCTGACTTTAAAACTTGCAGTTGTGAGTTTATATCACATAGTTTATATCTTGCAATTCAGACTTTACAAATCGCAATTGTGAGTTTATACCATGCAATTAAAAAAAGAGTTCAGAATTGCGAGTTTATATTACGCAATTATGAGAAAAAAAGTCAAAATTGCAAGATGTGAACTCACAATTGCTAGAAAAAGATTCAGAATTGTGAGATAAGTTGCAATTACTTTTTTCTTTTTTATTCAGTGGTGGAAATGGGCTTCCATACTGAGTCAGTGTGTTGAAAAGATACAAAAGATTCAAAAACAGCCTCAAAGTCACTAGTCAGCCAATCATACTGTTCAAATTGCTGGTTTCAGTCAGTTGATTCAGTCAGTAAATCATTCAAGGCTTCGTTTCTCAAAAGCATCGCAAGCCTAAGTTGATCGTAGAGACCTTTGGTAAAATATGGAATTAATATAAATTGCATTACTAAGGTATTGGTCTCATAAATCTATTTATTTATTTATTTATTTATTTATTAAAGAGATTGACTGTAAGCACAATTCAGCTACAGGTCTCTGTCCATTTTCTTGAAAATAGCTAAAACTATGATGTAAGAATAGTGAAAGCAACTGATTTCACTTGTTGACCTGGTACTTGTCCTTCCTTCCTTTTTTCTCTCTTCAACTCACACACACACACACACATGTTTCCTAACTTGGCTTGTCTGACAGCTTATTAAGAGTAGTGCAATAGTTACATGAGCAGTGCAGTGTAGGAGTCAGCAGAAGATGTATGTTGCATTATGAGATGTGTGTGTGAGTTTGTAATGTGATGTATATGGAGTGGCAGAGTGTACAAAGATGGGACTGAGCAGATGAATAATGGAGAGACATTCACAAATGCACATGTGTGTAGGCAGGGACATGTCTTTACAATGATTTATTGACTAGGGTCTGGCAGAAGTTTAGACTGGCGTTTCCTTTATTATAAAACTGAAGTAAGACTTTCTGCAAAGACCTCTGTACACACACCACTACCACACAGCACATGCACCACACCTTAACCCAGATAGGACAAGTAAGTCACCAGGGATGAAGTGTTTGCTCATTTGTAATAATATGCTCAAACAGATTAATCCCCAACATACTTCAATTTAATGACTTTATTCAATTCTTTCTACATATGTTTTTTCGTTCTTCTAAAATCATTATTAATGCTAATAAAAATTAATAAAATTTTAAGGCAACCACCATTTTTTGAGTTTTCTCAACTTGTTTTTGTTGGAGATTTTTGAGTTTTCTCAACTTTTTGTTGTATAAACGGAAAACAAGAAGTTGAGAACTCAAAATTCTCAACTTTTGATTTTTTTACAACTGTCTAGCTGGCTTGTTTTTTGTTGCCATATTTTTGTCAACAGTATGTTTTAATTAAAATTGTCAACAGTTAAGTTATCCTCAGGATGTGTCTCTTTTTTTGTTAGTAATTTTGGATGAAAATAACACTTTTAAATATGCCTACAAATATTTTACTGATACCTTACTGTATATAAAAATGTTGGCAACTGATTCAGCTTGTACTGATTCATACATATAAAGGAACTAAACTAGAGGTCTGCATGGCAAGGATTTTTCAATCCTGCTTCCATAAGATTCTGTCCCGTTCCTCCAAAAATATGTTAGATTTTGTCCCGCTCCCACCACAAACTTTTACGTTTTGTCCCTCTCTTTCCTGTGGATATGAGATGGCAGGAGAAGGTCTATGGGGATTTTTCATTCTTGGTCCAGTAAGGGTTATTATTCTTATTAAAACTAAAACTATATAGTAAATAAGTAGGCCTAAATAATTATTTAAAATAAACAGTAACTGAAATATAAAAAAATTAAAAATTAAATAAAATATAACACACACATTTTTTTCAGCTAGTTGCCAACATTTTTATTTAGTTTTAAGTTGAAGCACCAAAATAACAAAAAAAAAAAAAAAAAAATAGCAATAAATGCTATATAGACAAATTATATATATATATATATATATATATATATATATATATATATATATAAAATAAAAATGACAAAAACAACAAAATTGCCAAAACTTTAAAATTAAAGTGAAAACAGAACATTTACATTTTTTTTAAACTACATTTTAAAAACAGTAATAAAATCTAATACTATATCAGTGATGCTAAAATAATACTGATTTTGTATTTAGCACTTTGTTGCAGCAGCCAAAAAATAATTTACTTTCCAGAAAAAGCAGAATATTCAACAATGAGTCTGTAAATTATTTAGTTTTTAGTATGCAATAGATAATATTACTCACAAATAACATTCTGTATCTTAAAAAAATGCATTTGAGTAACTATTATTGTAATTTTAGATCATTATATATTTGTGGAGTCCAACATGTCATTGCACAAGGTCCCGCACTCATATCAGCATCTTCATGCCTCCTGCATCAGTACTCTGCAATCAAAACTTGTCCTGCACTCGCACTTACGAATCAAACCTCTAAACCAAACTCCAACAAGTGTTTTGCAACTAAGTTTTAATCTTAGATGACCAAATAAAAGTACATTAAAATCTTTGTAATATTTACAATGTTGCTTAATTTTTATCTCCAAGTAATTATGAGTATCCAACGTATCACCCAGGCAGTGCTTGTGTCTAGTTTCTATAAATATCCTGTGGAGTGGACATGTGTTGGGAATGGCTTCTGTTGGTTCTCTGCCGAGCATGGCAGTTGGCGCGGGGAGGTGTGGTATGTTGTGGCACGGGTCAAACACTGAACTGCCTCTCTGCCAACCCTAGATATCCCTTTTTATCTTCTCCATTGACAAATCATTTCTATTTATTCCTCTCCCACACACTTCTCCATCTTAGTATTGGTCCCTCAGTCCTCTTTTATATATCGCTCATCGTGGAGGAGATAAATCACTTGTCCACCCGCTATCGACAGAAGACACGGACACATTCTTCTCAATCTGCTGAGAGGCTGAGTCTGATAAACACACACACACACACAAACATGCGGACCATCTGTTAGACAGCGAGAGGGCAGAATCTCCTGCACCCACACAGGAGTTCACTCCTAAGAAACAGAGCGTACACAGAGTATGTGGGCAGTCCCATTACACCGTAACAGTGATTTCAAGCTGTGTGTGTGCGTGTGTGTGAGTGCATGCCAACCCGTGAGTGAGCCGTGTGGATCCAGCAGACGGCTGGCTGTCAGAGGATTGTCTAAGCCCATTAAAAGAGGTGATTTTTAAGAAGTAGGGATAAAGGAAGGGCGAAATGAACTACGTTAGAGGGATTTGCCTGAGCCCCTACAGTTCTCTAACAACGCACCCCTGTCTCAGTACTAGAATTTTGTCTAAACTCGAAACACAAAGTTTTAATCCAATTAACAGCATCTCACTGATCCGCTTTAAGAAATTATGTACATAGTGGCCAGACTGATTAACGTTTGCTGCCTAATGATTTAAATGTTTGTTGCACTTTTTATAGCCCTTGGTTTCAAAAACATTAAGCTCTAGCAAGCAACCGTTTCTGATATAAATGCTTTAGTACAAGAATGTTATTTGAAGTTTAGCTGTTTAGCTGTAGAACTGCTGTTTTAGGTGGATAAATTGCTAGGGTAACACTTTAGAATAGGGAACACTTATTCACTACTAACTACGACTTTTCCCTCAATAAATTCCTAATTTGCTGCTAATTAGTAGTTAATAAGGCTGTTGTTAAGCTTAGTATTGGGTAGGATTAGGGACGTAGAATAAGGTCATGTAGAATAAGACATTAATATGTGCTTAATTACTACTAATAAATGGCTAATATTCTAGTAATATGCATGCTAATAAGCAACTAGTTAAGAGACCCTAAAATAAAGTGTTACCACTACTGGTTATGAAATAGTCTTTTGCGGATAGTTATGTCATTTCTCTTTCTGGTATGTGAAAAGCTATGCATCTTTGACTTCTATTATTAGTGCATTATTGTAAATGCATTTTTTTTTGGTTTGTGTTTTCAGTCTTGGAGGACATTCCTATACACATCCATGCAGTTTTGTTTTGTTTTTACTTTGTAGATTAACATCTTTACCATTTGCTGTTTACTGATGTTTATCAAGATTTTCAGGACATATGAGATGTATTCTCTCCATGTGTAAAAGCCTTTTTGGATCCTTCATTAGATGCTATTAATTGCAAGCAAATCGATCTAAAATTGACTCCGCCCATCTTGGCAGTTACCTGAACAACATACTGATTCCATTTCCCTCTAGTCCAATCAGCTCATGAATAATGCAGCTCTGTCCCTCCCTATCCTCTTTGATGTTATTATTTGTTAAATTAAACATGCAAAATTGGTTGTGGTAGTACATGGCATCCATATTTAATGAGCTTTCCACTGTGTGGGCAGCTGGAAAAAACCCACAGTGAAACTGAGGGGCAAAAAATGATACTAATAAAAAGATGAATGGAATGAACAATGTGGTGATAAGTGAGACTACTTCAAAAGCTTGTACAAAGTTCGATTTTTTTTTTTTTTAAGTTCATACATATGCATATACATATACATATATACATACAATCATGTGAGAAAGTTAGGACACTATTGAATTCCATGGTTTTCCTTATCAGGGCATAATAATAATAATAATAATAAAAAATGGTTCTTTCCAGGTCTTAAAATTTGGAAAATAAAACCTCAGATGAATAACAGCACATGACATATTGCACAGTGTCATTGTTTATTTAACAAAAATAAAGCCAAAATGGTAAAGGCATGGGTGACATAATTAGGACACCCTTACTGTTAACATAAGAATGAAGAGGGTAAGTAGCAGTCAGACACTGCTAATCGAATGCCTTTGATTAACTCATCATCAGCAAGTGTGAGCACCTCTATAAAAGCAGATGTTTTGGCAGTTTGCTGGTCTGGAGCCTTCAGGTGTGTGTTAACACAATGCCAAGGAAGCAAGACATCAGCAATGATCTTAGAGAAGCAATTGTTGCTGCCTTCAATCTGGGAAGAGTAATACGGCCATTTCCAAACAATTTGAAGTCCATCATTCTACAGTGAGGAAGTTTATTCAAGACATTCAAAACAGGCACCAATCCTCCCAGGAGTGGACATCCCAGCAAATTCACCCCAAGATGAGACCATGTAACACTCAGAGAATTGGCAGACAACCCAAGAACTTCATCGCAGGCTCCACAGGCCTCAGTTAACATGTTAAATGATAAAATTCATGACTGCACAGTTAGAAAAATATGGGACAAGTATGGCATGTTTGGAAGGCTTGTCAGAAGAAAGCTTCTTCTATCTAAAAAAAAAAAAAAAGCATGGAAGCACGGTTTAGGTTCGCAAAGTTGCATTTGAACAAACCATAAGTCTTCTAGAACAATGACCTTTGAACAGATGAGACCAAAGTGGAGAAGTTTGGTCATAATCCACAGCAGCATGTTTGGTGAAAACACCTCATACCAAAAGTCACACATCCTGGTGGAGGGCTGATGATTTTGGGCTTGTTTTGTAACCACAGGACCTGGGCACCTCAGTCATTGAGTCAACCATGAACTCCTCTGTGTCCCAAAGTATTCTAGAGTCAAATGTGAGGACGTCCATCCGACAGCCAAAGCTTGGCCAAGATTGCATGATGCAACAAGACAATGCTCTCCAAAGACCACCAGCAAATCTACAACAGAACAGCTGAAATGAAAAGAATCAAGGTTCTGCAATAGCCCAGTCATAGTCCAGACCTCATCCTGACTGAAATCATGCGGTGAGAGCTGTGTATAAACAAATGCCCACAAACCTCAACAAACTGGAGCAACGTTGTAAAGAAGAGTGGGCCAAAATTCTTCCAGAATGATGTGAGAGACTGATAAAGTCATACAGAAAATGACTACTACAAGTTATTACTGCTAAAAGTGAATCTAAAGGCAACTGAATCATAAGTGTACTAACTTTGTCACACATGGCTTTTCCATCTTGGCTTTGTTTTTGTTAATCAAATAATGACACGGTGTGATATTTCATGCGATATTGTTCATCTGAGGCTTTATTTCCAAATTTTAAGACTTTCCGTGGACCAGATAATTTTGCCCCCATTTTTCATGAGCTGAACTCAAAGATCTAAGACTTTTTCTATGTACACAAAAGGCCTATTTCTCTCAAATATTGTTCACAAATCTGTCTAAATCTGTTAGTGAGCACTTCTCCTTTGCTGAGATAATCCATCCACCTCACACGTGTGGCATATCAAGATGCTGATTAGACAGCATGATTATTGCACAGGTGTGCCTTAGGCCGGCCACAATAAAAGGCCACTCTAAAATGTGCAGTTTTACTGTAGTGGGGGGTCCAAAAAACCTCACGCAGTGCAACACATCTGTATTAACTGGAGTTTGTTCTAACACACAGTCAGCCAGAGAGGAAGAGAGAGGAGGTAGAGGTAGAAGGAGGAATAGAAGCTGACCACAGGCTGCCCTTTTATGCTGTATGTGCCCCTCTAGAGGGAGTGTGTGTGTGTGGGTGGGCTGGCAGGCAGACTGTTTGATCCTCACAGGTAGCCCTACATCTTTAATGAGACCCTATCAACCCTCCCCCATCTCACTTTCTTTACCTTCCCCTAGGCCTTTCTTTGGGCCTATTTACACCAGCTATTAACATCTGTCTTGGGTATCTAAAACTAAATCTAAAGATTTGGAAGCACGTATGCATACGTAATACGTATGTGTAAGATTACATACGATTATTTAATGTTTTTAAAAGAAGTCTCGCCAATTGCTCACAATGTCTGCATTTATTTCATTAAAACAGTACAGTAAAACCAGTAATGTTGTGAAATATTTATATTTCAACATATGCTGATTTGGTGGCTTAAGAAACATTTATTTTTATTATCAATGTTGAAAACATTTGTGCTGCTTAATATTTTTTTGAAAACTGTGATCACAATTCTTTGGTAGAAATAGAAAGTCATAGAACAGCACTTCTTTCAAGTAGAAATCATTTGTAACATACGTCTTTACTGCTGCTTTTGATTAATTTAATGGATACTTGCTGAATAGAAGTGTTAATTAAAAAAACCATACACAATCATGAGAATATCAGTTTGCATAATAATAAAGTTATTAAATAATAAAGTCCTGATATAGTCAAAACCACAATGAACAACAGCATTTAAGTAATCTTTTCACTATAAAAGTGAAAGGGAGGTTTAAATGGCAATCTTCCAGCAAAAGCACTTGCAATTCGATGGATGTTAATAGTAGGTGCCTCTCTCTTTCACTTTCTTTCAGTAAAGCTAAATATGTGGTTGTTGTAACAGACTCCAGTGGCTTTAAATTGCCCAGCATTCAGCAAAAATGAACTGTACTATTTGTGCAGCCTATTAGACTATTCTTGTCTTTGTTTGTGAGAGGAGGACTGAGACAGGAGAGAAAGAGAGTTCTCACTTGAGAGGTTCAGTCAGGCAGACAGTCATTGACTTAATCAGTGAAGTAGCCAATCAGAGAGTGTGTGTGTGTGTGTGTGTGTGTGTGTGTGTGTGTGTGCGCGCATATGCATTCTGGAGAGGGCACGGCCATATTCCAGATATAGCTGCTTCATAATTGATATGAGCTTCCTGGAGCATTGTTCAGTGTGTGTGTGAGTGCTGACGCTTACTATGTGTACATTATCATGGACAACTGAGGCATGAGCCAGGAGCAAAGATGTATCCATCACAGCACTGAGCCCTGGTGGACTTTGTAGTGAATGCTTAAGATCCAGTCTTGGGATATTTCACAGATTCACTTTCTTCTTGAGGTTAAAGAAAGTTCATCAGAAAATCCCTTCAGGCGAGAGTGATTTTCAGGACAGATAAATTGAATTTTTTTCTAAATATAGTGTAGTTTGGGGTTCAGTATGGATTTGTTTCCAAAGGTATCCAAAAAATGCATATTAGTATTCATTAAAGGTTGTTAGATTGCATTAAAAATCATGTTTCATATTTCATGAACCCATAAAGTAATGGATCGATGGCATGGTAGTGAATGATATATATATATATATATATATATATATATATATATATATATTATAGTATTTACCTCGGATTTCGCAAGTAAGTGTACATCAGCTAAAAAGCTGTTAGTCCACATGTCTATCCTCTAATTCAGAGGTTCTCAGTCTTTATTAAGTTGTTCAGATGAGGCTGAAACAAGTCTACTGAAGCCTCCGAGTTGTGTATTAATAAATGATTCTGTTTTAAAACATTAAACGGTTATTAACATCTGTCAGTAAATGGCTTACGCATATAAAAAGGGCCTTAGACTTTTAAAGTTTGTAGCATTTAACATTTTTAAATTGCTGAATAATAATAGACAGAACAGAAATAGAGATCAAGCAAGCAGAGAAAATGTCACAAATAATGGGGCATTAAGGAATAGCTCACCCAAAAATGAAAATTTGCGGAGTATTTTCTCACTCTCAGGCCATCCAAAATGTAGAAGAGTTTAAACAGCTAATAAAAACATCATAGTAATCCACAAGTAATCTATGACTCTAGTAATCCAGTACAATTTTAAGAAAGTTTGATTTTTGGGTGAACTGTTCCTATAGCATATATTTTGAAGACAATCATTTCATTGTGAGTTTAAGTCATCCACGTTACACTGCCTACAGACCAATACTTGAGACAGCTGTATAGATCTGTTTAGCTGTATAGAGATTTGTGTTAAGCCAGTTTCCCATTTACTTCCTTTTGCATTAAGGTGATAAGTTGGTGGTGATGGAAGTGAGACCCAGAGGGAGTATGGTTGAGGGGTCAGACCAACACCCTTACACATTAACAGTGCATGAATCAGTCTCGCCTCAGAGTCCATGCACACAAACATTCACTCGTATACACATCATAAGATTTTTGTATATATATGTTTGCTTATTGGTGTTTAAATGTTTTTCCTTGAATTATTTATTAGTATGGGTTATAGTTCAAGAGTGTCTTCTTGATAATTATTCTAGACTGTGTTTTCTTTCATTTCCCCAATGAACAAGAGAAAATATTACCTAGACCTAGATCAATATTTTTTTTTCTTAAAAGTGTACAGTACAGAGCTGTTTTTCCTTTAACATGAATTTTTAAAAGCATGTTTGCCCCTGAATGTTGGCTGTGTGATCAGGTTATTATACCACTCTCATGTATTCATTTATAAAGCACCTTGTTATTACCATGTTTTTTAGACATGCAGCATTGTAGTACCTTTTTTTTTTTTTAATTGATATGTTTTAAATTATACGTTTAAATATCACACTCATTACTGCTCAAATGTTTGGGGTCAGTACAATTTTTGTTTAAAAAAAATGCTAATTTCATTCAATAAGGATATTTTAGTTTAAATTGATCAAGGTGACAGTAAAGACATTTACCATGTTAGACATGATTTCTATTTTAAATCAATGCTTTTCTTTTGAACTTTCTATTCATTATAAAATCTTCCACAAAAATATTAAGCAGCACAACTGATTTCATTAATTGATAATAAGAAATATTTCTTGAGCACCATATCAGCACCTTTGAATGATTTCTGAAGGACACTGGACACTGAAGTAAGATATTCTAATATATTAAAATAGAAAATAGTTCTTATTTATTGTCACAAAATATTACTATTTTACTGTATTTTTGGTCCAATAAATGCAGCTTTCACACTCATTACTGCTCAAATGTTTGGGGTCAGTACAGTTTTGGTTTAAAAAAAAAAAATCATTCAATAAGGATATTTTAGTTTAAATTGATCAAGGTGACAGTAAAGACTTTTATCATGTTAGACATGATTTCTATTTTAATATTCTAAGTTCTTATTTCTTGTCACAAAATATTACTATTTTACTGTATTTTTGGTCCAATAAATGCAGCTTTGGTGAGCATAAGAGACTTTGTTGAAAAATATTACTGATCAAACTATTGTGTAATAGTGTATATAGTTTATTACTGTGTTATGGGTTTGTGATTGTTCTGCTGTGTATCACTCCTCTCCTTCATCACTGGAGGGCTGTATAATGATGCTGTCAATTTCACCTTTGAGAAGCTGACAGCATTTATCTCATGGAATATTAGATGTGCTTGTACTTTGTTTTTCACAGCTGGTCTGAGAAAGGTAAGCTATGTCTACCATTATTCTGTTTTCTGTTCCCTCTAGCTTGACCCCAGCTCCCTGGTTGGTTCGTTTTGTGTGATTTGGATTGTTTTGTGAGATCGATAACCCTTAAGAATAATAATTGCGACAAAAGTCTACCCAGTCATCTATAATAGAATTGACAGGACTCAACAAAGCAAGACCATAATGCATTGGGATTGTGTTCTAATGCATGATAAATATAACCCAACCTATAACCTTAGGGATTTAATTGACAAAAGCACATGAAGAGGCGGTAAAAATACAAAATACAGAGTTTGTTTGAAATGTTGACATCCAACCTTACATTTTATTCATGGTCAATAAAGACCAAAACGATTTGTTACTAACATTCTTCATAATATCGTCTTATATGAGTGAAGAAATCCATATATGTTTGGAACAACATAAGGGTGAGTAAATGATGACTTTTATTTTTGTTAATTTTATTAAAATCCTTTAATGGATTTACTTGGCTTTAGTCCAAGTTGCAGAATATTTTAGGGTGTTAATCCTCCATTCCAGTTTAATATGCTGAGACAAGTGTAAATAAGCCAATCACAGGTTGATTTTCCCAAAAATTGTATACATTGTGGCACTACACAACAGCATTTTTATTAACCTATGGCATGAGTTTGGGGTGTAGCTATTTGTTTGTTCAACCAGTTGCAGACGAGTGACTAATGTAATATAATTTGATGAGGTTAGTTGGGCAGAAATTACAAACTCCCTCTTTTTTGCGAGTGTGTGTGTGTGTGTGTGTGTGTGAGGCTGGTTAAGTTTTGTTGGGTTTGGGCATTAATGTGTCTGCAGTTATTGTCAGACTATTTGTGCTCAACCTGTAGTATAGTGCTCTGTAATCAGATAAAACATGGTAGAATGTAAATAAATAGGATTGATATTCCAAGATCATACAGAATTTGACTGATTCAAACTGACCTTTGCTGTATTGTAAAATTGTGTTTTTTTTAAATGTGGCCTATAACGCCCCTATAATATCCTTAATAAGCCTTCACACAGCGCTGTCCATCATCAGAGATATTTAAAGAGGCAAAAAATCACATCCCACTTTTCTTAACCACAGTCATTAAAGTCCAAAACACAATGCTGGTTTCCCAGCGCTGTGAGGAAGCGGTTATTCTAATCGAGAGAGAGAGAGATGTGCTAGATGTTGGCGACCGGGCCGCTGGTATTTCTAGCTGTAATTGTACACTATGGGGGGTACATCTTACGGCACTGGTCCAGCAGAGACGATCGTAGGTATGCAGAGAGATGGCCGGAAATCATAGGGTTCTTAGGTTGTAATTAAACAATTCATTTTGGCTGTGTGATTTTCACCTAAATTAGATGCAGGCTTTTTAAAATGAAAAAAAAAAAAAAAAAACTGAAAGAATTGTTTTAATGTGTAGTCGTATTAAGCATATATGAGCGTTGTGTCTCCTCCAGTTCTGATAGTGTTCAACATGAATTATATATAATGTAATTATGCATAAAATAATTAGAATGAAGCCACACATCAGAAAAAGATATTTTCTTATGTGCATAATAATACTGGTTAATGTTTTCTCATAAAGCATCTATATGATACATTTTAAGTTCAAGTTAGAAGATTATTTTTGATTTTTGAATTTGGGATTTTCCTTAGTTGTCAGTTATAATCATCAAAATTAAAAGAAATAAACATTTGAAATATATCAGTCTGTGTGTAATGAATGAATATAATATACAAGTTTCACTTTTTGAATGGAATTAGTGAAATGAATCAACTTTTTGATGATATTCTAATTATATGACCAGCACCTGTATATATATCTTCAGTTCTCATTACGTTTACCATCCTGTGCAGTCTGTTTCCAAATGATTCAGTCATTATCATTTCATTACCATTATCCTTACTGTTTCCAAGTAATCATTGATTTTTCTTATTTATTTTCTTACATTCCCAAAAAATCCTGCTTTAAATCAAAACTGTATCCACTGTAGATTTTATGAAGGGCACTGATGAAGCAGATCTCAAATATCTAAATATAGATAGCCGTATCTATCCATTGTCTATCACTGAAGCTCCTCTTCTCATTCTTATTCCTCAAACCAGTTCCCGACTTGTTTACTTGGAATCAAGCATGAGCAGGGGGCAGAGGTGGCCATCTTCCTCTGGTTTTATGAGTTCATGTATGCTTCCAGGCAATATATATGAAATGACCACACTCCCACATATTGGAGACCTACATACCTGTGTGTCTGTTTGTTTGTGTGCGCTGCATGTTTGTATGAAAGCACTGATTGTATGATGCTGATTTCCCCTCCCATCCTGTGGCTTTCCATCAGATGCATTTGTTCTCCTCTTTTATGCTGGCGGAGAGAGGAGGCGGACTTTCATGTTTAGACTTTCATTGCTCTGCATGTGAAGGACTGTGTGTGTTTCATCCTGCATCTTGCTTGGGTTTTAAGTGTGTGTGTGGCTCATCTGCTGGTACGTATTACATAAAGTGCGAGTGTTTTTGTGTGCGTTGGTTTTTTTGAGAGCTTCTGCCTTTTCTTGGGGCTTGAAACCAACAATGTGAGTTGCGGTTTCACCGAGCCACATGATTAAATTATGAAGACCAATTGATTATGCTCTTGCAGCAGTTTCTGTCACTCAGCTGAACATGCCAGGCCCTAATTTGATCTCTTTGTACTAGCTAATGTAATCCGTGTTACAGCTATCACCGGTGATTGGGATTAATAGAAGCGATCGAGTGGGGAGAATATCGTAAGATGATTGTGTCTGTCTGATCTATGTTCATTAGAGAAAAAGCAGAAGCTTCTATTACCTGACACCTTAAGCATCTCCAGGCTTCAGGAAGTATGCATCTCTCAGTATTTGCCAGTGTTTGTCTTTCCTGTATGAAAGCTGGTGGACCAAACCTGCAATTACTGTCTCTGCAATTGCCTGTTTGCCTTTGTCAGTTTGTCTGCTGTCTGAAATCAGACAGGAAATGAAATCCTGCTCTTCACAAACAATGCCAATCTTTATTTAAAGGTGATGTGTGTCAAACTGTCAGTGTTAAACTAGCTTCTTTTATCCCAGCATCATTTTCAGAAACAGCTTCAACTAAACATTGCTTTGTTTTTTAGCATCCTAACCAGGCCAATGTAGCAACTTTAGTTCGACCAATAATGTGAGTTTGGGGTTTAGATTATCTGTTTGTTTGACCAATGGCAGGCCTGGGAGTGTTTGGTCAAAATAGTGGTACGGAAAAAAACACACTTTATATTTAAGCAGAAAGGTATAGTCAGGGCAAAAAGTCATTGCTAGAAATCCTTCAGCTATGACTTTATTTACATTATTATACAGTAACAGTTCCATTATTTTAATAATACTGTTGCTTTTTTTTATTACACAATATTTCTACATTAAAATAATATGAAGCAAATACACTACTGTGTGGGATCGGTAAGATTTTTAAAATGCTTTTGAAATTTAAACATCAGTTTCTATATACTTACCAATATTTAAGTCAATATTTATTTGATTAAAATTACAGGAAAAGAATTGTAAATATTATTACAATTTAAAATAACTGTTTTGAATATATTTTAAAAAGTCATTTATTCCTCTGGTGCAAAGCTGAATTTTCAGCTGCAATTACTCATTTACACAGTCTTCAGTTTCACATGATCCTTCAGAAATATTTTAACATGCTGATTTGCTGCTCAAGAAACATTTCTTCTTCTATTTATTATAATGTTGAAAAATGTCCTGCTTAATAATTTTGTGTAGACTGTGATCATTTATTCAGGATTTTTTGAAGAATAGAAATTTCAAAAGGACAGCATTTAATTGAAATTGAAAACTTTTGTAAGATTATAAATTCTTATCTATCACTTTCAATTTAATTTAATGCGTCAATTTAATGTGTCATTGCCGAATACAAGTATTCATTTATTTCAATTAAAAAAAAAACAATCTGACCCTAAAAGTTTAAATAGTAGTTTAAACTTCATTAAAACTTAATTTTATTAAGTCATATGATTATGCTGGAAGAGAATGTCCTTTACATGTACCTGAACAGGAGTTTAATGCCATAACTGTTACTGTATTGTGCTGGATTTGGCCAATTACAATCAGCATCCAAAACTGGAACTAGTGGTTCTATAAAAACTACTTAAAAAGTACTCTGCATGTAAAAGTTTAAGACATGGTTTTAACTCAAGAAAACAAAATGATTCAGAGGTTGATTGTAATCCCCCCCCCCCTTTTCGAGTGAGCCCATGGTGATTATTAAAGGTTAAAAAAGTTCAAAAGCATCTCTGCAATTTCCTGTCCATTTCAGATCAGATCTACCCTCAAATACCACATTAGCATCTCCGAAGTAGCCTCTCTATTCTCCTCGCACCCTTTTAGGACTCCAAAACCCCCTTTGCTTACCATTCACTCTCTATTCACCTACTGCTCTTTGCAGCTGACAGGGAGGCATTTTGTATTTTGTTATATGAGATGCTTTTAACTGGATTTAGTCAAATTGAAGAGAAAAATACACATCAAATATAGATAAAGATTATTTCTTTCACTTGTCTAAGCAAGGTTTTTGCCACATTTCATAGTATTTAATAGACAAAACGTCAAACCTGTCTACTGAAAGTGAATGTAGCATTCAAATGCTATCAGTTATGATGTCTTGCTATTATAGTGGCAACCTTTTCAACTGTATTGAGGCGGTTTGAAGCTTTTGATGCTAGAAGAAACTATTGTGGCACAATGTGCAGTGGGAGAGCGGTCTTTTGTTCCTGTGACGAATAGGATGGCCCCTCAGGCCCCTTTTGACTCCTCGGTGAGTCTAATAGAATATTAAAGTAAAGATATGCTCTTTTACTTAGGGGTGATTTGCTGCAAAAAGCATCGTCCGTCCACCAGGATTCGCATCGGATGGGTCTTTTTCAACTCTGTCATGACTTTACGGATGAACAGAATGAAAAGCGACTGCTTTGAAAGGATGATAGACGGTAGTGAATAACTATAGCGACAGACTGAATGGATAGATGAACTTATGAACAGGAGACTCATAACTAATAAGCGCATACTTCATCTCAGAGTGCATCATTAGCAAGGCATTGTGTCCTTTTTAAGCACACAAACATTTGATGAACATTTAAAAAGTGTGTAATAGCTTCTAAATCATTTGGTCATCTTTCTTGCTGTTTATGATCCATCCATCCATGATATTGATAAATGAAACAATCATGTGTAATCATCAAGTACCATATTTCTCAATTAAGTAAACATTGTTTTGTTTTTCAAGTAATTGTTCTTTGTTTTATTGCTGTTTACTTGATATGAAGAAATACATTTTAAACAATAGAACAATTAAAAACTATAGAATTTTGGACTTTAAGTAAACAATGCTTGAACTTAATCAAAATAAAGTATTCAAGTAAAAAGTCAGTAATAAAGAACTCTTATGTGGTATACACTTTTTTATTTTAATATTGACTAATATAGAATAAATGGTACTTCTTAGGAGATTTGTAGATTAGATTATCGTTTGCAGTTAATTAAGTGTCTTATGTACACCAAGGCAGCATTTACTTGATCAAAATACAGTAAAAATAGTAATATTGTGAAATATTATTAGAATTGCTTGCTGCTTCTATTTAAAGATGTAATTATTATAACATGTAGATATTTTAATATGTAATTTATTCCTGTAAAGGCAAAGCTGAGGTTGTATCACATAATCCTTGAGAAATCTTAAGTTGAGTAAAAGTATTAATTTCTTTTTTTTTAATGTTCATTTGATGAAATATTTTCATTAACCCCAAATGCAGGCATAATTAAAATTTCTCTCACATTTTCTTATGTATAGAAGCTGATTTTTATGCTAAGAACCTGTTCACAAAGAATGCATTCTATCTGTGCTATTTTTAAATGCTGATATGCAGTAATGTACACAAGTCAGATACGCATCATTACATGTTTTATTGCATCTTCAGCATCTAGCATCATAAAAACCCCAAGTTTTTGCTCCGTTCAGTAAGAATTTAAAGAGAGTTCAGCTTTTAAAACTGTATCTCAAGATCCCTGGTTTACTATTTTCCTCCAGGTTTTTAGATTTGTCCTTTGCGAATGGTACCAAATAGGGTAAAAAGTCATAGCCAAAAACCAGATGCTAGTTTAGTGGACTACACTGGTCCATAAACTGAAGTACATTGGGAAAAATGAGAAAGAAGTTGGTAATATCTTTCAGTCAGTTGGAGGGAAAGGTCAGAGAGATGCTAAAACTGCTTTTTCTGTTGAAACCTTCTGGCTTAGACACGTAAATGCTCGCAGTAATGCACAGCTCGGGCTCTCTCAGCCTACTGGGGGTTGGGGTCTCATCCACCTGAGTGCCGCCAGACTTCTCAGCTCACAGGAGTGGAAGTGGTGTTTTAACACAGCTAGTTTCATTCCACCAGCAGATATTGATTGACGCAGGCAATGGGAGGGCAATCAAACTCACATCTGACTGCTCCTGCCTTAGCGCCCATGAGCAGAAAGCATTTCTTTCTACTCCTGTTATTCCTTGTGAATTGGAGGGGCTGGAGGCCATTAACCTACCGCCATCGACCCACAGACCTCTAGCCACCCGTCTCTCCATCTTCCTGAGGGACTGAGGCGTTCTGGTGGTTAATGTGTGGTGGGAAACTCATCAAAGATCTATTAGCATCCTCCTTCGATTAGAGAATGGGTTAATAAAAGTTATAGTTGTGTGGCATACCGCAGAACAGACATCTTAATGGATAACAATGGATGTTGTTGTGATGTTGACGGTTGTTTAATTTGTCATGTTCCTGTGGCAGGGGAATGTAGCGCCCCGTGTCGAGGGTGTTGAGCAATGCTAAAATGCATCTTGTGTTGTGTCGATAGGCAGTGAGTGATTTTCACAGAGGAGGTAAACGGGGCATGTGGGAACAAAGGGAGGACAGGGGACAGATGAATGAGCACATGTTAAGTCAGGAAAAAGACAGAGGGAGATAGAGGGAGCAGGTGCAAGGACAAAATAACAGTATTTTGATTAAAATGCTGTACACTCATTATGATTCTAGTCAAACTGATTGCCTGGGAAAAACTATTTTGTTTGGCATAAGGTTACCTTTTTGTGATTTTTGTCGTGTTGTGATTACTTGACCAGTCGATTCTTGCTGTTTTAGAATTAGAAATGGGAATCTTTAAATAAACACTGCAATATTCCATTTAAATAGGAATTGTCAGTTTCATGGTGAGGTGACTGTAAAGGATTAGTTCATTTCAGAATAAAAATGTCCTGCTAATTTACTCACCCCCATGTCATCCAAGTTGTTCTTGTCTTTCTTTATTCAGTCAAAAAGAAATGAAGGTTTTTGAGGAAAACATTCCAGGATTCTAGGATGCACATGATGAGCATTTGTGGTTAAAAAGTATGTAGGTTGTTTTTATATAGAAAATGACAGTTTGCTTCGCTAGATAAGACCCTTATTCCTCGGCTGGGATTGTGTAGAGCACATTGAAGTTGACTTTAATTTATTTTCACCTTAAGAAAGAAAGACAAGAACATCTTGGATTACAGGGGGTGAGTAAATTAACAGAGAATTTTAATTCTGGAGTGAACGAATTCTTTAAACCTCAAAAAAGTTGTAGAGAAGAAGGAGCTGAACATTTCTACACCCTATTCACCACAATTCTACTGTTAAATTTGCATAAATATTGGGTCTTTAATTAATTATTTGTTTATTTACCAAAAAATGACTTTTCAGGTTTTTTTGCTTACATTCTTGGGTACTTTATTAAGTAAAGGCCCATCCACACCAACAACGTTAACTATAATAATGATGATATGGTTTTTAAAATCAGTTTAATTTGAAAAGAATTCCAGGGTCCACAACTATAATCCAAACCACAACTACAACGATAATGGCACAGATGAACAATATCGTAGGAATCACTTTCACAATGATTGTTTTTTACCTGATGAACAATGAAAACAATGACAGCCAATCAGAATCCATCCTGGCAGTAAACAGAGCTGCATTATGTGCTCATAATAACAGAAGATTATTGCGCGTTGGTGTGGATACTGATATAGTTATCCTTATAGATATTGTTAATAAGTCCTGGGTTTCACAGAATAAAAAGTTGTACGGATTTGGAACGACACAAAAATTTCATTTTTGGTTCATTTTTTTTCTTAAACTGTAAAATATTTGTCATTTAAACATTTTTCAGAGAGTATCATCTTATGTTGTGCATCACATAAACACAATAGCTGTGTCTGAAATCACATAATTTTTAGTAGCTACTACTACTTTGCGAACTTTAGAAAAGTGTGTTCTATATAGTGTGCCATTTACAAACACTCTCCCATCACACTCCGGAATTTTGTCAAAAGTAGTACAGTAGGTCATCCATGTACTTTTTGCCTGTTGTTTTTCAAATACTAATTCATACTTTTTTACACACGTTTTTCATATTGCAGTTGAATCGGTTATTTAGTAAAACAAATAGACTCTGAAAATAATAAACAAGGATTTAACAAATTTAATTAGCTCAGATCAAACCCTCTGCCAGAAATGTGGGAAAGTGAATGTTCCAAACAGAGTAAATATGAAAAAAAATCTTCCCTTTTGTACAATCTATCGCTATATTCGCCCTATTTGGTATTCTGTCACTCAGTACAAAATAAATTCTTCCTTATGACAGGGCTCAGTGTAGGTCAGGCTTTGAGAGATGGGCAAAAAAAATCACTGAAGCATGGCAAACACCATGTCCATGTCTCTGGCCTGTACATGGAGTTAGCGGCTGCAGAAATGTGCATATGCGTCAGTGGAAATCTCATCTACCCTCCGCCATTAGCATTCCCTAGCACCACCTACGACCAACACCATTCTACTGCCTTCGGAGTTGATCTGTTTTTCTTAGCGTTAGGAAGAAAAGAGTGTGACACAAGACATGATAATCTGACCCATATTACACCCTGTGCATTTCTGTGCCCTCTTGCTCACTTACTCAATTGCACAATCTCACACTAATATGCACTTTTATAATGAGGTAGTGGTATACGGCTGAGCTGGGTCCGATTGTTAGTCATGCGCTAATGATGAGGGATAACATTTCCATTTGCTGCAGTCACACATCGCAGAACAATTTCCAATCTACGTCCTCTATTTCCATTTCCCTCGTTTTCTTTCATGTTACATGTTCCTTGCATGAGTGCAGAATGCAAGAGTTTATCTCCCACATGCCATTGTGGCAGTTTTGGTGCTTATTGTATTTTTCCCTATATGTTTTCTCCTGAGGTTTTACAATGATGTGAATTCTTAATAAGTGGTGATTGAATGTATCGCTCTTATTGTAATATTTGCTAAAATGAACAAACTACATGCATTAAAGATGCCTCAAACTATGTGATTTGATGAGGAGAGGTTTCCTTTTATTAGTGTTTGGACTTAAGTTTTACTTTTTTTTTTAACTTCATTCTCGTAATTGACCTTTTAGAATATTGTGGAAATAGAGACAAAATTATTTTAATAAAATTGTAGTGTTTTGAATTAAAACTAGTTTTGATAATAATGTCAAAATTGCGAAGATTAATTCATAAAATGAAATCATAACATTATGAGGTTTAAAGTAACAAATATTCACGTAAGGCTTTTAATTTCTTAAATTTTAACTTCGTTCTTAATTAACTGTTTTTATAGTAATATTTTGAAAATCAAGCGAAAATTTATGTGAATAAAGTAGCATTTAGAATTAAAACTAGTAATTTTGGTCAAAATTGCAAAAATTAATTCATTAAATTTTGAGAATGAAATCATAACATTGCAAGATTTAAACTAGTAATATTTTGTAAAAAAAAAAAAAAAAAAAAAAAAATGTTCATGACACATAAGGTTTCGAATTTATTATTAAAACTAGCAACCTCTCTGAACACCATAGCAAAGTGGCGGAGTTTTGCATGCAGAAACAAATTAGCAAAGTTCAACTTTGTGAAAATTCATACATTTTTGAGAATTAAATATTAACATTACAACTATTAAACTAGTAATATTTTGAAAATTAATTTTTAAAACCTCCATGAACATCATAGCAAAGTTGTGGTGAGTTGCGACACCTCTTTCTACAGTCTGTGCGTCTGTGAGACTGCCAGGGTTTTATGTAGTCAGTGACGTTTGAGTTGTTGCGTTTAGTTAACGCACGGTACTCATGTGTGCGTGTGTGTGTGTGAGTCTGTCTGCCTCAGAGGACACAGCAAAGTACTCTACTCCTCTCACCCACCTCCTCTCTCTCAATCCCTTGGATTATCAAAGAATTCTGTCTCCATGGAAAAGTGATGCTCAGAGGAGACGGTTGCCCTGGCAACAAGCTCACTTAAGCCAGGCCTCTGGATGAAGGGGGAAGTACAGCTAAACTGACAAAACTCAAGACAGAGAGTTTATTACACACCTCACTTTGGCACTCTGCATTAGTTACCAGCAAAACACCTGTCCTTTTAAAAAAATAAAAAATAGAAAAGTACAGGACACAGGTCTTGTCAAGAGTTTATGAAAGGCCACAGTAGGGAGTGCATGAATATAAACAGATTTATTTATGACAGATACTAGGGCTGATAACCAGTGATGGTCATGATTATACTGTAAGTCTAAAATTAATTTTTCTATTTCACTATAAAGCTACATATTTCAAGTGTAGTTACAGTATGTTTCCATCCAAATAGTGAAATTAATTTATGAGAATATTTTTAATGTTTGCGACCAGTTTGTGAAAAAGCACTGCTTCCTTTTGGAGATATTTTTGCAAAAAAAAAAAGAGTTTTGAATGCTTATATAGAAATGTATATGGTTGGTTAATGTGTTTCCATCATAGTTAATTAATTTTTTTGTACTGAATAAAAATTGAAAATATAATAAAAATATTCAAGCAAGCACACACACACACACACACACACACACACACACACACACACACGCATTATATATATTGGTTAATTAGACATTAAATTTTTTTTTAAAAATATTTATAAAAAAAAAAACAGCCATAGAGAACAGTTTAATGGATGGCAAATTAAACAGCCCAGAGATTATGTGCTTTATATAACGGCCAATGAGACAAATTGGATATTTCTTTCTTGAACAGTTTTACATTTTTGGTTACGTAGTCAAGATTCATTAAGCATTGTTTGCTCACACCAAATCATTTCTCATGTCCTGATTGTCTTTTTAAAAATAAATAGCATTTTCATGTTTGTCTTTTTTTGTGGACATGATTCTTTCTAACTACCAAACAAAAGGAGCCTCGCACTTAAAAGAATAAGTCATAAACACTTATTGTGTGCTACTGTACGACCATCTACTGCTCAACTTCTTATAGTTATTGCCTACTGGCTCTCTGAATGGATGTCATGTAAGACTGTTTTGATGATTCAGAGAAAATGTCTAAAGTTCTCCCTCCTGGGTAGGTCTTTCAGTTTCACAGACTCGCCTGACCGAAACACCGATAAACATATAATCAGCCTCTCGACATTAGCACACCCCAACTACTCTGAGAAAAAATGGCAGCGTGCCTGTGTTTGAATGTGATTTCTGCTCTCATCTTTCACGTTGGGTTTTAAAATTCCTCTCTGTCATCATTTATCTGCATTATTTTCTTCTCAGCCTCGGGCCATGCAGTTCTGGCCACAACAGCACAAACTCTCGCTGGGAAACTGGATGGGGACTTGGGTTTAAGTAGGTTTTTTTTTGACCCGTTTATTCCTCTGCCCTCTCCTTTACTGCTGACAAAGCTCTCTAACATTCCAACAGGGAACTACAAACCCAATTAGCAAGTGCAGAACTTCAAACATGAAAACAGGCCAAACTAACACAACAAAACTGCCCCATATCACAGCACTGTGCTTTGGATGTTAGCAGGAAGCACAGAGGCGCAGCAGACGGCAAACACAATTGTGCTAATTCTTTTTTAGCTCCTTGGCGCTGCATCAACAGATGTCTGTTTTGGTCTGCCATCGTCATTGCAGTCTAATAATAGGTTTGTGTGAATAAGATTGGTTTCCTTTGTCAGTTTTCATGAAATAATAATGGTGAGAAGCTGCATGGATGTGGCAACATACTTCTGCTTGTATGGGCTCAGGATTGTGAATGTTTTAAAGAGTGCTTCAAGCTTAACCTCGAGGTTAACCTTTAATGATGTCCAGAGAGATGCTGCGGTTGGTTTCTGTGAAGTTATATCTGGAAGAAGTGACCTAATGTCCAGAACAGCTTACTATTGCAAGGTGGGAAGAACTGACATGCTGACAATCAACATAATTATTTTTAGAGATTAACCAATATAGTGGTTTTTGATTGATTTGTTTTGTTTTGTTTTGTTTTTATCTGATGCAGATACAAATTATTTTTATACTTTTTCATATTTTTTTAATGAATTTAGACGCACGTACAATACCAACAATATACAGTACAGGGCTAAAATATGTAACAATTCAGTTATGCATGTTCATCTCTACCTGCATAAACTATACAGATATGACAATAAAATAAAAAAATACAATACAATGCAATACAAGTTTCCCTGGAACAGACAATCACAGATTCTGTAAAGAGATTTCCAGATTCTACAGAATTTGTCAAATTTATATTAATTTTAATATTAAATTTAATTTGAATTAAGTTCAAGGGTTAATGTCTCTGACATCTGCAGTGTTGGGCTAGTTACTCAAAAAATGTAATATATTACTCATTACTCCTTTCAAAAGTAATATTGTTACTAAACTTATTACTTTCTGGCAACAGTAATTAGTTACACTACTAGTTACATTACTTTTTCGTCACACCCCACAGACGTTGTAACTGTGTATCTTCCACATAAAATTCTTCTAGAATGTTACTAGCAACATATTTCTGCCTCATCATTTGACCAAAATCCACATTGGATCGCTGTCAGAAGTTATTACAAACACTCGATAGTGATTGATAGTGACATTCAAGTAGAAGTGTTGTATTCATCTCATTAATTGTCATGTGTAGCTTGAAGCTAATTGTAATTTCTCCGTTACCCATATACGATTATATTTCATTATGTATTTTAACAAATCACATAAGTTTGTAAGAAACTGTTTAATTTTCCAAAAATATTTTTTATTATAGTATTATAATGTACCACAGGCTGGTCAGAGGGACGTGGGTGGGATGCCAGAGTAAAGTAAAGCCACAACTTACACAACAGTGTTCAGATCATATTTTATCCTGACAAAATCAATATAATGCAATATTTCTATCTGCTGAATGTAAGCTTTTCTATATTCCAAGCTTGCCTGCTGCACTGGGGACATCACATGCATGTGCGAGTCCTGAAAATTATGAAAATAAATCTAGGAATTATTTGATTGTTGGATTTTAAATCAGCAGGGTCGAGGCATCAAAAGTAACTAAGCTGTTTTATGGATAGGAACTGTAATATTATTACTGAAATCTTATTAGTAATTAGTTACACTACTAGTTACTGCAAAAAATAATATTATTACATATTATTACAATATTATTACAGGCTTTCCTGTAGCTCAAATAGTAGAGCATGGCGCTAGCAACGCCAAGATCATGGGTTCGATTCCCAGGGAAAGCAAGAGCTGATAAAATGTAAAAATTGTAACTTGAATGCAATGTAAGTCGCTTTGGATAAAAAGCGTCTGCTAAATGCATAAATGTAAATGTAAATGTAAATTACAGTCACTAAGTTACAGGTAACTATTTACTGCCCAACACTGGACATCTGTGATATTTACCACAGCTATATTATTAGTTATTGTTTATTTGGACTTTGACACTATAATAACCAGACCTTTATAATAGTAATAATAATAAATATGTATAATGTATCATAATACATAATACTTAATACACTATTGCTACTATTATAAATAATTAAAATGGTATATATCATTCACAGTTGTTTTGAAATATAAAATTTTTAAATGTATCTCTATACAGTTTTTGGAAAAAGTGCAAATATCTGTCAACAACAACAAATGATTATTTTAGCAATAAATTCTCTTATAAATTCTATATTATGAATAATAATTATAATTATTATTGTTGTTGTTATATAAATTATGTCTTAAGCATTATGTTTAGGACTTTAGGTATTTTTGATTTAGTAAAATCTCAACCATCCCTTTAGCCTTCAGAACAAAAAGGGTGAATTCCAGGATAAACATCAATTTAAATCAACAGATACTCACCAAAACAAGAACTGGAGCTTAGCCCAAACATAACCAATTATAATAGAGTGAATCAGGATGCAATTCATGGAGTGACTTTGCCTTGTGAATGTGTGTGATTTGTTGCTTCAGGGCTTGCCTTAGACGGTACATGTCTGTGTGCACCAAGAGCGCTTGTCAGCTTTAGTGAGAAACAGTTTGCATTCTCTAAACACAGACTTTTCTGTCTTTACGAATGACACTATCCGTCATTTAAGTTTAGACATAGTCAAGAAAAATGTTTGGTACACATCACCTCAGATATCAGTAAGCATCTTCCTGTAGCAATGTCATGTGGCGTTGTTTTTACAGAGAAAAAACATAATAATTTGTCAGTTCTTTAATGTGAATTGGAGGTGAGAAGAAGTCATCTGTCATTGCCAAGGCCACAAAAGCCTCAGTTAAGGGTGCTACCAACTCTCTTTTCGGGCTCTGAAAACATCCAAATATTGGTGAGAACATCAACCAGTTGTTGGTTGTTCTCAGAGATGGAAAAGAGAAGTGGTAGGGCTCTTAATTCAACAGGGAATTGATTTGCTGTGACTGATGACGACTATGTAAATGAAGCATACGGACTGACAATCAGTCCATTTTGGAGTATATACATACTCCGATGGCCACACAAAAAAGATTCAAGAGTCACGATTGCAGATTGCAAAAGCAGTGCAGCTTTGATTGCATGCATACTTCCTGTTGACCTTGTTTGATTGAACAGAACCATTGTTAATTGGCAAAATCTAATTTAACTAGTAACATTAGTTTTGTTGGTAAGAAGGAGTCTATATAAGTTGATTCAGTGATGTTAAATAATACTATTTTTTGTCTTGAATAAAATCCTTTACCTTAGCCTTTACCATTTTTTTTCCCACTGCAGTACCACGGCTACCATTTTATAAAAAAAATTAATTATTATTTTGTGTGTGATTTTACCATGATTAAGGGTTTTGTCTTCAAACACCGTTTTTATAGTTTTTTCTTGTAGGACAGCAGGGAAAACAGAGTGTTCTGATAACATCTGTTTCCACTCCTGCAGTTTTCTGTAGCTACTTTCCCATATCAACTTTTTTTTTTTTTTTTTTAAACCTCACATTAAAAAATACCCAGAGAATATTGATGTACTTTTCATTTACAGATCATATTCAGCTGCAGTCTCACACTCTCACTTATATAACACATACATGCTGAAAACCACATGGTAAAACATTTTTGTCAATTTTGCCACAATTGTAATATTGGTATTTTAGACATTTGACTGTTATATTTTGACAAAAAAACACATAATTTTGTTTGTGAAACAGTCTTTTCTCGCTCATTTACGATCTCCAGAGATGTCCCCCTCCTCTCTTGTATGTCTGTCTGTCTCTCTCAAAATCACAGTCATTAGTGCAGGAAAAGCAGCGTTACGTTCAGAGGCTTCTCAGCAGTGAAGACAGTAAATACAGTCTATTAGTGCTCTTTCTGTGTTAATAGTTGCTGGCCAGGGGTGAACCAGGGCACAGGTGCCGGGGTCAAAAGGGGTTGGGGACCCAAATCCTCATGTTGTAGACTTTTGGAGATGTGCAAACCTATGGATTTTCAAAAATCTGTGTGTCTGTGTGGTTATTGACTAGTCAACTCATTGGGTATAAGAAAACATGGTTTCAAGTTCAAGCAAGCCCGATCAGATGTGTTTATTAGGAGTGTTTTACATAGACATGTTCTTCTATTCAGCTAGATAGCCTTTAAAGGGGTGAAATAGAGCACAGGGTCCTTAAAGAGAGAGTCACCCTCATGCCATTCCAAACCTGGATGCATTTCTGTCTTCTGCTGAACACAAAAGAAGATATTTTGAAGAATGTTTATAACCAACCAGTTTCTGTTCCCATTGACTTCCATTGTGTTTGTTGTCCTTACAAGGAAGGTCAATGGGAACCAAAACTTTTCAGCTACCATCATTCTTTAAAATATCTCTTTTTTTTTGTCTTCCATAGCAGAAATAAAATCGTGCAGGACAGGTTTGAAGTGACATAAGGATGAGTAAATGGTGGACTATCCCTTTAAGGCACAAGGGATTTAAAGACACAAGCTTTCTGGAGAGGATAATATCTCCTAATGTAATATCTGAATGTTCTTTTCTAAATCCTATAGGAAACACCTTAAAACACCTTGTGGCTTTTTCTTTACCAAGATATTTTAAAATAGACATTTCTGCTTAAGAATTCAGTCATTTACCACCATTACTGTCTACAATCAGACTCAAACCCCCTAAGAGTGTTGAGCCAGAAATGTCTTTATACTCTCCAGGTATTGTCTTTTGTCTTCTTCTCTCATTGTCATCATCACGCCGCCCTGTGGCCCCTAGAGCTGAGACAAAAATCAATCCTGATGTCTCAAGTGTTTTAATAGAGCAGCTGTAGCTGGGACAATTTGGCTGTGTCCCAATTTGTTCATATAAACTTTATATATATATATATATATATATATATATATATATATATATATATATATATATATATATATATATATATATATATATATATATGTGTGTATATAATACATACACATATGTATATATGTATATATTATTTTATATGTATATATTATTTTTGTTAAATATTTATTTATTTTCTTCATACTGTCAATTATTTTATTTAATAATTTAATTATGTGTTATCATATAGGTATTTTTTACATAAATTGAGGAAGGTAAAGATGAAAAAATCATAACTGTATAACATCTAGGATATATAGGAACCATTTGACAGCCATGAATGCGAGCAGGCTTCCATCTATCTACGTGTCCATATTCATGGCTGTCAAGCGCCTGTTTGTCTGCTTGCTTTCTATCCTTGTCAGATTGGTAGGATGAGAATGTATGTCCAGTATGAAGAGTTGACCCTGAAACCACCGGCAGCACATTTTCTTATGACATATAGTGATGAGACCAGATGAGCTAAAAATGTCCCTTCACTATACTGCTCATTCTGTAGGGTTCGGGACTGTTGCTAGTGGGTTGCAATGAGTGAAAATGTGTGTGTGAGTAAATGTCTCTCCTACCAATGCCAAGCGTAAATGGATTTTTAATTAGCTGTTTCCACATATCATTGTTCATGTGCGTTAGGGAGCAGAGAGAGTAGACGTGTCCCCTGCCAAACAGATTTGTTTGTGCTGAGGCTGAGCTGTATTGTATATGTGTTTAGAGGGAAGAAAGGTTGTAAAGAAAGTGCAGAGATCTTTATATAAGGACAGACTCTCCAGGAATTAAATATTGATCTATGCACAGAACATGCGCTCATATTTTCCTTGTAAGTACATAAAGGAGTCTGAAAATCAAGGAAAATCATCTGTGGATATGCTTGTCGTTAGGTGGGTGTAGTTTTGCACTGTAAAAAAATGAGTTTTCACAGTTGTAAAGATTATTGGAGTACCATTTATGTGAAAATTAGTGCTGTCAATCGATTAAAAAATTTAATCGCGTTAATCACAGTCATGGACTGTGATTAATCATGATTAATCGCAAATTTAAAATACTAGGATTTACCTGTAAATGTGTTGAAAAAGAAACGCATGACAAACTAGTTTCCGCCAGGTATGAGACATAATCCTTATTATTCTTTTAGCATTATTCTTTTGTTTTTATTCAGCCATTATCAGCCTTTAAACTGGCAATAAAACGTTTACCAAGCCACATCGCTTCAATCCCAGCATACATTTACCCAACTATTATCAAACGTATTTCTAAATAAATACAACAAAACATTTCTTGCGACCGTACGTGAAGTATTATGACAAAATGCATTATAAAGAAGAACTGGACCTGTTCTGCAGCTGCATTAGAGCTAACATTAGCATCATGCTGCATAAGACAATTTATGAGATTAATAGTACACTTTTCCTCAGAACTCACTTCAAACAACCATTGAGTGTTTGTAATAACTTCCTTTTGCAATCACATGTGGAATTTGGTCGTTTACTGTTGTTAAAATATGCTATTTATAGCCTTTTATGTCGCTGCACAAATTAGCATTTCAGATGCACACATTCACTCAAGAAAATCACACACAGACCATATCCTATCGTAATCGTGTGTTTATTATCTTATATAATCTAGTGGATGTTGTCATGTTTATTTCTGCTGTGTAAAAGTCTTAACATGTATGCTCTGCTGAAACTCACGTTGTTTGTGATGTTACCGCCTCTCCGTTCTTAAGTTGCCAGGGATACAATCCAAGTATAATACACATTAGTAAAATGATCTATTTTAATTTTTATTTGTCTATATACACTTTGGGCGGCCGCAGTACATTAAAAAAGTAGGCCAAAAAAAAAACACAACCCACGGCTCTGTAATTTTTTCCCACGACTGTATTTTCAAAATAAACCACTTGTGCCGTTACCCTGGTAACACTGGTTCGCCATACCCTCATCACACAATGATAGATGACCTTTCGCACTACAATGATGGGAAGAAGTTGGGGTCAAACCTTATCAAACGATTAATCTGCGTTAAAAAAAATATTAACGCATTCATTTTTTTTTTTTATTAATCGCATGTGTTAACGCGTTAACGTTTACACCCCTAGTGAAAATACTATTTCAGTCTTTCTATTTCAAAATTTTATGTTTGAGTCATTGCGTACTTGCTGTGTCTTTGAAATTATTTATGAAATGTGCTAGCTATTTTTGAGTACAAATTGTTTCAAAGTAAATTCTACACCCTTTTTTTTTTTTCCATTGTAGAACCTCGTGACTATTATCAAGAAATGTCCGAGTTCATCATAAAGCCAAAAGCATACAGTATATATGTTAATAAATAAATGCTATTTTGCATTACCATTACCATTTAGATTTTTCTATTATGGAAAAAAATAAAAACAGCACATCCACACCCCAATCCTTAGTAACTAGGAACCCACTGTAATAGAATATTTTATTTATTTATTTATGAAAGTTATATTTTTAATGTGGTAGTATAATGTAGTGTGTATATTAGTGCTGTCAAAATGCTTTATTGCAATTAATTGCATCCAATATAAAAGTTTGTGTTAACATAATATATATGTTTAATCTATATTTAATAAATATATGTAATATGTATTTACATTTACATGCTAATAATTCAGCTTTGGAATCACAGGAATAAATTAAATTTTAAAATATATTCAAATGTAAAACAGTTATTTTAAAGTAAAAATATTTCAAACTTTTACTGTTTTTGCTGTACTTTGGATCAAACAAATGCAGGCTTGTTGAGCAGAAGAGACATCTTTAAAAAAATAAAAACATTACAAATCTTCAAAAAAAAAAAAAAAACTGTTAAAAAAAACTGTTCCAAAACTTTTGACTAGTAGTGTATATACATGTTATTATCATACTGATAAATCTAAATTAAAATTGTTTGGAAGAATTGTGCATTGCCAAAAATATCATTCTCAGACATGCAAAAACATCTCAGAGTGATGAACTGTGACTGTCAGATCAGTGTTGATTGGCTACGTTCTCCCCCAGCTCAGCCAATCGATTTAGGACTTCTGTGTTGACTCGGGCACCGCTGTTGACTAAGTCCTCACAATTACTGTTCATCAGGAAACGCGGCGTATCGATCGGCAGGGTACACGCGGTGCACAACCACCCACAAATACCCAGACACGCTTCACAGAGATGCACATCCACACAGGCACACGCCGTTCCGAGCAGGTTCATTTGTTCTGAATGGAAAACAAGAGAAAACTTTCAGAACTCTGTCGCCGGTTTGGACATGCCCATGTGGATGGAGGGTGGAAAATATAGGTGTTATCGTGTAAGATAAAAATACAGCCCTCTTCAAGCGTGCGACCACAAGGGATGGTCGGAATTGAACAGCACCGGAGGTGTGAAATGGAGTTTGCTTCTGTTCTCACAGATCCGTGTGTCCGTGAGTGTGTGACAGCGTATGAAAGTAAATAGGCAGGGGAGGAAGGGCTCCGGGGACTGTCGCCAATTGTCACTGTGATTTGTGGATGTATTAATTCCAGCGTCTGTATGTTGCCCAGGGATCCTTGTAAGAAATCGCTGGTCTAAGAATAGGCAGGGATATCTGTTGTTAGCTGGAGAGCTTGCGAGCAAGGATGATCAGACCTTGCGTTTGAAGCTCCTGGGCAAAGGAAGCGGGCATGCTGTTGAGATGGTCTCGGAGCTACTTCCTGTCACTCTTTATATGAGACTTAAATGGCCCCTCGCTCTCTCTCTTCCCTGAACTATCTGTCTCCTCCTCTCTCTGACCTCTGCCTCATTATTCAGTGGACTGTCGACCTCATTTGTTGTCTCACAAGTAGATGCGAGTGCTGTCAGCTGCTGTCCTCTTGTCTTATTATGCCCGCAGGTGACTGATAGGCCTCCTTTTTCTCACTCACTTTTGATGGGCATGTCTAGTCGCTCTCTGTTCATGATGCTCATCTCCTCCTTCTGCTCCCGCTGAGTTTAGCTGCATTTCCTTATGAATGAATGATTTGAAGGACATGATTACAGATTTTGATCACTTTTTTTATACAGATGAGTTTGCTGAAATGAGCTGTTTTACAAAAGAAAAATATTCTTTGGCTCAGTACGTAAGGAAATCAAAAGGATTCTGTTTAAAATGATTGTATTATTCATTATGTTTGTGTTGTTGTTAAATAAAAATAATTATGCCGTGGTCTGTCTGATACTCGATTCTGAGTGGCTGGCAGGTGTTGATTAAATTCATTGAACTGTACAGGTAGTTTCAGGTCAGTTTAATCACGTTAATGCACTTCCTATAAACATTGGTAACCATAGTAACATACAGTTACAGTTGAATAGTAATACAGACGAAAATAACAGTCATTTTTATCGTTCCGGTCAAATATTGCAGCGCAAATATTATTAACATCTTTAATATGTGAATGCTGGCAAATGACCATGGCATAAACGGGATAATCAACAGCTAGCCGTTGATTATCCCTTACATATCCACATGATTATTCCATTTCTTATTCTTTACATGCATTTTCTGACATTTTCAAACAATCAGTCAAATTTCATAATCAGTCAAGATTATGAATAATAAAAATATTTTCTGATGGCATATGTATGTATATATATCTAATCTGTCTGGTTCCCAAACCTTGTGGCACTTTTAAAACAAAAAAAAAAATCACTTTTTGGAACAGTAACATTACTGTTAAAACACCTTTCATGTGGCATACTTCCTCTCTGCTTTGTGAACTTTTTGCCGCAAACTACAGTTAAAAGAGCAGGTGGGTTTGTGTTGTTCTGAGGGTACTTTATTTATCTACTTTACCTGGCTGCCATATCCATCCACAAAGTGAACATAAATGGAATAAATATAGGAATACTAACATACCTTACTTACAATATTCCTTATAGTTTTGATTCTAAAGTTTTCTTAAAACCTTGTTGGAGAGAGCACAATGCTATCAAAATTGGTATTGAAATTTGTGAAATTTTAGTGTCAGCTACTGAGATTGTGTTTCACTGAAGTTGCAGTTGTGTCAACACTAATAGTAGCCTCGCATTAAATTTGCCTTCTAAAATTTGGGTTTGTTGTCTCACATGGATTCTGTCTGATAGGAGCAGCTCTCGGCTCTGTGGCTGGACTGTGATTGCGCTTAGAGAGGTGCGTATTATGTAACAGTGGGAGCCCGGGGAGATGAGGGAGATTGGGGATGTGCTTACCTGTGAGTGCTCACATTCTGTTTGTGGGAGGAGACAAATTCATGGAGCAGCTGCCTGAAAGAACAAAGTCACGACATTTCCCTGGAGTATTCCCCTTCTGTCACTCTCTTCCTCAGATTCTCTCTCGCAGACTTCCTCTAACACTGTGCAGTACATTGTACAGTGTTTATAGGAACTAGCTCATTTAAGACTCATAAAAAATTAAATATATAATATTTTAGATGATGCAGTGAGCAGTGTTGGGGAAAGTTACTTTTAAAAGTAATGCATTCAAATATTGCGTTACTCCCTAAAAAAGTAACTAATTACGCTACTTAGTTACTTTTTATGTAAAGTAATGTGTTACGTTACTTTTGCGTTACTTTATGAGCAGGGCTTGATTGTTTTTAATATAAGAAGTTCTATTTATAGCAAATGTAAAAGCCCTTTCACACCAAAAAGTGTAATGAATTAACCTCAGGCTGAAGGAAAAGTAAATTCACCTCTGTACAGTAGAACGCTCTTAAGCAATAAAAACAATGAAGCACAATTGTTAGTTTATCTAAAGTCATTTTTGCTTATTAGTATGGTTGAACTGGATCATCAAAGGTCAGCAGCAAAGACATTGGTTAATAAAATGGGATTAGATACGTTTGTGTTATTTAACATTTAATTACTGCAGGTTTACGTCATATTCTGAGTTTGCATTTCACCGTTTTAATTCATTTTGATGAATACAAATTTTTTTTTTTTTTTGCGAGTGGGATGAATTAATGCACATTCACATTTAGTGTAGAACTACAGTAACATCATGTTCACATAGCACACACAACTCCTCTGCGCTTCTGATTTCTGCCAACATGGGGACAGGAGACTTGTCAGTCAATAAATGGGAAAACAAAAGTAACTCAGATATTTTCTTGTCAATTAAAAAGTAATGCGTTACTTTTACTAGTTACTTGAAAAAAGTAATCTGATTACGTAACTCGCGTTACTTGTAATGCGTTACCCCCAACACTGGCGGTGAGCATGCTGAACAAGTAAATATGTTGTCAAAATATACACAAAAAATATTCTTACACTGAAAAAAAATTGGGTTCACACAACTAATTACAAAGAAACGACAAGTAACATGAATTAAATTACATTGAATTAAACATGTAAAAACGTGACTGAAATAGTATTTTCTTGTTGAACTCACTGCAATAATATTTGTTTTATTGAGCTATTGAAAAATATTGGTGAACTTTCTATACGTTGTAGTTACAATAATTAGTTACTAAGATGATTTCTTGCAAAGTTGCCCTTTTTCCATCTTTGTCATTTCTTTTTGTTGTGTGAAACTCTTACGTTACTGTGCGGTGGAGTCCTGCTGAGTTTGAATCTGTCACCACTGGTGCAAATGTTGGTTCGTCTGGCATTCCACATGACTAGGCTGTCGTGCTCTGCCCGTCCCCACAATCACAACACTCTATGACAGCAAACAGGAAGGGACTCAACATTGATCTTAATACAGGCCACTGGTTTGAAGGCCTTGCTTATAGAACGTGGCTGAAGCAGGGACGCCTTCCAAAGCACTTGATCAGCATTTAAACCATAATATGAATAGACAGTAGGTTTTATAGTTTGAGGAGAATAGAGTTCCAGTCATTAATGTAAAAGCCAGTTTGTTCACATCCAGCTGTCCAGAATTCAGCATATTTCTTTTTTGGATCTAACGAAAACACAACCATTCAAAAGTTTAGAGTCTGTAAGATTTTTTTTATTTTATTTATTTTTAAAGAAGTCTCTTATGCTCACCAAGGCTGCATTTATTTGATCAAAAATACAATAAAACTATTTGAATATATTTTAAACAGTTTTGCTGCTTTTTGGGGAAATTGGATAGTTCTGATATCACTCCAATATCGCACTCTTATCAGCCAATCAGATTCAAGGACCAGAAAGAACTGTTGTATAAATATGCATATACATTTATATTACTTGTTGTATGTATTATTAATTATTTTCTCTGTGTAAATAATTAATAATACTTTATATGTTGATCCTCTTTTGAGGGACTCTCTCTGTATATTTTAAGGAACAAATGCACATTATTTAAATAATTGGTTTGTATATTATTACTGTACTAAAGCCAAAGCAAATAATTAACACTTATTAATGCCAAGTCTACCACTTTGATATATAAACCTGAAGACAAATATGATCTTTTTGATGATTTATTTGTGTAGCGCTTTTCACAATAAATATTTCATAATAATAACGATTTTACAGCTCAATAAATGTATAATAACATTTTTTGTCAATTCCTACAGACCCCTATTGTTTGAAACCCCTGTGCAGAATGACTTGTGGGAGTAAAAATGAAACGAGCTATTTATATTCACAAGGACATTGACATACAGCTCCATATTATACACCTCACTTATTACCTTGGTTTTAGTGGTTTAATGACAGTTGGTTAGTGGGAGGAAAAAATGGGTGTCCTTTTAGACGTCCTGTGCCTTTGCTTTTATTTTTATATTTTATGCTAATGCTTCTTCTTTCATTCATTCATTCATCTTTTTCTAGGTTGTATATGTGTTTTAGTCCATTATTATTTATGTGTATTTGTCATGCAGAGACCCATCTGTTCCAGACACCCAGATCTCTCAAGTGAAAAGTGATGTTTAACAGCAAACACAGAGAGGTTTATTCCAATTGATTTCAAAACTATTCTCAGTGCTGTCGTGACAGTGATGGCCCTGAGTGAACCCGGGACAAATTCACCATCTTTGTGTTTTCATTTCTGTCATTCGCAAGTTTAATATGTCCTGAAGTAATTTTTTGGAAGGATTTGATGAGAGCTCTTTTAAAGATGAAAGCTGTTTCACATATCGCATGTGCTGTACTGTGCTGCACACTTTAGACAGCTTGATCTATAAAGCAGTAATTGGCCTGGACTGAGCATCATAGCGGGAATACAAGGATCTATCAGGAGACATTGACTTTCTCTGCACAAATCTCACCTGTCGATGGGGAATAAATAGCCTTTCATCTGTATGGCTGTACAGCGAAGTCTTGGACAGGTATCAAATCATCATGACCTCTTTGATGCGAAGCTTGTTTCTGCATGTATAGACATTTCTAAATGATATACCATTACACTTAATGAATAGAGTTGGGCCAATGCTTAGCTGGGTAACTATTGACACATTGGAGATGTAGTGCTCGTGGATTTTGCAGGATCGAGTCTGGCCTAAAATATTTCTTGATTCCATTTCTACTTTCTCGCTTTTTACACTAAATATGAAAAATATGGAAATAAAACGTAGAGATCTGTATTGACTGTCTCCAAGATCTAAGGCTGGTCTGAGTTGGTTGTTTTATAGTATGCATACTTGATACATTGGTAACATATTGTTTGTTACCCGATATTAGAGATTTTTACATTTATTGTGTAGGATTATATGAGATAAATACAGTAGCTTCTGAAATTGGATATAGTTTATCATTGCCTTTAGCTAATGCTCAAATTAAGTTAATCTTAAAGGAACACTCCACTTTTTTTGGAAATAGGCTCATTCTCCATCTCCCCCAGAGTTAATAAGTTGAGTTTTACCGTTTTTGAATCCATTCAGCCTTTTAGCGCTGCGTAATATCACTGCGCCTGCCGCGGCCATGTTACGGCAGCAAAGTTCCTTGATTATTACGCCGGAATGAGAGTAGTTCCTAATCATATCAGCCTAGAAAATCGCAACTTTTCATTTTCCGCCGATCTTAGTACACGATATAACTACAGAAGAGTCAAGTTTTAAATAGGAAAACTATTGAAACTGTTTGATCGTTTTAGAACGCGATGCTACTGGTCTAATTGGATTCAATGATCTATGCTAAGCTATGCTAAAAGTGCTATCGCCAGACCCGGAGATCGGCTGAATGGATTCAAAAACGGTAAAACTCAACTTATTAACTCTGGGGGAGTTGGAGAATGAGCCTATTTCCAAAAAAAGTGGAGTGTTCCTTTAAAGGAATAGTTCACCCAAAAATGAAAATTTTGTCATCATTTACACACTCTCTCGTTCCAAATCTGTATACGTTTCTTTCTTATGTTGAACACAAAAGAAGATATTTTAAAGAACCAAACCATTAACTTCCATACTAGGGAAAGAAATAGTATGAAAGTCAGTGGAGACCATCGACTGTTTGATTACCAGCATTCTTCAAAATATCTTCCTTTATGTTCAACATACAGGTTTGGAACGACAAGAGGGTGAGTAAATGATGACAAAATTTTCATTTTTGGGTGAACTATCCCTTTAATAACATTGTTTAATGTGACTTTAACAAATTTTTCATTTTTTATACTAGACATTATAATGTCGTGATGCCTAAATTTACTTACAGTGCAGTGCATTTAAACAATGAATTTTAGCTATTTTTATGTATTTATCATTTATGTATTTATTTATTTTTAATTGAGATAAAGTAGTATAGAATCTTAATATCTGAGATTTATTAATAAGTCATTGCCTTCGGCTGCTCTATAATATACTGTCCAAAAAAACCATGAAAAATGCCAAAAATAATGCTTATTTAAAATATTGTCCCTAACATGAAAATAATTATCAATTTGTTTCAGCCAGGTGTTTAATAGCTGCGCATCCTTATTTTATAGGGATGGGAGCCCAGCTGGCTGACTAGTTAAACCATTTAGATACCAGCTGGCCTGGTTTGGAAAACCTGCAAACCATATACTGTATAGGCTGGTTTAAGCAGGTTGCTGCTGGAATTGCTTGAAGTAGATGTTATTGTAACTGAACTTGGCTGTTGACAGTATAACAAAAGTGCTGTTGTTCTGCAGAATTCACTTTTGAGAGAAAAAGCCCCATCAGTCGAGCTCTTATGATTGCTTGCTCATATAAACAGGACACTTTTCATCCTGCTGAGGAGGTGATGTTTCCCTTTCATTATCTCCTGATTGCACCCCATCTAGCTCAGGGTAAGTGGAGTCATGCAGACTCGTTGTGTTGGGTAACACTCGCCCCGCAGCCACCACCGAGGGTGTGGTTTCACATACAAAAGGGCAGCAAGGAAAATGGAGCATCGTCTCCACATAATTAAAACCGCTCATGCCGGAAGCGTACTTTCAATTATAACGGGCCTGGTTAATATAGTGGTTAGTTATTTTTTTATTTTTATGATGGACAGAAATGAAGATATACAACATAATAAAAGAGCTCTTAGAGATGGATGATGCTGGAACTGCCAGGTGTTATTTATAAATGGATGTCGGTTTCTCAGCTGTGCGTTCAAAATGATACAGGTGCTTTATGATAGCAGCATATGTTATGTCTGTGCAATATGTACACATTTCAGGGTTATCCATGTGAGTTTATTTTATATTACTACTCTGGTGATACTGACTATAGAATTATTGTGTAATTAGTGGCATTTGCTAATCATCACAACACATAGGGGCCAGAATATCATATAAACTTGCCGTTTAATATTTTTTTGAAAACTGTGACACTTTTATTTTTGTTAATGAATAGAAAATTGAAAAGAACAACATCTATTTGAAATAAAAATCTTTTGCACCATTATAAATTTATTAATATATCAGTAATTACGATCACTGAATGCATTCTTGCTTAATTAAAAAAATTAAAAAATAAGTGAAAATGTAAAATTACATTAAATAAAAAAATGTTTTACTTACTCCCAAACATTTGAATGGTATGTTCATTGTGAAGAGTTTTGGCTAGGCATTATCAATAAAAAATAAAAATAAAAATAAAAATATCCACCAATCTGTATAAATGTATGCTCTCCATTTAAAGATTGAAAGTAGCTGCAAAATTTATTAAAAACTTTAATAATGGTTTTGACCAATGTTTAAAAGGTTTATAAAGTTAAGTTTTGAAGTGAAACTTAACAGACCTCACTAGCTTCATTCCCAATTTTTTCATTTGTTTTCTGTATTTCACAGTGCAATTTACAAGCTGTGATCGTGTGAGCTGATATATCAGTCACAAAAGATATTGAGGTCTTGGGTTAATTACCTGTTAAAGTGCAATATTACTTGTTTTCCCCATGACACCTACAGTAGCGCTAACAAAAGCAGTCAAAGTTATCACAAAGATTTCCTGCTCAGAGCGCCGCTGGTTCTTTCATACCTAGCGTGCATGTTGGCTATATACGCTTTACTGTATTAATCATTATTACATCTCATAGGGGGTAATTAGATTCATTATTAGATTATACGACATGCTTGAAAAGTGTTTAAAATTCCTGTGTTTTTTATATTGGACTGCTAAGTGCTTGTTGTCTGACTGAAAGTGTCGCTCAGAGCCGTGATGGAGAGCACAAGCTGTTATACTAATGAGGTGTCTGGAAGCTAGTTATTACTGCAGTGCTAGTTGACGCAGTTGATGAACAGCAATCACTATAAGAACCTGAAAGCTTTAAAAAAGGACCGGAGTGACTTTAGAAATGTCTATAACCTAAATATATAGTACATTAATGTTCAGTCTTGACGGTAAAGGAACTAAAGCGTTTACAGACAGATTTGTGCAGTTTGCTTATTCTTATTTCTCGCTTTGGTGCCGTCATTGTTTTGACATTTGTTTTCATGGGGGCGACAGTGTGGAGTGGATTGTCTTTGTTTTTCCTCCCGCACTCATTATCGCTCCTGGTTCAAGGAGATGTGCTCTCATTTGCATGTGTGCCCCTAAGGGCTGGAGTCTTTATGTGTATCAGGTGATTCATACTGCTTTAGAGCAGGACTCTTTTACTGAGGATTAGAATACAACCAGTCAATTAGCAATAAGTAAGATGACTGTGAAACTGCTAAACATCTTCAGCTCTGCTTTACTCTTCAGTCCTTTCACTGTATTCTTGGGATGGGGTCTTATACTTTGCCTCAAAATCAAATAAAGAAATTATGTTTGGCCAAAAAAAACCCCTCCCTTTAAGATTTATTTTTATTTTTATTGTGATATTTATATCTATAACTATCTATAATTTTGTCCTAACCAGCCACAGTATCAAGCGTGTACTATATTTTATATTCATAAAGCTAGTCCATATATATATATTTATTTATTTTTTGGTAACACTTTTATTTATTTGTTTATAAAAAAAAAAAAAATATATATATATATATATATATATATATATATATATATATTAAAAAATAAAGTCCATATAAGTCCATATATATATATTTCCTTTTAAATTATACATACATAAATTGTATATAATATTTTTCATAAAGCAAGTCCATATATATATTTCCTTTTTTGGAAATTCGTTTTTACATGTTGTTTGAACATAAATGTGTGTTGGCAGTGACACATTCACCCTATAATGATAAAAATCCACTCTGTGTTTTTTTAAATCCCTATAAATAATATCCCCTTTCTCAGATCAAGCTGTTCTCAGCTTCTTGGCTGTGTGACATCACACAGACGCAGGCCCCTCCCACGATAGTTGATTGACACTAGCGTTTTACCTTAGACCCACCCTGAGTGAGCAGTCATCAGTCTGCCGTTGTTTTGACGCCGGAGCGATTGAAGTGTTTTTTTTTTTTTAATGTAATAATGAACATAGCAGTCATCATTTACTCCCAACATTTGAGCTGCTGAAGATGCAGTGGATTACTTTTGTTTTTGAAGGGAATGCGCCTCCGATCTACCTAAATGCGTTTATGTTCGTGCAGATCATTCGTGATCCAGCCTCACCAACAGAAGAAGTGAGTATAAGGTTCTTTATGCATCTTTGCAAATCGCCTTTCTTAATAACGTGCTAGTTAGCAAGTTCCGCGGCTAAATGCTGCTAAAGTAAACAGTCTCATGAAAACGGCTCGTCACCCCACGGAAGAGAGGGGCAGGCTGAGCAGAGCTCATTAGCATTTAAAGAAACATGCACTAAAATGGCTTGCTGTGAACAGAGCTGTTTTTCACAAGGTAAAAGGGGTGTTGTTTTACACTACCATTGAGACATTTTAACCAAAAGTATGTTATAGACTTTTCATTAAGACCCTAAAGAATCATATTAACTTATGGAAAATGGGCATCCGATGACCCCTTTAAGATTTTGCCACTTAAAAGGTTTGTCTCTCTATGTGACGGTTTCATAATGATTGTTTAAAATCTTATGACCATCAATCGCTAACCTGTGCACATTTGTACATACATGTTTGTTTCCACCTGTACCTTGTTTTATTATGGCACTTGTCATTTCTGTGGTTCTTAAACAGTGTTACTGTATCAAAACAAAGCTCTCAGCATGAAGAGGCATTACAATTATGGAAGCACAGTTCTGTCCTGAGGGCTCAGTAGAACATAACATCCTCCATATATATATATATATATATATATATATCAAATCATTCAAAGTGCAAAAGAATATTGCAGCCCTGTCTGATGTTGCTAGCATCTGCATTTTTATTACCATACATTGCAAAGTATTTTCTGCACATGTATTCTGGCTCTATATGGGGAAACCTTAATGATGTTTTATGACATGTCATATCAGATATTCATATATTCTTACTTTATGCATTTTAAATCTGTTCTTATTTGAATGTAATCTGAAACGATAAGCTTCTAGTTGTTGGTTACATGTGAGCTTTACTATATGCAGTATAATATGATATCTAAAAATATAGGCATGGCTTACTGTGTGTAAATGAATAAATAAAGATGTAATACTTTGGTTTGATAAGTGACAGTGGTTTATTTAAAACACTGTCTAAATGCTTTTGACCTCTTGTTTAAACATGCTAGTGCTGTTCTATCTAAATAATAGTCTCAAATGTCTTAACTTTAGTTCACGATTTCACACTTAGCGATTTAATGTGCACAACAGCCTGATCCGCTTGCTGTTTTGCATGGTTCTTTCAGATCATTACAGTGGCATTTGGTCTTATCCTTAATGAGGCCGCTTCATTAAAAACAGAATAATTGGTGTAAACTCCTGCTTAGTCCAGCTGCAAAGTTGTCATAAGGCTGGTGTGTTTGATCAGTAAAGGTCTGACCTAAGTTTGATTCTAATGAGGTGGGACATCACTGAAGGTCTTTTGCAGAGGACAGTGTCGTTCCCTTCTTAGCAATAACGAATAGAAATAATTAGTACTGAATGTATTAAAGAGCAAATAACTTGGTGTCACTACTAATTTCTCAACCCATGGTTTGTTGTTTATATAGCTATTGTGTTGCCAAAATTATTATAATAGCTGAATCATGTTGGCCAACAATTTAATGGAAACCTCTTTGGATGGAGGTGAAATGCATGAGAAATTTAGAGTTGCGTATGATCAGTTGATAATGTAAGAGCTTTTTTTTTTTCAAATGGACTTTCAAAAGGATTCTTAAAAGGAATAGGATATTCAAAACTGACTATTCTTTCATTATTTACTGTCATTGAAATCTGTATGATTTTCTTTCTTGCTTGAAACATAAAAAGAGGTATAGATTTATTTGAAGGAGAATGTTCTTGACGCAGTATTCCTCAGTGGTTTCAGGACTGCAGCATGTATGCATCGGTTGTGATATCGCGAGTATGCAACGTTAATAAAATTTTTCTCCCTTTTTTTTCTTTTAGGAAAGGAGTCTGAATGCATACCCATTCCTGGAAATATGCAAAGGAGATCTGATCCATTACATGTGTCCTCTGGAGAATCAGGTGGACTTCTCTGTGCCTGAACTGCTTGAGAAGAACACATCTGATGACACTGAGGAAACAGTGGAGCATAAGGATGCTGATGTTACAGAGCTGGCGGCGGGTATGTTACTATACTCATCGGCCCAGTATAAGGATGAGAATTCTTCTTCTTCTTCTTTTTAATCTCTTTCATCATCATCAAAAATAATCTGTACTAATTTGCTTTAAAAATCACTAAATGAAAACATTTCTTGTTTAAATTTAAAAATATAATAATAATAATTGTTATTGCTAATATTAATACTTTCATCATCATCATCATGATCAAAAATAATCAGCATGAATTTGGTTTAAAAAAATAAATAATATTTGAATAAAATGAAAACATTATTAATATTTATTTACATTTATTTGTAATATTAAATTGAGATTAGTATTCATTTTATTATTAGTAGTAGTATACAATTACAACATTATATTAATTCATTGTAACTGTATGATTCAAAGCACATGATTTCAATTCTCTGATGCATAGGCTATGTTTTATTTTACATACATTACAGTGTGGAAAAAAATGCAAGCGTCATGAAAATCAATCTATAGCAATTTTCAATAAGAGCTGTCTCTTGATTCTCATCCCTTGTGCAGTAATATCACAGTAATATATCCAGTATATCCAGTAATATATTGTAGTAATATCTATGTAGTTACAGACAGATGGCTTATGTGATTGCCATGTTCAATGTCCAGTTCTTTAGCCACCTCTGCTTAGGATCCCAAACTATTACCCTCATTTTAGATGTTATAAATCTGTCAGAACCTGTTAGCGACATTAAAACGGCGTGTGAGTGCACTGTAAAGCCCGATAAGTTAAGAATACTCAAAACATTTGAGGAAACTTATTGCCTCAAAACATTTGAGGAAACGAACTCAATTTTTTTTAAGTTAGTAGAGCTTAAAATTTTTATGACAAGTGGGGCAGGGCTAAGAGCCATGGGAGCTAATCCAAGCCTCACTTCCATGATCCCACCCCACTCATCACAATGATAATTAAATACAACTTGCTTCCATAAACAGCACATTCATTCAGATCTGTATAGTTAAGTGCTAGTTTGCAACAGCACACTGACACGCTAATGTAGTTATCTAAAAGACTCACGCCACACTTTCATGTAAATAGTCAAACAACATGCAGTATATATTGTCTTTAAATTTTGCTATCCATCCTCAACCTAACCACAGGCTCTACTCTACTCTCACAATGATAACACTACAAAACCAACATAACAGAAATCTATGTAAATCTTAACGTAACACAACATTTAATACTAACTTGTGTCTCTCTATGTTAATCTTGTGCAAAAACACACAAAATAACACTTAATTTCTGCATTTATTTTCCTTGTTGTCTGATACAAAGCATGCTGGGAACTAGAAAGCGCAATCATTTTAAGTTCACCTTACTATAACAACATTTTGAGTTTACAGAACTTATTTCAATTAAGTCTAATGAACTTTCTTTATTATTTCAGTGAAATTAACTCATTTCATTTCATTCGTTTCACTGTTCGGTTTTACAGTGTGCTTGCCTGAATGTGTTCATGAGGACTCATTCATCATGTGCATTTATTCCAGAGCAATTGCACAGTAGTCACACCTTATCTGCCGTATTATGTCTCTGTTGTGAGCCGACAAGCTCTGTGAAACTGAGAAAAATGAAAGAGCCCGGCTCAGTCACAGCGGCAGTTGTTCACAATTCACTCTGTGGTCAGTAAAACAAATGGCTGTGAAGATTGATGCTAAAGTCCGAGGGCTGTTTTCTGCTCTGCACAGCTAAACAGAGTCATTACTCCAGCGGGACAACAGCTAAACTCAGTGTGTGTGTGTGTGTGTGTGTGTGTGTGCCTGCAGCTCTCTTAATTAAAGGCCGTTCAATCACAGCTGCTCAGCTGGATCTGACAAGTGCAGGTTGTGAATCAAACTCCTTCATTTGGGGGATTGCAAGGCAGTTCATCTTGCTTTTACTCTCTCTTTCTCCATCCATTCATGTCTCTTTCGTCTCTTAGGTGCTTTAACATGAACCAAAGAACTTTAGATTTACGCATTGAGGACTGGACTTGGATTTCAGTGCGGGTATTTCAAGCTTATTTGACTTGTTCATTGAGTTCAGTGTGTACATGCAGTGACCTTTATTCATTCCAAATGCAGTATATAAACATGCAGCTCTTCACATATTCACTTCACATGTGCTTTTACACTAAAAGCGTTTCAGCTATAAATATATATATTTATAAATAATATATATAAATGATATACATAAATATATATATTTTTTCTTTGATGAATTTATATTAAATCTAATACTTATGGTTTTGTTACAGTGTTAGTGATAGGATCTTTCTCACTATCACTTACTCTCTCTTTTACTGTACCTATCATTACGTAGTCCTGTCCTCTTTCAGAATCCCTTTCGTATGAAACATTTTACTGAACAAAATTCCTGAAGCTCGGCTAACAATCCCACTGGACCCAACAATTTAGAAACTAATTCAGGCAAATGTGATTTAAGAGGCTTTCTATGAAAAGATATTCTTCAGCTTTGTTGAGATTTCAAACCTCTTGGAGAGCCTGGAAGCAAATACTACTACTGGAAGTTCTTCCCCACATAGCAAATATTTGACGTGTTAGTGCCAAAACTGTTTATTGGTTTTCAGTGATATACAATGGTGCATACAGTTTTTTTAAATAAGTGATTTAAAAAGAGATAATATTATATATGTATATAAGTGTGTATATATATATATATATATATATATATATATATATATATATATATATATATATATATATATAGCATGAATTGTAATAATTTTCTTTGCCATTTTGCTTTTTCTATCTACCTGCTGTAGACGGTGTGTTCAGTGAAAAGACATGAAAAGCTAATTTTCAGAGTGTGACTTGTTTAATATCACCATGCTATTTATTACCATGCTCATATTATACTGGTTAATGGCCATAGTGTCTCATTTTCCATATTTAATCTTTTGTGTCTATCTCCTGTGGTCTGACACTCTGAGACTCAGGCAGGCCAGGATCTGTCTAGAACTGAACACGATAATGACGATAAGGTGAGTTATTAGGACCAGGAAAGTGATTAGGAAAAGTGGATAGCCCTTGTGAATTAGGGACCCGCTGAGCATCACGTTCTGCTCCCAAATGACCATTCTTGTATGTGGCAATGATCTTTTAGAGGGTGTCATTCAAGCTGTGAACAGAGCTAATTCCAGTGTCACGGTGCTCAAGAGCACCAAGGGTACACTGTGCACAATGTGAAGGACAAGTACAGGCAAATTCACCAGGACCGGAAAGCCCAGTCTAATCTTAGCGGTGCCCTTTTGGGTTGTTAAAAGGTTTCTCACATACTCTGGCTGAGAGGTTATAATTAGCTGTAGTGACTTGGACTTGGGAAGGAAGATGCTGTCTTACGAGTGGGTTTTAGATGGATGAAAGGTTTGAGTAACGATTTCTGTTTTAGTCCAGAGTTTGGGGGAAATACAATAAAAAAATAATAATAATTTTTATTCAGCAAGGATGCATTAAATTGACTAAAAGTGACAGTCAAGACATTTATGATGTTACAAATAAATTCTATTTCAAATAAATGCTGATCAATGAACTTCCTCTTCATCAAAGAATCCTGAAAAAAATGTGTATCATAGTTTCCAAAAAATAAAACATAAAAAATGAAACAGCAAAAACTTGTTTTCCACAATGATAATACATAAATTTATTAATAATTGGGCACCAATAATATTTGAGCACCAAATCAGCATGTTAGAATGATTTCTGAAGGATCATGTGAAACTTGAAAAATTCAGCTTTGCCATCTCAAGAATAAATTACATTTTAAAATATATTCAAATAAAAAACTGTTATTTTAAATTGTAATCAAATTTCACAATATAACTGTTTCACTATATTTTTTATAGAATAAAAAATTTAAAAAACAAAATTATTAAATATAAAATTTAAAAAAACATTATTAAAAACTTCTTGTGTGTATTTTCATATAAATATAAATATATATATAAACAATTTTGAAAATGTCTACATAAAATATTACTACTTCGAGCATATAGATCCATATTTTGTGGTCATATTTTTCATAGCTGAGTACAGGTTCCTCCTTTGACCAAGAGTTTATTACTGTCATAAAAAGACCATTCATTCAGGCTTCTTGGGGAGGATTCATTTAAAATCAATGACATTTAAGCATATTTATGTGATGGGCAAATACAACCCGAATTCCGGAAATGTTGGGATGTTTTTTTAAATTTGAATAAAATGAAAATTAAAAGACTTTCAAATCACATGAGCCAATATTTTATTCACAATAGAACATAGATAACATAAATGTTTAAACTGAGAAATTTTACAATTTTGTGCACACAATGAGCTCATTTCAAATTTGATGCCTGCTACAGGTCTCAAAATGGTTGGGACAGGGATATGTTTACCATGGTGTAGCATCTCCTCTTCTTTTCAAAACAGTTTGAAGACGTCTGAGTATCGAGGTTATGAGTTTCTGGAGTTTTGGTGTTGGAATTTGGTCCCATTCTTGCCTGATATAGGTTTCCAGCTGCTGAAGAGGTTGTGGTCATCTTTGACGTATTTGTTGTTTAATGATGTGCCAAATGTTCTCTATAGGTGAAAGATCTGGACTGCAGGCAGGCCAATTCAGCACCCAGACTCTTCTACTACGAAGCCATGCTGTTGTAATAGCTGCAGTATGTGGTTTTGCATTGTCCTGCTGAAATACGCAAGACCTTCCCTGAAATAGGAGGGGAGCATATGTTGCTCTAAAACCTATATATACCTTTCAGCATTCATAGTGCCTTCCAAAGCATGCAAGCTGCCCATACCAAACGCACTTATGCACCCCCATACCATCAGAGATGCTTGCTTTTGAACTGAACGCTGATAACACGCTGGAAGGTCTCCCTCCTCTTTAGCCTGGAGGACACGGCGTTCGTGATTTCCAACAAGAATGTCAGATTTGGACTCATCTGCCTTGGCCCACAGGACACAACGGCGCTTCTGGACCATGTTCATATATATTATTTCTTATGAGGCATTTATATAGCACTTTATTGTGTATTGCAATGCACCCAAAGCACTTTACAATCATGTGGGGGGGGGGGGGGGGGTCTCTCCTCAACCACCACCAGTGTGCAGCATCCACTTGGATGATGCAACGGCAGCCACAGGACAACGGCGCCAGTGCGCTCACCACACACCAGCTACAGGTGGAGAACAGAGAGAGTCAAAGAGCCAATCAAGTGGATGAGGATTATTGGGAAACCAAGATTGACAAGGGCCAGTGGAGGGAATTTTGCCAGGACACCCCTACTCTTTACGATGAGTGTCATGGAATTTTTATTGACCACAGAGAGTCAGGACTCACTAACACCTCTTCCAACAGCAACCTAGTTTTCCCAGGAGGTCTCCCATCCAGGTACTGACCAGGCTCAGCCCTGCTTAGCTTCCATGGGCAACCGGTCTTGGGCTGCAGGGTGATATGGCTGTGGCTTAATATATAGCTTTCTTTTTGCATTATAGAGCTTTAGTTGGCATCTGCAGATAGCACGGCGGATTGTGTTTACCGACAGCGGTTTCTGGAAGTATTCCTGGGCCATTTTAGTAATGTCAATGACAGAATCATGTCGATGAGTGATGCAGTTTCGTCTGAGGGCCTGAAGACTACGGGCATTGAACAAAGGTCTTCGGCCTTGTCCTGTATGCACAGAGATTTCTCCTGTTTCTCTGAATCTTTTGATGATGTTATGCACTGTAGATGATGAGATTTGCAAAGCCTTTCCAATTTGACGTCGAGGAACGTTGTTTTTAAAGTATTACACATCTTTTTACGCACTCTTTCACAGATTGGAGAGCCTCTGCCCATCTTTACTTCTGAGAGACTCTGCCTCTCTAAGACATCCCTTTTATAGCTAATCATGTTACAGACCTGGGCCCGTATTCTTAAAGATTCTAAGAATCCTCTCAGAGAGCTCCTAATTTAGCTTAAAATTTTCTAACTAGTAGTCTTAGCTTAAAAGTGATTCAGGACCAATCTGAGAGCAACTCTGAGCGAGAAAAAGGCAAAAACTTTTGTCTTAGTGAGGAGGTGGGGCTGACCCCGTTGCTAGCTATGACACAGTCTTTTGAAGACTGTGATTTGGTTGGTTGTCCAAGAAGGAAATAAAAGAGCGCTTTTAAGAGTAGGGTTTATTTTAAGCCTTCACTTGTCTTACCGTACTCTCTCTCTCTCTCTCTCTCTCTCTCTCTCTCTCTCTCTCTCTCTCACACACACAAACACACACACACACACACACACATTATATATGTATATATATTCTTTATTTTTTTATTAATCATTTTATTAATCAAATGAACAGCGACACAATAAGGTTCTGTTCAGTTGTCAAATATGTTAATGTAGTTAATATAGTGATTATTACATCCAGTTCTGGCACTATGGCATTTCTGCGCGGTGTCGGAGATGTTAGTGTGTCTCTAATATGATCAGTCACAAACATGATCCCTGTGTAGCATCTTATTAACTCACTGTCATGCATTGTGTGCAACACATTTCTTCTTCCTCTTCATGTTTCGTCCATTTTCTCCACTGCTAAAGAAACTCTTAAACTTCTTAAAAGTCCTCGTTCTTACTCCTAACAATTTTGGACCTTAAGCCCTCTTTTAAGGGTTAAGATGCTTTCTGAATTGCTTTTTTCTTTACTAGGATCTTTTCTTTAAATATAAGGGGAAACACCCACATTTCTAAGAATTTTCTTAGAATTTTGTTACTATGAGCAACTCTTAGCGCTAAGATTATTTCATGAATACGGGCCCTGATGTCAATTAACTTAATTAGTTGCTAGATGTTCTCCCAGCTGAATCTTTTCAAAATTTCTTGCTTTTTCAGCCCTTTGTTACCCCCGTGCCAACTTTTTTGAGATCTGTAGCAAGCATCAAATTTGAAATGAGCTCATTTAGTGAATAAAAGTGTCAAATTTCTCTGTTTAAATATTTATGTTCTCTATGTTCTGTTGTGAATAAAATATTGGCTCGTGATTTGAAAGTCTTTTAGTTTTCATTTTATTCAAATTTAAAAAAACGTCCCAACATTTCCAGAATTCGGGTTGTATAAGGTGTGTTAAGGCACCTAATGGGGTTTGAAAAGGTCTTCCCCTCACTGCTCCTCTTTCCTGCCGGTGTGGATCTTCACAATGAGCAGAGAGTTGGTGCTTAATTAAGATGCCATATCTAATATGTTGAGATGAGCTAGATGAAAGAGGGATCATTCCTTTCCATCTAAAATAATACTGGCAGGGAGGGAAGGGAGGTCAAATTCACTGCTGTCCTAAAAGAAATTAGGCTAAATGGGAAGTTTTATTCTAGTTTAAATAGCTGGTATTAGACTCACAGTGTAGATCCCCCCCCTTCACCCATCTCCAGTCCATTCTCATTGTGATTCAATCACTTTATTTGTTCACTTTAAGCAATTTCAGCAGAGGATTGCAGCCATGACCCTCTTAAATTACACCTTACAAAGAGATCATGGGATCTTGCCCAAATTTTTTTCTGACCCAATGCAGATTAATTATTTTTCTGTCTATATTTTTAAGTTACTCTTCTTCCTATTTTCACAGAACAGCACCTTACTTGATTTTTAAAAGGATTGTGGTGTGTGTGATTAGGCTTATGTACAATAATATGTAAATAAAATAATCAGTTTATTGACTTGTAAAGCTGCTTTGTAATGTCTGTTCAATGCTGTCTGCCACAATAATGTAGTGCCTTCTTTTGGGGGCTTTTTTTGGTAACTATTGATAAATCCAATAAATTTAGCATCTTATGTAATTAATTAGATTTTTTTATTTATTTAATCTAAAGCCATAATAATATAACTAATACTTAAAATGTTAACAACCGCTTTGGGTCTTTGCTATGTTGTTTGTGTGGTGACCACTAGATTCATAAAGCTTCTATTCCTCTTTTATGAATTCCTTTTTTCCCCAACAGAATCGCAGCTGTTTACTGCCGCCTCACCTTTAATTCTGAGTTAAATATTTGAAATCCCTTTGGAGGCATTTTTTTAATTTGGTTCAAACACAACCTTTGGGGGTTGTTTTAGCTTATATTTAGCTTTTTGGCAATTATAGCTCTCACCTGGTGTGTGTCACGATAACAGCACAGCTTCTTGCAATTATACTGCTGTTAGTAAATGACTGTAACCCTCTGATGCTGAAATGCCATTAAAGGATCCCCGAAGGCTATCAACGGTAACAGCAGGACTTTAAACTGCCATTTTCCTTTTTTTAAATTTTATAATCTAAGTTTTAAACTTTTATTAGCTTACTTTTAAAAATCATTTACACTATTAAAAATTCCAAGAGTAGGTTTTCACAGCAATGTCATGCAGGAACTGTTTTTGGTTCCCCAAAGGACCTTTAATTTTTTCTTAGTTTTCTTAGTTCTTAGTCAAATTTGATGAAAATTTGTATATGAATGAAAAGATGTATATGAGTTTTATTCTTCATAGGAACAGATTTGGAGAGATTTAGCATTACATCGCTTGATCACCAATGAATCTTCTGCAGTGAATGGGTGCCGTCAGAATGAGAGTTCAAACAGATGATAAAAACATTATCATAATCCACAAGTAATCCACACGATTCCATCCCATCAATTAATGTCTTGTGAAGTGTAAAGCTGTGTGTTTGTAAGAAACAAATTCATTATTAAGAAGTTTTTAACTTTTAACAATTTTTTCCAGCTAAAACAGGAGTCCTTTATCCATAATATTGCTTTCTCCAGTGAAAAAGGCACCTCATCGGAATCAAGAGAGAAATATGCACAGATCATGAACTGTTTACAAGCAAAAAACAAAACAGTCTAAAATGGCTCTAAACAAACACGACAACAGGGCAATAGATCGGTAGACTCATATTTTGGCCAGAAGCAACGGTTTGAAGTTAAAATGATGGATTTGTTTCTTACAAACATGGAGCTTTTCACTTTCACAAGACATTAATTGATGGACTGGAGTCATGTGAATTACTTGTGGATAATTGTGATATTTGTTCAGCTGTTTGAACTGACGGCACCCATTCACATTCTGGCAGCGCCCATTCACTGCAGAGGATCCATTGGTGAGCAAGTAATGTAATGCTAAATTTCTCCAAATCTGTTCTGGTGGAGAAACAAACTCATCTACAATCTAGGATGGCCTGAGGGTGAGTAAATTCTAACCAAATTTCTCAGTCTGTTTACCCAGAATGGTTCCTAATAATTTTGAAGGATCTCCTTGAGTAGAATTAGAACAATTTTGGCACAATATGAATATTTCCTTTGTATCGAATAATGTGGCCTAAAGGGATTCTGTTAATCTTAATTGATTAACCTGTTAATATACTTTATGTTCCAGGTGAACTGGAGAAAAAGTCGAGCCCAGTGATCCAGGAAGTGGTTGAAGAGAGCAGGGATGAGATGGAGGCCTCAACCCCGTTACTGGAGAGCTCTCGGCCGAGCCTGGGTGAGGAAGAGGGTCAAAGTGAGGATGGGGACCAAGGGGTCAAGGGGTCCAGTGAGTCTGTAGGCAGTGGCTCTTCCTTTGAAGAGCTGGACATGGAAGTGGAAGAGGAGAAGGAGGAGAAGAAAGATGAAGCGGAGGAGGAAGACCATAATGGACAGCAGAAGCCTATGTTGGTGGGAGAAACAATCGGGAACAGGGAGGAGTGAAGGATAAAGCGGATTAGAGGGAATGTGGGTGAATGATGAGCGCATATGTGAGTGTGGGTGCATGTGTAAGAGGGAGAAAGTTTGTCTGTGTCTTTGAAATCATCAAAGGCTTTTTTTTTTCTTCCTACGTCTTTGAAATTAACATCCCTAAATATCCAAAATGTTACTTCTTTGTTATCAGCAAACAAGCAGTTATCCCTTTCAGAACCTTTTATTAAAGACTTAATGAAATGCACATTATTCTTCTGCTTTGTATTTATTTCTGAGGAAACCAATTGTATATGTTTCTATCTCTATTGTCTGTCTTCCCACGGTAATTATCAACTAGATTCAGGCAGCAAGTAAATCAGGCAGATTCTGAAAATGAGGTAACACTATTAACGCAACTAAATGAAGCTTAATCAGACATTTTATTTCATTAACATGTTCTACAGATGATGTATTCAGTAATGTTTGCTTCAAAACATGAATAATTCATTCCAAATGCTGTCTGTTGCTGTAGAATAGAACTGAAAAAGAGTGAGAATAAAAAGTGCATGTTGTTAATGATTGGAGTGTGTTAATTTGACTATTTTTGTGCCCTCTGCATGTAACTGATTTCATGTTTTTTTGGAAAAGAAAAAGTCAATACAAACCATACACAGGATATATTCAAGTAAATCAGGCTATATTTTCTCTTTCTTTCCCATGTATTTTTCTATTTTTCTGTCATTTTTCATAAGCTAATTAGAAGAGAAACAGGGTTTTCAGCATAAGGACCGTTGTTTGTTTTGGATTATATTTTTCTTACTGTGTAATGTTGGAATATCAGTTGTATCATATGCTATTTCATCTTTTGATACTGACAGTTGCTCTCTGATGTTCAGCAGGTCACTTGATAAGTCTTTTACATTGTGATTCTGCAAGAAAATATAAAGTATGTGTAAGGCAAATGAGGAAAGTGTTTGTGTGTTCACTTTAACAGCTACTTTAACATTCTTACTAAACAAAGATATAGAATATGCACTTACCATTCAAAAGTTTTTGGTCTGTTTTAAAAGAAGTCTCTTAGGCTCACCAATGCTGCATTTATTGGATCAAAATTTAAAGTAAAAAAAAAAAATAATAATTAAATAACTTTTCTATAATATATATATATATATATATATATATATATATATATAAAAAGCAAAATGCTATTTATTCCTGTGATGGCGAAGCTGAATTTTCACCATCATCACTCCAGTCTTCAGTGTCACATGATCCTTCAGAAATCATTCTATGTTGATCCTTTGCTCAAAAAAAAACATTTCTTTTAATCATTAATTTTGTAAACAGTTGTGCTGCTGAGACAACAAAAAAATTTTGATATTATAAATGTATTTAAATCTAAGTGTTATTTTCTTAATTTTCCTTTCTTTCTTTCCAAAAAATAAAAAAGCATACTGACCCCAAACTTTTGAATGGTTGTGTATATATTTGTTGTGTAAAGTTCTATTACTTATTGTATTATTCTTACAAATTCCCTAGCTTTTTTCTGTTGTCATATGCTAGCCTTAGTTCTTAGTCTTAATTGATAAGAATAGTGTCTTATTATCTGTTTTAAGCCTCAGGAATCCTCTTTGGTGTAAATGTACTCCTTTGTTGTGCAGTTACTCTGAACATCTGTTTAGATGATGTATTTGCCATTGACAATACAAATCAATACAAGTGCCTTATCCTAAAGCTACGGCAGGTTCTCTGTCTTCTGAACACTTTGCCACAGGATTGCTGTGAGCTTAGCACAGACAAGGAGGAACTTTTGTGTTATGCTCTTTTTGTCCTATTTTCATTGGTAATGCAAAAAGTAACCCAATAAGTGGCCACTGTGTATTTTCTATATTTGTATGTAAAGTATCTTATTGCATAAACATAATATCACACTTGCAATAGTGCTGCTGTAATGAACAACAACCCGAGGCTGAATCTTATTTGTACTTTGTCACCACCACTGTAGCACTATTACCTGTATGATATTATTTAATTAGAGTTTGTCTAGGTTTTAAATTCAAAAGAGCACTGTCTTTTCCATGGACGGCAGGGTGTTAGGTAGAATGACAGCTTCAGTCACTATTCACTTTCATTGTATGAAGTAATGAAAGTGAATGGTGACTGAGGCTGTCAGTCCCTAACATTTCTGCCTGACATCTCCTTTTTCCTGTTCTGCAGAAGAAAGAAATTCATATTGGTTCGGAACAACGTGATGGTGAGTAAATATCTGAATTTTCATTTTTGGGTGAAATATCCGTTGCTCTTAAAAAGGTCTGACTTTGTTCACTGCACAAAATGTTCTTTTGCATATCAATTTATTATTTACTAACTATGTCACTTACAATGCAACGTGTTTAGGATCCTTCGAGGCATAGTTATGCCATCTGTAAGTAATCTTTAATTTTCAAGACGTCTAAACAGATTTCGCAAGCATACTCTCTCGCAAGTTGTAAAACATTGATAATCCAAAATGGGCTGTGACTGGCTCAACGTGTAAAGGGTCAACACACAATCTATGTTCGGTCTGAGCAAATCCTCACGGGAGCTCGTGCCCTTGCGCGCGCTTTCCACTCGTGTCGTGTTGAAACTTGTCTATCGACCTGAAATGGGACATTGATCTCATGATGTGTGATTCTGACAAGCCAACCTTAACACATCGCCGTCGCAGACTGGTGCTTGGCCAATTAGACAAAATCGACACAATCTGACGTCTTTCGGCGTATTTACATATTCTGTGCCTCACGGAGCAGTTGGAACAGACTCAAGTTGTTGTCAGCATAGTTTTCTCGATATGCGGTCGTGATGGTTCGTTGTAGATGTTCCTGTGCCAGTGGTCGATGAATTGGAAACGCATCTAGCATACATGCCCACTTTCGAGTTGTTTTTCAGTTGAAGATATCCAGTCGATATTTTGAGCTCACCGTTTCAGGGTTAGACATCAAATCAGTACAAATATAATCCCATCAGAGCACGCACGCATGCACACACGCGCTCTTCAATAGGCGTTAAACTTATGCATAAAGGTTAAGCTATGACACTTCAAATGCATTTCTTTAACGCCCTGTAATACTTAGAAAAGTTTGTGTGCAGCGAGTATTCTTTGGCGTTTTTAGGTAAACAAGGTGGCAAAAAAATCTCAAGGAATCCAATGACGCGCGCGACGCCTTTTCAGCACCAAGGACAGTTCCACGCGCGCATAGCGTCTCCGAGGAGCGTGCTCAATGCAAACTTCACCCGCTGAATGAAACCTGGATTCCACTGCTGGAATTCAGTCATATGCTTTAAATTCAACATTAGAGTAATACGAAACTGTATGCGAGGATACGGACTTCTAACCGGATGTCTTTAAGTAGATCCGCCAGGAATCTGTCGATGAGAGGTGAACTGGACAGGTCAGGTAAGATGGTTATCGTCTGATTCTTATCTGTTTATGTAATTTTACCATATAGAGATCTCTGTTTCTGGAGATCGGTTAGCACGACATATGCAGACAGGAATAAACTTAGCGTTGCTAACAGTTGGTTAAAGCATGCATTGTATTTTGACATCTGACGCGATCAAGAAATAATAATAACAACAACAACAACAACAACAACAAAGAAATTACTTATTAAAAATAAAAGCATTGCATTGTTTTTCATTTGCACAAGTCTTTCGGTTTGACACGTTTTCAAAAAAGCAACACAAGCCAGCATCAGATCAGATAAACAATCGTACAGGTAACATCTCATCACATATTGCTTTGAATAGCAAAACACTCCCGCTCCGCTCCGGGGTGTGTCTGAAACGCATCTCTGTGGATGTATACAAAGCCTGTTCCCACGACTCCAACTTCATTTCTGTAAAATCGTGGCTCGTTGCGTGTAGGTTCAACAGTTTCACGAAGTGAAAAAGCAGTGGATATATTTAACCAGCTTCGCATTAACATATCACAAGTTTGTTGACGGTTTAAGTGAGAAATCTTATTAAAACGACTTTAAAGGGGCTTACGGTTTCAATTAAAAGCTTGTCGACTTTTTACACCATCCTGAAACTTCCTGAGTCGTAGTCTTACATATTGCTAACGTGTTGCTTTATAAAATTTGCATTTGATTTAGAATGAGCAATGATATAGCTGCAATGAATCATAATGTAAAGTGTATAGCGCAATGTCTCTTATTCAGTTGTTAATGTGAGATACGCTGTAAACATTTTTAATAAATTCAGGTGATATAAATACTTTTATCAAAACCAAAAAGAAGACTTATTGTCTTTAGAATATACATTTTATCAGTAAATTCATTTTTTCAGAATATACATTTTATCATTATGTAATTAATTGTTTTGTAGTCTATGGTAAGTGAAGTTTTTTTTGTTTGTTTGTTTTTTGTGGCTGTGTCTAAACCCTTCTCTCGAATCACAATAATAACGGTGTTAGTTCCTGCCCTGGGTTTTGATTGTTGCCTCTCTGAAATGTTTACAATCGTGATCATATCCAGGCTATATATCAGCTTTATATCATAATGTTCAGGTTTGACCATGTCTAGCTGGTGTCTTCTAAAACGACATCATACGGAAGTTAAAATCATTAACATTATCATATTTTCATATTTTCATGTCCCTATTTATGAATTGGAATTAAAAAAAAAAAAATGAATGCATTAAATATTGAGATAAACACATGCTAACGAAACTATAGTGTTTGGCTTTTGGTGAACATGGAAGCCCAAATCAAGCTGTGGTTTAAAAATACAAGAAACACAAACAGAGGTGAAGAACCGCTATGGTTAGTTTTAAATAATTCAAGCTCGCGCCGGACATGCACTTATCTTCTCCAGTGAAGACTTGCGCGAGAGTCAAGAATCGCGCCACGCAGTCCCTGCTCAGTAAAGCTGGAAAACGAGAACCGAAACAGTTCCCTGAACAACTGAATGGTTTGTTATGACGTTCGGTTCAGTTAACGTTTCACGAACGTGCATTGTTTTGCCATGCGGATGGAACAACGCAGAAACAAGGCGACCAGTGTATTCTGATTCCCGAACGAATGACTCTGAGTCGAGTCAGTTCTATTTAGTGATTCAAAAACAGTTATGAATCACCCGAATGTGTTCTTATTTTTATATAATGTGTGAATGAATGGATAAAATATATTTGATTAGTTTTTTGTTTACTGATTAGGACCAATTGGTTTGCATTTATTTTGCTTCAATTCAGAGAATTTCAATTATTTTACATTTATTTCTGAATTGTTGGATTCTGAAATGGAGCAAAAGAGAAATTGAGTGAAAGAGTTAGAGAGAGAGAGATAAATAAAAGCAAGTCCTTCAGGTCTCAGTGATCCAGTAAAGTGGAAACGCTTCTGTGAGCACGGCAAAGCTGCGTTATCACCGCCATGGCATGTAAAAGTGCCTCCTTAGTCCTTATCTGCAAGTAACACAGCCGCTTTGAAAATTGATCAACAATAAAACTCAGAATTGCTAACACAGAATTCAACTAATGGCTTTTTAGTCTGGGCGACAAGCATTTTGGTGAAGAATTTACGGCGGTGGGATAAGTCACAGATGCTGACAAATGTCTTAGGCAGGAAATAGATTAACCTCTTGTGAGATTATTCTGCTACGGGAGTGATTGATGGGTTATAGCAACAAAGATAGTAAAAGTAATGGAGGTGTAAAGTGGTGTGTCACAGTGGCTTAATGGGAGTATTGTCACCTCACAGCAAGAAAGTCTTCACTTCAAGTCCTGTCTGGCCTGGGAGAGCTTTCTGTGAAGAATTTGGATGTTCTCTTTCTCAATCTCATGTCATTTCAAATGTTTATGACTTTCTTTCTTCTGTGGAATATAAAAGAAGATATTTCGAGAGCGTTTTGGAATGACATGAGGGTGAATAAACGATGACAGAATTCATGTTACCAGAGGACAATGGGCATGACAGTTGAGCGAATGTTTTCATTAAACAGATTTTTATCTCATCACATCTCCCTCCCAGATAATCACACATCGTTTTATTAATCTACCACATGATTAACAGATTAAATGATTGTTTTATGAAACGAGGCAGCTTAATTCACTCTCATCGCTTAATAAAGTTTGGTTTTATTAGCTAAACTTCATGGACAAAGTGATAACCGAATGATGAACATAACCCCCCAGTTTGCTTAATGGTGCATTCTTATGATATTTAGCCTACCTTATCCCAAATAGCAAAGCTCATTGATTTAAAATTATTTCGATGTTAAATCAATGATCTTTGCAAAGTGCAATGCCATAGACAACATACAGCATTAAAGCAGCTTTTTAATGTCACATAATCTGTCGAACGAACTTTTACAGTAAAAGAGCTGTGTGAATAATGAATGTCTTCATTTTCACTCTGGCAGTCTGAGGTAATGCTAAGATCCTCTGGAATGCATCAGGCACATTCAGTAGCAGATGGTGTGTGTTTCTTGTCAAGCATCTGGTAAAAAACTAACAGAGAAATGCTGCGACCATGCAGATCCCAGGAGAGACTCGTGCACAGAGACAGGAGGATCTGTGTGTCTTTTGTGCATCTGTGCAGTAGGGCACATGTGTATATATCTGTGTACTTCTGAGAGAAAGGGAGAAAAACTAAACCAAATGCAAATACTTAGAACTAAAGGCAGACATGTAGTGGGGTTTCATCACAGCGGGTCTGTGCTGTGTACTTTGTCCAACAGAGAGAAAAGACCATATGTGTGTTTACTCGTGCTCCTGAGAGTATGTGTCAGATACATACATAATGTGATGTATTAGGGTTGCATTAAAGTGTTTAAAGGCAAAAGGGAAACCTGTATGGAGCAGCTCATGGGTCTCCAGTGACTGGGACATGAATAATGTACAGGTTTAGAGAAGGAGGGGAGAGACCATATAGAATGCAGAGAAGAAGCTTTCCTTATGTCCTTGTGTTTGTAAAAGATGCTACAGACAGTAAGAAAGAAGCATATGTACAGTATGTTGAAATCAACTGCAGATACACACATAGGCACGCATACAGTAAAAATGTAAGTAAAAATCCAATTTTGCAACTAAGCAATCTCTTGATCTTTTGTGTAGTTGATTTCACAGTGGTTTGGAGTGTGGGGAGTTTGATTGGCAGCATTTTAATTGCTACTTCCTGTCTCCAAGCTGCAATGAATGGATGCCATTTAAATCATAGTTGTCCCTTAGTATGATCTGATAATAAGTACCCCACGTGAAAAGGTCAGTAGGCTGATTCTCTTATAATCTAATATTTACCTTCTAAAGCTTTAAAGGAGAACTGGTAAAGTATTTTGTATTATATTGTCAGGTATCATAAATCAGATCAAGTTGCACTGTGGCCCTTTTTATTTCCACTGTGGCAATATTTTGAGCTGGAAGAGTCTATTTGGAAGTATTTTCAAATGTTTTAAAATCACTTCTGTCCTTGAAACATTCTCTCATTCAAACAGCCAAATGTAACAGCAGAGTTCATCCAGAAGTGAAAATATGAAAATATGTTTTTTTGACACAGCTTGAATGGAATGAGGCTGTGATGGATAGAAGTACAGTGTGCTCAATGGATTGTACTGTTGTTTAACTGTTGGCTGACAAACCATCTTTCTGGGGAAAAAAATTAATTAAGTAGACAAAACTCCATAAAACAGTTTTATTGTGAAAATGACAATCTAGGATCGTTATACAGCATGCGCCATTGTAAAACTGTAAGTCTATCCCTCACAACCTCATTTTCTTTTGTGTTAAATTAAAGGGGTCATATGATGTTGCTAAAAAGAACATTATTTTGTGTATTTGGTGTAATGCAATGTGTTTACGCAGTTCGAGGTTAAAAAAACACATTATTTTCCACATTATTTTCCATATTATTGTTGCTCCTCTAAGCTCCGCCTTTCTGAAACAAGTCGATTTTTACAAAGCTCATCATTCTGAGAAGCGAGGTGTGTTCTGATTGGCCAGCTATCCGGTGTGTTGTGATTGGCCGAATACCTCAAGCGTGTGACGGAAATGTAACCCCTCTTCCCCTGTTGTGATGCCGTGGCCCAGCCTTTTTACAGTCTATGGTCCCGGCTCGACGAGACTAAAACAATAAAACCCGCTATAAACGAGGCATTTGTTGCATTCAGTGAGGACATAATTACTGATTATAATGACTCATACAGTCTTTTTACACGTTGCGCCGTGCAAACATAACACCATGTCTGCATTTGTGATCATAGAAACGCCAAACAAGCACTACTCTACACTGCTCAAAACTCGCGTTTGAATAGTCAATAGCAAATTCTTTACATTTCGAAACGTACTTACAGGCTGTGAGTCAGAAGCACCAGACTGTCCTTGCGATGTTGGAATTGCCCCACTTTACAGTGTTCACAGTCATTCATAGTGTTCACATTGTAGGCTACTCTCTCCCAGGATCAGGAAATAGTCCTTCGTAAAATGCGCTGCACACACTTGAATATTTGCGTTGAACTGTTCTGGAACAGTGTTGTAAATATAACTTAACCGCTGATTTCTAGTTGTGTACTTCATTTGGAAGGCCAAACAAAGTACTTTCGCTTTCACAACAAAACACACAGCGTCTCCATGACATGGCGTCGGCAACAACAATACTACAGCGAGAATAAAAGTTACGCCTTCTTTCATTGTGTGTACGTTTGGGCAGTGTTATGCAAATCTTCTCACACCGTAACATAGACATGTGGGGGTATGTTTGAATGAGCCATTTTAGGAAGTCTTAACTTTTATAAAGAATATCTCTTTGGATTTGAGACTTTAGTCTTTGCAACTTTAGGGATCTTATCAACGGCTTGTAACACTCCAAAGAGAAAGGAAAACTTGAAATCGCATCACATGACCCGTTTAAATATGGCGTCTAACCTGACTAAGGTCTATTATTATTAATAGTAGCTTTCTTTTTCTCAGATCATCAACAGGCGTCCGCAATGATTGCTTCCTCCTAGGCTTTTAGTTCCTGTGGACATTGAAATAACTGAGAGTGATGTCCGACTGAGGGACTAGGTAAATGAGCCGTTAACTCCAGTCGATTCCAGCTTGACCCATTCAGTCCTTTTTGTGAGCATAATAGTCTGTGAATATAATAGGAGGCCATTATTCCATTATCTGCTGGTGTCTTGGACAGTGTTACTTCATATTTTGTAATATTTGTTTTGTTGGTACTTTTTTGCTTGCTGTGAACACTGAACATGAGTTAATTTAAATATGAAATATTTATGTCTTTTATTATTTATTTAGGAAATATAACACCAGCAGCACTGTTGTACTGAATATGTAAATTTGAATCCACTCCCGTTTTTCTTGACCAATCAGATTAGTGGATTAAGAACTAACCGTTGGGTAATAAAAATTAATTATTTCATTTAGAACTTTTGAAGTAGACATCTTTTATTATGGCTTAATCTGTGAAGAGAATCATTGGATTGTTTCCTTGTCTTATTTCCAGAAAGTGCTCAGTGCATTTAGCCTGTCATTTACTGTCATTTTGGCCCCTTGGAGTGAGCAGTTGTACACACTTGATTGCAATTCCCCTTCAAATGGTAGTTGATGATGTGACTGCTCAAAGGGCCCTGAGTAAGGTGTTCAAAACCTCATTTGGACAGCAGCCACCGACTCTTTGGATGGTTATCAAATGGCATGCCTGTTGGGTTGTGGCATAACTCACACTCACAGTTGTTGTGGTTTGGAGCTCCAAATTAAAAAGACATTTGTCAGCTTGTCGAAAAATGTACTGCAATCCAGCGATTAGCTGAAACTAAAGTTGTAATTCTGTCAGTTTATTGTTCACTGCCAGGGCGGACTTGGCACGATGGCGGCCCAAATGTAGCGGAGACCGAGAGAAGCTGTCATTTTCTTACGAGTGTGTAATGTGCATTTATCGCATGGCTAACTGTGGCAAATGGAATTTAAAATTGAGCGTTTGGTATTTGACGGCAGTGATTACGGTTTAACTGATGAGTGATGTGGACCACTTTAAATAAAGCAACAGGTTGGTCGCATAAGATCAGGTTATCGCCGAGAGGGATTCTTGGATTGGTATAAAAGCGTGCAGCAGCATACATGCCTTGCTTCCCTGGAAATGTCTTTTTTGTCATCTAAAATGTGGCCTGAAATTCATTTACATAGTTTCTCCTCTCTAATCAGTGCAGAAGAGCCCTTGTATGGAATTCCTCTCTTACCTTTTCCTCCCTTGGCCCTGCGGTTACATAAAGATGACCTCTCTCCTAGATGTGCTATTACCATATTCATGCTGCTCTTTTTGCCAGCATGAGATTGAAAATACTGAAATGGATTAATACTTTGGGAGGATCCTCCTCCTCCTCCTTAAGGTTGCTCATTCCTTCCTCTCTCTTATTTGAGTTCTGTCTCTTCCTCCGCGCTCTGCCAGCATCTCTCAGTTCCCCTGCGTCTTCACACTGCGTGGCTGGAGCAGTCTTGAAGACTGGCAGAAGCAGCGGCATCAAATTGAAGAGGCCATCTGGTGAAGCGGAAGATAGTGGAGGAAGAGTGGAGAGTAGAGAGAGAGACGGGGGGAAATTGAACTGGATATTCAGGCAAATTTATGGGTCTTTAATTGCTATGTATTTACACAATTTGAATAAATGTAAATGTAATATTCCACTTCAGCGTGGTTACTCAGTGGTTACTAAGAATTGCCATATCTCTAGTGTAAATATGCATGCAGAGCTCTAAGTCAACATGAAATCAAAATTTACTTTCTTAAAGGGATAGTTTACCAAAAATTACTTCTTATTACAATTACAATAATTACCCTCATGTTGTTCTAAATCGGTTTGCTTTTCATTATGTGGTACACACACAAAAGACGTTTTAAATAATATTCACTCAAATATACAAAGAAAGAGTTCCCTAGGTTACCCCTTTTGGCTCCTAAAAGGGTAAAAAAAAAAAGCACCTAACAGTATCATAAAAGTAGCCCATACGACTGACGCACTCTATTTCAGGTCTTAGGAAGCCATCTGAAATACTGACATATAAGTAATTGTTCAGTTGAGATGTTGCTTTGAAAATCTACATTTACAGCCCTTAGTCACTATTCACCTTCATTGTGGAAAAGAGCAGCTTGGACATTCAGCTTAACATCTCCTTTTGTGTTCCGCTGATAGGACAGGAAGTCTTACAGATTTTGAAAAAGATTAGGGTGAGTAAAGAATGACAGAATCTTTATTTGGTGATCTATTCCTTTAATTCTTTTTTTTTTTTTTTTTTTTCATATTTTCTATCAAATACATATTACTACCAAAATATAAAAATTGCTCTGCTTGTGCAATAACACATTTCTGGCTGATGCCACCAATGATCTTTATTTTTCAAAATGTCCCCTCCAACCACCTGCCTTACAGAGATAACTTTTCACAGTTCAGCTAATAACCTCTGTATAAAATCAAGTCCTGCCCTACATGTTTTATTGTTAAATGTTGCATTGTAGATGTAAAATGTATTTCAAGTCGATTACAAGTTCTGCAATGCTATCAGGACTTACCCTTGTTTTCTTCCTCAGTTCTTTGCCATTTGTCCTAGACCTGATTTCTGTTCACGAATATGGGACATTTTCAACACTTTAACATTATAATGCACTGCAATCCTAGATTGACTTCAACACAACCTCATCTTACTTTTACAATACTTCTCTCTACCTATATGGGGTCAGACATTACTTAAAAAGCTTATCATCCAATAAATAAACTCAGTTGTGGAGAAGAGCAGTCTCAAATAATCTCTATGGTTCCGAGGGGATGTGAGTATTAATCCTTAAGAGATGCGGTTCAGGGGATGTATGTCGTAAAAAGATATAGCCAATTTACACCAGCTTTACAAGAATTCCCATAGGGACTCCACTCCCATCCTAGCAGACTAGATTGGCCCTTTCAGCCTCACTTCTCTCTCGCTCGCTCCCTCTCTCTCTCTCTCTCTCTCTCTCTCTCTCTCTCTCTTCCTTCCTTTCACTCTTGTCTGGCAAGTTTCCATGGAAACAAAGGGTAGGGAGAAGACCCTAATGAGTAAGTGTGTGTCTCAGTGAGATGAACACATATATTGTTGAGATATGGACGCACGCATACACACATACACACACACACACAGTCCAATTCCCAAGCACTCCCTCTTCTGCTGGTCAGTTGGACTTGACTGTTCATTCTTCATTCTTGATTTTTTGTTTGAGGTTTATGACACTCATCCTGGTGAAAAGAAATAGTCTAATTCACAATGTATTTTTCCTCCTCAGGTTATTTATAGTCTATTTCTCCAACATGGTGTTTCACTAGGACAAGCTGGTTTGCTGTAGAAAATTTTGAACAGAAAAAATACTGGAAATTTTGTGGAAAAAATTAGATGGTTATGAGGATTTTCTGTACCACTTTTCCAATTTTATTACAAAACCAGAAGTAAATAACTATAGAGTCTCAATTTTTAGGGTCTTGCCGTCTTCGATTAATAAAATAAAAATAATTTACAAAATGAACCTCATAATCATCTTCAGATTCTATATAGATGGAAACACGTTTCTGCTACTGAATAAAAATAAAAAAGGTAATTGCGACTTTTTTTTTCTCATAATTGACTTTTTTCTCACAATTGTGAGTATACATCTTGCAATTCTGACTTTATTTCTGACTTTTACATTTTTTTTCTTATATCTCGCAATTGTGACTTTTTTTCACAAGAATTGTGAGGTACAAACTTGCAATTCCGAGAACATATCAGTATTTGATATGCACTGTGCTTTAGAAAAAAAGTCAGAATTGCAAGAAATAAATCGGAATTGCGAGAAAAAAGTCAGAGGTGTGAGATACAAACTCGCAATTCTGACTTTTTTCTCACAATTACGAGTTTATATCCCACTGTTCTGAGAAAAAGTCAGAAGTGCGTGTTTATATCTCGCAATTCTGAGAAGAAAAAAAGTCAGAATTGCGAGTTTGCATTACACTATTCTGAGAAAGTACGAATTGTGAGATAAAAACGCTTTGTTTTTGTACCTTTTTTATTTTCTATTCTGTGGCGGAAACGTGGTGCCGTACATATGATATTCATATATATTCATGACAAAATGTAATTTTTAAAAGAATAAATATATATATATATATATATATATATATATTAAAATATAAAACATTTGTTTTTCTACAGTTTTATTTTATTTTTTTACATCCAATAAATGCCTTGGTTAGCAAAAGGGAATTTAAAAAACCCCCCAAAAAACAGTAATTGTTCCAAAATTTTGGCCGGTAGTTTATGTTCCTCTGATCTAACTAAAAACTTACTTGATGAATGTTATCAACACTTTAGCCCTCTGTAGTTTCACAAAGTAGACACAGACTTTTGCAAAAGTTATTTTTCAGTATATTTTCTATTAATTGTGGCAGTGGTAATTCATCAAAATATCAAATTATGGGGAAGAGTGTTACATCCAAGCATATATCACGGATGCACATACTGTATGTAGAGATCACTTTTGGCATTTTAAACTGCTAATTCAGCATCTTCCATAACTTTCCACTCCCACTTGGCCTGCAAACTGGGGAACTGTGGCAATCAGCACAATTTCCTAAACATGTTGGGACTGTTACCTGATTTGCATTATTCCTTTAGTGAATGAAGTGCTGAAACAATTCAGACCGAACGTGCAGATGATGCTATCAGCAGGTGCAATACATTCTTAGTGAATTCTCCTCTTGAAATATCAACCCTATACATCGGTCTTATGTTTTATATTAACCGAACATGAAGGTTAAATCAGTGTAGTTTATTTCTTATTTCACTTATTGAAATTCCAGTGATGTTCAGTTGAAAAGTCATAGTAATGTAAAAGTAAATAACCACCTCAGCATGCAGTCTCTCCACACACACATGTTCTTCTCACATACTCCAGGAGTTGATGCTGCAAACCTCATAATTATATCATTCACAGCGTCCGAAAGCTATACTTCACACCTCTTAGCATGTGTGAAATTAGAATGTATGCTCCCCATTGATATGCTGGCATATAACAGAGAGAGAAACAGGAAAGAGAGAGAAACAAAACTAGGCCTGTTTGGTCAATTTGCTTACTACATGGGGAATCTTTTATAAATAATTCTGTTTTGACGTACATGCTGTAACTGCATTTTTAAGGCTGCTGTCTTTCTGAGTGCAAATATGCAAACTTATATACTGATGTGATTGCCAATTGTGTGTGTGTGTGTGTGTGTGTGTGTGTGCGCGCGCGTGCGTGTGTGTGAAGCAGCTGTTGGCTTATAGGCTGTCTAATAGTGATCCTCTACATGAGTTCAGGCAAGCTAGCTTTACACTGCAATGGTCACACTGTCCCCTGAGCAGAGAGCCTAACACACACACACACACACACACACACACACACACACACGCACATATACACACACGTGAACAAAGCCCTCAGTGGACTAGCCAGAAGCTTAAGGGAAAGGGACCTTAGGGAGCCCATACCTAGCGCTGTAATGGAATAACAGAGAAATTCTGAGAAATTCAATTTTGAGAGTTACAGAGAAAATCAGTGCAGCCAAATGGTGATATCTCAACTGCAACAACAAATTACATTTGAGTCTCTCAGGATATCTTACAACCACTGATAAGAAAAGAATAAATCAAATGCTAATGATCCATTTTCCCCTCAGTCTAAGTCAAGTTGTTTTTTTTGTGTGTGTGTGTGTAACTGCTCACTGAATTGTTTAAAACTAACTGGTCAGATTAGTATCCTAATGATGTGTGATCTATTGTCTTATTACTCATATAATTTTTTTTTTTTTTTTTTTTTTTTTTTTACAATTACATTTAACAATGCAATGAAACACTGGTATTTATGATAGCAAAATTCTGGCTTCTCTCCCTTGATGTTATAGAAATGTTTTTGGTTCATAGACAATTTAACATGATTCTTGAATGCTAGATTTTACAAATTGCATGCGTATTGAAATGTTTTTACTTTGCAATATTAAATTTTGAGCTTTTCTCAATTGCCTTTTAACTGTAACACAATTCAGTATTCAATAAATGCCAATAAAATATGACAGGTCTAGCAACTCAATTAAATCTAGCATGATAAAATGTAATGTTTTTTTGTAAAAAATCAAACATTCAGAATGACTAAAAAACTTAATTTAAGGAGAAAACAAGGTTATACTGGCAGATAATTGTTCTTGTTTTAGGGATCAAGTTAACATGAACAAAGATTAATAAATACTTAGAATGATGTTTTTATCGTTATTTTATGGTAACTAATGTAGTTTACTAATGTTAACAAATGAAACCTTAATGTGAAGTGTTGACAATTTCTTTTTGAGTAAAGCAGTATATTTTCAGAACTTAGCTTCACTCTTCACCACAATAATAACCCCAAAACTCCACCATACGAGAGAAAAGCTGCAAAATCCCAACATAGCAGAACATTAAATATTAATGAGTTTCTACTTTTTCATCTTGCTTAAAAACACATAAAATAACACTTAATTTCAACATTTACTCTCCCCATCCAGTCCCAAGCAATGCACACTGGGAAATAGAAATCCCCTGTCCAGATTCAGCAATGCTACATTAACACCAACGGAAATTATTCATGTGGTTCCCACACACAAAAGGATTACGTAAACCACTATTTTACCAATATTTTACCAATTTACCAAGTAGATTGTGAAGAAATGTTCAAGAACTGTGTTGCTGTAGCCCATTTTAATTAAAGGGGATACTGTAGTTCACCCAAAAATGAAAATTCTGTCATTAATTACTCACCCTCATGTTGTTCCAAACCTGTAAGACTCATCTTCGGAAAAAAAATTAAGATATTTTTGATGAAATCCAAAAGCTTTCTGACCCTCTGTAGACAGCAATGCAAAGAAGAAATAGCTGAAAAAAGTTGTTGTTTTTGCACTCAAAAAACTTGATAAAATAAGTAATATCAATAAAAGGTTGAACCACTGATGTCTTATGGACTATTTTAACAATGTCTTTACTACCTTTCTGGTCCTTGAATATGGTAGTTGTTACTGTCTATGGAGGTTCAGAAAGCTCTTGGATTTCATCAAAAATATTTTAATTTGTGATCCGAAGATGAACGAAGGACTTATGGGTTTGAAACAACATGAGGGTGAGTAATTAATGACATATTTTTTTTATTTTTGTGTGAACTAACCTTTTAAGTAGAAAGAAGTGGGACAAATTAGATTTTTTTTTTATTGTGAAAGGTTCATGTCCCCAAGCTTATTCTTCACTTATCTCTTTAAAAAGAAACAACCCACGGGTACTGGTAAAGCAAAGCAATTGTTGTGTATTGCAGTCCAGCATCTAATTTCCACTTTCTCTCTGTTTGATCCACAGATTGTGATCTTCACTAACTCCACTAACAAGCAGGAGATGGCAATGATGCTTGAGTTTCCCTATGCCTGCTTACAAGCGCATTGAAGTGACTGAAGTCTTCCCTTTACCACGGCTTGAGCCCAGTCCCTTTCCAACAAGTGAGACTGCTAAATAGGGATTGACCTGTAAAGCGTCCAGATTTTTGCTCACCATGGCTCAGAGGTCAGCTCATTTCAGAGGTCAAGGCCCCTCCTGGCCGCTTCATCTCACTCTACTGCTGCTTCTATTGGCCAGGACACCCCAGGCTTTGGCTGTTCCAGGTTACAACACTGACACCTCCAAGAAAGAAATCATAATGGAGGGCGACCTGGTGATTGGAGGCCTGTTTCCTGTTCATCAAAAGGGGGAGGGGGCTCAGGACTGTGGCCGTATCAATGCACAGAGAGGGATTCAGAGACTGGAGGCGATGCTGCTAGCCCTGGACAAGATCAATCAAGATGATCAGATTTTGCCCGGGGTAACATTAGGTGCCAACATTCTGGACACTTGCTCAAAGGACACCTATGCGCTGGAGCAGTCGCTCGAATTTGTGCGCGCTTCGCTTACAAAAGTGGACGACAGTGAGTACACGTGTCCGGATGGATCCTACGCCATCCATGATGATGTTCCACTCGCAATCTCTGGAGTGATCGGAGGCTCCTACAGTGATGTATCCATACAGGTACTGTTTCTCGTCTCCTATGTTTATTCTTCTGCTTGTTTGTTTTCTTCCAGCAAAATTTCTTGATAACCAGATTATATGTCGTGATGTAGCAAGTCATAAATGTGCATTAGGAGTCATTTGCATGTATATTGTGTTTATCAAACTATGGCTGTCATTCGGCTGTATGCACAAGCCTGCAGTTTAGTTCAGTTAACTCTTTAAACACTACTGTATTATAGCTGATATGCACATTTCTAAAGCCTCTACAGTAAATTATCAACATTATTACAAAATTTGCTCAAAAATCTCTGGTATATGCCTTCTGTTGTCTGATTGATAGTTTATACTTTTTTAACAAGTAAAAAAAATCTAAAACAGTCCACCTTCAGGTCATGGCACAAAAGTTCATCTTACTTTTTGGCTATATAACTATCAATAAATGCACCAAACTGAATATTTTGCTTAGTTTGGGCTCTGAATTTTTTTTTTTTTTTTTTTTTTTTTGCTTTTCCTCCTGCAGTTTGAACTCCTTATTCCTCAATATAATATATGAGCCATGAAAGCTCATATATTATAGATTTTTTTGTATATTTATTTGTCTGTTTATCTTGTCTAAAGGTTCAATAAACTGTTATTAAACATATTATTTAATGTATTATTTCATATGTCAGGCTTTACAGGGTTAAAGCAAACAAGAAGTTTTTTGCTAGTTTCTTTTTGCTTCTGTAACAAAAATAGTTCCAAACAAAGAACTGGTATGTACAGTATCTTACAGAAGTGAGTACACCCCTCACATTTTTGTAAATATTTTATTATATCTTTTCATGTGACAACACTGAAGAAATAACACTTTGCTGCAATATAAAGTAGTAAGTGTACAGCTTGTATAACAGTGTAAATTTGCTGTCCCCTCAAAATAACTCAACACACAGCCATTAATGTCTAAACCGCTGGCCACAAAAATGAGAAGACCCCTAAGTGAAAATGTCCAAATTGGGCCCAATGTGTCAATATTTTGTGTGGCTACCATTATTTTCCAGCACTGCCTTAACCCTCTTGGGCACGGAGTTCACCAGAGCTTCACAGGTTGCCACTGGAGTCCTCTTCCACTCCTCCATGACGACATCACGGAGCTGGTGGATGTTAGAGACCTTGCGCTCCTCCACCTTCCATTTGAGGATGCCCCACAGATGCTGATCTCAACAGAGTTTAGGTCTGGAGACATGCTTGGCCAGTCCATCACCTTTACCCTCAGCTTCTTTAGCAAGGCAGTGGTCGTCTTGGCAGTGTGTTTGGGGTCGTTATCATGTTGGAATACTGCCCTGCGCCCCCAGTCTCCGAAGGGAGGGGATCATGCTCTGTTTCAGTATGTCACAGTACATGTTGGGATTCATGGTTCCCTCAATGAACTGTAGCTCCCCAGTGCCGGCAGCACTCACGCAGCCCCAGACCATGACACGCCCACCACCATGCTTGACTGTAGGTAAGACAAACTTGTCTTTGTACTCCTCACCTGGTTGCCGCCACACACGCTTGACACCATCTGATCCAAATAAGTTTATCTTGGTCTCATCAGACCACAGGACATGGTTCCTGTAATCCATGTCCTTAGTCTGCTTGTCTTCAGCAAACTGTTTGCAGGCTTTCTTGTGCATCATCTTTAAAAGAGGCTTCCTTCTGGGACGACAGCCATGCAGACCAATTTGATGCAGTGTGAGGTGTATGGTCTGAGCACTGACAGGCTGACCCCCCCCCCCCCCACCCCATTCAACCAGCAATGCTGGCAGCACTCATACGACTATTTTCCAAACACAACCTCTGGATATGACGCTGAACACGTGCACTCAACTTCTTTGGTCGACCATGGCGAGGCCTGTTCTGAGTGGAACCTGTTCTGTTAAACTGCTGTATGGTCTTGGCCACCGTGCTGCAGCTCAGTTTCAGGGTCTTGGCAATCTTCTTATAGCCTACGCCATCTTTATGTAGAGCAACAATTCTTCTTTTTTCAGATCCTCAGAGAGTTCTTTGCCATGAAGTGCCATGTTGAACTTCCAGTGACCAGTATGAGAGAGTGAGAGCGATAACACCAAATTTAACACACCTGCTCCTTGTAACAGTAATGAGTCACATGACACCGGGGAGAGAAAATGGCTAATTGGGTCTGATTTGGACATTTTCACTTAGGGGTGTACTCACTTTTGTGACCAGCGGTTTAGACATTAATGGCTGTGTATTGAGTTATTTTGAGGGGACAGCAAATTTACACTTTTATACAAGCTGTACACTCACTACTTTACATTGTAGCAAAGTGTCATTTCTTCAGTGTTGTCAGATGAAAAGATATAATAAAATATTTACAAAAATGTGAGGGGTGTACTCTGAGATACTGTATCTATAAGGTTGAATGATTCATTGACTCAGTCATATAGACAGGATCTTGCCATCACCTACTAGCGTAAAGATGTAAGTTACAGAAAGAGACACTGAAAAATGTATGTACAGTATTCATGTAATATTTTTTTAGCGTGAACTTATCTTTAGATATCTTTAACTTTTAAAATCTCACTTCCATGGTTCATACTGCAGCATTTAGTAAGACAAATTTGCAGTCTCTTAATGAGAAAAAATAGTGATGATGTCTAGCTACCTGTCATCCATATGCTCAAACCATCCAATTTGCGGCCAACCATGTGGCGTTTCCTGACATTCCCTGGGATGTCAGGAGCAGACGGGCTGCAGATGCTAGCTTGAAGAAATCAAGACAGTGACAGCTTGATTACATTCTCCACAGATCTACTCCCTGAAGATCTAAGTATACTAAAGAGAGAATGAGACTGATAATTAGAAGAAAATGTGTAATATGCGTAAGAAATTGATTGACTTGATCAACATTCCAGCATCATAAAAGTTCCTGCACTAATGAAAGCTCATATACACTCATGGAAATCTCAGACCAGGAGACAGTTGTGTTGTCGGATTAATTTTAAATGACAACATGTAAAACAATTTTACATGTTCCATATGTTACAGATTCTTATCCATCAGACGTTCTGTCAGAATGGTCTCATCTCATCAGGGAAAATTATAGCTTTGAATTTTGAATTTAATTTAATTTCTATTTTATTTTCAGTTTGGTGTTTAGTTTTTGTTAGTTTCTTATTTAAACATGCACAGTTTTGTATTAATGTGTTATAACATCTTGTACCATTTTAGTTTAGTTTTTCCTCCCAGTTACTGTATACTTATTTTAATTAATAACTATGCTTTAATTTGGTTTTTCTTAATGACTCCCACATTATTTGTGCCACAAACAAAAATTGTGGGGCATTTTGAGGAGAGGTGTCATTTTACTTTAGAACGTATGATTTTCACACCGTAAAAAATAACATTTTCCAAATAAATAAATAAATAACCATATATTTACACTGACGGAGGTAGCAGAATATCATAGAGACTGGGGTGAGCACCTTTGACCCAAAAGACCTTAGCAACCGCGAAGAAAGAAAGAAAGAAGAAAAAAACAAGAGTGCGAGAGACATTGCTTGCCTTGTTATTGTGAGATTCTTGAATTGTTGCTTTTGGTGTGACAGGTAATTAGGTGCTTGTTAAGACCTACTGCAAATACCAATAGTACATTTGACAGTTTAAGCCTTACTGAATTGAAATAACTAGTTAATTACCCCCCCCCCCCCCCCCCCCCACACACACACAAGAGTGTTGGCTGAGGAATGGAGGCTTTTAAATAACACATTAAAATCACTGGCAGTCAGATACATGCTGCGAAAGGAGTATATGAGTCATTTGCTGAGATGGAGAAAGAGATAGAGAAATTTGTTCATTCTTAAGGTTTCACGAGCATAATTACTGCAGTGCCCGCACAGGGACATGAAATGCATTAATAATGCAGAAAAAAAAACAGACAAGGAGGAAGAGAGAGAGAGTTGAGTGTTTTAAAGAAATTCCTTTCCTCTCCCACTCGTTTTTGATCTAAATGTTTTTCCTTTCCTCCCTATTCATTGTTTTTATTTATCTTGCTTATCTTTCTGTTTTCTTCATGTCAGGCATCTGTCGGAGTGTTTCATGCATATGTTCACTTATGCACACATGCACGGTTTCTTTCCACATGCTATAAAGGGACACTTTGGGCAGTAGAGAGAGCTGAAGTGAGTGGGACTCATCTAGCAGCTGTCTTCTTAAGCATGTCACTGGGGATTCCCTGTTCCTGTGCCATTTTCCGCCACTTAGAACCGTCAATTCCTTTAAAGAAGTATTTCCCTCCAAAATGAAATTTCTGTCATTTTTTCTTTATAGTGTGGAATACAAAATAAGATATTTTGAAGATTAAGTCAAAGCATATTTTGACCAGGGGCTGTCTTGTACAGAAAGTAGCATTGTTCCATTGTTTTTAAGCTGTACAGTATCATTATGTAAGGAAAATGTGCACATTTTCGATCTTGGCATGCTGAAATGGATTGCTCTAAATTTAATGTCCATAACACCAAACAGCATGGTTTTCTAATGCCATGTAATCAAAGGGTTTTGTGCCATTCATAATTTAATTGAGAAAGACATTTAAATTCCTGAATTTGAATTGAGGTAGAAAACGGGATGTAGAATTGTAACTGAAATTTTAATGTAAGGAAGTAAAAAATAAAATAAAATAAAAAGTAAATACAAGTTAATATTCATTTTCCCCCCGTAATTTTTAGCTATACATCCAATAATGTTTGTAATGCCACAAAATACATCATTATTTTATTTTATTGTATTTTTGTATTTAGTTTTTTTTTTCCCCCGCACCAAATCAGCATATTAGTATGATTTCTGAGGGACTCTGAAGAATGGAATAAAGGCTGTTGAAAATTCAGCTTTGACTTCAAAGTGATCATTTCTATTTTAAAATCTGTATTAAAATTGAATAAATTCAGCCTTGCATGCTGAGCATATAAGAGACATCTTTCAAAAACACAAAAATTGATCATTTATAAACCTGAACCTTTATGAAGTTAGATTTTTAGTGTAGAAATTTGTATTTGTTCATATATATTTAATTTTATTTAATATTTAATAAATTTAACTTTGAGGACAAGGATGGAAGAACTCAATTCTGAATTTTGTAAAAGCCTGATAAACCATTTTCCTGCTATTTATTTAGCACCCCCTCATTCTACTTATTCTTTGTGAGTTTTTGCCTTTAGAAATAACACTGGCTTTTTACTGTAAGAGGGAATAAAAATCCATTATACACTCCACATTCATGATATGCTCCTGAATGCTTTCTTGTGTCACACTATGAGCTGATAACTTTGTATCCGTCCATGAATTTTTAAGAGAGATTTTGTTCAGGGAAGGATGGCTGTGAAAGGAGAGCAGGCTTGTAAAGGTGAGACTTGCTTGACAGCAGTGTGAACTCACTGGAAGCTGCGTGGAGTCAACTGAAACAGGAAGAGGTTGCTTCAGGCTTTTAGAGGTTCTTGTGTTAAGACTCCACTCTCCTTTATTGGCATTCTCTCCTGTGGAGCGATAAGAATGGCGGGCTTTGACAGCACAGACGCAAAGCTAAAGAAGCTTTTAGGGCATGAGAGCGAGCAAGAGAGAGAGAGTCTGATGAACGAGATGTAATTTTGGTTGAGGTCGGTATTTGGGGCCTTTCTCATAAAAAGTGCATGTCCTTGCCTGGCAGCTATTTATGGAGGTGCTGTTCTAAAGTGTCTGCTCCAAAGCACAGCCCCAACCCCCTAAATCTGAAACATATATCATTCGCTTGACAGTACATCAAAGCTGAAGGGATGTCGACTGGTTTACAACGCAATATCCTGTTCCACAGATATCGCTGCAGAAATTTACATTTCTACACAGAATGCGCAAGACTACATTTAGCAAATAAACGGAATGGTCTGATGCTAAAAATATGCAGTAATTCCTGTTAATTAAGGCCCATTGAAAAATTCTTTCATGAACATGCATTTCATTAATGTGAAGATTTCATAATATCTCATGCCCCACTTGTCCCCTGTTCCCGAATATCTTTTACGTCTTGTGCGCCCCCATGTTTTTCCTCCTTGTGAAAGAAAAAGTCATCTTTGAGTCGTAGTTGTTTCATAAGTCATAGTTTTGTTTGCTGTGCTTTTGTATCCTTCATCAAACTTTGTACTGAATTATTGATTGTTTGCCTGCAATGTTCTTATTTAAGGTTCATTTTAAAACAATGATTCACCCAGAAATGAAAATGTACTCAACCCTCAGGCCATCCAAGATGTAGATGAGTTTGTTTCTTCATCTGTACAGATTTGGAGAAATTTAGCATTACTTGCTCCCTTGTAGTGAATGGGTGCCGTCAAAAAAAGGGAGTTCAAACAGCTGTTAAAAACATTACAATAATCCACAAATAACCTACATGACCTCAGTCCAACAAAGCGTGACGTGAAAAGCTGCATGTTTGTAAGAAGCAAATCCATCATCAAGATGTTTTTAACTTCAAACGTGTCCTCTATCCATATGGCTTCGAAAAAGTCGTCTTGTCTAAATCAGGAGAGAAATCTGCACAGATCAAGCACTGTTTAAAAGCTTAAACAGTCCAAAACAAATACTGTATGTCAGTGGATTTTGGTGTGAAAGAACAAAAGAGGATCTTCTTCACTGGAGAAAGTATTATTATGGATTTAAGGTTAAAAGTTAAAATGCCTTAATGATGGAAACAAACTTATCTACATCTTTAATGGTCTTGGGGTGGGTGATTTTTATTTATTTATTTTATTATTATTAATATTTTATTTTATTTTTTTGCACATTTTCATTTTTGGGTGAACTTTTGCTTTCAGACCATTCCCCCCCCCCCCCCCCCCATGTTGCTTCCGGTTTCAAATGACTGATTTTATTGATTTAAACACTACAGAATTAGCAATGGACAAAAACTGTTGAAAACTTGTTGCAAAAAGGCGTACTTTTACTTTTTTAAGAGAATCAGACTTACGGTTTTTGCCTGGCAGAAAGAGAAATCTCTTAGAATATCAAATACAGACTCTTTTCATTTTTGGCCAGTATGTAGCTACTTAGCAACCATCTGAACAAATCCATCATTAAGATGTTTTTAACTTCAAATGAGTCCTCTATTCATAATATTGCTTCCTCCAATGAAAAAGTCAATCTGAATCTGTAGAGAGAAAAAATATGCACAAAGCAACATTTATGCAGCAGTATGCAGCTTATTAGCTATCACTCAGAAAACCCTAGAAACCTCCTAGATACACTGTAGCAACAAAAAAGCCAGTCCTCATGAACACCAACTGCATAGCAACCACCCTGCCAGCCAGCCAGAGCATTTTCCCTGAATCTCTTTGTGTTGGATTGGCTATGATAGCGTTTCCCTGTTGTTTGAATCCTTAATTAATTTTCTGGCCTTAGTTCTGCTGGAGATGTCCTGCTGGTTGGACAAAACACCTCTGGTGATATATTCAGCTGATCTCAGCCACCTTCCTGTGTTTTAGCTACTGTTTTTGTACCAAGGATTGATGCTGCCAGAGAGAAAGCTTCCTGGAAAACTCCCACCGGTGTCTTTGGCCTTGCTAATGAAGCTGCTGTTGCATGAGAGTCTCTGCATGTGAACTATGAGCTGTGAGCTTCCTTTACTTGTGGTTTCAGAGTATGAGTTTCATGATGATTCACTACGCTTGAGTGACTCACAGCTTTATCCAGAGATACAGGTGTAGAACCTTCATAATTTGTGTCTTATCTTGTTTCATTTCCTGGTCTAAAGTGTGCTTATGATTGTTGCAACACAGTTGCAGGCATAATATTTATACTGCTTTTTATTTTTTATCCAAACAGGAAGAGACCTGACCTGAATTGTTAACAATTTTCAACGCTCATGCAAAGTACAGAATGATAATCCTATAGAAGTTGACTTATTCTCTCAGAAAATGCTCAGAGCTCCAAGTTAATTCTTGATTGCCTCCATTCTGTAATCATATCAAGGAACATTTAGCCTCAGGAACAGCTAGTGATTAATTCATGCTGGCAAGTACAGCTTTATTCGGTCCACTGGAGTTCGTGGCTTTGTGACTGATAATGAAGCAGTATCCTGCACTAATGCTAACAGACTGACAACAAATAAATAAGCAAAGCAGTTCCTCAGTAATGAAATCTTTAAAGTATAAAAGTCTAATGTAGATGATTTTAAACCAACAGTGTAAAGAAAAAATGAGTTGGGTAATTGAGCATTTCACAAGTATGGATGGGCATAGAAAGATGAAAGTCAATTGACTGTGTTCACCATTCTTAGCGGGAGTTATAAGGACCCTCTCTGGCTGTTAGAAACATACCATTACCTCTGTCTGCATGACTGAGACTGTTTATTGGTGCCATAACGAGCAGCAGTTTATCTCTTTAAATGCTTCATCAGCACTCGACATCTGTCTAGTAAAATAACACCAGTCAGTTTTTATAAAGAAAAATGGTTTCATGAACTTAAATACAATATACAGTGGTGGCCAAAATGATTAAATCAATTTTAAGTCAGTTATTTCTATCTTTTGCTGTAGTGTGTCAGTAAGAAATATCAGTTTACATTTACAAACATTCATTTTGCCATTAATTGTAATAATCCAGTGAGATTTTTGTTTGCACAAGGAGTCTGACAACAGCCAGTGCTCCACACAGAGATCTGATCTGATCATCATCAGTCTGTCTGGAATGACGTGAAGAAACAGATCAAACTGAGATAGACTAAATCCAGAAGAACTGTGGCAATGTCTCCAAGATGCTTCAAGAAACCTACCTGCAAAGCTACCTGAAAAACTATGCAAAAGTGCACTTAGGGCAAAAGCTGCTTTAATCGCAAAGGATGGTCACACCAAAAAAAAAATCTATTTATGACATGTTTTTGACAGCATCCTCATTTTACAGCATTTTTACACAAGTGCCTAAAACTTTTAACAGTACTGTAGCTTTGCAGGTAGGTCTCTTGAAGCATCTTGGAGACGTTGCCACAGTTCTTCTGTATTTAGTCTATCTCAGTTTGATCTGTTTCTTCATTTCATTCCAGACAGACTGGATGATGATCAGATCAGATCTTTATGTGGAACACTGGCTGTTGTCAGACTCATTTTGCAAACAAAAATCTCACTCGATTATTACAATTAATGTTAAAATGAATTTTTGGAAATATAAACTGATATTTCACATTAAGACTATTACAAGAATCTGTGATTTATGTACTGAATGATTGTTGAGACTGTGAGAGTTATCCTTGGCTGGTGGCTAGTGATGCCACCTAAAGGGCACATGAAAGTAAAGGCCCCTGTCAGAAAGACAGCGAGCCTGAGCAAGAGAGTCTTCTGTCAGGCTGGGGTGAAGGATCAGAGTTAGATTAGAGAGATCCTCTCCTCTCTAACGGGTCACACTTCCACCTGACCAAACACATTCACAGCTGTTGCTTGGCAACAGAACTCTTCAAAATCCCGAATGAGGAATCCTCCTCCTCTGATGTAGAGGCAGACAAAGCTGCTCAAGAGATGTCACTGCAGCGTTAGTCCATCATTCATAACATTCTCCGTGGCACTAATATTCTCATCTCTAGCACCGATGCTGTCATTCTTCATCATCATTATCACTGATGACAGCAGCATTATCATAAATATTATTTTGGTCATCGTTATCACTGCATTTATCATAATCCTCATATGGCATTCCTGACACGTATCCCTGCGTGTGTAAAATGGTGTATTTTTCAGCATGTTATGAGGTTTTATTTATTAGGCCTGACTGCAGTTTTGGGCTGTGTTTGAATGTGCGTGTCTTTGTGATGTGTAGTGGGGATGTGTTTTCAAAAGTAGGATGAGACAATCTCTAGGGACAAACAGATGGGTTTTTCGTGTTGAAAACATCATGACATCTTTATGAAAGCAGAAGATTCATGCCCATATAAATTGAGGAGCCACATACTTTAAATTTAGTGTGCTTTTCAAAAACAAGTTTCACAATTTATATACCCTCATGTCACTCAAAGCTCATGTGACGTTTTAAATGTCAAAGCTGCTCTGTCTGTCTGTCTGTCTGTCTGTGTGTCTATTATTTTATTCTTCAAAATTATGTAGTGAGGTTGGGATTTGAACCTGAGTCCATTTTTACAATAAACATTCAGCTCAACTTATGTGAAGAACTACTAGTTAAAAGTGTTTTTTCTTTTTCTTTTTTCTTTCGGGTTTCAAACAAATATGTTGATCCACTAAATATAAAAGCAGCTGTATATAGTAGCCTATATGTATAGTTTATAATGTGTGTACAACCCGAATTCCCAAAACGTTTTTTTACATTTGAATAAAATGAAAACTAAAAGACTTTCAAATCATGTGAGCCCATATTTTATTCACAATAGAACATAGATAACATAACAAATGTTTAAACTGAGAAATTTTACACTTTTATCCACTAAATGAGCTCATTTCAAATTTGATGCCTGCTACAGATCTCAAAAAAGTTGGCACGGGGGCAACAAAGGGCTGAAAAAGCAAGAAATTTTGATAAGATTCAGCTGGGAGAACATCTAGCAATTAATTAAGTTAATTGAAATCAGGTCTCCAGGCTCTCCAATCTGTGAAAGAGCACGTAAAAAGATTGTGGAATACTTTAAAAACAATGTTCCTCAACATCAAATTGCAAAGGCTTTGCAAATCTCATCATCTACAAGGTTATAACATCATCAAAAGATTGAGAAATCTCTGTGCGTAAGGGACAAGGCCGAAGACCTTTGTTGGGGGCCCGTGGTCTTCGGGCCCTCAGACGACACTGCATCGCTCATCGGCATGATTCTGTCATTGACATTACTAAATGGGCCCAGGAATACTTCCAGAAACCACTGTCGGTAAACTCAATTCGCCGTGCCATCTGCAGATGCCAACTAAAGCTCTGTCATGCAAAAAGGAAGCCATATGTGAACATGTTCCAGAAGTGCCGTCATGTCCTGTGGGCTTAGGCTCATTTAAAATGGACTGTTTCAAAGTGGAAAAGTGTTCTATGGTCAGATGAGTCCAAATTTAACATTCTTGTTGGAAATCACGATCACCGTGTCCTCCGGGCTAAAGAGGAGGGAGACCGTGTTGTCAGCGTTCTGATCAAAAACCAGCATCTCTGATGGTATGGGGGTGCATAAGTGCATACGGTATCGGCAGCTTGCATGTTTTGGAAGGAACTGTGAATGCTGAAAGGTATATAAAGGTTTTAGAGCAACATATGTTCCCCTCCAGACGATGTGTCTTTCAGCAGGACAATGCAAAACCACATACTGCAGATATTACAACAGCATGGCTTCGTAGTAGAAGAGTCCGGGTGCTGAATTGGCCTGCCTGCAGTCCATATATTTCACCTATAGAGAACATTTGGCGCATCATTAAATGAAAAATTTACACTTTAGCAGCTAGAAACCTATATCAGGCAAGAATGGGACCAAATTCCAACACCAAAACTCCAGAAACTCATAACCTTGATGCCCAGACGTCTTTGAACTGTTTTGAAAAGAAGAGGAGATGCTACACCATGGTAAACATGCCCCCATCCCAACTATTTTGAAACCTGTAGCAGGCATCAAATTTGAAATGAGCTCATTTTGTGCATAAAATTGTAAAATTTCTCAGTTTAAACATTTGTTATGAAAGTGACGTGACATGTGGCCAAGTATGGTTACCCATACTTGGAATTTGAACTCAGTTCTGCATTTAACCCATCCAAAGTGCACACTCACAGCAGTGAACACACACCCGGAGCAGTGGGCAGCCATCTATGCTGCGGCACCTGGGGGTTTGGTGTCTTGCTCAAGGGCACCTCAGTCGTGGTATTGAGGGTGGAGAGAGCACTGTATATTTACTCCCCCCACCTACAATTCCTGCCGGACCGGAGACTCAAACTCACAACCTTTAAGTCACGAGTCTGACTCTCTAACCATTAGCCCACGACTTCCCCGTACATTGTTTATGTCCATCTTTGTGATGTGATGTGACCATCTACTGTGTTAAATTTTGCAAGAGTGTTTTTCAATTCTTTCCCTCTGTTTAAACACATTTCATAGTAACACTTTCTGTGCTTGGGAACAAATTGCTCAGTGGAGCCAGTGCTGTGTGTGATATGAAATATGGAATGGAATGTGTGATAGCACAAGCACAATGTGTGACATCACATGAGTTAAAAGAGCATCAGTGAGTGAGAAATCAGTGGGAGAGTAGATGAATAGTCTTAATGAGTAGTCGGATCAATTCATTCTTAAGCTGTAAACAGACGGTACTGGATATCAATGGAAAAATTTCTATTTTCTCTTCTTGCTCTATCTCTTATTTTTGCTGCTTTGCCCTCGGTGTGAGGCTCTCTCTGCTGTGATGTTTCAGTCTCTTGCATTATAGAGGAAGCCAAAATCACAGATTTCAGTAAAGAGACTGTGAATCATTGGACCAAGGAAATAGTGCAATATTCTGCGTTATCTCCAGCTCAGCTTGGATCTAGTGTGAGCAGAAGGTCCCAGAGCCTTACAAACAAGGTTACTACAGCGTAATCTCTCTCTCTCTCTTTATCTCTCTATCAGTCTATATTCTCCATTTTCCTCTCTTTTTGCCCCTGGATTGCTTCTCCTCTAAAATGTCAATATGAAGGCAGCGCACAGGATGTATTGATGGAGTGTCTGACAGCAGGCCAGTGTTAGGCAGCTGTGTAAATGAATAAGACATGAGCGCACTGTCAGACTGCAAACATGTCTTTATGGGAAAGTTTTTACATGCTCTTCATGCTCATAATTTTACATGCTCATAATTATATACATATAAATATGTTTTTGAGTGATTGAGAAACTTTGTTGAAGACAAAAACTGTAAAATTATTATCAACTATAACAATTTTGTATAAAAATTAATTAATAAATAAAACGTTTACACTGCTAGTCAAAAATTTATGTTTTTGAAAGAGGATTTTTATGCTTACCAAGGCTGCATTTATTTGATCAAAAATACAGTATAAATTATAATATTGCAAGATTTTTTGACAAGTTAACATAAGTGTTTTCTATTTGAATATTTTTAAAATGTAATTTATTCATATGATTGCTAATAATTGGCTGATTATTCAGCAGCCATTGACATGAAAATGTATTGCATAACAGGAATAATTGGATGCTGTATGTTAAATAAGAAACATACAGCATGTCCACTTCTTTCGACAAAAGCAAATCCCGCTGTTCAAGAGCCATCCTTTCCTGAAGAATAATTAATCCACTTAACAACCGGCTCTTCCGTCTGCAAATCCATGTGGCTGGTGATTTTCTTAATTAAATCCTAGGCTGTGTCTTGAAGGCATACTCTCAGCATCATGACATTATGAAAAAGGGCATTAGCTCCATATCTAATGTGTTAAAGTCACACAAAGCCATTTGGTATAATAGAAAAGCGACCCACGGCTAATCAGCGCTAATCAATTGGATTGAAATGCTCCTCAAAATATGATTGAAATTCCTGTTGAGAACATTATGCTGCTACTGTAACTGTGACCAATTTGAATTATTTTGAAACCTTTGAAGATCTTTCAGTATCTGGGCACTGGCATCTGTTTTTTAATATTTCATCTCATTCGTTCATTAACATTTCTTGCTAACATGAGCAATACTGTTACTTTTGATCATACTTAAGGTTACTCTTAGTATAAAACCATGTGTAATTTGTCCTGCATCATATGTGCTGCAGACATGAATGATTTACAAAAAACATTGAGTACTTTAATATATTTAGGGATATTCATCAATCTGTATGCTAAAACACTTGATTGGTGAAAATGATCTCTCATCCCATTCTGATTGGCAGCTTTCTGCTGTAGTGCAGGAGAAATTTCATCAGACAGGAGCAACATTTGCATTAAAAATCCTGAACCGTATAATCAATAAATTTCCATGAGCACCTGCATGCACTTTAGACTGATGGCAGTGAATTTGAAGCTACTGTAGTACAAAGCTGCCTAATGAATACAAGACTGCTATTAAATCTAATTTAAGAGCAAATTAGAAAATGGACTATAATTAAGAGGTGATTAGAGCATAGACTATAATTTAGATAATTACTTATGGTCTCCAGTTATATTTCTGAAACACCCATGAAGTCTTACTTAGATAGACATTATATTGCTACGTTTCATCGATTAAAATGCAATATTAAATAAATATGTTGTTGATTTCACCTTGCTTGTTTCTTTCTCAGATCCTGCAGTGGCATCAAAGTAAGGGTATGAATAGAGAGGACATAAAGGAAAAGTAAAGCAGAAAACAAATCTGGCAGCTGCCTTCTAATACGTTTATACGTAGACAGTCTGGACTTGTCACAGAAGGAGGGTTTTTGTTTAAGCTAATGTTATATGACATTGAAGCATCAAAAAGGCTGAGGTAGGGAAACTCTGGGGAAACAAAGTAACTACATTAACCTCTGCTTCTCAAAGGCACCTTCTTATTTTCAACCCAACTTGTTTCTATAGCAACAGATATGAAAAATGTATGCTGAACTTTTCATATTGCGTCTCTGTGAGAACTGTAAAAAAAAAAAACGCAGCTGGAAATTCCTATATATGAAATGATTGAATCTGTGGATATCAGAGATAGAGAGTTTTATGATAGAGGCTATATCTAAAATATCTGTAGCAATTCATAATTTTGGTATCACCTGTTATTATTAAAATGCATCAGATCTAATGTTAATTCAATTGATTAATTTTTATTACACAGAATACATGATTATGATCTGATATTTTCTAAAATAATCACCTTCATACAGTATGTGGCAGTCCAATTTCTCATAAAATTACCTCAGAGGACTTAAAGGGATATTCCATCCAAAAATGAAAATTCTGTTACTCTCATGTTATTCCAAACATATTTTCATTTTTGTATGAACTATCCCTTTAACTATCCATATTATTATAATTTATTTGCAATGTTTGTCTTATTGCTAGGCCAATTGTGCATTACACAATCTTAGCTTTCAATATACAGGTAAGATTCTAAAATTGCATTTATTTGTTGTTTAAATTTAAGTGCAACAGGTCACCCTGTTGTTGTATATTCAGTAATATTAATAATATGTCTGCACTGACACCATTGGATGAGAACAAAACTAAATTAAGCTGGATGGTGACACTGTTGAACTTTACTCTGTTATTGATATAAACTGAACCCACACTGAACTGACTTGAACTAAATACTGACACTATTGTCTTTTTAGAGCTGCTTTACCTCAAAATTTGAATTGTCTCCATAATAGTGTTTCCAGAATTGATGTTTTCCTGTTTATTACTGTCAAGCTGCTTACAATACAATCTGTATTGTATAAAGAGCTAAAGAAATAAAGGTAACTTGAATTATTTTGCAATAATGTCCAGCACAAGCTTTTTAATAGATAGTAGCAATTTTTGCCCCAGCTGTGACACATAGTCAAAAGTGACATTAATATTGACGCCATGCATTAGTAACCACAGAATAGCATGAAAACTGCTCTTGTATGCATTCTTGAGGTACAGCACTTACAGTAAGTAGGGCAGTGTGCAATAGAAATTCTACTACCCTCATAGCAGACAATGTAGTATTTCTAAATGTCTGTTTAAGTGAAAGGACATGAGGTAAGGCAGGTACATTAATAATTTATTGCCTTTTGTTTGAAGGAGAAAGCCTTAGTCTGGAGGATGTGAAGAGCAGGTTGTGGCCTTGGTGTTTAATATCTCCTGGCTTTATTCCATTTTTGCTTACAAACATTGGCCGGTAATCTCTTTATTTGCCTGATCTTTATTCCACCATGCACTTTGCACACAACCTTTGTGATTCCAGATATAGTGACAGTTATTAGGAGATTTGTTAGGATTACTTTCTCTAAGACGTTTTTCTTTATTTTTTATTCTTTAAATGATTTGCATGTGAGTGAAAAGGAATACATTTATGGTTTGCTATCTTTGAAAGGGCTATGGGGATGAGACAAAAACTAACTTGGGAAGTACCGCATTAAAATAAAAACTTTTTAATTGGGATAGCACACAGAAAATAATCTCTTTGTATTTCTCTTTTTATGAGACCTTTTCTTTTGGGTATGAGAATTTGCATATTCACTGTGTTCTGGTTTTGGAAGTTTAGGTGATGTTGAATATGTTAAGCTGTAAGTCAGATGACAATTACATGTCATGCAGTGTTGATATACAGAACAAAGAAATCTTGAAGAGCTTTCTTTTCTGCTGCTGGCGTCTTCATGCTGACTTTCCCTTAGGCTTCTGAGTATCTGCCTGAGGCACAGACCAGTCAGACTCCATTGCATATCATATGATCAAAACTGAAATACTCTCACATACAGCTGGCAGAAGTGTCTCAGGTTTACTGAGTGAAGTGCCTCACTGTGCAATATCATATACATCTAGTGCTTAAGTGTCCTTCAGCACCTAGCTACCGAATGAACTCTCTCATAGTTTCCTCATACAGTTTTAGTACTTGTATATTTACAAATAAACCACCAATATGACAAGTTCAATAACTTTTTTTATAGAAGTTTACTGGGGTCATTTCCTTGGGACTGCTCTTATTTCTCTGTGAAAATGGAAATGCGAAGTGTTGCCATTAGGGTTCTCAGACAAATGAGAAGGGTGAGATTAATTGCTGCAGTATTCTGAGCGTCTGGTGATAACTGCCCAAATTTGTGTTATCAGAGGAATAACACTCTTGTGCTTAGACCTATGTGCCAGACCTATCTACAGCTATTTTTTATTGTATTTTATTATTATCATTTTGACCTGTTTTGACTGCCACTTTTCTGCTTTTTTCCTGTAAATGCTAGCAGATGATCGTACATAAGTTATTCTGTTCCATGCACTGTGGCATAACACATTAACTACGACAACACCGGAAGATAAAACTTTAATATTTGTTTTTTTATTGTAATATCTGATTAACAATAATATGAATAAGAGTTTGTTCTGCAATTTCTAGTCATTAGGACAATAAAGTATTGCATTACAAATGTGTTTGTCTGTGTGTGTGTGTGTGTGTGTGTGTGTGTGTGTGTGTGTGTGTGTGTGCGTGCGTGCGTGCGTGCGTGCGTGCGTGTATATGGTTCAAAAGTTTGGGGTCAGTGCAATCATTTAAAATGTTTCAGAAATTCTCAACAAGGCTGCATTATTTAAATCTTAAATATAGTAAAGACAGTAATATTGTGATATATTATTATAATTGTTGATTCATTAATTGATTAATATTAATTTATTCCTTTGATGACAGAGCTGAATTTTCCACGGCCTTTACTCCAGTCTTCAGCGTCACATGATCCTTCATCATTTCATTCTAATATGCTGATTAGGTGCTCAAGAAATATTTCTTATCAGTGTTGAAAACAATTGCACTGCTTAAAATGTATCCTTGCTGAAAGGGAAGCATAGGAATGAATATATATTTTATCAATGTTGAGAACAGTTTCGCTGCTTAAAAGTTTTGTCATTTTAATGCATCCTTGCTGAAAGGGAAATATAAGAATGAATATACGTTTATTTGGGTACTGAGCTGAAAATGAAGACACCCTGGGGTTGTGGGGTCTTAAGTACATATAAATTTGATCACACAGTTTATGAGAATTGTACTGACAGCCAACACCTGTGAATCACAGTCAAACAGTGTGACCATTTACACACTTCAGTAGTTTTTCATCACAGTTTTTCATTTGTCCTTTTGCAGGTGGCCAATCTCCTGCGTCTTTTCCAGATTCCTCAGATCAGTTATGCCTCCACCAGTGCGAAACTGAGCGACAAATCCCGTTATGATTACTTTGCCCGGACTGTACCCCCTGACTTCTACCAAGCTAAAGCTATGGCTGAGATCCTGCGATATTTTAACTGGACTTACGTCTCCACAGTTGCCTCAGAGGGCGATTACGGCGAGACGGGCATCGACGCCTTTCAGCTAGAGGCCAGGGCCTTGCAAATCTGCATCGCTACGTCTGCCAAGGTCAGTCGCTCCATGGACCGCTACAGTTACGATGGTGTAATCAGATCTCTGTTGCAGAAATCCAACGCTAAAGTAGTAATCCTCTTCACCAGAAGCGAAGATGCCAGAGAGCTCCTGGTCGCAGCGAAGCGCATGAACGTGTCCTTCATCTGGGTGGCCAGCGATGGTTGGGGGGCGCAGGAGAGTGTGGTGAGGGGGAGTGAGAATGTAGCGGATGGAGCTTTTACCATTGAGCTTGCATCCTATCCAATCCCTGAATTCACAACATACTTCACAAACCTCAATCCTTACAACAACACACGTAACCCCTGGTTCAGAGAGTTCTGGGAAAATCACTTTCAGTGCAGCCTGCATGACATTAATTGTGGGAAACATTCTCTCCGGGATGGCAAATTCGAGCAAGAGTCCAAGATCATGTTTGTGGTGAATGCTGTCTTTGCTATGGCCCATGCCCTTCACAACATGAGGCAAGCAGTGTGCTCAAACAACACCAAACTCTGCAGTGCCATGAAACCAGTCAATGGAAAAAAACTCTATAAGGAGTACATCCTGAAGACAAAATTTGACGGTCAGTTTTATCTTTAAATGTTTCATTTGATGTATTCTGTTATTATTTATTCACCTTTGTGAAAATGGTTCATGATGTAAAATGTTCACTGTTGACTAAAAAGCACCATAAAACTATCATATATAAAAGTGGTGACTTATATTTTCCAAATTTTCTAAAGCAATACCTTAACTGGTAACACTTCAATAATGTTCAGTCGTAAGTCATTTGTAAGTGATTAGTTAATGATGAACTAATTGTTTACGAAACATTCATAAGCAATTAATAAGTGATATGCTATCAATTTGTGCATGTTTTAATTCATTTACAAGTCATTTTCAAGTAATTAGTTAATGATTAACTAATCATTTACAAAACATGACTATGTGTTCATAAATGATTATTGTGATATGTTAATATTTTTTATCTATGTTTTGTAGATTAAGTTATGAATCATTTACAAGTGATTAGATGATGATGAGCTAATAATGTAATCTGTCGTAAGTTATCTAATAGCATCGTGAAATACTGATCCTCAGTAAACGGTTAATAGTTACTAGTTAAGTTACTAGTTAATATATTATTAATCACTTATAAATCAGTGAAATGTCAACATTGTACTATTTTCTCAATAAACATTTGTTAATCATGAACAAATGATGATTAAACCATTAGTAAATCATTGGTATATAATTAATGTATGTTTCGTTAAAGTTGTAAGCTGGTCTGTTAAAAAACACAAAAATGAAATTATGCTAAAGCTATTTTTTTTAAAGAATAATAAATTATTTGCTGTCATGCGAATAAATGTGTAAATGACTTATAGTCAGGGGATTCCAGTGGGTCGTGCTAAACCATTTCTCTCATCAGCAGAGACGTGTGTTCTGTGTGGAGTGTGTGGGATCTAGTGATAGTGTGGACCGGTTTTGCCCTCCACTTAAGTGCACAGTGTTAAAATACTCCATCCATGTGTGTCAGAAAAGACATCTGTCTTTTATAAATAATTTACAAATAATTGTAAATTATTTATTCATGCATTTATACAACAGGTTTTGAATACTTTGTAGTGTGGACTGCAATGTAAAGGCTGACTGGTGAGGGTGTAAACAGATGTCTTTTCTGACACACATTGGGTATTTTAACACTGTGCACTTGAGTGGAGGGTAAAACCGGTTGACATTATCACTAGATCCCACACACTCCACACAGAACACAAGTCTGTGCTGATGAGAGAAAGGGTTTAGCACGACCCACTGGAATCCCCTGACTATAAGTCATTTACACATGTTTATTCACCTAATTAAGACAGCAAATAATTTATTACGGAGTGTCCTTGTTGGCAGAGGCTATTTACACTAACTCCGCCCACCAGTGTGTGATTGGGATAGTCAACATTATAAAAAATAGCTATAGTTCATCAGCTCCAGTGGTGCGGATGGTAAAGCGCGTGCTGTGGTCTTTTTGACGCAATCAACCTGGGTTCGAACATTTTGGCGAATTTTTTTTCTCCCTTTTCAAATCTCGTATCACATCGTAAAGGCATTTTATTCTCAATAAAAATTAAGGAAATAATCAAAAAGTTGAAAATAAAGTATTGGGTAGGTGTAGGGAGGGCTTTATTGTAAGGCATCCATTTAATAATTTGAATTAATATTAGGATTTACACTCAATACGTTATTATTGCATACTGTTTTATAATGTACTACAATACTGAAGTGCAGATAATTGCCACTATTTGCAACAAGTAGTATAAATAACAGAAAATGCTGCTATTTTAACATAGTGTAAATAGAATCTATAGCTATTTTCACTTAGTGTAAATAGAAACCATTGCTAAGAAAATGCTATTTTCACTTAGCGTAAATAGCCACTGCCAATTTATTATTCTTTAAAAAAAATAGTATTAGCATAATTGCATTTTTGTCCTTTTATCAGACCAGCTTACAATGTTAACGAAACATACATAAATTATATACCGATCATTTACTAATGGTTCGATAATATTTACTCATTGATTAATAATAGTAATAATAATAATAATAATAATAATATATCAGCTAGTAATTATTAACCATTTACTAAGGATATATTTGATTATTTCATGATATGCTATTTTTTAAGATAACTCACGACAGATTTGTAAATCGTTAGAATATTACTTAATAATCATTTGTGAACATACACTATAGTATGTATATAGTATGTATAGTCATGTTTTGTAAATGATTAGTTCATCATTATCTAATCACTTGTAAATGATTTATAACTTAATCTACAAAACGGATAAAAAATATTAACATATCACTTATTAATCATATATGAACGCATAGTCATGTTTTGTAAAAGATTAGTTAATCATTAACTAATCACTTATAAATTACTTACAACCGAACATTATTATAAAGTGTTACCGAACATGTATATTGATATTTATGGATGGCTCCCACGTGCAGTTTTCCATAATCTTGAATCCTGTTAAATCTGTTCATGTTCACTCCATGAAGTAATGTTAATATTTGCACTCATCCAGTAGTTTAAATCTCAAAGCAAACACCAGTTAAGCAGTGTGTCTTAATAAATGAATGTCTGTACTTTATTAAGTCAAAAAAAAAAAAATCAATTTGAAAAATAAATGGATCTAGGAAGATTCCCTCAGGGGAAAGCTGCTGCTGTAAAATAGATTACACTAATGCATGAATGCAACATATGACCTGCGAACAGACTAAGTGTTTTATTCCATGCATTAGCCTCATTAGCCCCATGCTAACTTCTAAATGATTTTAACAAGTACAAGCGGGGCTGTATATTAAATGTCTGTGCTGAGTGGTCAGTTAGGGAACTAATGGAAGTCTGTCAGCTATTCTTTATCTATTTCTAAATCTTTTCGCCATCTGACTGCTTTTTCATGATGCTCTTCCAAGATTTCTAAATTACATCATAGAAACCACACAATGTATCAACATCCTGACCTCAATTATGTAAATGTAGCATTCGCACCTGAGTCCAGTGCATCTACAAACCTAATGAGAAATGTGCAGGGCAGGATGCTGAAGAAAGTAGGGTGGACTTACGTAAGATAGTCTTTCTGGGTTGTAAATTTTTCTGCTTACAAAGAAAAACACTTTGCTGCTGTAAAATAAGAATGTAAATAAATTATATTTATCACTTGCACTTTATGTCCACAGCTCCATTTCGCCCAGCTGATACAGTAAACAGTGTTCACTTTGATGCTTTTGGGGACAGTCTGGGCCGCTATAACATCTTCCATTATTACAAAGAGAATGATGAGTACGTCTATAGGAAAGTGGGATACTGGGCTCAGGATTTAACTCTGAACACAAGCCTGATTCCTTGGGAAAGCCAAGTGGTGCCCACGTCCCAGTGCAGCGACCCATGTAGGAAAAATGAAATAAAGAGCATGCAGCCCGGTGACGTCTGCTGTTGGATTTGCATCCCCTGCCAGCCCTACCAATACCTTCTGGATGAATTCACCTGTGCGGATTGTAGCTTCGGACAGTGGCCTTTGGACAATCTCACGGGGTGTTACAACTTACCGGAGGAGTACATTCATTGGGAGGACGCTTGGGCTATTGGGCCGGTCACCATTTCTTGCCTTGGCATGCTCTGCACACTCTTTGTCATTGGCCTCTTCTTAAAGAACAATGAGACACCAGTGGTGAAGGCTAGTGGACGTGAGCTCTCCTATATACTTCTCATAGGTGTCCTACTTTGCTATTGCATGACCTTCATCTACATCAGCAAACCTTCTGCCGTAGTGTGCACGTTACGGCGGCTCGGCCTGGGAACTTCCTTCGCCGTTTGCTACTCCGCATTGCTGACCAAGACCAATCGCATCGCTCGGATTTTCAACGGCGTTAAAGATGGAGCTCAAAGGCCGAGGTTCATCAGTCCAGCTTCGCAGGTGGCCATCTGTGCTGCTCTTATTTCCTGTCAGCTCCTTGTAGTGGTGGTCTGGCTTCTGGTTGAGGCTCCTGGGGTGAGAAAGGAGGTCAGTCCTGAAAGAAGAGACGTGGTGACATTGAAGTGCAACAGCAAGGACTCTAGCATGCTGATGTCTTTAATCTACAACTGTGTCCTCATCATCCTCTGTACCTTTTACGCCTTTAAGACTCGAAAGTGCCCAGAGAACTTCAATGAAGCCAAGTTCATCGGCTTCACCATGTACACCACGTGCATAATCTGGCTGGCTTTCCAGCCAATCTTCTATGTTACTGCCAGTGACTATAGGGTAAGTAAATTTGAAAGGTACAATGCATGTTTGCAGAAATACACCAACAACATAGCTTGTCAGCTTCAATGAAAATAATAAGCTCTAGATCAGCACTTTATTTTAGAGCCAAAATGAAATGTCATTAGCAACCTACTTCCAAAATGAGCGAACAGAATATTCAGCAGGAAAGAATTGTAGAACAACGGTTTCATTCATTTACTGGATTGTGAAAAGTGTGGAGAACAGTATGGATCCAGGTGGTTTGGAGGAGAAAGGTTGAACCTAAGAGGTATTTGTAACGTCAGCGCCAAAAAGGAAAGTTCTTTTAGAGGTGGAGTCAATACTACTACTAATAATAAATAATAATGATCAAATAAAAAAAAAAAAATAATAATAATAATAATAATATATATATATAATTAAGCTTTAAACATCTTACCATGTGTGTATATATATTAATATTGCACAAAAAGACAATAATTTTGATTTAATCTATGTGAGGACCCCAATATCATTTAGCAGTTAACCTGAAAATACTTTTAAATGTCATTTTTGCTCAACATAGTGGAGTATGTTGCTCTGCTAGCCTCCCTCAATGTTGATAATGAATGCTTTGCCTGAGTGTTCTGTATAACAATGTGATTTCTTTGAGAAGTAAATCCTGTGCCGGGGGGATATTACCGGCTCTCCTCTGGGAATAGATATCTGAGGGGCTGTTTCAAATCACACTGCACACACAATGACAGCATGGAATATTTTTCATCATTTAGATAATGAGCTTCTCTTATAACCCTTAATCACTTTCCGACACTGACTTTATCCATTATTTTTAGCATATATACAATTTCCCTGAGAGCAAGAGTCTGAGAGTTTGCCTGATTGATTTTTTTTTGTTACCGTACCTGCCAATTCAGATGGCAGATAGAGAAATCTCTTTGATCACCTGTCTTTTGCACTGATGAAAGGAGAAGCTCACATTTCATGTGGCTCAAAAGCTGTTCAATGTAGAACAAAGAAAGTGGGGATATTTCATCCCAGCAAATGACTAGACTATGAAAACATACTATTCAATTGGTCTGAGTATCCTTCACTCAAGTGCCTCAAGACAGGACCTATTAAATAAACACCTTTACACTCTTTGAAGCACTTTTTTTTTCTTTTTCTTTTTTTTTTTTTTTTACAGTTTTACAGCCCTTTGATGCATGCATTACACTGAAATCAAATGAAAAAAATATTTTAAGTTCTAATTATTATCTAATATTATTATTAATATTTGGTTGGTTAAAATTGTACTGTAGTGAAAATCATGAATCAAAGCATTACAGTGCAGCACAAATTGTTATATATATACGTCCAAGACAGCATGGTACTGGTAAAGACAGTCAGCACTGCTGGTAAGACAGCCACTGTATATTGTTTTTGGATGTTCTATTAAGCAAAAAGAAGGACAGAAACGTGATCCTGAGATGTTAATGGCTGTAGGAAGCTTCTGCAAGGGTTGCTTTTATATCATCTGTCAAGACAAGAAAGAATACAGACAAAACGACATTGGGAGAGAAAAGGACATATCCTAGCATTTTGATTGGACAGGATGTCATTCTCTGTTCAGGGTTTCTGCATTTTATAAATGTGTGTGTGAGAGAGTGTGAGGTGATGTGTTAGAGCATGGGAGGATGATTCCCAGCTGGGGCCTGTGCTCAGAAAGCAAGGTGTGCCTTAGAGACCAAGACCTCGCCACACTCCCACACACACTCAACAGCAAATGCTACGGCCTCATTCATCCCGCAGATATCATTTTACTTCTATCATTTTTGATTCTCACCTACAAAAATAAATAAATCTTCAGAATCAGACTTACAACAATAATCTGGGACTAAATTAAAATAGTGGGGCCAATACAAAATAAGTTTGGATTCAAAATCCTAGAAATAAACAGCGCGCGCGCGCGCGCGTGTGTGTGTGTGTGTGTGTATAGAAAAATATTACAATAATATATAAAATTAATTATTCCTGAACTAGATTTCCATATGCAATTAGGTTCTTGTCTATGTGTTTGTTTGTGTAGTTACCAGAGCCGCTCCAGATACAGTCCCAGTCTTTCAATCTGATATTTTGTTAAAGAACATTCAATGTGATTTCTATATGAAAATTGCATGTTTATGAAGACAAGAGCAAGGGTTGCTGGAAAAGCATATAAGACCTCTCCAAGCACAGCTCCCCTCTGAATGATGCATTATTTAAAAGCACTTTGGTTTATTTTGACGCATTGCCGCTTTCACAGAAACATTTTCAAATCTATCGTACTGAAAAAAAAAAAAAGAATAAGCAACTCTTTGTTCATTTGGCATTGAGAGGAAAACTCAGCTGAACCATGTTTTGCAATTATTTAACAAGGTCATATTGACGTTTCTCCAATCTGTGACCCTGAGAGGGCTGTTAACCATAACGTTTTGTGATCCAGTTCAGATCAAAACAAGCAGTAGCTAGCTGTTCAGGAAACTTTTGTATAATGAAAATCCTCCTTTTGCCCAACTCAAAGAGCATAACAATGGAAAGGCCATGGGTTTGAAACCCAATACACATACTGATAAAAATGTATAGCTTGAATGCACTTCGATTTGGATAAAAGCATCTGCCAAATTAAATATACAACGATACAAGCAAACATCTCAGTCAAAACATTGAAAATCTTAGAAACAGTTCCTGTTTATTCACCCCCTCTCTCATCAAAATGTTATTTGGCAATGCATGTCTCTAATATCTGTATTAGTATGCATGAGATTGCTCATACACGGCACACACACCTGTTTCGCACATGGATTCATCCTCTTAAGATACATTTTCAGCCGCACAGGCTTTGGCAACACTTTGGAATTGAGTTCAATGGAAAGATAAGTTCAATCCCATGTTAACACCCCTGATGAATATGAATCACTCAGGTAGTATTATTGTGTAAACGTAAAGGTGGTGTAATCACTTTTTTTCTGTGTGTACTCTCTCAGGTACAGACCACTACCATGTGCATCTCTGTGAGTCTGAGCGGTTCAGTAGTGCTGGGCTGTCTCTTCGCTCCAAAGATCCACATCATCCTCTTTCAGCCCCAGAAGAACGTGACCACGCTCAGAGTGGCCACCACTCGATTCAGTGTGACCACTGGCCCTGGCTCCAGCTTCTCTCAAGGTACAGTGTTGTTTATGATCTCTATCTTTAATATATCAGAATCATCAATATAATCAACAGCAACTGTTTAAATCTAACACAGTGCTTCCCAAACCTGTCCTGGAGGACCCCTAGCCCTGCGCATTTTGTTTGTCTCCCTTATCAGACACACCCAATTCATGTCTTGCAGTCTCTACCAACAAGCTGATGAGTTGAATCAGGTGTGTTAGATAAGGGAGACATACAAAATGTGCAGGGGCTAGGGGTCCTCCAGGACAGGTTTGGGAAGCACTGTGTATGTGTGTGTATATATATATATATATATATATATATATATTAGTGCTGTCAAATGATTAATAGTGATTAATCGCATCCAAAATAAAAGTTTTTTTCACATAATATATGTGTGTGTACTGTGTATATTTATAATGTATATATAAATACAAACACATGCATGTATATATTTAAGAAAAATATGTTATGTTTATATATTAAATATATTTATATATAATATTAATATAAATATATTTTCAAATGTGTGTGCTTTTATATATAATAAATAAATGCATAATAAATATACACAGTACACAAACATATATTATGTAAACAAAAACTTTTATTTTGGATGCGATTAATTATTTGACAGCACTAATATATATATATATATATATATATATATATATACCACAGTGATTTAAGCTGTATTGCAGTAATAGAAATGTAAGGAGAAATGAGAATAATGGAAATTACATTACAGTAAAAAAAAAAAAAAAGAAGTAAAACAGTGAGAAAAAATAATTAATTAGGGTTAACTGTGTTTAAAAAAAAATCTAACTGCAAAGTATGGAGCCCCGCATATGTTATTTGGGGGAAAAAATATACAAATCATGTCTGCAATTTAAGAATTCATACCCACAAACTAAGAATTTGCTTCCTCATTTTTGTTTAATTGTTTCCACGAATTATTGAATTCATTGTACTAATTCGTTACCTTGTTTTGGTAAAACGTGGCCACTTAGTTTGTAATAATTTGTTCCCTCGTTGTAATAAAATCAGAAAGAGGAACAAATTCAACAAAGGAAATGAATTGATTAGTCGTTGGAACAAATTCTTAATTCATGGCCACAATTTAATTAAAACTAGGGAGGAAAAAAACAGAGAAATTCATTACAGTCTCATATGTGCGTTATATTTCTAATCATTCAACGGTCCCTTGTCAGTCATGTCCTGTGCATGGCTCTGAATTAAAGTAAAAAAATAAAAGAAAAGAAAAATTTAATTAAAAATAGTGTTTTAATGAGATTCACCCAAATACTTGAATACATCTATTGAATGGCAATGGTAATACACTGTGATTTGCAGCTTACAGTATCTTCATGTTATTAACAATGTCTTTACAGCCTCGGCCTCCAACATCGTGCCTACAGTATGTAATGGCAGAGAGGTAGTGGACTCAACAACATCCTCACTCTGAGAAACTGGATTCCTGTTTGTTTGCCAAATGCAGTATACAGATAAATCTTATCTTCACTAGTCATGAAATCAAGTGTTTGCTTATGTTGAGGAGGCTATTCGGAATAAAGAATGCCTGTTATGTTGTTCTCAACGTGCTGTGAGTACAATATCCCATTTTGTTTCTCTCTCTCTTTCACTCTCTGACTAGTTAGGTAATATCAGTGGGATGCCAGTTTAAACTCTGTATACCCGTTCTTTTTATGGAAACCATAATAAAGTATTGTTTGAGATATGGAGTTAAAATATAGTAAATCTGTTTAAAGTATTATATACAAGATGTTTTTAATGTAGATTTATGGTGATTCTGGTTTGTGCTTTCTTGTAATTTATGTAAATAAAATGTGTTTTATATGAATACAAGCTCTCCTGGTTGATTTAACTTGATACCATCTTGTGGTAGTTCATGATATTATATAACATTATATTATATTTCAATTCCCATCAGTGTACACTGGAGAAAATTACACACATCAGCTTTAAAGAATTAAATATTTACATAAAAGTTCATGGCACAAAGTAAAAACTTGTACATTGTCCCCATCTAGAGGATATAGTTGCTCATTACATCAAATTGGTTGAGGTCAACTTCTATTATTAAAGTAATATTCATGTTAAATGTTAATTTTTTTGCACTGTGCAAAATAATGTGAACTTTTTTTTAAATATAGGTGATATGCAAAATGCGACAAATTATGCCCTAATTTCATTGTTTTATAAAGTCAATTAAGTAGCAACCATGTTGGAAGATAAATAAACCATTAAGAAAAATAACAAAACAAAATATTGCAAATACTGCTATTTCTGCACTACATATTTAATACACATACAGCAGTCTACTGAAGAATCATGTCTCATAGACAAAGTATCATATATATCCTTCATCTTTAATAATCTCACAATGTTCACATGTATCACAGTCTGACCCATGTTACAGAAAGGCTAAATGATATACTCTGTGTTGCACACTCAATCGTTTGAGGCGAAATGACAAAGGAAATTGTCCTGTTGTTGTTTTTTTTGTTTGTTTGTTTGTTTGTTTTGAAATAGGTTTTTTTTTTTTGCCTTATTTAAAACAGTGAGGCCTTCTGTTGAACTGTCCATACACCCATTGGAGGATTGTTCATTTTAGACTGTAAACAATGCTTCCATTCAAGTCAACCAGCATTATACTTTACATTAAGAAAGAAGTTCGACGTTACCGAATTAATTGTAGTGTGTCATGTTATACAAGTCCTAGTTTTGAAACAACTTGTAACAATAAAGTTAATAACTTGACAAATAAGAGTTTTTAAATATAGTTTTTGCCCTTTAAGATACATCATAACAAACGTTGGCGTGATTAATATCAGAGAAACTCATTAAAAACAATAAGCCTACTAATAAGGACAAGACTGACTGATTGATTGATTGAACGTCATGAACATTTTCATTGCATGTCATATAGTGTATTTTACGAATTTTGAATTTTATTCCAACTTCGGTGACATATACAACTGTCATTAGAAAATTAGAACATCCATTTATCTTTTTTAAAGTACTGCAAAACATAGTAACGGTTACTATGGTAAATGTTTTGCTTCCTGAACGGCTGAGCAACTGTTGTGACGTTGACGTAAACTCGCTCAGAAACGCGGAAGTCAGGCTGCACAGTCCCGAAGTGTCAGAGTGAATCTGCAAACTTAGACAGCACAGTCACTAGCAGGTAAGTATAATTTCATATGACTAATAATAAAATCGCCAGTCATTTTTACAGGTCATATTGCTCTGTAGACTATATGTTGCTACAGGTATGTAAAGCTACAGCTAGGTGTGCATGAAGAACACTCAGTTTAGCTCCAAGCTTTGCGTTAACGACATAGCTCCTGACTCACTGCGATTATCAACACTTACGATTTAACATATATAGCATTATATCTTTACTCGTGAACATATTTGTCGGTTAGCAAGTGTTTTCATTGTTGACTAGACCCACCCCCCGTGGTTTCAATAAACTCATTTTCAGTGTTGCCAAGCTCTGATTGGCTGCTTGGAAGATCTACGTCACTTACAGTAAACTCCAGAATGTCCGCATATGTCTCAGCAGTTCTGCGTTGATTTATTGTGAACAATCTTTTGAAATTTAATATCATGCCTTTTTATCAAACAGGTTGTTGTTGATTAAAAACAGGAATAAATAAATTAATATTTGTAATATTTCCTTTTAAATTCCCAGTTGTTCATAATAGAAGTTAAGTGCCCAACAAAATCTTCTCAAAGGTGAAATGTTTAGTTGTGATATTGCAATGAGGAATTATTTAAATGTACATTGAGATATATATGATTGAGACATGGCTCTAAACATACCAAATATACACTGTATGATTAATTATGAACAGAGAGTAAAGAGGATGGCACCTAAGAGAAGGGCAACATCAAGCACCAAAGCTGGAGGAAAGAAGGTAAAGGAGGAGCCTGAAGCTCCCCCGAAGGACAAGTTCACTTCTGCCAAAGAGGCTCTGAAGGCAACAGTGCCACAGGTGAAGGGCACGAGGAACCCAGACAGCTTCTGTCATCTATCAAATGCTGAGGTGAGACTGAACTAGTAATTAAATTGAAAATTATCAATGCAAATGCAAAAAGTAATGCAAATTATTGCTCAAATTACTGCTTGCCCTGAATCACAGAAAAGCTTTGGTCTAAACATACAGGTTCACGAAGATTACGACTGTATGCTAAACCAAACCAACATTGGAAACAACAACAACAAATTCTATGTAATCCAAGTCTTAGTGTATGGAGGAAAGTACTATTGTTGGACAAGATGGGGCAGAGTGGTAAGTGAGTTTCTTTTTGTCAATCAAATATATCACAACATAATGTGCAAAAATGCTCTTGTAGCATCTAATGGATGACTCATTTTTGCTGTCTTTCTCTGTTTTCAGGGAGAGTCAGGCCAAAACAATTTAGCCGGTCCATGTACCGCTGATGCAGCCATTAAGAATTTTGAAAAGAAATTCAAAGATAAGACCAAGAATAATTGGAGCGACCGTGAAAACTTTGTCTCGCAGTCTGGGAAGTACACATTGATAGAGGTAGATGGGGACCAGGATGCAGAAGTGAAGGTATTTAGCCTGTTTGTCTTTGAAGTCCTTAAGGTTTTCAAAAGAATAACACATTTGACCATTTCTAATATTTTGTGATTCGTTCAGGTGGACACTGTAGACGGTGGAGATGTGAAGGTGAAAACTGAACAACATGTTCTGCCTTGTACATTGGATGAGGCAACTCAAAGACTCATCCGATTCATCTTTGACAACGACATGTTCAAAGAAGCCATGACCAGCATGAACCTGGGTTAGTTTTGAATTATTGAGTCCCAGTTCTTCTGTTCCATTCAATATCCTTGTTATTGTGGTTCTTTTTGATAGCTGAGAAAAATAAGTTATATCTTTTAAAACTCTATGAAGACTGCAGACCACTCAGGGATTCATTTCCCATTTTACTTGTGTTTCTGAAGGCCACAGGGGAGTTTTGTCAGTGTGATTGTGAACTGAAGATGTGACTTTTTGCTGCCTTTTCGAGTCCTGTCTACCACTTTTCTGAGTCCTATCTGTAATACTAAATGAGATCCATTTTGTGGAGGAGTTTAATGTGTCGCATATTTTTCTCGTCAGACATTAAGAAGATGCCCTTGGGGAAACTCAGCAAGCAGCAGATAGCCAAAGGCTTTGAGGTTTTGGAGCAGATTGAATCTGCAATAAAGAAGGGGGAACGGAACAAGTTAGAAGAACTCACCAACAAATTCTTCACCATAATTCCTCATAACTTTGGCCGCAACAGACCCCCTATCATCTCTGATGATTCTGTCCTTCAGGGCAAGAAGGAGATGCTTTTGGTGAGAATCACAACAGTAACTGTGTACTGAGTTTTATGAAATAGTGCCTAGTTGACACACTTTCTACTGTATTACTCAGAGAAAGTTATTTGTTAGTCAAATCATGCATAGCTCAAAAAAGTCTTGGCTACAAAAACACATTGACCTTGTGTATTAGATGAATGACCAATCTAAAGTGCTTTATTATCTGGATAAGAATGACCAAAATCCAAACTTAACCCTATTATGCTTGTACCTTGTAGGTTCTTGCAGACATCGAGGTTGCCCAGAGTCTTAAAGCTGAATCCGAGAAAGCCAAAGAAGAGATGAAGGACATAGTGCCACATCCGGTTGACCAAAATTACCAGTCTCTGAAATGCAGGCTAAGCCTAATGGATAAGAAGTCAAAGGAAATGAAGGTTTGCATGCGGAGAAATCTATACAGTCTGAGTCTGCACAGGAAATCTGGGGTTCAAAATCTAATTTAAATCTGGAAATAAAGTAAAAAAAAATTATGCAGTGTATTTTAACTGCATAATACTGAGAAGTTTAAAGAAGTTTAATAAGATTTTTAATTCGTTAACTACAGAATATGACCTAGAAATACTGCAAAATCATACTTTTTCAGTTGTCAGCTTGCAGATTATTTCCAAATTTGAATGGAAAATCACATTATCTTACTCAAGACATGAATACATATTGAACACATTGCCAATGATGTTAAATATTTATCATGTTATGTTATGGTGTATATTTAACCTTTAAGTAATTGAAATCTGTAGGATTTAAATTATGGACATTTACTATATTGAGTTGTGGTTTGTAATGCAGTGCAGCAATCTCAGAAATGTTTCCTCTCTCTTAAGATTATTGAGAAGTACTTGAATGCCACTGGAAGAAAAGGACTCACTTTGGTGGATGTCTGGGAAGTTGACAGAGATACAGAGGTGAATAGTATTGCACAAATCAAGTTTAAAGCTTAAGTGTTATTAAAGTAAACAGTAAAACTGTAACTGTATAAAAAAAATCTTACTGTTCAAATGCATGGTAATGTTATTCTATTTGAACTCCTTTTTAGATGCCTATTAGATTCCTAATTTGATTTCAAACCAGCAGTAAGCACTGGGCCTCAGTGGGTGTTCTGAATTCTGTTCATTACCAAGTCATTTTCCCCTAATTAAATCCTTTGTGTGTGCGTGCATGTGCGCATTTGATTGTGCAGGCTGAGCGCTTCAGGGAAAATGATGCATTGGAGAACCGGAAGCTGCTTTGGCATGGAACAAACGTGGCAGTGGTTGCAGCCATTCTGAAGGGCGGCCTTCGCATTATGCCCCATTCTGGTGGACGTGTGGGCAGGGGAATCTATTTTGCCTCTGAAAACATCAAATCTGCTGGCTATGGTGAGGAATGGGACCTTGTTTGCATCAGTATAGACATCAAATGAAAAAGCACTATATAAACACATGTGATAAAACATGGCAACACAATGGCAATGAGTAATGTGGTATTTTTTTCTTTTTGTGCTTTCAGTGTGTCCATCCAACAACACTGGCATCATGTTTCTAAATGAAGTTGCTTTGGGAGAAGAGTACAACATCACACAGGATGATTGCAGCCTAAGGAAGGCTCCCGCTGGCTATGACAGCGTAGTTGCACGCGGAAGCCAAGAACCAGGTTTTTCCACATACAATCAAATTCCTCATTTCTCTTTTTACGCATGCACAGTATGTTAAATTCTGCATAACATTAGCTTCTTGACAATGTCTGTAAAGTCTCTTAATTTATTTCTTATTTTGTTCAGATCCCTCAAAAGATGTCTTCATCGAGTTGGATGGTAAAAAGGTGGCGGTTCCTCAGGGAAAAGCCATAAAACAACAGCAGTACCAGGGAAGTTCCTTCTTGAACAGTGAGTACCTCATCTATAAGGAAAGCCAGTGTCGTATCCGATACCTCCTGGAATTGAAGTTCGGTTATTAGAGCTTATTTAAAAACCTGGAACTGTGTACAGTTACAGTTATGCATATATATAACCACTTATAAATGTCACTTCTGCTACGTGGTTTCACTCTCATTTATAAGGCATTGAATGTTCACTTATAATCATTGTTATTTTCTAATAGTTTTGTTATTATTAACATTATTGTTATTTTGTTAAGTTGAATGTTAAATTGTGATTTTGTGTGGCATTAATACAGTTCAGCAATGTTAATTTGATGGTTCCTCTATTTCGGAAGTCGGAAAGTCTAATAAATATTTCATCAATACATTACACTTTTATAATGTACTGTAAACTTAGTAAATATAGCCTTACAGAATGTTTGCTCATTTTGCCTTCTCTCCGATTGAGGTTTGAATGTCTTCTTATCATTACTCTTCTGCAATTGACATGTTATTAATATTAGAAACATAACTGCATGTTTCTGTACTGTCATAAAAAGTAAATGCTCACCTTTAAGCATTTGAAAAAATGCTGAATCAGTGTTTAATTTGATAAAAATAACAAAGATGAAAAAAGGCCAAAATGAAGAGGGACACCGACCCCCCCCCCCCTCTTAAATAAGAGTATTTAACAAAATACTTCTAAAGTGTGATTAAAGTCAAATTGTCTAAATTAATTTCTTTTAAATGATATTTTTCCTAAAATGATCATTTCTTTATTTAAGTTATATTTAGACTTAATGCATGCAAGCTGCTCAAGCATTGCTGACAATCACGGATTATGAAGGCTTTATAATGCTAATATAGCACTTTATCGACATTTTTGTTTGGTCGGATGTTTGCTTTTTGTTTATAGCTCTTTATACAATTATATTGCACTACAAAGACAATAGATATATATCCATATATCTATTTTTTTTTCTCTGATATGTTATGGCGAGCTTTAAAGTTGTATTGTAAATGTTAATGTGGATTAATCTGAACATAATAAATAATTATATTGTTGCATTGTTGTGTTCTCCTCATGACCAGTAGATGTCACTTTTTGAAACTACATTACATTTCTATGCCATGAGATCCACAGAACTGTATCTATGCAATCAGTAAAATGGTGTTTACAATGGTTTTAGTTAGATTTTTGTTATATGAATGAATCGTTTTCTATAGACATGATATGAGCATTTATAATCACTATATGGTCATTATATTGTTCTGAGATGAAGTGGACAGCAATACAAAGACAGTCTTAGCGCACATTCTTTAATCACATTCATCACACATGCCTACCAATAGAATTATACAGTAATATACTGCATTATAGACATGCCTGCATATTTAATAACCATTTTAATGCACTATTTAACATTAATGCATATATTTAACAATATAATTTGACAGAGATTTCAATTTCAAGTTACCAAACTTTTGTAAACCATGTTGTAGAATTTAGAAAACTATTTGTTTACATTGTGTTTACTTCATATTATATAAATATATACATTACCAACCTACTTGATTTTTACATTCATGTAAAAACCAATGTATATTGAATAACAATCAATGTCTTCTCTTTAAAAGAAAATCACTCTGCTTTTGCTGAAACTAACATGTGTAAGAAGCTGAAAAATCAAACACTGATGATTATGAAATGTGTATAATAGGTAAATATGAAATATATAAAATGTCTTTCTTTCTGTAAGTAAAATAAATAAATCCAAACATTTATTCTTTTTAATATTATTATTATTTATTTTTATTTTTGAATGGTCCAGGATATCTTCTGTAAGATGCAGACATGTAGTGTCACAGAATTCACTACACTGTAAAAAGTGATGTTGACTTAACTTAAAAAAATTGAGGAAACCCGTTGCACATGGTTTATTGATCAAAAGTGATGAGTTGACTCTCAGTGAAACTGTCAAACTCTTCACAACTTCTAAATCTTCTTTCATCATGTGAGCCATTACATGCAAAATGATCCTTTCAGTTATCAAAATCTATCAGACAAGCATATAGAATTTGTCCAGCAGAATCACTACCATTTTTTAACAAGAACGAAGATCACAACCCTAAACAGCAGCAGCTGCAGCAGTGCTGTATAAATACATTTATATTTGTACAGTACATTTATTATGTATAAACTGTGAACAATCACAGTTGCTTGTTATGGAAGAGCAATCGGAAGATTTGTAATGTGTGTTGGTGTAAGGGGAAGATAAGAGAGTGTGTAAAAATTAATAAGCAATGGTGAAATTTCAGTTTACATGTAACACATTTCTACAGAAATAAATGTACTGTAAATGTCCTTTTTTTGTACTATAGTGCTGACTTTTCCCCAATACATTTTTACCTACTGTTGAAATATGTACTGTATCTAAAATGCTCAGTGTGACACACAAACAAAAGTCTTGTACAGTATCGAAAGAAAAAGTAGAAAAAGAAAATGCATATAACAAATATTTCCATGGTGAAAAAACATCTAAACAATTTGACCAGTGCGGCTCACACAATGACAAAAATGCCTTTTATTTTGGTGACACTGGCCAAGTCACTGACAAAATAACTAAGTTTTGAAGCATGAATTAAATCATTTGGTTGAGTTACTACCATTTGCAGACATGCAATAGGGTTCTGATGTTTCAGCAAACAGTTTTGACAATTGCACTTACAGTTTAGAGATTGTTAAGAAAAATAAGCCAAAGCAATTGAGAAAAACTGTAAATAGTATGTTGATAAGTGTATGTATGTGCGAATGCCAATATATATGAAAAATATCATTCTAAGAGCATGTAACAAATCCTCACAAGTGTTCCTAAGTAAACGAATGAATGAATGAATGAATGAATGAATGAATGAATGAATGAATGAATGAATGAATGGTTTGGTCAAGCTACAATGGACCATATTTTCTTGTTTAATGGTGTGCAGTAGGACCCAGGGGATTACTGCCACTCTGGAGGACAGAGGAGTATGTGTCTGTTTGAAAGAGGAAGAAAAAAAAAATCACAGAGACACAATGTGTGACAGTCACAGCCCTTCACAGCACCGGACACAGTGTGGAAGAGCATCCTGACGGACACAGGCCTAAGTGGTGTGAATACTGATCAACACCACTGGAAACAGGAAGAGCAGGTGGGACCATATCCTTTCTGCTTCACCTGGGTTTTGTTAGATGGAAAGGGCAGCATAGGGACACCTGTATGAACTTCGCTCCTTGGAGCCGGGGCTTTCCTGGATGATAAATCTTTTGAGGGATCGTCATGCACTTTGGTTGTTCTCCACTGAAATCACCTGAGTGATGTTGAGTGTTGAAACTCCGGCCTCCTGTGGGACTCTACTGCATTTGTTTTAATGTCTGCAGGAGGAAAGTTTCCACACGTGTGAAAAATGTCCAGATGTTCACATCACAAATCTGATTGGAGATTCATCAAAAAAAGCAAAGACGCCCCTGAAGTTGACAGGTAAGAAAAATCACATCGTCTTCTTCCACAGTCACTTATGAATGTTGTGTCGAGGCGTCATGTGAGGATGATTTAGAACAGCAGAGCACAATCTGACATGACAGCAGGTCATTCATTTTAATTCAGTGGAAAATGTGTTTTCGAATTTCCAGTGAAGTGAGAAAAAGTTCATGTGATGGTCTGTGGGTCGGGGGAGGGGACGGGTCAGCAAGTAGGGTGGGTGTTTTGAAGGGAGGCCGCGGCACACAATCAGGTATGACTCATATGACTCCCACTGACAAAAAAACAACAATAACAGCAGTTGTGTTGTCCTCTGACTTCATTGATCCCTGAAGGTCAACAACCCATTTGTGCAAAAAACATATTATGCTCCTGTTGGGTGAAAGCAATCTGTCAGTTGCCAACAAGGAAGGGCAGGATGTTGTTCTGCCCTCATTAGCATATAGAGAGACCTGGTGAGTGGGTGGAAACAAAAATAGGGGTGATTTTCCATGAAGGCTTAAGTAAAAGTAAATTGACACTGGGGTTCTGGGAATGATCTGGAACCTTACAGAGGTGGCCGGCAATTTAAATAAACTATGCACTTTCTTGATATGAGATGGGTTCCCTTGTGCATTCAGGACTTATTCATTAACTTTGTATGAGGGAATTTCCTTTTCATTTGCACTCAAGTGTTAAGTGTGTAGGTAATAACAGCCTCTGTTCTGATAATATATGCATGTTTAGTGTGACATGAGGTGGATTTCTGTCTCTCTGTGTCTCTCTCTCTCTCTCGCTGAATGATGAGTGATGGAGGCGTTACCAATTTACATAACTAATCATTATGGCTATGAAACAGTCACCAATCCTCTTAATGACCCTTTGCACAACGAATTATGGAGTAATATTTTCTTATCCTCTTAAGGACTGTGGTTTGCAATGTGCAGGTTTTTTTTATTTTTATTTATTTTTTATTATTACACAATGGTTTGTTGATATATTGAATTTGGATTTTGAACAATTTACAGCTTACTTTATTGTAGCTTTTATAAGCTAATTTAGTTTTTCAGAAAAACTACTTTTATCAAAAATGTGACTTGCAACTATAATAGTTATAAAATATATTAACATACTTGTATTAATATATTTATTTATTAATTTTACGAAAAGTAGTACTTTGATATTTATGTTTATTATTTGTTTTGTATATTAATTAAATATTTTATTTACATTTACGCTCATATAATAATTATATTTGTAAGTCAGATTTTTGTTAAATGCATATGTTAAATGAATAATTGGTCCCACTTTACATTAAATGGCCTTAACTACTAGGTACGTACATCAAAAAAATAACTAAAATATACTTATTGAGTTCATATTGTATTGCAAAACATTTTTGCTGCTATTGAGTTGGGATGGTGGTAAGGTTAGGGACAGGTTTCGTGGGATGGGTAGGTTCAAGGGTGGGTTAAGGTGTAAGAGATGGGTCAACAGTATAAATGTAATAATTACAGAAATTCATTGCAGATATAATTACATGCTAGTATTTTCTGTAAAATGTTAAAACATGTACACAATAAGTGAATTGTATCAAATTATTAATCTAAATGTAAATAGTAAATAATAGTCAAGGGCACCTAATATAAAGTGGGACCATGTAATTATATCTATCTATCTATCTAGATAGATAGATAGATACTATAACTTTATACAGTATTTATACAGTTTTAATAGATTTTTTTTTCATTTCTTCTCAGAGATGGTTTCAAAACAAATGCTTGACACACAGAAGAAAAAACAACAATTAAGCATGGAGAAGCTTGGTTCCATCTCAAACCCGTAAAGCATGGAGAAAGCCGTGCCAGGTCTGATGCTGGGTCTCCTGACCAATCACACAATTCCAAATGACACGTCCGGCCAGCGGAGCACAACCAAGCCTACCCCTCCCAGCATGGAGGAGGTCATCCACTCCGAATCCCAGATTAAGGATCTTGTTGGGCTGTTTTGCATGGTCACCCTTAACCTAGCAGCCCTACTGGGCAACAGCGGAGTCATGGTGGCCATTGCCCGAGCTCCTCACATGAAAAAATATGTGTTTGTGTGCCATCTTTGTGCAGTTGACCTGCTTTGCGCTATATTGTTGATGCCTCTCGGGATAGTATCTAGCTCTCCGTTTTTCAGCACTGTAGCATTTACTGTTCTGGAGTGCCAAGTCTACATCTTTCTAAATGTGTTTCTCATCTGTGCCTCTATTCTTACTGTGACCGCCATCAGTATTGAACGCTACTACTACATTGTTCATCCTATGCGATATGAGGTAAAGATGACTCTAAACCTGGCGCTTGGTGTCATGGTCTTCATCTGGGTCAAATCCATCCTGCTGGCGTTGGTTACGCTTCTCGGTTGGCCAGCGTATGGGAATCAGAGCTCCATTGCAGCGGCCCATTGCTCTTTACACTGGAGCCACAGCCGCCTCAGGAAGGTTTTTGCTATTCTCTTCAGCGTGCTTTGCTTCTTGATTCCCTCTGTAGTGATTTTTGCCGTATATTGCAATGTATACAAAGTCGCTCGAACGGCAGCCCGTCAGCACGCACCGATGCCCACCTGGACGGCTAACCAGGCCAAGCGCCGCTCCGATTCCATTAACAGTCAGACCACTATTATCACCACCACCCGCAGCCTCCCCCAGAGACTGTCTCCTGAGAGAGTTTTTGGGGGCGGAAAGGCTGCTATCACCCTGGTCATCATTGTGGGCCAGTTTCTTATCTGCTGGCTCCCGTACTTCAGCTTCCACCTTCACATGTCCATCACCACTCCGCTTCAGAGCCCAGGGGACATCGAAGAAGCCGTCACGTGGCTAGCGTACTCCTCGTTTGCTGTGAATCCCTTCTTCTACGGTCTTCTGAACCGACAGATCCGTGAGGAACTGATAAAACTGAGAAAATGTTGCGCCAGTAGACCCGTTGAACTTCGAGCCTCCAGTCATGAAGGTTCCATCCAGGAAAACTTTCTTCAGTTTCTGCAGAGGACCAGCAGCACGGCTGAGACCACCAGACCCAGTTGTGGCAATTCCAGTCCGAGGAATAATGTGGATCAGGGTGCCAGGTTACCTGGCCAGATCCCTGAGGAATGACCAGAAAAACATGTTTCTAGTCCCACAAGCCAAAACAGGCCTTATGAAGTTTTGTTTGTAATAAGACGAGCATTAATTCAATATTAAATCCATGCAAAATCAGATCTAAATGCTCTTTGGATCCGTGTAATCTATGTATGCATAATTTGTTGTTATTGTTTCCATAGATCAGTGGCAACAGTTAGGTCATTTTTGCTGCATATTCATTTATTTCTGATAAATTGTTCAGTTAACTGCGAATCACTCTTAGTCATTATTCATTTGTTTCATAATATCAACACTCACACTCAATAATTACTATTATTTAAGACTCATGGTGCCTATATTGATACTATCATGACCCAAATATCAATTAATGATAATATTATGTACATTATTTCAGTGAAAATAATAAAACATATTTCTAGCATTTGAAATGTGCTTTAATGCCTCACTTTGTAGGAAGTTTCTCACTCAACAAGTTACATTACAAGGGCTAATTCAATTTGCTTTCTTCGTGTATCTGAGGGAGCTCTGATGTTCGTTACTAATTCCATGTTGCCCTGTAACCATGGAAATATGATGAGACAGAGACTTGCATAGCAACAGGGCAGCTTTGAGTATCATCCTAGCAGATTGGCTGGAAAAAAAAAAGAGTTTCAGGCTAGCTCTTTTTATTAGTTGCAATATATGGTAACACCTGGTTTGTATGACTATTATGATGGGAGAAATGACCTATTGTTTTAGACGAAGGCTTTTAATGTAACCTTTGAGAGCAGTAAGTTGGAAATCATTACTATCATTACCAAGTGCGCAGAATGAGATAACGTGCTGCAATTTTATGGTCTTTTGCCTTTTAGTGTACAACTTTAACAAACAGAGGGAAAAAATCAGGAGCCAACTTGTTTGTTCTTAGCAAACAGTAACAATGACCTTTTTACCGGTTCATATTGCAGACTAGATGTTGAATTTGTTTTAATTATGTAACTTGGGCTGTACAGTATATTTAATGCTTTAGATTAGTAAACATAACAGATCCGTTTGCTGGTGTGTGTAAATGACAGTGGTGTGAAAGTATACAATAAAAGTGCTTCAGGTCACATTTCATCCCCCATCTACCCCCATCTCCCATCATATATATATATATATATATATATATATATATATATATATATATATATATATATATATATATGTATATCTCCCTGTAATTCCCTTTATTCTCAGTGGCGATTCTCATTGCTGTAATTGATGTAATTTTTTTAATTTACTTCAGCATAAATTAAAGCCAGTACAACAAATACTACAATGGTTTTAAATACTTTCCAATGTTTCTATTTTTAGAATTATTTCCTCACATTATTATAATAAGATTTGAATAGGAAACTGCGTAAACATAAAGTCAAAATAAAAAAGGTCTTCACTTCCTTTTAAGCAAAATATATATTTTTTTTTTATTTTTAGGGTAACATGAATATATATATATATATATATATATATATATATATATATATAGGCAGACTCAAGCATGAAGTAAGTCATTATAAAGTCACTGCAAGCACTACTGTATGTGAAGGAAAAGACTGGATGAAGCCATATTCTTGCTGCGGATTAGTCTATGGTTCAAAACAGGTCTTTCTCATCAGTGATTCAATAGAGAGTGACCTGATCTGTCACTTCAAACAATGAGAGAGTCAGAAACAGAGGGGGAAGGGCAGAGAGAAAGAGAGAGAGAGAGAGAGAGAGAGAGAGGCAGGTACATGTGGCATGATTAGGGATTCATAAACTTGAGTGTCCCTGTCATGATCAAAACAAGGCCAGGAAAAAATAGAACCTGAAAGGATTTAGACATGTTGAGGTGAAGATTAAAGGAAAATGATTAAAGAGGTGGGAAATCATGGTCAGATGATCAGCAACAAACTCCACCCCCTCCACAATGGACACAATAATAAAGCGATCAAGATGCTGTAAACATTGTGTGGATTACACATGGACAAATGCTTTAACAAAATTTTAATCTGAAACACACCAAAACTTTTACTTATTTTCCCCCATTTTCTTATATTGTTAGAAAAGTTTTTCGAAAAAAATAAAATAAAATAAAAAATTACTCCATGACCATTCCACCCTCTTTCCGATCTTTAAAATTAAATGAACTATTTTATACCTTTAAAATTTCTATTAAACGTAGCATATGAAATGAGAAATAGTGTTCTGGTGCCCTATCAAATTTTTGGATTTGAAAGATTATTAAGTCAAGTCAAGTCATCTTTATTTATATAGCACTTTTAACAATACAGATTGTGTCAAAGCAGCTTTACAGTATCAAATAGTAAAATAGTGTGTCAATAATGCAGAAGGACAATTATAAACACTCAATTTTCAGTTAAAGGCTGTTCAATGAATTCAGTGATGTCAACGTCCAGCTCAGTTCAGTTTAAATACACTGTAAAACTTTTCGTTGTAAATTTACAGTAAAATACTGGCAGCTGGGTTGCCAGCCACATTCTGTATTTTTACAGGACTACTACTGTATACATAATTTACAGTTCTGTACTGTATTTACCAAATACAGTATTATTCTGTTATATAACTTATTTTTTACAGTATTAGACTGTTTTTTACAGGGAATACTGTAATTCCTGCTTTTCTTTCAGTACTCTTAGATTTACAAAATTAAAAATATTATACCTTTTCATAACAGTCACAACAAAAAAGAGAAAACAACATTCTCTGAGTTTTAAAACATTTATTTATTTAGAAGAAAAGACTAGAACATTGCCTTATATGAACATATTGGATGAAATTCCAGATTTAGTTTATATATATATAATAAAACATGTAAAATGCAATTAACAATTAGCAAGTAATTCAAAATGCAGTAATCTTATTTACTTTTAAAGAATGGAAAGGTTTTTCAGAAATATATTTTTAAAAGTTTTTCAGAAGAGAGGAAACCTGTGGGTTTTTCTTTTAAGTCACTTTTCCTTTCTTGGTTCTTGATGCACATTCAGGGTTGATGTCGAGAAAGCGTCTAAAAGGCTGAAAAGAAAAAAAGAAACAAGTGAACATTATGTATATATATATATATATATATGTAAGTATATATATATATATATATATATATATATATATAATATATATTCAAATTCAAATTCAACTTTATTTCTAAAGCACTGAATAAAACAACAACGTTGACCATAGTGCTGTACAAACAGTAACACAATGAGCAGGAGACAACATTTAAAAGGGATCATAGCCATCTAAATGAATAGTATAGCAGAGACCTTAGAACAATCATAATACATTTTAAGTAAGATCAGAAAAACCCTATATAACACTAGCAACCTTCGCACTTATCTTAGATCGAACGCTATCATAAAAAGGTATGTTTTTAAATGGCTCTTAAACTGACCAAGTGTCGGTACGTCCCTAATATAAAGCGGCAGGCTGTTCCATAATTTAGGGGCGGAGACCGCAAACGCACGATCCCCTCTAGATTTCAACTTAGACCGAGGAACAACAAGAAGTTTCTGTGATTGGGATCATAAGGATCTCGTTGTCCTTTGTTCCTTGATTAGATCAGCAATATAAGAAGGAGCTATATATATATATATATATATATATATATATATATATATATATATATATATATATATAGCACAGTAAATTGCAACACTTGTGATGTGATTACATGACTGACTACATGTTAAATAGGTAATATATCATTCAGCTCTATAATCAACTTATAAAATGTTTGTGAAAAAATACTTAAGTATTTTACAAATACCGTCAAGACAAGTTAGTGACAATTCACTATCATATATATCAATGGCAAATATGCTAATGTCTAACCTCAATCGCAGGGGTGCATGCCACCTCTTCCTGATACTGGAGGTTGAAATCATACAATAATACAAACAGCACTGCAAGGCCAGAGACAAAGTTGGGCAGCTCAACATCTACCGCTGGTTGCTTAGAGATGGACCTGAAAAAAAAAAAAAGAAAATACTTCAAATAAACTATTGTGGGTTCCATTGTGGTTCTGTTTAGTTGTCTATACATAGTTCAACATAACTATTAAACTAACTCTGAAATTTGTGCAGGGAAATCCCATTTACAGCATTTTCTGGGTAGTGTTCATCTGTAGGGTGCAGTACTGTTTTCTTGAAATTGATCTTAAATGAATTTGATCATTGATAATATTTTGCAGACTGCATTGAGCTGAGAGACAGAGATGAACATCCTAGGGACAGCTTATCAAAAATGAAAATCACATCATTTACTCACCTGGCGTTGTTCTAATGCAGTATGTCATTCTTTTTCGGACCACAAAAGGAGAAATTTTATTTTTCTTAAATGCATTGACACTTACATATAAAACATTTCAATTGCATTTTCATTAAATACTCCATGATGAATATAGTTTAAGTCAGTGTGGAAAGTGTTTGGTTAACGATGAATATTGACCTATTGTGCATCCTGTTGCCGAGCCCCGCCTTGATGTAGCCTAAAGATTGACAGGTCGGGGGTGTGTTGCATTTTCAAATCCACATTGACTTTATATTCATCATGGGGTATTAAATGATAATGCAATTGAAACGTTTTATATGTGTCAATGCATTTAAGAAAAATAAAGGACATTTAAATCACCATTTTGCTAGCCTTTTGCTGCAGCTTTGGCTCAGAAAGCATTCTGAAATTCTCACTGCATTTTACTACAATTATCATGCGGTATTATGATGAAAATGCAATCCCAAGTGTCCTACCCCTAAGTCTAAATGCATTTAGGAAAAACAGCATTTAAATGAAAATTTTGCTACAGTTTTTGCTTGGACATGTTAAACATATCTAATCAATTTGGGTAATACATTTTCATTTTGCAACTTATAAAGCGTTAAACTATGTTTTTAATTTGCATATTAAAACTATTGTAGAAAATGGCAAATGTAAATTATATAATTGAATTTTCATTTTCATTCTGCACTAAATTTTGCACATATGTTTGGGGAAATGTACATTAAATCACAGAAATACATTGCCATTTTACATGCATTGCCAGTTTGCATATCACAAATTGAATTTGAAATTATTTCAAATTGAATTTTGCTACCCATATGCTTCCATAGCGTAAATGATGACTTAATGTTAATTTTAGGGTGTACTAAACCTTTACTGTTTACATACCAAGAATTATAAGTTGTGCTTTCTGGCAAATGTAGAGACTGCTGGACATCAGATGGAGTGATGAATACCTGAAACAATTTTTAAAAAGACATACAACCATCACTAACAGAACCAACACATAAAACATGTTGCAAATAAATGTTGAGTAATCTCTACTAACACCTGCTTGAAGGGTAAAACCATCTCATTTCTGCAAGTGTGGGAGCAGCTGTAGGATCACGGAAGACATGGAAGCAATCAGGAATAGGCCTACTACATTTGAAATAAGCATTAGGAACATGACTATGGATTTTCATGTGCTGGCAAAATTATAACAAATTAAAAAGCACGATCATAGAACTGACATGTTTTAACATGGACTACAAATGTAATACTTGTGAAGCACTTACATTAGCACCGGATCTTCATCACATTGTTCAGCCTGAAACAAACAAACGAAAAAAAAGTAGAAATAAAATAAAATAAAATCAGTTGCAGGTCATGTGACTGCGTTATGTGTGTCTTAACGAGCTAACTTAGATATAATTTAGCGAGCTAGATTTAACTTGGTTATGGGCTGTAACAGAATGACATGGTCAATGTTGCCGTATTATATGAAGTATCAAAATTACTTGGTAAAGAGGTGAGAATTGTTTACTCGGGATTTAATGAGCAAAAGTTTAACGTTCCCAAAATCAAACCATTCGTGGAAACAATGTAGAAATGTGAACGAAAAAATCTTACCGTATCGATACTCAGACGAACAATAATCCATCTTCTCATGCTCCAAAGTCCATTTATCATCGTCTCAGGCACAGTTTTGATGATTCAGATGACAGATTATTTTCGCGTCTGCTCACGCAGCGTCATCCATTGTTTGCTGGGTCACAGGCAGCTAACGCTTGAAATGCGAAACGAAGCTCACAAAGCTTAAAAACTACTCGCAGATTCACAAACCACTGGCTTATCTTAATAACGCAAATAATTATTCTGTTCAATTAAATCCCGCTGACGAACCTAGTTTGCCTGTAGTACACTGTTCACATCACATCACATTTGAATTGAGCGCGCAAAATAAATCTATCCCACAATGCAATGCATTTACAGTATGATACTGTATTACAAATTTAGCGGGCTGAAAACAGAAAGCTGCTGTATATTTACAGACATTCTGTAAAATATACAGCATTTTACTGTTTTATAAAAATACAGTATAATACTGTTAGAAAATGCCTGTAAATTTACAGTAAAGTTTTACAGTGTAATATCTGTGCAATCAAGTCGATGATATCGAGTATCCCTGTGGCGAGGGGGGCGTGGTAGAGTGGAGTCTGCAGCGAGGGAACGGGTGCGGAGACGAGCGGTGATAAGGAGGCCAAGTGAATAATGACTAACACCTGTCTTTAATTCTAGTGATTGGTGGGGAGATGGATACAGGAGCCTGCTCACCTGTGAGAAAAGGGTCTATTGTGGAATGCAGAGTGCTGGGCTAAAGGACTGTGTACGGCAGAGAGCCTCACAGGATTTTGAGTTGAATTTTATTTCTGTTAAAAGCCTAATAAAAGCTTTGTGCACCCCATAACTCTGACTTCTTCGTCTTGCTTCAACATCAATGCGGGACACACTGGTGTCGAAACCCGGGACGAGGAAGTCATCACGCCACTATGCAGCAGCCAGCTGGATCAATGCCGCTTGCGGAGCTGGTAAAATCCCTTGCCAGTCTTCACTACTCGCAACATGAGGCACTGATGGATCTCAGGAGGGAACAGGAGGACCGTTTCTGCCTATTGGTCCAAGCGCAGGAGGAAGACCGGCGGGCCGTCCGGAGCTTGCTGGGCCGGGAGGTCCAACCAGACGCAACCCCTCCTATCGTCCACGTCCCGCTGATGAAGATGGGTCCACAGGATGACCCGGAGGCGTTCGTGGACCTCTTTGAGAAGACAGCGGAGGCATGTGAGTGGGATCGCTTTCAGTGGACGGTGTGCTTGATCCCGCTGCTGTCCGGGGAGGCGCAACAGCTCTGTGACGCTTGCCGCAAGTGGCTGATGGCCGAGACACGTGACGTTGGGGCTGTGGTCGATCTGGTGGTGCTGGAGCAGTTCATGGCATGGCTGCCCAGCGGGACAGCCGAGTGGGTCCAGTGCCACCGTCTGATGTCGCTGGAACAGGCCATCCAGTTGGCTGAGGATCATCTGGTGGCATGCCCGGGGTTCGGCTCGCTCGCTCGCTCTCTCTCTCTCTCTCTCTCTCTCTCTCTCTCTCTCTCTCTCTCTCTCTCTCTCTCTCTCTTTCTAAACCCTTCCCTGCCCCTAGATCACAGGGCAATGCACCCCCTCGAGCCCCACAGTGCGGAGCTGGGGTCCTGGGGAACAGACCGCGGACACGAGGGGGCATGGCGGAGACTGCCGGTGCGGTTGCACCACCTTCACCTTCCCCCTCTCTCCGCCAATCTCTTGGCCCTCCTTCTGCCCCTGGGGTGGGGGGAAAGCCTGGGCCGGCCTGCTGGATGTGCGGTATCTGGGCTTCCACTTGGGACATGGGCAGGTGTGTCCCCAAATTGACAAGACTGTTGCGATTGCGGCCTGCCCAGGTCCCAAGACCAAAAAGGAGGTGAGACAGTTCTGGGGCTGGCGGAATACTATAGGAGGTTCATACCCAATTATTCAGAGCTCACCAGCCCGCTGACTGATCTCACTAAAAAGGATGCACCGGATCTGGTCCAGTGAACGGAGCCGTGCCAACAGGCTCTGACCAAGGTAAAGGCTACCCTGGCCGGTGCTGTACAGATACAGCACCATTGAGAAGTAGTGTTTAGCCATTTGTTGGGCTGTCCTCACCCTCCGTTATTACCACCTGGGACGAGAATTCACCCTCTGTTCGGACCACGCACCCCTCCAGTGGCTCCACCACATGAAGGATACCAACGCGCGGATCATCCGTTGGTATCTAGCTTTACAGCCTTTTAAGTTCAAGGTGGTCCACAGGCCGGGGCGCAGTAGCCGACTTCCTCTCTAGTAATGGGGTGCAGGCCGGACGGCCGGACGGCCTAATTCTAGTGATTGGTGGGGAGACGGATATAGGAGCCCGCTCACCTGTGAGAAAAGGGTCTATTGTGGAATGCAGAGTGCTGGGCTAAAGGACTGTGTACGGCAGAGAGCCTCACAGGATTTTGAGTTGAATTTTATTTCTGTTAAAAGCCTAATAAAAAGCTTTGTGCACACCCGAACTCTGACTTCTTCGTCTTGCTTCAACATCTAACCGGGTTACAGTCCCCTACTAAGCAAGCCAGAGGCGAGAGCAGCAAGGAACCAAAACTCCATCGGTGACAGAATGGAGGAAAAAAAAAGTTTTGACAGTTTTGTTCTATTATAAATATTGTATACTGTATTATTATAATTAGACTATTACTGTATATAAACCTCAGGGACACTTTTAAAATAAACGTCAATTGCTTGTTTTTAAAACTGGGATCTGAATGCGCAGAGTCGCAGGTGCTACACCAAACCAGGAATAGCAGAAGTTTGAGCTGGCTTAACTCTTGTGATTAGCTCTCTTGGTATTTAGTAATAATCAAACTTTCCTTATTATCTCAGCATGACTGGGTAGGCCAAGTTTTTAAACATTTAATAACAGTCAAAATGAATATTTGATTCATTTCAGTTGTTTATTTAAATGATTTGTTTATGTAATGAGGCCAAAGACGTCTGCATGTGCCACGTAACAACTGAGCAGCTTGGATGCAATTTTGTCTGAAGCTGTTGTTTCAAGCCAGGTTTTGGGTGGGGCAAATCTGGAAAGGAATGATAACTGCAGCAACATCTGGAGGGGCAGGTGTGAGAGTCAGAACACAGTGCTCCGAATCCTGCTACTGAAATCCACTTAGCTAGTAGGATGGGAGTTTATTACATCAATTTAGTGGCACAAGATGGTTTTGATGTCATGATCTCAGTGTGATTGCCTTTTTGACACCAATTGACCAAGGGAATCCACATGATCTGCTGTTTTTCACTGTATTAATGGAAAAAAAGAAGAAATCAGAGAGTGCTTATAGTGCTAAATTTATGTTTAATTGCAGATAGAGCAGGTTTACATATTAATATCACAACCAATTGTGCGACAAACATCACATTCTAAAGATAAAATAAAAATCATTAATATAAGTTAAAATTTAAAGTATGTGTTTGCTACCTCATTTTGAATTCATGAAATTATTTAGTATTCAAAAGGCATTCTAAATTCAATTCTGAATCATATACAGCCAGCATCAATGGCAGAATAGACTTCATTTCCAGAGGCCAGATGTTTTCAGGCTGAGCCGTGTGGGGAATTAGTCCTGTTACACAACCATTTTGAACCTAATCAGTGTGATTATCTGAAGAATGTCTCTGAAGCATTAAGGTGAAAACTGAAGGATCTCTGTATTAGAAAAAAAAAAAAAAAAACGAATCTCTGGGACAAGCTACATAATATTGATAAGTATCAATTTAGGATTTTTGGAAGTTAATTCATCTTCTATCCTTGTACATATGAGTCCATGGAAGGACAGTCGGGAGATTAACAATGTTCCAGCTCTCAGATGAAAAAATGTCCTCTCGCAGACAGTCAAGGCTGACAGTGGTTATTAATAGGAGGCTGTGGAAGATGATCTCTTAATGGCTGTAAAGTTTGGAGAATGCAGATGTTCCTAAAATCCACAGTGACTGCTTTCACCATAAGGATGAGAATTTTCCTTGTGAGTTCATTGAAAAAACAGATATGTACTTTTTTGCTTTTATTATAAATCATTTGTTTAATAACAAACAAAATATAGGAAAATTTTTATTTTTTTTCCCCTCAGATATCAATCTACATTTCCTTGAATCATGGTCTTTCTGGGATGTATTATTGTAGTTTTATTATTATTACATTTAGTAAATAATGTACATGAAAATCTTTGCAATATAACTATGATACACGCGTGGTCAGAATTGTTGGTACCCTTGGTAAATATGATCAAAGAAGGCTGTGAAAATAAATGTGCATTGTTAATGCTTTATTTTTTTTTTAAATCACAAAAATCTAACTTTTCATTGGAGAATAAGAATTTAAAATGGGGGGAAATATCATTGTGAAATAAATGTGTTTTTCTCAAATACACATTGGACACAATTACTGGTACCCCTAGAAATTCTTATGAGTAAAATATATCTGAAATATATTCTAATTCATATTCACAATTTTGAGCACACCAGCGTGATTATGAACATGAAATTATCCAGCCATGGCTTGTTTCCTGTTTCACAGAAATATAAATAGGAGGGAAACCAAAGGCCAAATTCCAAATTAATCACCCATCACAATGAGGAAAAACCAAAGAATATATTTCTGATGTGCAGCAAAAGATAATTGAGCTTCACAAATTAGTGAAGTGGCTTTAAGAAAAGAGCTAGAGCAGTGAAAATTCCCATTTCCACCATCAGGGCAATAATTAAGAATTTCCAATCAACAGAAAATGTTATGAATCTGCCTGGAAGAGGATGTGTGTCTATATCGTCCTAATGCATGGTGAAAAGGAGAGTTTGAGTGGCTAAAGACTCTCCAAGGATCACAGCTGGAGAATTGCAGAAAAAGGTTGAGTTTCGGGGTCAGAAAACCTTCAAAAAAAAAAGATCAAACAGCACCTACATCACCACATGTTGTTTGGGAGGGTTTCAAGAAAAAAAACAAAAAAACAAAAACAATCTTCAACATATTCAGTTATCAGACACGACTGGAACCTCAAATGGGACTGGCTTCTATGGTCAGATGTAACTGAAAAAAATGAGCTTTTTAGCACCAAACACTCAAAATGGGTTTGGTGAACACGGATAAAAAGTACCCCATGTGTACAATGAAATATACTGCTGTATTTTTAATGTTGTGGGCCTATATTTCTGCTGGAGGTCCTGGACATCTTGTTTAGACACATGGCATCACTGATTTTATCAAATACCAACAGATAAAAAATCTAAAAGTGACTGACTCTGTTAAAAATCTTATAATGGGCCATGTTTGGATCTTCCAACTTAAAAACACAAAAATGGGTCACTGGGCACAAAACCAAGCTTCTGCTGGCCATTTCAGTTCCTTGACCTGCACCCTATAGAAAATGAGTGAGGTGAACTGAAGAGCTGGGAATCTAAAGGGTCTGGAGTGATTCTGGAAGAAGGAATGGTCTCTGATCTCTTGTCAGGTGTTCTCTAACCTCATCAGGCATTATAGGAGAAAATAACAATGCGATTTATTTCCACAGCCTTCTTTGATCATATTTACCAAGGGTACCAACAATTCTGACCACATGTGTATGTAATTATAAATTAAGTAAAATCTATTCTCGAGGTCAAAAAGGACAATTGTGTGCCAATGACCTTTAGAAATGGCACATATTGCACATGCTGTCATTTAGTTTAGAAGAGCAATCAGTCGTCAAATGCCCATCAACCCTGATGAAGAGCTTCATTTTTTTCTTTACAATGGCCACCAAGTTTTTGCTGTTTAGAAAACAACTAAGGTGAGTATAACAGTGAAATTAAGATACAGAATAATACAGTTCAGCTGTGTTTTAGGGATGAACACTACCACTTCAAACCTACAATAATGCAGATTTAATTCTATACATTGATGTATAGAAAATATTTTATCCATGCAATGAAATTTATATATTTTATTACATGTGACTATCTTTTATTACAGTGTCCAAATACTTTTCCAGAGCCACTGTTCAATGTAATGAAGTCAACATACACAATGGGAAATATTTATCCATCCAACTCTCCTTTCTCAGCCATTCCACCATTTCTTCCAAAGTCAATTATCTAACCTCTGCCATGTGCTAAATCTAGTAATTCATTTGTGTATTTTATGGCAGTTGTCCCCTTAGAAAGTTCATTCAGACCATGATGAGACTGCACAAATATTTCTGCTATGTCCCATCTTGGTGTAAGTGACTTCATCTTTTATTGGGAAGATGCTTTACGATCTTGTTCTCAGTATGTCCACAGGAAGCCTTTTAGACAATCACACAAACACACATACAACTGCACACAATGGACCAGGGAGCACCTCTGAAGGACATCTCAATAGACATAGCGATAAGTGAGGAGGAGGAGAAGCAGCAACTCTTGGAGCAGCGTGAAAATAATCCAAACGATACTCCTGGTGTAACAGAAGCGCACACAAAAGGACAGGATTCATTGGCTACTCACAGTAATACAAAGGCTCTCATCAAGGACAGGGACCCAAAGGGGATCAACAAGTGTCTTAAGGTGAGTCATACAGTCAACACAGTGCAGACTAATGGCCTGCTGCTCTTTTCAGGCTTTTAAGACATTTATATGTACATTATGTATATATACTGTACACACACACACACACACACACACATATTGGTGGGGTTTTTGAAAATCATTGTGTGCCTCAGTTTGTACTGTACAGACTACAGTATGACATTCTGACTGAAAACTATTAAACTTTTCCATGTCAATACAATTGTAATATATAAAACACATATGAAAACTTACCCAATACCCTTATGAAAATTAACCATGGTTTTACCACCAAAAAAAATTAAATAAATAATGGTTACTATAGTTAATGGTAACCACAAATTTTTGTTTTGTTACACTAACCATATAGGCTAGTTTAACCATGGTATTCGTAGTAAAACTATGGTTATACAAATGGTAATCAATTAACCAATAATAATAATAATAATAATAATAATAATAATAATAATAAAATAATAATAATAAAAAATAAAAATAAAAAACTGGTTACTACACTTTTACTACAATAAAACCAAGGTTAATTAATAAACCCAAGGGTATAAATAGGACAGCTTGTCTCAATCTGGTATTTATAAAAGTAACAGTTAAATTTTTCAGTTTGTCTATCGTAATTACCAATTACATACTTAAAACTTACCTGAATGTATTTCAGTATTGCTGTTTCTTAAACAGCCTGTGGTGAATTGCTGTGATACAAACTCACACCTGAATTATAAACAGTGGGCGCTACTACGTTAGTAATACCACACTGCCCTCTTATGTTAAATAATGGTATTGCAAGACTTGCAAAGACAAATACACACAGGTTTCATTCACTCAGAGTAAAAAGTTATCGGTCCAAAGCCATGGCGCCCTAAAAATAGCTTTCCTGATGATGTGTCTACTCAGGTGACCTTTGAGGATGTGATAGCGGAGCCGGCTTCAGTGAGGAGCTTTGATAAGGTGTGGCTGTGGAGTCATGCTCTGTTTGAGGTGTCCAGACTCTGGTTTTACCGCATCGTTTCGCTGCTGCTCGCGGTGCCGGTGGCGCTGGCTGCAGGCCTCCTCTTCGCTGTCCTCAGCTGTCTACATATTTGGTGGGTCATGTGTGAACGAACAGTAATAGCCTACCAATAAAGCAACATTGTGACAAAATCAACCTGTATAATAACTAGTTATATATTACATTATAACATTGTATTACCTTAGTTAATGTTAACATAACAATAGATAACATGAACTCACAATAAACAACACTTTTACAGTACAGTAACCTTATTTAATTCTAATTTCTCCATGTATTCATTTTCAAAAATAAAATTCATTTTAATTATTATTATTATTATTATTATTGAAAGTGTTAACATAAGTCTAAATAAATGTTTATTTATTTATGTGAATAAATAAGCCTTAATATTGTGAATTTATTTATTTATTTTATTTTTTTTGTTAGTTCATGAGCTCATGTTAATATAAAACCTCACTGTTAAGTATTGCCTGTGCACATATAAGCAAAAGAAAATAACAGTATTTTAATCAATAGTTACTATAGTAACATTCCTTGTCTTTTAAGCCTGTCAAAAATTAAACCTCATCCCTAACAGCTTTCAGAGTGTGTGATGTTTTCCCCTTTTGAATGTGTTATTATTACACTAGTTTTGTTTAAAAAGATTAAGGCCATTGACACACTTACACTATAGTAACAGAGCAGATGTGAGAGATCTGTCAAGCTTAGACCATTTGAGGTGACTGCTATACTTCCCTCTGTGATTTAGCATAGACAAAGCTGGTACATTTCCTGTTCATTTTAATTTGAATCATGTGGGTCTGGGTTTAGAGCCTGTGGAACATCACATATGATGTCATTTTCCAGGAGCAGTAATTGCAAAGTGCACTTAAAATGGCATGGTTTGTCAAGTAAATCAATATATTTGTCATAAAGGCTTATCTGACACCAAAGCACAGCCAAGAAAATGTAGTCAGCTGTGTCAAAATCTGGACTGAAGTCTAAAAGAAGACCAGAAAGCTAATGATGATGTATCTGCCTTCTCTCCTTTTTAGGCTGATAGTTCCCAGTGTGCAGATTTTGGTCATTAACCTGCACTGGATAAAGGTGGTCTGGCATAATGTGCTGGACATTGCAATCTCCCCCTTCTTCCGAAGTTTCGGGAAGTGCTGTGGATTCATCAGAATCAGTTTGGAAAAATATTAACCCCATTTCAGAACTAAAAAATCAGCTTTTAAAGGGGATTCTTAAAATGGCATCATGTACATCATATACAAGTAAATGTCTCTTCAGTTTCATATGATTTTGGAAATGCAATTTCTGCATGTTTGAAACGTTTTTGTTTAAACTGAGAAGGTTTTTATCATTTCATCATTTTTCATTGTGTCTAAGTATGGAGTGCCTAATCTTGGCAATATAATAGTTGTATTGATCACTTGTAATGAAGGCAATGTAAGACTTGTTGTAATTAAGAAGTTACTGATTAATGAAAAGAATGGCTTACTGAGATAATAATAGTAACAGATATAATAGTTATAAATAAAATTAATAATGTCTAACAATTTACACTGATTTATAATGTTTTATAATTATTCCAATACTGAATATTTGCCATGTATTTGCTAAAAATTAGTGTTGGGAAGCAGAACAAATAAATCACAATTAATCATGTATGTGTGTGTGCTGTGTATATTTATAATGAATATATAAATACACACACATACAGTATATATTTAGAAAATATTTACATGTATTTACTATTTATTTTCATATAATTAGTTTTATATATATATATATATATATATATATATATTTAATATATGAACATAACATATTTTTCTTAAATATACACATGCAAGTGTGTGCATTTATATATACAAAATAAATATACACAGTACACACACATATATTATGTACAGAAAAACTTTTATTTTGGATGTGATTAATCGTTGCCCAGCACTACTAAAAATATAATAACAAACTACATTTATGAAATGGCCTAACAATAACTATTTGAAAAAAGCATCATATGGTCTTTTTTGGCATTTCATTTATGCTAATTTTTAATGATTACTTGATGATACTGAATATTTGCCATGGATTTGCTAAAACAAAACACATTTATGAAATGGTCTAACCGTTTAAAAAAACATCATATGGCTTTTTGTGCCTTTCATTTAATATTTGTGATTAGATGCATTAGAACAACATGCATAGTACATGGTGATTATGCCTCTGAATATTAAAATATTAAACTAAAGGTGAGTAAATTGTGCACATCGTGAAATATTTTTGTTGTTGTAAACACTTTTAGGCACAAAATAGGAAGGAATTGTGCACAGCAAGACTACACCATGTAAATATATACATTCATTGATGACAAATTTTGACTAGGGGTGAAAATGGGATGAATGAGGTTGTGAGTGTCTGATTGACAGTTACATGACTAAAAGAAGACTGTCATTTTCTATGCTGGCCTTTTTAAACAGATACACGATCAGTCTCGAAAAGGCACATTTGCATACCAATGATGCTTGCATCCATCCCATCTACTTTCTTTGTCACCTTTTTAATTGTAGTCATCATTTGTACCATACAATTGATGAGATATTATGTATAAAGATGAGCCGGTGCAATTCACTGGTTCACACTTGAGACAAGGTGATAAATGAGCATTACCAACATTCCTCCAAGTATTTAAGAATGAATAAAATAAAAACAATAAGTCTCATGAGGAAAAAGCTGCTTATAGGAGAGTTTGTGAATAGGTTTCACCTGCTTTAAAAACAGTGGCGATTACTCAGCTTTGGCTGCTGAAAACAAATACATTTAACTCGATCTTTTCAAGCATGAGCTTTGCATATCAGTACAGCAGCCAGCTTCTAATTTTGGCTCGCACGTTTAAATATTCTCCCGCTTCAAATTTCACTCTGGATTTAAATGAGTGCTTGTTAATGTTGTCAAGCCTAGAGCCGCCTGTGGATCTAAAGACAAGGATGGTTCACTCCCTACAGTTATAAACGGTCCCGCTGATATAAACAGTAGACAGGCATGTCTGGGTGGGGTATTTTTGTGCCTCTCTCCCTCAGGACCTGAACCCATCCCATCTCACAGAACACTGAAAATATTTCTCTAATTAGCAGAAAGACACACCACACACACCTCTGGCACATTTACAGCCCCCTGTTCCTATTTTTGGCACATCTGAGTAAAGAATGTTCAAAACCCCTTTTTATTATCTTCTAATGTCATTCATTATAAAGAGAGTTGTCATAATGAAAAGTGTTGCATGGTAACTGCATAGTTACACAAAACCTGAAACTGTTACAGAATTAGTGGTTATTAAATAAAAAAGGTTATGTATTGTTAACTAAAGTTAATACCATAATAAAACATGTTTATGTGAAATACAATAAATGTTAACTGAAATTAAGATATTAAAAATTTATGAAATTTTTTTTTCAGCTACTGACTAAGGCCACTTTTTTCATTTTCATTTAATTCACCTTGGTGTACTAAAATAACTAAAACTAAAACTGAAATAAAAAAAGAATAATAACTAAATAGTCATGTTTTAAAAATCATTTTTATATTAACCAAAAAAACAAACAAAACAACTGGAATTAAAATGAAAACTAATTAAAAATATTAAGTTAAAACAGTATCTCAATACTTAAATAACACAAAAACAGAATAGTTTAATGCACCTAATATTAATGCTTTGAAAATGGCACTCTGTATTGTAAAAAGTATTATACTTCTGACTTGAATTGAGCCTTTGGGCATCAGTTTTCAGAGCAACACTTCACAGTGGAAATTCATGCCACTGTGCAACTCCTGCCTGGCTGACCCCGCAGCCGTGTGTGAAATGTGACACGGCCCCTGGTTTCCCTTCAAGAGGTGCTTTTACCAAGTGTGTGAGTTATGGACTGGGGAGTATGGGCTGTGTGGGGCAGAATAGGTAATGGGTGGGGGTAGAGGAGGGGTAACATACAGTAGGGTGAGACAGTCGGCGTGAGCGAGAGAGAGAGACAGGACCCTTCTTTAGACAGGAGCCCCGGATGGCGCAGCTGTCCCTAGCATTCCAGGCGTGTCGTCAGTCCACAGATTGGAGAATTAAAAGGAACTAGGGACTGCGGGGCCATTCTCACACTTTTCCTTTGGTGGCTGACTTAGTTTGCTTTACTCTTCTTCTTTCGGGCACTTCTGCATTACATCTATCCCACTCCGACCAGTCTTGGGCCAGAGGCCCCCAATATGGCGGACCAGTATAACACCAACGAGGAGAAAATCCTGAAAGATAGTCACACCAAGGAGATTGATTTGATCAACAGGGACCCTAAGCAGATCAATGAAGATGTTGTGAAGGTACGTTTGTGGTAGTTTTGGTTTTACAGTAGTTCTGGTGTGTTTCAAAATTTGGCACTGAATCTTAGATGATAATTTAAACTGAAATGCCATTTAAACAAAAGAGAACTTTGAAAGTATGTGCATAAGCAGATAGCTTGTGCAAAAATAAAACTACATTATCTTTTTATGCCAAAATAGCCCAATAAGCATATATTTGACAAAAATATATATATTTAACTTTATAAGAAACTGATAAAGAATGCAAACAATTCACTAACTTCCTAAACGGTGGAATCGATACAGGTGGATTGGTGGTCTGGTCCTTAGAGACAGATTTGCTTGCGTGTGAGCTGCACAACACTTTATGCTGTAGCTACAAGGCATGACCCAAAAATAGCACTAAACCTACTTCGTCTGGCATGACAGGCCATACTATCAGTATTTATAGAAGGAGGTAAAAGGGTGTGTCAGACAGCAAAATGTATTGCTTCTTCCCATGTGTTTTAATAATTCACTAGATTAATAGGGGAAATTGTGAAATGTATTTAATTTTGACTATTGATCTATGTCCAAATCATAAATTACAGTCTGGTATTCTTTCACTGTTGAATGTGAGTGTAAGATCACTGTAATGCTTAGCAACACTGTTACTACAATAGATCTTGGTGATATTACGTTTGCAAGAAATATGCATAAGTGAGAAATAGCTTTTGGTGTTAATGCTTTGCTTTATATTTGTTGTTTTATTGGTTATATATATATATTTGATCAAAACTACAATAAAAACAATAATTTTGGGAAATACTATTACAATTCAAAATAGCTGTTTTCTATTTGAATATATTTTAAAATGTAATTTGTTGCTGTGGTTGCGAAGTTGAATTTTCAGCAGCCATTATTTCTGTCTTCAGGGTCACATGATTGTTCAGAAATCATTCTAATATGCTCAAAAATACTTAGCATTATTATCTGAAAGTTAATAAAGTTTTGCTGCTTTATATTTTATTTATATATATTTTTGAAAACCATGATACAGAATACAAAGTTCAGAATTTTTTTGTAACAATGTAAAAGTATGTACTGTCACTTTTTCTTAATTTAATGCATCCTTGCTTAATAAAAGTAAAGTTCATATTTATTTATTTATTTATATGTATTTTTATTTTTATTTTCTGTAATTTTACGTTTCGAATCATCTCTGTCTTATTCAAGAAATTGGGTTTAATTTCAAATGTTGTTAATGCTACGTTATACTTGTCTTAACTACATTTGGCATATTTACCAAAGATCTGATTTTTATTTCAGCACTTAAATAGATGTTACATAAAGATTTGAAAAAAAACGTTCTGAAATACTTCCTCTTAAATACTCTCTAGTTGTTATGAGATTGAAGCAAAAATAAACAAGGTGCCAGACTGCCTTCTACTGATAGGGGATTCTGATATCAAATGTCGCTGTTTGAAGAATTAATCATCATCCATTTTAGGAGTACAAGCAGAAGAGAACCCATGCCACATGCTTGCCAAATCACTGACACTGACTATTGATTGCAAAATATACTAAGCAGGTTTTGGCAACAAAGACCCTGCCCTGTTGAAAAAACCAACACAAGCATGGCAGCTGGTTTGAGCTGGTTTAAGCTGGTCCTGAGCAGGTCCTGAGCTTAAACTAGCTCAAACCAGCTGCCATGCTTCAAAACATTCATAACCAGCAGCGTATGCTGGCATTTTCAACAGGGTGTTATTTTTTTCAATTTTATTTGTACTAACCAGCAAATGTTACCATGTCTTTTTTCCTCCAATCATTCAAGGTGGATTTTGAGGATGTGATAGCCGAGCCCGATGGCACCCACAGTATGGATGGAGTGTGGAAGGCCAGCTATACCACCTTCACCGTCTCCAAGTACTGGTGCTACCGTGTGCTGTCGGCCATCTTTGGCATCCCAGTGGCACTGCTGTGGGGCTTCTGCTTTGCCTGCATCTCCTTCTGTCACATTTGGGCAGTCATGCCCTGCATTAAGAGCTATCTGATCGAGACCCAGTGCCTGAGTCGAATCTACTCTCTCTGCATCCATACCTTCTGTGACCCCTTGTTCGAAGCTCTAGGGAAAATCTTCAGCACTGTACGGGTGGCGTTACGCAAAGAGGTTTAGATTTCGTAGACAAGTCAAGGTTTACATGTTCAGTCCTTGGAGGAAAAAGTTTTATTTTACAAATATCTAATTTTGGAGTGTGGATTTTGAGATCCTTAAAAATGAAAAGACTACACGAATAACAGAATGCTGTTAATCCTATGCAGTGTTTTGTATGTTCTCAGTTTATGTTAGAGGCTTTGGGAGCAATTCAGGATTAGGCCACCTGCATTTTCAGAGAGACATATGATGAAAGGCCTCTCTGACCGACAATGGAGAATAAGTCTTATCTGATATCATGTGGTTTCTCTCTTTAAGTGTGACAGGTTTAAAATGGGATGCTGCTGAGTGTGGGATTTTTATCATGACAATGTCAGATATATTCTGTACAACTACTAATTAAAAATTTAAGTATACATAATAATGGTTTGATTTGTGTTTTCTTGTTATAGATTTTATTTTTTTCTTTTCCCAATTTTCTACATTACAACAACTAATTAAACATGAAATTTTATGTCCCCGATTCTGTCACTGAATGGGACACTGAATAAATTTTATGTCTCTAAACTGATGCCATGAATTTATGATGAAATATGTTTTCATGAACATATTTCATCAAAACACTTTCCCCTTAATAAATACCATATGGTTCAGCTGTAAAAAATAAATGAATAAATAAATAATAATAATGTTATGACTTTGCAATTCGATCTATTTGCTTTCAACTCCTCACTTTAGTTGGCTTATTATACTCCACTTTTCAACACATTTACTCACAGTTAGACATATCAACACACAATTTATTTCAATAAATAAAAGCTACAGCTACACATAGTGAATGTAAATAGGCAGTATATTTTCCAGGAGGAAATATCAGTAGCTTTTGAAATAAGAAAGTAACAAGCATTTCAGTGAATAGTGTACCTTATAAAATAAATATTTTCTGCTGTTAATACTGCCTTTAGCTTTTTATTTACCCTTCTCATCTTGCAGCACTCATAAACAATTATGTGAAATTCACTTGTCCTCTTGTAAACGTGTTTTCTTTAGAATATTTTATAAAGATGAAGCAACAAACATAGGCTGAAATCAAAGTTATTAGAGCGATATTAAGCAAAATATGCAACTGGAATAAACACTTTAATCTCATTGAACAAACACTCTCTCTTACAAGACAAACAACCATAAAAGTGAAGGAGCAAACAACCAGTCCTTCACTTTTGAAAATAAATCGGATGTTTGCCATGTTTGATTACCATGATGCACTGAAGAAATATTTCGCAAAGAGATGTGGTCCTTTGGGCATGACAGTAAAGTTTACATGTAAAATGGTAAAGGACAGTGATAACAACATAAACATGTATGTGCCAAAAATGAAAAGTGCATGGGTTTCTTAAAACAAACAAAAGTAAACTCTTTTGACAAGTGAAGTTCATTAAAAAGAGCAACTGGCCATGTTTCTCGTTAGGTTTCAGAAGATTCATGTGTCATCAACATCTTGTTTTCATCTTTGTGTTGTTAACCTTCTCGTCTCAAACCCATATGTGAAGTGTTTTGTGTAGTGAACAACAGTTGCTTCCTCATGACCCATAAAACGATATAACCTGCTGTCATCTTCGATACAATGTATGTTAAACTTGATTTTTCACAATAAGTAGTGCAATTTTCTTCTCACTGACTTTTTTCGTGAAGGGGAGACATGAGGATGAGTACTGTAAATAATGAAAATTTCATTTTTGGATGAACTATCCCTTTAAGGTTTTTGCATGTTTACATCATATCAGGGCTATTTACACTTGGACACTCTAAAACACACTTAAGAGCGACAGAAATACGATCTGGTGGTTTGAGACTCGGCCAAGTGTAAATCCATCTGGCTGTTCAGGCCACATATGCAAACTTTGCTTCTCCTAAACATATCTACGTCAGCGCATGGAGGTTTTGTGAGCCCCAAACAGAATGTGGCACATTATGGTTGTTATCTATTGTACCACAATTGTCAAAGCTAATTTAGCCACGTCCTGTTTTTATGAGCCACATCAAATGCAGCCAATTTTGGTGCCCGGCACCAAGACACATTTATGTGGCCAAAGCAAATGTGCATGCACAATCAGATAGCAATTCAAACGATGTGTGACTAAATGTAAACAGACCCATAAACATGGTCTGGAATCGAATGACATTCCTTCTGTAATGTCTAGAAACACAATACATGAAGGCATGGAATAGGTTACTGCTGCTCAAAGTCCTCAGAGATAAGAAAACGAAGCAGAGCAATGAAAATGACATTCTGAATAATTCCAAACCGAAAACACAGCTGATGGTGACATTTGAAGTCTTGTGTGGGTTTATGTTTGAGCTTTCCTGTCTGGCTTTCAAAAATGTGAAAAACTGGCTTTGAGGTATGGAACATCTGGTTTATGTGACAGAGGTCTGGGTGATACTGCGCTGGCTGCTGGTACTTTTGATGACGTAGGTGGAGGAGTTACTCTTACGGGAATCTTGCTCCGGATCATAGCGGCATTGAGAGGATTTCAGATAGAGCGTGGAACAGCACAGTAGGTTCTGCTTCAGGTCATGAAAGAGATGCCCAGCAAAAAACATGTAGATCCAGGGGTTACAGCAGCTGTTCAGACTGGCCAGCAACATGGAAATGATGAAGGGCATTGCTGTGGAAGATAAGAAGACAGCTTTAAAAATACAATGAAAAGAGCAGAACGTTGAACTTCAACTGTGTGGTCTTGTTTTAACCTGTTAGATTCAATATTCTGCATTGGCATTGCTTTCAAAATCTTGTGTCTTATGATAAAAAATACACATTTCACCTTTAAAAGACAAAAGTCAACAATTTTCACTCCATTCAGATTCCTGGTAAATTTCACAAACAGATACAAACAGCAAGCAACACACTGAATTAAATGTGAAATTCTATAGTAGAAAAATATACCTTAATGTATAATGCATTATAATTATTCATAATGTGTGTTGTAATACATTATATTTTGTTGTTCTATAAAATTATAACCAGATTTGAAAATGCATAGTGTACAATGCATTATACTGTATATGTGCATTACAAGGCATAATTAATGTATTAAAACTACTTTTATAATGCATTATACATAAAAGCTCTAAGTAAAGTGTTACCGAAAATTTAAATGGTATTATTTTAAAATATACTCCAATACTATTTTGATTTATTTCCATTTTTTACAATAATAAAAAAAAAAAAAACATTTTTACAATGCATGAATATGGTTTAGCTATATTAAAATTATTTTCTTAATTTGTATTTTACACAAGCACAAAGGTTGATTCCATAAGCGTGACATTTAGAGTACTTTGATTTAGAGCTATTTGATGTGAAAGATATACTGTTAAAGGGTTTTTAAGGTTCTAAAATAAAAAATTATTGGAGTACAATTTACAATAATGTACTATTTCAGTCTTCTAAATTTCAAGTTTAATTTAATGCATTTCTGTTTATTTGTAATTAAGAGAAAATTGTTTCAAAGTAAATCCTACACCACTTTTTAAGCAGCTAGTGTCCTATATTTAACTTCTCACAGAGCACTTCCTTACTGTATCTGATATTATAGTGCACCTCAAATATGAATAAACTGATATTCTGGGGAAGATGAAAATATATATCTGGGCAGACATTACACACCAATTCAACAGTCATTTGTAAATCGACCGATTTATTTTGGCTACAGTATCCCGATAAGGGTCTGTGCTGTTTATCATTAGAAGTCTAGAAATGGGAGGAAAAAAAGTGGCAAAGCTTCATTTAGCACAGTGTCCCAAGCTCTGACGTGCTTTATCACTCCCTGCAATCTATGCATACACAATGTGGCATTAAAAATAAATTGGTATGAGAAGCATGCCGTGAAACAACTTCTTTATTATAAAAACAGTGTTGGTGGACCGTGGTGTAAACAGAAGAATCTGTCACTGAGCTTCTTTAAGATCTTTCACAAACAAGACAAATTTAGACAGAATAAACAACACGTTGTTTGCTAACTCATAACAATCCTGAAAGATCTGTTAAGCCAGAAAGCAAGAGATGATTGACTGAGGTAAACTCATTTTGCTTCTATTGTGTTTGGGAATCATGGGAAAGAGGTGTTTTCAAGCATGAACCGAAAAGAAAAAACCCTTAGCCCTTATTGTTTTTATAAAACGATGGCAGCAACAGGACACAACTGTTCAAAAGTGTGGGTTTGTAAGTTAAAAAAATATATATTTTTATTCAGCAAGCACACATTAAATTGATCAAAAATGTCTCAAGTATGCCTTGTAATGAACCTAAGTAAGACAAAAATTGCCATCTATGTTCAGAGGTTTATGCTTAAGAAAAAAATATCCAAAACCTGCAACTCAAAACACACAGAAAACCTGGCACAAAAATAAATAAAAAATCTGAGCACAAACACGGTTTGAATCAGCAGAATACTTACATGACTTTGCAATGCATGGCAACATGGGTAGTCCTTAAATACTATTGTTAGTGTGCAAAGAGGAAATGAGAACCAGGTGATAGTAATCACAAGTCTCATTAGTATTCTGGTGGTGAACTGACTGTATACTGCGATTAAACGTGACATGCCTATTGCGGTCTAACATATATGGGCTATTAAAAAAAATCCCCTTGAGAAATTTTTCTGTCTGGATGACCTCACTTTGTCAAAACGATGATGCATGAGGTAAAAAAGAAGAATCTGATACATGAACCCATCTGAGCCCTTTCCCCAAAATCTTTCTGAAAGTATACTGTGGTGCATTTTAAAAAGATCTGACTGTGTCAGGAATAGACAAATAACCAAATTGTGCTGGTTGGGTGACGTTGGAGAAAAAAAAACGGTGGGAAAAGCATCCAAAGAAAGGAAGGAATATCTTGAAGATCAATGTGTTTTTTTTTTCTTTCCAACCTTACAGTACACCAGAGACTCTACAGCACAGCAAAAGGAAATTGGAGCAAAAAGAAGATGGTGAGAACATCTTCAAATATAGCTTATAAACTATGAAGCCACACATTCTTGTGCATTCATGTGCCAACACAGGTCTGAATATGGATATTGTTGGGAACTAATTCCCAACATTCAACAAACAAGCAACAATGTCCATCGCAGTAGAAAAGCAAACTTGGCAATTATAAATAATATACAGTGATCAAAAAAAGTTCAAGACCCAAACAGATTGACAAGAACTTGTTCAATGTGGTTCTGTGCACTTGTGTGGTCATCCGCATAAAACCTACAGACATGAAGTTTCTGGGCTTGATCCGTTAGTCTCTCAGAGAAAAGGAAATTGAATTTAGAAATGAAGGAGTAAGCAACAAACCTAGATGGGGCTTTGGTCAAGTGTATTGCTTTTCTGTTTGCTACCTCCTATTTGTGCTGAGCTTACAGGCATCCGAAAAAAACAGGGCAAGATGTACCATCGGCAGTTGGATCAATGAACATAGAGAGAATGAAAGAGAATATTCTTTAATATGAAGCTCTAAAAAAGAGTTTCCAGGCTGAAAAAGATTTTTTTAATTAAATTAAATTAAAATTTAAATAAAATAAAATAAAATATAAAAACAAGTAGGATTCACAGAACATTTTAGATGGATGCAAAGATAGATGATCTACTATAGTACATTTTTTTTTCCATCAGGCTAAAAACTATTACAAGATGACTATACTTGGTCTTAAAATACACTGCATTTATTTGAACAAAAATACAGTAAAAATAGTAATATTGTGAAATGTAAAATAATTACAATTTTACTTTTAAAATAAACATTTAAATAACTGTTGTTTTATTTTTATTTTTAATAAATTATAAAATATAATTTATTTCTGTGTTTATTTCTGCAGCCGTTACTCACATAATCTTTTGGAAATCATTTCAATATACTAATTTGGTGCTCAAGATACATTTCTTCTTATTATTAATTTTGCAAACGATTGTGCTTGTTAATATTTTTGTGGAAATGGTAATCTTATTTTCTTTGATGGAAAATTAGAAAGGTTAAAAGACAGAATTTATTTAAAATACATATTTTTGTTACTCTGTGAAAGTCTTTATTCTTACTTTTGGTCTATCTAATGCATACTTGCTGAATAAAAGTATTAACATATTAAAAAAGAAAATCATACTGACCCCAAACTTTAGAAAGGTAGCACTTAAATAAAGATAAAACCTACAACTCAACCCCTTATTTTAGGAGCCCTACAGGTCATTTGTCCAAATGTTCATCTGATTTTTAGATTTCTGCAAAGATTTATACTGTTCAGAAAAAGGTGAAATGCTTAGTGGAAAGTTGTTTTACTCTTGTAATTCAAGTAAGTGTCATGGAGATGAGAACAAAACTAGTAGCCAAACCTGCGATGACATTGCCAAACCCAACATTAGTCTCAAAATTAAAGCAATCATACATAAGTTCAACTGGAAGACACTGTTGTCAGCTGTCATTTAATCTTATTAGAGCTGCAGATAAGCTTTGAACACATCAGATCATCAGTGTTTTAAAACTCATCCCTTGGTCTCCGCCAGAAGAAACAGCTCTTTTTTCACACATTCAGGGAAATGTCATTAGTAACTGCATTCCACTATGACTGTGTCAAACACTGTTGATGCATAAATCTCTGCAGTGTTGTCCTAATATTTAGACTGTGTGATCGTTTTGCTGAATTTGCCATGATGTGAATATTTTCACATAAGTATTGATACGAGTGAGTATCTCACACTCTCTTTTCTCTGGGTCTGATAATGTTTAATCTTTGTCTCTGAAGTGTGTGACACGTGACCTCACCTTAATCTCTTTATTGCTGCAAGACAAACATGGTAAAACTCATGGCAAGAACATTGTTCACTGACATTTTCTTTCAAACACACATAAGAAACCATGCAGTACACTGTAAAAAAAATTCTGTAAAATTTACAGTAAAAAACCAGCAGCTGTGGTTGCCGGAATTCTACCATAAAAAATACAGTAACAACATTTTAGGTTTTAACTTAAATTTACAGTTAAATACCGTAATTTCATTACCAAACCTATTAAAGTACTGAAATATGTTTTGTACCTTTGAAATACACTGATAACCACCAAATGCAGAAGGTGATGAGAGAGTCACATGATGAACCAAAGCCCATCACAAGCAGCTTTTAAATAATAACATATATATAGAATATATATAGTGAACAGTGTCATTCACATAAGAACTAAACACCATCATGGTGAGACTCATTAAACTGAAATATGCAATAAACATTAATTGGTAACACTTTATTTCGATAGTCCACTTTAGACATTCTACTAACAGTAAGTAACTTTGCAACTACACGTCAACTAGCAGTCATTAGAGTATTAGTAGACTGTCTGTTTAATAACTTCTAACACTTTATTTTGATGGGTCCACAACATACAACATACTGTGTATCAGGAACTTTGCAAGTATATGTCAATTTACTCTACTAACCCTAAACCTACCCTACTGAGAGTTAGTAGACATGTAGTTGCTAATTAATGAGAATTAGTTGAGATGTAGTTGACATGTACTTACAAAGTTACTTATAGTTAGTAGAATGTCTAAAGTGGACTATCGAAATAAAGTGTAACCCATTAATTTAACAACATTAGATGTAACATACAACCCTAATAAACATAACTGATAAGAAAATACTAAGAAGAAACATAGTTATTTCAAAGAAAAAACATCAAATTCAAACAAAATTTGAAATGCAACGCAGGGAATTCTGGGAATTCTGTTTTTCCCTGTAAATTTTACAGGAACTTACTGTTAACCATTTAACAGGTTTTTACTGTTAAAATCACAGTAATTTTTTACAGTGTACCCTTAACGATTTGGTAAGCTGATAAGTTTTAGGGCTTCTAAATGTCTCTTGTCTACTGAAGATCTGGGGCCTCATGTATAAATTAGTAAATTGCGTACGCACATTTCTATGCCCGTTTTGTGCGTACACAATTTCCCACATACATATTGGGATTTATAAAAAATAAACTTGGTGTAAATATGTGCGCACCGTACGGGAACTCTAGACCGTGCGTACGCACACTTTTACTGGCGTACGAATGAATGATTTCAGACGAGTGTTCATTTTGGCAGCCATTTTTGATTTAGTGTTAGTCTTTATCTTGAGATGAAAATGCTTAATGGTCTGAGTCACATTTTAGAATTTAATAGTTTTAGTCGACGAAAAAGTCATTGCATTTTTGTCAATTTTTAGTCAGTTACCAACATTTATTTTGGTAGCCATTTTATATGTAAGAAAGGAAGGAAAGGACATGACATGACATGTGGCCTAGTATGGTGACCCATACTCGGAATTTGTGCTCTGCATTTAACCCATCCACGTGCACACACACAGTAGTGAGTAGTGAACAAACACACACACACCGTGAACACACACCCGGAGCAGTTGGGGGTTCGGTGCCTTGCTCAAGGGCACCTCAGTCGTGGTATTGAAGGTGGAGAGAGCGCTGGACATTCACTCCCCCCCCCCTACAATTCCTGCCAGACCTGAGACTCAAACCTGCGACCTTCGGGTTACAAGTCCGACTCTCTATCCATCAGGCCACGAACCAGAGCCATAAACGACTGTATTTAAATGAGATACTCTATACAATAGACATTTTGGACTGCTGTGTGTCACTAGCATAGCCAGAAATGTCTAAGTGCGTGGGCCTACTTAAAACTGGGTGGGCCAGGTGTGTAGCACATGAAAACTGCATGTCAAATTGCCAACAAAAAATACTGCACCAAGATTCATTACACAGTACTTCTAAAGCATGCATTAACATTAGTAATTTGTTATGTTAATGTTCGTTTCAAAGTTTACTAATAGGACATTATTAAAATTAAAAGTTGTATCTGTTAAAATTTCCCTGAGCTGGTTAACAAAGATGAATAATCACGGTAACAAATGTATTGCTAATCTTAGTTAATGCATTAACTAACCTTAACAAAAGGAAGTTTACTGTAAAGCATTACCTCAGTCTGAAACAATGGAGCTTTGCAGATGATTTCATAAACAAACGTCAGTCAGTTCACGTGCACCGAGGACCGCAGAAATGTGCAGCTGCAAATTAAGCAGTTTGTTGTGGCCACCAGGATCTAGCACAATCTTTATGCGTTTCTTTCTACAAAGGACACATCTGTTTAGCGGATCAAACACTGTACCTATGCTAATATGATGTTTCAAACACATTGGTTCAGAAGTTTCCGATCAATAAATCCAGCACCCTCAGGTGTACTGTCGGGTTTCATTGTAGACGGTCCGGATTTATTGCTAAGACTTTTTTACTTTTTAAAGAATTGATCTGATTTATGTTTGCTTCGCTAGGCTATTTTCAAATTTAACTTCACAAACGCGGGCATTTTACTATTATATCCTTACGTCTTAAACATAGGTAGTAAACATAACATTGTGGGTGGGACTAACAGAAACGGAGAATCATCATTTTGACAAGCATATGATGATATGCACCTATAGGAAGAGGGAAAACTAAGAAACGACCTGTAATTGACCATGAAAACAAGCGTTTAATTTTGTCAATAAATAAAGTTACAGTGAAATAATATGTTCATTATTATCGTTTAATAAATTACATCCATTTGGAAAATTACAAACTTCTCATTGGGTGGGCCCGGGCCCACCCGTAGCACCGAGCACTGATCACGATTCCGCCTATCCCGCCTTCACTAACTTTAAGTTAATCGACACCGAACTGTGACTCGCAGGAAAAACAGGACGTCTGGTTACCCTATCCCTAACCCTTCAGGTGCTGAGGCCATTGTTTCAGATCACTATAGTTCGCATTTTGGTAGCCTCGTCCACTGAGGCTGCCACACTGAGATATGCGAACGCCCCTCATCCGATTGTAATCCAATGACAGGGACACACATTATGAAAGACAAGACAGTTCATTTTAATTTAATGTGTTTTGAATGTCCAGTAGTCCTCAAATAACATTTTAGTCCCGTCTCATCTTGTTAACGAAGATGCGGCATAAATTTAGTCATAGTTTTTTTTTTTTATCAGTTTTAGCTTGTCAATGTCTAGTCTTAGTGACAGAAAAAAAAGGTTTGTTAATGAATATTTTTAAAAAATCACTTTTCTTGTTGCATGCTGTTTTAATGACAGCGAGTGTATCATTAATGACAGCACGGTAATGTTTCTTTAAACTGCAGATCTCATGAGACACATCTTCCGCTGACAGGGATTTCGAAAAGGATTTTTGCGCAAGTTCTGGCTTATGCATGGTTTTATAAATCTGAAAACTTTTGTGCGTACGTACACTCTTAGGATGAAATCTACGGAAAGTTTTATACATGAGGCCCCTGGACTTTTGTGTGCACGTAAAAACAAAATGACTATTTGTATAACAATCTGTCGAGCACATGATTTCATCATATGTAATACATTATTGTCATGGTTATATAATTCTCTTATATATTCAAAACAACAGTTATTTATCATCAGTTCTACCTGGGTTTGTTTGGATTGGTGATTTCTCATACTGCAGACGGTCATGATTTAAGTGGTGCAGCTCTGCTGAATATTAATGTTTCCCCGAGGCTGGTCTTTATGGCTCTGCCGTTTTTAGCGGACTAAGTTACATCTGTAGTGATTTAAAAGTAAGATGCCCATCACAGCAATTCTAGTGCTGTACTGCTAGAGCCTTCTTATCTGAAGAATTACAATAAATCAAAGCCAGCTTCTTTTCTCGAGTCTTTGAAAGAACACAATGTCACGGTCAGAAACCATCTTGCGTGATTCTGAAAACTCATTAGGCTACCTTGTTCAAATCTTATCTGTGTATGACCAAAGCTGATAATTGTATTTTCAACTGCCAAGCCTATACTGCAAATAGCTTTCCATATTCAGATATGTTAGCTGAAACCTTTATCGTTCAAGGAAAAAGTGAGACGGGGAGCATTGTGACATCCGTTTAGACCGTACAGGGCTCAAAACACTATCATACATGAATACCATCCTGCTGAAGTGACAGTAAAACCCTATGTTTTTAAAATACACAGGCTTCAGGTTTCATGTCTGAAGTATGACTGATGTCTCTGAACAAAATAAAGTCTCTTTAAGTGAAGTTACATATCTTATTTTGCTCATTAATTGAAAACCGCCACCCCTGAGGGAACTTCCAAGTGAACTCATTACAAACAGCCTTTTGGGTTGGGCTACAAATTGACGTCATAACTGACCCTACTGTAAAGGATATCTAGATTTTAATTAGAGAGGTACTTTAATATATACGTTTCAGAATATAAGGTTATTATTTAAAGTTCTTTCTATAACTGTTTTTCATTTATTGACTGATATGTAGCAATACCCCCCCCCCCCCCCCCCCCCCGTGACAACTTTAACTTTAAAGGTATGCCTATTATTTTTAATTTTTTTTACATTTATTTATTAATTGGCTGATTGACTTTTCCATTTGTTTACATAACATGGTTCGAATCAGATGGTATCATATATTAAGTTGGGTGTCCACTTCAGAGGTAATCACTATATTTATAATGAAACCATCATATGTCATATATATATATATATATATATATATATATATATATATATATATATGATATAATAAAATGTAATATTTATTGTTACTACTGTATTTTAAACTATTATGGGTAGGGATCTCCTTCAAAGTTTTCGTAATCTTTACTTTTGTGTTTCCTTAATTTTTAAAATGAACCTATTTTAATGAATCTCATTTTATTGAACAAATAATTTGGAAAAATAAATAGAATAGATTATTTTATTTCTCAAAATAATCAGAAAACTGTATAAACTTTGCTAAAGTGATTGTATTAACTTATATTACTCAAAACATTACTTTAACTCAAGTATTTGTATAAACATTGTGTGGTGTAAAAGGCCCACCTGGTCTCCTCATACATTTCTAAGATTTTTAAACAAAACAAAAAACAATGTTCATGATTTATTTGTACACAAAATCTGTTTCTCCATCAATGTTCAACTAAAAAAAAAAAAAAGAAGTTTTTTTTCTTTTTTTCTTTTTATGCAATCATACACTATGGGAGTATTTGGGAATAGTGAAAATCATTTTTTTTTAAGATAATATAGCATGTAAATCCAGGAGCAAAAAAAAAAGGATAACTTTGGAACTGGCACCAAAAAAATACTGGAATCAAAAATCCATGGATGTCTCATGGATGTCACAAACTACATTGGTTTAAAGTTAACAGTCAGCCCCGTGTTCAGAATCCAATTCGCATTGCACGTGCATAAAACGGTAATCAAACTGTTAAAAGAAACTCACCTTCCCTTGGTGCTTCAGGATCCCATGCTGACCACATCTGTACGGAGAAAAACGGAGTCCAGCACACTATGTAAGCCAGAACGATAACAAAGGTCATTTTAACAGTGGTGATTTTGGCCTTGGAAATGAGCTTGACGCTGCTGACCCGCGCGAGCACACTGCCTTTCGACGCCTTGGGCGTGAGAGTGATACACTGATCCCTCTTCGTCTTCCTTTTAAAGTTTTGCCATATTTTAAAACTTATCAGTCCGTAGCAGACACTCAGAATGGTCACCGGTATGATGTATATTGTCAGACTAATCCACGTGATGTAAGCTTTCGCTCCCCAAGGCTGCACGAAATCTCCCCAGCAATCATAAACTCCTGAACCCACCTCCCGTAAGGAAAATATATAAACCTGTGGGATGCTAAATAGTAAGCTTAGTGCCCAAGAACAAATCACGTAACAGCGGTCCTTTCTCTTGTGTAAAGAACGGAGAGGCTGGCAGATTGCCATACATCTGTCTATGGACATCAGCACCAGCATGTACGTGGAGGCGAACATCCCAACGGTCTGAAGATATTTCACCAACCTGCACAGGATGTCTGGTCCATAAAAGCGAAACGTGATGTCCCAGATGAGTTGAGGAAGTACCTGGAAGACAGCCACGACCAGATCTGCAATGCTGAGGTGCTTCATGAAGTAATACATGCGAGATTGACTGTGCTTGGCTGTGTGGATTGCAACAAGGACGCAAAGGTTACCAGCGAGTGCCAAGAAGAGCACCAAGGCCAATACAGTAACTTCCACTTTTGCCACCTCTTCATTCCGCTTCAGCGGGTTCACCGTCTGGTTCACGCCGTAAGTTTCATTGTTGACGCTGGAGTTTCTGGATGATTCATTAAAGGACCATAAGTCTTGATCCTTGAAGATGTCCTCCATGGTGCCAAAAGCCCACGCCTACTTCTCCACAAATGTAAAAGAACTGATTAGTTTTCCTTGCACATAATCAGCCAGTACATAGTCACTTAACAGGTGGCAGGACAAGGATCTCCAGGAACAGGGAAAGTCCTTTGCTGCTTGGTGGTGATCCCTCAGCTGTTTTCAACCTTCACTGTGAACTACAAACACAATGAACATTGTCCATGTTTTTTTTGGTACATCACATTTAGCCCTATTTTTTATTTATTTATTTTTTACAAATAGAGATTAATCAAGCTTTTTATGAATTATAAATTAGATGCATTAAAGATGCAGTTATCCAATAATTATAAAAATATAACTTATTACATTTTTTCAGTATTGCAAATATAGCCTATATTTTTATATAGTAAATATAATTTTTAATGTCCAAGTACTTACAGTTGTTTTCCATTTTATCAGGTTGCCCAGCTGCTGATAGAGTAGGTGTAAAGGAGAGTCCTAGAGGTGGAGAACCTCCTTTGCGCTCACTCGGCTCACACTGAATGGAGCGCATCACGATATCACCACTTATACATCTTCTCAATGGTTCTCCCTACCCGACCTTACCCGTGACTTCCACTAGGTGTCCTTGTGCTCTATTGCAAATCAGTAAGTTTCTCTGAAATAGTCTGAATGACTTCAAATGTTTTCTGTGTGCTTTCCTGCATGTTGACTGCTTGAAATCTTTTCTTTTTATTAAGGGGCCTTTTATGATAAAAATGATAGGCTATTTTTTGAGCAATCAAACAAGATTTATAATGGTGATATAGAACAGAATCAGGTGGAGAAAATCCTTTTTTTTTTTTTTTTGTAGAAGAAAATAGATAATATTCCTGAAAAAACTAATAATATTGCCTAGAAGACGTCTTTCTCAAACACATTAACTCAAAAAATGTTTGACTAATTCATGCAAATTATCAGCCAACACTGTTTTGAGTGAATCACATTTATCTTTGGTAGCATTTGAGAGGTTGCAGCTCACATTTTGAATATCCACCTCAAGATGACTTATTAGTATGCCCCAAAAGGCCTTATCACACTCCATCAATTGAATGCCTGAGTCCTGATCTGCGTCAGCGGCTCTCAGTGGACGCATACGCTGCATACCAGGGTCAGGAGAAATTCTCAAAGTCAACACGCTTCTAAAATAGTGTCAGCCGAGGAAAGACCTGAATAATTAGTTACGGAAGTTATATAAATAATGTTTGACGATAACACGTTTTCATAATTTAATGTAATCCATTGACAAATTTATTTACATTTTAATGTATTTTATTATGAACAAACAAAAAAGCAGATTGTTTTTTTTACATGCAGATCACATTGCCCTTGAAATATGTTGTTAATCTGTCTGTGATAGTCACATTGGAGAGGATTAGAATACGTGAATTTGAATGGACTATGACAATTCAAAGTTAAGTAGAAAAGGGATTTTATAGATCACAAAGGACACGATAAAGAAAAATTCCATACAATAATCTTACTAAATCATCATTAAACACTTTAAAAAAAAAAGGTTATGAAAAGGGTCATTTTTACAGTGATTCCATAGAATCTGAATGAACTTTTCCACTGTAAAGAACCTTTTGTGCAATAAAACGGTTCTGTTGATATTAAAATATTAATTCTGTCATCATTTACTCACCCTCAAGGTCCATGTTCCAAACCTGTAAGAGTTTCTTTCTTCTGTTGAACATAAAACCAGATATTTTGAAGAATGTGGGTAACCAAACAGTTGCTGTTCCACACTGACTTACATGGTATGGGTGGAAAATACTGTGGAAGTCAATGGGGACCAGCAACTGTTTGGTTACCCACATTCTTCAAAATGTTTTCTTTTATGTTCAACTGAAGAAAGAAATTCATACAGGTTTGGAACAACTTGAAGGTAAATGATGACAGAATTAATTTTTTTTTAGTTGAACTATGCCTGTAAAGATTCTTCATGGAATCGTGGATATCAATAAATAGCCTTTATTTGACAATGTGCAATCCATTGACTGCGCAAAATCACCAGCTTTGCTTTCACTCATAACACCCAACAATGGATTGTTCTTAATGTGTCAAACTGGTCAGCTTCAAGAGGAATAAATCACTCCATGTTATTACAACTTCAATGTTTTCCAGCCTCACTGGTGAACTGGTATCTCACCATCACTCATTTGGTTGGATAGCACAGAACCTCAGATATCCCAGGGGGCTTTTGCAAGAAAATTGTTCAACTCTGTTGTTTAAACCATGTGCTATCATGGACAATATACCTAAATTAAAGACATTGAAAGGAAGTAAATGGAGTTCTGTTGCATGGCATGTCTAAGTTCATTTGCATTAAATCACTTTGCCTTATTATGTTCCAAACAACTTTTGCCCTACAGTGCCCTTGGGGAAAATATGCATAAAAATCAGTTCAGTTGCCTCATATAGCAAGCAGCTTCAAAGAATCCCTGTCACAGTGTTGTGAGAAATCTTGCTGAGACCACAAAGAGCTGTAAATTACAGCTGTCAGTGGCATCTCTAGTTGAACCTCAAGATGTTTCCAGCTGCACATTGGCAAAGCCAGGTAGCTTCTGAATGGGGTTCACACATCAACTTCAATTTTAAGACAAATTTACCCAAACAGCTCCACTGGAATGACATGCAAAGATTACCAAACTTGACAAAATTCTTCTAACAAGTCCATATCATCCTCAATGCGAATCAAAGCTAAGCATATGTGCAAGCCCAGCTTGCTGGTACGCAGTAAGACTCATAATTGGCATAATAACACCATCACTACCACAGCAGCATCCCAAAATCTCATTTGGCCACCAAAGAGGGACTCAGAATATGACAGCAGTCACCTTAGATAATCACTGTTCTGAGCTTCAAAAACAGTCTGGTTACTTCTACAGAAAATAGCAGGACCTGGCTGACCCTATAGGAGATGTATTCTTCTGACTGCGCTGTTTATTTACAGCAGAGCTCTCTCATTATTCTCAGCGGTAGCAGTGGCGGAAGGGAACGGGTCTGGATTTCTTCTAGAAACTTTAAACAACTTGTTTAGTGTTCAAATAACATTGAGTTACACAAGAGAAGGTCAAAAGTGCCATTTTTGCTCGTCAAAGATGTTCTAAATGGCTTTAAAGTTGTGAAGGGGAAAAAAAAGTGTAATAGGCTACTTAAAAAACCAAATCATTATTTTTACAGCACGTCTCCTCTATCAGCATTATGATTTGTATTGGCCGATTTTCATTGAACAGTAAGCCTGGTTTTCATTATCATCCCTGGCACAACTCCACCATAATTTGATTTTTAAATTTCATTCCCTTTGGCAAGTGTAACTGGTTAAAACAAAAACGAAGCTAAGAAAGTATCTGGAAACGGTCAACTATCCCATAATAAATAAATAAATGGGAAAATTAATCAAATTAAAAGAAATGAAGTTGCATAGGCCAGGGGGTTTGTTTGTTTGTAAAATCTGTGGTTTGTGCTCTACAAAATACAGACCAGATGAAATAACGAAGTGAGAGAGAGATATATTCTTTAACTGAATATGCACAAAACAGCTTTGATAAGTGTGATGAACTCACATGGTGGCACTCGAAGATATTGCTGCAATAATTTAAAGCGCTGAATTGTCACAATCACTTAATTCCAGAGAGTGAGTATAAACTAACGTTAAAAACTTTGTGGTCATTGCTTTTGTAACAGTAATATTGTCATTTTCAGCAGCCATCCCATATGAAAGAAAGAATGAGCTTTGAAGGTCTTAAGGGGGTTTTGGTAATCAACCACTAAATGACACAGATGTCAAAGAAAGGTAAATATTGTTTTACATAAGACTGGTACAAAGTCAACCTTGCAGCCACTGGAAACCGAGTTACAGCTGATGAGTGGCTGGCCTTTCATTGATCATTGCTACATAGTCGATAACCATTTATGAGTGTGAGTGTGTCTGTTTCATATCAACATAATAATATACAGAGCATGTATCAAGGGCTACTAAGTGTATCATTCACTATCAACAGACAAAAAACAATCACGACTATGATATTACATAGCACATTAATAGATCGGATGTACATTCAATATAGGTACGTTGATTATCTGATAATGAAGTGAATACACATTAAGAAATTAAATAAAGTCAGTGAAGGGTAAACTGACTTTGTATTTACCTTTACACAGACAGATGTGGACACACGGTGAGAGAGAGAAAGATAGAGGACAAAGACACAAAACAGGATAGCGAGAAAACATGTTATCAAAATGCAGCAGTGTACCGTAAAAATACAAAACCGCCCTTGATATCAAAGCTAAATATGAAGGCTACAGGTGGGATTTCCATTTTTTATAACGGGAAAAGAAGTGGTTCAAATTGCCTTTGTGTTGATTCTATATTTAGACTAGTGGGATCAGGATCACAATAACACAGTTTGAATAATTGTATTATAATTGTATGCTTTAAAAAGGCAAGTACGTGTGAGTTTTTTAAGCATCACTATAATATGCTTGGAAAAAGGAGATGAGTAATATGGTTGTAGAATCATAGCCTTAGAAGAAACATTTCCATTTCCACTTGGCCAGAAAGATTTCTATTTGGCAGACGCGTTTGACCAGCGCAGATACAGATTTGAATGGTAAATGATTCACACATGTTGTAGGATATTTTGTAGTGTTGACAGAAATGAAGAAAGAAAATAACAAGTCATGCGTTTAACATTTTGGTGATCACTGATGATAGATATGACTGATCTATGCACTGAAAATATGCCGTTTTCTCCACACTAAAGACGATTCAGATGGTATTTGTCAAACTCGCTCATTATAGAATGCGAAAACTTGAGGAATAGCTAACTAAAAATATCTCTAAGACTTCCCAGAAAGACAAAAAGAAGAAGTTTAGAACAATAATACTGCTTAATATAATAATTAAGCAGTAACCAAGCGACAATATTTTTAATTAAATAAAGAGCAACAAAGTCAAAATATGGCAATAATGTTTTGTTTTTATTATAATATATTTTAAAATAAAATTCAAATGTATAAATATTATAATAATATTTGGTCCCACTTTATATTAGGTTGCCTTAACTACTATGTACTTACATTTGAATTAATCATTTGGTACGATGCACTTATTGTGTACATACATGTTGTTTTTACATTGTACTTATATATATTTTTTTAAATACCTATATGTAATTACATCTGTAATTACATTTATAATTACACTGTTGACCCATCCCTTACACCTTAACCCACCCTTAAACCTACCCACACCACCAAACCTTACCCGTATCCCACCTCAGTAGCAGCAAAAGTGTTTTGCAATACAGTATGAACACAATAAGTACACCTAATATAAAGTGTGACCTAATATTTTTAATAGCACTGACCTATGAACTTGAATCCTGTGTTTAATTCATCTGACCTTGCTCTGATATAATGTTTTTGAGGCTTCATTATTGTCTACCCTTAAAGTACTTTTAGGGATTCATATAATTTATTAAACACAGCAAGAACACTTGACATTGTGTAGAGGGCTAAAACAAAATTATTTTATTTGTGCTGCTATTAATTGTTTTCTGTCCTATGGGGCATCTTTGATAAAGACACATGCATGCACATGTAAATGCTAATGAAAACAGTCATGATAAGTAGACCTAAATCTTGGCATGTGTGAAGTGATGCATTCCGGGGGTTCTGGCAGAACTGTTGTACACTTCAAGGGTGACAGAAAAAAACAAGTTCATACTTTATTAACATAGACAAGCATGACAAGATATCCCTGGATCAAATATTTAGATATAAATTCAAGACAGGCCCCAAACATCAAAATGAAACCTGTTTGGAGGCCAATGTTAAGATTCCTTTCAAATCAGTAATAAATGAAATGAACACAGGGTATAGTTCAAGCTCTGTTAAGTATTTCTAAACCGTGCTGCTACAGAGCTGTATATGGAGAGAGATAGCATCACTTTCCAGTACCCCACCTCTCTCAAGGGTTATTTTTCTTTTTGTTCTGACAGCGCTGAGATAAGATGAACACATGAAGGTGGTTCATAAATATAAGATGTGAAGGCTTATTCTCAAATGAAATTGGATATGGTCATATTTTGGGATTTCTACAAGAAAAAGCATGAAGTAAATGAAGACAGCTCGTCCAGAGAGATCTTCAGATCAATTCAGACTCTCTGAAAATGGGACTTCGATATGGCCAAATCTGTTGAATTCTGATTTGCCTCACATAATGCTTTCCCGCAAGATAAGGCAGAAAGAAACTGTAATTTTGTTTTTTTTTTAATGATGTAAAATACCTCTGCATCACATTTCATCATAGAAACGAAATAAAAAACCTGACCAAAGAGAGCATAGATGATTTTCATCCACATTCTTTATAGGTCTTTAATGTGTTATATAAAAGGGATGTTTCAACAACAATGAATTAAATTATGGGGGGGGGGGGGGGGGAAGAAAGAAAGGAGATTAGGGATAGTATACACCCACAGAAAAGTTAATATACTTAAAAAGTCCAGAGTGTGTAATGAAGTGTACGTTGGATGTGTGGGAATTAATGTACAAACCTCATTCAAAGAAGAGCAAATCCCAGCCTACGACACCTCATTTACTTGAAACAAATTTAATCTTCTTATTGAACAAAATTAGCTTATTAGCCTGTGAGAGAAAAGCGAGTGAGACTGAGAAAGAGACCTCAGATCTACATTGATGCAGAGGAACCCTGGGGTCCAACTTCATCTTCATAACAAAGCAGTTCTATGTTTCTTAGGAAGTAACTTTCCTTAGTGGTCTATATTATTTCTAATATAAATCAATTTAAAGCCAGGAAATGTCTGATTTTATAGAAGATTTAGAATCATCTTCATCTGAAATGCTTTCAGTAGATTATTCCAGTCAAATCTGAGCAAATGTCTTAAAGGAGTAGTCCATCCAAAATAAAAATTTGCTGAAAATGTACTCGCGCTCAGGCAGTCCAAGATGAGCTTTTTTTCTTCATCAGAACAGGTTTGGAGAAATTTAGCATTACATCACTTGCTCACCAATGGATCCTCTGCAGTGATTGGGTGCCGTCAGAATGAGAGTTCAAACAGCTGATAAAAACATCACAATAACCCACAAGTAATCCACACGACTGTCTTGTGAAAAGTGAAAAGCTGCATGTTTGTAAGAAACTTTAAACCGTTGCTTATGGCTACAATACCAGTCCATAATCTACAATAATGCTTCCTCCAGTGAAATCCTCTTTTGCATCAAAACACGTTTGTTTAGAGCTGTTTTTGTTCATAAATGGTGCTTGATTTGTGCATATTTCTCCCCTGATTCAGGCAAGATTACTTTTACTGGAGAAAGCAATATGGATAGCGACAAAATTTTTTAAACTGAGCTGCAAATTTTGATCTTATGGTATACATTACTGTATAGAGTTCTGCATGCCTTTTACTTATTTTCAAGCACCTAATATATTGCATGAAGTCATAAGAAATATTTTCCAACATGTACAACATGATTTACAATCCCTTGGGGGCATTTTCTCAGCATCATCCTTTTTTTTTTCCTTGATTGGTTTTGATGTTCTCAGCCTCACTGAATATCCCTCCATTTTCAGGTCCTGATAGCCACAGTATTATGGCCAGTCAGTGTGCTCAGGGCCAGATAGCAGCAAATCTGTTAGAAGTGTCCTGAGGATCACACAGAAATAGAAAGAGCCATTTGTGTGTCAGACTGGCATGCAACGCAATCTGGGTTGGCGAATCAGGCTGAATTGAATCGTGCTCGGATCACTTACTCACTCACTGAACCGCAGTGTTATCATAACCTGAAATGAGCTGAGGACCATTATGTGTTCATTTTGAAAAACAATGTTAAAATGCAAATTTGTACGATTAGGGAAACAGTTTTATTACAAATGGTATTTTAATTTTAACATCAATAAATAAAAGCATTAAAGGAACAGATGAAACATGAAAATGAAAATTCACTGAAAATGTACCTATTGTGATTTTTTTTTTTTTTTTTATCAGCTGTTTGGACTTTCATTCTAACGGGACCCATTCACTGCAAAGGAACTAATCTATATCTTGGATGTCCTGAGGGTGGTTAAATTTTAAACAAATGTTAATTATTGGGTTAACTATTTCTTTAAATTATTCTTTAGCATGTCTCGGTCAGGCTGCAAAAACAAAATCCTGTAGGAAACACTAGGATATTGTATGTACACCTACTTAAACATGGGAAACGTGTTCTATCCTCACCTGACCTCCTCATCAGCCCTGTTTTATGTATGCTCAGCATGATGAAATCTGTGTGTGTGTGGCATTCAGGATTGACACGTTCACATTTGGTATGCACCCACTAACACATGCTGCTGCATAGCTGACAGAATCAACAAACATGCATGATAGAAAGAGAGAGTGAGAGACAGCAGCCACAAGTGAAAGAGTAGCAAACAAATAGACCTAAGAGGGCGGTGACCTTTTGGAAGTGACCATGTTTGGCTATCATAGCATTGAAAGCAGCATTGCTATAATGAGAGTGTGGAAAAGTGAAGGGCAGTTCTTAAAATTCACCTCCATTCACCACTGAATCTCTTGAGTTCTCCCATCCATGCTAGAAAATTCTATATAGACCAGACAAAAATTATTCACTGGAGTGTCTGGTGCCAACAATGATGGTAAAAGACACAGAGAGAAAAGGAAACAGGACTTCAATGAATCTCTATTCAGGTGTAACAGTAATTAATCCCAGAGAGTATAGGGGAAAAAGCCTATAGTGGGAATATAAACCATTCAAACCTACTGCACTGTGTCCCACAGTGTGACCACTTGACTGATTAACTGATGCAGAGGCATGAAGGGAAAATGAGTACAAACTAAAGTGTGTTTGGATTGGCCTTTTCAATTGTTCTATTTTCAAGTTTGTTGTAAATTCAAAAGCCTTCTGGCACTCATTGGGAACAATCAGAACTCTTTGATGACCAATGTTTAAAAAAAAAAAAAAAAAAAAACCATTTACTACAAATGTTTTGTCATTTTGACCTTTTGTAACATTGTCTTTACTTTCACTTTTGATCAATATGTGTTCTTGCTGAATAAAACTATTAATTAAAAATATAATTAAATAAAAATATAAGTACATATATAAGTACACACACACACACACACATATATATATATATATATATATATATATATATATATATATATATATATAATTATTTTTAATTAATACTTTTATACACGTTTCATTTCATGTAGTTTGTTTCCTTCCAAGAAGAATATTGTAACTGAATGGAGAAGAAAGGAAATCATCATTAATTGCATTAGAAACATTAAAAATTGCATTAAAAACAATAAAAAACACCCCTTGGTGGTGAGAAACTATTCAAGAGTTAACTGTTAAAAATACCTCTAAAAAAGATTTTTTACAGGAGCGCTTACATTTGAAGCAGCTCAGAGACAGAAATCTGAATGCTTCTCTGGCTAACCTCACCTCAGGCATTAAGTCAGACTCTACTCTGATTGTTTTACTCTGAAAAGTAAATAACTACTGCATTAGACTCTATGAAACTTCATCCACCATCGAATCTCTTCAATTCTCTCCTCCTTACCAGAAAATACTACACAGACCAGAGACGATGTTGAGATTATGCATGTCTGGTGAGCATGTGCGTCTGAGAGGCACAGAGAGAAAAAGATGCAGTAAACAACAACAGCATTAGATTCTCTGAAACTGTCAAGAGTGCGAGCATGCTTCTCACCTCACTTTATAAGTCTTCAGTCCCTCACTGAACAAAACAACTGCAAAAAAGACAGTCTGATTGTAGGATACATGAAAAGATGAAACAACAATATAGATACACATACACATGCTTCCGCTAGTCTTGCATAGATTTTTCTTTTACATGTGATTTAATGACAATAGATTAAACCCTTATAATAAACCAATGTGAAAATAATCATTTAAATGTTGCAGTCACAGAAATCACTTGATGACATTGCTTCAATGTTCGGTGACCTATAACGTGAATCGTGAGATGATTGCGAGCTGCAAATTCTTGGAAGAAGTGACTAATCTGTCTGGTGCAAACTGATAATGACACCCTGATCATACGGCATCTGTCAACAGACAGAGCGCTGGCCTTTGAGTCACTTCCTATTCTAAAACAACCTTTTAAAGATGATAAAGTGCTGAGAGAATACATGATGCACACAAATGAGCCTTAACCTCTGTGGCAAAAAAGGATTTTCCACACTCCTGGAAAAAATACAGACAGTGAGTCTAATGTGTGCTAAGCATATTGGCTCTATGGACTCATTTAAAGTGGGCTTAAGACAGGTGTAATTTCCCTAGATCTGGCCCAAACAAGGCTGATGGGCTCTTTTTCCTCCTTTCCATTGTCAATTTATTACATCTCCATGACAGCAAAATTGATTTTAATCAGTGGAGTCCATTGCAAAACGTCTTAGCCTATAGTGTTGCATGGCAATTCATTATGTAGATGGAAGAGAACCTCATGCAAATAAGCTTGTCTGAGCTACAGTATCTACAGAAAACAGAAGATCTCCATTTTAAAATGTGATCTATGATCTGCAGGCAAATATGGTGTAGGCCACTGTCAAGACAGTAGGTCCCATATTCTCAAAGCTATACCTAAATTCAATCTCCGAGCAGAGGGTAAAATTATGGTATCATAACAGTAAAACATCCCTGGAGGAAGCTAAATAAGCACCACCACAAGTAAACCTGAGCAGCTCTTCAATTTAAACTGCGCCGCCAGTTGGGAAAAGTGGAGGTCATACAAAACCACAAATCATCAGGTCTGTGAAACGAGAAACAGAGTATAAAGTACACTGATACTAGAATGCTAAATGGCCACGATGTGGTCAAGAAACAGCCAAATATCTCTTTACTGAGATATTGATGTTAAAAACGTAGTATTTGTGTGATAATACCTTATATTTATTGGTTTAAGCTTTCATATCTGAATCTACATCTTTTGACTTTGCATTATGTCTCTATAACCAGGGTTGTGGAAGTGTTAGGGCTATTTGTGCTCTAATGTGGTTATTTCTGCTGTAATTCTGTCATTCTATTCTGTCCACAAAGAAGCATTTTGGTCCAGTTCCTAGAGCTTTCTGTCTGTGAGAAGGAAGATAATAAAACCTGCCATTAAGGAACTATTAGTCTAAAAATACCTCCCTCGGGTTATAAATTTCACCTCTCTCTGAGGTAGCCATTCAGCTTCCGCTACCACCACTATTCACTCCTCCCAAAAATAAACCTAAGTATTTACAGTCTCTCAGCTCTTGACTATAAACTCAGGAGGCCAACAAAAAATCCAGTATTTTATTCATTTTATATAATGTAAAAGACATTTTATTTGAATTAAATCTCATTATTAAGTGAATGACATGCATGCATTCATTAATGTTCAAGAACATTTTTTTTTTTTTTGGTAAGTTTGACAAGATATCAGGTATTGTCAGAAACGACAACAACAAAAACGGTCCTTCTCTAATTTTAATAATATTTTAAATATTATATTGTATTAATATTAAAATAAATATCATTTTAATCTTATCATGAATAATAATAACAATACTACTACTACTCACTGTAAAAAGTGATGAGTTGACTTAACTTAAAAAAATTGAGGAAACCCGTTGCCTTAAAATTTTTAAGTAAATGATAATTTAAAAAAAATATGTTTTTTTTTTTTTAAATTATGTACTTAATCATTTTAAGGCAACGGGTTTCCTCATTTTTTTTTAAAGTTAAGTCAACTTATCACTTTTTACAATGTACTACTAATAATAATCCCTTGTATTTTCCTTACCGTTCCTTACCGATTATTTTCCGAACAGATGAAAACACATTTGCTTACCTCAAATGCTTGAACTGAATCCTCCAAATCTGAACAATTGTGGCTGTTGCCTATAAAATCAAACAGAAAAGCAGCTGTAAATATTGTTCAGGTATCAACAATAGACTGTGCTAGAATTTATTTAAAATAATTGGCCAGTTCCTTTGTTACATCATACTGTCTACCATCTCACTTTTGATGTCTCTGGATTTCTGTTTCAAGTCTAGAGCTGTTGGGAACAGGGTCATTGAATATTCAGGGTTCAGACTTCTATGGATGCATATGGGGCCATCCTTTGATGAAATGTTGGAATTTGATATACTTTTAAATAAATATTGACATTTCGCATTTCAGAGGGAGTCATTTTCATGAAGTAAATATCTTGAAATGACTGAAATAGCAACTAAAAAGTCCCACTAACCCCTGACTTTCCAAAGTTAGAAGTGTTTTTTTGGGGGTTTTTTTTTTCAAAATTCAAGCAAATCTGTGTCTGTAGAATCACTAAACCCATGACTAGATAAGTGGAACTGGAATATAATCATTTTAAATGCTAAATTATAGGAAAATCATAAATATTTGTTCATGAGCCTTGGCTAAAACCTCATCCTGAAATCCTGTGACGTTTGTAGCTAAAGTGTGGCTTTCATCAACATGAAGTAAGACTCTCAATTTGAGTTTCTAAGAAAGTATCACATGGTGGAATTATGGCTGGGGCAGGCAGTGAATGCAAATGATGCTTATTAAAGCTGTTCAAATGTCGACCTGATAATGGCGTCGCAGTGACGCAGGACAGCAGCATTCAGAGGACAAATTCAAAGCTATCAAATTGGCTTTCCTCATTCGCCCCGACACTAATTAGTCATTTTCATCTTGGGATTCGACACTCTCAACCTTCTATTGCACACACACACACACACACACACACACACACACACACACATGCACACACGCACATACACAATGATACTCTATAAATACTCAAAGAGGTGTAATATTACTGTAAATCATGGTGACATTTGGCAGACGTGGTCTCGGCCAGATGCAGCACATTCAGCTGTTATGCTGTTTGCTGCCGTTTTGTCTCCCAGACAGGTCGGAGGACTTGGGCTTAGGAAGGAGAATCGTTGCATACTTTATGCATTCACATTGATTTTAATTCAGCTTGTTCTGAGACATCCAGTCCAAGCCTTTGGAACTCATTTAAATGTATAAATAGAACAAGAATCTATAGATCCTGCACCACAGTATTTGCTCTTTGCAAACGAATGAGCTACAGTGCGCGATTCAACAAAGTCCTTTTATATCATATGCTTATGTTATCGTGAGGATATTTGAAAGCTGTGAAGCTTTGAGGATACTGTCCTTATCAGTTAGTTTCTAAAAAACTACAAATTAATAAATGAATCCACCAAACTGTTTTTGAAATATGAACATATGTGACCCTGGACCACAAAACCAGTCATAAGGGTCAATTTTTTAAAACTGAAATGTATTCTTCATTTGAATGAATGAATGAATGAATGAATGAATGAATGAATGAATGAATGAATAAGCTTTCCATTGATGTATGGTTTGTTAGGATATGATAATATTTGGCAGAGATACAGCTATTTGAAAATCTGGAATCTGAGAGTGCAAAAAAAAAAAAAAAATCAAAATATTGAGAAAAATCACCATTGTTGTCCAAATGAAGTCCTTAGCAATACATATTACTAATCAAAAATTATGTTTTGATATATTTATGGTAGGTAATTTACAAAATATCTTCATGGAACATGATCTTTACTTAATATTCGAATGATTTGTGGCATAAAAGAAAAATCAATAATTTTGACCCATACAGGGTATTGTTGACTACTGCTACATATATATCTTTGTGATTTAAGACTGATTATCCAGGGTCACTTATTTATGATATGACTGAAATATGCACATGAACCTTTTTTGATGCTAAAACAGTAATTAATCTTCTAAATTGAATTTTATGTCAAAGCTAATTTATTCAGGTATAAAAATATCCACTTTATGTACCCCTAACATGGGACAAGCTGTGTCACACGGCTTTAATAAGTCATATTTTCACTCTCTGAAATATAATGTGGTGTATTTTTTATTTTTTTTAGCCTACAGAAGAACGTAAATAAGAAGTGGCACAATTCACCCCGGCTCCAAAGCTTTGTCCAAAGGAACGAATGAATGAAAGTTCCTAAAGTTTGAAAAAGTTCCGGTGATTGGCAAGCCTCTTTGAAATCAATTGCAATTGTGTCCTTTGTTTTTCCATCAAAATATTTTCAAATGCAAATAAATAGACATTAAGCCATAAGATAACATTTAATTTTGAAAAAGACTTGTCAATTAGACACAATTGCCTGTAATTACACATTCAGGAAGTCATGGAGCTTCTCCAGACAAGCGTGATTAATCAGAAAGCATTATTCAGGCTTCACGCTCAGCTTGACAAATCAACGTCCAGCATATGTATGTGGAAAGCCTATGAAAGCGCTAAAAATGATTTGATTCATAAATGAGCCTTACGCTGGGATTCTGATTAGCTTTGCATTGAGTATGTGCTTGGCCTCAACATACTGCCAAGTCGGAGCCAGCATGAGCTGAAAGGCTCCTAAGAGATCCTGAAATCAAGCTGCAGATTGAGAGAGAGCGGCTCACATCTGCTCATCTGAACGAACAGACAGATTACAAGCAGAAAATCTGTCACTCGCAGTGATATAATCCTTCATGTTCAACATAGGTTTTAGCTAAAGAATCGGTCTCAATAGAAATAGCAAGCAATGGTGCATTAAAAATCCAAATGAACCTATTCACAAGGCAATAAACTCTCTATAGGCACAGTGTTAAAAATGTCAATCAATCAACTCTACTGCAACTGCTCACTTCTGCTGATATTTGCATTGTTTATAAATTAAATAGCAGAGTACTAATCTGAAATGAATGTAAAAATTAAGAAGCTGAATGAAATCTCATGGATCAAAAGGCTCTCACAAATTTAACAGCTCCCTGAAATTCCCCCATGGGAATGTAAAGCACGTAGAGTACAAGAAAGAATCAAGATCAGTGAAAGCCAGCTGCGCACCTCTCCTCCCGAATGGATTTGGAATTACACAGACTAAAGGTAAACAACTTGGAACGCAGTATGTTCAGAGACTGTCGTACAGTGGGGAGGTAGAGGAAGAGGTTTATCCATTACGCTTTGAAGGATTTCTCTGTATGGAAGACGTGCTTTCTCTCTCGTTTTCAATTTTTCCTGCACTCTTTCCCTCCTCTCCATCGAAATTAAATCAGTTTTTTCTTTCCGTGTGTTAAATAGAAGTCGCACCCCACTGCCCCTGTGGTATTAAAATGTGTGTGTAGTTCCACACTAGCACTCAATATGTTGCACTGCAGAAAATCACATCTAATTTGCCCGGGAACTCTGTTGGTTTGACGAAGTGGTTAGAATAGCTGAGGTAGTCTGAAGTTCACCCATCATCCTGTGAAAAGCAATTCATGTTATTCTGGAGTCTTTATATTGATCATGAAGATGAACAGAGGGGTTCCTGAGAAACAGCACATTGCCATAAATCATGAACTGCATGAAGTTCACAGATTACAGATTACATCATGATTAGGAAACCTGAAGAAAAAAAAAACAAATGAATAAACGAATTAATAAATGTACACTACCGTTAAAAGGTTTGGGACCAGTAAGATTTCTAAAAAAAAAAAAAAAAAAAAAAAATAATATTATATTTATTTATTCCTGAATTCAACAAGGATGCATTAAAATTCGTAAAGCACAGCCACTTTCACACATGCACAAATGGACCTGAAGGAAGAAGAAACAAGGCAAGATAACCTGAAATGGTCTTGCTTCGGCGGCTCATCACACATTGTTGTGAATCCTCAGCAGGATGGTTTGTTTTCGATTTCTCAAGGCCATCTGGAGGCAGCACAAGAGATTGGGATCAAGTTGGATGTTACAGTTTCTGCTGTACTCCACATCTTCTCTACCTTAATGTGACTTGTGGGATAGGGGATATCTCCCATAGCATCACAAAAGAGATGATAGAACCCATACTGAACACAAATTACATGTGATTGTTGGTGCATCAGGGTCATCAGAGCTGGTTTTTCTTCCAATAGACAAATAAGGGAAACTTGAACTGTGGAGCCACAGGGTGGATGTATTGTTGCGTATTTGTGCACTCCATGTTTGATTTTACTGGTCGTTTGGGTAATCAGTAAAGAATTTTTCCATTTTTCAATCCAACAACATCAAAATGCTCAAAAAAAATTGGATTTCTACATTTTTGCACTCTCGCAACAAAATAACATTTACATTTCATTTAGCAGATGCTTTTAACCAAAATTACTTACAACGGTGAAGGCAAAAGTGATTTTTTTATAATAATAAGGTTAAAGCAAACTATATTTTTCCATTTTTGAAGAAACTGTAAATGGTGTGCCTGAGCAAAATGCTAGGGTGGTTCAAGGGTGCTGTGGATGTTTGCCAGGTATTAATATGTGGTTGCTAAATCAAAAGAGCCCATCTCCAAGTCTGATATTTCGGTGCCTAAAATGGTCCAAGTCCCCAGTTCTTAAAAGAACATTTTTTTTATTAGTGTGAAGAACATTTTAATACCCAAAAGAACCTTTATTCCTCTAAAATACGCTTTTATGCAATGGAAAGTTTCTATGGATTTTAAGCATCTGTCATGGAACTGTTAATAAAGAACCGTTATTATTACGAGTGTAACGGTGGGTGGCTGTAGAGAAGTGCACAACACAGGAGAATTCCAAAATAAACAGTCTTTAATTCACACATAAACTCAGGTGACAGGAGAACACACACGCACATCAACTAAACTTAATACAGGACAAAGAAACAGGGGAAAGACAGGGCTATAAATACTAACCAAACGAGGAACTAACGAGTAAATTAACAAGGAACAGGTGACTAACTGATAATTAAATACCAAATAAGGCCAGACAGAAACTAAACGGAAACCAACGTGTGACGGTAACAATAAAACCATGAATACCGGACTGTTTGATTACTTAATGCATTAAAAAAACTTTAATACCTCATTTGATGTCTTCTGATTGTAGTATTTTCAGCAGCTGTGTGTTGTTGTGAACGAGTGAATCACCTCAGTTACATGGCTTATCCTGGACCTCTTGTTCGTCAGCAGCTGCTGTTTGCTTCAATTTATGCCTTTATGAGCTAATCAAGAGCTTCAGATATATAGCCATCTGCTGTCACAAGGCTTCACTGACTACTACACTTATCAACACCATTCAGGTGTAAAAATGAAAAGCTAATTTGATGATAGGCAGCTTTTGAATAAGGTATCAGTTGTGAAAACAAGGTGGGAGGTTTATCGCCATGAATTATTGACACTAGACTATAGAAAGACGTCAAGTGCTGTTTCTTTTTTTATAAGAAAGTAAAACAAGGATGTCGGCTGCAGCTCTTAATAATAGTATATGTTTACTTTCAGGACAGCAACATGGAGATACTGTTACTGTAGCATTTAGCATGTATTAATCATCATTATCATATGATAATGGTCATAAAATCATAATTATGTGCTTCATTGAAGCAATATTAATTTTTCTAAATATATATGCTTGACTACAGGGATTGTGCAGTTCAGTGTTTACTTTTTATTGGAAAATTCCACTCCTGTGAGATACATGAGAGGGAGCAGAGCTCTGTGGGAGTTACATACGCATGAGAGGCAATGCATCATGGGAGCAGACTCACCTTTCCACCCATGAGATTGCAGTGGGAGAAAATCAGAGTAATCAATCTGGTTCTCTTCTGGTTCAGGCCCTTCACTAAACATGGTCCATTGCATGGCTGGACAATAACTAAAAGTAACAGTGGAAAAAGTCATTTCTGAGTTGCTTTTACTCAAGTGAAACTTGCCAAAGCACAAGCCAGACAATTTGTGTTCAATCATCAGCCGGAAAGGGAAGCCCAATTTCCGAGTCCCGGTACCTGAAACTATACATACCTTCCACTTTTAAAACCTTGAAAATGATGGATGAAACAACACAAGGAAGATTTCAATATCAAAATACAGCGCTTGATCAAAAATGGCTGACAGATATTGAGTAATTCAAAGCTCTTGAGTGAAGCGAATGAACATCATATCTGCTTTATTTTATTACATTATAAGGGGCATCTACTGGTGACCCGTCAGGTCATTGTTTAATCTTTTGAAAAAATGAAAACAAAAACAAAACAAGAATACAATATTAAGTATCTCTACTATCGTTAATTTGGAAATTTAAAAAGTTTTATTACCCCTCACAAATTTACATTTAAATGAACAACGCTGGTGCATCTTATTATGTTTATATATTGTTAATATAACATTTTCCTGTAAAGGTTGTTTTTATATTTATTTATTTTATTTTTTTGTACTGCTTTTGTGCTTATATTTATTTGCTTTATTGATTTTTCTTTAAAAACAGACATCGAAAAATATTTTAAAACATTGAAATATTTTTTTTTAAATCATTTGAAAAATATAATAATGTTTAGACTCAAACTAGAGCTTATCTTGTGTTAATGAAGATATGCAAATTAAAAAACAGACTGTGGAAAAGCTAAAGGAACATGAAAATAGAAAAATGCCCAACTTCAGTGTTGTTTCAAACTTTGGTGATCATTGCTGATTATGTGATCATTAAATAACCCTATTTCCTATTTAAGCTCTATTCACAAACGCCCATGATAAAGCGCAATAAGACGTGGGAATGTCTTTCAGATAATGAGCTTATTGTATGGGCTAATTAACTCATGGTTCTGTTCCTCCTCTGTGCCCATGATTGCTGTTAATATCGCTATTTACGTCGATTCTGCTCTCTCTCCTCCTCAGGGTGAGAAAACAGAAAAAACAACTCACTGACCTCAGTTTTAACCTGTCCCACGTATAGCTGCTCTACAATTCTTTTTTATTATTATTATTACTACTCTCATTGCTACTAGTTGTTAGTTATTGTTCCTTGAGGGTTAAAACTGGCTTGAGGAGAAATGTAATTTAGGCAGAAAATAACACAAAACCAATTTTATTAGCTATACTGATTTCAGCCTGAGCATTATCATATTTACAAAAAATAAATAAATAAATAAAATATTGATCACAGGGCTTGACATGAAGCATTTCCAGGCCCTTTGGTCAACTGATTATTTACTTGTGAAAGATTAGGTCACTTATCCAAAAACCTTTATAAACAATACAAGCCTATATATGTTAAAACAGCAAGAGGTATTAAAATCAACCATAAAATCAACTTGAAAATGTGAATAATTCAGATCACACTAGCTTGATTTTGTTTCTTCACTTGTGGCAAGATGGCAAGGATCACTAATGATGATATAGCCCTTTTCATGAGGAACCCCCATTTTAAATGTTGATACCTTTATCTGCTAAACGCACATTAAGCCTATTATTTTGTCTGGAACCGGAACAATTCATGTGGTAAATTAATCATGAATAATTATTTACATCATCCACTTTATCTTCTCTGATAAAACATAAAATTAATGTTACTGCAATAAACAGAAAAACAGGAACACACACTAGCATTTTAGAGGAAACGCTTGGTTTATAATCAAACTACACAACACAAAAGACTATATTTATACCTGACATTCTCCTTCAACCGCAATCCATTATTCATCAGTCGTCCAAAGTAGGAAGCATTCACAGAAACCCTCTGCTACTCATCATTCCAGTCCATTCCCTTTCATATTCCTTCAACATGCTCACACTGACCGATTCAAATCCTTTAATTTATACTCATTATTCAACTCTCCATGTGATTATTATCCTGACAAGCTAATTAAAGAGCCTATTATGTTTTGTCCACACTTGAGCCCACTTAGAAAATCCCTTGTTTCCGTTGTAATAGCTTCCATGCACAGAAAGTGTTTCAGTCAGTACTGTGATTTATATGTTGCTGATTTGATTTAGATTTATACTTTTCATACTTGTTGTAAGGGGGCCAGTGGTGTGTCAACTGCAGAAAAAAAGGGCCCTAAAGATGTTTTGAACAGCATAATCACCACCGCTCCAAATGTACCGGAAGACGGAGGCGAAAAATTTAGGTGACGTGACAATGTAGTCAAAGTTCAGAATGCAAAAAATTTCAGAGAGCAAAAATTATGGTTTCCCACTGGTGCGTCAAAGGTATTTACAATGAAAGTTCAAAAACACAACCACCCCCCACCCCCCAAAAAAACAAAAAACAATTGGCTATGTCAAACAAACTGACCCAAAAGACAGCAATTCTGCTCCAAAACCAGCCCACAACTCACTCTTAGAGCTCCCCAACAAATCTGAGAGGCCATCTTAAAAGACTAAGCCCCTCCTACTTGGGATAAACCATTTGATAATTAAAGGTAATAAAGAAACTTAAGAAAGCCAAATAAATGTGCTTTAACAGTAACAAAACATCTAAAAATTTGGAACAAAATAAACTCAATTAATTATTAATACTTAACAATGCTCAGCCAGAAATTAAACAGATCACCAACCACCCCCTTCATACATGAGTACAATGAACCATGACATCTATTGGCGGGAATGGGATCTTCAAAATGATGAGCATTCATTGTGACCAGGTTTTGTCTGTTTGGCATGGGAAATTGTTCCAGTACATAAGTAATACTATTTATAATATGTAAATTGTTATACAGAAACAATAAACATTTAACCTGATCCTTAACCTGAAGCCTTGCTTTACTTCTTAACACAACACAACACAACACAACACTAATCAACATAGTGAAGTTTATGAGTCATTAAATGCCAAACTTAGAAAGAAGTGACATGAGGACAGGAACAGCATTACATAACATATGATCAATGACAAACATATCTGTGTTAACTGGTTAAATTTGTGCAAAACAGGGAAACGCAAAAAAACTTCTCAACATTGTTAATAATAAGAACCACTGTTATTGATTGTGTGTCAATAATAACTGATAACAACTGATAGACAAATCAGCATATTAGAATGGTTTTTGATCACACGAAAAAAAAATCATTTTAAAATATATTCAAGTTGAAAATAGCTCTTTTAAATTATAATAATATTTCACTATTTTTGTGTTTTTACTGTATTTTTGATCAAATCAAATGCAGTCTTGATGAGCATTAGACTTTTTTTAAAAAAAAACATGAAATAAATTTTAAAAATATATAATTTTAAAACTTTTGAAATAATTATGTTTTTGAAAGTTTACTTTTTTTACGTTAAACCTATATATTGATGTATTACATATCATAAGCCTCTACCAATGACCTACAGTTCACAGCAAATGCATTTTACAATTGAATTTGTCAATCTGCCTCACCTCACCAGTGCTACATTTTTAGGACACAATATCAATTTATAAGCAGTTTAAATATGAAAATTGCATCCTGTGCAGGGCCTGTGCCTAACGCTAAACCACACTTTAGATCCTATTCCCACACATCCCCACTGATACGCTTCCACTCTGTAATGAATCTGCAGTATACTCACTCTCCATCTCTCTCCTCAAGCACACACAGGGGACAGACTTGCGTAAGCTGGAGAGGCTCTGCAGTCCTTCTCTACACACAGGACAGGAGTCAGCCTCATCTAATGACTGTGACCTTTCCCCAATAAGGTCTGGCAGACAAAACGGGACTTAGAGTCACAACAAATACGGCAGTATTATCCCGGCACCATAGCGACACTTATTATTAATTAAGCACCTTCAGCACAGAACTAATTCAGACGCGGCTTTGAAAGGATTACACCATCTTCAGATCTTCAGAACATTTTCAATAGTTTGATGTGGTCACTCGCAGGAGGGAATGATTTGAAAATGCGTTGGTCATTTGATCAAAAGGTCACTTGGATCCAACAGTAATTTGCATGGTACAATGTGAAGAAAAGTTTAAAGTCGATTTGAGATCAAAATGTACACACATCATGGTTATACGTATGATTAATCAAAGCACATTATTCCAAAGACAAAAAAAAAAAAAAAAAAAAAAAATTGCTCTGACATTTCTAATCAAAATTTGCTCGGACAAGTTTACGTTTAATTTGTTAATATGTTAATGCAATAGGTATCATGAGCTAATGATAAATATTACTTTTACAGCTAATTTCAGCATAGACCACCACTGAAAGGTCTGGGCTCAGTAAGATTTATTTTTCTCTCTTTTCTGTCCACCAAGGCTGCATTTATTTGATCAGAAATAAGGTAAAAAATAAATAAATAACATTTTCCATTTTTATTTATTTATTTTTTATAAATGTAACATATTCCTCTGATAGCTAAATTTTCAGCATCATTACTCCTGTTTTCAATATCATGAACCTTCAAAAATCATTCTAATATTCTAATATATATAGAGAGAGAGAGAGAGAGAGAGAGAGAGAGAGAGAGTGACAATATAAAAGCCTTTACTATCACGTTTGATCAATTTAATGTATCCCTGCTGAAAAAATCAAATAAAATTAAAATACCCCAGCATTTTGTATATACAGTTGTGCTCAAAATGATTCATACCCTTGGTAAATATGATCAAAGAGGCTGTGAAAATAACTTTGCATTGTTAATCCATTTGATGTTTCATTCAAAAAAAAATCTAACCTTTAATTTAAGCAACAACAACAACAAAAAAAGTAAAAGTGGGGGGAAATCACATTATGAAATGAATATTTTTCTCTAGTTCACAATGGCCACAATTATTGGTACCCCTAAGAAATTCTTATGATTGAAATATCTCTGAAGTGTATTCCCATTCATATTTGCATTTTTTATCACACCAGAGTGACTAGGAACATGAAATTATCCAGCCATGGCTTCTTGTTTCACAGGAATATAAATATGAGGGGAAACAAAGTCCAAATTCCCTTAATCATTGATCACTATGAATAAAATCAAAGAATGTATTTCTGATGTGCAGCAAAAGATTGTTAAGTTTCACAAATTAGAAGAAAGTACGAAAAGAGCTAAAGCATTAAAAAAATTCCACCATCAGAGCAATAATTAAAAATTTCCAATCAACAGAAAATGTTACAAATCTGAGGATGTGAGTCTATTTTGTCTTAAAGCAAGGTGAGGAGGAGAGTTTGAGTGACCAAAGATGCTCCAGTGATCACAGCTGAAGAATTGCAGAAAACTGCTGAGTCTTGGGGTCAGAAAGTCTCAAAAATGATCAAACAGCACCTACATCACCACATGTTGTTTGGGAGGGTTTCAAGAAAATTCTAGAAAAGAAAACACTTTCATCCAAAAACAATCTCCAGCATATTCAGTTATCAGACACGACTGGAACTTCAAATGTGACTGGATTCTATGGTCAGATGAAACAAAAAAAATTGCTTTTTAACAGAAAACACTCAAGATGGGTTTGGTGCACACAGGAATAAAAAAGTATCCCATGTGTTCAATGAAATATACTGCTGTATCTTTAATGCTGTGGGCCTATTTTTCTGCAGGAGGTCCTGGATATCTTGTTGGCATCTATCAACTACCGACACATAAAACATTTAAAACTGACTGTCCATGCTAGAAATCTTACAATGGGCTGTGGTCGGATCCTCCAACAGGACAATGATCCACAAACAAACATCAAAATCAAAACAAAAATGGGGCACTAAGAACAAAAAAAAGCTTCTGCCATGACCGTCCCAGTTCCCTAACCTGAACCCTTCAGAAAATGAGTGGAGTGAACTGAAGAGAAGAACATGGAGCTGTGAATCTGAAGGATCTGGAGTGATTCTGTATGAAGGAATAGTTTCTGATCTCCTGTCAGATGTTCTCCAAACTTATCAAGAATTATAGGTGAAGATTCAGAGCTGATATCTTGGAAAAAGGAGGTTGCAACAAGTATTGAATAAAAGGGTATGATTAATTGTGGCCAATGAAAAACATTTCATAATGAGATTTTTCTCCCATTTTAAATTCTTATTCTCCAATGAAAGGCTACATTTTTGTAATTTTTTTTAAATAAAAGATCAAAAGGATTAAGGATACAGATTTATTTTCACAGCCTTCTTTGATCATATATACCAAGGGTATGAATAATTTTGAGCACAACTGTAAATTCATGTTAACGTTTGCATATATGTCCTATGAATAAACAATGAACACTAATTTATTTAAAAATACACACAAGTTAAGAAATTAAGTAAAACTGTTGTTCAAATGACTGTTTCAGTATTTCAAACTAGTTCTTACTAATAAAGCCGAGTTAATTCAATAGGCAATGTCAAAAAAAAAAAAGAAAAAGAAAAAAAAAAGGCATTTCCTTTGGGATACATTGAGATGCATTCAGTGATGAACTGCACTCCAAATATTGGTTTAAAAAAATGGTAGTGGGTTAGTCCTTCATTACAAAGTACTCATGAAGGCGGCACGTTTTCTGCCCAAGATTTTGTCTGATAACCACCAGATTAACAGTCTAGTGCTACAGGCTTCCTTATGAAGTGTAATACCCATTTAGTAATTTTTAATGATTATATTTTAACTACTGATACGTGTAGGTCATCCTGAGAGTAGCTCAGATTTTCAGAACAACTGAGTAGTCTGTCTACTTCATATCTGGTTTCATTCACAATCCAGTTAATTCCTAATAGAAATACATCACAGTGTTGAAGTAAAACGAGTTTGCAAACACCATTTCATGTTGACTTTAAAAATGCAGTCATGTGACAGTCGAACACGGGAAATATCAACACTGAAAATTAGTTTCCATTTGGAATGATTACTTACTTATTGTGAACAGGTTCTTGGCAGCAAAAAAGAAAACACATATGCGTGCGCACTGACACCAGCATGCGTGAGCAACAGATGTAATGATGTGAGTCATGGAATAAATGTTATTCACCACAGCTGCTAAGCGCTATTGTGATGTACTGTAGAGTGCAACTTAATTATCCTATCTCTCGCTATGATTTCTAAGATAAGTTTCCATTTCACATCTCATTTTTTTATGCTATGCTGCTCTCTGAAAATCAGGAAGTTTCTAAATCTGAGTCTTCTTGGCAGTGTTACTTGGAATTACGAAGAGGTCATGACTGGTTTGTTTGTGTCCCTTGGTGGGAATAGATTGGAAGCAGAAGTGAACAGAGAACGGACAGACACATTATTAGTGGAACAGAGTTGTACTGGGACATGTTTCCGTGCTCACAGTGGGATGTCTGGCAGCATCTTTTGCGCAACAAACTGCCCAGTCATTGCACCGTGCTCAGGCTTAAGGGTTTTAATTCCGATGGGGCCGAGATCAATGAGCTTTCACGTTTGGGGGAGTCTGCGTGGGTGAGAAAGCCGCAAGAAGATGAGGTAAATAGGGAAGGGGATGGGCATATGCGCAAAAATCTGTGGAAGACAACCTCTGGCCCTGGTCCAGAGGAACACTAAGCAATGTACTGCAGTGGAGAGAGCGGAGCACCTCGGGGATCACAGCAAATTGGTCAGCTTTGTTTTGTTATCGATTGGTCATGTTGCTCATGCTCCCTAAATATCAACCTGCACTGGACAGACTCGCATGGTGCAGAAAATATTATAAATATGCGATGAACACTGTAGTATTGCCTACTTCACTCCATGTCGCAAGATTTGTGCATCTGCATTCATGGGTTGAGCTTGTTTCATTCTGAACATCAGTCTTTATATACTTTTCTTGTAAGACTTTTACTTTGTTTATATTTGGAGGCTCCATCGATGAATATATAAAAATATGAATTTAGAAATTAACCGCTTGTCTATTTTACCAAAAAAATCATGCACTTTTCTGAAATGTCACCAGAATTCATTTTAATTATATTTTTGCTTATAGTCTGATCCCAGCAAAAACATAATGCAGATAACATATATAAAAGGAGCCAGCATTCATGCTACCCTAGGAGAACCTATTGGGAGAATAGATGGATAAATTCACAAATCAATTAATAAATAAATGTTCAGAAAAAAAAAAAAAATCAGTTCTTGTAAGACAAGGACAATTCCTTGAGGATCATTCTAATGCTAATGTTTTGTTTTGTTTTTTTTCTAAGAAGCTAAATGGACCTTAAAGTTTCTCTTTGTATTTGGGGTCTCCAATGATGAATATGTAAAAATGAATTAACTTTTTATTTAACTCTCTTCATTTAACTCTCAGAATTCATTTTAATTATGTTTTTGTTTAAAGTCAGTCTGAACTGAGAAAAAACAAATGCATAACTATCTGTAACTAACTAAAAAAAAAAAAAGAGGCTAAAACATCTCTGCAACACTATAGGATAAGTGGTTTGGAGAATTTTACACTTATTTTATTTTTTATTTTTTTAAAGAAGAGTTTGTATCCCATAATTCTGGCTTCATACCAAGCAATTCTGACTTCATTCTCAGAATTGTGAGTTTATGTCACAATTCTAGATGGAAGGTCAAGATGATCTGTGATTTGTGGGACTATTTCTTTTGCACAGTGCAGCAAAAACAAACAAAAGCCCATTAAACGCATAAATTTAAGAGCTTAGATTTTTAAATAGTATAAACCTGATTGACAAAGAAAAGAATATGAAAATAATTCATGAGATTTTTTTTATAATTTTGCAAAAAACAATAACTAATAAATAAACAATCCCATCTGCAATGCCGTATGTTTGTTCTGTTGCTATGGAAAGCTGTGTGTGTGAGAGAGCAGTGTTTTCAGAAGGATTTGTGGGAGGGTCTGTGTGTGCACATCCCTCTTGGTTCTTGGCTCTGATGATAAGCCCCCTGCTTGCTTGAGTGCCTTTCCAAACCCAGAGACCGAGGTGTTATGACTATGGATGACAAGCACAGGAGCTTTCCAGCCTGAGACAGAGGAGCAGGGAGACATAGATAATAGAGGGTAAAGAGATACAAGACACGTGGGAAAGTGAAAGATGGTTGCAGTCAGAGAAGACAAAGATATAGAGCGATGAAGGAGGGAAAAGCTGGGAGAATAGCATTTTGTAGGAGAAAAAAAAACAGCACTATGTTAGATAGGAAAGGAAAAGAATAAGCAAGAAGCAGAGAACGGAGACAATGCCCACTGTCCTTATGTATGTACTTATTTTCTTTTCTGTAGGCAAGTATCTTCTGTATAATTTCTGAAGGGCAGTACTAAATGAAAAAATATATTTAAAGGTGACATATCATGAAAAGTCAACTTTTTCCATTTTTTGGTGCTATAATCGGGTCTCTGGTGCATGTGCCAACCCAGAAAACATGAAAAAGATCAACCCATTACATTTTTTTGGTAAACCTTTCTCTGCAAGCTTGTGGAAAAAAAACGAGCCGCTCAGATTTCTCAGTGTGAGCGCTTCAGATGTGTGCGCTCAGAAAACCGTATATCAGAAGTTTAAGCTAATATGGATTAAAACGCATGATTTCAGCATGATAGACATGATCATCAAAACCATGCATATGTTTTTAGCAGAGTATCGGAGGTACGATCTGTAAAGGCACAGCCCTATTCTGGAAACAGGGCGGGGAGCAGCAGCTCATTTGCATTTAAAGAGACATGCATGAAAACAGCCTGTTTCTGCTTCCACTGAAAATGGGCATTTTCAAAATATAATAAATGATCTGTGGGGTATTTTAAGTTGAAACCTCAGACACATTCTGGGGACACCTGAGACTTTTATATTGTAAAAGGGGGCATAATATGTCTCATTTAAACAAAACAAGAAAAATGGGTAACACTTTATTTTAGGGTCTCTTATCTAGTTGCTTATTAGCATGCATATTACTGGAATATTAGCCCTTTATTAGTAGCAATTAAGCACACATTAATGCCTTATTCTACATATCCCTAATCCTATCCAATACCTAAACTTAACAACTACCTTACTAACTATTAATTTATTTAAGGAAAAGTCATAGTTAATGGTGAATAAGTGTTCCCTATTCTAAAGTGTTACAAAACTGTATACACATCTTCATCCTGATCAAAAGTTTTCACCCCCAGATCTTAATGCATTATATTTTCTTCTTGAGCATCAGCAAATGTTTGAACCTTTTGTAATAGTTGCGTATGATTCCTTCAGTTGTTGTCATTGCAAAAAGATGGATCTCAAAATCATACAGTCACTGTTGGAAAGAATTCAAATATGCAAAAGATGCTGGAAAACCAAAGAATTATCGGGACCTGGAGGATTTTTCTGAAAAACAATGTTCTCATGAACAACCATCAGAGGAATAAGAGGAAAAAAAGGTAATGAAACAATATTAAGAATCACACGTCAACTCTTTTATAAATTCAGCTATTATTTTGTCTTGCGAACTACATGTAAACATCTTTTATACATTTGTGAACAATAAGCAATTGTGAAGCAGCAGTCAGCCTGTCATACGTCACTTACTGTCACTTTTTTCAACTGTATTTGCATTCTGTTTTCAATTACCTTATCGACCGCACACACAACCGCTCTTTATTACCTACGATCCCTTCTCCTCCATGTTGTTTTTCCTTAGACCTTGAGCAGATTGAATTATCTTGCCCCTACAGTGCACATTCAAACAAACACAAAATCAATTTAAAAGCAGCTTATGGCGAACACTTGACCAATGATTACAAATGACAGGCAAATTCAACATGTCACAACTGCCAGGGGCGTCATGCACTCATTATTTTTGAGGGGGCACGAGTTGGGGGGGGGGGGGGGTCGTCATGTGACACATAGCAGCTACAACAGCACTTATGTTTTATTTATTTTTCCCTATTTTTTCGAAATATTCCCAAACGCATTAACTATATCATGAAATATCTTGATTCTCACCTTTATAGCTTATGTATAGTGGGCGAAGGTCAAAGTAACCTTAAAATGCAATCCATTAGCTATGCATAAAACCTGTCTATTCACTTAACAGATGGGTGTATTGCCTTATATTTTTAATACGACTGAATTTATATTTAATGTGAATTTAACATCGAAAGTTAATGTGAATAAAAACATTGCAAGTTAGGCTACTAACCATAACACTTTCATTGTACAGAAAGAGAGCGAAGAACATTTTCATTGACTAGTTCAAGCACTCTCAAAAACTCCCATTAAAATCACTGAAGCGGTTTACGCTGTGAAATTAATATCGTACAGATTCGTACACACATTTGCACTTTGTTTCTGACGAGAGAATTCGCCAGATAGAGGTATTCAGTCAGTCAGCAAGTGAAGAAAACACTGGCATTTTAGCGATGACACATCTGAATGTCTCTGATTAGTCATTGCATTCATAAGCTCAACAGCATCGTGTGTGATTGGTTAAAATGCGCAGTGCAGTAAGAACGCGTCTGTCTCTAGCTCAGTGCCGACCAGACAACTAAGATTTGAATTTAGCAGCTGATACTGTGCCGCACTGAACGTTCCAATCACGCCGGTGTGATTGTATTAAATATAGAAAATATTAATCGGCTATGTTTTTGTCTTTTGGAAGCTGCATTCAAAATCCACTTGGTTTAAAATTTTGAGGGGGCACGTGCTCACCTTGAATGGGCATTACGCCTCTGACAACTGCCGTCCCTTAGAAAAGGAGAGGGGGTTACAATACCGTATAGGTAGAGAATCACTCTCAGAAATGCGGTAAGAAAAATGTCAAGGACCAGAGTGTAAGTTCAAAAGAAATGCACAAGAAATCAGCTAGCAGAATGAATGAATAGGGGCCTTGAACCATTACTGCTACATCTGCAGTGAGTCACTGTTACTGTATTTTCCTTTTACATAAATGTGTGTCCAATGCAAAGAATTTCTGCTAATTCCAATAAAGGGTTACAAATGGTGCAGAGTTTTTTTGTTCCAGTCTCCTAAGCCTCTCACATTTACACCGCTTGAAATGTCATTTACTGACATTTATTTAAATGTTATTATAGCCAGTGGTGGGCTTTCTTTGTTCTTAAATATTTTGCAAGAGCATATAGAGGTGAAATAAAGTAGTGATTAAGTATTTTGTGGTCATCAATAACAAAGCTGCACATAAAACACCCTATGGTATTGAGCGTTGCCATAGGAACAAAAAATTTGAGACTAGGGATGTGGACAGCTTTGAGAAGTAGTTTAGCATTTCTTCAAGAACGTGAAAGCATTATTTAAATTGCTGTTTACATATACGCAACATTAGCATGTCAAATTTATTTGCTATTCTAGAACTCGAAAAAACTCTAAAGCTTGCAGCTTTACACATTTTATTAACAATGTTTCAGTCATTTGGCTTTCCTCATGGCTTCTATTTTCTATTTAAAATAACTTTTCTATCAAAATAAGACATGTAATGTTAATTTTCTTCACATATAATCTCACACATTATCATACATTTTTACTGTACTGATGTCTAGCTTCAAACTTATAACTGACTGGTCTGCAATTTTTTTTTAACACTCTGATGCAGGGGTCACCAGACACGGTCCTGGAGGGCCGGTGTCCTGCAGAGTTTAGCTCCAACGCTAATCAAACACACCTGAAGCAGCTAATCAATGTCTTGCTAGGTATACTTAAAACTTCCAGGGAGGTGTGTTGAGGCAAGTTGGAGCTAAACTCTGCAGGACACAGGCACCTCCTGGATCAAGTTTGGTGACCCTGCTCTAATGTGAAGTGCAGCTTTGGCTTTTCCACTGTAGATAAGTGTAATCTCACTGAAAGAATGTTTTTAGTCATGTAATCATTAAGAGAATTGTGTACAGTGGAGCTCTGATACAAGAAAGATGCGACAGGACTTACACGCTAATATTGTTTACAGTTTTCATGCATGCTTGAATTTGTTTATCTGCTTGGATGAGCATCAGAAATCTTGAGCACAGGAAAATCTCACTATTTATTACTCTTGACAGCACAATTGGGAAGAGTTCAAAAGCAGGAGGCAAGAAGCATTTCATAACACTCTGAACACATAACAGCAGAGAGTCAAGGTTTTACAGACCCTTTTAGTCCTTGCTGGGAGATGCCCTCACTACAAACTTATCACAAACATGTTTTTCTACTGATATCCACTTAAAATGATCCCATCTGTATCCTGAAAAAATACTGTAGATTTTTAACAGTTGTTTCTTCAAAAAAAGAAAAAAAAAAGACCAATCTGCTTCCTTTAATGCCACAGAATAGTTGCCAGCGAAGGATCGGGGACTGTGATCTCCTGATGTCCTTTTCTTCTTGCTGACTAATGTAATAAGTCACTCACGAGCAAAGATGGCAGATTTCAAACCACATACTTCTGTGGAGTCAGTTGATCAACTACAGTTGAGTACATAAGTTCCATATGAAATAATGAATGAATTACACAAATTCCATGAAAGGTTTTTTTTTTCTTCTTTTTCTGGTTTATTGGAGAAAACATCATAATGAAATGGAAAAAACAAACAAACAAAAAAAAAAAAACTACTGTACACAATACGTTGGAAATGGAAATCGCTTAGCTCAGACATTTAGACCACACATTAAGCTCAGAAAAACCTCGAAATTGATCCTCTTGTTACATAATGAATTGGGGGTCTCTCTTCACAGGGTCTTCAAACATCTTCAGTATGGGAATGGAGACTTCTCTCTGTAACAGGCTGCTCCGGACTACTGGAAAGGAGAACTCACTCGCCGTGTCTAGAGAGAGAAATTCACGTTGAAATGGGTCCATTTGGCACTACAGCAAAGTACAGGTTAAATCGAGCATAAAGAGATAATCAAACTAAAACGAGTGTTACAAAACAGCTGAGGTACTGATCTCGCTCCTGAACTTTTACTGCATAATCATTATGAAGAACAATACAGACTGTAAAAACTCTTTTATGCTTTACGTTGCATGTCACAACAAATTACACAAACTGCATCCATTCTTTCCCCAATGGAAGCCTTTTTATTATCACTTTTAAAACAGACACATGTAGGAAAAAACAACAGCACTACGACTAATAATGATGAAATAATTCATATGAGCAGCAGCATGGTGTCCACAGAGATGGTGAAGCCTGCAAAATAATAATAATAATAACAATAATGCAATAGACTAAAGCCATTTCCTCTCCGGACCTCACACTCAGACAATCATTCACTGAGCCCCTCGTTAATTTAGCCAGTTTGTCTTCAATTTGTGTTTGGGTTCTTCTTGTTTTGCTGTGAAGCGTGTCCTTGTAATACACACATAAAACACAACACCCACGCTACAACTTTTTGTATTTCTTTCTAAAATCAGTCAGACGTGTCTCTCCATTTCTCTGTCTGCTTGACTGCTTGAAATAGAGAAAATTACATTATTCTGCTAAATAAAATTAACACCATGAGTAAACTCTTTGCAGTTAAATATGACGTCTAAATAAATTTTAGACCATTTTGTACACAACCCTGATAACACAAATAAAGTAACTGCTTAAAATTCAGATACTTATGCTTATTTGGATACGGCAGAAAAGTGAATAATATTACATTTCCAATTTTTACACAAACTGTAATGTTGACTGCATTCATTAAGCTCAGCCATGTTATCCAAGTAAAGAAAGAAAGAAAAAAAAACCATTAAAACCTTGACTCCAAAAATATTCTTTTGGTTTTACATGCATTGAATGCTTGGCAAGTGTTAATTCACATCACTGACTACTGTTGCCGTAGGGCCAAACGGTCAGAAGCTCCTTCTGAGTCTGCAGACAAATGCCCTTTCACAAACAAAATCATGGATGAAGTCCAATTTCACAGTGTGACCAGTATTTCTAAGGACTGTAATTCCTCTGCTTTTCAAGGACATGCTTTTATCTTTTAGAGGGACTTTTCAAGTTGGTATGTGCAGTGTCTCAGTTACTGGAAATGCAGTTTCTTTGCCCATTTCTCTTTGTCCTTTCTGGTTAGTATCATGTCTTGTCTGCACAATATCCTATTCTTCTCCATAAGATCAGATCATCTTAGATAACAAATACTTTGAAAACTCAGAAACGCTCTACTTTTTTTCCTATAACAGAGCAAAGGAATTTTGAGGGGCACTTTAGAACCGAAATTCAAATGTGGAGTAAAAGTGAAAACCAAAATATACTTGAATCCACACTTTGTTATCCAAACATGATTTCCTCCTTTAGCCAGAAACGATTTAATGCTGAAACTAGTTCAAAGTGAAATACAAACAATGTGTAACAAATGCTATTCACAAAATAAAATAAAAAAATAAAAAAATTCTTCAACGGGTTTAAAAAAAAAACAGGGGTTAAACATCTCCTTGTCCCTTCCACATTAAAATGACAAAAACATTACCTTGTTACATACATAAGTTTATAATATAAATTCTCATTTTAACGGGTGTGAAATTTAAGCAAAGTAATACGTAAATAATTAAATTATTTAAATCAATGTGCCATTGACCTTATGGCCGTACGAAGGATTATGCATGCTGCATTATAAAGACTTACAAAGGTAGTCAAATGTAAGAGCTGATAGCCATGTGGCCACCTGATCAGAGTTTGCATGCAGCATCCCAGCTGCAGTTCCCCTACTTCTCAACATACTCAAATATATAATCTAAATGATAAATTGGAATGGGTGCAAAGGTGAGGCAATCATCCAGAGATGATGGATACTGACTGAATTCAAACTGTGAAAGAGATGTCTTTTCTGGCAGATCACCCAGTGCTAAATGACAGATGAAGCAAACGTCTCACGACCATGGGCTTCTGTAAGGGTCTAAGAGGCCTGAAACAGATGTTTTCGTTATACTAGCTAAAGACGCCATAAGGCAACCCCCAGGATAAGCTTAAGTAATCAGCAGAGAACGCTGAAAATGCATTGGTTCCTTTGCAGGTTCTGGCTTATGACTCTGGATTACTAGCAAGACATTTGCAACGGCTTATCCAAATATCCAATGATCCTAATATCTTCCAGATCAGCTCTTAACAAATGGAACAAATTGATTCACCTCATCTGAAATGGACGAGCTTTAAGATGGCTTCATAGCTTGAATACAATCCAATGCATGACAAGGACCTTCACTGTCAAAAGGAACTGCAAATATGGACAGATTTCATATCATACATAAATATCACAGCCACTGCTCTTCAGATAAGTATTACTCTGTAAGGGACGGAATAGTGCATAAAAAGTAATGAGAATGAATGCTGCATATGTCCACATTGAAGATTACAAAGTGCAATGTTGGTGGTAAGTGAATGATGTGAAAACTGATGGTACAAGGTCACGTTTTACAAAATCATTTAGGTGTGCTTTACATGTTGAGATCTAAAGCGCAGGCAAGATAATATGTGCATTGAAAATTGTATTTATTCATATGATGGCAAAGTCTTTACAGTAGCTTTTGATCAATTTAATGCATCCTTGCAGAATAAAAAAATAAAAAAATTGAGTGAAGGTTATGGAATCCCATTTCTACCGCTGAATAGAAAAAAAAATGTAATTGAGTTTATATCTCACAATTCTGACTTCATAAATTGCAATTGTGAGTTTATATCATACAATTCTGAGGGGGGGAAAAGTCAGAATTGCATGTTTATATCTCACAATTCTGACTTTATTTCTCGCAATTTGACTTTATAATTCGCAATTGTGAGTTTATACACTGTAAAAAATTTACATTTTGAAAAATTGTGGAAACTAAAAAATAAACATTGACTCAACAAATTGCTTCCCAAAAATTACCCCCAAACAAAAAATGCATTGTACTAATTTTATCTGATGGTCTGAAGTTAAAATTAAAAATATATATTTCACCGAACATATTAAATTGTGCTCAGCCAATCTATCAAGCAGAAGTGAAAAATATGTGTTGGCCCAACAAGCCTTGCACCAAAAAACGCGTGTACGCATGCACCTGAGAGAAACCGTTGGTGTAGTGAATTCAAATGTCTGCGTGCGAGAGAGTGGAGCTGAATAGCGACAAAACATCATTTCCAGACAGATTTTCCATCATTAAAGTTATGGTGAGTACTGAACTTTGTCTTTATTAAGTCATGGCTAAGTTAAACAGAGTGCAGGTCTCAGTAATTTCAACATAAAAACGAAAAACGTGGGTATTACATTACATTACATTACCGCCTCTGATAAGTTAACGTAAGTATTTGCTAAACGAATTAAACTGAGTTTCCGAATGTTTTACTTTAGGACAGAATACAGTTAAGTTTAGCTCATACTGATCTCTTGGTAGAGGTGTGCAATAGGCTATATGTTATATCGTCGCCGATAATATCGTAATTGCTGTTTTAACATGTGGCATGTAGCATGTGGGGTTTGACATTATGAGTAAAGTTATATCGCAAAAACCAAACAAAACACACCTACAGACTGCATGCATACATTACGTGATGAAGGTTAGACTAGTGCGTGTGCACAGAGTGTCTTTTACTGCATGATTCAGTCTATTAATATTGCAGAATGATCACAAAATTCAGGATATGGGGGCAGAAAATGTATATATTTACATCATTTCAAATGGTTAATCAATATCACATGAAGAGTGATGTGTTTTCTTCCACAAAGCAACATTATTACAAATGTGATATTGATTTTATACAGCAGTTCAATAAACAAGATGGTAATATTAAGGGACTTACGTTTTAGACACAATATTGGCTGTTTTTGCTCTATTCCGCCAACAAAAATAATTACAATTTGTGTCTTTGAGCAACATGTCAGTGTTTCTTTCCTGAATGAATCAACCGTTTAAATGATTCGGTTCAATCGCAATGACTCACTTATTAACGGTGACTGCCACCTACTGGCGGTTTTAATATCACATTTAAAGTATCTTTTCATCTTTTAAATAATTCCAAATATCAGTATTCAGTGTTTTAATGTTTAAAATATCAAAACATTATTTATGCAGTTGTAAGCTTAAATGGTTGATGTCCTGCATTAAACAGTTTGTAAATGTTTCTAAATGCCACCTCAGATGCAGCTTGTGTGTTTCTGCTGCATTGCAAAGATGAATTGTTGATACTGATTTCATTTGCTTCGTAACAGCCCAAATGTCTTATTCTAATTGACTACTAAAATGTAAGAATTTGACTCAAACGATGATGCACATTTTTAGAAAAATGGCTTTATGATGGTAAAAATGCCCATAAAAGGTCAAACTCAATTTAAACGTATTGGAAAAGATTCATTTCTATGACTGCTGTGAACTGACCACCACACATAATATGCAGAATATCAAAACTTTAGGAGTCCATGGTAGTCCTTAAAATGTCAGCACAAAAACACATTCAGCAAAATATAGTCCGTCTAATTATTATCGATAAAATCCCAGAAAATATTGAGATATCATTTTCATCAATATCGCACACCTCTCTCGGTTACCTAAAGTTACTATTTATTGAACTAATTTTTTTTGTATTTCACATTATGATTATTATATTAAATGTATGAGACACAAGGAAAACGTTTCTGCTTTAACAATTTTTTTTGTTCCCCTCAGTGTAACCCACCATTGCTAGGTCTGAGCTTACGAGGCACCATTTAGTCAGGAGTCAGAAGTGTAAAAAAGGAGCCACTATGAATTTCACAGTGAGTATTTAACTCCGTTCTTATTGAATATGTTATTTCCATATTTGTGTCAAATACTATGAGCTCTTAGATGTAATTTGTGTGACGTGGCTCTGTGTAATGCAGGCTGCATAAGTTATTGAAGTTATACGTAGACTTATATTGACATTGCTATTTTATATTTTTTTACTGAGCCATTGGAGAACCACACAACTGCAATGAAAACTGGAATAGTAAGCAGCAGCAGTTGCACTTCAAGAGCCCTGTCAAGTGTGCTAAATGTCTCCGTTGTCATAGAAGAGGAGGTGGTGCTTCACAACTTAGACTTTGTAAATGTATTTATTGTACTCTTTGGGTTATTGTGTGCACTCAACATGGAGTACAACAAGGATTTACAGTAAAAGGTTAGTTCACCAAAAATTTAAGTCATCTTCAGAACACATATTAAGATATTTTTGATAATATCCGAGAGCTCTCTGACCCTCCATAGGAAGCTATGCAACTTACACATGTTCCAGAACAGTAGGAAAGACATCATTAAAAGTATTCAGTGTGAGTCCAGTGGTTTAACCTAAATTTTATGAAGCAACGCAAGAGTTTTGTTTGCAGAAGAAAACAAAAAACAATTTAATACTTTATTTACAAAATAATATCCAAAGTGTGGTGGTGCTTCCCCTATTGGGTTACAGATCAATGTTTTAGTAAATAAGGTGTTTTTTTATTTGTTTTTGCGCAAATAAAGCACTCGTGTTGGTTGCTAAAATTGAGGTTTAAACCACTGGAGTCACGTTGATCACTCTAATGATGTCTTTTCTACTGTTCTGGAGCTATAAGCTGCATATCTTTCTATGGAGGGACGGAAAGCTCTCAGATCTCATCAAAAATATCTTAATTTGTGTTTTGAAGATGAACAAAGGTCTTACAGATGTGGAATGACATGAGGGTAATTAATCACAAAATTGTAATTTTTTTTAGGTGAACTAACCCTTAAAAGTTCAAAGTACCTCTTATGAGATTATTTATTTATTTTATTTTTTGGCAAACATTTTAAGTGTAAGTTTCAAGAGCTCAGAGTACCTTTAGTGAGAATGGTAATATTCAGGTGACATTACACTAAATACTGAAGCAACCTCAGATAAATTACTACATTTTATGGTGTTTTTGATATTTTTTGCATATTTGTGAATGTATTCATGTTTAAAGTGCAATTCATCAGCTTTGTGTATCTTATGAGAATTAAAATGCATGATTCTTTAAGGTTTACGGTGTAGAAAATTTCAATGTATTAATCATTGCAAGGTATTTTTACAATATTGTTGTAGATTTTATTAAAAAGTGTCCGTGTTCAGTGTATCATCATTTAATGTTTTTTTTAAAAATTTTGTTTGTTTTAGCATTTTCTTTTGGGACAATGGGGAATAAACAATTCAGTAAGGTTGCTTTAGCAATATAAATTTGCCAATATACATTTTTAGATTAGGTAAAACAAAAAATATATGCTACTACTATTTAAAATATTTAATTGGGACAATAACATGGTTTGGTAGATTTAATGTTTTTCCAATTGGCTCAACATATTATTTCTCATTGAGACCAATGTTAACAGACTGTTGCCACAATTGAAAAAATTTAATTTGCAGAAATTCAATTGGGCCAATGGAAAAATTTAGATTTAATCAGTCACTAGAAAATTGTGAGTTGGGGAGGTCTGAATTTTTTTTTTTACAGTGTATCACTCAATTCTGAGAGAAAAAAAGTCCAAACTGTGATCTCGCAGTTCTGACTTTATAACTTGCAATTTTGACTTTATTTTTCACAATTTTACTTTATAACTTGCAATTGCAAGTTTATTTCACTCAATTCTGAGAAACCCCCATTTGGAAGAAAAAGTCTGGACTGTGACAAAAAGTTTTTTTTATTTAATGGTGGAAATGGGCTTCCATAGATGGTGCCAATACATGATTATGTAACTAAATGCATATTATGCCTTTTTAAAGGCCAGGCTTAAAATACAATACAATATGGTTCCAGTTCCAATTTTTCTACCCACCAAGCGACCCCCTTGGCCTGAAAAAAGGTCGAAGACCCCTGAGCTATGGAAATCGGCTCAGCTGCACATTGAGAGGAGAATATGTGTGGGATTTGGTGCTACTCAAATAAACCAGCACTGTTTTCCTTCCACATGCTTCCTCTCCCTTCTTTATGCCTTTGAAGAGATTTATTGTATAACAATTAAGCAGGAGCTGAAGGCCTGCAGATAAGCCTTCTAAGAGCCATAGAAGAATATTTTATTCATAAGAAATATTTGATCCATATGCTTAATGAGAAAAACACAAACAAATCAGCCCTTTCAGTCCCCTGGTTCATAAATCACACAAAGCGCTGGAGAAACAGTGAGTGACACTGAGCGCTTGCTTATGGCTCCCAAAGCAGCCAGTTCAAAAGGAGAACGAATGACATCGCCTGGGACACAAAGGCAGCCGTATGTCTTGATGAAGGTTTAACCAGAGATTGAGTGGAGGGATTTTTGTGTTTCATAAACAAAGAGGAGGGCGTTAAAAGGCTAATCTATTCTGGAAATGCATAAAATCTTTGAACATTCCTGTGTTTGGGAACAGGCTGTAAGAAATCGCTATGAGATAACATTTCACTTCTAAGAGAAAATTGAAACAGCTGAGACCTTGATGCGCAAGTCTTTCATACTAGCTTCAAAGTTTAAGCTAGATTCTTACATTTTGAAGGAAGAAAAATTAGGTTCTTTATTGTAAGAATATGCTACAGGTTATAATTCATCAGTTCTGACTAAGGGTCATCAAGTTACATAGATATGTATATTAGCTAATTATTAAACCATTTTGACATTTCCCATTTGTATCAGGGTCAAAATCTACCTTAAAACCCTGAGAATTTTTCTGTTGTCAAATATTTTAGGTAAACAGCAAGTAAATTAATTCATGCTATCTGAATAACTACATGCAACATTCACAAACCTGCATAGATCAACTGCTTATTCGGTCCAAATCTGAAAACAGTATGTCAAAGGTGCCCAAATCACATATTTACAGAAGATTTTCTAAGCATGCATTTTGGAATAATATTGGCCAAAATCCCTCAAATAAATCTAATCTGACTGGTTTGAACGGGTCTCAGATGCCATTTTATGAAGAATTTTATTATCGCCAGTGCAATACATATTTTCGGTACTTAGTAGAAGCATGTGAAATGGGATTCAGCCCTGGTCTACTTCAGGAAGATGACAGAGTGGTGAGAATTCACTTCACCAGTAAGATGACAGTTCTGTTCTGGCTAAGACAGGAAAGTTTCTGAGAGAGACTCTGGAACATTAATCAAGCACCATTTCTGCTATTGCTTATGTCAGGCACTGATCAGATAGATCTCAGTTCAAAAGTCTGTGACATGCGTGTTTGAAATGCGAGTTCTTTTTTAATGTTACTGGAACAGCTATACAGTATTTGTCCACACTCAGTACAAAAACAAGCCAAAGTGTTAGTGTTCATTTAACCATGACTAGATATGTAAAATGGACATACTGCATGCAATTAACTTTTCTAGAGTACCTCATCTCAACCAAAATAGGGCAAACCTCATGATTATGAAAGAGAACATCTTATAAAAGCCTTTCAAATGTTCTTGTTCCCTGTAAGCAAGCAGGGTTTTTTTTTTAAATGACATGCATGTTGATAAGCTTCACAACCAGAATGATCTCCAGTACAAATTTAATATTTATCAAACTTAACTTATGTATAATTGGATTTTAAATAAAAATGTTGCTTGTTAAATGTCCTCCATTTCGTTCATTAAAAAATAAATCAATAAAAATCAAAACCTGACTATTACAGTACAAAGTTCTGACAGCATCTCTCACCATAACCAACGCATGTGGTCAGATGTTGGTTAAATTCCAGTACAAAAGTCTGCTAAGCCTTTGTAAATGATATTCATAAGAAAACTGGATTTAAAGACAAACTACGATTTACTGACATTTCATTAGGTGACGTCTATATGGATTAACGCTAATAGAGATTCTTTAAATCCAAGAGCACTGGTTTCAATAATTAGGCTGGAGATTTTCTTTCAACAGATTTTTTTTTTCTCTCATCATGACAACAGAGACTTAATATCACATCTGACATAATACTATCCCACAAGTAAAATTTTCCATACCACATTTATAAAGCTTGAGGTGGATCTACGGTAACTGGTGGGAATATCTTGTCTCTAGACAAAAACTGAAATGGAAAGAGAGCAGCTACTGCCTGAGAGCCTTATCCCCCAGTGAGTGACTCATAGTGGGGGGCACTACTCTATCAAATAAGAGCAATCCTTCGCTGAAAGAAGGCCTTACGCACTCCAGATGTGCTGGAACTATAGGGATACAACGCATGCCAACAACAACTCGCTAGACTCTAAGCCTTCATTAGATGACTGTGGATGCAGGGATCTTTGTGGGACAACATCCTGTCAAAGAATAGACCGCATGTTTATTGCTGAAAGTAGCAAAAAAATGAACATGGGAAAATCAGTACTGGATAACAGAAATGCCTGCAAATACAGCCAATGCAGAAAATTCATCAAGAACATGAGACATGATATTGTCCATTGTTAACATTAACCAACAGACCAACTTGCATTACAGCTATACTGTAAATTCTATGAATGATTACATTTAAAATAACTTTCCTTTTTCAATATATTTGATTAATTCCTGTGATGGCAAACTGAATTCACAGCAGCCATTACTTCAGTCTTCAATTTCATATGATCCATCAGAGTTCACTGATTTGGCTGATTTGGTGCTCAAGAAACATTTCTTGGAATGAACCTAAAATGAACAGCGTTTAAACAAATCTTTTGTAACATCATAAATGTCTTAACCGTCACTTTTGAACAATGTAATTCATCTTTGCTGAATAAAAGTATTAATAAAATATGCCACACTATCCAAAAAGAAAAAAAAAGTACTGCTGTCAAATGATTAATCTCAACGCAATTTCTTCAGTGTTGTCACATGAAAAGACATAAAATATTTACAAAAATGTGAGGGGTAAAAATGTGTTATGTTTATATATTACCGTATTGACCCGAATATAAGACGACCCTAATTATAAGACGACCCCCCCCCCCTTTTTCCAGACGTACCTTTTGGAAAAAGGCTTTTTGAAAATCAAATCTTGTTTTTTTTTTTTTTTCTTCTCTTTGTAAAACAATTTTCATATTGCATACTTTTCCTATTTTAATTTTTGTTTTGAAATTATTGCAAATACTGGTAAAATGTACCATCATGAAACAATGGCATTTAAAAATATACACTTTTTGATAAACCATAAAAATAACAGGTAGCCCATATGAATTATACATGTCGGCTATCCATCTCATAGTAGCCTAGCAAAATTTTATTAACAGTAAAAGTGAAATCTTATTGTAGTCTTCAAATCAGGGTACTGTCTTATGTTTTAAAATCACTTACAGAGGAAGTTTGGTCCCATCAGGCTAACATGACAGTCACGACTCGTGCCGCTGTAAGCTTTTCTTTTTCTTTTGTTTTCACACGCGATCTTTACAGCACACATTACATGGCACACTTGTTTTATGCATTTTTGGCGCCACCTATTATTGTGGGTGTATTATTGACAGGTTAAAGTCTAGACCCTGAATATAAGACGACCGTGTTTTTTTTCATATGCATTTCCAAGAAAAAAACACAGTCTTATATTTGGGTCAATACGGTAAGTATATATATATATATATATATATATATATATATATAATGTAAAATCTAAGAATATAAATTTATATACATGTAAATATTTTCAAAATATATACTGTGTATGTATTTATATATACATAATAAATATACACAGTATTCACACATGTAAACAAAAACTTATTTTGGATGCAATTAATCGTTTGTCAGCACTAAAAAATATATATATATATTTGAAGAGAAATGAATGGAAATGACATGCAAAGATGAATTGTGAATTAAATCAATAGTCATGAATCATTCAAACAAACTGAATCAAAGAAAATACTAAATTAAATAAAAGCAACTTTACAAACATGACTATAACTGTTAATGATGAGTGTCATATGATTTTAGATTTAACATTTTGTAATTGTGTAATTGTGTATGTGATGTTTGAAACGTGTCTTTTTGTTGCATGTGAAGAGCTACTTACTTGAGTAGCTGCTGCCATGTCTTCAACAGAAAATATCTGAGATGGAGCTGAAGTAGACACACAAAGACAAAAAAAAAACGGTTAATGTTTAATATGTAATATTTAAAATATTTTTAAAAATTCAGCATGGGCCATCTCTGCCATTATAAACAATTTATAAAAAAAAACAAAACAAAAAAAAACTGTCAAATACATTAACAAACTCGTCGCCTTGGTGAGAAACATATTTTTGTGATTATGTTACAAAGATTTAATGTGGCATAATGTGTTGCTCAAGTCACCGCGGAGGTAATACTGCATTGTAGATGTTGCAGGAAATCTGAGAAACCAGTAAGGAATAATTAATAGAATCTATGGTTCCCTCTAGAGGTCTGCATTCCCGCGGCTGTCCCGCAGGAACCGCGGGGACCTGACCAGATTTCTTGCGACACGGGATTAAATTCCCGAATAAAACGCGGTTGCGGTGGTCGGTAACTCTGGTACAATTTGAACGGGAGCGGGCGGTCTAACAATATCCCGTTCCCGACGTCTTTTCAGAACAGCATATCTGTGCTTTATTCAAGCACCGGTACAGCCTGCACTCGACTGCTATGCACGCACTGCACGCATGAAACGCATGCTTCGTGTCTGTGCGCAGCATATGCATAATGATGCTCAGCGCAGGCCTACCAGTGGTGAATATACGGCCCGCAGACAGAACAGGCAGGTTGTCGATGAGGGACAGAGCAGAATAAAGATGGAGCAAAGTGTGGATGCGCTGTCCTTGAAGAACGCTCAACTTGGTTTTGTTCATATTATGCTTAGCCTATAATTTTAAATGACAGATTTCGAATTTATTTATTTTTATTCCGCGACACTTTTCCTAGGCTACTGTGTTTACAGCAAGATGTTAAAGGAATTAAGTATTTGGACAAGACGAATAAAATTATAATAGGCCATTTTTGTACAACCTACATTTTTTTTCTCTGCGACACTTGTTCCTATTGCGTTGTAAAGGTTAAACGAATTGTATCCTGACAAGACGAATAAAAATAAGGAATACAATTTTTGTACATTTTTATTTTCTCTGTGACACTTTTTTTCCTACTGTGTTGGCAGCAAAATCTTAAACGAATTTGATTTCTTAAGACATTTCTTAACATTTTGCTGTCAATAAAAGACTCTTGACAAGACGAATAAAGTAAATACAATTTTGTGCAGACTACACTTTTATTTGTTAGCCTATCTGTCTTTCTTTCAGTATAGGACATTTAAATGTGTGATTCTGGAAACGAGATCTAAATTTAGCGGGAACGGTCGGGTCGGGAAAAAAATTATTCTAAGCGGACAGCGGGTGAACAAAGAGTAAATATATCGCGGGAGCGGGCGGGTGCGGGATATAACCTCGCGGGGGCGGGACTTAAAAAACAGTCCCGCGCAGATCTCTAGTTCCCTCTCAAAATGGGGATATATACATTCAGATACATTCATCATACGACTGGATTTTCAGTTTTAAAACAAATTAGAAAATGACCATATTTTATTATTATACACGGCCAACTTGAATACATAAAGTAATCAGGAGAAACATACCAAAACAGTCCTAGGCTAATTTCCAACAAGCATGTTGTTACATGATCTCTGCACCACGTAATAGTATGACATTTTACTGCACTTTACACATATACATAGAGCAGCAATACTGTGATTCTGCAGACCTAGGCAGAATTTTCAGACACAAGGGATAATATAAGTCAAGACACAAGGCCCTGCCGCTGCCACAGCCACACTGGTGCTTTGGGCCCAACTCTGCTTGAGAAATGATTACAGAACTGGTCTCTACTGATGAAAAGCACAGGGGACACAATAAACCAGCCATCTGCCATGTAGGAAGTGCGGAAATTGTGAAGCTGGAGGCAGTGATGGAAAGGGGAGAGTGATGAAATGGGGGGATTGGTTGTACAGGAGGAAGTTGGAAATGAAGAGAAAAAAAAAACATTACTATAAAAACAGTAATCAAGCCCCCAGTCATCTCTGACTTTAATTTTGAGGATACAAAAACAATACACAAAAAACAAAGTGGGGACTGAAAGTATTAAGAATCGGTAGCTAATAAGTATGAACCTGTGGTAGCATTAAGCTTTCATTCACTTCAATTCTTACACACATTGGAAGAGCAGGTAGGCAAGCATATACACTTACTGCAAACGAAAGTTTAGATTTTGTGAACTTTGACCTCAAAAGTGTGGACACACTTGACAGACTTCATCTTGTTATTATCAAAAGGTGCATGCAAAAAGGATTGTAGACATAATGTGTGGCAACTTTTTTATTTTTTACTTTTCAATTAAAAAAAAAAAAAAAGGGGAGACGTACGTAGGTGCGTAGGTGTATCAAAACTTTTAATTGGTAGTGTATATGCTGGAGAAGATAGTATGTATTAATTACCTTGGTTTAACAGGTCAATCATACAAGACAGCTAAAAAATATAGCAAAAAACTGAAGGTGAAAATTGAGGGTGCAATTCAGTGTTGATACAAAACTGAACAGTTATTTAAAGTACAATACTGTATACTGTAATATAGCCAAAAGAAGTAATTCAGCAGAATTTTTTTTAGGAGCTGGGGGTGGATCATGTGGGGGGGTGAAGAGGTAGCTAACTCAAAAGAACATCTATCACATCATTATACATATATACATAACGGTTATTAATTGCAAACTTTATAAAGATGAGTTTAATTGCCAACTCTAGCCGTTTTTATATTCAAGAACTGAGTTAAGCCGTTTAGTAAAACAGAAAGACCAAGATGATTTAGAGGAAGAGAGAAAAAAAAAAAAAAAGAGAAGAAGCCACATGTATTAAAGACACATAATACAAAACCACAACAAGGCAGCCAGACGCATCTGTTTCTGCCTTGAATAAGAAGAACGGGATGTAATACATTCTGTCACTGTTTAAACTAAAGTTTGTTTTAAATTCAGGGATCAAGCAGAGACAGAGAAGACAAGATTAATCTGTATGAAATTTACAAGAGGGAAAAAAGACAGGACAGAAACTGATCAAATACAAACTCCTGTATGAAAAAAAAAAAAAAAAAAGAAAATTTCTTGCTTCCACAGATTCACTGCTCTTATCAAAGCAAGAGAAGGGACCAAATCAAACACCAAAAATTATAAAACTTTTTTTTTTTTTTTTTTACTTTTCACTGAAACTGCAAGATTAAACAACAAGATTATTAAATTGCAAAACAGAAATATTTTTGGTTCATTGTATGCACCTGGAGCCACACGGCTCCTCTTATAACATATAAAGACCACAGAAATGGTAAACTGGCATTTTCCTGCTGATTCACAGGACACACAGAGGTCATGTTACCAATGAAACTTCAAGGGAGAACAACTTCAAAACCTCTTCCTACCTCCAGCATTCTGATTGGTTCTACACCTGTGAATCACTTCAATGTCACGGTTCAACAAAAGCACTCAAATACATAACTTCTGGGTGAATAAACGCCACAAAGCAGATCAAATCAACCTATGAAGCTGGGATTTCAGACTTTCCTTGACAATAATCAGAAACGAAACAACCAAAAACTTTTTAAACAAAAAAAGGAATATACACTCTCTTATCCTATCCTAAATTGTTTTACGAGTAAGACTTCATCTGTAAGATTTAACAAACTGGGAGAGAAGTACAGAACAGAGGACATACCCTAGAACAGAGCTCAAGGTGTAAACAAATCATTTAAACAATCTAATTTTTACAGCAAAAACTCAAAACGTCAGTTTGCAAAGTTCTAATGACAAGTACAGTATCTTGAAAAATATGCGGTTCATGGTCTGCAATATTTTAATAAGCATATACAAACTAATCCCTAGAATACAACCATCATTCATGCGAATAAGTTTCTAGTATCAGTTAATTACCCAGAGTACCAAAGCAGAACACCATCCATCCCAAGACTCCAGTTTGAGTTGCAGTTGCGAGCCTGTAATAGATCTTATCAGCTGTGATTTGTGTCCTTACACTAGTGGAGCTGCCAACGTTGGGGGCTTAATGAATTGCTAAAATTTACCTTAACCTTTAAACTCTTTTGACAGCGAATCACAAAATCAAGATGTGCAACAAAGCTCCTTTTTTTTTTAATCAACTATTCAGTCCTCAATCAGGCACTAGCTAGAAAAACAGCATTATGACATATATATATACATAAATGTATAGATTTGTCTTGCAAGCCAATGAATACGGCACAAATGAAAATGCATATCTCATTGTCATTCACCTTGTTAAAACGGTCCACCCACTTTCTAAAGACACAATGAGGAACATCTGTTACTGGAGGCCTTTTACAAATTAATAAAACAAATACATCAAATTATAGTGCCCCTGAGCCAAGCAGGCCTGTGCACATAACATCTTATCACATTAATCTACATAATTAATGCTGTGTCCTTACAAAGGCCGCCATGTAGAGCCAAGCAATGAGGGCAACACTTGAGAAAGTAAACAAGTGAGTACGTGATTCATTTTTCAGTTTAACAATGGTTCAAGTTCATTCGTAAACTCTTCACAAAGGTTACATTTTTGTAATTCCCTCAATGACTTTCTTCAGTCTTAAGATGAGCTTGACCGGGCATGAATATTCTTATGAAATCTGGTTAAAGGTTATTAGCACATCGTCAACATTTTCCATCAACAAAAACACACTGATAATGAAAAGACCCCGTTTGATGAACTTCATCACACATTCTACACATCATTTTCACCTGAAACTAAATTCCACAGTCTTGCATTATGATTAATAACATGACTCTTGGTGACAGATCTCAGGAGAATTTAATACCGGCATCAAAACAAAATACAAAACTGGACCAAAATATAACACCATTAAAAACGGATGTGTAAAACAAATATTACAACCAGGGTATTGTTTTGCAACGCGCAGCAGCTGCTCACATGCAAAGTGTAAAAAGCATTTTGAGGGACACAAAGGACGACATTTCAAATTGCATCCTTAATGGCCATTGAAATCACTGAAGGAACTTGGCTTGTTATTTATGTAAGCACGGTCGGTTGTAAGTAAATGTAAAAAGTGGGGCACAATAAACGTTGGAAAAAATATGTAAAACTGTCTCTAATGGTTGATGATTCTTCTTGTCCATGTTTATGTTTATCAGTGGTATCACTATTTTAAGTGGATTCAAAAATGGTACATTTCAGGATCAGAAATACTAAGGGTGTTACTGGCAGCCTTGATAGCATCTAAAAACCATTTTCAAGGTAATGCCAAATTGATTTGCCTGAAAAAGCCTTTTTTAAATTCTGAAATAGGCTCCAAATTGCACGACCAATTTATAACTGGACAACAGCCACTGATTACATTAAAGCTTTCATAGGGTAAGTACTTAATTTCAATACTTTAGGATTTCATCCCCTGTATATTCAATGCATTTGATGCATACAGTATCTGTATTTGATTGATGGCATAGTCCTTTATGCTGCTAATTTTATTGTGAGCTCAAATGATCTTTTTGTTTGTCTTTGACAGAAGCCTTTTTCAAAAAAGCAAAGCTAACGCAATGAATCCCAACAATAGGAACAAAATTACTCTGAATAGATCCTTATGGAAAAAAAAATCTCTCAATCACCTAAATATCAAAGTATGTGAAAGCCTGCGAGATAATGAAAAATTCTCCGAATCTGTTTCCTCAGTGACTGACAGGTTCCTTTCTGCCAAAGTTAACATCCCACACTTTGACCTAAACGGCTCACAGGATGATTGCAGAGCAAAAGACCTGTCAATATTGCTTTAAAAACAGCAGGAAATTGGCTCATCTGCTCTGAGAGAGGAAGCGAGCCAATGAAAAACTGTGCAAGACAGTCAGGAACAGAGCATTGAGGGGGCACTGGAAATGATTTACAATGTTTCCACACCTGAACGTGTTCTCAATCACAGGATTCCAATAACAGAGATATTTAATACTAGAGATGGACGTATGCAGTATTTGAAGTGGACTAGAGAAAGAAAGTCAGGGAGGAACATTGCCCTCAGGTTAGGGTTTTGAAAGCGTTTGTGGTCGAATGGTATTAATTTCATCACATAATCCAAGACAAATCAAAGCAAGTCCAAGGATCTATTCAATGTTTTGTGGCTAAATGAAATGCATACTTGTTATCAAGACCACGTTTAGACATACACCGAATGGATTCTAAGTATAACAAAAAAAAAATATGAAAAGACAGCATCTTGCAAGCATCTTGACTATTTAAAAAAAAAAGAAAAAAAGAAAAATTCTTAAAGTTAAACTTCTCTGACTTAACTTGCCCTGAATAATAAATACTGTGTTATGATGAATGACTATCTATGCTAACAGATCTTCCCCATAAAATCTCTCCAAATGAACGTTAATTAGCAAACACATGATTTCAAAGTGCATGCATTTACAAAATGTTTCAAAGTCTGGGTACAGTGAATGTTTGTCAATGTTTTTTTGTAATTAAACTGCTGGTCCTAAATGCAGATTTACATGTCAGGGACTGTATCTTGTTAAACAATTTTTCTTATAAAACATTTTAATAAAAATGTGTGCAAAAAAAAAAAAAAAAAAAAGCAATAAAGCACTCTATGCCATACTGTATTCAGCTAAAAGACATTGGTAGACAAAAAGCTCAGGAATTTTGTATGGCCTCACATGCCTTATGCTCACCCTCATGTCATTTTAAAACATAAAAATAACACATATACCTATGCAAATGCCCATGCATTGTTTACTACCGTTTAGTTACAAATATTCTTCAAAATATCCTCTTTTGTGTTCTGCAGGAGAAAGAATGTCATACAGGTTTGTAATTGACAGAATTTTCAATTTGTATGAACTCACTCTAAGTATCGACCACCTAAAATTATTCCAAATACAAGGGTGGAAATGGTTTGCTTTCAAACAGAAGTACCTGCTGACTGACACTTCACTGATTGTAGGGCTTGATGATCTTGATGGAAGCTCAATTACTCCGTCCATCTCTTCACTCTTCACTTTCAGCATGGCAGAAACGAGAGGCTGGGGAGAATTCTGAATGCTGTTTGGTGAACCTGTTACATGGAAAGACATGGAAGAAGGAAAAATACAATTAGGAATACACCACCAGAATACAATCTTGCGGAAAGTTTTTTTTTCTTTTCTATTTTTTTGCAGATATTTTCTTGTATATTTTAGATGCAGTGAGGGCATAAAATAAAATGGGTCGTGGTGAGTTGGTGAGAAAAAAAAAACATTACCATTTGGATGGTATTTTGTTTTTCAAAAAATACAACATAGCACGTGTCACAGCAAGAGTCATACTAACACTAACTATGCAACACATATACATACATATACATACATATATATATATATATATATATATATATATATGTATATATATATATATATATAGAAACACTACATATAAAATGTGAACATTTACAGTGTTGAAAAAGGTATTATTTTTGTATTGATCACCACACCGCTGAAATCTCTATTTACACATAACCACTACTAGAGAACTGACAATTCCAGAATCAATTGCAACTAAACTAATTGTGACTGCACTGACTGACAAAGAGATAAACAATCTTCTAGACAGCCATGTTGAATATTTTTTCACTGCAAACTGCTTACTGACTTTGAAGTCCACATATGCTTTTCTGATAACAGCATGAGACTGGTGCCTTATCATCACAGCAGGTGATGGGGTCTACAGGCTCTTATTTACTGCCATTGTTGAGGTGGTGCACAAAAGTACTTATGCTTCGTGTTTGTGTGTGTGAATTAAATATGCTGTATATAGTAACTGTCACTACAGTGGTGGTAGATTTGTAATGTTTATAAAGTTACTTTATTTCTGCATCTATTTCCCCAACATTTAAATCTTAAAACTTGATAAAGAGTTTAATTTAATTAACAAATAACACAAAACATAGCATATTTTGACTTCTTTATCAAGTAAAATGGTCTAAGAATGAACCTCTTTTTTGAAAAGTATGTGAACCTTAGCTTTCAGAAAAGCAATAATGCAACCAAATGTTTCCAAAAACTTTGGATCAGACCTGAATGTTAGATTGTCTTCAGTTTGACATTGGGCTTCCTTAACACAAGGTGTCAGTCTACAGACTGACGTCTTGACATTCCCCTGTAAAACTTTTTGGTACAATGCAGAATTTATAGTTCCATCAAAGGTTGTGATTCAGAAGCCGCAAAGCAGCCCCTAATCATTACACTGTCATCATCGTGATTCACAGTTAAGATAAAATTTCTTATTGAATGAAAGTTCTTTATTGCCAAATGTAACACTTCTCATTGAAACCAAAAATATCTGTTTACAGTTCACAAATCATTTAGCCAACAGTCTTCTGGCTCATCCATGGAGACTTTGGAAATTTTTAGACGGAAAGCATAGTCTTCTTGGAAAGCAGTGGCTTGCTCCTTGTTATCCTGCCATGCACACCATTCTGTGTGTTTCCTTGATAGACTCAGCTTCCACAGCAACTCACAAATTCACACCTGCTTTTTATGTAATTTTAACACCCTACTACTTTAAATGAACTGATAATTGTAGAGGTTTACATACTCCCACCAAACCAAGAGAATGACTTCTGGATGATATTAGTAAATAAATGTGGGAAAAATTCTGCATGTAGGTAAAATTTACAGCACATTCTTAAGAATTCAGTCTTTCTAGCACCACTGTGGTGGCAACCATTTCCAACACAGTGTCAACATTAATTATGAAAACTCTTGGAGATTATATGACATTCTACAACCTAACTAAATGGCAACTATTCAAACGTGTGATTATATGCAATTTCTAAATTTAAAAAATGTCAATGTCAAATTGGCAATCAATTTTAACCAATGTTCAAACAATACACACACACACACACACACACACACACATACATATATATATATATATATATATACACACACACACACACACATATATATATTAGGGATGTAACGATTCACTCAACTCACGATTTGATTCGATTCACGGTTTTGAGTTCAAGATCTGATTCACAATTTTTTTTTTTACAAAATGAGCTTTAAGACAAATTATAAATTAAATGTGTCCTTTTATTATTGCTTGGACAAAATGCAGCATGTTTCTTTGTGAAAGTGAAATATAACACTATAATAATATACTAATATAGCACTTGCATATTATTGCTCTTTTGTTGGTTTTGATTGCTTTTATTCTCCTCATTTGTAAGTCACTTTGGATAAAAGCCTCTGCTAAATAAAGTAAATATAATGTAAATGTAAATAACAAAACTAAATTGAAATTTTAAAAACAAGCTCCAAATCAAATAAATAAGACAAATAAAAGAAATCTCTTCATATAAACAAAATAAGGCTTTGTCTGTGCTCTTTCCGTTTTAAATTAGAGGCAACCACTGCATTTTAATCATGATCCAAACAAAGATGCTGCATACATGCAACACGAGCAATTTTTAATCTGAATTAGATTTGTATAATTTCGAAATATGAAGCAAAACAGAATGGTCTGGCTTCAGTTTTCTGAAACTACTGTATACATAAAAAATATCTGCATGAAATGAAACAGAAGACGAGCTGAATGTGATACAGATTCACTCTCTGCCAGCAGGTGGCACTTTAAGCGTTTCCTTGGTTTCCGCTGTAAACAAAAACCAGTCAGTATCTGGTGTGACCAAAATCTGCCTCACGCAGTGCAACACATCTCCTTCGCATAGAGTTGATCAGGTTGTTGATTGTAGCCTGTGGAATGTTGGTCCACTCCTCTTCAATGGCTGAGCGAAGTTTCTGGATATTGGCAGGAACTGGAACACACTGCCAAAGTGCCAGACGCCATCGAATGTGAGCATTTGCCCATTGTTCATCGGTTACGACGACGAACAGCAGTCAGGTCAAGACCCCAATGAGGACGACGATCATGCAGATGAGCTTCCCTGAGACGGTTTCTGACAGTCTGTGCAGAAATTCTTTGGTTCTGAAAACTGATTATTGCAGCAGCTGTCCAGGTGGCTGGTCTCACACCTGTGCAATAATCATGCTGTCTAATGAGCATCTTGATATACCACACCTATGAGGTGGATGAGTATCTCGGCAAAGGAGAAGTCCTCACTAACACAGATTTAGACAGATTTGTGAACAATATTTGAGACATTGGCCTTTTGTGTACATAGAAAAAGTCTTAGATCTTTGAGTTCAGCTCATGAAAAATGGGGGCAAAAACAAAAGTGTTGCGTTTATAATTTTGTTCAGTGTATATATGCAGAGCTGGGTAGATTACTTACAAATTGTAATCCGTAACTGATTCCAGATTACATGACAAAAATTGTAGTCAGTAACGTAATCCCTTACATTACACATTTTAGGTAATATAATCAGATCATTTTTAGATTACTTTTGATTCAACTTGTTCATCACATTGATTTAAATGACATTATCTTGTACCACAATGATGTAAAAAATGCAAAGAGTAAGAAAACTTGTTCCATTCATTGTAATTTATAACATGAAGTGCATTAAACATTATATTACATGAAGGTTTCCCAAACTAGGGTTCATAAAGTTAACTGCAGGGTGGTTGTGAGTTTAATGAAAAGCTGACAATTAATTAAATCATAAAAAATTTAAATGAAAATAAATCATTTGAAAACAAACTCCCTTTCGAGGAAAGTCTCTTCACTCGATGGCCATATCTGCAACACCTCCGGGCAGCTCGCACAAGACCTATTTTAATGAATGGGGTAATCCTGAGAACTCAAAAACTGCTCGCTGAACTCACAATTAAATTACATGTGTCAAATCAGCAACAAAAATCTGAAATTAATTGCCCCATGAATGTTGTTTCTTATGCTCAAATAGTGTTTAAAGCTTATTTTCCAGGCTAGACCAGCCAATGCGCATGCGTAGTTCCAAGGTGTGTATGACTGTGCATGTGCATTGGCTGGTCTAGTCAGGTTTCTATGGGAAATTTGGCTTTTTCATTTAGATGGTGGGACTATTCCTCCATATTGCGAGTTGCAGTTTCTCCCATTCATAAGTATAGGAGTGAAGAGTCTTTGTATTTCTATAGTCTTTGTTTTAAATAAAACACTTACTAAAAAAGATGAAACATTTTTATTTACCTGCATGCCATGTGATCATTAATCAACATCAAAGAAACCGTGAACATGCAAACATGCATATTATTAGCAAATATATTTGGTGAATAAAGTTTAGTTGACAAAAAGTTTTGGAATGCCTGCATTACATGTAACTAAGAAATAACATGAATATGTGCATTTTAATTAGTTATAATTAATAATACAAGGTTAAAAAACCTATAGAGTAATAATTCAAATAAAAATGAATGTGTTCATCAGTAGTTGATGCGATGTTGAAACCCTTCTTAAACCTGAAATGATTTTTGTAAATCCAGTGGTCAAATGCACCTGACTAATGACTGATCTTTGTGTGAATGTCCAGAAAACTGGACTATATATACACACATATATAATATGTATATAATCGGTAGGCTATTTTATAAAGGAAAATTTAAAAGATGAAAAAGAGAAATTAGGGAGAATCAATGAATGATGAATAATTTATTGCTGTTGTGTGAATAATATGTAATCATGTAATCCAAAAAAAATTAACTAGTCTGATTATGAGTATTTTAAAGGGGTGGTTTACTGCTTTTTTTCTTTGCTTGATTGTGTTTATGGGGTGCAATATAACATATCTTCGTGTTTCGTTTGTTAAAAAACGCCTTATTTTTCATATATTTCACCTTTATTGTAAGCCGCTCTCTCCTCTGTCATTTGAACGACCGGTTGACTTCCTGATTCTATGAAACCACTCCCTCAGAAACAGGCGATGGGCTCAGTTCTCTTTCATCATCTCGTGTTCGAGATCCACCTATGGGAAGGGCATCCGTACCTGACCTCTGCAGAAGCATCCAATTGCACCAAGTCTGGCTAGACAGACAGAAGCGCGCAGCCAATGCCCGGTGAGGCCACACCCCCTCACCCACGGGTATATAACAGCTGGGCGCGCTGCTATTCCTCAGTTGACATTCGCTTCTCGCGATCTCTGCATCTCACAGCTCGGTTGAATTTTACGCTGCTGCTCACTTTGTGTCTTCAGGAGGACATATCGGCCAGATCAGCCTCCGCCGGACGTGAGAGTTGTTTATTTTTCAACTACTGCTGCTTTGCATTCGGAGCCGCCCACGCTCTCGCTATTTTCACCGTTTCTCCTTACGGCTGCCCGCCACGGATTTCTCCGATTTCTTCGCTGGTATGTCACTGTCTAAGCCTGCAGCCTCTCCAGGGGCTAGCTTATCACAGGCCTGCCCGGCCGCGTGTGGCGCCCTTATCGCAGCTAAGGATCTTCATCAGCTTTGCGTGGTCTGTTTGGGCCCTAAGCACGCTCGGGAAGCCCTGGAGAATCCGGAAAATTGCAGTTTCTGCACCGGGCTCAGCCCTTCTGACTCGGACGGGGGACACGGTGACGACGACGCGCTACCGGGGGCCTCCTGGGGTGCAACGTCTCTCATCTGGGCTGACCAGCCCAATCCCACCTTCCCCGAGGTGGACATCTTCGAGGACAACCTCGCTCTCGTCCACGAACCGCCCGGTTCTGGCGAAGAGGAGGATGCGGCCTTGCTTGGGGTTTCAGAGGACGAGGAGGCCATCCCGCCCTCTGTTGTTCCCCAGGCTACCGCCCACGCGGCTCTCCCTCAAGCCATCCTCCTGGAAGTGTGTGAGCGAGTGGCCGCTCGTCTCAACATTGAATGGCCGGCACCACAGAGCGCCACCGACCAGGAGAGGGATATTTATGATGGGAAAGTGCTGGGACCCCCTCCCGGCCCGAGGAAGCAACTCTTCCCCATCCTCCCGGCGTGCGCGAAGCACATGAGGAACTATTGGAGAGACCCGCTCGACTTCAGACACGGTCTCACGGGACTCGAGGTTAAGGACATGGCAGCGTACGGTATGGGCGAACCTCCCGCCATTGAGCCATCCATCGCCAGGCACCTTAACCCCGCTCAGGGCGGGCTGCTCGCTCCCCCTAAGCCGGTCTTGCCCAACAAGATGGACCGTTTTGCTGCCTCCGTTCACCAGGCAGCTTATAAGTCCTCGGCCGTGGCTGTCAGGGCCCTTAACGTTTCTTCGCTCCTCTCCGCCTACCAGGCGGAGATCCTCGAAGAATTAGGGCTGCAGTTGGAAAAGGGAAATCCTTCTGAAACCCTGTGGAAGGAGATCCTTACGGTGAACGACCTCGTCCTCCGTAACGCGCGGCAAGCTGTCCAAGCTTGCGGGCGCTCCATGGCGCTTTCCGTGGTGGGAGAGCGCGCGCTCTGGCTGAACCTGTCGGGACTCCCTGACAGCGAAAAGCGGCGCATCGCGGGCGCGCCTGTGGAGCCCGGACGGGCTCTCTTCGGCCCCGCTGTCGCACTAATGCAACAACGGTGTGACGATAAGAAGAAGGAGGATGAGGCTTTCAAGCTTTGCCTTCCCAGAAAGGCAGTCCCACGCCAGGCGCCCCCTGTGCGTTTGCCCAACCCACCGGCCACGGGACGACAGTTTCATCAGGGCAAGGAAAAGCCCCGCAACATACCATCCCCGCGGCATCATAACCCAGCACCTACGAGCAAGCACTGGGGTAAGCCCGCTCCCGCCGCGGCCGGTAGACCTGCGAATTCCAAACCCACCGACTCGAAACGCAAGCGGCCTGCCTGATGTTCAGCCGATGGGGGCATCGAGTCCATGTTCACGGGCCGCGAGCCCTTCGGACTCCCCTCTTCTTCTAGGACCCCCGTCCAAAAGATCCAGGGGGTCCCACGGATGGGTCAGCTCACCGTCTGTCGAGACTGCCCAGCTCGTGTGTTCGAGAAATGTGTGTTTTCCCCCCACGTTCAGGGGGCCCTTTCTGAGGGAAAGTGTAAGCACAGTGACACCACACTGCCCACACCCTGTTCCCCTCACTCTCTCAATAAAGACTTCGGCCTCAGTGTTTGCCCAACACAAAACACAAAAAAGTACGAATCAAATGAATTCGTTTCGGAGAGAAAACCTCTCTCCGCAGAGAGAACTCATCTCACTGCAGAGAGAGGAAATCCCTCCGAACCCCTGCATGTCACCTCTAGTGTGCCCACTAGACGGCGCCATAGCATCACAAATAAACCTGTTGGTCTCACACAGCTCCGCTCTGGCCCGAGCGGGAGCACTCGCGAGTCACAAAGCGGCTTGGCAAACCGTTTCAGCTCCCGAGTGGGTGATGCGTACAGTAATGCAGGGTTACAGATTGCAATTCGCAGTAAAACCCCCGCATTTCAACGGCATTCTCTTTTCTCACACGGAAGAGAACGCCTCACATTCTCAAAGAGGAAATTTCATCTCTCCTAAACAAGGGAGCGATTCAGGTGGTACCCCCCGATCTGATGAACCAGGGTTTTTATTCCCGTTATTTTCTGGTCCCGAAAAAAGGCGGCTCTCTCCGCCCTATCTTGGACCTTCGAGTGTTGAACAAACATTTGAGGAAATACAATTTCAGAATGCTGACACAAGGCGCACTCGCCCGTGCCATAAAACAGAACGACTGGTTCACATCAGTCGATCTGAAAGATGCTTTCTTTCACATAAGCATCTATCCTCCGCACAGGAAGTTTCTTCGTTTCGCCTACCAGGGCATATGTTACGAATTCACAGTTCTTCCGTTTGGACTCAGTTTGAGTCCCCGGTCTTTCTGTCTGTGCGCGGAGGCGGGCTTAGCACCTCTGAGAATATCAGGTCTGAGAATCCTGACTTACATAGACGATTGGCTCATCATAGCCGAATCGAAGGAGAAGGTGTTGCAGGACACCGGCCGTGTGCTTGCGCACATTACATCGCTCGGGTTCCAAGTGAATGTGAGCAAGAGCAATTTCACGCCCAGTCAGAATGTCATTTTCCTGGGCTTGGAGTTGAACTCGGTCTCCATGCGAGCGCGTCTCTCTCAAGAGCGCGTTCGCTCTCTGATGAACTGTCTGTCGCAGTTCAGAGAAGGAGCGAAAGTGCAATATCGCACATGTCTCAGGCTACAGGGTCTCATGGCTTCATCCACCCAAGTTGTGCCGTTGGGACTCCTGAGGATGAGGGCGTTCATGAAATGGGTTTTGTCACTACATTTCAGCCCGATTCGCGATCTTTGCCGCTCGGGAACAGTGACACGCGCCTGCTCGACAGTCTTGCGCCACTGGGAGAGCGAAGACTTTTACGCACGGGGAACCCCTCTGGGGGCGGTTACGATGCGGAAAGTTGTGACGACAGACGCGTCCTTAACAGGCTGGGGTGCCACCCAGGAGGGCAGAACGGTGAACGGGTTGTGGCCGTGCAAACTTCGTTCAGCGCACATAAACTATTTAGAGCTTTTAACCATTTGGAAAGCTCTGAATCATTTTCTGCCTCGCCTGCAGGGACATCACGTTCTAGTACGGTGCGACAATACCACGGCTGTGGCCTATATCAACCGTCAGGGCGGCATGCGCTCGTCGAAACTTCACGTTCTAGCTTACAAGCTATTGGTGTGGAGCAGACGTGTTTTCCTGTCGTTGCGCGCAACTCATGTTCCGGGCATTCTGAACAGAGGCGCGGATCTGCTATCAAGGGGAAATCCAATCTACGGAGATTGGCGTCTTCACCCGCAGATAGTGGAAATGCTATGGATGAGATTCGGACGGGCGAGCGTAGATCTATTCGCCTCGCGCGAAAACCACCATTGTCCTATGTTCTTCTCTCTAAGGGACATGGATGCGCCCCTCGGGGTAGACGCACTGGCCCACCCATGGCCCAGAGTGCCCCTGTATGCTTTTCCTCCCCTGTGCCTGATAATTCCCACATTGGCCAGGGTGAGAGAGCAGGGCTTGTCTCTCGTTCTGATAGCACCCAGGTGGCCCAAAGCAACATGGCTGGCGGAGATAGTTCCTCTGTTATACGCCGAGCCGTGGCGCCTTCCCGTTCGCACAGACCTATTGTCCCAAGCCAACGGGGAGATTTACCACCCCCACCCGGACAGGGTGGCTCTCTGGGCCTGGCCCGTGAGAGGACGAACCTGAATGCACTTGGGCTTTCGCCGCGTGTGGTCGCCACTATTCAGAATGCCAGGGCCGTTTCTACACGGTCCATATATGGCTGTAAGTGGCAAGTGTTCGAAGGGTGGTGCGATGGGCGTGGTTTCACATCTTATCAGTGCTCAGTTCCTGATATTTTGTGTTTCCTTCAAGACCTCATGGAAAAAGGGAGGTCTTTTTCCACCATTAAGGTCTACTTGGCTGCGATTTCAGCTTGTCATGTGGGTTTTGAGGGCTGTACTGTCGGGCAGCACCCTCTAATCCGCAGATTTATGAAGGGTGCACGCCGCTCTTTACCAGTCATCAGGAGAACTGTTCCTGAGTGGGACCTCATCATGGTGCTGGAAGCGCTGTCTCAACATCCTTTTGAGCCGCTGGGGAGTATTTCCCTTAAGCTGTTGTCCTTCAAGACAGCTTTGCTCTTGGCCTTGGCATCTGCTAAACGTGTCAGTGAGCTACATGCACTCTCGGTTCACCTCTCGTGCACTAAGTTCTCCCTCAGTGAAAAGCCTAACCCGGCCTTCATGCCGAAGTGCTTCCCGTCGTTCACTTCGGAGGTGTTGGAGCTGTCCGCTTTTCACCCTCCACCTTTTACCTCTCTAGAGGATCAGAGGCTGAATGCTCTGTGTCCAGTCCGTGCTTTACAGGCATATATGACCAGGACCAATGCTTTCCGGAAGAGCGACCAGCTCTTTGTTTCATGGGCCCCCCCACACAGAGGGAGTCCCATATCGAAGCAACGCCTCTCACATTGGGTTGTGGACGCTATAACTATGGCTTATGAAGCAAAGGGAGTGCAGCCCCCAAGGGGCATCAGAGCTCATTCCACAAGGGGCTTAGCCGCCTCTTGGGCTTTGTTTAGGGGAGTGTCACTGCAGGACATCTGCTCCGCTGCCAGTTGGGCTTCTCCTCATACCTTTGTGCGTTACTACCGGCTGGATGTCACCAGAACCTCGGTAGCACATTCGGTTTTAGGGGCGGGGTCTTCTTAGCTCCACCCTGTAACCCTGTATAAACAATAAGAGTGAATGGGCCGGCTGGCCGTGTTCATTCCTGTCACCAAACATTTACTCCCCTTTTTGGTATAGTTATGTGCCTTGGTGGGTTGGGGTTACTATCATGTATGTGTCTCATGCATGTTTCATGTCCTGCTTGTCCACAGCAGTTAGGTGTGGCGTCACCTTTGCAGGTTCATGATTAATGGACGTGTCAGGCACCGCCTCCCCGAGGTGACCGTCTTTCTCTGGCTTTCAGAACCTCACTGTGAGTGTATTGGGCAATCGGGGAGCTGTCCATGTCTCTCCCATAGGTGGATCTCGAACACGAGATGATGAAAGAGAACAATAGGTTACTATCGTAACCCCGGTTCTCTGAAACATCGAGTGGAGAGATCCACCAGCTTTGCCCCGCTTGCCGCACGAGAAGCGAATATACTTACTGAGGAATAGCAGCGCGCCCAGCTGTTATATACCCGTGGGTGAGGGGGTGTGGCCTCACCGGGCATTGGCTGCGCGCTTCTGTCTGTCTAGCCAGACTTGGTGCAATTGGATGCTTCTGCAGAGGTCAGGTACGGATGCCCTTCCCATAGGTGGATCTCTCCACTCGATGTTTCAGAGAACCGGGGTTACGATAGTAACCTATTGATTGGTTAGTTGGGCCGGTGTGTTGTGATTGGCTAAACTGCGTACTGCACATTGTCCGGAAACTTCACGCCCATTACCTTCATGGGCGACAGTTGCACGTGCTCCAGTCAAATGTAAATAATGGTGTCAATATTGCCGTATCAGTTTGAGCCAGAATCAGACCCAGAAAGCGGTAATGAAGAGAATCCAGCAGAACTTCTGCAAGCACGGCTCTTACAAACATTGCTGAATGGAAGTTTGCTGTTGTGATTACATATAATTTTTTGAAGTTTGTACACGTATGTCTTATACACACAAAACAGCATTGAACTAACTGGCTACTAAACAAACAGCGTTGGCCTGTGTTTACGTTCTTGATCAAATCGAAAAATTACGTCATAAAGTATACATGGAAAATACATTTACAAAATTAGTACATAATTACAAATTCGGGTCCAAAATGTTTGTACGTGTTTGTCAAAGACACACGAAATAGCTTTTAACTAACTGGCTACTAAAGCCAGCGTTTGTATTTGTTTACGTCCTTGATAAAACTAAAACATTACGTCTGAAATTATACATGCAAATACATTTAAAATGATGAAACCTTAGTTACAGGTTGTGGCCCAACAACTGCTGCCTCTGTTTTTAAAGTTGGAACTGCTCCATGTTTTAGTAATAGAATCTGTGTGAATCCAGCATTGAACTCGTGTAGATTCTGGAAGCTGTCTTCCGTAAAATGCGCAGCACAGAGAGCTAAATTAGGATTGTAATTGTCAGGAACATAATCAAACATAAATTTTAACCATTGTTGACGAACTACAGCGTCTGTAGGAAGCCCGAACACAGAAGACCTGACCGCTGGGTGAAAATAGCTACAACTCTCCACTATAATTCTTCCTCTTCGACAAGCCGCAGAACATGGCCTTGCCCCCTCTTTGGCATGTTCCGGAGGGAGGGGTTGATGGGTTTATTTCGTATGCAACCCGGGAAGTATCTCGTTGTAGTCCCATATGAGTCGTTTTTGTAGGTATTAAACTTCCTGATTTTTAAAAGACGATATCTCCGTTTATGTTGAACTTTCAGCGCAGCAACTTTGCAGATACTGTTCATGCACCAACAGCAACATTACTCACTATTTAAAATGAAAAAAGTGAAATCGCAGTAAACCACCCCTTTAAAATGTAACTTACTCTAATTACAAATACTTAATTTTTGGAATCTGATTACGTAATCCAGATTACATGTAATCAGTTACTACCCAGCTCTTTATATACGTTTATGTTTTTTTATATATATATATATATATATATATATATATATATATATATATATATATATATATATATATATATATATATATATATATATATATATATATATATATATATAAATATAAAAATAAACATCTTTAAGTGCAATCTGAAGAGAAACTGAAGACAATGGTACCTTTGTAGTCTGTTTCCTCTTTAGACTTCTCCTCTTCCTGTTTGATTGGTGCTCTCTTGGACGTCTCCAGATGACCTCTGACTTGGGCAATCAAACGGGAAAATTCGCTACTGTGCTGCTTCCCTAAGAAAAATAATCAAAAGGCAGAGAAGTAAAGTGTTCAACTGCACTTCATCCATAAGTATAAAGAAATTAAGAAATAAAAGTACTTATAATAAATACTGAATCTTGAAAAATGGGCATTCTACAGCAGACCTGAATGCCTCAAGGAAAGTTTTAGGAGGCAGAGCATATTATTAGATTTTGATGAAAGATTAATTGGAATCGTTTTCCCCCTTTTGCAATAATGTGCACTGATGAATCAGGAACTTGCAACGTACGTAAATAAACTCAATTATGATTTCATGATAACTTTTTTCATGATGACTTTATTTAACTTGGAATATTCCTGTAAATAATACCAAAACCTGCATTATACAACAGTCATGTCTGGATAATAAATCATTACATAATGTCATAAATTAATAAAGTAAAAAAAAAAGCCATAAAAGGAAAATCTGAATGTATCTTGTACCGAGAATGATAGAGGATTATATTTCAATCTTAGCTTTCTCTTCTAACAGAGAATGAATCCTGCAACGGAAAATAACAGTGACTCTGTCTGAAAGTACTGGCATAACAAGGCAGACCATGATAAATGTAGTGGTGAAAACCAAAAAAAGCAGATGAAAGGTCATATGGCCTGCTTTTAAAATCACATCAGCCAAAGGCCCAAGAAAGATCAGCTGAACTGAAGATGACTGAAGATCTGCAGGAGAACAAATACAGAGATATCCACCGCAGCTCACTATCACAGAAACACACTGCTTTTAAATGTCCGCAAACCCTGACATGCATCGGTGTCTGTTTGTGATACAGCATATGAATCCTGTTTCTATCCCCAGTATATCTATTATAAATGAATAGGCTTAAAGGGTTGAATTGACCGTATTTGCATTTTATTCATGGATTATATACAGTATATTAGGGGTGCGCCGATCCGATATTCAGTATCGTTATCGCTCTGATATTTGCATTTTCGGCCGGATCGGGGTATTGGTCAGACAAGGCCGATCCAAATCCGATATTGTGCGTGCGTATACTATTGTGTTATTGTTAAGCCCCACAAAAGCCACAAACGCATTATAAAACACCATAAAATTTCTGTGCACTATATTTCAAGTGTTCAAGTGCCATTCCACATTTTAATGCGAGGTACAGATTAATATTTAAGTCAAGCTGGCGTAAACTCTTCTCTCCGCTGCGGCTGTGTGTCATCCTCCATTCAGCGTTCAAACTGCGTGACGTGTTCGGTTACGAGTCAAGACGATGAAACTCTCTGCAAGATTATTAAATGTTCTTAATATTACACATGATCTGTAAATAAAGATAAATGGTTTTGCATAAATGACTTTATCTTGCAGGACTTTATCTTCGTACTGTTTTCAAAATCGTGTTACTTTCTACCGAGTGTCTGTTAGATCACAACACTGGAGAAGAGAGCACTATATTCTTAACGAGCACAGTAACTGAAATTTAAAAATGTTAAAAGAAAAGGCTCAATAAACTAATCGCACATATTTAATACACTACGCATTAATATCTCTTCACTTTGTGCTTTGAACTTTTTCTATGTGGAGAGCTGCAGAGAAGGTGCATTATTCTGCGCACAGAATGCACATTGCTTTGTGCCGCTCTGTATTTAGAATCAGAATGAGCTTTATTGCCAGGTATGTTTACACATACGAGGAATTTGTTTTCGTGACAGAAGCTTCCACAGTGCAACAGAATGACAAAAAAAAAAAAAAAAAAATAGAAAAAATAAAAAAAACAGAACAAGTAAATAAGGAATAAAAAAAATATACAAACTGACAATTGTATGTACAGGTATATAACAATAGACAGTTGTATGTACAGGTATATTATGTGTAAATTGAAATGTAGACTAAGTATGTGTGTTAGATAAATAAGTGTATAAGTGTATAAATAGTGTGATATTGGGCCTTTTTAACAATGGAGTCAATGTGAGTGTCCCACTTCAAGACCTGGAAGATGGTGGTGCCCAGGAACCTGAATGTCTCCACTGCAGTCACAGTGCTGTTCATGATGGTGAGTGGGGGGAGTGCAGGGGGGTTTCTCCTGAAGCGCACAATCATCTCCAATTTTTTGAGCTCCAGGTTGTTAAGACTGCACCAGACAGCCAGCTCCTTAACATCCTGTCTGTAAGCAGACTCGTCACCGTCCTGAATGAAGCCGATAAGTGTGGTGTCATCTGCCAACTTCAGCAACTTGACAGAGGGGTCTTCAGATGTGCAGTCGTTGGTGTAGAGGGAGAAGAGCAGTGGGGAGAGGACGCAACCCCGGGGGGCACCAGTGCTGATCGTACAGGTGTTGGATGTGTATTTTCCCAGCCTCCCTAGCTGCTGTCTGTCTGTCAGGAAGCTGGTGATCCACTGACAGACGGAAGTGGGTACAGAGAGCTGAGTTAGTTTGGGCAGGAGGTGGTTTGGAATAATCATGTTAAAAGCTGAACTGAAATCCACAAACAGGATCCTCACATAAGTCCCTGGTCTGTCTAGATGCTGCAGAACATAATGCAGTCCCATGTTGACTGCATTGTCCACAGATCTGTTTGCTCTGAAGGCAGACTGAAGAAGATCCAGTAAGGGCCCAGTAATTTCCTTCAGGTGGGCCAGCACCAGTTTTTCAAAAGACTTCATGACCACAGACGTTAGAGCCACAGGCCTGTAGTCATTTAGTCCTGTAATTTTGGATTTCTTTGGGATGGGGATGATGGTGGAGCGTTTGAAGAATGAAGGGACTTCGCAACAGTTCCAGTGATCTGTTGAAGATCTGTGTGAAGATGGGGGCCAGCCGGTCAGCACAGGATTTCAGACAGACTGGTGTAACACAATCTGGGCCTGGTGCTTTTCTGCTTCCGGAAGACCTGGCGCACCTCGTCTTGGCTGATCTGAATTGCAAGTGTGTGGAGGGGGGGGTTGCTGGAAGTGTTAATGGTTGTGTGGAGAGGTGTTCAGAGCGGGTGTGGGGTGTTTTTTCAAACCTACAGTAGAACTCATTCAGATCGTCTGCCAGTTGTTGATTCTCCACAGTGCTGGGGGATGGTGTCTTGTAGTTGGTGATCTCTTTCAGATCTTTCCACACTGATGCTGAGTCACTGGAAGAGAATTGAATCCTTATTTTTTCAGAATAATTCCTCTTTGCCACTCCGATCTCCTTTTCCAGTGTGTATTTGGCCTGTTTATACAAGACCTTGTCCCACTTCCTGTAAGCATCTTCTTTGGCCTGATGGAGCTGTCTTGAGTTTTGCAGTGAACCATGGTTTGTCATTGTTGTAAGTTAGATGAGTCCTGGTAGGAATGCACATATCCTCACATAAACTGATATAAGATGTTACAGTCTCTGTGAGCTCGTCCAGATCGGTGGCAGCAGCTTCAAAAACAGTCCAATCAGTGAGGTGGAAACAGGCTTGTAAATCCTGTTCTGCTTCATTAGTCCATCTTTTAACAGTCCTTAAAGGGGTGGTTTACTGGTTTTTTTTCTGGGCTTGATTGTGTTTATGGGGTGCAGTCTAACATGCTTTCATGCTTCATTTTTTTAAAAACGCATTATTTTTCATATAATTTACCTTTATTTGCACAATGAAAGATTATTAATAGCCTTGCTTGTTTGTCTTATCCATCATATGTTTCTGCCTCATTACTGTGCTATACATTTAAAAGAAATGTCTTTTAATTTTACAGTATAATTGGTCATGAATATATTTTACAACAATACAAAGAGCAATGTATATAATTGTACCAGATTTAGTCCTACACTTATTCACTTTTATTTGTTCCCCATAATGTTTTTTCCCCCACTAATTTTAGATTTTATAAAATTGTGCACTCATTTTTCTAGAGTAACTTTCCTGCTGAAAAAAAAAACCAATAGACACCAATCACAAAATTTGTAATGATTCTGCTGGTTATAATGGGACTTGCATTGGTTTTAATGGAAACTGTAATGGGCCCTGTGGGTCTCTACTGGTAATTGATCACCTTGGTGGCTTGTTAAAAACAATAAATCCTAATGGAATATGTCCCAAAACACACTACAGAAAAACATTTTTAATGGTTAAAAGGTGATGGTTTGTAATGTTTGTAAGGGTATTTGTAGTGGAAACCATTAGAATTTTTTGTGATGGTTCTTTTGTTTTTTTACAGCAGTGTTTTGCTACCGAATTATCCACTAACCTAGTTCATAACAGTATTTTTGTCATAGATTATAATTATATATGCATTCATTTGTTGTTTTTCTTTACAATAAAGTTGTCTATATTTCGTAAAAAAGTCATGATCAGGTCCACACATTGAGGTATAAAAATTCAACAGTGATTTAAAAAACAACTGCCCTGGTATCGGATCGATATCGGCAGATACTCATAATTTTTGTTATCAGTTCTGAAAAAGTGGTATCGAGCCACCCCTTATATATATATATATATATATATATATATATATATATATATATATATATATATATATATATATATATATAAATAAAACACAAACACACGCACACACACACACACACGGTTCCCATTTGTAAAATCAAGTGAACAGCTTATAGAATGCTGTTTTCCATAAACATACGTGTAGAAAAATCAAGTCACCATTGTTTTTAGCCTAGTAAGCAGGCACACCAAAGGTTTCATGATAGTAATGCTTACAAGAAAACAATTTTCAGCAAATTTGTCCAGCAGGGGCCGGTTAGCCTTAAGGCTTCATTTTTAGCCATTAAAATGGCACACTGAGCAACATTACTCATATAGTGTTATCTTAACTCAACCACACTGTTGTTACTCACTGAAAACACTAGAACGTGTGGCTTCTAATCTCAATTGTACATGGTGTGCATTAGTCATGGGTTTCGTGGCAAGGTAGCCTGGTATCTGTTCTCATACTTCATACAACAACAGCTGAAAGTCCATTTTGGCAGTTCCATTAGAAAGCCTATTTAGCGTCATTTTTCACAAATCACTGCTGGCTAATCGCAGAAGTGGTAAATAGGGACCTTTATCTCAAGAATAATGATTTGTTGACTGTAGTCAACTGTTGGAGCAATTACTGCATTTTTATGTGGGCGAAGCTTTAGAATCAAAACACTGTAAATGGAAAACAGCTATAGAAACAACTACATTCAAAATTCCCCAGAGAACACATTACTCTTTGGGATCAACTTACAAACAGACATCATGTCTAATCAGCTTCTTTATTTATTCCTTTAAAATTAGTGAAAAAAGTGAATAATTCTAAGTGAATAATTTAGGAACCAGATTAAGTGGAATGCTAAATGGAACAAGAAATAATCAATTTTGCCGTCTTGTAATTTTTGATATTTTTAAAAGGAACTTTCAAATTGTTTGAGTATCCTGTATTTTTAATATATTAGGTGCACATGCAGAGTTTTGAATTACCCTGTGCCATGCTGTGTTGATTAACTGCTTTTGCACTGCAATTTCCTTCATGGAACTGATACAAGTATCTATCCATCTAAACGGCAGATCCCAGTAAAAACAGTTTTAAGTTAACCTAAGCCATGCCACCCACACCAGCTGTATCTGATCTGCGTCTTTTCTTGCACCAGTCATTCTGACGCTGAAGACACTCAGTAAACAATGAAATCAGACACTTCTTCCAGAGCCAACACTACTATAAATTCTAAAAACACAGTGATATCAAACATGAGACAAGTTCTTGAATTTATTGATTCTTGCTATAATCAGAAGAATCTGCTAGGATAACAACTAAAAAGCCCTGAAGAAGCTTTTTAGAAGCACTTTCTCCTGTTATTTCAGACCCCACTGGACGCAACCAAAAAAAAAAAAAATGTATATAAAAAGTTTTTTTTTTTTTTTTTTTCTACAGCAGATCTTATTGGTTTTCCTATTTGGTTACAGTCTACATTAAAATATGGACATGTTGTGACAGAACAAAAAGAACATTACAGGGAATCTTGAAACTATTACTAAGAAGAAGTGGGTGGTGAAGTGTTACAAGACTTCAATGTCTAAATATTCCTTCTTTCTCAAGTCATATTGCGTCATACTCCGAACACTTGGGAAGGAAATCTGAGGCTTCTTCATGGAAGACTAAATTTATTTACTGTGGACAAAAGCAGGATCAAATATGATAATGGCCAGTTACCCAACAAGCTCTTGAGTTTAGCATCTTTGTGTATCTATATAAACACAACGATAAAGAAAAAAAATTACAAATGCAATGACTTGCAGAACACACACCTATAAACAATATTATAGTGTACAGTCTAAATTAAGACTCTGAATCATTCAACAAAATAAACCTCTCAACGCAACACATATGTGCCAAAATTACAAACGCATGTACAAGAAAACAGATCACTGCTCTGTTCATTTTCATTTCCTCATTTCTGACACACTTAGAGACGGATGGGTTGAAATGATTATATGAAAGGTAAAATGCTATTTTTAAACAATCAAGAGAGTGAGTTTCAAGAGAAACAATTTCCTTCAGGTCGCTGTGAAATCCGAGGGCAAAGGACATGAAAAGAATTCTCAATTTAAATAAAGTTTCCCTAGTGCTATAAAGAAAATTAAGAATGAACATAAATGCAAGGGAAAACTGTAATTGTCCAATTTGCAAATATTAAGAATGCCATTGTGGTCGATCAGGATTTGACTGAACAAAACTAAAATTGCCAATGGAAAAATTAACTATAGTTAATTAGTGGTTAAATTTGAATAAAAAAATAATGTTAAACAAAAACACAGAAGTGTTGTTCATTATTTATACCAAAATGATATATAACCATTTATACTGCGCCAGATGCTGATTTTTTTCTACAAATGATTGACAAAATTTTACAACAGCCACAAAAGAAAAAAATACAAAACAACAAATAAATAAATGAACAGGTCATTAAATATTTTCAATGATATTCTGTTTACAGAATTGGTCTATGGCCAACAGCGACACTTTGGTTCATTATTTAGAATGAACCTGTTGTATAGAAAAGCTAGATTTCTGTGGTGTGTCATTCCCCATTCATCGGACACTCCATGAAGCTGGTGAATCATCAAGCCCTTTTGATGATTAATCAAGAGTTTATCTCTGCATGCCCCTATTTATAGATCCTCTCCGCGCTGCGCATCAATATTTCAACATCCTGTCTCCGACATCACAGTCTGGCTGTTCTAATCGCACAGTGCCTTTCATCTTTTGCTGCTAGGTCAGTTTTACGTGACAAATATGGACCACGTTTTCTCACTCGACGAAAATTACACCAATCCACCTTAAATGGCTTTGTTTCTAATGTTGGCCTCTGGGAGGAGGTTGTTAGGGTAAGTTGGTTTTATTATGGGAGAGACGCCACTTGTTCATGTCAAATAGAAACATGGTTTGAGCACTAGGGACAAAACCTTAGAGCTCAAGTTAACAGGGCACAACATTAGGACCTTTGAGGATAAACAGAAACAATTAAAGAACATTCAGTTTACTTGGTAAACGTCTTCAATTTAGGATATTTCCAGGGTTTGTTAAAGGAACAGTTGTGTTATTTCTCACTCATGTCATTACAAACCTGTATGGCTTATTTTCTTCTGTGCAACACAGAAGTAGATTGCACTGGTCACTATTCCAATATGAATCCCCATTACACTCTGAGACTTTTAAGCTTTAAAAAAAGATGTAAAAAATACCATTAAAGTGTCACATTATGGTCCATAAGACTATATTTCAAGTCTTCTGAAGTCATATGATAGCTTTGTGTGAGGAACAGACCACATTTTTAGATGTTTTCAATGATAATTAGCTCCTCCACTAGGCTGTTAACTGCTACAAAAGTTAGTCAGTCCAAATGAGAATGAATCTGTCAGATAAGTGAAAGTGAATGATTTACAAATTAATGATTTATCCACTTTCATAATAATTTTAGGGTCGTAGCTTGAAAGCATCAGTCCTCCTCACTCATCTGTGGAAGAAAGTCATTCAGGTTTGGAACAACACAACAGAAAGCGTTTGTAATAACAAAATTAAAATTGGTTTAATTTTATTCCAGTAAAACACCACAAGATTTACAACCTTGTTCATTTGTGCAATCAGCTGATTCCCTTAAAGATGACATAGAAATAAGCCCTCTTGGCAGTCCATCAAACAGTGGATAGCATCTTTAAAGCTTGGAGCCTATTGTCTGATTTTTTGGTCTAAGCGTTTTGAGCCGGGTCACTAAGGCAGATTGGAACATTTAATGAGGTAGGATCGATCTTGAGACCCTGTTGGTATTGTCTTATTGATCACCACCTTCCCCTCCAACCCCTTGAGGGATTTTCCTCCCTCACTCCCTCATGCACACGCACTTAGCTGCTTAGTGAACTTGGAGTCACAAAAGGCAAAGGTTTCTGGAAAACATTTTTTGGCTGAGAACTACTGAAGATAACCGGAGAGAGATTACGCATAGCGAAATCATCAGGAGAGAAAACTTCAAAACGAAAGCAAGCAGCTCCACTCAAGACGTAGCTAAATCTGTATTCAGTTTAGAAATCTCTGCACCACAGTTCTGCATAGAGTCAAAACCGCACCTGAACAAGAAGATCTGATATATGAGGTGGAAACGGAAATTGCAAATGTCCTTGCAGAGCACACTGATGATACATGGGCATTACACTAAAGCAGCAAATCAGAAAAGGAATTTTTGATGATCACGATCGCAGCTGTACCTTCAATCTTACAGCCATTTTCCACTCAGCAACTCACTGAAGCATAGCTACAACACTTCTTTAATGTAATTTAACTATTTTTTTCACTAAAAACTACTTACAAGAACATAACAGCAGCTCACTGGGTACATCTTTTAAAGAGAGCCAGCCAGTAGATAAATATTCCAAACTGTTTCCAATGTAACCTAATGAGACATTAATAGCAATATTTTCTTTCATTCCTGACTTTCTGGACTGTTTAAAGAATAAAAATGACAATCTAACCATTGCCTATGTAAGTCATATGAGTGATTCAAATGCACATCCTCTTTTCCTTTTTTTTTTTTTTTTTTGCATTAGAACTAAAAAAAAAACCAAGAAATTTGCTATTTTTTCAGACTAAAATAACTTTATAGTAGTTATGAGTTCTGAATTCACTAAATAATTGAGAGTTTGAGTCTCAGAACTGTGACCTGTTGCATAAAAGGCTTAGACTAGTTTTACAAAGTAGTCATTTTATTTTTTAATGGTCATTACTTTTAAGTCAGCTACATAAAAATGTAGATTGGTCTAACTTAAACCTGAAAAATAATACCCATCACCCCTTGAATAACTTAGTTATTGTTAGTTGGCTGAAAAGACTCACCCCAAAACACTTAAAAATTGTGTGCTGGAGCCACAGGGATAAAAAATAGCTAATATCTTCAGCTAATAATTTTGAAAAATATTCAGTTTGCATATGCTCAGTCAACCTTGAGGTAGAAGATAGTAAAGTTGTTCAGTACATAAATCAAACAGACATTTTTATTTTTGTAATGCACAGGACAAGCAGGAGAACGAACCTGACCCTGTTGTGACATCACTCAAATGTTATTTTCCAACAGTGCAAGGACAGCGCGTCCTCTAAACCGACAAGAGCAACAGTCTCATTCTTCATTCAGTGTCAATTTTTATAAGCCAGGACTTACGGTACACTGAGTGCAACTCCTCAATTTCTTCAGGAGTCTGATTCTTCGTAGTGATGATTACCTGTCAAATGCAGAACATTATTTTTTTTAAAAAGCAAAGCATAAATCTAATAGCTATCGCTGTATCAACAAGAATGCACTTTTGAAAAGCTGAAACATCACATCTATTTATTTTGCAAAAAAAGAAATGTCTACATGTATGTCTATAATTTTTTATTATATGCACATTTAAATATATTTTAGAAATGACAATCCACAGTAGTACATACAGGTTTTCGTTTACTCTCCATTTGTTTCTTTAACCTCTCGTTGTTTTCAACTTCTTTGGCAATTTCTTCAGCTGTCAACAAATGAAAAAGCAAAAACATTAGCTATAAAACACAGCCACGTTTCTGAAGACGACTTAATGCCCAACATATAAATATATCCAAATACATAAAAATCTCACCTCAATACATACAGTAGCCTATCATCTATTAAAGCACACAGGCAGATGCTCATTCTCATACCATTCGGGATAACATGACCATGAGGTTTTACACAAATTTGTGGCACAGGAGTCAGTTTGAGTATTGTAATTTATCAATTCAATCCGCCATTGTATATATGACAAAACAGAACCACACAGGTAGTGTTGGGAAAAAAAATAAAAAATACAATCCACACTCAAGTCCACCTTTTAAACAGAAACCATGGCAACGTAAAGGTGAATGAAAGAAAAATAGAAGGTTTCCCGCAAAACCTTTGACAGCTCAATAAAAAGAGATAAATTCAGCTTTGAAAGGGTCAGTGAGAAAGGATGCAGTAACTCAAAACAAAACTTGAGTGATGAAACTACTGTATTTTTCCACTAGCCCTGTCATCTATGTGCCAGGGTCCCCCACAAGGTGAGTAACTCCTGCATATAAATTACATTCCACCACCTACAGTCGCTGGTCAGAGTGAAACTGCATTCAGCAAACTCTCTTTCACCAGCAACATATAATTCATGCCATTAATGTCAGAAACACGTTTACATGAAAACCCAAACATGTTTTTCAATGCCTATAAAGCTATGTCTTCCAATTCACAATCTCATCACTCATTTGTTCATTCAGTTATTGATCTCTGACTTTATACCTGATTTGGGGTTGAGTGCATCACACTGTGCGTTATAGATGTAGGTGAATTCCTGGTGGCGTCGCACGAGCTGCTCTCTGCTGCCTTGAGCGGACAGGTGACATTCTTTAAGCATCTTCTTGAGCTTTGGAACAGTAATCAAAGTGTACAAGAGCTTAGGCATCGCCTTTCGCCTTCCACCACTGAAAAACAAACACATACACAAGTCCCAAGGTAATTTATAGAGAGAAAAAAAAAAAAAAAAATTCAATACAATGAAATTACACAGGAAAAAAATTATCATTGTCATTTAAAATTAATTTGCAAAACATTGAGATTTTAAAGTGCACATTGATTGCACAAACCACACTCACAAATTCATGCACACAGAGCCTCATGCACAATGTTCTTCTGCAAGACACATGCAGTTTTAATTATTACAAGCTAGAGGACCAAGTTACATAGTGTACCCTTTAATAATAGTTCTTCCACCAAGTAATATAGCCCATTAGCCTAAATGGGCCAATTCAGTCCATTCTTTATAACAAATGCACAGTACGTCTGGCAAATTAGATGGAGATCTTCTGTTCAGGTCATAGCACACATTTTCAATTGGATTCAAGTCTGTCTCTAAAATAATAACTATAAAGCCGTAACTTCGTAGTTTTGCTGTGTAGTTTGTTCAACTGTGTGTGCTGGAAAGTAACGCTAACTCATATCTCTGGTTGACTGAAACAGGTTCTCCTCAAGGATTTGCATGCATTCAGCTTAATCCATTTTGGCCTTGATGCCAACAAACTTTCCAGTTGCACCATCTGAAAAAGAAATCCCCCCAAACATAACACTGCCACTGTGGCAGAGTAGGTGTTACCTGGTACTGGGTTGTATTTTTCACCAAACATAGTGCTTTGCTTTCAGGCTAAGGAACTTAACTGCTGTCAGACCAAAAATGTACTGCCAAACCGTTTGAGGTTTTGTCCCATAGCTTTTACATGATTTAATGCCAGCCTTTCTCAGAAAAGGCTTTCTCCTAGACATTGTGCCAGAGGTGAATCTCAAGTGGTGAAGAGACTGTTGGTATCAGGATTTCTCAGATGTGAGACAAACAGCTCTGCAACTTGTTTTGTGGTCAATTCTCTGAGAGATGTCCTTGTCTGGTTACTCAGTATGTTATGATGGCATGATCCTGGTAGTTGGTTGTATTTCCATTTACTTGGTAACTTTTGTGATCCTTAGAGGATCATATCATGCATTACTTTATTTGACATACAGTATATATCTTGATGAAATGTGTCACAAACAATTAAAGAAAGAAGTGGCATGTCTATTAAACAGAAAACTGCCTAAAAACACATTGTTTTTCATGCCATCCTAAAAAATATCACTCTACTCATTAAAAAAATATGAATACAGCAATATTTCTTCTTTTTTCAATTAAACTGGATACAACAGCCTCCAGGCAGTAGTTAAATAGCTGTAGTGATTGAAGGCACAGTTCACCCAAAAATGAAAATTATGTCATAATTTTCTCACCCTCGTGTCATTCCAAATCCAAACCTCTATGACTTTCTTTTCTTCTGTGGATTACAAAAGAATTAAGTCTGCGAGTCTCAATGGTGTCTAATGTAGCTCGCCCCCAAAAATCTCTTCTTTTGTGTTCCACAAAAGAAAAAAAAGGGATAAAGGTTTGATATGAGGGTGAATTATTACTTTTACTTAATATTAAGGTATAAGGCAAGGCAAGGCAAGTTTATTTATATAGCACATTTCATACACAGTGGTAATTCAAAGTGATTATTCAGAAAATAATCACAACAAAAACAAAATGATATAAAAATTGATTTAAAAAGAATTTAAAACAGTTAAGAATAGAAAATGATTATACATAGTGCAATTAGTTTGGACGTTGCACAGTGGTCATTTAATAAATGCTCAGCTAACAGATGAGTTTTGAGTCTGGATTTAAATGTGGATAATGTTTTAGCACATCTGATCTCTTCTGGAAGCTGGTTCCAACTGCGGGCAGCATAATAGCTAAAAGCGGACTCCCCTTGTTTTGTGTGAACCCTTGGTATTTCTAACTGACTATCCTAATGATCTGAGTGGTCTGTTGGGTTTATATTCAGTGAGCATATCTGCAATGTATTTAGGTCCTATGCCATTGAGTGATTTTATAAATGAGTAAAAGTACTTTAAAATCAATCCTAAATGTAACTGGAAGCCAGTGTAAGGACCTGAGGACTGGTGTGACATGCTCATATTTTCTGGTTCTAGTCAGAATCCTGGCAGCAGCGTTCTGGATGAGCTGCAGCAGTCTAATGGTCTTCCAAGTCTTGACTGGACACAAAACATCTCATTCTTGCAATGTTTTTGAGATGATAGTATGCTGATTTAGTTACTGCTTTGACATGACTACTAAAACTAAGGTCTGTCTCCAGAACCACCCCAAGATTTTTGACTTGATTTTTAGTTGTTTGACCCCTAGAGTCAAGGTATGCATTCACCTTGAGAACTTCATCTTTGTTTCCAAATGCGATGACTTCAGTTTTCTCCTTGTTTAACTGAAGAAAGTTCTGGCACATCCAGCTGTTAATTTCATCAGTGCGTTGGCAGAGGGAGTCCATGGGGCTGTAGTCATTTGGTGATAGGCTAGGTAAATTTGGGTATCATCAGCATAGCTGTGATAGGCAATTTGGTTCTCTCTCATTATTTGACTTAGTGGGAGCATACAGAGGCAAAACAAGAGTGGTGCAAAAATTGAGCCTTGTGGGACTCCGCATTTCAATGGACGTCCACTTAGACTTATGCTCTCCTATACTCACATACTAACCTCTCCCTTCTAAGTATGACCTGAACCATTTGAGTACCATCCCAGAAAGCTCGACCCAGTTTTCCAGTCTCTCTAGAAGTATGTTATGATCAACAGTGTCAAACGCAGCACTACGATCTAGTAGTACCAGTAGCCACAGCCATATCACCCTGCAGCCCAAGACCGGTTGCCCATGGAAGCTAAGCAGGGCTGAGCCTGGTCAGTACCTGGATGGGAGACCTCCTGGGAAAACTAGGTAGCTGTTGGTAGAGGTGTTATAGAAACCAGCAGGGGGTGCTCACCCTGTGGTCTGTGTGGGTCCTAATGCCCCAGTATAGTGATGAGACGTTAAACCGAGGTCCTGACTCTCTGTAGTCATTAAAAATCCCATGACACTAATCATAAAGAGTAGGGGTCTAGCCCCGGTGTACTGGCTAAATCCCGCCACTGGCCCTTGTCAATCATGGCCTCCCAATAAATCCTCATCCACTTGATTGGCTCTATCACTCTCTCTCCTCTCCACCTGTAGCTGGTGTTTGGGGGGGCGCACTGGCGCCGTTGTCCTGTGGCTGCTGTCACATCATCCAGGTGAATGCTGCACACCTGTGGTGGTTGAGGAGAGACCCCCTATATGATTGTAAAGCACTGTGGGTGTATAGCAATACACAATAAAGTGCTATATAAATGCTTCATTCATTCATTCATTCGTTCACTGATATTTTGCCAGAATCAGAATTGAAGCAAATATCATTTATTATCTTAATAAGCACTGTCTCTGTGCTGTGATGCACTCGGAATCCAGATTGAAAATTGTCCAGGTATCCATTTAAGTAGTTGTTCAGCTGATTAAAAACTACCTTTTCAATAATCTTACCTACGAAAGGAAGATTTGATATTGGTCTATAGTTGCTCAATATGGTGTTATCAAGATTGCGCTTTTTCAGAAGCTTAACAACTGCAGTTTTCAGGGAGTTTGGAAAAGTCCCAGAAATAAGTGAGGCATTCACCACTTCTAAGAGATCTGCTTCAGTTAAGCACACTTTTGAAAAAAGATGTGGGAAGTGTGTCAAGATAGCAGGTTGACGATTTAAGGTGCTGTACCATTTCTTCCAAAATTTTGCTATCAATTGCTTCAAAAACAGACAGTCATTTCTTCTTTTAGAAGATGTGCCAATCTATTCTCTGATATTTCTGATCTTCTCAGAAAAGAAGGAAGCAAACTCATCGCATTTTCTGTCGGAGAGCATTTCACTGGGAATCTGACTTGGGGGGGGGGTTGTCAGTCTCTCAAAAGTAGCAAACAGAGTGCGAGTGTCGTTTAAGTTACTGTTTATAAGGTTTGAGAAGAAGGTCTGTCTAGCTGTGGCTAGTTCCACATTGAAAGCATGAAGGCTGTCTTTATAGATGCTACAGTGAATTTCAAGTTTTGTCTTCCGCCACATCCGCTCAGCTTTTCTGCATTGCCTTTTCATACTATGCATTGCTGTTGATTCTCTCCAAGATGATTTTTGTCTGCCATTCTTCTTAATGAATTTTTCAGGAACAATATCAACAATAACATTCTCAACTTTTGAGTTAAATGACTCCAGGAGAAGATCAACAGAGTCTGCAGAAATGCTTGGTGTTAAAGATATAGCCTTCATAAATAGCGCACTAGTTTTCTCATTAATGCATCTCTTTCTGACAGAGACAGATCTAGATTCAGTGGTAACAGAGATCAATATATCAAAGAAAATACAGAAGTGATCAGATAGTACTACATCCTTAATAATGGATGAAATGTTTAGACCTCTACTGATGAGTAAATCTAGAGTGTGTCCACGATTGTGTGTGGGTCCATGCAAATGCTGAATCAGGTCAAAAGTGTTTAAAACAGTTATAATTTCTTTTGCAGTTTTGATTTCTGCATTTTCTATGTGAATATTAAAATTCCCTGCAATAGTAAAACAGTCAAACTCTGAGGAAATCATTGATAACAGTTCTGTGAACTCTTCCACAAAGGCTGGAGAGTATTTTGGAGGCCTGTAAATAATGATAAATAGAATGCGTGGAGCACCTTTCAGCACAATACCTAGGTATTCAAAAGACAAATACTGATCAAATGACATTTGCTTGCATTGATAAACATCTTTAAATGGAGCAGCTACAACTCCACCTCTCCTAACAGTCCTGCAAACACTTGTAAAATTAAAGTTAGGAGGGGCTGTTTCATTGAGGACTGTTGCACTGCAGCTGTCTTCTAGCCATGTTTCATTTATAAATATAAAATCCAAGTTGTTTGTGGTTATTAAATCATTGATCAGAAATGATTTATTTTTTAGGGAGCGAATGTTTAAAAATGCTAACTTGTTGGAATTACATTTTGTCTCAACAGCAATCTTAGACTGATGCATAAGCACCAGCCCCAAAACTATAACACAAAAAGCATTTAAAGGTGCAAAATGCATTCGTCTCTGTAGCAGTAGTATGTCAGGATGGGCTTAAGGCCACAGGAATGCTGATGCATGTCCTCATTAATCACGTTAACCTCAAGGTGTCCAGTAAATGAAATCACCCTTTCTGTCAATCAGACACACAACAAAATGTCGGCCCTTCAGAATGTCCCTCAGGTGAAAAGGGGGAGGTCCAGTAAAGGGGGGAGGGATAAAGACAAGCTATAACCTATAGGGAACATTATTTAATAAGGATCTAATCCATTCTTTAAACACAAGTACTCTTCAACTACTTTTCAAGTGCCCATAATTATTCACCACAGAACAATTTTTTTAAACAATCTATTCAAGAAAAGTTGTTTCAGCCACAATCAGTTCATTTATTAAACTTCATTCAACTAACTCAGACGCATCAAAGAATTAAAAAAAAAAAAAATAAATAAAATACATGATTGTAAAGGGTCCCTGATTAGGTAGAAAAATAAACAGGTCTAAGAAAGCTGAGATTGTCAAACATCTGCGCAAACAATCTGGACAATCTACTTTCAAGAAAAGTCAGTTGAATTATATATAGCCATTAGTTATGCTCCACTTATTTGATTGGACAAAAGTTGTTTCAAGATATTTGAAATGTTTTGCCGTTTACATCACACTCTTAGTCCGCATTTGCTACATTGAATGTTTGATCCTGGTTTAGATTCTTTTGAAACTACTTTCATCAAAAACACATAGCCATATTGTGTCTGAAATATCACTTGTTCAGTATTAATTTCTTATTTATTAAATTACTGCACGTAAACAATATAAACAAGTAATAACTTGATAAAAAGTGGATTCTGATTTTGAGGAACAACAGATCAACTAACAGCATGCTTCCTCTAGATAATCAGATAATTTGCACTGGTAATATTGCATTATGGGACAAATATTCTCCATACCTTCTCAATCCCTCCTTCTTATCATCTCTGCTCAAGCACATATCCAGATGTTTATTAATGTGCTGTTCGGGCACACCTACTCCACAGACAGGGCATTCCACTGCAACACACATTATTAACAAATTACTGCTTATTATAACCAGCACAAAATTACAAAGATGTTTTTAAAATGGTGTCACCACCCCGCTCTAAAAAAGAAATATATAATAATACACTTATTGTTAAGAAAAATCAATGCATCAGTGGACAACCCATTATCAATGAATTAAGGGATAAACAATGTTATAGACTGATAGACTAACCCATTACTTTTAACATTTAACTAATATATGTGTTTATTTCTAACGTACAATATAAATTCAACAAAATAGCATGTCATGCACATCACCTTTACCCAGTGGCTTATTGTGTGATGTGGAAGGAAAAGCAGTTACATCCATCTTTTCGTCTTTCACCATTCCCAATGGATCCTCCACATTTTCTTGATTGATGTTACCTAGCTGCTGTAAACACACCTCCATGGGTTCTGATTTGACTGGCACGTGAAGCTTACGACTTGTTTGGGCCTCTGATGAGGGAGTCACAGGGGTCTTTTTCTGGAAAAAATGACTGAGGGTGTTTGCATCCTTTCTGAGGCCCTTCTGTCTTGCTGCTTTGCCTTTGATCATCATAACTGGGGTTTCCGGTGAAATAGGGGGCGATTCCAAATTTGAGTGACACAATTTTTGCCTGGTGAGATGAGAAAGATTGTATTTAGTATGTTTTAAAAATTAGTTTAGTGCTGTGATGGCAAAGCTGAATTTTCAGCAGCCATTGATCCAGTCACATGTACTTTCAGGCCCCGTTTACACTAGTGCATTTTCGTTTTAAAACGCATAACTTTTGCCACAGTTACACCTATCGTTTACACTATTCCGGCGTCTTTTGAAAATGCTGCAGACCCCGTTTTAGTTTAAAAATTCCAGGGTTGCGTTTCAGTGTAAACGGAGACTTTTGAAAATGATGGCGTGGCTTCCCACATTCGCTCTGCGTATCCTTGACGACCGTGTAAACAATAACATCATGCCTACTGTTGTACACATAGATGTGTTGGTAGATTCCCCATTCGACCATTCCAAGAATGCAGACGTGTCCGCCATCTAAATAATAGGGAATCTACCTATACATATCTATAGGTATCTGCATGAATGGTCACGTGACATGGGTTTTATGTTGTGTAGTGTAAACAGAGATCGTTTCTGAAACGTAGCGGAAACGCCAGAGTAAACAGGAATTGTTTTCATTCTAATACGCCATTTTAAAACGAAAACGCACTAGTGTAAACGGGGCCTCAGAAACCATTCTAATATGCTAATTTGGTGTAGAGATGTTCCGATACCCTTTTTCCCTTCCCGATACCGATTCCGATACCTAGGCTCAGGGTATCGGCCGATACCGAGTACTGATCTGATACCTGGGTGTGTATCTGGTTATACAGCTGTATGTACTACTAGACCTGTATGAATTGATACAATTATTTTATGGTGTGCTTCACGATAGATAGATAGATAGATAGATAGATAGATAGATAGATAGATAGATAGATAGATAGATAGATAGATAGATAGATAGATAGATAGATAGATAGATAGATAGATAGATAGATAGATAGATAGAGTGGCAAGTAATTTTAACTGAATTTAGGACTGGTGGTGGTGCTTTTTTGGTCATTCAGTGTTTCTGTAAAAATGGGGAAAAACTATCAATAATACTGATAAGATAATAATCATACTATGAATTCTGCTAAGAACAATATAAAACGCACTAAGGATTAACGAGCTGCTGGATTCATGAATATTAATCAGGTTGTCTGCATTGGCTCGAACTTATTTGCTGAAATCAAAACAGGGACTATAATAGGTGAGCGCCGGCCAATGAGATTGTCGTTTGCGCATTAGCTCCACCCACTACCGGAGAACCCGGCAGTTCTTAAAAGCTGAAGAATTCCAAAAGGAACTCCGTTATTTTGACAGGAAAATACAACAAAGAATAACGTTTACATACCATGCAGAATTGACGCGCTACACATAAGACTCTCTCGCTCCCTCTCCCTCTCTCTGCGTTCGAGGAAAAAAGCAAAGCGACGGCGAGGCATGCGCTTCACACTAGAGCTTACGGTACGTCAAATACAGGTGCGCTGCGCATTCATTCAGATGAACTGAAAAATAGATCGCTTGACGGAGAGAGAAACTCTGAAGCGCTCAGAGTGTTCAGCGAGTGACAATATATCTGTGCTAAACTTATACATAGCCTCCCAGTAAAATCTGATCATTTATTAGACAGTGGCTTATATTAGACATCATTTAGTCGCGCAGGGTGAAGATTTAGTCGCATATGCGAGTGATTTAACTTACTGGCAATGTGACAGCACGTTAGTATTTCTTCTTCGCTGCTCTAAATAGTGGTTGCTTGTGTGGCAACACAGCACAACTTCCTGTGTTTGCATTCTGAGCAGCGAAGAAGAATTGATTTCCGATTTGCAGCGTTAAGCAAAGCTAGCGCGCATAACTGTAGGTCTTGTTTAAAAGTGGTATCGGATCGGTACATGGGCTCAAGTACTCGCCGATACCGATGCCAGAATTTTTTGTGGTATCGGTGGGATTTCCGATACTAGTATCGGAATGGGAACAACCCTAATTTGGTGCACAAGAAACATTTCTTATGAATGAATATATTAGGCATTTATATAGGCATTTATCATCAATGAGTGAGTTTTTGTGCCAGCAGACCTGCAGGGATAAAAGGGGCTTCCACATACTTTTGGGCCATGTGGTGTGTGTGTGTGTGAGGGACATACAATATGCAATATCAAAGACACAAATTCTTCAAGAACATAAACTGGGCCAAGGACAAAAAAGAAAGGTTGTTTGAGCCACTAAAGTGACAATTTGTCAGCAAAAGTGTTTTTGACAGCAAAACTGTGCTTCTCTATACAATGTGTAAGCCTTCGAATATCTCCGCTTCCCTTCTCAGGGAGAGTGAGAGATGAAATCGTGAAAAATAATTTGAGGGAAGGACAGAAGAGCAGAAGGAGCGAGAAAGAGAAAGGAGTACATAAAAGGAAGTGAGAGAGAGACTGAATGCAGGCAAGCACCTGTCGGTTTTGCAATTCTAGTAGAAATGTGGAAAGCCAACAAACGCAGAGAGTGGCTGTGAGGCCATTACAGAGCCATAAAGTGGAGTCAATGAGGTGTGCAAACGCTACTTTCCATATTGAAACCTTTTATTTCTCTTTGTCTGACCGTTAGTCCACATGCATGCACGTAAAACTAAACACTTAAGAAAAAAAGAACAAGAAACAAGGTGCCCCAATCTGTATTAATTGGCTGTGACCATTTTGGGTATACATTACTATCTGAAGGGTGATGTCAGTTTTCTTCTTTATATGTCAATGCCATTGGAAAAGATCTAGCGGCAAACAGACCAAAGCTAAAAAGAGATAAAATAGCATCTTCATCCATTATACCCTGCAAAAAGCTTCAATCCTTCTTGTTAAGTTAAAGGGAAAATGTAATACATGCTCACAAAGCTCTATTTACAGAATGGCACCATGACTTATTAAAAAGTCACTTGGTTGATCTATATCCCAACATAACTCTGGAGTCTAAATGAATAAACAAATGTGTGTTTGCAGGTTATTTGCAAGAGCCAGTAGATGGTAAATGAAAATATCAAGAAAGATTGTGAATCAAGAACAGAACAGTCTACAAAAAAAGAATTCAGGATGCACATTTTCTGCACTGATTATGGTGGAAAGTGTTTAAAGGAGCGGAAAGTACTACACTTTATTGGTAGCAGAAAGAATGGTCATTACATTTATTGAAAACAAGTACAGATGCAATCATAATGTCCAACGAACTTGTTCATACTGAATTGAAATCTTAAAGAAGTCTTAAAGACAAGGCAGCAAAAAAAACAAAAAAACAAAACATGCCCTTTAAAGGGTCAGAATGAGGATGGAATTGTCATGATTATACTAACTAAATCATGACTGCTTGGAGGAAAAAGCCTTGACTAACATTATAAGCCGACCTCATGCAAAAATAAAATTATAAATCATTATTAGGAAAAGTTATATGATCCACTTAACTAATGAATAACAAACTGTCCTAATTTTTTGGCCTTTCTTCAGTAATGCTTTTAAAAATCAAATAAAGGCTTAACTACCTACCCAGCCAAGACCATAAAAAAACCCTCATGGACCCCCTCACAGACCACAGAAAATACTGTCTACTTTCAGTTCCCCAAAGCACTGCTCTGAATTCAGTAAGGAAAACGGAACACACCGAGACAATTTATTGCTGTAGAGAACCAAATACGTTACATAACCACCAGCAGATTCCAGCTGAGAAAACAGGGCAACGTGGTGAAACCACAGTTTTGGAAATAATAGCCAAGATTGAAAAGTATATCATTCTGAGTGTAAAACCAATTATATATACGATTTAAGAATATTAAAAAAAAAAAAAAAAAAAAAACACCTGCAGCTTTCAAGCTGGCTATAGCTGCAAAACATAATGTGGTCAACATCTTAAAGCCTATAAAAGGCAGAAAAAAAACAGGCTTGTATGGAAGTGAAATTTCAGAAAACTTGGATGTCTATGGAAGATCTTTGATCTTCCAACAGCAAGAGGAGGACAGTGAGCTTGCAACAGCAGTAGCTCAGAGGAGTCGATAAACACCTGGAAAAACAAGGCTAATTGCACTCATTGAGACCAAGCAGCTCTATACTACCAGCAGAAACCTATTCATTAGCATTTCCATTCCACTCAGTGACAGTTTCCCAGCTGCTGCAGGACAGTATGAGATTTAAAATCTCAGCTCACCTGAACTAGGATTGTTCCATTTATTCTTAAAATATAGATACTATATATATGAATGCAATAAATCACAATTCACAAACAAATATTCTATCCAAGATACACTAGCCAAAGAAATGCAAATAAAAATAAAAGCAATGCTATATCTATATCAAAGGCCTTAATAACGGTCCCCAATGTCCTGTCCTAAAAGATGACACATGCCTTTGACATCATCACTGAGGGAAAACAGGAAATTAAAACACTGTCCCATAAGGCACCTCTCTCTTCATCCCGATGGCCATCTGAAACTTCACCAACCAACTATATTAGGCACACTCACAGGCACACAACACAGAGGAGATTGATGGCACCTAGAGAGACTGAATTAAAAAACAATATCGCAAATAAAATCTACTGTGTGCTCTAGCTGTTCACTACCTTGCACTTTTACAGTCGATGTGAGGTACACAAGTGGAGAGAAGTCGTAAGAAAGTAGGTAAAACAATGTTTTAAAAAAATTCCTTGTTGAGTGGCGCAGACGCGCGGGTTCGTTTACTATTCATACAGATGCGCGCGTGTCGCTTGCGGTGATATTAACGTCTGTCGTGTCACTAAATGAGGACATAAATACATGAACAACATCTCCAGAACTGCTCTGAGAGTCATTTCATGAGCATTTGACCGTTTCATTTGAGAAACTATCCTCATATCATATACACAGAAATGTAAAGGTATTCACGGCAACCTGTAAAAATAAAAGTTTGGTTTCACTTGAAGACATTGGGCAGAAATATATTACTGTTGTTCAGTAGAACGTACGTAATAGGCTACTACTACTAAAACTATTAAAACCTTATCTTTAAGGAATAATCATACAGTGTCTTCAATGTTATTATCAATATTAAATCCCCTTCATTTTTAGCTGATTTTCTGATACCTTCAAGCAAGTCAGAACAATCTTAAACTTTAAAGTCTCCTTCCAGTTAACGGATTTAGAGTAACGCTGTGCAATTGGATGGTGGATTATTGTCTACCTGCCTTCTTCAGCACTGTTGCACACTCTCTGAACAAGAACAAATGTAGCATTGAAAAAGCAAAAGCTTAAACATGCACATAATAGAACTGAAGCATAAGTTGATACATTATTCATAAGAAAAACATGTTTGATGTCAACTTCCACAAAACCCTGTGATAAAACACATTGACACAATCAGAATGTCTGGGACTTTGAAGCTGAATCTTAATGAATGTTACAAAGAAAGAAGAACAGTATTCATCAGATAATCAACATTTATGAGCTATAAAAATAGTACATATAGTCATATCGACCAACATATTCCAATAACATAAGGCTTTTCACATATGCAGAACGACAGAAGCACCAGATTCAACCTTTACCTTTTGAAATGAAATCCTTGGGCAAATAAAGACTGAATATGACTTGACCTCTCACTCTGCCCATTATCAAAAACTAGGTACCGTCACCTGTATTTTCCATTAAATTAGAATTAATTAATTTTTCCTGTTCAATTTTATCACTACCCACCAATTAACCCCCACTGACTTTCTAGAAGACTGCTTTTCAGACCCACACATAATTTGCAGCCATAGAACTTCTCAGAAAGCTCTTTAGTTCTTCAGAAATTAATCACCATTCATTCACAAAGTGAAGTTTAACACATTTTACCATGTTTAAAACTTCTGCAGCATTCCATATTTCCCCCCAAAACAATGCAATATGCAAAACTGAAGAATCTGCAGAACACATGCTGTATAGGTCTACTAAAAAAAAAAACAGCATCCTTATAAATGTATGAAATAAATGGTTATATTTAAAACAGAAATAAACTTTACCTTGCTTCTTGGAAGCTCTGAACTAAGTCATCTAATAATCTGTTGTTCCTCAGGTCCTGTTCTGTTGATGGCTGCAAAGAGAGATTAAGATTATAGAAAGTGTCCTAAACTCTAAACCTAATAACTTCATTAAACTGCAATAACAGCAATGTTTATATGTAGAAGACAGGAGTTAATAATAATTAAGCTTTTTAAATGTTTCTGAAAGAACTCTCTTATGCTTCCTTAAGGCTTAATTAATTTGATCAAAATAGAGTAAAAATAAAACTGTAAAAATATTATAAGTTAAAATAATTATGTTCAATCTGAATATATTTTGAAATATAATTTAATCCTGTGATGGCAAAGCTGAATTTTCAGCAGCCATTATTCCAGTCTTCAGTGTCACATTAACCTTCAGAAATCAATCTAATGCTGATTTGCAATTATTATTAGTGCTTAAAGATTAACAATGATTCTTATTATTAATGTTGAGAACAAGCTCATTAAACATCATTTATTTAAAATAGATTTTTTGTAAAATTAGAAATATCTTTACTGTCACGTTTGATCAATTTATTGCACGCTGGCTGTATTATTCAAGAGTATTCACTTTTTTTTTTTTTCCCTCCACAAAAATATTAGGCAGCATAAAATGATTACACACTGATAAAAATAAAAAAAAAATGTTTCTTGAGCACTATTAAGCATTTTAAAGTTTTGAAAAAAAGAACGATCATGTGACACTGAAGACTGGAAAATTGGCTGTTGAAAATTCATTTTTGCCATCTCTTAAAATATATTCACAAAAAGCTATTTTAAATTGTAATAATATTTCACAGTATTATCGATTGAACTGTTTTTGATCATTCATATCAAGAGAGATTTCAAGTTGACATCCAATGTAAAAATCCTGTGGCTAATCCAGTGGAGGATTACTGGAGTATGACAGGAAGGTATGACAGTCATGTTTAGATTATTTTGACATGAGACTCACCAAGTTACAAACTGGACATAACAACTTATAAGACAGAAACTTCCGTATGCACAGAGAACAAACTGTTGGAACAGCAAAAAGAAAAAAATAAGCAATTACTTGTATTTTGCTGAAAGCAATTATCCCAGTAAATAAAGCATTCATACCATCCTGTATAAACTGAACTGCAGAAGTATACTTACAGTTGTGAGAACACTGGGTCATCATGGTGATGTTGAGAAACTCAAAGCAGATCGGACAACGGAGGAGGGTGTCTATGCCCTGACACAGACAAAAAATAAACAAGATCTGATGTCAACGAACCTGGGAATATCCAGATTTGACTATTATATCTATGGCACTGTGTGATTGCTGTATAAAACCATGCAACACAGTTCATTCTGATCAATATCAGGAAAGCAGTGGACATAAAACAAGAACATAATGACATTGTGAATAGATTTGGTGTTTTATATCAATAAACCAACAACTGAAGACGTTTAATTATAAAAAAATTAATAACAATAATTATGTGAGATGCGTTAGAAATCGAGATTACAAAATTATAGTAATTTATACACATGTGAGCAGCAAATAATACAATGGTAGCGGATAATCTTGTTTCAACTGCAGACTTAACAAAGTTGAATAACAGAACGTACTTTCAGACATGACAGGTTCGGCGGTAAGTCCACTTCGTTTAGTTGAGCCATTCTATGCAAATCACTCAGCTAGATGAAAGAAGAAAATTAATTTGAACTCTAGCTCCCTTGATAGCAACAATAAACTCCCGCGCATCGCTAAACACTTCCTATAATAGCGTCACTTCCGGTTGAAACGCGTAACAAGAGCATAACACAACATTTACAAAAAAAAAAACTTTTTGTATAATGTTTTTGATTTTTGAGCATTAATTTTAAAAAAAAGGGTAACCGTAGTTTCTGCCAAAATAGCAGAGTTATACAATTATTGTTACTTTTGTAATTTCAAAATAAATTAATATAGGCTAGAAGTTTCAAAACACTGTAAGAATCTTTCAGAGAATTTGACATTTGTTTTTGTTTTTTTTTGTTTTGTTTTTTGTTTGTTTGTTTGAAAAGTATCAAGCCACATTAACGATTATTATTATAGAAACAACTGAGGTAGCCTAATGATTATGGGTTTTTTTAACATTGATTTCCATGATGATTTTACTAAGGAAAGCATAGGCTACTTGCAAAGGCCAGATGTTAATAAAATAATAAAGATTAAAGTAATAGAGTGTAGAATCCTTCAATTTAAATATAAAATGATACACTTTATATGATTGCTTTTAAATTGCATTCACGTTCTATATTAATGCGCTTCCTATAAACATTGGTAACCATAGTAACATACAGTTACAGTTGAATAGTAATACAGTCGAAAATAACCGTCATTTTTATCGTTCCGGTCAAATATTGCAGCGCAAATATTATTAACATCTTTAATATGTGAATGCTGGGAAATGACTACGGCATAAACTCGGGCGGTTCTTCGCCTCCACGTCGTTCATTCAAATCGTTTAATGCACAGCTAGCCATTGATTATCTCTTACATATTTAACAACAAATAATTCCTAAACGTTATATGTTAATATAAATACAAATTAATTGTATTTGTAAAATTTTATTCAAATGGCCTTACAGCAAAATACAGTCATAATTAATGTAATAAATAATTAGATGTGGTTTAGTCATGCAGGCCTAATCATGATTCTTTAATAAGTGGATTTATTCCACAGAATAGTAGGCTAGAGAATGAATTATGGCTATGGTATAATGTTATGGAATACTGGAAGTCAAAAGGACAAATTCTAATCCTAATATTAATCCTTATAATTGATGATTAATAATGCTATGTTTACTTATTAATACAATTGCACTATTATAAATATTTTGGCATATGACAGTGAAGGTGATGCTCCACAGCCCACAGAGTGCCATTAAACTGAATAAGTGATCATAGCCAGCTGTAAGAAAGTATGAGACTGAATGAATAGTCATGCACCTCAAACACACATAGTTCTTCTGTCTTGTTTCTCTGAACGTCAAGGCTAAGGAAAATAAAAAGTACCTGCATGTGAATACAAGCTGGGATTATTAAAGTAAATCTGCTCTGTGTATGTTTGCTGAAAGGTTAGAGTACATACCAAATAAAGACATTCCGTGTGAATGGGAATTTGTAGAGTAATAATATTGCAAAGAAACTAAGAAATGAGGGCATGACCTCTCACTTTCATCAAGTATAAACAGGGTGATATTTAGACTTATGAGAAGGATATGATCCCATTGCTCTATTGAACTGAATATTGTTCTTTACTTAATAACAAAATTAAGAAGTTTTAAGAACACACTGGCTGATTTCTTAGCTTTACTTGGACAGCGATATAGCCTCATCTAATCTACAGTAAGTGCAAGAGTATGGAAAATGATAATACACGTTGACACATGAGGTTCAACTGCAATATTCAGGTGCTTATTTTGCATGAATATGATGTCAAACGAGGCTGACTGACAAGTGTAAGTATAGTTACACGTTCCAAATGACTTAAACATGAAAGGGAATATTCTCAGATGTCTACTTGTGCCTCTCTTTGTGGATAGTAGAGCACAGGCATAATGTAATGGATAGCAAAGTGTGACTGCAGTCTTAACTGCCAAGATACATGAAAACCTTTTAGAAAATAATAATCCCATTTTGTCCTCAAGGTGGATCTCATTAAATCATGGGGTTCTCAGGTCGTCAGAGTGTGTCCACCCATGTATACTTTATAGATTTGGATGTCTGACATACATTGATGAGCACAACTGTAGAAAATTGTGAGGGTAACGATCTTTGCTTTCAGCACTGTATGTCTTGGCAGAACTACAATTGGTCTATAAAATGTGTCAGACAGTAATTCAATATCCACAATGGGCATTTCTTTATCTATCTGAATAAATAAAAAATAAAAAACTTCTTTCAAAGTGTAAGTAGCAGTATTTTATTGACTATACCGGTTTAAACTTGCTGCTATATATATATATATATATATATATATATATATATATATATATGTATTTAAATAAACACTGATATTACACTTTAAAAAATTGAAGAAGTAAATGCTAGGACATTATCCATTCATTTCACGGATATTCCTGTTAACTGTAAACCATGCACTGAAGTGCAAAATACAGGTAAAACACCAGTAAAAAATCTAGAAATCTATACAGAAAATGTCTTCATTTTATTGTGCCCTATTTTTACAGATTTTTTTAACAGTGTACAGTAAACATCATTCCTTTATGCAAGAGACTTTTTTCTTTCTCTTTTTTTTTTGGCTTTTATTAAATGTATGGATTTTATTTTATAAAAGTTAAAAAAAAAACATGCATCATTAAAATAAATGGGATATGGAGAAATGACGATTTCAATTATGAAAGTCTGCCAATTCTTCTAAAGGAAAGAAAGAAAGAAAGAAAGAAAGAAAGAAAGAAAGAAAGAAAGAAAGAAAGAAAGAAAGAAAGAAAGAAAGAAAGAAAGAAAGAAAGAAAGAAAGAAAGAAAGAAAGAAAGAAAGAAAGGGAGGGAGGAAGGAAGGAAAAGAAAGAAAGAATCAAATCATTTAAGGAGCAGTTTATGTATACAGTATCTTTATACAACCCCATTATTATTATTATTATTATTTATTTTATTTTTTTTTTATTAGCAGTTTTATTACATTTTTATAAATGTAGTCTATGTTACAAAAGTATATTCCAGGCTTTGCCACTTGCATCCCATACTGAAAAGCTTCACTGAAGATTCAGCTCAGCAGCATGGGTGAAGTGTGAGACTAAATTACATATGACCATCTAAAAATGACCCCTAGTGTTGAAGGGTACATATTTGATTGCTTTATTACACAACAAATATTACTGTCTTCGACATCAAAAGACCTCACAAAAGGTTTTTGTGAGATCTACCTATTAAAGCATCAGATCAGTCCTGCTGCCATTGAGACCAGTGAGCTGTCCTTGGAACTTTCAAATAAATCTGGACGATGTTCAAAAAACCTTCATCGTTTTTTTTTTGGAGCATTAAGTCTATGTAATAAAATGTAAATTTATGACACAACACAGCCTTCAGTCAGGCTGTTCCACCAAATTGGACAACCAAACAGGCAGGACAATATAAGAGTGGTGACCAAAGGCCAGCAAAACACTTCTTGGATGAAATGGCAAAAACTGTCCATCAACAATCTTTTCAGCACACTTCATTTGCTTGGCTTCTCTGGGAAAGTGGCTGAAAGAAAGCCAATTTTGAGAAACACCAACATTAAGTCAGTGCTGCAGTGATCTAGAAGCCATGTGAAGCATTTGAAAGTGATGAAACTAAATTTGTGCTCTTTGGCCTGAATGCTAAGCACCGTGTTGACAAAGTAACACCTCCCCTATCATCTATCAAGAACGGTTGTGGCAGCATGACGCCTGTGCCTTAGAGCTGCTTTAAGAAACTGGAAAATTTGATGGAAATAAGGGGAATATGAATAAAGTCAAAATCAAATCCTTGAGGAGAATCTGTTTCAGTCAGCCAGAAATATCACTTAAGATACATTTTCCAGAAGGACAATGACCTTAAGCAAAAAGTAAATACTACATTCAAGGAGATGGTCCTCACTGCAGAACACAAGATCTTGATCCAACTCCTCCTCCCTAAACCTGCCATCTCCACCCCCTAGATGTGGATCCAACCCCGCCCCCTGGATCTTTGTTCTGCAGTGAGGGGCTACTGCATTCTGTTTTTTACAGTCTATAACTACATCATATAATTGGCCTGCAAAAAAAGAAATGAAAAATTGTGGAATGACAGGCTTCAGGCACACTTCAGACTTCAATTCAACTATAAAGATTTCTAAATTGCAGTATGAAGAAAATATTGATATAATTTGGTACAATTAGAGAAATTACAGAATCCAATCAGAATCAAGTATTCAGACAGACCATGGCATAATGCAATTTAAAAGAAATTTAGAGAAATTTTATCATTTAAATTTGACTAGAAAATTTTTTTTTGTAGTATATTTGTTTTTCCTGCTCAATGGTTGCAGTGCAGTGCATACATATGCATGCTTAATCTCACTCTCTTATTCTGATTTTTACATGCAACACAGACACTTCTCACACTTAGTGTGAGTGAGACAGAACCTTTGGTGAACTCTGCTTTCCACTATACTCAGTATAATTCCTGTTTCCCTTTCTAAATATAGGACTTGAACCCTGTCAGTTTTGATCACACTAACTTGTCTGATCAAACCCGACAGGATAACAATTAAAGTCCTGCCGGACTGAGAGCCAGTTGTAAAAGAACCCACAAATCATTATGTCAAGCACATACAAGGACAAATACAAAACTGAAAAATATTATTTTATCTGATGAACCATTACCGCTACCATTAGTCTTTGACAATTGCACCATGCAGTCGTTCTATCATTACTGCAGTTTTAAGCTCACCACAGGAGATAAAATGCATACACATCACATGCTTGGTATTTAATACTGGTACTTCGGACAAAATAATGATTGGTACAATTACAACAATGCAAGTGCTGATGTTTAGAGAACATGTTAATGCATTGACTGAGGTGACGTTGATGTCCATCTCTAATGCTATGGCTCAGGCATATTAAATATGAAGGCATATAAATGGTTTTAATTATGCTCCCTTAAGTTACATCTATAATTTATTGTCAATTTTGGTTGTTGAGCACCTGGAGGACAACAAAATCTCTGCCAATCACAACATGACCCTCATGTCTTCACTTGAAGTGAAGAGAAAAATGACAATATATTAAAGGAATAGTTCACCCAAAAATGAAAATATACTCACCCTCAGGCCATTTAAGTTCACGGGAACAGATTTGTAGAAGTTTAGAATGGATTTTTTTCTTACGTACATGCAGATTTTCTCTTCACAAGACATAAATTGATGGACTGGAGTTGTGTGGATTATATGTGGATTATTGTAATGATTTTATTAGCTATTTGGACTCTTATTCTGATGGCACCCATTCACTGCAGAGGATCCATTAGAGAACAAGTGATGTAATCAAAATCTGTTCTCATGAAGAAATACAGTTTGCTGCTAAACTGCTTTTAGATATTGGTTTCAGTTGTTTCTGTGATGTACTGAAATATAATTACAAGCACTTCATACGTTTCAAAGGCTTTTATCGACAATTACATGACATTTATACAAAGAGTCAGTATTTGCAGTGTTGGCCGTTCTTTTTCAGGACCTCTGCAATTCGACTGGGCATGCTCTCAATCAACTTCTGGGCCAAATCCTGACTGATAGCAACCCATTCTTTCATAATCACTTCTTGGAGTTTGTCAGAATTAGTGGGTTTTTGTTTGTCCACCCGCCTCTTGAGGATTGACCGCAAGTTCTCAATGGGATTAAGATCTGGGGAGTTTCCAGGCCATGGACCCAAAATTTCAACGTTCTGGTCCCCGAGCCACTTAGTTATCACTTTTGCCTTATGGTGCTCCATCGTGCTGGAAAATGCATTGTTCTTCACCAAACTGTTGTTGGATTGTTGGAAGAAGTTGCTGTTGGAGGGTGTTTTGGTACCATTCTTTATTCATGGCTGTGTTTTTGGGCAGAATTGTGAGTGAGCCCACTCCCTTGGATGAGAAGCAACCCCACACATGAATGGTCTCAGGATGCTTTACTGTTGGCATGACACAGGACTGATGGTAGCGCTCACCTTTTCTTCTCCTGACAAGCCTTTTTCCAGATGCCCCAAACAATCGGAATGGGGCTTCATCGGAGAATATGACTTCACCCCAGTCCTCAGCAGTCCATTCACGATACTTTCTGCAGAAGATCAATCTGTCCCTGATGTTTTTTTTGGAGAGAAGTGGCTTCTTTGCTGGCCTTCTTGACACCAGGCCATCCTCCAAAAGTCTTGGCCTCACTGTGTGTGCAGATGCACTCACACCCGCCCGCTGCCATTCCTGAGCAAGCTCTGCACTGGAGGTGCCCTGATCCCACAGCTGAATCAACTTTAGGAGACCAAAGTTTTGAGAATGACACAAAAACATCCTCCGAGAGCAACTTCTCCCAACCATCCAAGAACAGTTTGGTGACGAACAATGCCTTTTCCAGCATGATGGAGCACCTTGCCATAAGGTAAAAGTGATAAGTAAGTGGCCTGGGGAACAAAACATTGAAATTTTGGGTCCATGACCAGGAAACTCCCCAGAACTTAATCCCATTGAGAACTTGCAGTCAATCCTCAAGAGGCGGTTGGACAAACAAAAACCCACAAATTCTGACAAACTCCCAGCATTGATTATGTAAGAATGGGCTGCCATCAGTCAGGATGTAGCCCAGTAGTTGATTGACAGCATGCCAGGACGAATTGCAGAGGTCTTGAAAAAGAAGGGTCAGCACTGCAAATATTGAGTCTTTGCTTAAACTTAATGTAATTGTCAATGAAAGCCATTGGCACTTATGAAATGCTTGTAATTTTACTTCAGTATACCATAGTAACATCTGACAAAAAGATCTAAAAACACTGAAGCAGCAGACTTTGTGAAAATTAATATTTATGATATTCTCAAAACTTTTGGCCACGACTGTATATAACATCTTAAATGACCTGAGGGTGAGTAAATTTTCAGCAAATTTTTATTTATGGATTAATTATTCCTTTAACACAAATCAAATCTTTACATTTTCCTGCACGTCAAAAGAAGTGTGGTTTTAACACATTTTTAAATGTATGTTTATGTTTTTAAACAACTCACCAAAAATGAAAATGAAACACTTTTACAATACTTTTTTTTAGAACACTTGATAGTCGCTGATTACCATTAATTTTCAGTATATTGAAAATAGCCTCCTTCCTAACATCTATTTTGTTTGTGAAGAAAGAAAATCGTGCAGGTTTAAAGTAAACAAAGGCATAATTATCATTTTGAGCAAACTATCCATTCAATGAAGACAATAGCTGTCAGCATCCTTGAATCACACTGATGATGCAAAGTCCCAGTTTTATTTCTTTTTCTCTGATTGTTGAAGAATAATTATGAAGGTCAATTCACAAACACATGCACATGCTCTCAGGGGACTTGTAAATGTCACAGGCAATCAGTTCACTCTGGCTCAATTCATTTAATTAGTCTGACTGATTAAATACCTGAGGATACCTTCAGTGCTCAATCTCTTTAACTCTGGCACAGTGAGAGTCCCGCTTTTAGAAAAGGAAGGATTTAGATGGCAAGATAATTCTTTGCTCAATTAGTTTATGTTTCTGTGGGAGTTTTCATTTGTTTTCCTTGTTAGATTTAGAAATCAGAGAAACACCTGGGTTTCAGGTGTAGCTGTAGCTGCAAACGAACAAGAAAACTCATGAACATCGACAGAGATGTATGGGCGTCAACAAATAGGCACATGCAATTTCTCAGATTTTGAAAGACATTACATAACGAATGCAGGTTCTTACCTGCAAAAGCAATTATTTGCATACAAAAATGCTCTCCCTCACACACACATAAGCGCTCAATGCTGAAAGTAAGCAGATTCTTTGTCAATCAGACATTCATTGCCTTGGGCTCAGAAGGTGATATTAAACTATTCAGAGCTGTTCCACTCCAAGCAGCAATCAAGTTTGGAACAGGATGACGTTCAATTACTAAACACGCCATCACACAGCAATCTTGTCCTCGCTGTGGCTGCTGTAGCTTGGGTTTCAATCAAAGAGGCAGCCAAATATTCTGTTACAGCAAGGCACTGCCTACTAGAATGAAAAATGACCTAAATGCAGATAAGGATACAAGATACAGACATACAAAATATTTTTTGCTGAATAGACTATGGCTCTGTTTATTCCATTAAAGGTCCCATGACATGCTGATTTTGGATGCTTTTATATAAGCCTAAGTGGTCCCTAGTACTGTATCTGAAGTCTCTTTCCCGAAATTCAGCCTTGGTGCAGAATTTCAGCCACTAGGAGCCAGTCCCACAATGATCTTTCCTTAGGACGTGCCATTTCTGTGTCTGGAGCTTTAAATGCTAATGAGGAGGAGAGAGGCGGGGCAAGGTGGAGGGTGGGTGTGTGGCCTTGACCAGCTTGCGCTACCATGCGCTAATGTTGACAGTGGATGTATCGCAATGCAGTCGTTCAAGCTTTTCAGTTTGACCCAGAATCTGATCCGGATGGAGAAGCACCGGATGAAGAAGTTGCAACTCAGCGGCTACAGCAGGGCTAATGCTAGCCTACGTTGTTGGCTTTTCATGTTGCTCTGATTTGCTATCGTGTACATCCAAACACTGAGCAACTGCCGTGCTTCGCTCGTTTGCAAGCCATGATGTCTCTCGAGAAAAAAAAAATATTGCACTCGCATCGCACGGTAGTAGCTCATATTCTCATGGGCGGGCAAAACAGAGAAAGGGGAAGTAACCTTTCCCCGCATGACGACATAAAGGGAACATTCCAGATTGGGCCATCTGAGCTTTCATTTTCTCAAAGGCGAAGCAGGATACCCAGGGCTCGGTTTACACCTATCGCCATTTCTAGCCACTGGGGGACCATAGGCAGGCTAGGGGAACTCATATTAATGTTAAAAAAACCCATAAAGTGAAATTTTCATGCCATGGGATGCAAGTAAGTGTTATCATTAAAAAAAAAATCATGACTTAAAAAAATAAAAGCACCACATCTCAGGCGATAAATTACATAGCATTGCAGCAGAACAGTGATAAGGATTTTGAATTTGTCACATACTGTTGGCTAATGCAATAGAGACACAATAATACTGATCATGCATAGCACTTTTATCATCATATAAACCAGTGGTTTCCAAATGATTTTGCTTCAGAACCCAGATTTTCCATTTTCCATATTTATCCTCGCTGGATATGAACCACATTTAATAGTCTTTGTCACACTTTCTTTTACCTTGCAAAGTTTTCTTGAGTTTTTGAGAATGAAGAGATGTCAAGCAACATGCCATATTGCCATCTGGCCAATTTGGCTTCTAGCAAGTGACTGAATTCATTCCAGAATGTTGCTTGATTGGGAACATGGCCTTGACGGCAACAACAAAAGGAATGAGAAGCGTTTTTACCTCCCTTTAAAAAGTTGATAAGCATATGTATTTTTCTACCCCAGCTATTCACCACTATTTGCATATGTTACTGTAGCATTGTTTACCTTGATTTCAGAATAGACCTGTGACTGCGATTCATTTTTGGGACATGACCCACTAGCTTAGAACCTTTGCTATAATCAATCAAAAATAGGTTATCCTTGTTTTAAATCTCCCCTTCAGCACAATCATTTACATATAAACATCTCCTCCCTGAACTGTTCAGAATTCAAATCTACAGATATGGGGATGTGAGGAGATTTTATAAAAGCAGCTCTCAGACAGCTTGTCAGATCTGGGAAACATATGAAATGTGAATGCCTGGCACTCTATAGCAATTCAGCTGCAAAATATACTTCAAACTAAGGTACTAGTAACTGCAACTGGTGCACTGAGATGAATGGGAATGATAACAGATTGCTTTCTCCACGTAAATACAGAAAAGGGTCAGGTTACTAATCATAACAACAAAAACAATATAAACTGGCAAATGGTCTAATAATATTAATCTTTCATGCCCTATTGCATGCTGGGAAGAATGTGAATGAGACTTTATTTTTAAGTATTTCTTTAGAGTGAAAGCAAGACTCTTGTAAAAACGATTTATAAGTAATGTTTATGGAAGACAGTTCAGCCTTTACAGTTCTGTAGCTCTTCTTTATCCATTCATGCAAACAGAAAACAAAGTCATCTCTGGCTTCTCCACAAGCTCTTAACCTCCAGAACACAGACTTTTAAGTATGCAATTGGATGTTAAGTGAGCAATTAAACTATTGCTTAACCTTACCCCCACATTTATTTCAACTAATTGTAGAATAATAGAGTCATTAATCCAGTAGGAACTCATTAGCATTCCTAAAAAGCAGTAAAGGTGGTCAGAAATGTATTTGTAAGGAGGAAAACAACAGAATTTCCCTTTTATATTTGTACTCCAACTAAAGTCCAAGACTGAATCCAGTATAGAAGCGCATAGACAGCGGTTATTCAAGCAAAACATTAAAATGACTGTATTTGAATATGAAAGCATTTGTATGACACAAGTTCTTGTCTGTTTGATCACACTATATCACATCATGAGCTATAGTTAGTGCCATCAAACAATGGGAACACATTTCAGTGGTGTTTATTTGAAGGAAAAAGGGCAACAGGAAATTACCAGGTCTGCAGTCATGTGTTCCCTGTCAGTTCCTTACTGGCTATGTACATGAAGACGTTTGAGCCCCACTTGTAAAATTCTTAAATGTCAGGTCAGTGAGCACATAATACAGCGTTTGCCGTAATCTTACATTTTAAAGTCTCCAACAGAGATTAGCTTAATACGACACACCATTAGGTGAGTCATCCAATTGCATTACCAACTGTTCCAGGTTTTCTCCACAGACTGAAGGCTATATAGCAGGGATAAATGCAAACACACTCTTTTCCTCTAGCTCACTTTCACTAGTCCATTTCATCCACTCACTGGTTTAAGTGGCACACTACGAGGGCACACGTTTTGTTACTAACTAAAGGTACTGTATTTCAAAGAGAAAAAAAATCACAAGGATTATATCTATTAAATATCCAAAACATGTTTTGTTTTCCTCATTCAGGCTCACAGTGTGCTCTCCCATGAATTTTCATTAGATGCAAAGGTGTATAATTTGGCTCCCCGGAGCTGCTTATAGGTACAATTTGCAATAGCGAAGATCCAATGTCCTCTGGTACTTATTTGTAAACATGGGCAGCATCATCAATGTGGCTGGCAAAATTTCTTGGCCTGCAACAAAATTTTTGGACTGCAGAGAAAATATTTAGTTGTTTTTCACCATTCAAAAATTTGAATTTGAATTATGAATAAAAAATAATATTTATATCTGTGCCTTTGTGTTTTTAAAAGGCCAGAAAACCCTGCAGCTCAGTTCCAAAAACCAACTCTAATAGAGATAAAAAAATAAATAGTGAACACAAATATTGGAAAAATATTACATTTTTTATTTAGGCTACACTGAATTATTTTTATTGATATTTATCAGAACTGAATAACATATTTTTCTCTCACAGTGTACTTTGGAAATGCCTTCTCCACAAAGGAGGAATAAAGTCAACATCATGAAATGATGTTTGAAATTATTTTACTTTGTGATGTTAAGAATTAAGAATTATGTCACTTAAAATTGATTGCAAAAAATATGGCAAGTAAGTAGAGAGGAAGAGTTGGAAAAATAAGAGGCATTGGTGACATTAAGGGAAAAAATTGGATGAAATATTACCTTATGTTTCTGATGAGTCATTCACAATAAAACTAGTAATTTATTAAGAAAGTAAATTGGGTCAATTTTGATTTCACATGAATACTTTTGCTTTAACTTCCTCCATACATTCCATCATGTCTTCTTATAGGGCTGATCTTCACCTTCAATCCCCTTCTTTCTGAAGCTCAATACTCGTCAACTTTTCCAAAGCCAGATTTCTGTTTACTGCAGTGCATCGCTCTCTGTCACCCCTCAACTCCTTTAGCCAGAGCCTAGCATTTAAGAACAGATTACCGCTGGATTATGGGTATGGTCCAAAGTGCTCTCTCTGCTCCCAGAGCACGTCCCTATAGCCCCTGATGCCTACTCAGAGAGCCTTTTCTCGGACAGCTGGGCTACGGCTGACTGTGTTCTCCCCTGGAGAGAAATTTTCAGAATCAAAGTCTTGCTGTCTTCACACTTCACCAGCAAAGACAGACTGTTTGTGACAAGTAAACTCAATGGCCCTTTCAGAACTGCACGGTTTTAAAAAAACAAATTCTTTTTGGAACCGGTTTTGCAGACTGAGAAATGTTTGGTATCACCTGCTATGAAACTTTGCTCATGGTAGACATAAGTGTATAGTTCTGGAAGAGTGCAAAGTACAGACATAGTGTTTCCTTTTACGGGCTAAAATACACTGCAATTAAACCCCTCAGCGGGCACTTATAATGCTGCCAAGACCAGTAATGTGCTAATTTGCTTCTCGGGTTAACATTGACATTTAACACAGTTCAGGGGTATAAAAAGGACAGAAAATGGTTGGGTACTGTGTCATAAATGTATTTAAACGTCAAAGTGTCTAGGCAACAACATACTTGAGTGAAAGTATATTTTTCCCCCCACATTTCATTGTACTCAAATACTAAATTTTTTTCTTAGTTTTATTAATAGACTGTTAGATGGAAGATTTTCACATAACTGATGTTTAAGATGTTTCATTTCTGTCTTTATTGTGATATAAAGCAAAGTGGGAGAGAGAGGGGCATTGGGATTGGGAAACATTTGCGAGTCGAGACTCGAACTCGGGACAGCGCAACAGCGTTATATGTCGACGAGTCTATTAGTGCTGACATAGCTTTGATGTTTAAACAAAAGTTTTCAATGTTCTGACTGTCTAAGGGTCTAGCACACTTAAAATAAATCTTTAAATTTTGTAGACATTAATATTTGTTGGACTTTTTAATATAATTTTGCATAACTAAATATGCATTCCCACTTTAATCAAGTTCCCCTATAGCTATAACATTTTACACTGAAGCAGAATGGTTTGCTAATCAGGAAGTTTATATTTTATTCATAATTGCCACATAATTGCTTTTTAGTACACACAAACATTATATGATAAATACATATGCTGGCTTTGTGGGATTTAAGTGATGACCTGCAAAATATGTACTTTTTTTAATTACATTAAGGTCTAAAGAGAGTAAGATCAAGTACTGAGTTAAAATAGTACTTAGTTAAAGATGATGAAGGTAATTAATGATGGCGTACTCAAGTATTTAACAACAAAACAAAACAAAAACAAACAAAAAAAACAACCCAACTAAATTTAGCTTCAAGTACGGACAAGCAAGGTCTTTCAAAATGCCGTCCAGTAACAGAGTCGGCTGTCTGAAATCAAACCACCACTCAAAGTATCTGATCATCATTGATATAAACTCTCCCTGGGATATGCTACCTGTATCTGGTGTGTGATCTGTCTCTAGATTTGGGCTCTGTAATGAGGTGCTGTATTGATCTGTTGAGTGCACGTGGAATACAACGAGCTATCTGCCAAACTGCACTAATTCAGACTGATTGCTCCAGCATTAGCACAATGCACAAGCAAGCATATAGGAGCCGTTACCATGGTAGCAGCATTGAGACAGCATCACAACTTCCTGCAGGTCCTTGTATGGGAAATAACAGGTATATGTTGGTGAGAAATAACATTATTAGTTATTATTTCACCCAAGAATAAAAATTCTGTAATTTTCTCACCATCATATTGTTCAAAATCTCTATCATTTTCTATGCTCTGTAAAAATTAAAAAAGCCATACAAAACATTTTAGAAACATTTGAATAAGTATTGATTCATTGACAATTTTGACTCTCTAGCTGATTGGAGGTTAAATAAAAATGACATTTAACTCTACAATGCAACTGAAACTACTGTAACTGTACTGCACAACAGAAATGACTTTTTTGTGATGGCTTCATGGAAGGTCTATGAGAACAATAGGACATTTGAAAATCCATTTTCTATGCATTTTGATCCACTTGAAATGTGGCAATGTATGAAAAAAAAAAAATCATTCCCGATTTGCCTCAGTAAAGATGAACAAGAGAGGCAATAATCAACGGCCCTCCAGAGAGCAGACAGTGGAAACACTAAACCAAGAAACTTTCCATTACGCGATTATAACAGTCTTTTGAAAAAGAAGTTATGATCACATGTAATTTTCACTGACTTATTTTTTAGTGAAGAGTTGGAGTGATGAATAATAATAAATCAATTTACAACTCTACTTACACTGTATCTCACACTGATCTGAGTTCACATGCATACAATGACAATCCATCCATCATTTCTGTTATCTCAGCTCCACTTTTGCCAGCAATAACACATTTACAAACTTTTTGCATGCTATTTTTGATGCCCTGCCAGTAAACTTTCAGAGTGGTTTGTTTTGTCTCAATACAAGCAAGTTACTAGTTAACATACATTTTTACCGTACTGTTGTCCTACACAATAAATCAATGCATCAATGCAAAATTAATGTTAAAATGTAGTCTAAATTCCTTCTGCATTGCACATTTCTCCTGCATCCCACTTCTTTTCTTCTCTTTTGTGTTTCTTGCCCTTCTCTGAACTTGGAATCTAAAGATGTAGCCAGATCCCATAGACATGACAAAGATGTCTACAGACAAAGATGAAGAGATTTCTAAATCAACTCTTTCTCTGGAACAGGTTCTCTTCTAAAGGCCCTGGCTTATATAAAATAAAGCAGCTCCTATTAGAATACAATGGTTCAGTAGCAGTTTCGGGGAGTAACTAGTTACATGTAACAGAATTACATAATTTAATTACAAAATAAATGTAACTGTAATCTGTTACAGTTATTGAGAAAAAATGTTTCATTAAATTACAGTTACTTGTACAGTTACAAATGAAAATGTTAAATGCTTTGTTTTTTAAAGGGCTAGTTCACACAAAAATGAAAATTCTTTCATTAACTACTCACCCTCATGACATTCCAAACCCGTAAGACCATTGTTCATCTTCAGAACACAAATTAAGATATTCTTGATGAAATCCAAGAGCTCTCTGACCCTGCATAGACAGCAATGTAACTGAAATGTCCCCAGACCCAGAAACTAAGAACATTGGTAAAAACAGTCCATGTGACATCAGTGGTTCAGCCGTAATTTTACGAAGCTGCGAGAATACTTTTTGTGCCCAAAGAAAACAAAAATATTGTTGAAACATTATTCAACAATTCTTCTCCTCCAAATCACGTCTTCCGTCATTATCGAGAGTATCTCTGCACGTAAACAATGCGTGCGTGTGGTGCTGCTAACACAGAACACGTACTTGTACTCTCAATAATGATGGAATACGTGATTTGGAGAGAAAAAATGTTGAATAAAGTCATTATTTTTGTTTTCTTTGCGCACAAAAAGTATAAAATCACGGTTGAACCACTGATGTCACATGGACTATTTTAACAATGTCCTTACAACATTTCTGGATCTGGGAACATTTCAGTTGCATTGCTGCAGGGTCAGAGAGGTCTCGGATTTCATCAAAAATATCTTAATTTGTGTTGCGAAGATGAACGAAAGTCTTGGAACAACATGACAGTGAGTAATTAGTGACAGAATTTTTATTTTTGGGTGAACTATCCCTTTATGATTAACTGTTTGTTTGTTTGTTTTTTTCCAAGACATTATTAGATACCAGTGTTTCCTGTCATAGCTATGCAAAGATTGGTCCAATTGGTCTCATTTTCATTTCATCTGTAATGCCTGATAAAGTAGGGTTTGTGAGGGCAGTGCTGCTTTGTGTACAGCATTACCGGGGAAACCGGTAAAAAAATTTACCGCTCCAATAGCAGCACCTAGTGACAAAGAATGAATTTGCATTTTCATTCAGACCAATGCCAAAAGACCAACAAGTGGGCGGGCAATATGCTAATGTTTCGTCAACATGAAACTGCTTGGGATTCGTTTTAAAAACGAGTCCTTTCAATGATTCAGAGTCGACTCTTTCTTTTGAGAGACAATAATTTTACACTAGGTACACTTTCAGATTTAAATCTTTGCAGTATGTTTCATTCACTTAGAGCTTTGTTACACTCTGCATGAAAGGTAATTTTCAAAAATCCATAATAGGAGCACTTTAAATTAATTATAATCTTAATTCAAGAAGGATTTTGAAAGTCTGACAGTAATCAGTGTTGAGAACTACTGTAAGGTTAACACTGCCTAGTTTAAATGTTTGAAAATGATTAACAGTTTAAAACATTCACTAGAAATTTAGAAAAGTAATCAGTATTTAAATGTTATCAGTTACATTACTTTAATAAAGTAATTGAAATAGTTATGCTATTTGTTACATTTTAAAGAAGGTAACTTGTAATCTGTAACCTATTACATTTTCAAAGTAAACTTCCCGACACTGTTCAGTAGAATAGGTATTCTACCTTTTTACAATCAGTGAAACGTGATATTCATGAAATTGTTCTCTTTCAGTTGGTCACGTTCGACGTACGTCAGAACTGACCGACGAATTGGGGATCGCTTTGGGAGACCAATCTACTTCGAGTGTAAGAAAAACGAGCCAATGCACATTGGCATGTGATAATTGCAACAGCTGCTCTGCGCTGCAGTGCGAGTATTTAATGAGCAGCAGGTGCGTCGCATATTTGCTTTTCACTTCGGAGCCGAACACATGTGCTGTTCCTGCTTGTGTGTTTCTTTCTTCTTCAGAAGTGGTGGAAGACGAGCTGCTCGTTTAGGAAGGAGCCTCTGCGTGTCTGGTGCGGGTGTGATGGCACTGACAGTGTTGGTTGCGATCTCACAAGAGAGCAAAAACAGCTGTTCTCACAGCTTGTGGAGGGCGTCTTCAACGAGTGTGAGTGCTCACAACAGGCTTGCACTATTGTACTGTTGTGTACCCGCAGCCATTTCCCTATGCGTTTCAGCACCAGTAGGGAGCAAATTCCTAAAAGAGCACACACGGTTTGACCCTGTGGCTATTCAAGATCTCATTCAGACCGTGTGCTACTGGATGCGGTCACTACCTGGCCTCCGGTGATGGTCATGATTACTGCCTCACGTGTTTGGGCCTTGCACACGCTGAGGTGGCACTCATGGATGGTACATGTTCTGACTGCGGGAACATGACCATCTCAGTGTTAAGGTCGAGACTCCAGTTTCTTGAGGAGACTGGAGCCCCTTCATATATTCCCCGATCTAGTCCATCTTCTGGGCCAGCTGAGAGGAGGCCTACTTCGGTTAATAACCTAGGTGACCTGAGGGTTACAGTGAGGAATACTCCGCCGAGTCAACCTCCTCGGGCTCCTCACTCCTCCATGACACTGCAACCAGTGGAGCTTCCAAGAGGGCGTGCTGATCCGCCTTGTGCGGTACCAGTCATCACTTCTGGGGCTCCCCTGGAGATTCAGCTGCGCTGCCCCCTTTGAGTGTGGCAGCGTTGCCCGAGTCTGACCCAGAGATGGCTTCTATGATTTCCCAGGCCACCATGAGCGTCGGGCTCGAGTGAACCCTCCACCGTGTCCTGAGCCCTCACGGCTGGACAATTGGTTTCTTGGGGCGGCCCGTGCTGGTTCTACCTTTCTTTCTGGAGGTGCATGAAGAGGTGACTAAATTGTGGACAGCACCTTTTTCTGGCCGAAGCCAGTCTGGTCCTTCTTCCTCCCTCACTACCCTCGATGGAGGGGCGGCTAAGGGGTACGAGGAGCCCCCCCCATTGGAGCGGTCTGTGGCGATGCAACTGTGTCCCAAGACCGCTACCTCGTGGCGGGGTAATCCACGTCTCCCCTCCCGAGCGTGTAAGTTCTCGTCCTCTCTAGCGGGCAAGGCTTACACAGCTTGTGGAGAAGCCGCTTCCGCCCTGCATGACGTGGCGCTCCTGCAGGTCTACCAGGCCAAAGCGCTCAAGGAACTGCACGAGGGTAGTTCCGACAGAGGGGTTATGCAGGAACTGCATAGAGCAACGGACCTCGCCCTACGGGCGACGAAAGTCACTGCACGCTCCCTGGGCCGGGCGATGTCTACCTTAGTGGTGCGCAAGGCACTGCAGACTGGAGTCAGCTGAGTTGAAAATTCTGTCATTAAAGACAGTTCTCCTGACTGCATTGGCTTCAATCAAGAGGGTAGGGGACCTGCAGTCATTTTCGTGCCGAGTTCGGGCTGGCCAACTCTCACAATGTCCTGAGACCCCGGCCTGGAAATGTGCCCAAGGTTCCTACCACTCCCTTTAGGGTCCAGGTAGTGAGCCTGCAAGCGCTGCCCCAGCCTGACCCAGACCCAGCCTGTACGTGAACAGAACACAAAGCTTCAGGACCTCAGACCAGCTCTATATCTGTTACGGAGGCCAGCAGAAGGGGAAGGCTGTCTCCAAGCAGAGGTTAGCCCACTGGATAGTGGATGCTATTGTTTTGTCGTACCAATCCCAAGACATGACTTGCCCATTTGGGTTGCAAGCACACTCAACTAGAAGTGTTGCTTCCTCCTGGGCGCTGGCTCAAGGTGCCTCGCTGACAGATATTTGTAGAGCTGCTGGCTGGGTGACACCTAACATGTTTGCTAGATTCTATAGCCTTCGCCCTCAGTGGCCAGTAGCGCGAAGAACCATTTCTAAGTGTCAGCTTGCAATGCCACTCCTGCCCGCTGGGCTGGATACTTGCATCTTTTGCTCCAGTAGAGTTCCCCAGAAATGGCGACCCCTGTGAGTTCCAGTTGTTGTACCTCCGCTGTACGGCCGAGTCACAAGCTTGGTTCCTCAGCGGAAAAGCAAATATGCGACTCACCTGCTGCTCATTAAATACTCGCGCTGCAGCACAGAGCAGCTGTTGCAATTATCGCATGCCAATGTGCATTGGCTCGTTTTTCTTACACTCGAAGTAGATTGGTCTCCCAAAAGCATCCCCAATTCATCGGTCAATTCCGACGTACGTCTCTGTTTCCTCCTTCAAGAAACAAGGGTTACATAGTAACCGAGACGTTTTCTATACAGCCCCACAGAGCTCAGAATCTTTAAACTGATAACAGGAAATATGCTATGCATTATCATACTGGAAATAAAACTGTTTATACCTGACTGGTAATTAAGCATCTGGAGAAATTATAGGCACATACTCTCTTTCTCCCACACAGACAACATACACTGTCCACCACATACAGCGATAATTTAACATTCACTTAGATTTCGTGTTTTTTCCCCTTAATATTGAGCAAACAGATTTTATAATGATAGTAAATTATGCAATTCTGATGGCAATTTTCCTCAAGGGTTTTCTATTAGCACAGTAACTGCCAGCAGTTCATTTGCCCCAATAAAGTAATGAGAGAAAAGAGTGAAAGAAATTATCATAACATTTCCTGTTCTAACATAAACACTAACAATTAATCTTAATTGAGGTGAATGTGCTCATTTGCTTGCTTAACACTGCAAAGAAAAAGCCAAATTAGAGAAACTTACACAACATCCTCTTTCATGATTATATAGGCCTATATAATTCTTCTGTCTGTAGCAGTTCTACACAAGATAAACATTGTGGATTTAAACCAGGCCATCTCATCATGAATATTGATAGAATAATAGCAGTACATAATTATAGTAATATATATATATATATATACATTTATAGAGCATTTTCAAAGGAGTTTCTTCGCGCCGAACTTTGCTTATTGCATGCGATGCCAACTCAATGGACCTGAGTACCGCCTCTGATGTTATATATATCCCAAAAGAAAATAAAAGAAATCCATGCCATCAGAGGAATAATGAAAAGAGTTTACAATGTAAACATGATGTGTCAACATGAGAAAAGAATAAACTCAAATTCATGTATCCTTCACCTAAAGAAACATCTATTGGTCTGTCACATAACAGGCTTTCCTCTACAAACAAAAATCATAAGAAAGGAACACAGAGTAGATTCAGAATTCTTTTACATTTTTTTTATTGTCATGACAACACAAAAGTTAGAACTCAGTAGAATGACATATTTTATTTTAGCCATAATAACTATCATTCTGTCCACAATTCATAAACAATCATTCATTTTACCGGTTTTATTCAAATAATGAAAATAATTAGGCTATGTTCCCTGGCCTTGGTACACAGCAATTGTTCCACAGTCTAAATGCTGGTTTGTTTTACGGAGCACGGATCCAGTCAATATGTTTACAGAAGCTGCTCTGAATTCATGTTGTCATAGCATTATCATCCCTAGAATCTTGGTTTCATACAAGCCTTTATTATTGATTCTGAGCAGAGTTAAAGCTGTCAAGTCAGATAGAGGTGTAACACTCTATATGTCAGGAGGAGGAGAAGTGGGAATGACACCTGAAGTTTATCCATCCCCTGTTCTTTTACCACTCTTTCCTGGAGCCAGTCTGGTCACCCAGAGACCTGTTTCATTCTGTTTTGTCTGATTTCTTCACACACAAGCGTCTAATGCTCATTAAGGCTGCATTTATTTAATCAAAAATATAGTAAAACAGTAATATTCTGAAATACAATTTAAAAGAAAGTTTTCTATTAGCCTATAGTATATATTAAAATGTAATGCTGGTAAAACTGAAATTTTCAGCCGCTATTACTCCAACTTCATTGTCACATGATCTTGTCTTAATCGCATCCAAAAAATTTTGTTTGCATAATATATGTGTATGTTCTGTGTATATTTATTATGTACTGTATATATAAATACACACATTTTTAAAATATGTATTTACTTGTTTCTATTTATATTCATATAATTTATATTATACATAAATATATTTAATATATAACGTATTTTTTCTGAAATATATACATGCATGTGTGTGTATTTATTTATACATAATAAATATACACAGTACACATACATACATTACGTAAACAAAAACTTATTTTGGATGCGATTAATCGCGATTAATTGTTTGACAGCACTAAGTTTAATATGATGAAACATTTCTTAATAACTGAGCACCAAATTATTAACTGAAAATAACTGAAGGCTACTGAAAATTACAGGAATAAATTACAGATATATTAAAAAATAATATTAAAATAAAAAACAGTTCCTTTAAATTGTAATAATATTTCATGATAGTACTGTTTTTAACTGTAGCCTATTTTTGATCAAATAAATGCAGCCTTGGTGAGCATTTTTTCAAAAACTTTTTTTTTTTTCAAAAACATTTTTTAACAATGCACCTTTAGAGGATATGCAACAACTTTAACTTTGCAGCCAAACCTATCTCATTAAAATTCAAATGGATTCTTTTTATTCCTTGTTTCGTAAAAAGCAATCTAGTCAAGCTGATTGGATGATTCTGAAATTGGTGCAGTTGGGATGCATTATAGCATACTTAAGGTTGTATAAGGCTCTGCTATTCTTTACTGGTGCTGTGTGTTGAACTCGAATGCCAGTTTCATGTTGTTTTGAAAGGTTCTTGGTGGCTTTGAACATTTATCCACCCAACCAAGTCCTGCTGTCATAACACTTCATACTTCACAATCGCAACAACAGAGAAGAAACGCTTTTATTTTTATAAGAGGATCGAGTGCATGGCAGCAACATGAGGAGGAAAACCTAAACATATATATCCTAAGAGATAAATGTTTGATCTATTCTTAAAACATTAGAGAAACCGTCCATACTCTAATCCCTGCTCACTGACAATGCTATGTGATGTGATAAAGTTTATTTAATTATTTTATTTAATGATATGTTATGAATGTCTGTTAAATGATGTTTTGACTACACATTTAACAGTGTAAAATACACCAAAACGTCTTTATTTAAATAGCTAGCAATAAAATGTGTGACATGTTATGAAATGTCCTCACAATGTTCTCAAAACACGGGAGAAGGAAGCATGTTGAGATTAAGTAATAAATCAAGTGACTAAAACGAGAGAGGGTGATAATATTTTTCATGTTTACGTCTTGTTTATTAAGAGTCCCTCAGGTGTAACAAATGGGATTTTGTTTATCTACACTCCACGCCTGATTGGCTGCCTATATTGTGTGTAGCATTATGACAAATGAATAATTGATTGGCGAATATCTTGCTATTGCACTCAGGGAAAATCAAAATGCACTTTGAAAGACATCAGACTTACTGCGCGCTTAATAAGAAAAGAAAAATATTTTCCTTAATTGCCTCATTTTAGACCACCTTTGGTGTCACAAATAAACCAAAATGTTCTATATTTCTAAGACTTCATTATCTATTTATCAGGGCCCGTCTTCTCCTGCCATCTAGTGGTCAGAGGTAGTACTGCAAGTATCCTACACTGATACAGGTGCACACTGTACATTCTAGAAAATAGAGGAATTATAATAGAGGAAAATAGAGTAAATTATTCAATAAAATTAATAGTAATAACACTAATGTTTATTTGTTTGTTTGTTCCAATAATAACAATATTTATATTTATGCTTTTATTGAATTTGGGCTGAAATTGAATCTTAATAATCTAAGTGAGAGTTAATAACACAGTCATTTGTAGCATTATATGAAATGGGCTTCAGCTAAAAAGAGAAATGGCAACAATTCGAAAAATGACTAATTTCTCACATTTTGTGATTATTTAATGACAATTATGCACACATAATTAAGAAAAACTGAAATAAAATGTAAAATTCAATATTGATATGAAAATAATAATGTCTATAATATAATAATATATACACTAAATATTATAAATACACACACATTTTAATAATACTAAGTTGATGTTGTTAATAATAATTATTATTATTATATTAAATGACATTAATTTCTTGCTATATGTGACCCTGGACCACAAAACCAGTCTAAAGTCGCTGGGGTATATTTATAGTAATAGTCAAAAATACATTGTATGGGTCAAAATTATCAATTTTATGCCAAAAATCATTAGGACATTAAGTAAAGATCATGTTCCATGAAGATATTTTGTAAATTTCCTACTGTAAATATATCAAAACTTCATTTTTGATTAGTAATATGCATTGCAACTTTAAAGGTAATTTTTTTTTTGGCCAAATAAATTATCATAACAAAACATACATCAATGGAAAGCGTATTTATTCGGCTTTCAGATGGTGTATAAATCTCAATTTCGAAGAATTGACCCTTATGACTAGTTTTGTGGTCCAAGGTCACATATACAGTATATACATACATACATCTACACACACACACACACACACACACACACACACACACACACACACACACACACACACACACACACACACACACACACATTTTAATAGTAATATTAATAACAACAACTATTATTATTATTATTAGTCCAGTAATAAAATGTTTTAATTTGTAACATTTTTATTTCTGTGTTTTATTGATTTTGATCAGAATTTATTCTCAATAGTTTTAAAGTGAGAGTTGTGCATAATGTGTAATATTATGAACACAAGCTTTACCTAACGCAAGCTTCAACCAATCCATTTAATCTAAAATGAAAAAAAAAAGCACAACAACTTAATGTATTAAGGTCAAAAAAAAATTGTATTTATTTGGACTTAAGAATGGTTCACATCCAAACAGTGGGATGGCGTACGATAACATCACAGGGGGGTAAATCCAACCATTCAAACACTCATTTGAGAACAGCATCACTAGACAAAAAGTGTTTAGAGGAGGAAAAAAACCCAAACGACAGTTTTCACAACCCACTACTACAGACAGACGGCACTTTTGTCCTGTGGAACACTGTGTCCAGAGAAGGAGAAAGCCTATATTTTCTGTTATCTTAGCATACATACAATAAACACCCACTGTGGCATACGTACAATACACGCCCAATGTAGCATACATTCCCAAAACATACTTCCAGTAACATCACATACAGTCTATTAAGTACAGGGATGCACCAAGTGCCTTAGTAATCGTGCAAGTACCATACAACATCCTATTATCAGACCAACACGGCCTTAAATACTGCAATGCATTAGCTTGGGTAGAAGATTTAACTTAACAGCAAAAGTATACGCTTTTCACAGCACAGCCTTGAGTTCACCGGCAGAGGAGAGATAGACAGAGATGAGTGACACAACCATGACTATTTGAGTATGTTACAGATGGCAGTTTCTGTAAACTTGATATCATTTATTATCAAACATCGGCTCATTATATAAGCGGCGGCGCTACTATACAGTATGTACTAGATGAGCTGTACAACAGATATGTGAGGACGTAATGCGCTGACTTTCCCAAGCAGAAGTCTGGTACTCAAGTATTCAAATGCATGAAACTCATGACACTCAAAGGAATGATTACAGCATGAGTAAAGACAGTGTACGGTTGTGGGTTTCTCAACGTACACTGATTTACGTGATCCTTTGGTGCATGGCTGCTAGTGCAAGCTAGAGTTAAAGAATGACACTAAGACCAGATACGCTGTAGTAGAACATATGAGAAACGGGGAGAAATACGATTACATTTGTAACAAACAGCTTCATGTCTGACAACTGTTTTTATTTTCTCCTCCCTATTCTATACCAGCACTGAACAACAGAGGGAGGTCGTGAGCAGGGACAGGCCATTTAAGGCCACCAGAGGGCAGTATTTTATTTCTCTTAGCCCTTATGTGTAAAGAATGTTTATCTGTCTATCAGACTAAACAAAACTGAACTTTTTATTAATACATTTCCATGACCTTAATTATGATTACTGGATAAGAATTTATCTTGGTATATTTGAGGATTATTATTATTATTAATAACAATAAAAACAAAAAATATATATATACTTTTTAATTTTACACTTTTTATTTAATTTTAATTTGCAATCATCTTTATTTGGAGCCAATGAATTGTTTTCAATGAGAATAACAGGAAAAACCTCATACTTGTATTTACTATAGAAATTGATGATATTTTAAATTATTTTTAAATGACTTCAGAGGCCTGGAAATATCAGAGAATAATAAAATTGACCTGTCCAGGCCTCAAAAGTCATTTTAAAAAATCATCAGTTTCTATAGTAGATACAGGTATGAGTTTTAACTGATATTCTGTAAAAATTAACAATTCATTTTTGAATTCTTGGGTTCTTGGGAACCCTTTACTGCAAATCACCGAAGAATGACCCAAAACAGTCTGTTTTATACACTGAATTATGAATTATGTATTGCAGTATTCTACATAATTTATTTACTGTAAATCAATTTAAGCCCTCATCCATCCAGGTGTACTTGTGTAAAGGTAGCATTTTTTTATAGAATTTTATTGCTAGCCAATTAATTACTTTCAAGCTGAGAACAACTAGAAAACTCATACAGTACCTTTATTCCCTGTAGACATTGTCATTATTTTAAAGACTTTGGAGGCTTGAAACGCTTTACTTCAAATAGCAGAAAAATGACCTTTCTCTGTTTTATACAATGAATTATGAACTGCTATATTATGCTTGTTTTTTATTAAGCCCTCATCCATCCAGGTGTAATTATGCAGAAGTGTCATGGCTGAATTCAAATGAACATCCAGAAATAGATATGTGCCCTAGTAATAATGAATAATAGTCTTTACGCATACCTGTATGTTAAAACGATGTGGAAGTGGTACAGTAAGAGATATTATAAGCAAAATTAGAATCACTTCCTGAGATGAGCCGAATCCTCACAGCTACAGACCCAGTTTCAAATCGCTCCCTTGTGGCTAAAGGCTAACGTATTTTAGGACATTGTGCGTTGTATCTAGGGAAAGGCACCACTATCAGTCTTTGAACAGTGTTGCTTGGTAAAGAGAAGCACGTGCAAGTCAGTCTCCCTCACATGCGGACAACAGGCCCATGCTACTACAAAGCTGAGGAATTCAGACAGAAGCTAATTACCAGTCATTGCCAAGTAATGCAAGATGGCAGCAACAGTACATGGAGTCTCAGAAGAGATTTTCAATTTTTTATGCCCCAAATGCAAGCGTAAATCAGTATGGCACCAACGAGAAACATAAGACTAATGGACACAGATGATGTAACAGCTCAAGCATGACATCAAACGCAAATCTAGAGATATTTCTAGATTAAAAATTGTGCGTAGTAACAGTACTGTTTTCTTAGGAGAACCGTTTTTATGTAATTCTTTTCTTTCCTTTCACATACCGCCGTTCTGATTGGACTATGCGTGAAGTGGCAAATCCTAAGGCAAACCGCAAAAGTAAAATCGGTGAAGAAGATGAGATTAAAGCTTTGGGCTCAGTGTGTTTAAGTGGATATCTAGGTCAGTCGGGCAAATTTTGTACACGGCTGGGTATTCCCTCTTCAAGCACAGCTCAGGGAGGAGGGGTAACGCTGAAGATGAACCGGAGATGATATGACAGATTGGGGGCAGTGGAGTTTCTCTTGTTGGAGCTGGTTTCTCTAGGCTATTGAATATTTAGATGTGGAGGAGGGATCTGTACCTCACCACAGAGAGTGTGGCACGGATTTACAAATGCATCATTCATTGCACTAGAAAATATGATTTACTTTGCATCCTATATCTACCAAAAACAAGACGTTTTGGTGAATCTAACAAAAATATGTCCCAAGACCAAAAGAAAAAAATATGAAAATATATTTTGAAGAAAAAAAAACGAGTCATTTTAGGATATTTTTGTATTATTGTATATTTATATTTTTTTGTATTTTGATATTATCACGTAGAATACTTAGATCGGGATCTGTCAGAGACAGTGTGGTATGCATTTACAAATGTATCTAGGAAATATAGTATATTTGACATACATAAGTTTTTGGGTGAATCTCACAAAAATATGTCCGGATCATCATAAAATCAAAATAAAAAAATATAAAAATATATTATGCGTAAGAAAATGAGTCCTGTTTTTAGAATTTTCCCTGTTATGATATTATTGTCATGATAATAGATTCAATTTATTTATTTATTTTGGACAAATTCCTCATCAAAAGTCCCGGACACATTTGGTGCGATTCACCCTTTTACTCGGGTTGCTTGTGTGTCATCTGATTATTTTAGTAAGCATTAATATTCATATAATCAGCTGACAGAGTATATATGGAATACGCGTCCAAAGCAGGACTATTTGAAATATGTAAATGATGGATGCTTGCAATAACATGGAGCTCATTGGAATGCCTTAAATCCACATAACTTTATAAGAATGAAGCATTTACATGTGTAAATTAGACACGATGAACTGCTTTTTCTATAAGGAAGCTGATGTGATCCAAAAAACACAGAGAAGAAAAAAGTAGAGCACTCTCCCAATATTAATATTAATGGCTCAGACTATTGATTCATTATTTGTTTGCGTCTTGGTTGTAAGTGTTTTTGATAAAGCCGTTCTAGTCTCCCTGCCTGTTCTGTCCTTGGCTGTACAAGATTGACACTTAAAAAAAGAATCTACCCAAAATTTATATACAAGTAAAACTACATTTTACCACAGGTTTCTTACAATTAGTTGGTATATTGGTTTTCTGCATCTCATATATGTATACAGCTTGGCTATGTTGTTACTTAGATGTATATCGCTTATTCTACAAACGAAAGGCATTACAAGTTCAAGTACAGTATATCTCTATTTACAACAGCTCAAAGGTAGCTGGCCGTGTTAGACAGTCTGGTTCGATTATATGTACAGTCCAGTTCTGGAGGGCGGGACTTATCACTAATTTTAAAACAGTCCTCCAATCAGAGTTTACTCATTCATTAATAACAGAACTCTTCTGGCCAACCAGTGCAGAGAAACAAATGCAAACCACTCGTTTGATCTTGCTCTAAATAAAAAATGTGGCCAAAAAGGACAAGTTAATAGTAATTCTGAGGTAAAATTAATAATAATAATAAAAAAAGAGGAATTTATCTTTTTTTTTTCAACCTTCTATTTTATCATAGCATGAAATTTACCCTGGAATTGTCTTTTTTTTTAGGATTTTTTTTTTTTTTGTCATTTCTTTTTTTCTTCACAGAGAGGGAAGGAAATGATGGGAAGAATGGAATGGAATGGGACAATCACCTGAGCCAGACTCAACTCATCATCCGCAACCAGGCTCAACACGTCAAACCACTAGGCCACAGCTCAGCTGCATTTCTAGAACTCTCAAAGGCTCAAAAAAATAAATTCAGAAACGAAATAGCACTCCTGAACTTCCTTCCTGGAATAAGCATCTTGCCCTGGGTAGCCCTCACTAGCGCAGGTAGCTACACCGCACCACGGGCCTGCTGCTGCTGCTACATGGTCCCGGGTTTCTCGCCAGAGTTGGCGGAGGAAGCTGCAGGGCTGCTTGCGTTGTTTGGAAAGATCTTCTCTGTGGGGGTCACGGCAGGGCTTCCCACCCCAGAGGAGCTGGAGCTGCTGGAGCGGTGCTGCGTGGGCGGGGGTCGCATGGGTCTCATAGGTGGAGGTCTGAGCTGGGCTCCGGCCAATCTGGCGGACAGCGCCGGTTTAAAGGTGGTCATCATCTCCGTAGTGGAGCTGCTGCTGCGTCTCAGGGCCGCGTCCGGGTCTCGGATCATGATGGTGTGTAAGGGGCTCGCTGGCTCTGAGCTCACAGGGTTCTTGAGCGGTTCTAACGTATCCAGAACAACGTCAGGAGCTTGTTTAGCTGTGTTTTGGCGTTCCAATTCACGGAGCTCATGAAGTGCGGTGTTCATTGTCTTCTCAATATCCTGTAACAAAAAATATTGTTGACTTTTTAAAGTTTTTTGTTTTAGTCACAGAAATATTCTTTAAAAATATGGACTAATACTTTTCATTTTATTATAAAAATGGCATTGAATTGTACTCAATAGAAATAACATTTAATATTAAACGAAATGTTCAAGGATTTTATTTATAACCTTGATTAGGTTTTTGTCAACAATTTTGACAAAATATCGACTAAATATCAATATTTTTCATTTCAGTCTAAAATGGCATTGAATTTTAGGCAAACGAAAATAACATCTGAAATTAAACCACGCTCAAGCATTTTAGTCATAACCTAGTTTGTCAACATTATGTTTTAATTAAAATTGCTGAAAAAGAAATGAATGACGAAATATTGACTGAATTTAGATATTTTTCTTTTTATTCTAAAATGACATTAAATTTAATTTGATGAAAAGAACATTTAAAAACAGACCAAATGTTCATGCATTTTATTCATAACCTACTTTAAGGTTTTAGCAACATTGTTTTCATTAAAATTGTTGAAAAACAAATTTACAAAATACTGACTGAATTTAGTAATTCTTCACTTAACTCTAAAATGGCATCTAAATTTTTTTTAATTAAAATCATTCATAATTATTACAATGGAAATTTTTCTTGATATGAAACCTCATTTTGTCTAATTTTGATGAGATAAAATGAAGAGATTTATATACAGTATATTCATGAAAAATGCTGTTTTTTAGTCATTAAAATAGCTCTTAGTACTTCATTAACTGGACTCATTTGTCTCAAATATTGCTAATATAACAAGGTTAAGCATTAGGGATGTGTTTAAATCCTCTAGCACCCCTATATAATGATGATGTAAGAAAATGATCGATAAGCTCAATTTGTCGGTTTCTGCACAGAAAGTATTTACGGAGCTATATGGCCTAAGAAATCTCTCATCTTTCCTGGAAATTCATCTTACTTTCTTCGGAAGCGGTCTAGTATATCACAGAGGCAGATTATGTTTGATATACACACAGTGTCGCTGCCGTCCTGATAAGACTATAAACTCCCTGCTTTCCCGTTCTCTTTCAAGACTGTCCTCTGTCTCGCAGCTGAGCATGCCATAAAAATTTAATGTTCAGAAGATAAAAGGCTCATGAAGACACACACTCACACACACACAAAAAGTACCTCGCAAGGTCTCATTACTGAGCAGATGTCATCAATAACCCCACACACCCTCCTAAACACATTTACACACATTTCCCAAACTGCACATCGAGCAGTAATGTTAATCAGATCCTGCAGTCTGCGCTTATAATGCATTATCAATATACAAAACAACACATTTCTGTCCAACAATATCAATCATACCTCCGTTTTGATGTCTGTATTCACATAAGCCATTTTCTTTTCATTAGGTGAGTGTAGACACAAAGGGGCCATTACAAAAGATCATTAACTGTTCCGTGTGTCACGGACTTCATTATTTAACCGTGCGCAAATGAAACACATGGATCAGTGCCAGCCTATCCCGTTCATGCTGATATCTGCTTTAGTGCCAGCTCTTTGTTTCTGCTGGACTAAATCTTGCCAGCTTCTTCAGCCTCACAGAATTCTAGGCTAATTGAAAGGCTCAAGAGAAAAACCAAAAAGCTTTCATGACTACAACTTAAGACATGTTTGATCTCAGCAATAGCAAACTATGTTTAAAATAATTATATATCTAAATCACAGTGATTTAATTATATTACGATAATTAATATAAATATATTTTATGGCTTTTTAGAATAATTAGTGGTGCTTGCTTACTATTTTTTTTTGCCAAAAACTTTGCTGTTTAAGCCTTGTCTTGTATGATCTTGTATGCTCAAGTAGTGCAATTGAGAAGAGGTGCTATTACTTTTGTAAGCAACTGAAAGCACCGTTTTCTCTCAGTTTAGTTTTCATAATGTTTTCACATAATTAAAAAAAAAAAAAAAGAAAGAAAATAATAATTATTTGTTTTTAAATACCTTAATTGTATCTACAATTTATCTACTATTTTATCATTTGAAACTAAATAAATAAAAATGGCACTGATTGGATATTTTTATAAGACAATGACGTTCATTAATTTTCAAAAATACAGTAAAAATGTAATATTGTGAAATATTATTACAATTTAAAAGAACTTTTTTTCTATACAAATATATTTTAAAATGTAATTGATTTCTATGATGGAAAAGCTGAATTTTCAGCAGTCATTTCTCCAGGTTACAGTGTTCATTTCTAATATAATATATTTATAATAAACATTTCCAATTAATATCAGTGTTGAAAACGGTTGAAGCATCTAGTTTGGTAGTTGAAAACTATAGTAGTTCCACAAAAATATGAAGCAGCACAACTGTTTTCAACATTGATAATAAGAAGGCATGTTTCTTGAGCAGCAAATCAGCATATCAGAATGATTTCTGAAGGATCATGTGACACTGAAGACTGGATTAATGATGCTTAAAATTCAGCTTTGCCATTGCAGGAATAAACTGTAAAAAATGCAATCCCGCAGACTATCAGTCCATGCTAAATATAGAAATTTATTATTACAAGTAAAAGCAACGTGTTTGCCTGATGAAGGTCAGTGGACCAAAACGTTGCTTTTACTTGTAATAATACATTTCTATATTTAGCATGGACCGATAGTGTGCGGGATTGCATTTTCTATATTTTGGATTCGAAAGTGTTGTTGGACTATTTTTCCTACGCGCCTATCATTTTCTCTGGCATGCTGAGTTTGTGTTGATTGATATAATCAGATAGAAAAAGTTATTTTAAATTGTAATAATATTTCACAATGTTACTATTTTTACTGTACTTTAAGTATAACAGACTTCTTTCAAAAATATTTAAAAAATCTTTATGGTTTCAAACTTTTGACCTCCAGTGTATACACACACACACAACATTGTGAAATTTAATGAGAATCTAAATGTGCACGCATGCGCGCGCACACACACACCTCTGCTAAAGCCTCAGCCTCCAAGGACTTGTGGTCACCTAGGCTGCTGTGTCTTGTTGTTCCTGGCACAGGCCTGAGTGGGTGACCCTCAGGATAGACCTTTCTCTCAGGGAAGTTAATGCTGCCTGCACTGCCAAAGGTTCCCAAACGTCTCTTCTCAGGACTCTCTATGTGGCCTCTACTGACCGCCACCTTGTGGGGGCTGCTGGGGCAGGCGGCGGCCCGCGGTGGTGTGTCTCGGGGAGGACTGTGAGAGTCAGTGCCACTGCGGCGCCGAGGAACGGCAGACCCATCCGAACGCAACCTAACCCTGCATAAACACACAGCCAGATGGTAAAAATCTTAAATCCAGTCCGTCAATGTTTTTGACTCAAAGCAGACTGCAAATAGAGTCAAAAAAGTTTTGTTAATCATTTGTGCCACAAACCAGATGAGTAAGTAAACAAGCTCCGAGGAGAAACAGGACAAGATTAAACACTTTAATTCAAATCATTATTTTTTTTTCCTGAGGATGAAAATATGTGGAATAAATACAAGCAGAATTCTGCATAATCAGCTACTGACCGGCCCATGATCCCGCCGAAGTTGTAATCAGGCGAAGGTTCACACGGTGACTGCAGATCGTTTTTGGATGAGGCTTTATCGTCCAGTAAAGGCCCGCTGCTGGCCTCGCTGTCAGCCTTCTGACTCAGACTATCAGAGAACGCATCATCCCTAAAGAGATAGAGACAAAAATCCTTCCAGTTACTCTGATGGTCCATGAAGGATTCCAAGCGGTGCAATTTGATTGGCTGATTTAAATAAAATAAAAAAATAGACCAAAATAATTAAAAGCTATTATTTAAAACAACAATTAAAAACACTTAATTAGCACAGAGAACAGAAAAAGGCAAAAAAAAAAAAAAAAAAAAACTATTTTAAAGTTATTTCAAACAAGAGTGAAGTAGACTACTTAAAATGGTAGGTAATTGTTTTGAGGCATTTGGTCGTGTGTCTTTAATAAAAAACAGTATTAATTTCTTTCTGAAAGACCCCAAACTTTTAAACGGTAGTCCGTATCATTATGTTCACCAGCTAAGCTATCACACACACCAACATATCCATGTACATAAAGCTGGCAATGAAAGAAGCCTCTAGATTCTTATTTTTCAGTCCCAGCGGCCTCTGCATTACTCTCACTTCACGTCTCATTCCCAGAGCCCTGAGCAAGCAAACATCTACTGATCACAGTTTCACAGCATGTTCTCGGGCTGCTTTTACAGTTCTCTTGGGAGATGACAGCAGAAGGTGTTTGGTAATCTGAAGCTGTTGAACGACACATTCATAGGGGAAAAAAAACATCTCAGAAAATGTCTACAGCCCAAATGGTTCATTATGCAATCTTTCAGCAATTCATTTTTCTGAGTGCCTTTTGAACACACTAAATGGACTGAAGTACATGCTTATTGGACCCTTAATTTCAAAACCATTGCCATTAAGAGGAAGCTGATCCTCTCTAATAGCTTCTGGTATGGCCTTCCACTAGATGTTTGAACATGGATTCAGAAATGTCCTCGTATTCAAACATGCAGTTTGCAACCCACATAATCTCAAACTTTATATAGCCTTGATTTTTAAAGTAGCTAAGTCACTAGATGATTAAAAATATACATTTTTATATGCTTACATTTACATTTACATTTATGCATTTAGCAGACGCTTTTATCCAAAGCGACTTACATTGCATTCAAGTTACAGTGTTTACATTTTATCAGCTCTTGCTTTCCCTGGGAATCGAACCCATGATCTTGGCGTTGCTAGCGCCATGCTCTACTATTTGAGCTACAGGAAAGCCCTGCTTATGTCATATATAAATCATTTTGGGCTTTAAAATACAGCAAAACTACTGTTATACAAGATTTTGGTCATTCTGCCCATCCTCCTTTCATTTAAGCAACCTCAATTTTCCTTATTTGCTGCTGTCAAATTTTGCAATATTAGGAACGGAGCTTGGACCGACCCTTTTAATAATCTCATTCATCAAACTGACACCGGTTAGACGATACAAAGAGATAATGAGCATGTCATCATTTTAGTAATTACTGAAACAGTGGTAGGACAGTTAATATCAGCTGATGATATAAATATGATCAACTCAAGGACGCTGCAATTAACTTTTTTCACTTTCATGTCATTTCAAGACCTCATAAAGCAGTAACAGAGGAGCAGAAAGCCCCTGAACACTTGATCGGCTTACTTTCAACTCACTTTAACCTCAGTAAAGTACGTCATGTCCCATTGCACCCAACGAGCTTTGACATAAATGCATGCCTAGCACATTACAGCACCACTAATGCTTGGTGCTTCAGAAACACAATTAGACTCTTATAGTTTAAGAAAGGCTCCCTGCCAAAGACATAAGGGCATTCTTTAACTGCCACTCAGTGCTGTTAAATTTTAATTAAAGTCTAAAGTGTTAATGGAGGGAACTATTTGATTCTCACTTGAGCTATTAAGGTATGAACTCAGGCCAGATGGCCTGGTTGATTAGTCATATATTATCCAGAGGGCAACACTTTCACAAGGCAACATGTATTGAACTGTCCTGTAACTAGTTCCAGGGACCTAAAAATCAACATATTTTGAAACAAACAATACAATGTTTTATTTAGATACTTACAAGTCTTGTACTACTATATACTGGTGAGGTATGAGGCCGTCAACCCCGTTGTGTCGGCCCTCCCACCAGTCCTCAGATGCACGATGATACAACAAAAGGGATGCACCTTTTTTGAAGGACAGCTCTCGAGGAGTCCGACCCATGTAATCAAACTTTGCAATGGCTTCGATCTGCTCCACTTCTGTGTATGAGAGAGAGAGAGAGAGAGAGAGGAACAGGGAAAGTAGCACTCATTAACATGTTTGCACAGAGAATTATGTCAACAAATTTTCAGAGAGCTTCAAAGCACTGCAACAGACTCAAAATCTGTCATGCTCCCAGCTGGTTCTCAGCAAGAACACACACACACTCACAATGTGTCTTGGCCAGGCGCGATATGACAAGTTTCCAGCAACAAGCAATTTGTCTGTCCAAACTAAACGCAAAACTGCTGCACGGAACGTATTAGAAGTTTAACATATACAGTTATGTGAGGTAAGATTTTAGAGTTGGTGAACGGGACTGCAGAAATTGAAACCAACAGATTGACACAAAAAGCACTGCAAAGTCCATAGATTGTTGTAATTCTCTGAAAACAATAAAGCGAAGCAAAGCAAAAACAAAACAAACAAAAAACAATGCAAAAATGCAATGCAAAATGTCATTTTACAACACAAAAGTCCATAGATGAATTGTCGTAATTCACAAAAAACAAAACAAAAGCAAGCCAAACAAAAACTAAACAAAAGCAAGCAAAACAAATGCAAAGCACATCAAAATAAAACAAAACAACAAAAAACAACTTAGTTTTGAACGAAGCACATCAAAATAAAACAGCAAAAAACAAAACGTAGTCATTGAACAAAAACAAAATCGAGAAAAACAAATGCAAAGCACATCAAAATAAAACAACAAAAAACAACTTAGTTTTGAATGAAGCACATCAAAACAAAACAGCAAAAAACAAAACTTAAGTCACTGGACAAAAAGGAACATGGATCTCTGCAATGCAATATTTCAGACTTGCTTCTATATTGAAGAAACATGCTGCATTCAGTGTGATCAAGTGTACTTACACGGTTCATTTATTTTTAAGGCAGAATGACAGATGTGACTGATCAATCAACAATAACGAAAAATACTGTTCAACAACATAGCTTAGAAAATCAGGCTTGTGTCCAACAAAATGTGCATTTATGAATGTGCATTTATCTGTCAAATAGATTCTGTATTCAGTATCATACAGACTCACATTTATCACAAACATCAGGATATGATCTCATTTTTTACCCCATCAGGACCACAAAGGAACAGGCACATTTCTAATACAGATGGGCTGCTAAAAATGCACAGTGGACTTTATCTAAATCCGATCAAATCTGCCACCCAGCTTCCATTTAACGCGACCACTGCCATCGCATGACCACAAATCAGTTCATGCTTCACCCCCCCCAGACGCTGCCAGGGGCAAACAGACAGTGGGGTCATTCAGGGTTAAGGAGATATACAGAGCAAATCAGCGCTTGGCAGGAAATCTCCAAGTCGACTAGAAGAAACCAATCAGTTTCATTAGGGTCTCCACCCAGGGGTGAAATTAAATATAGGCATGGCACAGAAGTGGAAGGAAAGAGGAAGAATGGAAATGGGGAGAGAGAAAAAATCAGCCTTTGCAATTCTGTATTCATCTGATTGTTTCCATTGTGACTGCACCTGATTGGCTGGATTGAAGGCTCAGAATCTGATTGCGATTTCTCAGCATGCGCCGAGGCTAATAGGGGAAGTTGCGATAGTGCTGTTTTGGAGCTAAAGCATGTGACTTTAAACAGTCCTGAAGCTGTGGCTGATGAGCTTCTGAGGGAATGCTGATTCCAGATCAGAGCACCAGACAGATCAAAACAGAATGTCAGTGCGGATCACAAACAAATACATAAGCATACACAGCATGCGATTTAGCCAGCAACATACTGTTTAAAGCAGTTTATAGAGCTACCTCTAAAAACATGATTACTTTGAATGTTTTATGTTACGGTTCAACAAAAAATCAACAATAAAATTAATTTTGACTATTTTGGAATGGAATGCTACCATGCTGCTTTTTGGTTAGCATACACTTAATACAGCTTAATATTTATAAACAAGTTATGCATTATGTAAAATAAGGCATTGTTGTCACATGACCTTATTAAAAGCCAACACACAGTCCACAAATTCTGTCATAATTTACTCACCCTCATATCTTTCTAAACCTGTATGCATTTCTTCATTCTGCACTGCAGATCCGCACTCATCCAAATTTAGCCCAAAAGGCTTATATCATTTATTATTCAGAGGTCACAAAATTGTGCAAAAAAGTGCAAAGTTTATACCTTTTGTGTTTTTTTGATCTACGCACCTTATATTATCGGCCTATACTGGACTTTTGGACAAGTGTTTGGCACTACAACTTATTCTATTTGTTCATTATGCACTGCAAAATATTTTCTGTAGAATGTTGGCAACCAGACAGATTGGGTTTCCATTGATTTCCTTTATATGGACAAAAAATACAATGGAAGTTAAGATGAACTGAAACAATTTGGTTACCAACATTCTTAAAAATATCTTCTTTCATATTCCACAGAAGAAAGCAAGTCATACAGTTTTGGAATGACATGAGGGTGAGTAAATTATGGCAAATTATTAAAGGAACTATCCCTTTAATTTTGTCACATGAACTTGCATGCATGTTTAATTTCATGAGTGGCATCGGTTATCATTGCTTTCAGAATATATTTTCTAATATTATATATATATATATATATATATATATATATATATATATATATATATATATATAAAGAGAAAGAGAGAGAGAGAGTGGGGAAAAAAATATTTGATCCCCTGTTGATTTTGTACATTTGCCCACTGACAAAGAAATGATCAGTCTACATTTTTAATGGTAGGTTTATTTTAACAGTGAGAGACAGAATAACAACAAAAAAATCCAGAAAAAGGCATTTCAAAAAAGTTATACATTGATTTGCATTTTAATGAGTCAAATAAGTATTTGACCCCTTCGCAAAACAAGACTTAGTAATTGGTGGCAAAACCCTTGTTGGCAATCACAGAGGTCAGACGTTTCTTGTTGTTGGCCACCAGGTTTGCACACATCTCAGGAGGGAGTTTGTCCCACTCCTCTTTGCAGATCCTCTCCAAGTCATTAAGATTTTGAGGCTGACGTTTGGCAACTCAAACCTTCAGCTCCCTTCACAGATTTTCTATGGGATTAAGGTCTGGAGACTGGCTAGGCCACTCCAGGACCTTAATGTGCTTCTTTTTGAGCCACTCCTTCATTGCCTTGGCCATGTGTTTTGGGTCATTGTCATGCTGGAATACCCATCCATGACCCATTTTCAATGCTCTGGCTGGCTTCAATGCCCTGGCTCTTACGGTACATGGGCCCTGTCCATCTTCCATTTGATGTGGTGCAGTTGTCCTGTCCCCTTAGCAGAAAAACACCCCCAAAGCATAATGTTTCCACCTCAATGTTTGAAGGTGGGGATGGTGTTCTTCGGTTCATAGGCAGCATTCCTCCTCCTCAAAACACGGCGAGTTGAGTTGATGCCAAAAAGCTAGATTTTGGTCTCATCTGATCACAACAATTTCACCCAGTTCTCCTCTGAATCATTCAGATGTTCATTGGCAAACTTCAGATGGGCCTGTACGTGTGCTTTCTTGAGCAGGGGGACCTTGTGGGCACTGCAGGATTTCAGTCCTTCACGGCGTAGTGTGTTACGGCGGAGAGTTTGGAATCTGATTGACTGATTGCTTCTGTGGACAGGCATCTAACAAGCTGAGATTAGGAGCACTCCCTTTAAGAGAGCGCTCCTAATCTCAGCGCCTTACCTGTATAAAAGACACCTGGGAGCCAGAAATCTTCCCGATTGAAAAGGGATCAAATATTTAATCAAATTTCACACAGAACTCAAAAATGGACTGGACAAAATTATTGGCACCTTGTCAAAATTGTAACAAATAATTGCTTTTCAAGCATGTGATGCTCCTGTAATTTGTATTTAGACACGTGTGGCAAGTAACAGGTGTGGACAATATAGTAACTATATATATCACACTTGCAACCAGTTAAAAGGAGAAAAGCTGACTCAACCTTTGTGTTGTGTGTCACACTGAGCATGGAGAAAAGAAAGAAGTATAAAGAGTTGTCTGTGGATTTGAGAGAAAACAATTGTGGAAAAACATGGACAATCTCAAGGCTACAAGTCCATCTCCAGAGATCTTAATGTTCCTGTGTCCACTGTGCACAATATCATCAGGGGTTTACAGCCCATGGCACTGTAGCTAAACTCCCTGGACGTGGACGGAAGAGCAAAATTAATGAAAAATTACAACGAAGGATTGTTCAAATAGTGGATAAAGAACCCCGATTAACTTCCAAACAAATTCAAGATGATCTGCAGACACAGGGTACAACAGTGTCAGCTCACACAATCCGTCGCCATCTGAATGAAAAGGGGTGCTATGGTAGGAGACCCAGGAGGACACCACTGCTGACACAAAGGCATAAAATAGTAAGACTGGAGTTTGCCAAAACTTATGTGACAAAACCACAATCCTTCTGGGAGAACATAATGTGGACAGATGAGACAAAAGTAGAGCTTTTTGGTAAAGGACATCATGGCACTGTTTACAGAAAAAGAAATGAGGCCTTCAAAGAAAAGAACGCAGTCCCTACAGTCAAACATGGTGGAGCTTCAAAGATGTTTTGGGGTTGCTTTGCTGCTTCTGGCACTGGATGCCTTGACTGTGTGAACGGTATCGTGAAATCTGATAATTACCCAAGAATTTTGGGGTGCAACGTAGTGGCCAGTGTCAGAAAGCTGCGTCTCCACCAGAGGTCATGGGTCTTCCAGCAGGACAATGACTCGAAACACACTTCAAAAAGCACTCAGAAATGGTTACAAACAAAGCGCTGGAGAGTTCTGAAATGGCCAGCATTGAGTTCAGATCTGAATCCCATAGAACACCTGTGGAGAGATCTCAAAACAGCAGTTGAGAGAAGGCATCCTTCAAATCTGAATGACCTGGAGCAGTTTGCAAAAGAAGAGTGGTCCAAAATTTCAGTAGAGAGGTGTAAGAAACTCATTCATGGTTAGAGGAAGCGATTAATTTCAGTTATTTTTTCCAAAGGGGGTGCTACCAAATATTAAGATAAGGGTGCCAATAATTTTGTCCAGTGCATTTTTTGGGTTCTGTGTGGAATTTTTATCAGATTTGACTTTTCTTCTGTTTTTTTTTGTGTTGTTCCAATGCAAACAAAAAAAAATAAACATGTGAGTACCAAAACATTTGCAACTGCAGCAATTTTCTGAGAGAAGGGTTGCATTTTCTGACAGAATTGCAAGGGTGCCGATATCTTTGGCCATGACCGTATACAGGTGCATCTCAATAAATTAGAATCTTGTGGAAAAGTTCATTTATTTCAGTAATTCAACTCAAATTGTGAAACTCGTGTATTAAATAAATTCAATGCACACAGACTGAAGTAGTTTAAGTCTTTGGTTCTTTTAATTGTGATGATTTTGGCTCACATTTAACAAAAACCCACCAATTCACTATCTCAAAAAATTAGAATACTTAAGACCAATAAAAAAAATTTTTTTAGTGAATTGTTGGCCTTCTGGAAAGTATGTTCATTTACTGAATATGTACTCAATACTTGGTAGGGGCTCCTTTTGCTTTAATTACTGCCTCAATTTGGTGTGGCATGGAGGTGATCAGTTTGTGGCACTGCTGAGGTGGTATGGAAGCCCAGGTTTCTTTGACAGTGGCCTTCAGCTCATCTGCATTTTTTGGTCTTTTGTTTCTCATTTTTCTCTTGACAGGTCTGGTGAGTTTGCTGGCCAGTCAAGCACATCAACACCATGGTAATTTAACCAGCTTTTGGCAGTGTGGGCAGGTGCCAAATCCTACTGGGAAATGAAATCAGCATCTTTAAAAAGCTGGTCAGCAGAATGTGCTCCAAAATTTCTTGGTAAACGGGTGCAGTGACTTTGGTTTTCAAAAAACACAATGGACCAACACCAGCAGATGACATTGCACCCCAAATCATCACAGACTGTAGAAACTTAACACTGGACTTCAAGCAACTTGGGCCTTCCTCCAGACTCTAGGACCTTGGTATCCAAATGAAATACAAAACTTGCTCTCATCTGAAAAGAGGACTTTGGACCACTGGGCAACAGTCCAGTTCTTCTTCTCCTTAGCTCAGGTAAGACGCCTCTGACGCTGTCTGTGGTTCAGGAGTGGCTTAACAAGATGAATATGACAACTGTAGCCAAATTCCTTGACACGTCTGTGTGTGGTGGCTCTTGATGCCTTGACCCCAGCCTCAGTCCATTCCTTGTGAACTTCACCCAAATTCTTGAATCGATTTTGCTTGACAATCGTCATAAGGCTGCGGTTCTCTCGGTTGGTTGTGCATCTTTTTCTTCCACACTTTTTCCTTCCACTCAACCTTCTGTTAACATGCTTGGATACAGCACTCTGTGAACAGCCAGCTTCTTTGGCAATGAATGTTTGTGGCTTACCTTGTGAAGGGTGTCAATGATTGTCTTCTGGACAACTGTCAGATCAGCAGTCTTCCCCATGATTGTGTAGCCTAGTGAACCAAATTAAGAGACCATTTTGAAGGCTCAGGATACCTTTGCAGGTGTTTTGAGTTGATTAGCTGATTGGCATGTCACCATATTCTAATTTGTTGAGATAGTAAATTAGTGGGTTTTTGTTAAATGTGAGCCAAAATCATCACAATTAAAAGAACCAAAGACTTAAACTACTTCAGTAGCCACCAGCGTTGGAGCACCATTGACATGTGACGTTATCACAGGCTGACTAATAAGTGCAAAATAATGTTGTATGGAAAATCATGAGACGCAACCTGCTGAATAAAACAGCCTTTTAAAATCAACCTCATTCAATGGTCCTGTGAATGTGGGAGACTTCTGTTTCTATAGCTATATTCTATTGTCTATAGCATAAAAGGCTTTTTTATGCATCTAAAATTAATATAAGTAGCTAACATGAGAAACATCGAACATTCAAGCTAAAAACTGTAGCAGCCGCTCTTAGTTTAAAAATAAGGAATAGCTTGCTACAGTAGGTCTAATGTTTACCATTTTAAAGATTTGTAAAATATACTGCAGCATTCATTTCGTGTAAAACTTTAGATGGAAAAATAACGAGTGCAGCTTTCAACAGAAAAACAAACTATATTCTATTTTAGTGTTAAAAAGGACCCACTCTTTACCCATTAGTTGAGAGCAGATCCATTTTAGTGAAACTGGGAAAAAAAATAAAAAAACACTTCTTGAATGAACAGCGAGCTGTATGCGAGAGATGGTATCAGTGCTGTGGCTGGTGTTTGGGGTTAGCGAGTGAGAGCAGCTCCATCAATCAGTAAATGAAGGGAGCGAGCACAGGAAGCCCCGTGAGACCTGTTTACTCACCCTGAACAAAGAGCGTGCAAGAGAGAGGGAGAGAAGAAAACAAAGTGATAAAAGGCAAAGGAGGAGGCAATTAAGCAGAGAAAACCAAGGGCTGGAAGAGAGAGATGAAGCACAAAGATTGCTGAAACTGGGCCGAAAGAGATATTTCCGTCTGTGTCTTCATTTAATATAGCAACGGAAACATCGCTAGACTATGCTATCATTTACATGTGAAAAATGATGAGGGTGAAGGGTGAAAGAGGAAGGGAGAGAAGAAAAAAAAACAGAACGACATTTTCAAGACCTGGAACCTCATATAATAGCTTATGAATCTGTGCTGCCAGGTTTCAATTTGAGATCATCTGTCTTATCTCCTCATGGCTTTCCAGCCAATAAGGATGCACACTGCTGAAAGGGCACTACACAGATTGGCTGAGCTAAATGTCAATTATAACATCCACCAAACAACACAACCTGGTGTGTATGAAGCATTTATTTCAATTGTTTATATAAAAAAAATATACAAACCTTCTTAAAGAACTAAATACAATTTGCCTCAATTATTAAAAAAATAAATAAATAAATAAATTATATATATATATATATATATATATATAATAAGACTTGTTTTCAGAGAATATATCATATATTAAGTTTATTTTCTTACCCCACTAGTATTCTTTTTAAATGCTAAAAAAATCTAAGAAATTATTGCCACTGGGGTGAGAACAATAAACCTATTGTAATTATTGTAATATCTAACATTTTTGCTTTTCATTTAAATGCATTTTGCTTTAAGGATGGTTGGATATTTTCTGGAAAACACAACAAATACTGAAAGATTTTTTTGCAGCACAGTCAAAGTCTCATATTGGCTGTGGTTGTATGAATAATATTTTTTTTTTGTGGAAACTGTTTAGATCAAACTGAATATGACCCAGATGTTTCAATGCCAGCTTTGACATCTGATGTCAATTATGTGGTTGACATCCATGTGCGCACACACATATATATACACACACACAAGCCAGAAAGGTCAGCCAGAGCACAACACAGCAATGCTGATGAACACATCATCTTCAAAATGCACAAGGCAGAGCAATTTTTCAGTTTTTTAAAGAAGCAATATGTGGTCATTTTGATTCCTTTCAACCCCAAAGGCTAGCATAAACATCTGACTGTATTTGTATTGGTTAAGTAAACAAAAAACCTCAAATGCTGATTTTTGCTTCTGGTCATTTGTGGTCTACTTTACAATACAATACACAGCATCCTGCCATAAGAGACAATTATATGAGCATGCAAAAAGCACTGAATGAATGCATAAAATGTCTGTACCATCATCGCTTGTGTGTGGTTCGGTGCAGTTGTCCGCTTCATCAATGGTGCCTGGTTCACTGTGAGGACTGTCACTGTGTGAATATACATAATATACATAAACAAACACAAAGAGATACAGATGTTTAAAAGCACAGTAAACACAATAACTAATAATAAAGCAAGCATCAAAAAAAAAAAACACTGCAATTACAGTTCTGCAATACCACGCAAACAGTAATCAATCCAATATTAGAGACTCATGAAACAGCAAGCATTGTGGATTAAAATCCACAAGCCACATATTTATTTCATGGGACTTAAAGCAATATGCCACAAGAGACTGTGTGTTTTGTTGATCTTACCATGGTTAAGAGTCATTAGGCTTGACGTACGAGTAAAAACTGGGTAACAAACAGCATTATGGGGCTTATTGATTTTAAAACAGCATGTTCGATAAATACACTATCACTCAAAAGTCTGGGGTCAATAAGGTTTTTTTTAAGAAAATAAAACATCTGATCCCAAACTTTTCAACGCTGCTGTGTTTACATTTATTACTAATACTAACCAAAGCAAACCATTTCCATCCACTACCTTGGAATACCATGTAATTCATGGTATATTTAATATTGTAATCATTTAGAACAATATTATATATCAAAGAACTGTGTGGTATTTTCTTCTCATACCAACACTGTATCATGGTCCCACCAAAAAATCTTTCTTTTAAGTAGAAATATTTATTTTAGCTATAGGTTACTCCACTTTTTATGACCTGAGTGCTAAACTCCCCATTCATAGTACCGAGCTCAGTTTAAGCCACAGCTGGCTCTAATGGAGGAATTATGACATTCTTTAATAACATCAAAATCCAGCTAAAGTCTAGAGCTCACCAGTACTCCTCTCCTCCAGTCATGCATTTCTCATAGACAGGACCGTCCAGCTCACGCGGGTTGGGGAAGATGACCTCGTGGTGGATGATGATGGTCTTGATGACCTCATTAACATGAGCCTGACAGGCCACAGGGTCCTGACCCTCCGGGATGGGCATCAGAGTGGGTCCAAAACAGATGGCAAGGTTATATGGGTCCATCATGTTCTCATCACTGTACTGGGACAGACTAGAGATGAAGAGACAGTGAAAAAGTTCTTAGGGGTGATGTAATGCTGCGGGAATTATAAACTTTCAAAAACTTTCTTACTCCTGCTGTCTATTTCAATATATTAATTCATCATTTTGTCGCAGAGAATTCATCTTCGTGTACAGTGTATTATCTTTCAGCTCATCTCTCATTGGGAAGTCTCTTGACTGCAGAAGTGAAGTTCAAATGAGTCAGAGCTGCAAGCACCGAGAGCAAATGAAAGGGGGAGAGAAGTCAGAGGGAAAACTCATGATGTGAAATCAAATTCTTTGTTCGGTCTGGGGGAGGGTGAGAACAGGAAGCATCGATAAAAAGCCAGGAGAAGAGGACAGGTATAGTACAGTACAGACTGATGGGTTTCTTCTGGCGTAAATATCCTCTAAAGAACTCCTTGACAGACGTGGTCATAAATTAGACAAGAATAGTGGGGGCTGTTGAATAGCTCTTTGTAAATATAATGAATGTCTTTGCTTGTGACTGCTGCTATTCATATAAATGGTGATTTACTAGGAGATTTATAGTCTGAAGACAGAGATGCTGTGAAGGCAGTGTGGTAAAATTACAGATTAGCCTTCCACTTTTGAGCATGTTGCGTGTGTGACTGCAGGTCAACTAGTTTAAAGTATGCCACAAAAAGCAGTATATAAAACTTACTGATTTAGAAAAGCAAACAGGTATCGCATGACGATGATGATGGTACGAGGAAGGGTAACGATCATCTGCTGGATGTGGTGGGCTCTTTCCGCAGATGATTCAAGCTCTGAAACAAGAAATCGACGAACAAACTTTTAAACAAATTTAAATTGTTTAAACTGTTGGTAAGACTTTTTTTTTTTTTACAATTTAAAGTAACTGTTTTCTATTTAAATATATACTAGAATATAATTTATTCCTTTGATGACAGCCATTACTCCAGTTTTCAGTGTTACATAATCCTTCACAAATAATATTAATATGCTGATTTGGTGCTCGGAAAACTCTCAAATTTCTGATTATTAATGATGAAAACAATTGTGCTGCTCATTTTGTAAAAACCATGATACTTTTTTTTCAAGATTCTTTGATTAAAAGAAAGTTCAAATTAACTTTATTTATTTGAAACTAATGTTCTGTAACATTAAAAATGTCTTTACTGTAACTTTTAAACATTTTAAATGCATTGTTGCTGAATAAAAACATTAATTTAAAAAAACAAAATCAACATGAATGTTTAATTGTTTTTTTGAATGCTTTACTTTTTAGGTTTTTCTCGTCCAGGCATTTTTTCGCAAAAACAAAATATAAGAAACTGACAAATTGCTCTGTACTGTGAAATTGCTAAGATGAAGCCAAGCACCAGTAGAAACATACAACAAATAACAGCAATCTATGGAGTAATATCAGGTTTAATCACTCCAGTGACATTTCGACCTATCCTGCAGCTGAATGAAACACTCACTGATGGTGGAGATCAAATCCAGGAAGCGCTCCTTGGGGAAAAGAGGGTTCTCCAGCCCTCTGAAATACAGCTTGAGAACGCCAGCCACAGAGTTGATATCATGATCGCTCTGATCATCAACAAGTGGGTCCTCACCTGAAATAAATGGTGGAAAAATAGTGATTATAGGAGAAAAACACACACACAAACTCCTAATATATAACAATAAGTAATAGCGTAAAGTAAGTTAAAGGAACACTCCACTTTTTTTGGAAATAGGCTCATTCTCCAACTCCCCCAGAGTTAATAAGTTGAGTTTTACCGTTTTTAAATCCATTCAGCCGATCTCCGGGTCTGGCGATAGCACTTTTAGCATAGCTTAGCATAGATCATTGAATCCGATTAGACCAGTAGCATCGCGTTCAAAAATGACCAAAGAGTTTCGATCGTTTTCCTATTTAAAACTTGACTCTTCTGTAGTTATATCGTGTTCTAAGACCGGCGGAAAATGAAAAGTTGCGATTTTCTAGGCATATATGATTAGGAACTATACTCCCAGTCCAGTGTAATAATCAAGGAACTTTGCTGCCGTAACGTGGCCGCAGCAGGCGCAGTGATATTACGTAACGCCTGAAAGTAGTCCCCAGCTATATTATAACTAGTTACCTAGCTGGGGACTACTTTCAGGCGCTGCGTAATATCACTGCGCCTGCTGCGGCCATGTTACGGCAGCAAAGTTCCTTGATTATTACACCGGAATGAGAGTATAGTTCCTAGCCAAATCGGACTAGAAAATCGCAACTTTTCATTTTCCGCCGGTCTTAGTACACGATATAACTACAGAAGAGTCGAGTTTTAAATAGGAAAACTATCGAAACTCTTTGATCATTTTTGAACGCGATGCTACTGGTCTAATCGGATTCAATGATCTATGCTAAGCTATGATAAGAGTGCTATTGCCAGACCCGGAGATCGGCTGAATGGATTCAAAAACGGTAAAACTCAACTTATTAAGTCTGGGGGAGTTGGAGAATGAGCCTATTTCCAAAAAAAGTGGAGTGTTCCTTTAAGGGTCTACAAAACTTAGTTCCCTAAGTTTAACAAGAACACAGATTCAGGCACTAGCAGTATACTTATTTTTTGGATACTGATGATTCAATTACATAATAACAAGGTTGCACATTAAAACGTAGCTATTTATCAACACTGCTATATAACACCTAATGACTGATATCCTTATGGTATAATTTTTATCATCTTGTATCCCTTTTGTAGCTGAAATATGCACTCTTCCTCCATATCTGATGAATAGAGTAGCTTAAAAAGAGATGACGACAATTCCAGTAAAAGATTTACAAAAATTGCATTTGTATTTGCATTTGCATTTACTATACCACTTCTGGGAATTTCTGGGTAGTAAATATTTCAATGCAAATGGAATGATTTTGAGATGGAATAGCCTTAGAAATGGCTTATATAATTTGATACATCATTTGTCAATATCAAAACCAGGCAGATGATTGTTTATATCTGCAAACATGAGCTAAATGTAGAATCAATTTGTTTCACAGGAAAGCTTTTCTAAATTGAAATCCAGCCACCAAATTTAATTTTCTGATGTTATATACACCCTCTGCTCAGCAATGATGATCTCATGCGCAGAAGAAACATATTCACAGTTTGGAAAGTACATAAACAAAAATAACTGAAAAATAATTACAGTTCATCTCTAGGGGCCTAACCTCTTTCAAATGAATTTTTAATATCGTTGACTTCCACCTGAGATCCAGGAACTCGGAATATGCCTTGTTGTTGCAGCCCTGGCACAGGAAAATAAAAAGAAACATGAGTCAAAAACTTGTCAAGGCATGATATTGCATTATTTCCAGCTCAAATCAACATCCGCACAGAAGGAAATGCAACATTTCCCTCTAAGGGGTCCTTTATTTTTGGCACACATGAGTTTTGCCAAAGAAGTTCCAATCATTTTCAAGATTTCATTGGATCCCGAGGGAACGCCTGTGATCTTAAAGCAATAATCTCAAAGAAAGAGTGGATTTGGTTCTTGTTAACAATCCTTGAGCCAGCAGAGAGAATAGAGTTTATAGCATTATTATTTTCTGCCTTGACATCTATTAAAATTTATAGTCTCGAGCAGAACAATAAATCATCAATCCACTGCATACTTAGCAGCCAAACCGATGTCATTCTCTAAATTCACAGACTTCAGCTTTACCCTAACAGATGGACTTTATACTGAACTATTTCCAAAGTATCACGGGATCACTTAAACTTACAACAGCTGAGTCCTTATTCAAATTAGCATCTGTGTCTCTTTCTGGTATGTCGAGCGCTCTCCGAATGATAAGGGGATGTGTTGTTTTTGGAGAGCTCTCTAATAGTTTCCAGTAGCTCCTGAGTCAGCATGTTTATCTGCAATCGATTTGTGACCTTTCCTTGAACCGCTTACCATATAGATTAATGTATCGAATACAGCTCTCCACCACCAGAGGAATGGGTTGACCTGAGTCCTGAAAGACAACAATCATTACAAAATGGCACCAGTTTTAAAGCTGTGGCTGAGATTTAAAGGGACAGTTCATCAAAAAAATGACAATTCTGCTCAACCAAACCTGGCTTTCTTCTTCTGAGGAACAAAAAAGGAGATATTTTGAAGACAGTTTTGTCCAAGTCAAGGTAAAACAAAATTGGACTCAATTAACTTTAATTGTATGGGCAAAGACCATTATTAAAAATCTTTAGGGATTCTGCAAATGATAGTAAGTCATACAGGTTTGGAGCATTATTAGGGTGTGCAAATGATTACAGAATTGTCATTTTTGGGTGATCTGTGCCATTAAAGGCCAAAGTATACTTCTTTTGACTCGTACGCGTACGCAGACGTTTGACGCATGCACTTTGTGCAAAATTGCAATACCTTTCCTGGCCTAACGGGGCCAGTGTTTGTGCAATCTCTCGCTACAAGTTAAAACCCATATAAATATATTTGTATTCTTTCATGCTACAGTTGTACAAATGAGGATATTAACCTCTTCGCACAATCTCTGGTCTATGTAGGCCTCCATTGTCGCTGTAGCAAACCCGCATTCCGGTTTGTTCTGTTTATGCAGTTTTTCCTCGGCTACCTTGTGAATCGATACCCCACGGTAGGGTTGCCACCTTGCGGATAATTACTGTTAGAGAGTTAAAAGCGCATGTGCGACCTGCACGTACAAAGTAGTGAAGTATACTTTGGCCTTTAAAGGTGCACCTGCTCATTTTTCCCTCATTAAAAAGTAAACAAAAAGTACTAAAAGTAGTATAAAATTATGAAATAGTATACAATCATGTTTAATACCGTGTACACTCGTAATAAATCTAATAAAACCTGTTTTATCTAACATGGAGCTGGTCGCATCTTTGGGCATCCATGCTGAGATCATATGACCCGCTAAAAAAGACTTGCTTTATCTCTTTAATCCATATTATTGGACATGTTTTGTTGTGGAATATGAATTTAAAGAATTAAACCAGCTTTTTCTGGGCCCCTGCTGTGACTGGAGTTTTATCTCTTATGTTAAATATTTTTAACATATTTGTATATCATCTTTTTAAAATGGGAAAAACTGCTTGGTGCACCTTTAAGTAACATTTTTCTAAATGCTTTAAAACAGGGAATATATACACAAAACTACTAAAACTAAAAAAAAAAGTTTTTTTTATTGTTTTAGTAGAAAATAAAGCAAAGCATTAAGCATGTCTGTCCTCAAGGGCATAAGACAATACAAAAAGTTCAGCCAAGGCTGCTAGTAGCAACTCATCTGAAGTTCGCTACAGAAAGCTCGTAAGAATTTCTCTTTGAATTCTTGTGGAAAGCAGCAATGACATGTCATTTGTCTAAGCAAATGTATTACAGCCTTATCTGAAAGGTAAAGACAGTCCTGGCCCTATTCTACAGTACCTGATTGCGGGTACGAGCATTCCGTCTTCCCCTAGGACACAAAGCAGCGTAGAGCAGAGCAGAGGAGTGAAAGAGGTGAGAAAATCACAGTTAGAGAGGAAGGGACGACAGAATCGCCATGAAGACGACAGTGTCGTGGTGGTGACTGGGTGGAATAGCATTAGGGCGGCTGCTGGAATGGCTTGAGATGCAGTAAAGGGAAGCATGTGGAGAACGTGATACCCTTCGTTTAGTATTCTCAGCAATTTATGTCTTTTTAAACAAAATACTTTAAATCTAAGTGGTAATCGACCACTCGATTGCATAAATTAAGCATTAAGGCAGCTCCTTACAAACTAATGGGCCCTGCTGAGTCTCTATTTAGGCAGGAGGGCATCAGCTGCCACCCTTATCATCTGCATCATCGCCACCTGGCGAAAGACGGGAAATTAACAGAAGCAGATAGAGGGTGTGAGCGCATGAGTCAGTGAGGGGAAAAAAACAGACAGAGCTTCAGCCATCCCTCCAGCCCATCAGGGGGCGCTGTTAGCACCAAAGTCAGTGGGTACCTTAATGAAACTCTCCATATTGCCGTTAAACAGCTTATGATTATAGATGGAACGAGGCCTTGGTTTCCGCAATTTCTGTGGTTTCGGGGGAAGTGTTGGGGGTCTGAGGAATGGAGATGGTTAGATGGAACAAAAAACATACACAAAACACCCTCTGAATGACATATTATATCAAAAACCTTAAAACCTACACAGCAAACCCTTTCCCATCTACTCAACTCTTACTTATGTCTCAGCGGAGGAAACAGCCGATAATGAGGGGTTTAAATAAGCAACAGGCATTAATTGTTGTTCTTTAAAAAAATCGTAATTACATCCTAATGCTTTTGACCTCAAATTAACCGATAACAACTGCAGGGAGTTTTCTATTCCCTATAGGAGCACTGAATCAGGCCCTTATTGAAACATTTAGCTATGGAAACATAATTGCTGTTGTGACAGACCGGTAAATGCAATCAAAATCAAACATGACATGGCTCTGTACTTTGGTGGTTACCTGAGGGCACAATCACAAGCTGTTATTTATATTTGCTTACATGATTAATCATTAACAGATATGGGCGAGTTGGATGTTTTCAACAAAATTGTATAGATATTTTGTCATAGAGTTTGAACAAATACCATTTCTCTTTATCATTTGAGCCTTAAACATATACTATGCAACTACGTGAATGAAAACGCTTCTAGCTACACTAGCATAATTTCATACCAACATATACATTGGTCAAGTGTTCGCAGCTGTATTTGCGGAACAGTGTTTCATTTTAAATTTTAAATAAAGGGCATATGATTATGAATGGCAACACTGGTAGATGTCCTCCAACTTAGAGGTCAGAAGAGGCCTGCATCTGTTTACCAGGGAGGCTCTATTCTCAGCATTCTCCGACTGTCAGAGGACATTCTGGATAACCCAGCATGAGCTGAGCCCCTGCCAGTGACAGCTTGAGGACAAGTACCCTTTTGACCGTCATGCAATATCAAAAAAGTTTTATTTGTCCTCTCTTGCTTTTACCAAGCCGACTTCAAAGAACTAGCAGCGTCGAAAGCCGCCAACGCCTCTTGTCGGCAGCATCGGACCAAAAAGCTGCGCTCGAACACACCGCACGACGGCAAACTAACACATGCGTTCTGCGCATGCGTGAGAGGAATTAACTGTCTATTTCAGCAGCTACCAATAGTAAATATTCGTCATTCAAAAGGAGAAACCGAAACAAAGATATACAAGATAAATGCAGATATATACGAAACGTAAACAAAGCAGCGCTTGCTTACGATTTTGAATATCAGTAATGTTGATAACTAATCATTTTAAGCAGCTCATGTTGTTATGAAAACATTCATGTATTAGAATGATTGGGAAAGATCACGTAACATTTAAACAGCCTTCTGTCTGTACCGCCTTCATTCATTCACTTTCGCTGTAATTCTCGGGCACTGACTTGTTCGCTAAACTGAACATCCAATCAGAGTTCTCCCTCTCGTCGATGGCCCCGACGCTGATTCAACATGTTGAATCGGGAAAACTGCCACCGACGTGAGCCCAACGAGAGTCAACGAGTGGAACACACCAAACAAACTAGCCCGACCGTCGTAAGTGTTTTAGAGGTTGTTATAGCAGCTGAACATGCAGAAAATGGATTGAAAAATCATCTCTTTTTACTCTAAAAATGCCACAAAAATGATTTGCGACTGTGGTAAAATAACTTTTCCATTAAAAACAATAGGCCTAATCATGGATATGGATAATGAATAATGAATATGGATGAGAGGTATAACACGGACTGAATCTTATTCTATAATGACTCAATGGCTTAACAAGTGCAGTTTTCTTTAGAGACAATTTAATTGGACAAAAATCTTGAGAGATTGAGGTAAAAGTGTATCTTCACTCTTTAAAATAAAGGTTTCAAAAGGGTGTTTTCACAGTGATGTCACATAAGAACCACTCTGGGTTCCCCAAAGAAACTTTCAGTGAACAGTTCTTAGAACCATTTTTTACTTAGTTTGAAGGAGATTTTTATAATCCAAGAACATTTTGTGCAATAGAAAGGTTCCATGGATGTTCCATGTTTTCAAGGAATCATAGACATCAATAATGTACCTTTGTTTTTAAAAGTATAGTACAGAAGAAAAGTCCCGCAAATAACCTTACAGTCAACAGTTCTTCAATTAACCTTTTGTTTCCTAGTGTGAAGAACATGTTAATAATCTACGGAACCATTTACCATTATAAAAGGCATTTATGCAATGGAAAGGTGCCACGGATGGTAAAGTTTCTTCATGGAACCACAGATGCCAAGAAACTTTATTTTGGTTTTGAAAATATGAATTTGATCGTCAGCAGAACTTTCTTACCTTGTAGTTCCACATTCAGCTCTTTCTCCTAAAAAAGAGAGTGGAAAGAGGGAGGAGTTAGAAATGTCATTATTAGCATGATCTCATGCACTGGGTTCTAAAGCTCGGTCAGAGCGTACTGAGGGCTATCGTGAGAGTGGCCAGTGCTATTGAAGACGAGATGAATGGGTGAGCAGACACACAGAGCTTGAGACAAAGAGGAGCACTGGTCACCGTAGAAACCTCGGAAAGGGCCCTGTGGGGTGTCAGACGGTCACAGAAGGAACTAAAGGGGCTAAATGAGTGAGTGAGTGTGAGTGTTTGTATTTGTGGGTATGAGGGTGTGTAAGAGTGGGTGTGCATCAAGGGATTCATTTCACACTGGTGACACTGAGCGATGTCTGTGACGGCTCACTAGGTTCTTTGTCCCAATGTCCAGTGCACTGAAAAGGGTTCCTTGGTATCGCCATCATACAAACAATGAAAATATAAATAGAATGGTCAAAAGGAAAAATGATAATGCAAGAATGTTTCCAAATTATTCAAATGTCAGTTTCAGTTTTCAATTTTAAATTAAATAGTAATAATAATAATTGATAAAAAAGGATAAAACACTATGCTATTTTTGCTATATCATATCTGTATAACACTGTAGTGCCTAGACAAGGCTTGTATCTCTCCTTTGTTGGTATAGGATTTAGTTTTTTTGTTTTGTTTTTAGCTTGTGATATCTGACTACTGAAAATATAAAGCCCACTCTGCTCAACAAGCTCCACAATTCATGTCAACAAATTATTGTGGAAATCCAAAAATAATAGTAATGCTAAGCACACAAATTTTAAAAATGCATATAAAAGTAATGCAATAAAAAAGAATTGAAAAAAAAAAGTAGAAAAAATGTTGAAAAGTAGAAAAAATGACAAAAAAAGTCTCCAAATTATCTCTAGAGCACCTGCCCATAATGCAGACCAAGTTTTTCCCATTCTGAATCGCCATGTAATGAGGTGGAACCACTAATGTTTCTACATGGGTACTTCAGAGACGTGAAGTGGGCCTTCAAATCATTTCATTTCACTAAATCTGCATATCAAATGGAGTGGTTCCCATGTGCCTTTGCTATGCCCTCTAAAATCATTCCAAAAACTGAAAGGCTTTTGTCTTGCCAGCTGAGGAGTTAAAAAAAAGACTCGAACGCTTTCCAACCATGCTTCTGGATAGTGGTTTGGGAGGATCTGGTTTACACACAGAACATTTGCAAATCGAGACAATTATTCTTCCACATAACTCATTTAAATAAGCGTCAGCATTTAAGCCAGGTCGCTGGTGACATGGCAACCCTTGATAATATTAATGGAGAGAATTAGATGTGCTAAGCTAATTGGCTTAATGGATGGAGGATCAATTAGTTGAATAATTTAAAAACATGGGCGGTACCTGCTGCAACCATATGTGACAAACTCATGTATATGCACTAACGCACACACCTTGGCTAGCCTCGAGTGTCTGGTTTTACTGAGATGATGAGGTGAAGTGTAATTGAGCACACAGTCTGGTGAGGGGAAGAGGGCAGGACTGGTCAGCGATCATATACGTGGATGGCTGGACTCAGCTGGGGCGTCCCACAGTGTGCCGTCATTAGATTATGAGCTGCCGCACAGGCAGCTGCTGAAATCCCCCCCCGGTGCCACTAGCTGATTGATTGGGCGTAAACTGCCCATAACCGAAGTGACAACAGGCCTTATGGGAGATGCGGCCATGAAAGCAGGGTCTTTCTAATCATCTGACAACAAAAGGCCTTATACCTAAAGGAATATTCAAGGTAAATTTCAACTAAATGTCTATGGCATCTGTGTCCCTCAGTTGGTAAAAACAAAGCATGTTCACACTAATACATGTAGAATGGCAGCCTAGCTTTTTTGTTTTGTTATATCACTTAAATGGATTATTTATATCCCAAAACACTGTCATAGCTTAACAGCATTTCAGTCTTTCTTCAGGCATTTGCTTCAAAAAGTCTTTAACTACAACATTATTATTTGCCTGAAGAAAATCTTTGCCGTTATCAAGAAAGTCTACAAAATCTACGACAGTGTGTAAGACTTTTTTCACAGTATTAGTTGTGCCGGTACAATGCAAAAGTAACTGGGTTTATGTTTCAGCTATAGTTGTGATATCAGTTGAAAGATTGGACATAACTTTGCACAGAAGAGTTAGTAAGCAATCATACTTTCATTACATTAACACGTGTAAAAGTTTGTGTTATGGCCATATTTGAAATGTTTAATCCCCATTTGTATTAACAAACTGAAGGATAACTCAAAAAATATTATCTATGGTAATTCACAGTGTTATATAGATGTGTAAACATTAGGCTGAAAATGACCCTCTGTATTACTTAAATGGAGTTTAAAGCTCTATACCCAAAGATAGATGACAGTGAAAATCTGGGATTTTTTATTAGATTAAATACAATATATTTTTTCTATATATAAAATTGAATTAAGTAGAAGTCCCAGACTGTCGTGGAAGAATGACATAAAGAAAATAGAATATCTTATTTATGTCACTAATCAAATTGGCGACACTGACCATATTAAAACATGATCATCAGTTCTACATAAACTTGTGGAGTTTGTGTCAGTTCTGCCAGCTTTAAATTAGACAAGTAGACACAAAATGGAGGAATTTTCACTAGTGGTCTTAAACCTTTGGCCCTCACTTCCATATATCTTGTCCAGTTAGTTTAGATACATTCATTATACAAACTTTTTGAGCTCGCTACGAAGCTGCAACTTTCAATTATATATCCAACAGTGACCAAAGTTGCTATTAGAAGCCAGAGGCATAGCTGACGCTCAGCATTTCCAGAGAGCAGACAGAAACTTATTTAATAAACAGACAACTCACCTTCCCCCAGAGTCTGTTTCAGCAGGTCATGCTTGGCCTGCAGCTTAATGATGAGGTTACTGCCGTTCAGGTACTCCTTGAATTTCTGCGACACAGATGAAGGCGTCAGAGAGCTAATGATTTTAATAGGATGTGACTAAAACAGGGGAGTGATGTGTGCTGTGGGCAACAAAGAACAGATTTCGTTGTACTTTGCACACTGCAAATTCAATCTGTTCCAATAGGAGGATTTAATTTCCATCTCATTGGTGAGGCATGGGCCTTGTCACGAATGTTTTACGGATTTGTGCGTGATGACTGAGTTTGGACAGACAGATAGGACAGGCCGAGTAGACTTTGATATCAGTGTTTGCAGAGACGATTGTGATGAGAACCATGTATTAAAAGATCTACAGATAGTCCAGAGAACCTGAGCACCTGGACTATTTTTTTTTAAAAAGCATTATAAATGGAAGATGCCAGGTTTTGCCATTTTATGTCCAAAATAACTAATAATTAGGAGTGTCAATCGAATAAAAATTGAATTCATTACATATGCTGATTAAATAATCCACAATTCATTTTATGTGCCATTCACTAAAAGTCATATAAAAATTGACTAAAATAATAACAGTACTTGTGGTCCCAGTGCTTATGGTCTGAGAAAATAAGGCCACTCACAGTGAAGTAGAAGACTTCCGTCTCCTGCTGATTGGCTCGTCTCTTAGCAATGTTTAATTTGCTCATGTAACTCTCGGAAGCCACGGATTTGATGGACTCCGTGGATCGGCTGTGCTGGAAGGCATCTGATACATCAAAGTCCTCCACTGTCAGCATGTCTTGTAAGGTCTGCATGGTGGCATCCAGGGTCTTGCGCACCTAATTAAACATAGCAGGGACTCAGTAAGGTGAAAGACAGACGAGTATGAACTTAGGGAATATAAGTTACGTAAGATTTGCACTACCGATCAAAGTTTAGGGACATTTTTAAAAGAAATTTATACTTTCTTTCATCAAGGATTCATTAAATAGATCAAAAGTCACAGTACAGAATGAATGTTGTTCTTTTAAACTCTTTCAACTGAATTGTTTTTAAAAAATCATGGTTTTCACAAAAATAGCATAGCAGCATAGCAGTTGTCAACATTCATACTAAAATGAAATATTTCTTGAGAATCAAATCAGCATATATTAGAATGATTTTGGCTGGTTGCTAAAAATTTCCATTTCATAAATTACATTTTAAAATATATTTAAATTTAAAGCAGTTATTTTAGATTGTAATATCATTTCACAATGTTACAGTTTTTATTGTTTTTGATGGCAAGCATATAAGACTTACCGACCCAAAACTTTTGAACAGTAGTGTATATTTCTAGACATCTGACAGTGATGTAACTTAAAGGGAATTGGGAATCTGTTGAAATCTTGAGAATGCGTCTCAGAAGCATCAGTTAGAACAAGTTTAAAATTACACCCAAATCGGTAATGATTCACACCATATGCCATCCAGCAAACGTGTATTCATGAATTTGAAGCAGTCATGAAGTAATACATGAAAATCGGTTTCTGTCTCAGAGTAAAAAATAAAAAGGCAGTTATGACAGTCTAAAATAAGAAAGGAAGATATATAAAGCCACATTTTTTTTCCTAAAGTGGAAACTGGCTTCCATTTTTCTATTACACATTTCTATTGTATATACACTAAATATTGTTATAATATAAAACATATATATGTATATACATATATTTTTAACACACACACACACAAATTATGTTAAAATTGATATGTCTCATGTTGTTGTAATATAATGTTAGCAGGGAAAGGAAAACAGAAATAAAACAAAAAAATCTGACATAAACAAAAAATCTTTATTGTTAAACCCTGGAATATACTGTGGGCACTTTTATAATACTTTAAAAACAACATTTTCTGTGCACAGTGTATTTGAAAAAAGCGCTTATTGTTTGCAATAACAGGTTTGCAATAACAGGTATGCGCCTCTGTGATATATTCAAACCCACAATATGAGCTTAAGAATATTGAGAGACTCAAAAAATGGATTAAACTTCCAAATAGAAGTATTTGTGTAGTACACTAGTTCAGTAAACAAATCACCGGGAGAAAAAAAGTGAAAAATGATACACATACGCCCACAGTCTTGAATGTGTTGCTGTTTACTTGAATGCTTATGCAGGTAAAGTTATTAAAACCTCAAAAATGAGCAATAAAGAAAAGATCTCAACCTATTTCACCTATTTTAAAGATAATCAACACCACCAAACCACATATATATGATATTTCTATATATACTGTAGTGTTGTATGCAGCTCTGAGACTTCCTAAACCTTTGTACTGGTACATTTAACCCTAGGACTATAATTCACTCATACCAATGTATGAAATCAAGGATCGTCTGAAGGCTGTAGTGAATAGTGTGTAAATTGGCCCCAGGCCCTCACAGATTAATGTGGCACATTCCCCATATGACACAAAATCATCAATTACTAGCTGGTTATGAGACACAAAGTGATAAGGGCGAGATGAAATCGTCAATACGCACAGACGGGCGCTATTACAAAGTCTATTAGCACCTGCATATACTTAGTTGGTTGGCGAGTTGTGTTCGGCTCTCCCAATACAAAGAATTACCCTCACAAAGACCAAACATGAAGATAACCGTACCATCCCAAAAGATACACACCATTAACAGATGAGAATGCTAAAAATACACTCTCAGTTCCCAGGAAAGATGAACTAAATAGCAACGAGTTTGATTGCTAGGCTGAAGTATTCTCTGGAGCACTTTAAAAACGGTTTTAAAAAAAGCATGTGAGTAAAGCCGAGGGCTGTTTGAGTGCTAAAGACTCTCTGCAGAGTGATGACTCACACTAAAGAAATTGATGAATCTTTACACCGAGCAGGTGTAAATAAAACTCAATAGTTTCCAAAGCATGTGGTTGCAAGAGAGGGATCTGTATTGCATACAGATCTGATGTTAAAGTCAACAGGAAACAGAGTTTGCAACCTATTTTACTTCTATAACATGACGTTGTGCTTTAAAAATATAAATATCTTCACTTGCAAATTCCAGTCATTACAATAGGAATCCATGTGTTCGGTGGGAAGGACTTCCCCACACAGATTTCGCAATGGGTTCAGGTTGGTCACACAAATTTGCTGCATTGACCATCAGAAAGCCTTTTTTTCACCAAAATTTCATTAATGTGACATGATCCGATGAATCAAGATCGCCTAAGAAAGATCGTCTCTTTCATTAGTTTAATCTTATGTTTTACCTTGTAGTTTGTTCTAGCAAATAGCTAGACAGGGTCATCTGACTGACACTGTAAATCAAATAACTAGTTCTTTTGTATGTTTGGTTTAAATCTGAAATAAGACAGAAGTTTGAGAACAAAGTGGTTTATACAGCTGCACTCTAACAAGCTCTGAATATCTCTCAAGATTCAAAGCCTTGAACCACAAAAACTGTGAATCAAACAACTAGATCTTTCACTGAAGCATTCAGTGCAACTGCTTGGTGCCGTATCGGTAAAGTTACCGTACCGTAACTTTGTTTCCCAGCACACTGATAAAGACCTGCACACTCTGACTTTTTGGAAATTGGATAAAACCAGTCAATCAGATTGGAGCTAGCGATTATTTTAGTATGCAATATGCATCACAGTCAGTGAATGGTTTCAGGTTGTGGCATTTGAGGCTGAGACTAAATAATTATTTCTGTGAGGTGGATAGCATGATAATGTGCATGATAAAATGTTGCATGTAGTAACTGTGATGATTCTCACCTCCTCATTCTCAATCTTGAGCGTGGCCAAGCGGGACTGCAGCTGGTGGTAACGCATCAGAAGTTCAGTCTGGACTGGCTGCTGGGCACTCACTTGGCACACCTGAGACACACAAAAACAAAACACAAAGCAGTTTATCTCTGTCATGATCAGTAACTTGTTGGGCAAGTTACTTTAAAAAGTAATGCATTACAATATTGCGCTACTCCATAAAAAAGTGTGTAACTTAGTTTTTATGGAAAGTAATGGATTACTTTACTTTTGCGCTACTTTCTGTCACCTCTATACTTGCTTATTTATTATTAATAACAAAAAACACAAAAGTTATATTTTTGGCAACTGTAAATTTCTTTTAAAACGGGAACAGGAGAGGATGTGTATACTTGTATTACTTATTTGAAAAGGTAACTGCGTTACTTTACTAGTTACTTGTCCTTTTGACATCTCTTAGATTTCAATAAACATTTAGTAGGCCAATATTATTATTCTTGAAAGGACAGTTCAGTGAAAAATGAAAATTCTGTCATTGCTTACCCTCTGTTTTTCCAAACCCAATAATGACTTCAATTTTGTCTGTTTTTTACACAAAGCTAATGTATAACTTGCAATATAAGTGATATGAACCACTTCAATGGAACTTATACAGAATTTTTTTTTTTTTTGATTATATTGAAAAGGGTGACCAGGATAATCTTTAAAAATCAACTTTTGTGCTCCACAGTCATACAGTTTGGAGTGACTTGAAGGTGAATAATAACAGAATTTCATTTTTAACAGTTACAATAATAAGATATTATTGGGTAAGTTGAAGGCTAGATACCTCATCTCCCATGTGCGGCAGAAACTCAAAGCGCATGGGTGGGCAAAAGACCTGATTATACATGTCCATGATCTTGTGCTTGTCACTACGAGGGTCCAGGTTGTCCACAGCGTTCTCAATGATGTCCAGACCCTCATGGCGAGACGTCTCCAGGTTATACTCAGCAGACAGATACGTCCTTAATGTGCGTGCCAAGCTAGCATGATACCCGAGGTCACAGCACTGTAGAAAGAAGAAAAATGAAGGATGAAAGATAAAATATAAGCCTGAATGACATTTAGAAGAACACAAATCCAATCTTTCCTTCTGCGAAGACAGCATAAATGAAATTTTATTTGCCAAAATGTTTCCATGGTGATGCCTATTTTTAGCAGTCATGAGATTTCATATTTCACTCTTAACAGGACGAAGTGTAAGACAGGTAGCATATCTCGTGTCTCCGTGGATCACAGTGCCATTAAAATGACATGATCTAAATGAGTAAATTTCATCCTGCAGAGAATCGAGATCGTCAGTATCTATAATTAGAAGAACAAGCGCAGTGGGATATCTTAGCTAATTAGTTTAAATGTGCAACAAATGTGTGACTAACCTCTTTTAGCAATGTGGAGCAAGTTTAAAATTGCTTGAGGGAAACTTTAAACCTCTACGAGTCATTGCGAAAAGGCAGTTATCGCTCTATTGGACTGTAAATCCATATATTATGCTTTAAAGGGTTTGAGTGCAAACAATAGATGGTCATAGCCTGTGGCACAATCTATTTAGCATTACAAAGCCACAGGAGAGGAGGTGTACAATGGTAAAAAATATAGCACAGTAATACCGCCAAGTTTAGATTCTGTATTTATACATTCTTGGCCCAATAACAGCACTGGCTCAAATTCTCAGCATTTTCTAATAATCACAGATCATTAGAAGTAAATCCATACTATTTTAAATTATTTATGGTGTCCATCGGTAATACTGAAACCACTGTTTGCCCTAAAACAAATATACTTCAATCTAAAGCAGAAAACCACTACTTAACTTCGACTGTGGGGTTAGCAAGGGTTGCCATGACCGAATTGTTTGAATAATACCTTCGGTTCACTGTCAGTCTCTCTGACAACTATCAAACATGACAGACCTGCCCTACTTCTGACCCTGCACTATTAAAAGTAAAAGGTTTTTCTTACAGAGAATTATTTTTAACTGTATGGTTGTAGACTTAGAAATGAAAAAAATGGGATGTTCAAAAGCAAAAAAACAAAACAAAAATTTATTTATTTTGTTGAACGCAAAAGGAGACATTTTTTGGTCCATACAATGAAAGTCACTGGTGTTTAATGTAGTTTTGGACCAAATGACTTAAAATATATTCTCTGTGTTCACCAGGGAAACAATATGATGAGAGGGTAAGTGATGATAAATCATAACAGAACATATTTGGGGTGAACTATCCCTTTAAACAGATGAAATGCAAAGCCTTCCTAGTTTCTTTGAAGCACCAGTACCATGGTTTGTGGCACTTTCTGATTTTTTAGAACAGCTAGCAAACCCTAAATTTCTGGTACAAGGTAGCCTGGCATCCTACTGTAATTCACCACGGCTGGCCACAAGTACCACATGAATTTCTATATACCCAATGGTGAGTGTGGGTGTTTTGTGAGTTTTGGTTTAGTGGTTTCTACCAATTAGTGGTTTTAAAGGTAATCCTATGTCAACAACCTAACTGAAAGACCTTTACAGAGTTCTTCCAGCTTCAACCTGTTAACTGTCTTAGGGATTTACATCTATTTCTATATAAAATAAATTCAGACAGTATAGAAAATGATTGTCCAATGCAACATTCCCAAACAAAACAGTTGCTACAAACATATGCAAACAGTATGTGACTGCAGTAGTTTTCACAGTGCAATATATCTCGGTTTAAAAGTTATCTACAATGGCTTATGTTTCCTCTTCGCCTTTTTGCTGTTATCAGGAAGTACAAGTGTGTGTGGTTTTATGTTTTCTTAAATTGCTTCAGGATATCAGGGTGTACTGATGGACAACAATGTGACACTCTTTGCATCTCTCAGCAGAAATCACAGAGGTTCAGTTTATCTACAGTGTGTGTTCTAATGCTAACACGACAGAGACAGCAGAGACGGGCCAGCAGGGGAAATATTTCAGTAAACTTCACATCACCGATCCAGTCTCAGCAGATTTTTGATAGGATGATACCCATGCGACTGACAGCCTGTTGTTGTGTATGCAACAATATTTTGTGAATTAATTGCAGTAAAAGGGTTTATGTGCAATTAAGCTAGTAATTCCATTTTCTTGTTATAAATCTGACAAAAAATCATTCTGGTTTGGCAGAATAATAGTTTTAATCTTTCATTGTGAAGCCGAATGAAGCTGCAAAACAGATTAGAAGGTTACAGTAATGGTGATTAATAATTCAATAAAAACACAAATACCAGAGGGAGGTGGGAATAAAATCAGAACACAAATCCAGTTCACTAAAAATGACATTCTAGCAAATGCAAAGCAAACATTTAGAGAAATGAAATGAGGCAAACCATATTAACAAGGAGACACTTCACCCGCAATGCAAAGAGAAACAGATGGAGCCGAGCTCTCATCAGTTCAACTGTTTAAATCACAGCTGATACACACAAACAAACGCATGCCTCATTGTGCATACTCACATCAATCATATCCGAAACATCGTGGATGTAATATTTCGCCACGACAGCGTTGGTGGCTGCCAGGTTCAATAAATAGTCGTTGCGGGCTTTTGTGCATTTCAGTTTGTTCTCGGAGTACTTGGCTTGCCTCTGGAAAAGGGAAACAAAATGGAGAAGAAATCAGTTAATATAATAAATAGCTGTTTCACTGACAGAGGCGATTGGGTCATTATGTAACACTATATGTTCACACAATATCAACTTAATCTTGATTTAAGAGGAATGTCTTTGTTTGAAATATATAAAATTATCTGAAGTTAAAAAAGCCACATGTATATGTAACAAGCATTAAAGACTTAATGTGTTTTTAGATTTTAACAATTCATGACACAAGAAATACATACTTTTCAAGGTAATGTACAACATCAGACCATTTTTATAGCCTACAGAATTGTTTTTTTTAAATTACATAAAATAATTTAAAACATATTACACATTACTTGCCCCAGCACCAATGTGACAACTTGCCCCAACCTGATATTTATGAAAAATATGCTTGTTGTAAGATAATTTATTGGGGCTATTATATAAGTATGATGAAGTTAACATTTTCTATTCTTTTATTCGAATTTGGAGGACAGACTTCACAAAACATTGTGTTTGAAATCAATACATAAAAACACTTTTGACTGATTACTTTTTACATTTAGCAGACACTTTCATCCAAAGTGACTTGCATCCACAGTATGCATTTCATCAGTCTCGCTTTACCTGGGAGTCGAACCCATGACCTTGGGGTGGCTAGCAACATGCTCTACTGTTTGAGCTACAGAAAATCTTATTAAGATACAGTTACTGAGATAAAAACCTTGTGACAACTTTCCCTTTAGGAAACCAGCCCCAGTCTATAAAAAATAATTAGCACATAGTTTATTCAAAGAGATAACAGAACATATATTTTGTGTGTACAGAGATAGTAATTCACACTACACTTAAACAAAATCTTTAAAAAAAAAAAAGGAAAATTTGTTGTGAATAAGCAGTCGGCAACATTTAGGTTTATGTAAATTGCATAGAACAACAAACTGATCATTTAAAAAAAAAAATGCTAATTCGGAGAGCATGAATAATAATATATATCATATGAGAGTTTTCTGTGAATTGAAACAAGACACAGAGACTGAGTCTCATCTGCTTTGTGAGCGCCAGCTGTGTCCTGCTGAATTTTTCATCAAAAAGCTTGAGCACTCAAAGCAGACAGCTGCTCTAGTATCATTAATATCAGCTGACTGCTACATAATTGTATTGACAAAACAAAATCCTTAAATGAAGAACAAACACCAGTGATTAGTACATGTGAGTTCAAACGCTTGAGTACTGATAACATGAGTTGAGTTCGATGCCGATTAAACAATCACTGTTATGAAAAGCAAGTATGACGGGAACAATATATAAGCTGACCATTATTTAAACTTAAGGATGTTGGCAACCAAATAGTCTCAGTTCCTTTTGACTTTCATTGTATTTTTTTGTCAGGGGGAACCAATGGGAATGGGAACCGAAACTATTAGGTTACCAACATTCTACAAAATATCTTCCGTTATGATCCACAGAAGAAAGAAAGTCATTCAGGTTTGAAACATGCATTATGGTGAGTGCATAATAGAATTTTCATGTTTGAGTGGACAAATCATAGTTTTTGCAGCACAAATCATAGTTCAAATGAGGCCTAATCATTGTGCCACTGAATCACAGTGATTAGCTGGGCGTGAATAATAGCAGTCTCTTTTAAAGTTTAAAGATTACCGGCATATAAACTGAATCAATTATTAGTGTATTTTTTGTCACCCTTATTACATTTGTAATATTCACATTTAATCTAAAATTAGGGCTGCACAATTCTGACAAAATTCATAATTGTCATTTATTCCAATCTACTGTATAAACTGAATACAATTGGAAGTGCAATTCAAAACGTATTTTCACATGATCAAACTACACATTAGTAACTGATAGTCCATTAAGGCCATTGAGGCTTGCAGGTGTGCTAAAATCACGTCGAAGTCTGCTTGCCTGCAGAATCAGGTCAGGCTGCAGAGAAACACAGAGCATCCATGGCTACCATGGTTATAAATAGTGTGAGGCTGAGTGGCTTTCATGCCAACATCTCTACGCATTGCAGCCTGAAAGGGGAGGAAGGGAGGGGGAGAGAGAGAGAACAGCAGAGAGAGAGAGAAAGAGACACAAAGAGCAAAAGTGAGAGAGCGTGCAAGCTGGCTAGTAAAGGAAACAGAATTCATTCACATGAAAACTGCCTTGTGCGAAAAGCACAATTTTTCGCAAATGTTCATTTATAGAATTTTTTTGGTATGGTCCCACAGTCACTATGAGTTAGCTTCCTGTAAATTCATAGAACCAGCTATGAATTAGCATGAATTAGATGATTTACAGCTGAAGTCACTGACCTGAAATGTTGAATCTGGTTTGTGTGAGTAGTCAGCCATTCAGTCTCCAGGCTGTCTACAGTCTCACTGACCTCATTGTCCATTCTTAGATAAAACTCAGCCCACATTCATTTTTATAAACCCATCCATCAGGTTCATTCAAACCTAAGTGCCTGCACATGCTTTAAAGAGCCAATGAGAAGGTAACTAGGAAGAAGGCAGGGTGGCTACTAGGTGTAGGGGGGGAAAAGTTTGCTATCATGATAGGGCTACACGATTTGGGGGAAAATATAATTGGGGTTTTTCTAAATAAAAATTGGGTTTAAGATTTAAGATGTGATTAAAAAATGATTATAGTAATAATAACTATAAGTAACTATAGTAATAAGCAGATTATTATTATTATTATTATTATTAAAAACTGAAAAATCTGAATTATTACTATTGTAATATTTCACAGGAACAAAATGAGTATTTAAGTAAAAAATAACAATTATTATTGTGTAATTTTCTTAATTTTTATTATAACTAAATAAAAATATTAGACAAAATATTACCATTGAAATATTTAATTTCAAATAGAGTATTAAAATATAATAATAATAATAATAATAAATACAAATATTAAACACAACACTACTGTAATATATATTTCACTTAAAAAAAACATTTTACAAGAACATTTTTTATAATTTTAGTACAATAACGGTTTTAAATGTAGCTTTTGTTTCAAAGGAAAAATGCAGGAACGATCTTAAAGCTTCTCGTTTTTTGAAAAACGACTATTTATAAGCGCTTCTAATCCCAAGTTTGGGAATATGGTTAGCATATATAGCATTTATGAATACATATTATAAGCAACCCAAACCTGGAGCACTTGAAGAGATGAGTTTGTATTAAACAGCATTTATTGTCAATCAAAACTCAGGGTTTGCATTGAGAAGTGTTCTGGTTTGATCCTCGCAAAGAGGCATCAACATTGTGCTTCTGAACACTTGACCAAGAACAAGGGCACTTAACTCAAGGTTCCTCCAGGGGGATTGTCTAATAAGAGTACTGAAAGTAGTATTGGTTAAAAAAGACATTGGTAATGATTATGCAATATTGGCTTTCACTTCCTTCCATGGTGGCTTTCGAAGGAAGTCAAGGAGCAACAGAGGGCTAGCTTTATCCTCCATTGTGCACAGATAATATACACCACTTGAAAAAACATGTTTCTCTTAAAGGGTCACAATCCTGCTTGAGAGTGTCGGGAGATGGAATGAATGTGATTCTAGGCTGCAACGGCCCTTTGGTTTAATAAAAGCAGGGTGGCATTATGAGTCACTCTGCCGAGCATTATGAGCCCGGCCGCTAGCTCACCAGAGTAATCTCACCTTTTCCTTCATCTTCTCAATCTTCCTGACCGAGCTGCGGCGCTGGGGTCGGTCCTCGTGGCGCAGGAGGTTGACATTCAGGTCTCCAGATTTGCTAAACTGCTTCTCTTCTTGTTTCTCTGCCTCCTTCAGTTTGCTTTCTGCACTGATGCTCTCCGTGTGGTACATGTGATACGTCTTCATCACCTGTAGGATGATACAAAACACTATGAAGACTAGTCTAACAGTGTCACACCAGTCACACCAATATTTTGCAGGTAGTTTGTTTGACATTTCTTTCTTTCTGACTTGGTAGCCAAAATCTCATTGGTCCAAAATCCTGCTTAACAGAAGAGCTATTTAAAAGAAAAAATGCTCTCAGTGATTATGCTTTAAAAACATTTTGAACAAGCCAATAATCTTCCATTGTACTGCCAAATTTCATTCACATTAACATACAATTACACCACTGGCATCAGTAACATAAAAAAGTGTTATAATACTGAAAGCACAAATTAGATCGATGGTTATATATATATATATTTTTTTTAAGAAATTGACACTTTTATTCAGCGAGGATGCAATAAATAAATACATTGATAAAAAGTGACAATAAAAACATTTATAATGCTAAAAAAATTTTAATTGTTATTCTTTTTGTTATTCAAAGAACCTTGAAGACTGGAGTAACGGCTGCTGAAAATTCAGTTTTTTACTGTATTTATGATCACATAAACGCAGCCTTGGAGGAGAGTATTAACTTTGCACATTAAACCGGGACAGAAGAGAGTAACAAACACTGAAAAAACCTATACGCTTCCAGTTTATGTGGGGAAAAAACTAAATTATCCTAGAATGCTTCCAATTTTCATAAAAATGTAAATGAGAATATGTACTGCAGAAACAACCTGCAGTTGTTTTTTACTCAAAATGAAGACATCCATGGTTTTCCTTGGTGATACAAAACAACTCAATCCTGAAACTTTCTTGAAATGATCTCCAAACTAGTTTAATTCCAGAGAAGCTGCGCAGGTCGAGAAGGATCAGTTGTATTCCCATCAGCTCTACAGAGCAGATCACCTCATGAATATGCATAGGAGTATGGACTTGGCAGCAGAAGCACCATAATCCTGCCTCTTTCCACCAAGTCCAAGCTTTCCATTCAAGCCCGGGATGACAGAGGCTGTAGGAGGGGGCGATATAAGGACAATGAGATTCTGAAGGAAGCGTGTATGAAACACAAAGCTGATTCAAACAAAACTGTACGTTTTGCTGACTCCGACGACGGAGGTCTCTGTATGACTGAGGTGTTTGCAACGATGCAAACTGTTTTACCTCATGTCTGAGGTAAAACAGTGTGACCCAGTCTGCTATTCAACCCCATTATCCTCTCTGCTCAAACAATAGAGCAGAGCAAGTGAAAGGGGAGGGGGCTTCTCTGCACCACTGCCCGGCTTTATTCTGCTCCTTATAGCTGGCAGATGCCTGTCTGATGGTGTTTTCAATAAAAGCCTTATTAAATCAGCCAGCCTGCAGGCGTCCACTGACTGCTCATCTGCGCTGACCCTGACATTAATGTACATACACTCAGCTATTTCACTCTAACTTTACACCCACAGATCATCTGATCATTCCAGAGGAGGTCATCAAGTGCGTCCGCACGATGGCACTGTGCATGCTTTTAGTGCTGTTTCCTGTGATTTAATGTGCCCGTGCTACTACAACATGAAATTAAATGGCAAAAATAATTGTCTGTGACCAGGTTGTCCCCCGTTGTCCATTATTTGGACAAAGAGCTAGTCCTGTCTCAAATTTGCAGCATTGAAGGTTAACATACAAGACCGCTCAAACAAACCACAGAGCCACCGTGTTTACACTTTTTGTGGAGGTTAACCTATAAATCCTACTGAAAGGAAATGTTTATCCAAAATGTCTGACATTATTTACCCCCCGATGTCATTCACAACCTATAAAATGTTCTTTCTTTCATGGAACACAAGTCTTGTGAATGATTTACTAATTAGGAGTGTAGTAATCAAAAAATGCAAATTCAAAGCATCATTTACTGAATTTAATAACTGATTAAAACAACTATAATGATGTGCAATTATGTGTACATGTATTAAAAATACAATTTCAGAGCATCAAAAATGTTATATACCAAAATAAATCATAAAATCAATAAAATATACTTACAATCTTATGGTTGTACATGAACTTGGATAGAAGAAATTATTTTACAAAAGTTACCTTTTAGCAACATACACTACTTGAGGCCTGTAAAGTTTCTTAAGCTCACCAAGGCTGCATTTATTTAAACAAAAACAAAAACAGTAATAATACTGTGAAGCAATATCACAATTCAAAACGACTGCTTTCTTTTTTAGTATATTTTAAAAATGCAATTTATTCCTGTGATGGCAAACTTAAACTTTCAGCAGCCATTTCTCCAGGCTTTAATGTCACATGATCCTTTGGAAATCATTCTAATATTCTGATTTGGTGCTCAAGAAACATTTCTTTTAATTATCAATGCTGATTAGTTTTGCGGCTTAATATTTTTGTGGAAACAATGATACTTTTTTCAGTATTCTTTGATGAATACAAACTGTTGAATACCTTTATGAAAACCATAAAACATGGATTATTTTAGTCACAAATGCACTTATGCAAAATATTGACATGGTGAAGCCATGCTAAATTCAATACAGCTACACCATCAGCCTTGTTCTTCGAACTAATATTACATGCTCCAGTCATTAAACGCTGCACAGGATCCAGGCCCTGTGTCCCTAGTATTCCCTGATGGAAAAAGCTGTTTCCTCAAGCTCATTAGGTAGAGGATGCAAAGGATGTTTCTCAGAGAAGTGCAAGCTGTGTCTGGCTCCAGGACAGATCACCAGCTCTTTCAACAGGGTCTAGTAAACATACACAGATGTGTGAAATGTCTTCAAGCTAACCGATTCTTAGATGGTGTACTCACATGCGGTTGTGTAAATGATGTAGCCATTACAAGGTTGATGGAGGGCAAAATGTGGTGCTAGAATCTGCAGTACGCATGTTTGAAGAAACCATTAAAACAGCCTTCTATGCGGCATGCTACATTTATATCAAATATTATAATGTGCTAGTCTAAAATATTACATACAAACCTTGCACACATATATGTAAAATGATCAAATAATATAGCTTAGAACCGATCGACAGCATTTTTTTTTTACATTTTCAATGACAAAACAGGCTAAACTCAATAAGACTGCAACACTCAAAGTGACACTTATTATTAAATATGCAAGCAGGTTGAAATTATGAATAAAAATACTGTGCTGATGAGTAAATGTACTCCAGTGCAGGAGAAAATGTAGGTTAGCAGTCAGCTCCTTCCAAAGCTGTCACCCATCAGCTCATGCCCCTCAAAGAGAACACAGCAAAGGAACATGTTTACAAGCAGGTTTGATGGACATGGCTGGCAAACCTCCAGCATCAAAATTGTATTTACAAGCATGTTGAGGAGGATTGACCTCAGCTGTAAAGAGCAATGCTTAGTCAAGATTGACATTAGATACAGCACTGCGATCTCTTTAAACACGTGTAATTCTGGTATACACCAATGTTGTTATTATTAGAAAAAATATTTATATAAAACGTAAAAAAGGTCTCATACATATGATTTTAATAGGACTGTAAATTCTGCTACGCACCAATCATGATGAAAATGTGTAGCTTGCAAAATAACCATCACTGTAACTACCACATGGATAAGTCGGTATGGTTTCATCAGACTAAATATGGTTACTATCAAAAATATTTTATGAAAAACATTAGCTTACAATGTGAGAATAAATGTTACAAAACATTTATTCTCACATCTAGCATCACCGTCTTGAGGTTTTGTGGCCTGGGTTTGTCCGAGAGCTGTGCAATGATAGTTTTTTTTCCCTTTGCTAAGCCGCATTAGCTCAGTATTTGAGCATTAGCCAGAAACCTTAAACTAACTTGCAATGATTTATATACAACTTCCATCTCCACAGAAACTGCCCGGAGCACGTCTGCATGCTTCTGTACTGCGGTACACACCCTAACTGCTACAATTTCAACTTCTTGAACACTGAAGGAATTTTTGAAGCATTCCAGCTAAACTATTTACCTGTCAATTGGCCAAAACAGACCGTTTGTTGTAAGACCTTGTGATAGACAAGGACTGGCTAAATGGGCAGCACAGACCCATTCATCATATCAAGACCCTGATGAGTCAGAGGACAATGAGAATGAATGACAACATTTTTCAGATTGTAAAAGGACAGAAACGAAAAGAGGAACTTTAATTTCTTCAGTCAATATAAAGGTTTGTCTTGTGTACCATACCATAACAGAGGATAGAGCTGCAACCTGGCTGAATAAAAGAACAGCATCCTAGATTTTGAAGGCCTGCAATTCCAGCTTGTCTTTCAAAGTTAAATTACATAAAATTAAGTCACATGTCTATGTCTTTAGGAAGTGGCTCTCAAAGTCAACACCCAATTCTTATGCATAGAAGCATGTGTAATAGAGCATCAAGTGCAGTCGTGCAAGGGCACTACACTATAGACTAATTTCCTTAAAGCTGAAGAATTTATAATGAGCTATTTTGCCATCATTCAGAAAAAGGATTACTGTTCTCAAATACAATACACAGCCAATATGTCGATGTACTTCAGCTCTCATTTGTTACAAGACTTTTCCCTGGAAAAAGCTGCTGAGCTTTCACCTTCCACAAACTATGTGCAAAATTCACAGTACTTTCTATTACAAAAAAAATAGCAAACACTACTTTAACTTCTTCAAGCTGCATAAATGGAGCTAAAAAGGAATAAATGCAATTTTGGCTTTCAATCTGATTGACAGATTACAAGTCGCGCATAGAATACAAGACACTACAGGTGAATAGGGTCAAATTTTAACTACTAGATATCACCATACGTTCTCCAGCTAATTAATAAAAGTACATTAAAAAAAAAAATCTGAAATGTTATATTTAAATACACAAATGAGGCATTGTACGATTAAATATGCACTCATCTGCACACATTTCTAGAACAGAAATCGGTCACACTTTATATTAGGTGGCCTTAACTACTATGTACTTAAATAAAAAAATAAGTGCAATGTACTTATTGTGTTCATATTGTATTGCAAAACACTTCTGCTGCTATTGAAGTGGGACATGGGTAAGGTTAGGGACAGGTTTGGTGGTCTGGGTAGGTTTAAGGGTGGGTTAAGGTGTAAGGGATGGGTCAAGAGTGTAATTATAAATGTAATTACAGAAATTAATTACAGATGTAACTACATATAGGTATTTTTAAAAATATAAGTACAAAGTAAAAACATGTATGTACACAATAAGTGCATTGTACCAAATAATTAATGTAAATGTAAGTACATAGTAGTTAAGGCCACCTAATATAAAGTGGGACCCAGAAATCTAAACATTAGATTAAGCCAGGTTGAAAATTCTTGTTTTTCTTGTTTATTGTTTTGTTGACATGAGGAAGTTAAAGGTTTTACAGGGGATTTTAGATATCTCTTTTTATCACTCCATAAATCAGAACATACTGTCAACAGCTAAAAAAAAAAAAAAAAAATCAGGAACAAAATGCTATGTAAATCAGGCGAATGAAATATAAACAAACCTTAGGAATAAAAACTGGACATTTCGATGTACTGTATGTACTGTACCGAAGTGGAGATTTCATTCACTTTGAGAAAACAGCCTTTAAAGATATATTTAATTGTTAAGCACAGACGTAAACAGACAGTAAACACTTAAATGTGTATTTTGGATGTTTTCTTTCCACTAGTCTGAAAGATGACAGATATGCTATTGAAGCAAAATAGCACAAAATCTTAAAATTGAACAGTGCATGAAAAAACGGTTTTGCCTGTAGCGCCTTGCTTTAATACCCAAGAAAAAAAAATCAAGAAGCATTGATCATCCTAATTCACAAACACATTGCAAAACCAATGCAGAAATTTCACAATGCACACTGGGACTGCCAGAAGCTTTACATTCATATTTCTTATTCTACATTCAGCGCACATAACTCAAACCACAGGAAGGGGGCAGAGGGATCAATACTTAAGGCTTCTAGTGCAGGCTCTCTTTCATTTTTATTGTCAAGCTGTATATCAAGAACAGTTGATCAGAAGCAAGCCACTATGCCACTATCAAGCAAACATTATATAGAGGTTTGCAAAGTGAGATAAAACTTGTAATATGCATAACACAGTTTATACATGTTACTATACTGAATAATTTCAATTTGTGGTAAACCTACAACCTATCAATATATGGGAAAAGAACAGACACTGACATTTAAAAATGTATATAAAATATGTATGCTTTTGATTATATATATATATATGCATATATTTCATCAAAACTGATAAAATTGCACACAGCCCATACTCTATACAAATATAATACAAACGCAAAGCAAAGAAATGACATTCTAAATATTTTGTGACCACAATAATGCAGAATGTAATAATTTAGCTCTTTCTGCAGGGATTCGGTATCATGCTCTATTTGAGGAAAAAAAGAGGAAAGAGGAAGGGTGGCAGGGAAAGGATAATGATCCTCTCCCATGTCTTCTCCAGCGATACATTACACTCCCTGTCAGTGACCTTGAAACACATCAGCATCAGAGTGCCAGATCCCAAAACGCATATGTGTGCGTTTAAACAATTTAAAGGAAGGAACAGTGTCTTCCTGATTCACAAGCTTCATATCTAAGCTCGTAGGGATTTCCGAATGGCTTAGGACTGTGTTTTATAGTTTCAGATCTTTATGTTAGGTTTCTGACACTAAAATTTACAGCCGTAGTCAAGAGATGACACAACAGGAGATTGATCATATAGTGTAGCTAGTTTTATCTAGAGATACGGGTGAGACATTTTACTATGCCACCTGCATAAAGATGCAAAGAGGACATCTGGAATAGGTCGAGGAACAGAGAAGAACCTCCCTCTCATGTCCTGTCATGGGTGACAACATTAATCTCATCCTGCTCCTCTGCAGAGGTAGCTTGGATTTCATCCAGGGAGAAAAACTGAGAGGCCCAAAGAAAGTGCCTGCAACTTGGTTGATGTAAGAGAAACTAAAGCAATGGAATCAAAGAAGGATTTCGGCTCCTAATGACCCAGATTCTGAAGCGTATTAAAATGCAATGTGGAAGTGATTTAAAATGTTGCCTACTATGAAGCTTAAAAACAGACAACGTCACAGGCGTCTCTATCAATCTACTATTTTCCCATCACTAGCACTATCGCGAATAGTACCACTTTTATTATTTCCTCAAAAAAAAATCCCTTGATTCGGTTTCCCATCCTTTAATAGAAAACTATGTGAAGCAACAGTTTCTTTCTTCTCCAAACTGTCGCGGAGCCAAACTGTTTTTGTTCTTGGCCAGAGAGTCAGCGTTTCCATGGTGCATGGCAGGACACAGCGGGTGAGAGCTCCATTCAGAGGGAGAGCGAGAAAAATAGAGAAGGAAAAATAAAGAGAGAGAGATTGAGAGACATTATACTCACAGTGTAAAGCTCGTTTGTCACTTTCACCAGCTCCTCGTGCATCTGAATGCCAATTTCTTTACTCTGCAACACACACACACACAAAAAAAAGGGTCACAAATTAATCAAACTCTAAACTCTACATTATAGATTAGAATATATTCAAAAACAACAATAATAAAGTACAGAAACATCTAGAAACATTAAAACCTCATTTGCTAGACACCTAGTATTGCTCATTCAGTTCCATTTATAACTTTACAACCCCATGTTTTTTGATGGTATCATATTAAAGATGTTGTTTTCCCATTTTTATAGACTGGTAATATGTGGCACAAATATCATCTCTTTTTTATAACCTGCCAAGCATCACAAACATACTTGACTGTCATCCAAAATTCAAGCTAACATGGCAAATAAAAGCAATTGTTTTATTTCACTTTTTTGCAGTTGTGCTTGAAAGTTGCCAATATAAGTTTCCAGCTCTAATATTGGAAACTTGCTTTGACACCATCTGTATAGTTAAAAGCGATATATAAATAAAGGTGACTTGACTTGACTTGAAAGTGTTCAGAATAACATACTTTCACAGTAGTCTAATAGTATTTCTGCAGTAGGTTATGCGGTATACTGTCTGTAGTAAGATTTTTTTATGCATGGAATATTCAGATGAAATACCTACTACATAAATAAAGCATACTGCAGACTATATCCTGAATTTCCATTCCAAGTGAGGCAAATGAACCGAAAGTAATATTAGCTGCAATTTCTGTTTACCATTTTCTTCACATTTCTGTTGTTTCAAAAAAAAAAAAAAAACAATATTTGATTAAAAAAAAAAAAAAAAATTTATTGCAAAATAATACGTAGCATACTACTGTTTAAACAATTTTTTTTTAAATCATTTTTTGGTTTAACGGATGACTATATTTATGGTTTCAGTACTCGCTGATTAAATTTGGACTGGTTAATTGGATGTTCTATCATCATTGAGCTGGAGGCTTCATGTTTCTCATTGCTGTATGGTGACCACACAATATTGCTGCAAAATGCCAAAAAGGCTCATGTTTTCAATCGATTGATCATTTGATACAATGCTTTTCACATAACCTCTGCAGCATGATTTCCTGCATTTCTGTAAACAGTTGCTCAGACAGGGACCAGGCTGATTTAGATACTCTGCCTGTGACACTGAAAACTGCTTATGCATTCCTGTGGTAAAATAATAATTTAATAATGCTATAAACAAGTTAACGGGAAAGAAGACAACTCTAGAGGAGAAAAACATTTTGTACCTCCTCCCACACAGCATAGCTGCTCCTGCTTACATGCACACGTACACACACCTGCTGCCGTGTGAGCCGAGAGAATTCACTGCTTTTAACTCTAAAGTCAGTGACACAATCTGGCAGAAATTGGAGGGCAAGAACTCCAGAAAAGCTGGAAGTTGTTCACTGCAAGCAGAATTTTTTTGTCATTAAGCACCAAAGACAGAGACCGGCCTAGATAGACACATTCAGACACAAAAGAAAACGTCTGGTAAAACTCCCATGCCGACAGAATCTGCAGGTACGAGCATCACCTTTCCTGTCAACAGTTCAAAAGCTGTGCGTAGGAGTGGTGCATTTCTCTGAGGAGACTCAAAAAATAAAAAAAAGAAATCAGATGACAAATCAATGCATAACAGAAAAAGAAAACAAAACATAAAATGATATCAAAAAGCACATAAACTGAAAGTAACATCTGTGCAAGAACAGTGTTGACTGAAACTAAAACTATTAAAAATAGATTTCAGGAATTGAAATAAAGCTGAAAAAAACTACAGATATTAGTTGAAAAACTTAAAAATTGAAACGTTGCCTTGGCAGGTAACTGAATTAAGTAGTACAATTACTAAATCTAACTGAAATAAAAATAAAACTAACCAGATATATTGGACAAAACACAAAAGCACATAACGAAATTACTAATACTGTAACTGTATATAAATAATACTAAAATAACACTACACCACACACTACTGGAATGAAACATTTTGTGATATTTTGATGCAACAGAGAGCTGTCATACTTTAAAAAATAGCTTGAACCCAGTCTGTTTGAATGAATTACCCCAGTGCCCTTTTACGTTCGTAAAGCGTAATGGACCATTATTCCCAGCGATCAATGAAGGCTACAGCAAGTGTATAGTCAGGCCTGTGCTTAGGGATCAAAAATAATCTCTCTCTACACATGAATATGTACATACACATACACACTTATCCCTGCAACCAATTTACACATCTAATCATCCATGTTAATGGGATAAGCACCTCACAATATTTCATGCATATGTGTTGATTTTGTTTTTAGGAAACATGTAGACTCAATATAGCACAAATGCCTGATTGAAAAAATGTTGTCAAGCAAATCATATAAACACATAATCACTGCTCAAGAGACCAAGTACAGAACTGCAAAAATAATATGGACAGTATAGCTCAGATTTTTTTATTTTATTTTTATTTATTTATTTTTTTGAGAATTTGATGAGAAATATTTATATTTAGGGATATACCAATATTTATATTAAAATTATATATATATATATATATATATATATATATATATATATATATATATATATATATATATATATATATAAACAATTTCATGTTATTGCAGATAACCAATAAAATGTCCAATATTCTAACTTCCATCTATTTTGTAAATTAAAGTAAGTTAACTAAAACTAAAACTAAAATTAAGGATTTGCTACAAGTGACTTTATTAGTGTTTTTAAAGGTTCATTATAAGTAGGATTGTTAATAAATATTAGTTTTAAACATATAAATAAAATAAAAATAAAACACAAATTAAATAAAATGTATATCAATACTAAATAAATAAATGCCTTGGTCATATGTTATAACACAAAATTATTACCATGGGAAAATTGCATAACAAGATTGCGCATTACATCTTGTAAGATAATGAGGTCTTCCCTTTTTCTTTATCTTCTCACAAACCCACTGCAAATTCAGGCTTTTGCTGAGCCAAAACAGGCATTATTAAACGGCCCACGGGGATTGAGAATCAGTATTACTGCATACATCACATTCACAGAAGAGAATATATGGCAACGGCTCTCAGTGGAAACCTCTGATGCAATATTATGAAAGAGCCAAAGCCACTGACACACTGCAGTCTCTTGCCGCTGGTAACACTAGCGTAAGACTGTTCAAAATGCTGTCAAGCTACAGTACATGTTTCCCAGCTGTCTTTGCTGCTCATTCATCCTCATCCGACCCACCAGCGAAGCGTTCCGCTGACCTCAGGTGTGCGTTTCTCATCTCTCTGTGTGCTGGAATCCTCTGACGTGGACAAAACTGTTTACTAACTGCTACTGAACGTCCTGAACACGTAATTAAAGAAAAAGTTCAAATAAGAGCTTAAGGATGTAAGGAAGGGTATTCATTATCATACCAGACGGCAGACTCATGTCGCTAGACTTGTGATTCTCAACTACTTTGGTTTTTAAACTGGACATCAAACTGTGATCCAACTGTACAAGAGCAACAAAAGTAATCAAAAATGTCCTTTAAAATCACACAGTTTTATGAACTGTGAACATGGTTTATTGCCACAGTGTTGTAAAGATGATTATGAAATATTAACTTAAATCGGTTCATTTTAGTGAATCAAAAACACACCAAGAGTTGCTCCATTCATGAATAAGTACTGTATTATTGTATGTTAACTTTATGAATACACTCGTTCTCATATGTCAACATGTTTAGAATGACAATTAAATTAACTGAACTGAACTGAAATTACTCTTTTGAGCCAGTCTTTTTAATGAATCACTTAAAAGACTTGCATATTAAAGTGAAATGTTTATGAGTATAATAATTTCACTAGTTATAATAGTTTGACAATAAAAATGCGATCTAGAAAAGCAACGTTTCTTTATTTTATATCCACATATTAATAATTTGTGATAATTTTGTAATAAAGCAAGATATTCTTGCTCTCTGTATTACTAAGAACATTAGCTGAGAGATTCTAACTGTAAAATCCCCAAATAAATCAAAATTGAATCAATCCGAACTGTAATCTGAATCAAGTCGAACTGAACGCAAGTGAACTAAAATAAAATCACCAAATCTGCAAAGATAAGCAGCACTGTTTATAAATACAAGCCTGTCACATTACAGCACAATTCATGCATGCATTCATACAGAGTAAGGTATCTTAGGTGACCTTGAGTATGCTCACTGCAAGCAATTAACAGTTTCCCAGGGTGCTCTGGGTGTGTTTTATTGGTTCACAGACACCTCACAGAACCACTCTCCTATGAATGGCGGCTGGAAGCAGAGGGCCTCACCTACAGGAAAAGCAGCCAGGTGTAAACACGCTAGTAGTGTTTGGATTACACCACAGGAATCCAGGCTATGTGTTGACAGCGTTCCAACTCATATAGTCCAGACCCCATAAGTCACACCACAGAGAATACAGCCAGTGGCGGCACTCCTCGCCACAGTATGACTTTAACTCTGAGAAGATGTGCATAAATAGGCTGTAGTCACACTGCGAGACAGCATGCGTTTAGACACGCACATTCATTTTGTCGCATACCATCCGTACACACCGTCTGCAAGCATTTAAAATCAGCCTAAAATTCCAATGGTACAGCTAAAACAAGAAAGCAGGAGGTAGACGTTGCTGTGCTAAGAAAAATGTCTGCCAAAAACTGCATGCAAATGTATGAAGTCAACTGGCTGCGTGAAAGAATACATAATGATTTTGGAGTGGCTGTTATGATTTTCCACATTTAGATAGGTTCAATGTTTCCTATGGAATATTTGCGACTTTTTAATTGCACAATTCAGACTTCTGAGTTTCTATAACACTTTTTTTTTCGCAATTGTGAGATTTAAATGTGCAATTCTGAGAAAAAAGTAGGCATTATGAGATATAAACTTGCAAATGTGAGAAAAAAGTCAGAAATGTGAGATAAAAAGTCGCCTTTTTATTTTTTAGAAATGTGAAATTAAAAATCAAAATTACATGGTGGAAACAAGCTTTCATAGCCTCCAGTAGGTTTACTGCAAGAAAACATTTTGCGCAGTCCTAAAAGTCACAATAGACCTAAAAAATAAATCACTCATCTTGTTTTCGTGGATGTATACTAGTGTTGTCATACAATTAATCGTGATTAATCGCATCCAAAATAAAAGTTTTTGTTTACATAATATATGTGTGTGTACTGTGTATATTTATTATATATATATATATATATATAAATACAAACACATGCATATATATATTTAAGAAAAAATATGTTATGTTTATATATTAAATATATTTATATATGATACAATTTATATGAATATAAATATATACACGTAAATATTTTCAAAATATATGCTGTATGTGTGTGTATATATATATAATAAATACAGTACATACACATATATTATGTAAACAAAAACGTTTATTTTGGATGTGATTAATCGTGATTAATCGTTTGACAGCATTAATGTATACAAATTTATACACAATTAAAACATGCACACAATACTGAATCCCACAATGCAATGCATTTCATTTATTTTTAATCCAATTTTGTATAAAAAAAATGTCTTGGCACTTAAAAGTCTGATCAAATAGTGAGTATTAACACAGAGGTTTCTGTAAGCTGAAAGTGGACATGAGATTATCATGGTATTTAAATGGATGTGAGAAGAAAAAGAAGGATGTCAAAGCTACAGACCTTTTTAAAGAGCCGGATGACGTCCTCGCTGATCTGAGCCAAGCGAACAATGACATTATTCATGTAGATGTCATTAAGTGTGGCATGATCTCTGCTTTCTCTTCGAGTCTGGTTCAAAACCAGATACCAGCAGTTTACTGAAGAGAGGAGGTGTTGTTCTTTCCTGGAAGGGCAGAGAAAGATATAATAATGTTAAATACTGAGCAAAGTTGGTTTGCTTGATTTTGAATTTCTTCCCTTCCCACTGAAATGTTTGGCTTGTTCTCCATATAACATTTCGTCTTCCCATAATTGTCAGATTGTCCGACAAAATTCACAAAAAATTAAAGTAGATATTTTGAAGAATATTGGTAACCAAACAGCTGACGGTAGCCATTGACTTTGAAAAAATACTACGGACGTTTTTCAAAAATATCTTCTTTTGTGCGCAACAGAAGAAAGAACCTCATACAGGTTTGGAACAACTTGAAAGTGAGTAAATAATAACAGAATTTTCATTATTGGGTGAACTATCCCTTTAAGTCTCCAATACCACACGTACAGTACTCGGCACCTGACAGTAAACTGATCACTTAATACCTTAACACGGCTAAAAATAATGACGCTGAGACAGAAATCGTCCTAGTTTGAACTTAATCTGCTTTTGGGACCATAAGCTTGTGTTCTGTACTAACCCTTCACTTCTTTTCTTAGTCCTATCTTCTTAACCAATCAACAAGCTGAAGAACTGAGAATGCAGAAATAAATAACTGAGAGTTGAGAGTACTGAAAGCCGAGAGATAGCAGGATGAGGCTTTGGATAAACGACACAAGGAGCAAAGGCAATTACTTCAGAGAGTATTTGGACTAAGGGGAGAACATCAAAGTGTGGCCTCTTGCAAGAGTTAGTGAAATGCTAATCACTGCTAATGAGGAACGTATATCTCCCTGCTGCATGTGGCGAACGTTATTAGCCCTGTAATCTGCCCTCAAATGAGGATAAACAGTAAACAAAGAAGCATATGCCAACCAGTACCCTATTAATGCTGATTTTTGGGAGCTTGACAAGTTTACCAAAAACAAACTAATACAGCTTAATATATAGAGGCATCTGTAAGTATTCTGCAAGATGATGACAATGGCGCACTTCTTCTTTAAGAAGCCACCAGATCTAAGTTTTAAAAATGACTTTTGTTGGTGCATCCTAGTGTAGTCAGGTTGATACAGTTTAAATATTAAATAATATTTCGACTTGTATTAAGCAGTTAATTTGACTTCACACCGAACACACTTTTCAGGTTACTTTTAAGAACAACAACTTCATTGAGCAGGAAATCGGCATATTAGAATGATTTCTGAAGGATCATGTAACACTGAAGGCTGCAGTAATGATCATGAAAATGTAGAAATAAATTACATTTTAAAATAGTAAACAGAATTTTACTGAATTATCACCATTACTGATTACCATAATAAATAAATAAATAAGTATTACCATGGAACCAGTCCAAGAAACATGGTAAAACAAGGTACAAGGCATTTCATTAGTGCCAGCTCTAGAGATCTGTATTTCACGATTAAAATCTGCTGGTTTGGAAATAAATTGATCCACCGTGCTGTGGATTCTCAGTAAAAAGATATGAGAAGGTCATATGACTTGCAAAACACAAATGAATAAGTAGCAGTCTGTTCATGCATAGATTCCTCTTAAAGATAAACTTCATATGCAGAAGATATGAACTGCATTTACAAGAATGGGGAAGAGGAAGAGGAAGGAGTTTAATGCAGTGTGCCAGATCACACATATGCCGCAGCAAGGCCCACCGAGAGAGCTGAGAGATGAACAGCTCAAAGTGTGGCTGTGCAAAATGATCAAAGATATTTTTTTATTTTTTTTGCCCCTGCTTTTGAAACTGGCAATTGTAGCACTAGGCCATAGGCTAGATCTCTACAATAGATTAGAAATCGCCTTATTTCATCCAAAACAGCGGAAAGACATTATCTGACCCTTTTCTTTTATTCTCATTTACAATTTTTTTCAATATTCAGAAAATAGATCAAAAGCACAGCTCCGACTCTACAATCAAGGCCTGAAAAAAGGATCATATGATTCATAATCACATTTCTCCAATTGCTTTTTTCAGTGTTCATGGTCCATGGTCCACAATCCATACAAAGAGGCAAAGATCACATAAAACTCTCAATTTAATTTCAAAGGCTTTGAAACAAGAGTGCAATGCTCTGAGGCTTTCGCATACTTATGTTTTCTTTATGCTATGTGTAGTTCAAATGGGTTTGGGTAGAGACAATGCACATCCAGCTAACGTTGGAGATCAAAAACTGGTTGTAAATCTGCTCATTAAAAAAGTAAATACCAAAACATATTATTTTCACAATGCTACTAAAACAGTTCTGTTAAAATTACTAAAGTGAATTGTCTTCTCATAAGTATGTACTGCATGAATAAGTGTAAATAACTCATAGAGGTTCTTGATTTACTTAACTGTTTACTGAATTAACTGCAAGTCATTATATTCATCATGTTCTAAAAGTACTAGAATCATGAATAGAATTGTTAGGAATCAGAATTATTAGATTCTAACGTCTAAAATGAACACAAACTCAAATACAACTACAGAAGCACAAATCTGTGCACCTTTACAGAAATTCTGACCACATATATAATTTCCTTCTTATGTAACCATAAATAAAATATGTATCTGCTGATGAAAAGCCGTTTTCAGCTTATAAATATATAGTCAGCTGTTTTAACACACAACAGCCGCCTTGGGACAACTATACACCGCGCTTTGCCGTGATTGTTTGTGACAGGAGACAGGGGTTTCTGGAATTTGGTGATATCCTTTTTGTGGGCCGCTTCAGTCCTCAGAAAGCCTCTGGCACAATAACAATATTTAAATAAAGTTCTTATCATAGCTTGGCTGTAAACACTTGCCTGTGATGTTCAATAACAACAGCAAAAAAAAAAAAAGAGTTTGCTTCAAAATACCTGGGGTTTTTTTCAGTATTTAAGCATTTTCTTAAATTAAGTGCATCTGAGTTGAGTGATAGTTTATGGTTTTGTTTTATTGCTGTGGGGGTTTTTTCCACAATTTTTAAGTTGCATGGATTTACTTAATCGTTTTGTACATTTGTAGTAGGACATTCAAAAGCGTAGCAAACAAAACAGTTAGGGTGACCATATTTCCTCTTTTTCCTGGACATGTCCTCTTTTTGGATCTTAAAAAATGCGTCCGGCCGGGATTTCTAATTCGCCCAAAATGTCCGGGATTCAGCTTTTGCTTTCTACAGTCGCCATTCATTGTGTGCATTTTTGTATTAAAGCAAACCAAAACAAACCTTCTATATTCAATATAATTTTTGCGCATCAGGGAGCTGCTATCAATATGCGGAGTATTTAAATCACTTTGGATGGAGCTCGTGTTGGATGCAGGGTTGCCAAATCCACTTTTTTTTTTTTTTTTGCAAGGAATTGGACTGATTTTAAACGGGTTGATTTTCTCCCCTGGGTTAAAGGTTTGAAATATTGCATAAATGACATTTGACTGAAATGCTTGTATTGAAACATTTTGCATTCTACAAATGTGGTAGATGAAGACAAGAAGTTTTGTGAAGGACGGGGACCACCAGAGGATGTTTTTATAATCAATCTGCATAACGGTGACTATAAAATTAAATATGTATTTTAGGTATGGAAATGACATATTTTGAGTTTTGATATTTGGGATATGGTCATTGCGCTACTTTGAGGGTTACTTTAAAATCCACACAACCCCTCCTCTCCCCCCCAGTCTGCATCCTGCCCCCACTGTCCTCTTTTTTGAAAACTTCAATATGGTCACCCTAAGAAAGAACAACATGAAAGTGAGTAGATGACAAAATGTTCGTTTTTAGGTGAATGATTCCTACAAATGAAAGCACTTGAAAACTAAAAGATATGTCTCTCACTGTTTCACATCACTCTAGACACAAAATCTACCAGGTTTACTGCAGTTCTTCACACATAAATACAAACACACATGATAAGCAGCTTCAATCGAGCGCACGTCTGCCATTGATCCACAAAATGGGCTGATCCTCAGAGGTTTCCAGTCAGAATTGAGCATCATGTTGCTGTTAATCTCCACATATCGGATCCTTGTAAACAACTCTCTCAAACCCTCTCGGACTTCAGTATTTCACAGCTCTGCAGCCTGAGTCAGAAAGGATTAAAAAAGGAGAAATGACTGAGTGTGAATGAGTAAGTAAGTGTGGTTTCTGTGGCAGTCTGTGGTTTCTAATTCATCTGTGTGAAGTGCAAGCTTATATTTGCTTTATAATGTTTATAATGTTTAATCTTTATAATGTTTTTGTGCCTTTCGTGGGGCTCAACATTAACACAGAATAGTATACGCACAATATCAGATTTGGATCGGTGTCGTCTGGCCGATACCCGATCCGCAGAAAATGACCGTATCGGAGCCGATACCGATCGTGAGTATCGGATAGATGCATCCCTAATTTGTATTACTACAAATTATAATGCAGAAGCATGCAAGTATGTAGGACTAGGCGATATATATCGTATGCAATATGCATGCGCAATCTCGTCAGCAAAGCCGGTTCCTTGATTAGTGGTAAATCTCCATCCCCTGTTTTCAATGAAATGAAATGCCGCTTCATTTGAAAACAGGTGATGGAGATTTACCGCTAATCAAGGAACTGGCTTTACTAACGAGATGTGCATGCGATATATCGCCCAGCCCTACAAGTATGCATATGTAACATGTACATAGATAAAAAAGTGACACATTTTATGTGTATTATTGTGTCTTTTTTAACCTTTAAGGCTATGCAAGAGATCTAAAGAGCTCTAATCCTATGCTAAGAAACGATAATAAGCAGTTATCCGTATTGTACTCAAAAACACCCACACAGAGTATGAGTGGGGTTCAAAATCACTTCACACTTAGCTTCATTATAACAACACGAGCCATAAAACCCAATCATACAATCACACTCACCGCCTGCCACAATATTCATTCAAGAAAGTGTTTTTTTTTGTGCCAAGCCCGACACAGCTTTATCAAAGAGCTTTTAATCCAGTCTGGGGTGGCTTGCTCAAGCTTATCTCCTGACGGAAAAGCAGAGGAAGGAATCAAGTGCCAAATCAGGAACTGTAGTGGAAACAGAAATGGGTGCACACGCTCCCCAGTTCAAATGCATTTCCGCCTTTTAAGTAAGCTTCAATAAATTGCAATTGCACATTTTTCACTGCCCCACCCCCCCCAATCCACAAACATGCAAAATGAGGCCACCAATGTATGATTGCTCCCAGCTGTAGATCCATGAGAGCACTGGAAAAGAGAGAGAAGAGAAAATTTCATCTGAGCACTGAATGGTAGGACAAGGATTAACTCAAAAACTCACTGCTGATGATTCTGACCTCATTAATCTTACATTATTAGCCATATACAGGGAACCTAAATCAAAAGATCTGAACAGAATGTGTTCGACCAGCCTTGAACGTTTAATTTGGACTCGACTTTAAAGGAATAGTGAATTCTGTCATCTTTTATTCTCCCTCATGTCATTCCAAACCTGTATGACTCTCTTTCTTCTGTCAAGACACACAAAGTAAAATTTTCAAAGAATATTCTGGCCACTTTTCAATATTTTTTTTTTTGTCCTGGCCAAATTCCCTCCACTGGCACCTTATCAATCATGGCCTCCCAATAATCCTCATCCACTTGATTGGCTCTATGACTCTCTCTGTTCTCCACCTGTAGCTGGTGTGTGGTGAGCGCACTGGCGCCGTTGTCCTGTGGCTGCCGTCGCATCATCCAAGTGGATGCTGCACACTGGTGGTGGTTGAGGAGAGATCCCCCCACGTGATTTTAATGCGCTTTGGGTGTATAGCAATACACAATAAAAGCGCTATATAAATGCTTCATTCATTCATTCATTCATTCATTCATTCATTCATACATAATGAAAGTGTGCGAGGACTTGGTTCGTCAAAATACAAAACAACAACAAAACATGCTATATATATACACATTTCTGTCATGACAACTCTCGGAGGGATTGGCATGGTAATGTACATGGCAATGTTAATGTATTTGGTCTTGGCGGAACAGATCTGCTACGCTGCTTCTGCGGCAGGGAAAGTACCGAGACTTGCTACTACCAATACATCCACAGCATGCTGCTGTGAGAATGTAAGAAATACTGCTGCTGTAGATATAACATTCATGAAATAACTCCCATACAGCATACATGAATCACCTCGTAGCAGATCTATACAGGTGGAGCTGGGGAAGGTGGAGGATTTCTGAAGCACACTGCAACTGCTACAGCAAGCACTAGTCATATATTTAAATGTTGAGCAGCGAGCTCATTGGCTACTGATACAGGAGAGAACCAATCAGCTGTGCCATGTTATAATGATGTCATTAGGTCAGATTGGGTTAGACCTATAGGACTGTGCCATCTAGAGTTTCATGCCAGAACTCTGTATATATGTGTGTGTGTGTGTGTGTGTGTGTGTGTGTGTGTGTGTGTGTGTGTGTGTGTGTGTAGCTTTGTGTGAGAAACAGACCAAAACTGAAGTCATTATTCATAGAAATCATTCTGTTTTTCACTGGAATTTGTGAATTCAGTTCACAAAATCTGTCTGCAAGATTTGTCCTTAATTAGATCACTACTATTTATAAGTATAACTTGGATTACCCAGACACAATTTTTTATGCTGTAAGTCCTGAAATAAAAATTTGCCTATTCTATTCTATTATGTTAATGTATGTTATAAATCTTGCTGCGAGTGATTCATCCATGTATATGTGCATTTTTGACTTCATAATGTTTCATCTTAAATGTCAGAATTTGATCTATCTCAAGTTCACATTCATTTTTGAGTGCAACGCCCACATCTCAAAATCCATGTATAGAATCATGTCCAGCCCTACATTTTTAGTTTTTAGTAATCTTTGCACTCATATGCACATCACAATAGGGAAGAAAAATCCTATTGCTACTTTCGACACATCACAACTTTAATAGGCCACTGGAGTGAATCATAATTGTGAACATCTTTCAGTCTGTTGGCTACACACAACTACAGTACAACTTAAAAAACAGTGCATGCATTATATGAACAAATTTTATTATGCTTTATGGGTTCTGGCATCCTTTTTGAAAGTTGAAAGCACTAGTAATTGCATGGAAAAGACCAGTAAATTATTCTTGTTTTGCGCTCTACAGATGAAAGAAAGTCACACGAGTTTGGATTGCCATGCGTATGAGTAAATGCTTTTTCATATTTGGGTGAACTAATCCTTTAATGTCTAAGTCTGAGAGATTCACTTTCCCAGCACACACAATCCCAAGAGCTTTGGCATGCTCTCTGAGAGGCTTGGCAGTGAGTGAATGAAGGCCGGAGGTGGAAGGCAGGTGCTGCCGTGCGAGGAGCGGAATGCAGCAGGAACGTACCGCAGGGCAGTTTGATTTCAGGCTCCTGTCCAATAGGCTGCAGCAAATGTAGTCTGCATGCTGCCACATCTACACCAGAGTTGCATCTCACCCCAAAATCTCATCACTTTCTTACATTACGTTTATACTAACCAAAACACATCTTTAAAGACAGCTATAAATTAATAAATAGAAGTAAGAGTGAAGAGCAATCAGTAAAATAACATCACCGTTGATGGTCTGCCATATGATTTTTGATGTTTGTAGCAATGGTCAAAAAAAGTCCTGGCAGACTATGGGCACTGCTTTGTCCCACAGCCAAGTGCATGAAATCCATGTATAACGTACAACAATCTGTATGGATTTATATATTAATGAGGTTGTGAATTAATACTGAATGAATAAATGCCACATCACTATGATCAGCATGTATAAAATATGTAATATAAATTACTTATGGGTTAATATGTTGTACGGATTAATAGACAGGCTCACATTACATGAGATCTGTGTAAATTAGAACTGATTAAATAAGCTTGTCACCTAATCAAGGGAACATACTTAACCATAAATATCAGTAACCACATTTACATGCCCTTAATTTTAATATTCCAGTTTATATGCTCAGTAGACTTTGGAATACTTAGATATGCTTTCATGTTCCTCTACAGGAAGTACTGAAGACATCCTCTCTGGTTATTAATTACATTGCATTTTAGTAATTTCGAATAGTAATTTAAATCAATTCATTGAATTCTTCTTATTCATGTCACTGCAACAGCAGCAGTATTATTTTCATATTATTGAGATATCATTTTTATTAATATTTTGAATTTGTTCATATTTTTTTTCTTGTATTTTTTGTCCATATGGTTTTTATTCACTTTTATTTCAATTATGTCATCTAGCTAAATTAAAATAATATTTATGTTTGTTTTAGTTTTAGTTAACTAGAATAACAGCACAAATTAATTCAATTACGAACAATAAGTAAAATAAAAAAATAATTGACATAACAAAATTCTGATTAATGTAGCAATATCCACGTGCATGTAAATTTCACTGAAACATCTGGCAGAAACAGACCTAATTGATAATGGAAGATAGCAGATGTTTCATACACAAGAATGTCTTTTCAACCCTTCTTTAGGTCAATTCATTATGCTTTGTCTTAAGCAAAATGTAAATTGAAATATTCGCTTTGTGAATGCATGCAAACATCACAAGCTGGATGCCCTCAATGCATGCCTTTCCAATTCTTGGCATTAAAAATCTGTGTGAGCAATGGCTTTTTAGACATTTCAACCTAGCAAAACAGTGCTTGCCACCCTGCAAAATATACACAGAAGCCTTGACCCTCATTCACGTATACCTTAGAAGTAATCTATGGCTGCTTTAATGCACAGAGACAGAGCTGAACTGCAGAGCAGATTGGATTAGTATTCAGGTACTGTGTGTTGCAAGTCCCAGCACCAATACGTATCAAATAAGACTGCAATAACAACACATGCAGGCCAGGGAACGAGGCAAGATAAGAACAGGAAATAGGGTGAAAATAAAGCTAAATGTGTGCAAACACACACAAGCACACAGACTTTGTGTTTTAACTGGTAAAACCCAGCGTGGATGACAAGTCTGCTTTGTGGAGATAGGAAAAGGTATTTATTGACTTGAGACACACGGACACAAACACACAAACTGCCACACTATTGTAGACACCTTCTTATCACCTCTAGGCACATCATGGTCTGTCTAGAAGAACATAAGTTGAAGATAGTTGAGGTTCGTTTATGCAGGGATTTTTACCTTTATAAATAAAGAGATTAAAAAGGCAAGTGTAGACTGAATAACTTAATGTGTTTAATCTTGCAAAACCTGCATAAAGTTAATAAAGAAATTTACTGAAGGATATATTGTAGCTGCATTTGGTTGCTGTGGGCAGTTGAAGCAAAGAAAAGGAAGACATAATTGTGAATACAGTATATTATTTATTACACAGCGCTCCTGAATGGAATACTTGAGTGAATCTCAGGCAGTCGTTTTCTCACGTAGTTTGCATTAAACTGAATAATAGTAGCCTATTACGTATTTTCTACTGAACAATAGTAATATATTTCTGCCCACTGTCTTCAAGTGAAACCGAACTTTTATTTTGACGGGTTGCCGTGAATACCTTTACATTTCTGTGTATATGATATGAGGATAATTTTTCTCAAATGAAACGGTCAAATGCTCATGAAGTGACTCTCAGAGCAGTTATGGAGATGTTGTTCATGTATTTATGTCCTCATTTAGTGAGGTGGCAGACTGCAAGCGTCACGCGGGCTTCTGTATGAGTAGTAAACAAACCCGCGCGTCTGCCCCATACATTAGCACAGAAACAGGCAGGAGTCATATTTAAATAGTTGTTTTTCTGCTTAATATTTACAAACAGGTGTGGGAGTGTGTCCACTTCTGTGTACTCTTACGTTTGTTTGTTTGTGTGTGTGTGTGTGTGTGTGTGTGTGTGTGTGTGTGTGTGTGTGTGTGTGTGTGTGTGTGTGTGTGTGTGTGAGAACCCGGGGCGGAACTCCGCTGTGCGCGATACAGAGAGCGCAACCATGTAACGTAGAGACAGAAATGACATGCCGTTGTGTAAATAAGATAAATAACATAATAAAAGAACAAGGTATAGACCTGTTCTATAGGGAAGGTAACACTGAATGACTTCTTTTGTGGTCTGGTGCTATAGAGAAAATAAAATGAAATAAAATTAACTAGACCTTCAAGGGGGGCGGGGTGTGCCGTTGGGGAGGGGGGGCTAAAATAATGGTAGGGGAAACACTGAGTTATCATAATCAATAAAAGACATGTTAATTGAGCACCAAATCAGCATATTAGATTTCTGAAAGATCATGTGACACTGAGTCCTGGAGCAATGGCTGCTGAAAATTCAGCTTTGCCATCACAGAATTAAATTCCATTTTATTATAAAATAGATATATTAAAATAGAAATCAGTTATTTTAAATTGTAATACTATTTCAGAATATTTTTACGGTGTTTCTATTCTAATAAATGTAACCTAAGTGAGCATATTACCTTTTAAAACATTTATTTAATTTTTAAAAAAAGCGCATGAGTCTATCTGAAAAGACAAAAGTTTGTTGTCTATGTATGCAATTGTTTGTGTCTGCGTTTGTGTGTAGTTGTTTCTTAGCATGAGTCAGCTGATCTTGCTGTGAGACTTGCATCAGCGAAACTAGAACCGAAAAGCTGACAAAATATCAGAGAAAAGAGGAAGGGGAAAAAAATGAAGTACAAGAAACAACTACATAGAATGACAAGGCCAGACGCAGGGCCAGGAGAGCAGCAGCCATTGGCTCTGCCGTTCCTCATTGTTGTCTGCAGTAATGTAGTCAATGGTGCAGTGAGACGGGCCCCAGGAGCAAGCAGCAGACGGCCCTCCTCCACCAGCTGCTATTAATTAAATCCCGCCAATCCTGCTGCAATACACTTGCAAAACAAACCTACCAACAGTACATTCGGCAGTACATTCGTAAAGGATTTTCACCTCTTAAAATTGATAGATTCACTTTTGTCCCATTCCCAGAAAAAGATGAGATCTATCTCAAGCTCTCAGAATGCATTTCTTTAGCCATATTAGAGCTAGCATTGGTAAGAGCCTTTATTTTTCACAGCCCACTATGACCAATTGAGGTCTTGTTAGCAGAAGTTTTACTGCAGAGACAGAATCCAATGTTGGCTTGATGCCACATGAGCTAATAATCACCCACTGATCTCATGCACGCAAGTGAAAACAGTAGCTTTACACCGCATTACTGAAACGTTTTTACAACATAAAAATACTATGGCTTTCTAAGCTAAATTAGTTACTATAGCCATTATGGTCAACTGAATCAACATATGTTTTCTGTAAAATGCTGTTCATTCTGCATAGACTTAAAGGGATAGTTCCCACAAATTCTGTTATCATTCTATGAAACACAAAAGAAAATATTTTGTACAGTGTTTCAACTGTTTTTGTCCAAATGATGAAAGTCAGTGGAGTCCAAAATAATACTAGACACCACTGACATTTTGCAATATTCTTTTGTGTTGCATAGAAGATTTATAGGTTTGGAACAACATGAGCATAAGTAAATGATGGAACTTACATTTTTGGATGAACTATCCCTTTAAATTTGAAAGAGCAAAAGGTTTGTCTGATAAGGAGAGTTGCTCAGGTAGTTGGGTTAGCAAAGGGTCAATTAGAAATTGGAGGAATTAACTGGCTATCCTGGAATAGCATGAATCACAAGTAAGTTTTCTTTTGAGGGAACACTTCATTCAAAAGGCTATTTAATTTAAATGAACAGCCAAAGATAACATCCTAATGCGTAAAACGCTACGGGCATTTAACAACTTCTTAAAACTTTGTGGAAAGTAGGGAACGAGGAGCAACCCTTGTCTGAAGGATGATTATATCCAGCAGCAGGAGAGAGATTTCAAATTCACCAGCAGCTATTTCTGCTCTGATAGAAGGAGCACTGAGACAAATGGTGAAACAGACGGAGAAATGAAGAGGAGACATAATCTGGCATGCACAATTAAAGGAACAGTTCACCAAAAACTGAGAGTTCTGTCATCATGTATTTACAATCATGTTTGAAATCTGTACGTTGCCATTTTTTCCATCAGGCACCAAATGCGCATTTCTTTGTAGAAATTTAAGCAGCAATTTTTAATACAACAGTAGTTCATGGTGACCACAACTTTCAAGCCCAAAAAGGACCAAAATTCTTCATAGAAGTATCACAGAAGTAGTCGAAACTACTTGTCTGCTATATTCCGAAGCCATACAATATATTCATGTGATAAACAGGTTGAAATTTAAGTAATTTTCTACTAATAACGTCTGAAGTGTTTTTTGGCAAAAGCTGCTAAAAGTTTTATCAGGCATTTCAACTTTTGTGTTTTCTAAGGGGAAAAAACAAGGAAAATAAGTGAATGACAGAATTTGTATTTTTTGGGTTAACTATTCACACTTGCACACATCAATAAAGCCTCACCTCGGGCCGCGAATCTTTGATGAGAACCTTTCAGCCAGTTTCTCCAGACTGCGAGAATACTCCAGTTGAATCTCGGCTTTGCGCCGAAAAAACTCCTGCAGGTCCTGCAACAGCTGGATCCGAGCCTCTGATTGCTGCTCCAGGCACTTGAACTGCTCCACCAACTGATTACGGATCTCTGAGCAACAGAGTACACATAAACACATTAGTTTGACTCAGCACAATTCTGGACAAATGCATATACAAAGCTGGTTAGATTCAGATGTACTTTCTCTTCACAAATAGGCCGAAACCACAATTTAATACATACATCTAACGGCTAAAGAATTTCCATTATTATTCCAGTCATTTGTGACTACTGGTTACAAATTTTGGGAGAGCTTTTGTATTCCTTACACACATGGAACAATCATTTAAGTTGCTCGCAAAACGTAGCAGTGTGTGCGTGGCCAGAACATATTCCATCATCCCAGAGTATATCCATCCAATTTAGATACAAAGGAAAACAATCTAACACTTAATAGGAAATCTGTGTGCAAACTGGTAAAGGGAAATGGAGAAATATATATTTAGCACATCAAATCAGACCCGTGCTTTGTCCTTTAATAAAAAATGGATGAGACTGAAATACACACTTGTTTTGTCATGATCTAAGCTTTAGACTACAGCTGTACAGCTGTTCCTTACCAAACAAGAATGTGTGAGGAAGGTTGGTAAGTATTTTGAAGTAGTCACCCAACAACAAAGCTGTCATATACTGTATATAAAACATTCTTTATATATAGTCAATGTATTTACATATACATAGTCAACTGTGTAATGATAGATAATAGATAAAATGACAGAGAACAACAGATCCAAAAGCAATTAATCCAAAAGTTTCTCAAATAAGAACTAATTAAATGGTTACAGTAACCTTCTTTATATAGTAGCACTATCTGTTATTCAGAGAAAATAATATTTAAGAACAAAGCCTGTTTTCACAGGAGAGACATTGAGTTGAAGTTAATTGTAAAGAAATAAGGCCTCAAACAGTGTGTGTTCTTGAACTGACAAGCTGTTCCCTCAGTTCTGAGAGAAAGAAAATCAAGAATTATACTAACACAACAGCAAAGAACAAGTAGGTTGTACAGTAAGTCGCATCCCTCGGGCAGCTAGTTTTTACAGTGCTAAAGTGAAGCTTCTTTCATGTGTCATTTCAAAGAGGCCTCTATTGCTTCAAAGACTTCCTTTGAGGGAATATTTCATTATTTGAATTCCCGGCGCTAGGGTTAACAGAACAATTAGACAACAAAACTTTAGCTTGATGAAGTAAATCATGCCTGACACAGAGAAAGCTTGAAATCAAATACAACGTTAAGGTAGACAGCTCTATTGGAAATAAAATAAATCCACTGCAATATTGACTGACTTGAGTAAAGCTGCTCCGGTCGAGAATTGTGATCTGCTGCTAACACGAAGAAACACATCAGCGCTAACCCAGTCAAGTTGTCAAGTGTGTCAAAAAACTGCTTTCTGCAGGCTTTTTCACATATACAACAACACTTCTGAGCTACAAGAGAAGAATTAAACATTACGTTCAACAGCAAAGACTGGTGTTGAAATGGGAGGGCGTTCTCTTTTCCTGTGATATTGTGCTGCGATGGTGAGCCACAGTGGAGCATTACAATCTTCGGTTAACCACCAAACCTGGATCTACCTTTAGAAGTGAGACTACCGCCTGCTGGCACTATTTGTGGTAAAACCCATGTGGGCCCTATTTAGAGGTAGCTTACATACTGAAGAAAAAAACTCTAGCGTGTTGACACTGTTCTCACAGACTCCCTGAAAACTTCTGCTTTTCCTGTTTTTCATTCTTTCTCACTCCAGTTTTTCTCAGCGTGCATTCGTGTGACAAAACAAGAGAGCCTAGAGGAAAGCCCCAGAAACATCTGACACCGTTTCGCATGAATGGCAGGCAGGACTTTTTTGAAAATACTCTCGTAAAAGGAGCGGGTTTAAAAACCTGCAGCAGTGCGAGAGCTGAAAAATAGGTCATGTTGTAAGCGAGCTTCTCGCGGAGACCCTGAGCAATCACAGATTTATTCACAAGAAAGAGGATTCCAAGTGCGCTGTGGCTTCACTTGATGTCTGGAACTCATAGCTGCTCTTGGAGGAGGAATGCTGTGAATTTTGGCCTGATGTCCCTTCAGCCCCTGTGTAACTCTGTAAACTGGTTACTTTAGTAGTACAGAATTACTTAACAGAAGGATTTCTCCGGAATACCCTCATCTGATTAGACCGAACTCTGTCTCAACCCCTGCTTGTGGATAGACTCAGCAAATAGCTAAACGATTGTGTCACACGATGGTCGACGCACCACTGAATTACACTTTAAAATCAAACACACGGGTTAAGACCATCTGATTTCAATGAAAATAAATTGCCTGTCTCTCATATTAGCAAGCCGTGATGACTAAGCCATCTGAATAAATAGAGATGATGGATCCCTATTATAGAGCATATGAAAAGTAGGGTCAAGTGCCAAAAATACACAAAAGATCATCTAATTATACAGGCAACTAGCTTAACATTTAATTTAAAGGGTTTCTAACAGATACTATCTATCAAGATACTATCAATTATCTTATACTATAATTATCAATTATCTTATATACTGTGCGTCGTTTGCTTCCCCTCCCCCCAAACCATTGCCATCTGAGCCTTGGGTCCGTTTGTCTATATGAAGGAACTTGAAATAGAGTGTTATATAGATTCCTGAAATGTTCTTTGTAATTAAATCTCACAAAGCAGTAGGTGTTGGTCTAGAACTGTGGTTCTCAAATTGTGGTCTCCAGAAACCCTGGTGGTCTGTACAAATCTGTCATGTTAACCAAGGCTGCATTCATTTGATCAAAAATACAGTAAAATGGTAATGTTTTGAAATACAGTTTCATATTTTCCTATTTTAATACATTTTAAAATGTTAATTATTTCTGTGGTGGCAATTTGCTGAATCTTCTTTACTGTCAATTTTGATCAGTTTAATGCATCCTTGCTGAACAAGATCATTAAAAAAAAATCTTTGAGCAGAAACTTTTGAACAGCAGTGTTGGAAAAAGCACAAACACTTGGCTGAGTAATCAACTCAATTAATTAACTGGCTGCGTAACATAATTTGTGTTAAAGTTTTTTAATTGGCTCGTTTCAAAAATGTAACTCTGTACATTAGTGTTTAGTCGCAATCTCATTTCAATGAAATAAGAACAAAACAGCAGTCTGGAAAAATTAGGGATAATTTGCACACCACTTAAAACTGCAGGTAATTTGTTCTGAAGTAGTTTGTATTTTCTCCAAGATTTGAGGAGTTATGTGATCCAGAATCTTGCTCCCTAGATTTCTGCAGAATTTGAACACCCACCGCTCACAGTTCATTCAGTCTGTTCGTTTATTAAATATCATGGCTAATTTAATCATGCTTTCAGCTGCCATCAAGACTGCAGTTTCCTGAGCTCTGTTTAACACATTTTACCACTCTGAAATCCATTCAGCAGTTTTTCTCCAAAAATCAGCACAGAAAATGTTAAAAAGGTCTGCAGAATCCATCTGGGAACAATAAAACTGTCTGAATAGCACAACAAGATTTTTCAAGTTTCTGAAGAAAATGTGAATAGTGTTTTCTCATGCATATGCAGGAGTCCCACATTTGATGGTTTAGTACATTGCAATGCAGTTTCTAGGTTGTTCTAGCAACCATCCAGAAGACCCTATGAGACACTTAAAAGAGTCAAACGATTCCACCCACATTAATATCATATCCTGCTCCTTAGATCAATGCTGTTTTTCCCATTTTAAAGTCTCGCTTAGAAAAGCAGCAGCACAATCTTAAAACCGTAAAGTTAGGCCAGGTTTTGTTGTGCTTATGAGAAACTTTTTCAAAATACAGCATCATCTGACAAAACCCTCCCAGTCTCAACAAGCTAAATTCTTCCACGCACCATTTGCACAAGAGTTCATTCAATTCACTTCTTTACAATGGTGAATTGGAGACTCAGGCCCTTTTCAAGCAAAATAAATCAATACCAAATGGTTCCACCAAGTAATAAGCACTTAGAGTTTTACTGCAACACAATACCAGTGACGTGGACTTTATATGACACTGAAAGCTCTCCGTTCTCTGGTCTTTGCATGTATAATGCACTTATATTCCCAGACAAGCCCGTCTTTGAGTCTCTGCTGCCTTCTAACCCTCACTGTCTCCAAATCATTCCACTAGTGGATTTGTGTATTATTAGATTCGATTAAAGAGTTTCTATCTTTTTATCGTGGGTGCTACTCATCCATAGATCTCTCAGTCTCTCGCTCATTACACAAATTAATAATCATCTTCAGATACACAGTGACTCAGACGCTGTTGTGTCAGTGAGACACTCTCTGTGCTGGAAAAGGGCAAACACCAGCCTTGGACAAAGAGAGGAGTGAAATGTAGTCACAGGAAATATTTCAGATGATAGAAAAGGGTGTTGTTTACCGATTGTCTGTCACTGTCTTCTAAAAAGCATGTGAAGGCATGATTCATTGGTATAGGCTACTTCTAAAACATTAAAAGGATAGTTCCAAACCTATATGAGTTTCTTTCTTCTGCTGAACACAAAAGAAGATATTTTGAAGAAAGTCGGTAACCAAACAGTGGCTGGTTGCCATTGACTTCCATAGTATTTTTTTCTTGATACTATGATAGTCAATGGCTACAAGCAACTTTCTGGTTACCAACATTGTTCAAAATATCTTCTTTCTTTTCTTTGGTCTTCAAAGCTTCAAAGTATACACAACCACAGATGAGCGTGGATGAACAAGTCCGTTTTTGTAATCTTAAAAACTAAATTGAATGACTTGCTCTTATTTAGAAACAATTTTCTTTGTCCACTGACATCACTTAGACCGTCCAGGCTATTAGATAATGCCAACAAACATGCATTTAGGAAGTGTTCTCCATCCAGCCACCTGTTTCACTAAGAAATATATCACATTAATAAAGTACAATGGATTGCTACGCATCTAAACTCAATAATGATTTTCAATGTTTCTTTAATTAAACATTTTGTGTTCCCAATCTTGAATATCACAGCATAGCTTTACCACAGTGTGTCACAGACTCACAGCATCATTTTGGTCTTAAAATGTTATAAAGTCTTCTCTGAGGTTAATATATTTCAAGAACATCTGACTCATAACTGAGGGCACAGCCCATTTAAATAATTCATTTAAGCAAAGACACCTTGGAAAATCTGTAATCCATATTATTCAGCAATTTTCCACCAATGCATTATACATGTAGCTTGTAGCAAACAGTGGCTGAATCAGCAACTTTTCCAGTCACTGCTAACTGCTTACCAATAGAAGTCCAAACACAGAATGTATGAGTTATGCAGGGGTCATTTTCAAACAATATTTAAATCTTTGACGTGTTCTCTTTCCCTTCCCCGTTTCCTTTCTTTCTCTCTCGCTCCACCTCTCAGCACCCCTTTTCTCCAGCCATCTGTACAGCAAGTCCACTGCAGCAGTTTTGCAGAATTCACACCGAAGGTTACATAACACACACCGCAGGCAATTAACTTCAAACTGAATCTGATAAAGCCCCCCATCGGTTCTATTAATTCCCTATTCATTAATGACAGCAAACCTGACCTTATGAGCCCATTAGTTAACTTATTAACCCAATATAAGAAAAGGTGAGAACAGATGTATGGTGCAAGATATGGATCTTTCTTGTGGAAAAGGTCCAGCATTCTAGAGAACAGAACTATGGGTGACATTTGAGCTTTAAACCTTCTTGGACTTCGCAGTCCATCATCAGCCAAACAGAACTCTTAGAGTCGCTTTAAAAGGCCACAGATTTATGTTTATATGTTTATAATGGACTGATATACATTATATTCGGCTGCCATGATGGCATTTATATGATTACATTTGCCCCATAATGCCTGAAATCATTTATGTGGCATCATTCTCCAGAGCAAACAACCTTTGATGGATGGTTATATGAGGGCAGACAGCAAGATCATAACTATCCTGTTATCATGGAGTACAGAATCAGAAACACAAGTACAATGCAAAAAAAGCTAATATGAAAGCTAATATTATATATATATATATATATATAATATATATATTATATATATATAATATTATATATATATATATATATATGGGTCATTGATGTATAAGGATTTTCGACAGGCCAATTTTAAAATACAAAAAATACAAAAAATAATAATATCTACAGTAACTGTTCAACATTAAGAATGTTGTGTACACATAAATGTTTTTTAAATAAATCTAGATGAATTGGCCGTAGCCTTAAAAAACTATGATTTATATTAAAATTAAATAATTTCCTTAACATGCTTAACATTTTTTTAAATGTTCTCAGTAATTAAAGTGTTTAGAAACAAAGTATTTGCATTTAATTTGAGCTTTTGTAAATAATGATTTCTTATTTTTGTTCTATAATTTCAGAGTTGCCTTCTTAAATCAAGTCAAGTCAAGTCATCTTTATTTATATAGCGCTTTTAACAATACAGATTATGTCAAAGCAACAGTATCAAATTGGAGGATAGAGTGTCGGTAATGTATAATGATAAGATTAAACACTCAATTTTCTCAATTTTCAGTTAAAGGCAATACATTATTGAATTCAGAGATGTCATTGTCTAGTTCAGTTTAGTTTAAATAGTATCTGTGCAACCAAATCACCGATAATCGCTAGAAATTAAGTGTCCCCAACTGAGCAAGCCAGAGGCGACAGCAGCAAGGAACCAAAACTCCTTCTGTGACAGAATGGAGAAAAAAACCTTGGGAGAAACCAGGCTCAGTCGGGAGGCCAGTTCTCCTCTGGCCAGACGAAACTTGCAGTTCAATTCCAACCACAGCCATGTCAGATTGTGTAAAGGGCTTATCTGATTCACGTGGTCTTGTGCTGAAGGAGCGTTTTAATTTATAATTTAATATAATTTCGCCGGGAGTTTGATTAACAGGCAGTCTGACATATTATAAAGCAGACAAACAATCCAGACAGGACAGTAAATTAACGTTGGTGGACTTGAACTTGAAAAATGGTATGTATTGACATCTTTTCACGGTTGAAACAAGATACCTTTTGATGTTCATTCACGTTTATTTCATGCTATGACTAGTAAAGATGAAGAGATGATCGTTCGGTTCATATGCTGCTTGAACTGAGGCACTACAGCGATCTGTCACGACATGTTAAAGAGCCACAAAACAGTATTTGTTGTTTGAATTTCTTTTAAAAAATGACAAAATTTGAACACTAAGACTTTGTTTCATACTAAAAGCAAGCTCCTCTGTCTTGTCTGTCAGTGTCCTCTTTCCTCCGTGATGTATTTTTCAATACATGAGAACATGATGTGTGGCATAAAAGTGCCATGGTTTGTCGGACGTAGCAACAGTAACTAAGGGGGGTGGGTCTTTGCGAAAGTTCAATTTAGAGTAGGGGGAGGTTGCTGGCTCAGGTTCTGAGATGACAACATGAACATCTTTCTTATAGTAGAAAACGACTTGTGGAGTTTGTGCTTGACTGCAGGGTCAGAATTAACATGCTGCCTTTGGTGAGCATTTATTTTACTTTGCTTGGAAGTATAACCTGCTAGAATAGATTAAAATAATTATTAATAAATGAATAATAAATTACGAATAAATACCTAATTACCAAACTAAAATTACATGCTCTGAATTATTTTTACTTTTATTTATTTTTTTAAAAATCAATTGAATATAAAAGCCAAAAAACCGCCAACCTCTACAGTGGGCTAACCACATGATATTTGGTCGCACCACATGATATTTTCAAATTCAACTGAAATTTACAAGCACAGAATTGGTCACCTAAACAAAACAAACTAGGTTCCCACAAAAGGTCACTATGAAATTTATAATGAAAATAAATAATTGCTGAAATAACATTATTCATTGTTTTTTTGAGGTCATACCACATGATATCCAAATGTGGTAACTACATACCAGCTGTTAAAAAGATTCTTTTTTTCCAAATTTGAAAGAGACTTACAAACCTGCCTGATGCTTCCATGGGTCCTTGGCAAATTAGTATATGATGCAAAGTCTTATCTTTGAATGGATTTCAACATAAAAGTCCCAAAATGGTCATTTTTTTGATGGTCGCACCACATGATATTTCATAAAATGGAAATCATCAGACAAAGTTTGTTTGTATATTATGACGGAAATATAAATACAATTGCTTTGCAATTTTATACAGTATTACAAAACACTTTGGAAATTATGCCAAATTGTGCAGAAAATCAATCTGAATAAATTTAGGGTGTTTACAAAAAAGAAAGTTATGGCCGGACAGTCGCACCACATGATATTTTGACACTTTGAATAACAGAAAAATTACAAATAACTAATGTTTTTTGAAAAGTTAAAGTGAGTTCATACATGGGAGAGGCCCTTCATATATATGGCATCTTTTTTATGCATTTAAAACTATTTTTAACTGAAAAAATGCAATCGGACAGAAAATTCAGGCGTCACATCATTGACCCATATATATATATATATATATTCACCATCATAATCAGTGCATCTACATTACAGTTCAAATATTTGGGGTCGCTAAAATGTTTTTAAAATAAGTCTCTTATGCTCACCAAGGATACATTTATTTAAAAAAATAAAGAGTACAAACTGTAATATTGTGGAAAAAATTACAATCTGAATAGAATTTTAAAATATAAATTTATCTTGTGATAAATTTATTCCAATATGCTACTAATATGCATGCTAATAAGCAAGTTAATAGTGAGAATTCGTCCTTAAACTAAAGTGTTACCAAAGAATATGTTTAGCAGTAATATTAAACTGATAGATGGTGGCAAATATAAAATGTTGATAAAATGTTGGAAGTTATTTCAAAATTATAAAATCACTCAATTTTATAACTCCTCATCAAAGCCAATTAGTTTTGCACATTCTTTAGATTGCCTGCCCTATTCAGAACATGAATGTGTGCAATTGTCTTCCTAACTCCACAAGGAAAGTCTATTTAACATCTGCACTCCACGGTTGATGCAGAGAGCCTGGGACATCAATTAACTGAAATTGGGTACATGAGACAATACTGCAGCAATATCGCTGTCCAGGAAGAGGATAATGCAATTCTGTCCTTTTTGTCCAAACTGACAAATCCAAAACACACACTAAATACATGAACACACACAGAAACACATGCACGCACACAAACATACACACCAGCTTCCCATCTATTTAACGCATTGATTTCTCCTCCCTAGCTGAAGCATTACCATCAGCATCCTGTGTCTATGTTATATGATCTGGCTTCTTTAGAGAACTGGAGACATGTCCCTTTTAGAGCTGGGCCTTCAATCACAGCTGTCTCCATGCCAGTCCCACTCACAGAGAAAAATGACTGTACGCTGTCTCTACGGCAACGCATGGGGTATTCTCCCGGGAAAGGGTCTGAGGAGAGATGGAGGGCGCTGAGATGTTGACACGTGCACATTTACACAAGGCAACATGACAAGACAATCATCTGACCTCTTTTGTTCCTGGCTACCTCTTGTGGGGGCATCAATTTTTAGCCTTTTTCCCTCTGGCTATACAAAATGTCAAAATTGCAATTATGTCAGTTGCTGGTTAAGAGCATCTGGTAAAGACAAAGAACATGAACAACACTGGCCGTTCACACAAATCTAGATCCTTTTATGCTGGCTATAATGCAATGAATTCAAGAATAATAAAATTCGCTTCCTCTAATAAATGATTTTATAGCATGAGGAAAGTAAACCAAGACAGGTTGTTAATACTAAATTACTCACACATCAGTACAATTCAATTCAATTCAACACATTTCTATTTGCTAACAGTGTTATTCAGAGCAGTGTTATTTTAGTATCACTGGGATACTATAAAGCTTGTGTTATTTTGAACCAATTTTTATTTTTAGATTTTCCATTTTCATGTTTGTTTTTATCATTTGTAAAAAAAAAAAGAAAAAAAAAAAGAAAAAATTCCAATATATGTGACTATATAGCTTTTATTTTGTATCTTTTTATTTTTAGTTTCAAATGTCAATTAGCTGAAATAAATGTAAAACACATATCCTATTTTATGTCAATTAACATTTATTTTATTTAAAGTAATAAAAATGCATTTTTAATGATTTTTAGTTTTAGTTAACTATAATAACTCCGATTCAGAGATGCCAAATAACCTCGTCACGGAAAACAATAGAGAAAATGCAATAAAAAAAGACATGGTATACATATACAAATAGATATACATATAAACATATACATGAGGAAAATATGAGTTTTATTATGGTCCTAGTAACCAGAAATAGTAACCTCCTTGCTTTTGGTACCAGTGTAAATGAATGATTTAAAACAGTAGTTTTCAACTGGTGGGTAGTGGACAGCAGTGAGAAAGTTTAAAGAATTAAAAAATTAAAACATAATTGTGTATAACTAAGAAATCAATTATTTTTTATATATTTTGTTACAATTACTAATATTCAAATAATAATAAATATAAAAACAATACATATCAAATCAAATGATGCAGATGCTAGTCAAGGTAAAAGAACATAAGACCCAAAATAAATTAAATGTAAATTCAGTAGCATTTTGCTTCTGTACAGCAGAAAAAAAATCTGGAATCTGACGCAAACCCCAGCTGAGACACTCTGGTTTAAATCAATCACTACAGTAAGGTCTGGACTAGGACAGAATGCCTATGTAGCATGACATGTGCTGCTAACAGGCAGTCTAGCACAGTGGGGAAGTTTCACCACAATGGAACGATTCAGGATACGATTAATATGTTCTTCATAATGCAAACTACCTCAGAGATTCCAGAAAGCTGCAATTTAAAAATAGCCTCCTAGCTGCATCAGCCTGGCTTTATATTATCAACATTCCTGCAAAGAGGAACAGAGAGGTCGATTCGCAAATTGCCTTACAAAATGAGCTTGACAAAAAAATTCAGCAATGAACTTTAACTTAAACTGAAATGTGCTGCCATGTTGGTCGATAGATACATTTAAAAACTAAAACAGTCCAGTCAATAATGCTACTGAGGAGAAAGAGGAAAGCTGTAATTAAAATGAGTATCAGCAACACTGGGCATCAGCTACTTTTTAAGTGCCATGACATGCAACTCTGCTTTGGTTGACATTAACGAGCTCCAATTAATGATGCATACGTGTTGCTTGCCATTCATCACACAAGATTTTTTTATATAGGCCTTATAAATGTCATAAGACTTACAAAGTACTTCTATGGGAAATCTTTGGACTTGACAGAATGAATTGCCTTTCTCTTCAACAAAAACGCACCCTGGACATTTTGCTAAATATCCTCATTTTGTTTGAATCCCATATGATCATATTTTCCTCCATCGAACACTAATGATTTTTGGGGTGATTTTTCCTGTGAACTGTTCGTTCAGCATTAAACACACTAAAAAGATAATGCCTCTCCTGCTGTTTACTGTCATTTATTAATTATGCCCACTATTAATGCACACTTGGTGAAATGAGCTCTACTATGTAAATTGCCCATTAACCTTCTGGCATCATTTTTACTGTTGCCTTCCATGTACATTTTGATTACTTTTTTGCAGTACCAATGTGAAACCTAAAAATGAAGGTATACAGGTGCATCTCAATAAATTAGAATGACATGGAAAAGTTCATTTTTTCAGTAATTCAACTTAAATATTAAATAAATTCAATGCACACAGACTGAAGTACTTTAAGTCTTTGGTTCTTTTAATTGTGATGATTTTGGCTCACATTTAACAAAAACCCACCAATTCACTATCTCAACAAATTAGAATACTTCATAAGTATTTATAAAAAAAAACATTTTTAGTGAATTGTTGGCCTTCTGGGAAGTATGTTCATTTACTGTATATGTACTCAATACTTGGTAGGGGCTCCTTTTGCTTTAATTACTGCCTCAATTTGGCGTGGCATGGAGGTGATCAGTTTGTGGCACTGCTGAGGTGGTATGGAAGCCCAGGTTTCTTTGACAGTGACCTTCAGCTCATCTGCATTTTTTGGTCTTTTGTTTGTCATTTTCCTCTTGACAATGCAATGTCATCTGCTGGTGTTGGTCCACTGTGTTGTTTGAAAACCAAAGTCACTGCACCCATTTACCAAGAAATTTTGGAACACCTGCCCACACTGCCAAAAGCACCAAAAGTTTGTTAAATGACCATGGTGTTGGTGTGCTTGACTGGCCAGCAAACTCACCAGACCTGAACCCCATAGAGAGTGCTTTTGGCAGTGTGGACAGGTGCCAAATCCTGCTGAAAAATGAAATCAGCATCTTTAAAAAGCTGGTCAGCAGAAGGAAGCATGAAGTTCTCCAAAATTTCTTGGTAAACGAGTGCAGTGACTTTGGTTTTCAAACAACACAATGGACCAACACCAGCACATCACATTGCACCCCAAATCACCACAGACTGTGGAAACTTAACACTGGACTTCAAGCAACTTGGGCTATGAGCTTCTCCACCCTTCCTCCAGACTCTAGGACCTTGGTTTCCAAATGAAATACAAAACTTGCTCTCATCTGAAAAAAGGACTTTGGACCACTGGGCAACAGTCCAGTTCTTCTTCTCCTTAGCCCAGGTAAGACACCTCTGATGTTGTCTGTGGTTCAGGAGTGGCTTAACAAGATGAATATGACAACTGTAGCCAAATTCCTTGACACGTCTGTGTGTGGTGGCTCTTGATGCCTTGACCCCAGCCTCAGTCCATTCCTTGTGAACTTCACCCAAATTCTTGAATCGATTTTGCTTGACAATCGTCATAAGGCTGCGGTTCTCTCGGTTGGTTGTGCATCTTTTTCTTCCACACTTTTTCCTTCCACTCAACTTTCTGTTAACATGCTTGGATACAGCACTCTGTGAACAGCCAGCTTCTTTGGCAACGAATGTTTGTGGCTTACCCTCCTTGTGAAGGGTGTCAATGATTGTCTTCTGGACAACTGTCAGATCAGCAGTCTTCCTCATGATTGTGTAGCCTAGTGAACCAAACTGAAAGATCATTTTGAAGGCTCAGGAAACCTTTGCAGGTGTTTTGAGTTGATTATCTGATTGGCATGTCACCATATTCTAATTTGTTGAGATAGTAATTGGTGGGTTTTTGTTAAATGTGAGCCAAAATCATAACAATTAAAAGAACCAAAGACTTAAACTACTTCAGTCTGTGTGCATTGAATTTATTTAATACACGAGTTTCACAATTTGAGTTGAATTACTGAAATAAGTGAACTTTTCCACGACATTCTAATTTGTTGAGATGCACCTATAGTGAGTTGTCATACAATATAAAAAATACTTTGAGGCTCTAGATAAGCTTTGCGCCAATAACTTTCTCCAAGGTCATCTGCCTGCAATGATAGGTTTTCTGTTAAATGGATTTCAACTGAAAGCTATAGATGGCCTTGAAGACGACAGGCAATCCCTGCAATTGGCTTTCTTCATTCTGAAGATCATCCAGACTGCAGTCTGCAGTAAGTCAATAGTGTCGATAGAGTCAATAGGTGTCTGAATAGTGATGGTAAGCAGTCCGAAAGAAGTTCAGTCTGCCATTAAGAAAACTTAATGCCATTTTTTTTTTTGACACAGGAAGACCAACTAAACATAAACCAAAGCTTAAAGGTGTTAAAACGCATCCTTTAGCAGTAACCATACCAAGAAAAAAGCCCACAAAACCTCTGCAAGCAAGCTAGTCTAGTTTATTAATAGGGAAACTCAAATGACAACTGACAACAATGCTTATTTATGCAGTACTATCTAGTCAGCTATAAACTAAAACAATTTAAACAAGTAGCATCTGAGTTCCATGATATCTACCTTCAGGCTGTGTAGAGCTTATCAATGATCATTTGGAACCCTTTTTTCCAGCTAACAGAGTGATATAAAGGAGATACTGAGCTCCAGCCACTGCTGAGGTTTTAAAACACCGCCTGGCGCCAAGGACCCCTGCCAAAAACACAAACCACCTGCTCTCCCCTTAACTCGGAAACTCATGGAAAACGACAGAAGGAGAAACCAAAAAGACCTAAAAACAAAGCTCAGATCACATGACCAACACAATCAGTGGTTTAAAGGAGGAGTGAAAGAAGTAAATGAAAAAAAAAAAACTTGCACTTGAGTTTCTTGTCATGAGGCTTGAGCTTTATCAATGCAATTATGAAAAGAAGGCCTGAATATGGTCATGCCAGACTCAGACTCAGACAGCACACCCACAGACCACCCACAATCTGTTCCCAACCATCTGATGCATACCGAACACAAAAATGGCAAGAACTGTCTGAAGATTTGCAATTTCATTTTGGATTGCTTTATGCAACTTTTTGGAGATGGAGCGTTCACAAGGTTAACACAATGTGCAAATCTTTGAAACATACTAAGATTTGTTGGCACTAGGAAGCAAACTAAATTTCCACAACTAGAAATGCATAATTGCACACTGTGTTTTCTAAGTTGCATTTTTAAATTAATACCTTTTGATAACAAAGTCAACACAAATGTCCATTTTTTTCTTAAGCCTGGGTGTGAACAGACATTGCTGTGCAGTTATTTGAACTGCAGTTTTGAACACTTTTTTCCTTCCATACCACATCTATTACTGTAGTCTCAACTATTTTAGATAAACCATGAAAGGTACCTAAACAAAAGCAAACCATGGTTTTTCACTTTGTATGTACAGTATAAGTTTAAAAAAAATGCACTAGATTATATGTAAATAGTCCAAACTCTTAAAACTGCAGTATCTCCTGCCATTCAAATTCTACACACATACTATAAAGAAACTTTATTAACAGTCGCGAAGCAAGTTTCAAACCAAATGTAGTACCTACTATACAGTATTCAGTATTCGATTTCAAATGTAGTGACTGGGACATATGCAAAATAAAACCACTACCAATAACGTCCTGTCCTGGGGTGTAACAGGAGGTATTTGGACAGTCCTGCCCCGCTTCTGAAAGAGGCAATGGGAAGCTGGCAGACCCTCACTGCCAAACCCTGACCCATTACATAACGCACTCCCTGTACAGAAACTCTGATTATGACAAGACTGAAAAGAAGAGAGGACAAGCAGGAAACAGTCCTCATCCACCCTCCCCATCCTTCGCTCCTCTGCGTGAGGGGAAAGACTAAAAAGTCTAATTCTACAGCTACAGCTATTTCTCCACTTCGAGCCTCTCTATTTAAATGCAAATAAAGCTGTGTGGCAGCTGAACAGCTTGGACGGAGGTGAGGTGCACAGCCCCCTGGTCCTTCTGGGGCCCTTAACCCGGAGCTCATCCGCTGGGTCTTAAAACTATTTATTCATAAGCAACCAGCTGATCAGAAATGAAGTGTCTCAGACAATTTCTAAAAAATAAATAAATACATAAAAAACTTGTGAGTACTTGATCCATAATATGTCCATCTCCTTTTTTAATCCATATCAAGATGTTGGGTTATAATTTGCTAAATGTATACATTAGGACCGTGAAATTGTCACCATTTCCCGTTTCAACATTTTAATCACCTTTTTTGTCTTCGCTAGGTCATTTTAATTGCTCCTGCAGTGTGACGAATGAATTTTGAAGTACAAATATCCCAAAGTCCCTCAGTTCAAAGGTCATTAAAGCTGTGATGAATAATAATTATAAAAGAAAAATTGTTTTAAAATTGCAGGACATATCAACTTTGCAACAGTATTTTAGGTCAACTACCCACATACAATAAGAATACAATCAAATACAATAAGAATATAATCAAATACTTTAAGAATATATTTTTGTCAGGTATCCTAAAAAAGTTTCTTTTTATTATATTTTATTATACTATACTATTATTATTTATTTTATTATTATTAAATATACAAACATCATTTGAAAATAGATAAGAAATATCATATTAAATCATTTAATTGTAGATAGTAACTATTTAAAAAATAATGATTTTTAGATATTATTAATCAGCCTATAATATGAAACTAAATTAGGTTACAAAATGAAAGTCATTTTTCAAAAATAAATAAATAAATGCATACATACACCAGTTATGTATATATTTTTGTCCAGTGGACATCCTTGCACAAGGCTTTGATTGAATATTAGTTGCTATGGCAATAGTCACTGTCTGCTTGCATTGAGAGTGAATGGGAAGGGCATTCTATGAATCACATAACTGCGGCACTAAGCAGCCCTGCACAAACTATTGAGTGGTGTGTTCGTCTGTGAGTGTGTTTGTGTGTGGTAGGACCATGAATCACTGCCGGCCACTCGGCCTGGACCACATTAACCTGCCATTTACATTCCTGGTGTGTGATGTATGGTCAAATGGAGTCTACAACTAAGCTCTGGAGCAGGTAGACCAATTTACAAGCCTCATATGATGAAAAGAATTTAAAACAAAAGGGAAAGAAAAAAAGACACTCAGGCACAGATGTTTCCCAGTTGTGTTACAATAACAAGCCTATGTGTACTAGTTTGTCTAAAGTTTTTCTTGTATTTCCAAAGCATTCAGCGATCCCCTTTAAATCACTGTCGCCACAGCAATACAATTCAGAGAAACTATCAGTCAGTCTTTGACTACTGTGTCATTTCTCACATTGTTTGAGCATCCTGCCATAACAAATCATACACGTTTCATTAAGAGCAAACTGTCAACTAGCAATTCAACAACATGCATTTTTAACTCCAGAAACAATCTAACACCTGAGGAAATACAACACGGGAAAGTTGTAGGACGAATCTTTCATTTTGTTTCCTTAGTAAAGAGGGTAACAAGCAAGTCACTTAGGTGAAGATAAAACTGTTTCATCAAGTTAAACCTGTTTTTTTAAGTACATACCCCATTTTCTTTCAAACTGAGCTCTTTTGAATGACTAGAACAAAAAGAAGTCTGAGAAAACCTCAGACAAAGAGCTAAACATTAAACAAAAAACTGGTAGAACTTGTTGCATAGAATTTTCCACATACACAAGAAACCAGCTTGATTACATTTCAGAATATCATTTTCTTACATAATTAAATTCCATAATATAGTTGCATGTTGTGCTAGACTAAACTAGACTATAAGGTTTTTAAAAAAGTGTCTTTAATGATGAAAAAATGCAATGGTAAAAAAAAAAAAATAAGAATAAGAATTGGCGACGGTAAGACTAAAAAAACTGTGCTGTGTAAAAACATGAAAAATTTAAATTCTGCAGTATAGTAAACACTATACATGTACAATTATTGTAACATTTTCACTTCTTACTAATTTTATATCTCTGCTTTATAAATCACCCAAAGTAAATTTTTAAAGAGATTTTACAAGGGGCAAAATAGTCAAAACTATCCAAACTGCTCTTTTTTCATTCAATAAAATAGACAGTAACCAGGGACTGTTAACTTGTGCAAATTGGTTCTTTGTGGTCACCAGACACATTAGAACCAATAGCATTTGAAGTCACGAATGCTGGATCTGGCGTGAAGTATCTCAAGGCCCCAATTGTCTGCAAACATGAATGTGATTTTAGGATGAAAGATTTTCAGCAAATACATTCCACACAGAAAGCTCTTATATGACTTCGGAAGACTTGGATTATAGTGTGCGACAGCTATTTTCCTGATGCTTTTTCGCCGCTTTTTGTCCATTTTGGGGCTTAGAAGTCCAAATTACCATCCACTTTCCAAGAACAGCCAGAACCTCGGACATTCTGTCCTATCATCTCTTTGTGAAGAAAGAAAATCATACAGAGTTGGAACAATAGCCTAAAATGATGGGCAAGAATTTTCATTTTGCGTAAATTATTCCTTTGAAGAGCCTTGTCAACACAGTTATTAATATTAATATTGTGTTGGGTCTAAACTTATTTTTCTATAGTGTGATCTTTGGTCTGGATGAGTGAAATCATTTGATTGTCGAATACATGTAAATAGCACATTTAGTGTATTTGCATTTGACCCTCTTCTGTACTGATCTTGACAGCTTGAAAGGCTCCTGTGAATTTCAAAACATTAATTATGCAATTTGCATGTGCATGCGTCAGGGGCGCAATGCTTCTGTTTAATTAAGCAAGGTTCCACATGGAAAACATGCATGAGCAGGGAGAAGGCGGGTTTATGCTAATTTCCTCTCAGCTGCTCATAAGGATTGTTTATCATCTTAACAGGGGATTTCACCGGCATGCATATTATGCTGGTCTTTTGCGCAGTGATTGGTTTGCGATGGTTGGGTCTCTTTAGGGCCGTTTCAGGAAGCTCGTAATGAAATGCAGATTTAAATCACTTCTGTCACAGTGTGAGTTATTGCTACCTGGCTGGATTCATATGCTAGAGACGGAAGTCATCAGGATGATTTGGTGATTACTGTTCTGTTATTCACATGGTGATTTGACTGTGTAGTATGCATTGATGAGGGCTATAATTGGACTGAATATCACATCATGAAAGAACACTGAAATGTGTCGTTAGTATTTGCGGCCCTTGGGGTTACACAGGTTGAAAACTGTTTACACACTCTCATGTGATAAATCTTATTCACTAATCTGGAATAATAAAATAAAAAAATTATAACAATAACTATTTTGACTATATTTTAAAATGCTGTTTATTTCTGTGATGGCAAAGCTTACCATTACCTTCATCAGACATTACTAATATGCAGTCATTCTAATATGCTGATTTGGTGCTCAATTATTACTAGAATGATTTCTAAAGGATCATGTGACACTGAAGACTGGAATAATGCAGTGATCTTTCAAAAGATTCACCCACAGAACCTCTTTCTTTTTTACTCATTCTCTTTTTTGTACTTGATTTTGCTTTACCCTTCATCTTTTCAATCTTCATTCTTACATAATTCATTGTGCCTTCAATTATTCACAATATTTTTAAAAGTTGCTTAGCTGTTCCCAACCTCTTTTTCGTACATTATGTAGGTGAAATGTTCTGTGATGATTATATATGCGGCCCTTCACCAGCTCACGTCTCTGAATTTCCACTTAACATGTTTTACTTCACCACCGTTCTCTAGGGTTTACATCAACAGAGAGGTGCCAGACAGTAGGGCAGTTAGTGTTAATGGCTCCAGAGCTGTTAACAAATGGCACCATCTGAATATGTCACTATTGTTTCGCATTTAGTTTTATTAGTGAAAATGGTGATTTGAAAGTGGATATATGGAAATTTATAGTCTTGTTTGCCCCAAACACTTTACTGATTGTTACAAAGAAATATAACATAAACTAGTTGACCACATCAAGACTATATTGCTATTGTTTTTTATCCATTCAATCTACTATGGCAAAGGGTCGCCACTAGCAAACAGAGCTCCAACATGGGTCTGTGTCATGGGAGTCCATCTGGCATTAACAAGCCACTCTGTGTCATTCGTAGCTTGCTGCTCAAAAGGCTAATGATTGAAGATAAAGCTCATTACTATTCCAGACTACATCTCCCTTGTGTAACCACCAGATCTGGATTTGACAAAGACTGACTATGGTCTGTGACCCTCTGAATTTAAAGATCACTAAACTACATGCGTTACCAAAACCAAATACAGCACCAAACCAATACCTGGAACAAAATGAAATGCTTCATAAAAATAATCTATAAAATGGAACATTTTGTGGATAATAATAATAATAGTAATGTATTATAAAATACAGTATAATATATTTAAAAAATGTTTATTAAATATAAACAATTATTTAATAAAAATATGTCAAATGTATTAAATTATATTGATTAATAATAACTATCATTATTATTACCCCCATCATCATTACTATTAAATTAAAATTCCTTACTACAACTAATGTTAGCAAGTCCAGCTGGATTTATATATATATTCTGGTATTTTCTAAATTCTTTGGTACAATTTATTTTCAGATGGGGAAAGGCTGGTCCACATTTTAATGTTAATGGCATTTGTTCAAAAAGAGAGTGGCAGTATTATATAGATCACAACAGTTATGTAAATCCAAAGTATAGGACGGGCCCCTCTGTGCTTTAGAGCCATGTGGCCTTCTCAAACACTGAGGGGCAAGACTCTCTTTTAACAAAAGCTACTCAAGCGAGAATCACATCAGAGACGTTTAGTGTGAAGGGTTCCTTGAGTAGAGGAACAGACTTTGTAAATCCCACCAGATTCAGTGTGCATCACATTACACTTAATCCCAGCAATTCAGGACGGCCAGTTTTAAATGCTGAATATTAATAAAGCAAACTGGGAGAAATTACCAAACCCCGCTCTGCTGCATAAGCAAACTCATTTTAAATGGATGCGACTGGTAAAGTGTTTGTACTATTAACCATTAATAATTAATGACTATTCTCAGTTATTATTCACCCTTTCACTGGGGTTTACAAATAATCCAGGCATTCGTTTCAGTGGCCAGAGTTCTTTGAACCTTCACCGTCATTGTCAAGTAGCCAATCAATGAACTGCTTCTGCAACGCCCCATCAGACAAAACCTAGCTAGTTTCTAAACACTAAAAAGCTCAGTCTGACAAACAACAAATATGCACTACAGACATTAAAATGCTTTTTGAATGGACACATTTAGTCAAAACACCAACTGTCATTCAAGTCCATTGAGGGGGAAAGTATCTTGTAAACAGCGGGGTACAATATATAACATCTGTGCATCTTGTTCACAACAACAGACCACCAACTAAAACACCCTCACTTGATCACTAGAATACTTGTCTTTACATACATAGTGATTATATATAGATCTTTGTTTATTTCCCCTCAATACAAGATCTGCCAAGAAAGGTCCAGTAAACTGTAAACAAAGGAGAAGAATTAACCAAGCTCGCTGGTCGCCTTGAAGTTCCAACCATCTGTGCAGAGAGCGTGACACTACAATACACCATTCTACCCAGCAACAAAAACCCTCACCCAAGCTTCTCGTTTCCACCAAAGCACAATATGTGTGCACAAACACTTAATGTGCAGACCATTAAAATAGCTGGAATTTATGTGCAACAGTGCATGAGTCACTGCAATAAAACACATTTGAATATATCAAACCATTCCTGTGGCTGCACGACACCTTGTGTCAACAGAATCAAAGTTACTAATGTTGTTATTGTTGGACACATTTTTGACATGAGGAAGGGACAGATGGCTACAAAGCAGCAAGGACATCCCACCCAACTATTGCACAATGCAACTTCAGCCAAACAAACACAAAATCAAAGACTGGGGCAAGAACTGGCAGCAAGAAGCCAGAATGAGATGCAATCAGGTTTTGATGCACAAATACCAAACCATTATATGGATGTTATTGCGGTCCTATTTATGAGACACAAGGATCTATGCCAACTGCTACTAGTAACATTACTTATCTCATCACGTATTACATATCTCATTACTAAGCACCAGTCAGAATGGCTACTTTAGAGTAAAATCGAAAATGCTACAAATGAAATTCACACTTTCTAACATGTGCTAGTGTGTAATAAATAAGTACTAGCAAAGTAAATACTGCTAACTACTGGGGTAGTTAGTAGCTAATAAAAATCCAATACACTAATACTAAAAGAATAGTTAGTAGCACGATTGACAACACAACTACTGGAACAATATACAGTACTAGTTGGAAGTGAATAGTTGATGTCAGAACCAAAGATCCAAAAATGTGTTACCAGTAGCCTAACAATAGACTAGTTACACATCACTGTTGGAATAGTTAGGCTATGTCTAGTAGCTAGCTAAAGAATAAGTAGTAGTATGCAATGAAGAAAGTAGCCTACTAACTGTGGCAACTAGCATCTAATAAATAAGGAATCGTTTAATAAATATTTACTAGTGAAATTAAAAACATGGATGAGTACTGGAGACATAAAATAGCTACTAATTTTAATGAATAAACGTTACAGCGACTTAATGTTGCACACAATCGTGCAAAACAAAGTGATCTTTTTTTTATTTAGAGAAGCAGGTTATGGATCGGGTGGATATAAACATCTAAATATCACTCCACAGGCCAAGTGAAATGATGTTCATGTAAACTCCTCAGATCTATGCATTAAAAAGCAAGCATACAAACCTTTCACTTGCGTTTCATACTCCGCAATGATCTCCTTGTCCTTCTTGATTTTCGTCTGAGATGACATTTTTCTTGAGGTATAAATGTAGAATCCAGTGATATGTTGAGCCTTGCGCGCGAGCTCCCGACTCTCACAGTTTACAGCTTTCCCCCCCCCTTCTTCCTCACCAGTACCTATCAGAAGTGTCCTTCAATTTACATCTGCTGGTAATCCTGATACTTTCCCCTTCGGAAAGAAGCAGCACAAGGGCAGCTGGAAGCACCCCGGGCACACCTGCGCTTTCTCAGATCCGATCCCTCGCGTTCAGAAGAGCTGCTGGGCTCGGGGAGAGGCTGCTCCTCCTTGCTCAAGATCTGCCATCTGAAGTGACTGAAGAAAATACAATTCCTGCCTACAAGAAGAGGTTTCGGTATGAACGATGCGGCGTTGCGTCTGTGCCCATGCCGTTTATGTGGTCCTCAGGTCCGCGTGCTCTGGAAGGAAGAGTTGGGAGATGGCATAATCTGAGCTCGATTGGGCTCCGTTGCATTAGAATCTCAGCGGCAAAAGCAAAGAACAGAATAGCGCCCGAGCGTCGTATGAGACTCCTCCTATTGTCGAATTCACTCCCTCAACCAATCCAATCAGTTCCATATGCACCCCTCCCAGGGCACACACACACACAAACACACTCTCTCTCACACAGGGCGTTTCGTTTACACATCCATTCTTTAAAGCCAATGTGTTTAGCTCAAGGTATCATTTTCCTCAGAGGTATCAATGTGTTTGTTTTTTGTCCCATTTCTCATAGCTATTAAATAAAATATGCTATAGCCTACAAACAATAGATTACATAAGGCTGTGGAGACCCAGACCAACACTTGACACAATTACCTTATAGTACACATGCATCACTGCCACAAATATCATTACTGCAAAATAAACCATGTCAGGGTGATCAAAGTGATCTTGTAGGCTATAAGCCTGAAGGAGGTTTATTTTGCAATAACTAAGCAGACTGCTTACCAAACAAATAAATACATGGACATAACAATGATTTGAGTTATTACATTAAATATATGTAACATTTTACTATGTGAGAGGAATGAAGAACACTAAACTCAACCCGTTGAGGTTTATTTTAAAAATTGACCTGCTAACTGTACTTTATTCTACCGTTAGTAAGAAAAATGCCACGGAGAGATGTAACGTGACCAAAACCATACAGGAAACATTGCTGGATGGTGGTCATTCAGAAATGTCATTTGAATACTGCAGCTGACCAATCAAAATGCATGATAATGAGATGAATCACAAAAATACACACACAAATGAAAGGAAGAGATATTAGTCAGTCTCTAGGTCACTATCACTACATAACATTGCATTGTCAGTTTAGTCAGGAACATGGTTAACCTGGAAAACTGGGAATGGAGGCTCAAACCACGTTTCTAAACCATGTCACTCACACACACATTCATCCCTGTCCTGTAAATCATGAGGAAAATGTCTAAAACCAAGGATGAATAACTGATGGTTGTATACAATCTTGTTTCAAAGAAAATAAGAAACAGCACAGATGTTCAATTCACACTCAAGATTTTTTTTATTCTGTGGGTGTTTCATAATTAGTTTGATTTGCATAATATGGCAGGATGTGTTAAAGTGTGTATTAATTTAACATCTAATTTGTTTTGCATCTAAAACCTTGAGTGCTCAAGATGAATTTAGGCTGTCCAAAACAAATGAGCATGTGACACGAGCTCTGTTCATTCAGGTGTCAGAGATGTTCAAAGATTTGATATTCTGAGAACTGAGAAGGTGGCCTGACAGTTCCTGTCAGCGAGGTGTTTAAACCTGCGGTTTTAGAGACCCACATCATAGCTCTGTCATTGTGTCATTTTATCTGCAATCTTGCAGTGCAGAAGAAAAGCTCTTAGTGAAATGGTTCGTGGTCTGAGTGACACTGCAAAACACCATAAGATGTGAGATTAGAATTCAATGACAAAATCAATAGCTAAATGGGCATCCGAGCTATCCTATACATTAACACAGCATTCTCCGAAAAAACACATGGTGAGAAATACATAGGACCTATATCTCACCTACTATGGTGTCATTTCTTTCACAAACAGCAGTGTCTGCAGTGTACTGCATTACTTTGTGGTATATTTATAGATGTGGGTTGTGCATATGCATATCACTACCATACTGTTAACACTGTCACTGATCTATTCCACACAAGCAAAAAACTTTATAGAGTTTCTGTAACCAACCAGCACAAGCTTCTTGAGCAGTGTTTAATATACAAGACTTGACCTTTTCAAAGCGCACTTTCACAAGCTTACCTCAGGAATTTATAATGGGATATGCAAACAGAGGGGTGAAAGGATTACATTTCTGATGTGAAAACTGAATTTTTATGATTATGATATCCAGTCTTCAGTTGGACTTAATTATTTATCTTTGAATGATTCATAATCAATGCCACCATACGTTTGGTCACAAGTTTGTTTTTTGAAGTACCAAGGAAGCCAAGTAATCGCAAACAGGGCTTTGAAACATCCAGAACTGAATAGTAAATGCCTTTTAAATTCTAAATCAGTTTCTGATTGTTAGATTCAGTTAGACTGATAGATAACTAGAATGGCAGACAGGTAGATTGAACGAACAATAGATAGAATAAACGATAGATAGCTAGAATTAGAAAGACAGAAAGAAAGACAGATGATAGTTACATAGACAAAGAACAAATTATAGAATGATAGAATGAACAATAGATATCTAGAACATAGACAAAAAGAAAGACAGAAATATAGATATATAATATACAACAGACAGACCAGCAGACAGACAGATACAACAAACAATGCTAGAACGATACACAGAACAAATGGCAGATTGCTAAAACGACAAACAGGTAGACTGAATGAATGATATACAGATCAAACAATATATTTACAGACAGAACGAATGAGAGATAGCTAAAACAACTGACGGGTAGACTGAACAGTAAACAGAATGAACAAACGTTAGAACGATAGATAGATAGATAGATAGATAGATAGATAGATAGATAGATAGATAGATAGATAGATAGATAGATAGATAGATAGATAGATAGATAGATAGATAGATAGATAGATAGATAGATAGATAGAACGATAGAACGATAGATAGAACGATAGATAGATAGATAGATAGATAGATAGATAGATAGATAGATAGATAGATAGATAGATAGATAGATAGATAGATAGATAGATAGATAGACAGAACGATAGATAGATAGATAGATAGATAGATAGATAGATAGATAGATAGATAGATAGATAGATAGATAGATAGATAGATAGATAGATAGATAGATAGATAGATAGATAGAATGATAAATAGAATGACAGAATGATAGATAGAACGATAGATAGAACGATAGATAGATAGAACGATAGATAGATAGATAGATAGATAGATAGATAGATAGATAGATAGATAGATAGATAGATAGATAGATAGATAGATAGATAGATAGATAGATAGATAGATAGATAGATAGAATGATAAAATGATAGATAGATAGATAGATAGATAGATAGATAGAATGATAAATAGAATGACAGAATGATAGATAGAACGATAGATAGAACGATAGAACGATAGAACGATAGAACGATAGATAGATAGATAGATAGATAGATAGATAGATAGATAGATAGATAAATAGAATGATAGATAGAACGATAGATAGAACGATAGAACGATAGAACGATAGATAGATAGATAGATAGATAGATAGATAGATAGATAGATAGATAGATAGATAGATAGATAGATAGATAGATAGATAGATAGATAGATAGATAGATAGATAGATAGATAGATAGATAGATAGATAGATAGATAGATAGATAGAATGATAAATAGAATGACAGAATGATAGATAGAACGATAGATAGATAGATAGATAGAATGATAAAATGATAGATAGATAGATAGATAGATAGATAGATAGATAGATAGATAGATAGATAGATAGATAGATAGATAGATAGATAGATAGATAGATAGATAGATAGATAGATGATAGATAGAATGATAAATAGAATGACAGAATGATAGATAGAACGATAGAACGATAGATAGATAGAACGATAGATAGATAGATAGATAGATAGATAGATAGATAGATAGATAGATAGATAGATAGATAGATAGATAGATAGATAGATAGATAGATAGATAGATAGATAGATAGAGAAAAACAGGTTGGTGCCAATTTAATTCAGATTCTTTCTCATGAATTCAAAGGAAAGCAATTCTTAAATTCTGAATTTCATTCATTTAGCAAAGTGAAGGAGGCTGTTCTTTTTCATAGAACATCATCGGCTATATTGGGGCAATGAAGATGCCTACAGGGGCACAAGAATGTATTGTACCATTTTTTGTTGTTGTTTTTTTCATGCCAAAAAATTCGCAAGCAATTTACCAAGCTCTGCACCCCTCCTCTCGCTTCTTCACTTCTAGGCATCTCAGGGGGCAGCAGCCTGGGAAACTATGACTTCAGTGTTTTTGAGGGACAAAGCAGCATTGTGAGGTTCTTCTCAGTATTTCAGCTTGAAGAATTACAGAGAGAGAAAGAGAGCTTCCTCCGGGAGGCTCAAAACACCAGAATGAGTCACTGCTGAGAATATATGTGCCATAGAGGACACTGTCTGGACCGCTGCCAGGGTATTAGACCACTGAAGATGAATGAAATTTGGACAGGTTGAGAAGCTGGAAAAATGTTTGTATGTACAGTTTTATGTTTTCTTTCGATTACATGACTAGTATCTGATGCTACATATTTATCTTACAGAAATTAGAGGATTAAGATGAAATCTTACCTTCAGCTGCTCATAATCAGTGCAACACATACTCAGTGAAACAAGACAAAATCCTACAGAAATATTGCTATATATAATCACAGCTACAACCAAAATATAATACCAAGAGCAGGTTAGAAATCCTAAATATGTCCTGCATATACTTCCCATTCTTTTATCATCCACATCTGGCACTCAGCTGCAGTGGGCTATTCCCTATCATAAATGAATCCAGGTTAGATTATTTCTGTCATATTTGCAATAGAAAAAAATATTATGCAGTTTAAAATCAGTTTAACATTCTGGCATTGACATAAATGTAAATAATGATGTAAAAGAACTAACATGATCTTTTCCTTTTGGTGTTTTGCCACTTGTTTTATTAGGAGGAGACAGTTTAAAGAATGGGGAAATGGCATCTGGAAATGTCTTTGGCCAATTTCGGACTGTCATTTTTCAAACTCCAACTCTTCCTTTCTAAAGCTCTAGAAAAAAAACAAGAATAATAAAAGAATGGGTTAGGTCATTTGTTTTAAATATAATACCATTTTTATATTCAAGCAATATTGTGTTTACATTACATGTGAAACATTTTCTACTCACAAGACCCTATCAGGATACTGCACTGTGCATTTTATCTAGATGTAGTTAGTCTAGCATAGATCGTGTGACAGATAGAAGAAAAATGAGAAAGTAAAACAGCACAAGAGGAAGATTGATAGATAGAATGAGAGATGTGTTGGAGGCGGTTGGTGATGCCCACAGTATCAGATATGGCATATATTCGAACTAATATGCCACAATCAACACAGTATGTTTACAAGATTTTACAAAATGTTTATATACGAAAATGTATTTTTTGGACTGTCAAAGTTAACAGCTGCCAACAGCTCTGGAACAATACCTTGCCAATAAATTTACACTGAATTGGATTTATTAAATTACATTTACAGTACTGTAACATGGGTTGAAAAAACCAAAATCAGTATTTTTATTTGCATAATATTTAATATGTTGCCTTGGCTTGGCTTCAGTACAGTAACAATATAAAAATAAAAACAATTATTTAATTTTTGCAAACAACATATCTTTATAATACCATGCTTTTTCTCATAAATGGGTCTTTAATGCATTAAAAATAACTACCTTTATATTTTAGAAAGGGGGTCTCTCGCAAGAAAATCATCGGGACCCTTGGCATCAAAAACCTTAAAAATACTTTAAAATACTTTGCACTCTCCACAGTGGTTAAGGTTATGATTAACTTCATGATGATCACTTAGGTCTGACAAACAGTAGCATTTGTGGTAGTTTCTTTAAATTGTTAACTGCCTGAGTTTAACTGTAGAGTATCACAGGCCATGAAACCAGTGCAGTCTTACTTTTCCTGGCAGGCATTATCAGTTTCCCTTAATTACACAGACGCTGTGAGCTATTATCACAGATCTGCTTCAAGAACAAACAAAAAAAGTGTCTAAAAAGCTACATGTTTCTGTTTTTTTTCTCACGATTTCTTTTTCTTTTAATACTTTGAAACATTTCCTTCCTTTGATATTGTATTTTAACCCCATTTATGTTCTTCTGTCCTCTTTAATTCACTTCTACACTTCTCTAAATCTCATTTTTATTGTCTCATGCCTGAGACAATGAAACAATGTTTCGGGGGAAACACAGGACTTACAGTTTAAATCATGTGTAGTGCTGCTCACAAATAGACTGAGGCTACACTCACTGCAACCCCTGCAGCACACAATAACAATCAGTCCCATCTGGCTGACAGCACCAGACCTCCATCCCCCAATCTCTCCTCACGTGATCTCTGCGGCTCTCTTCTCGAACTCAAGACTGCAGACAACAAGTCCTTTCAAAACTTCTGTCTTTGAAGTTTGTGTTGTCACAATACTGGAAAATTAGCATGAACTAAAATTTGAGCTCTGAGATGTACATAAAAGTTTACCAATAGCCAAATAAGATAGAAGGTGTTATCTGGAAGTTATTATGAAAGTAAGTGAAATTAATCAGGCACATTTGGGGCATAGATGTGTCACAAAGTTTCAAGTAATTCAAAAAACATGTTATTCCATAAGTATTTTAATTTTTTTATTTTTTTTTGTCATATTACACAAAAAATCGAGGGGGGATTTAGACCTGTTGTACCCGAAGTAAGAATTCATGGACTCTAAGTGGTTTTCAGTTTGAGTTAAATTAAGTTTATTATATGATATGTAATTAAAACCTAATATTTAGCACCTTTAAAAGTGAATTAATGCACTTGCGCTCTCTAGTGGTCATTTCAGATCACACAGTTGGGGGTAAAGCGTAAAATTATATTCAGTTTAACACATTTCATTACAGAGTGTAGCATAAACATAATAGACAAAACACAGCGTTTCCATTGAAAAGGTTTGTCCCTTTCGTTTGGTTGCCGCATTATTCTATTATGGCTTTTATTTTGAAATCTGTAAAAGCATCGACGCGCACTAGTGACAGGAAGTCCGCTTCATATACACGAATCGGTTCATTTGAACAGTTCATTTCAAGAAATGATTCATGTATACTTTTACGTCATTGCAGTAGAACCTGGCATCCATTCCAATCATGTCGTTTTTAGCGACATAATGTTGTTCATTAAAGTATTTTTTCGCCCCATCAAACAAATATTGGTAGTCTGTGCTTCAAATGCACTTACTATCAGCTCACTACGAAACGGACAGGTCTGAGCGTTCTCGGGATAGTGAATTAGTCAGTGTGCCTTATTTCATAAATTAGCCTGCAAGTTTCCTTTGCCTATTAGATCTTAATCTTAATAAAGCAAGATGTCCTGTGGAATTTATGGAATATTATCATATAAAACGTGACTTAACATTGCTGCACTAGATGTGAAGGGGAAGGAGATTTATGCGTGCTTCAAATGTGTCGACCAAAAAAGCACCTGTTTATTGTAGATCCTAACTCTTCTAGAAGCCTATATTTTCCTCTTCGTTTTTTGTCTCGTCGTTGAGAATTGGCGACTTTAGCGATAACCGCTTTCCAGGTCACGGGATGAAACAGTATGTAAACTGAAAAGCATCAATTTAATTAGTAATGAGTGAAACAAGGCCGCTCCGGTTTATAAATGAATCATTCAAAACAATCATTTTGTCAACTCGTTGAACTGATTCAAATGATCCGATTCGGACATTCGGTGCACATGGCATCTCATGTTACTTGGATCAAAAGGCTAAAACATGATGCAAGTTACATAATTTCTTCAGACTGTTATTCCACGAATGTTATAGCAGCTCAACGTTTATTATTAGCTTACAGTACAGAACGATAATGTTCAAGACAATTTGGTTTCTCAATCGATTAATGCACAGACACAGTGGAGCCTCAAAACACAGAGTAAGTGACTAATCTCTTATGTATTTAAATTGGTCACTCTAATCAAATAAGCAAAAACTGTGAGACATTTGTATGACTACGGCACTGGCAATGTGCGTGTTTTAATTTTTGGTTTGTTTTTTGATGCGCTGTTGTTGGTTGTATTTCAGAGTGTTGTGAGGCTGTGGTCAAGCGCAGCAGAGGGCGCTGTTGCTCCTCCAGCAGACTGCAGTATCACAGCAGAGCAGGCGATCAGACTGTGGGCTCAACACTTCACACTGCACGGCATTTCAGAGCCTGTTCTCTCAAGCCAGTACATCATATCTCATGTACTAGGCGAAAAAACTGTGAGTTTCTGTCTCATCAAGTTTTGATATAATGTAAAAGTTCCATAAGACATATATATATATATATATATATATATATATATATATATATATATATATATATAATAGAGAGAGAGATACACATATGATGATTTTATTTTGTTTTGATACCAATACAGCTAAAAATCTGCAGGCGTTTAGTGTGTGTAAAATAATAATTTATTAGAATTAAAAAAAAAATTCACTCCCATTCCTTCCTCTTTACAAAATCAAAGGAATACCTGTTTCCCTTTCCATGACACTTTTTCCTTGTCTTTGTTGAAAGCTGGAATGTGTGCAGAGGAAAAGGCTGAGAGACTCCCTGACTGACAGGGAGAGAGAAAGAGTGTGGGAATTATGCTCCAAACGCCTCACAAGGTACTACATTTCACTACAACTTTACTGAGTTTTTAATGATTAAGACCCTGTGCACACATGTGAAGGCCTTCACAGAACTTCATTAAACTTATTTTGAATTTAGTTCTTTTAAACTGTTATTTGTTATTCATTTACTCTCTTTAGATTATCACTAAACCATTTCCGAGGACTTTTAACTTCCACCCACTGATCATGTCGTATTTATGTCTACTGAAGGACAAAACTAGTTTTCAACCGATATGTAACTATTGCATGTATGCAAATAATAAAATGAAAAAAGAAATGCAAACAAAATTGGTAACAGTTTACAATAAGGCCACATTAGTTAAGGTTAGTTTCTGTGTGAAATAGCAATAAACAATTATTTAGTTACAGTATTTAAAAATACAGCTGTTGGTTCAAGTTAGCTTAAATAATATTAACAGATGCATCTTGATTTTAATAATGCGTTATTACATGTTGAAATTAACATTACCTAAAATTAAGAAATGCTTTAGAAGTGTTTTATTTTTTATTTTATTTTTCATTTTTAGTTCATTTTAACTGATGTAGATAACTAATGTTAGCAAATACAAGATTGTAACCACAAAGATTGTATAAATTAAGTTAAGAAACAATGAGATGTAAACAAAATTGAACAAATAAATTTACATATTTAATACAATATTTCCTAAAATTCACAAAACAAAATAAAATGTTTGCTATCTCACTCTAGATTTGGGACTGATATAATGTAGTTAAAAGTAATTTAGCTGATTCATGAAAAAGACCAGAAACACCAGAAGATAGATCGCCTATTGACCTTTGTCGATGTGTGTGTTTTTTTTTTTTTTTTTAGGATGCCTGTACAGTATGTGATTGAGGAATGGGACTTCAGAGACCTGACCCTGAAGATGAAGCCTCCTGTGTTCATACCTCGTCCTGAAACAGAGGTGAAAAACTTCAGTGACCTAGTTAGCACGTGTCCGAATTTTGCAACAAACTGAGAGTGGACTTCAAATGGACGTGACTTATGGATAAACACTGACTGTGTGTTTGAAAACATTTATTTCCATTTGGACCTGCTGGTTTGTGTGCATGTAGGAGCTGGTTAGTCTGGTTCTCGAGGACCTCCGGTTGATACGGGAGGAATCGCACATGACTGATTTACGATGTCTGGAGGTGGGCTGTGGATCTGGAGCCATCTCTCTTAGTTTACTACACAGCATTCCACAGGTTTGCACTCAGTGTCTTTTTTTTCTCTAATTATTTATCTTGCTCTTCCGAGTAATGTAGCATGTTATCTGTAACATCTGTACCCATGATTCTTTAAGCTCAGGGTATTTGCTTTGGATCAAAGCCAGACAGCAGTATGTCTTACAACGGAAAATGCAAACAGGTGACCACCAGCACCTTTGACTATATAAAGCTTCTATATTTGGATCTTTATTACTTGATGATTTATTATTTTGACTCTTCCATATGTGTCATTATCCTCTTTTGTTTGTTCCAGACTGGGTCTGCAGGACAGACTAGATGTTCACCATTTAGATGTGATTAAGGGTAAGAGTGATTCAAATGACAGAGAAAATCCCACTCAGAAATGACTAGTCATAACAGTTCATTATTATTGTGAGACTGACTTCCTGCGAAAGTGGCTATTTTTGGTCAGCGCACTACGGTGCCCGCGAAGTGACATGGTCGGTTCACTTAGTTTTGTCGTGGCCTCGACATCATAACTCGTGGGAACGTAATAATATGTCGTGGCCTCGAGATGCTATGTTGAGGGAACGACATCCATTTCTCGTGGCCACGACTTCTTTTGTTGAGGAAACGACATATTTTTATTGTGGCCACGAGTTCAATGCGTAAACAAACCTGCTATAGTCACCATAGCAACTCATGATTATCAGAGATGGATTCACTAATATTTTATTTAGAATTAAGAAATTATTATATTATTTATTATAGAAATTACTTTTTAAAATTATTAATAGACCATAAATACTATATAGTGTTTCAATGAAGAATTAATCATTCATGTAATTTCATTTGTAAATGAAAACACAAATGCTCATTTATCATCACACACGGGCATAAATACAATCATAATGACAATTATGCCAATAAAGTTTTGACAAGCGTTCACAGTATTTGCAAAATATAGTATAATTACATAAAACGTTAAACTAGGTAAAGCGATACACAAATTGAAAGGGGAAATAAGCATATATAACAAATATATAAAAATATAACCCTATAAGTTAATGTAATGTAGTAATAGTAATAATAATAATAGCCTATACAAATATTAAATTAAATGTCTAATGTTTTATGATAATATCTGATAATCCCGGGTTGCTATGGTGACTATAACAGGTTTGTTTACGCATTGAACTCATGGCCACAATAAAAATATGTCGTTCCCTCAACATAAGTCGTGGCCACGAGAAATGGATGCTGTTCCCTCAAAATAGCATCTCGAGGCCACGACATATTATTACGTTCCCACGAGTTATGATGTCGAGGCCACGACAAAACTAAGTGAACCGACCATGTCACTTCGCGGGCACCGTAGTGCGCTGACCAAAAATAGCCACTTTCGCAGGAAGTGCGGGATGGATGTCGTTACCTCGACAAAATGACAAAGCTAAGTGAGCTGACCATGTCACCTCGCGGGCACCGTAGCACACAACAAACATCATTTCTGATCAACTTGCCTATTTTACGTCACTGACTGTTATCTGGTGATTAATTTTTAACAGCTTTTAACATACAAATGTCCCAAGAACATGTTATTGCAAACATATCAGTAACATAATACACATAATATGAATATAAATATAACTATGTATTTAAATTTGTAATATAAGTAATATAACATTATATATTAACAAGTAATAAAATACACACATATATATAATTCAGCTGTGATTATTCGCATGATAATAATGTGTAATTATAAAAATCGAGGCCTCAGGCTCATATTTTTGCTTTCACATGGACGGTTGTGACTCTAAACCGAAAATAACATGATATTTTGGTCACTACATTGAGTATTTCCTTTAATAATGGTTATAAAATGGTTCTCAGGAATAAGCAATCAAGATCTATTACCTACGTAATCGTCATTAAATTGAATTTTTATGAGGAGAACCTTGAAATGTAATTTTTAAGATCCAAATGATAATGAATTTAGATGGAACACAAACCCCAAAGTATATCGCTAAACTGTTCAATCATCTGGATTCAGGTAGCCTTTCTAAGTAGAATGTGCTGTTTGTGTGTTCGTCTTGATCGTGAACCTAGCCTGATTTGAATAAATGAAGGTTAAGGTTCATTTGACAGAATGGAAATATTTCTTAGGGAAAGTGTCTTTTTCTCTCTTTTTCTCTTTAAGAAATGCCATAGGGAGATGGCAGGTCAAGACTAAATGTTTGTTGCATGTGTAATTTTGATTCTTTGCTGGTTTCTGTTTAGTATATAGAGAGGAACTGCAGCATGAGGGAGTGACTGGCATCTTTGATTGTCCCATTTCCTTGGTTTTCTCTCTGTTTGTTATGACTGGCCGAAGTGAAAAGCGCATTAGTCACAAGCAGACCTGCACGTAATCCACAGCTCTGAATTCCACAGTAAGCTCCACGGATTCTGTAAAACTTGAATGTCAGTCATTCAAAACACATCCCACGCTCCTTGTATGTTTATTTACTAAATACTGTGGCTAAATTTCATCATGCTTTCAGATGCCAGTAATAAGCTCCGTTGTCCATATTCCAATACATGCCACAAAATTTCCACCCACAATCTGTGAAGAAACTAAAAAGAGTTCAAACATTCATTGTGGGCCTTATCATAACATTCATAATTGATTTAGCATTAGCGTGACTTGGTAGATAATCGAGACGGTTCAGCCCAAATCCTAGAAGGGCCTCTAAGGTAGTGACATGGAAATGTTCTGCTAATTCCAGGGATTTATCAGGCTTTTCCTGTTAAAGCTTGTGCCTCTCTTCCCACTAGATGGCATTAAAAACAGCCCGCCTGAATGCTATATATCAGATTTTTAACTCTCTGTGGCCTACCCACATTACTATTATTAGATTCTGAGATGAACTTGTTTGCTTTCTAAACGCTGCACTTCACTGACCACATAAATGCAGGTACTTCTGCAGAAATGTTAGTTAAAAAGTAAGTGTTGTTTTGGGTAACAAGAGTTGTTTATTGAGCTAGCAGGCATAAATGGAGGCTTTTCAGGAGATTCATGGATCATTGACACTAATATATGTTTTGACAACCAATTGTATACGTCATATACTGTACGTGTGAGTACAGTATACATGCATGAGAAAATCAAATACTATCTTACTACTGTATGTACATATAAATAGCACCTGATACAGTTTAAACTATATATATATATATATATATATATATATATATATATATATATATTAATCGTGATTAATCCCACTTAATATTAAAGTTTTTAATTATACTTTTATATTGCAATAATTTCACATTCAATCTTCAAATTAATTTTTAATTTAATTAATTAAATTTTAATTTTAATAAAATTAATTAATTTTTTTTAAAAATTAATCTTCAAAATAATTAATGTAGACAGCATAAAGTATATTTTTTTAATATTTGTTTAATGCCATCTTTTTTTATGACTGAAGGCAAGTATCAAGTACCAACTGATGTCTCTATGAATTAAATTTCTTTCCTAATATTTAACCATTGACTATAGCCATTCAACATTACAGTATAATTAAGAGCTATCAATTTAACATTTATTACATTTTATAATAACTTTTAATTTAAGTAATCTTAAAACAATCTTCAATAAATGTCATATTGTCATACCTGTGCCCTTCAGCAAGAAAATATAGCCTAATTTAATAAAGTTATCAAACATTAAATTCTAAATTTAACTGAGATAAAGCTTAAAACCACATAAGTTATTGATTTCCTCTTCTTTTTTTTCTTTTTTTTTGGTCTCAGATTTACATCACAGCAGCTGGTTAAGTAACCTAGGATATTTTGGCTGCTACTTTAAAAACTGCCGCTGCTGAACTTGACTGCTACTGCACGGATCTGATCCTACTTTAAATGTGACTCATAAATAATAAATACTTATATGCACAGTTTTAAGGCAGCTTTAATCGTCTTGTTTGTAACTTCATGGCTTAATTGACAATATAACTACACATTGCATACTCGTAGTTTCATTTGGGTTTGAATATGATTATGAAACAGCGCTTTAATATAGCCTAGAAAGCACGCGCCGGCCTGTATAACGGCTGACGGGAGAGGAAGATTGGTTTATATTGACATATGGCCTGCCAACATCTCATCTGAGCGCAGTTCACTGATGTTCTACTGAAGCTCCTCGTCTCCTGTACCGTTTCCGCGCCAGTGTTGCCAACTAATTTTCAGGGGAAGTTGCTAAAGGAAGGTCGATTTGTTGCTAAATGAAGTTGAGATGTCATTGCGCGATGACATCGTGTAATTACGACGCAAAAATGTGTCACCACAGCAAAAAAAAAAAAAAAAGTTATATATGTTAATTTAGATTTGTTTGTAAAATAATATAAATGCCTAATATAATATTAAAATATAAATAACTGTATTTTTAAATACAACACTGAATTATTGAACCGTTAAATGTTTATTTATTTTATTAGCTTGTGAACTTTTAAAACTACACATTCTGAACAGTTATAGTTTTAAGCAGTGTATTAGTAGTTAGTTAATGCGCTACAATCTAAGAAAAGTCTGCAAAAATAGGGCACAATCTACTATGTTAATATTAAGGATTTTTTTTTACCTGCATTTTTAATTACGCATTGTATTTTGTGTTACAGGGTTACAACGGATAATGGATAACGCATAATGTCCTGAAAAATTACTAGTACCTTTTACATTTTTCTAGATATTTTTCTTACAATGTGCTAACTGATCAACAATCGCAGGTACAAGCTAAGGTGTATCATAAATGAACAATTATTATTATCAAATTGAACAATTGCAAATAGCAACTAACTTAATTCATGTGATGTGTGTAATGCTATGCATCTTTGGTTTACTCATTTTGTGTTATTTAGATGGAAATTGTGTGCCTTTTTATCGTTTGAGGTTTTATCAAAGTTGCTAAAAAATTGCCAAATAAATGTTAAAAATAGCTACATTTGTTGCTAGGTGCTTTTGGAAGAAAAAGTTGCTAGGGTAGTGTGAAAAGTTGCTAAATTTAGCAACAAAATTGCTACGTTGGCAACAGTAAATCCGCGCTCGTTGGCGCTGAAGTGAAGTTGGAGCGCGCGTCTGAAAGGTCTCCCGTTTGATGTGTTCGTAAAGACGTTCTGTGTCTGAATAAACGCAATTATTTAGCAGTTGTGAGTGGGGTGGCCAACCGTAGCGTTAAATAGTTTTAACGCGTTAAACTGAAAATTAATCGCCGCGCTAATTTTGACACCACTAATATATATATATATATATATATGTGTTTTATGACAGCGAGAGAACTAAATGTGTTTTGTATTCCCAGACGCAGATGCGATACTGAGCAAATGCAACCCCGTTGACTTTCTAGTCAGCAACCCTCCCTACTTGCTCAGTCAGGACATGGAGACTTTACAAACAGAGATACTCAGGTTAGGCCAACATGCAGACACGCTCAAAATGTGCGTTAACCTTTGACGTGCATGTTTGAGAACGTCTCATGTAACCTTTTAACCATCCCCACCTCCACCTCTTCCCTTGAAGGTTTGAAGACCGCAGCGCATTGGACGGGGGGTTGGATGGGCTATCTGTGATTCGCCCGATTCTGGCTCTGAGCTCGAAGCTCTTAACTCAGCTAGGGTAAGAAGTGTGTGTTTGTCTAAAACCATCATATGTGGTCTGGCAGAGCGACTGGTTCTCTTTGAATATTCTTATTTGAGTGGCCTTTTAGCTGAATGCAGTATAAATAGTATGGTATAATCGCGCTAGCGCTAAGAAGCTTTCCCAGCATATCTTAAATGCTTCAGGGAATCGAGTGCTACACAGTTCTCTGTAGTTCAGTAGATAACTGTATTCCAGGGACCAGACATACAAGACATACACATGCATACACAATGACAAATAACACAATTAGCCTTTGGTGATGAGTTGCAAAACTTGTCTTGTGTAAGGTGATCATATTCCATGCCCATAAAATGACAAATTTAATAAGCATTTCACTGAACAGATTAGTGATAAACTTGTAATTGCCTGAGAGCATTGCACGTGTCGTTTTTCTAGTCAGTGAATGTCAAGTGGTCTACATAGGGTTTCAGATTTCCTTGGGTGTCTTATTATGTGTCCAGTCAAGACTTGTTTCTTTCGTAGAAATGACACATGCTGTCCTTTCATAGATACAGAGAACCTCTATTGAATAGGGTTATATCCTAGCATTAGCTTTCAGATTTTCCGTCTCAGACGTACTATTCTTCATGACTAATGGCTTACGAGATTGTTTACTTAGTAAAATGTCCACCCAATCTTTTCCTCTCTTACGCTTTTAAATGCCTTTGTCTGCTCAGGCGCATTTACCTCGAGGTTGCCCCATGCCATCCTCCAGTCATTCAGCAGCTGATAGAGGAGATGTGGCCAGGGTTGCTTTATCTGGAAACCCATTGTGACCTCACCAACAGGTTAGGTTCTTCTGTTGACGTGACCTGCCCTTTTTGTTGATCGTTTTCTTCATTTCAGTGAAATTTTGCTACAAATGCCTGTCAAATGTTGGAGGAAAAATATTTGGGAGTAATACATTTTCATTCTATGAGTGTTTGTTCCTAGACAGAGTCCATGTTACAGTGTGAGTATGAGTAATATGGAATTACTTGCTCAATAGCAAATAAGAGGGGGGAAAAAACCCTGGAAAATTCAGTGCATATTAAAATTGTGATTTTGAAGCACAGAAAATCTTAAAAGAATTAAACAATCACATACATTTCTGAAGTGAATAAATTTTTAGTCGTACACAAGTAAAAAAAATAAAAATAAAAAATGTGTGTGTATAATATATATATATATATAATAAGAAAAGATATTATTTTTATTTACATGTAAAAAACATTTTTTATTACAATTGTTTAATAAAATGTTAATATTTATAATACTAAATATATTATTTAATAATACAAATTATTTTATATATAATTTATAGAAATACACACACACACACACACAATACATATTTTTAATATACACTGAACAAAATTATAAACGCAACTCTTTTGTTTTTGCCCCCATTTTTCATGAGCTGAACTCAACGATCTAAGACTTTCTATGTACACAAAAGGCCTATTTCTCTCAAATATTGTTCACAAATCTGTGTTACTGAGCACTTCTCCTTTGCCGAGATAATCCATCCACCTCACACGTGTGGCATATCAAGATGCTGATTAGACAGCATGATTATTGCACAGGTGTGCCTTAGGCTGGCCACAATAAAAGGCTACTCTAAAATGTGCAGTTTTATCACACAGCACAATGCCACAGATGTCGCAAGTTTTGAGCGAGCGTGCAATTGGCATGCTGACTGCAGGAATGTCCACCAGAGCTGTTGCCCGTGAATTGAATGTTCATTTCTCTACCATAAGCCGTCTCCAAAGGCGTTTCAGAGAATTTGGCAGTACATCCAACTGGCCTCACAACCGCAGACCACGTGTAACCACACCAGCCCAGGACCTCCACATCCAGCATCTTCACCTCCAAGATCGTCTGAGACCAGCCACCCGGACAGCAGCTGCAACAATTGGTTTGCATAAACAAAGAATTTCTGCACAAACTGTCAGAAACTGTCTCAGGGAAGCTCATTTGCACGCTCGTCGTCCTCATTGAGGTCTCGACCTGACTGCAGTTCGCCATCGTAACCGACTTGAGTGGGCAAATGCTCACATTCGATAGCGTCTGGCGTTCTTCACGGATGAATCCCGGTTTTCACTGTACAGGGCAGATGGCAGACAGCGTGTATGGGATTTGCTGATGTCAACGTTGTGGTTCGAGTGGCCCATGGTGGCGGTGGGGTTATGGACAATGAACACAGGTGTATTTTATTGATGGCATTTTGAATGCACAGAGATAACATGACGAGACCAACATTCCACAGGCCACAATCAACAATCTGATCAACTCTATGCGAAGGAGATGTGTTGCACTGCGTGAGGCAAATGGTGTTCACACCAGATACTGACTGGTTTTCAGAACCCTGAAAAAAAGCCGACGAGGACCAACTTCAGCCGACGGCGCAGAACACACTGAGAAAACTTAGTCGGCCGACGAACAAAAACTGCCCGACGTCGGCTTGGTGTGTACCGGGCTTAAGGCACACCTGTGCAATAATCATGCTGTCTAATCGGCATCTTGATATGCCACACCTGTGAGGTGGATGGATTATCTCGGCAAAGGAGAAGTGCTCACTAACACAGATTTGTGAACAACATTTGAGAGAAATAGGCCTTTTTTTGGACATGGAAAATATCGTTGAGTTCAGCTCATGAAAAATGGGGGCAAAAACAAAAGTGTTGCGTTTATAATTTTGTTCAGTGTATATAAAAAATGAAAAAATAATATGTACATATAAATGAATATTTTAATTTGTGTGTGTGTGTTGCATGCCTTTTAATTTTATTTTGTGTGATTTGAAAATATTCATTTTGTTGTTTCCTTAATTTCAGTTAGCAAGTGTCTGACAAACGTGTGGGAAAATATTTGGAAGTAATACATTTTCATTCCATGAATGTTTGTTCCTAGACAGAGTCCATGTAATCACACTGTAACATGAGTAATGTGGAATTTCTTGCTCAATAGCAAATATGTACTTAGGCTTTGTTTTTCATGGAATGTTTCAACTAATTATTATTATTATTATTATTATTATTATTCCCATGAGAAAAAACCCTGGAAACTTTATATAAATTGGCATGTTAAGATTCTGATTTCAAATAAAATATATATAATATATGTGCTGGATCATCACTCCATTATTTGTTGTAATTTTCCATATTTCATACAAATAACCAAAAAAAAACAGCCTGTAAATGAAACTGATGCAACCTTAGTAGGCAAATCTATTACCCTGTTATCTATGGGTGCCAAGTCAGCAGTATTGTTTATAGTATACTGGTAAACACACTGTTATTCTTTTTATTTTATAGGCCACGATTTTGCATTTTACAGAAGAAAGGAGAGGATGACTGAGCCAAAGGACAGAGGAAATACAGGCATGAAGACAATCATTTGGTATAACACCACACTAGGTAGAACTAGAGACTTCACCATTAGCAGTTGGCCATTAAAAAAAATGCCTTCAGCCAAACTGCATATGGCACACTGCCAGTCTCCTTGCCATCCTGCCAGTTCCCAGCATGCACTGACTTAAAAACCTGCCAATCCTACCGAGAAGCTCCTTCCTGAAAGCTGGCGACCTCAGGTTTCTATTTGTTTTGTGTTGTAACCTACTGTTGTTATAGTTTCTATGTTCGCTTTCCTTTTAATTGGTGAGCGTGTGTGTGTGTGTGTGTGTGTGTGTGGCTGTGGTTTGTTGTGGTGAGATTGCATTGATTGTGAGTATGTGCTCAGTGTGCAAGTGTCAGGGTGCAGTAGGCTGAAGGTAATTATTGAGGCCTTTTCTAAGAACTCCCCCTCCCAGTCCTGCGCTAGTCTCTCCCTGGAAGTAATGCGCTCATTCTGCGAAACAGCTGGCCCATTGCCGCTAGCTCGCTTGCTCAGCTAGCCCACAAAGACAGACAGACAACCCGACATGCTCCGCTACCGCAATGTGTACAAGTATACACTAATTCTGTCTGTTCTAGTCTTCTAACGAGTGAAACAGAATTTGACACACACTGCCTCTTTGCTCTGATTCTGTAATGTGTATTATAACAGAGTCTTAAAAAATGAATAAAATGTATTTATTTATAATTCTTGTAGGCATGCAATGCTATAATAAAAATATTTTTAATACCTTTTGTTTTATGCTTCTAAATTCATAATTGCATCTATAGCAACAGTTTAGACTGGATTCTTATTGATTAGATAATCAAATAAGAACCTTTTCCAGAGCAACTGTTAAAATAGATCTCATTGATTACATTTTGATACCGTTTTCACATATATTTTTTGCATGTAAAAGTTATTTACATATTTACGACACTAGCAAATTTATGTAAGCTTGCACAGCACTGAGATCGAGTTTCAGAAAAAGCCCTGCCTCGGTTTCTGGGAAATACTAATCACGGTGCGCAGCAAGAATGATTCACTATGAGGAAAATAGGATGAAGAAACACTGTTTCTATGTTCCTGTATACATCTTTCATTTTTCATTATTAATATTCTGTTGTGCTTGTTCAACCCACAGCTTTCTTTTCAATACATTCATTTCAGCACGCCTAAAAAAGGAGGCATTTCTAAATGCCTCTGCTAAAGCTTGATGGTACAATATATTGATTAAAATATTTCTTAATTGCTTATATTTCTATAATGCAAATGGAAAATATTTTTACAAATCCCTTGTTAAATCTATAAATTAAAACCACCAAAAATTATATGCAAATTATATGCAAAACCTCAAAAAGTGCTACAACATTTTGAAGTAATTTAGCAATTCTTGTATACACTAAATAGAAAATATTTTTAAAATCCCATTTGGTTATTAAATGTATAAAATATCCCTTTTAAATTAACTGTGATCAGCTGTAAAACAATTATGGCCCTTGCTCAGAATAATCTTGTATAACACACATTTTGTCCTGATATGATTAACTAAATTGCAAAGCAATTTCATGCACATTTGTTCATCTAATAATCCTATTATTCTGAGATTACAATTTTGAATGACCTTGTTTGATAGTCTTACTAGAAGGCCAGTACATAGAAGAGATCTGAATGTGATTGTTTGATTCTCTGTAACACTTCGGCATACCTGGATGTTTCATTCTGCGAAAAAAGGTTTTCTTTTTCTAGTTACTCAGCATCTGCCCTCATAATTATTTTCCCATGCCATGCATTTTACATAATTACTCTTCTATAAATAATTCTTATAATTATTCTCAGAAGTGGCAAAAGACACCAATTTAATGATAAAATACTGCATAAAACATTATGACTTCAAGTAAATTTGATTGTCACTTTTATTACAAAATGAAGGATTGTTCATCCATAAATACATACAAACTCCACATTGTGGGCATAGAAAAAAAAAAGTAAATATTGATTAAAATAGTCACCAAAAAAAAAAAAAAACACCTTCACTGCATTTCACTTTCAAGGAAAGAAACAATTCCAGTCAAGGCAGCGCAGTGACTAAGCTCGCCTTTATAGAGTGCTGAAGACCAAGCTACGCATGTGCTTCTCGTGAGCTTGGAGTTTCAGACAAGCTGCGTGTTCTCATTTCGAACCGTTCCTAAAGGGGTCATGTGACCTGTACAAAAGTTTCCTGAACATTAAATTCATCTCAGACCCCAAGCCTGTGGTTTAACCTCTCACACTTTTAACAGTATGACAAAGGTTGAGTCACTTGAATTTCTGGACCTGGCTTGACTCAGTCCCACTTGGGTATATCTGTCTATCTATGAAGATAGACTTGCTGACCAGCAAAAACTTGCTCCAGAAACAAGAGTCACTCTTCAAGTGGTTAACACTGCTTTTTGACCCAAACCTCTCATTGGGGCTGTGCATTTAACTTGCTGCCTTCAAAACATCAGCATCCAGCACGTGATTGGCCGTGGTGTGCATTTCCATGGCAATGTCAGAGCTGGAAAGGATAATCCCGAAGATACTGCAGTAACGGTCTTGGTAGAGGTAGGCTGTCTGTGCAAGTGGTGTGTTTGTTGATTACCAAGCGAGTGAGATGTTGCAAAGAAGGAAAGGCTTGAGGACGATGCATCGGCCGTTTGAGTTTTAGCAACACCGCACATTCCTTGGGGGCCGGCGAAGTTATGTGATCCGACTCCTCAGTTTTTTCCTCCTCCCCTTTGTTCCTGGAGCCCACGTAGTGCTGCACGAGGCTGGGGACATCTGGGAAGGACTGCAGGCGAGATCTGGCCGGGGAACTGGAGTCCAGACGGAAACGTCCGAGACTGTACTCGATACGAACGTTCGTGGGCCCGCGACCAGTTTTAACAGACAGTGTCAACATATAAAGAGGGTGGCTGCTGTCCCGTATCAGGAAAGTACCCTCCGAGGCCCCCTGTAGGACAGAGTGGGCCTCACTGGCAGAGATGGCACCCCAGTACCAACCTGGAAAAAAATGGGAGGGATTATTAATATGAGTTATTATTGGAGACTTTATATGGAAAAAAAGGATGACAATTGTAATTTAAAAATCACAAGAGGTCATTCTACAAAATAGGTTCTTTTAGAGGCCTTTAAAAATTATTCTTTTTTTTAGCATGTCCCCACCCCGGTTTCCAAATTCTCATTGCTGTATATGTATTTTAGTTTTAAAAAAGAAAATTAAGCTAAAAAGTACCTTACTTTTTAATTTAACACACATAATGGAAAAGGCACGTTTTCTAGAATGACCCTTGATTTATGGATTTGCAGATTTATGAATGAATAAAGGAATGCAATGATCTGCCATTTTGTTCTAAATATAATAATAATAATAATAATAGTTGTTGATATTATTATTATTATAATAGTTGAAACATTTTAAATTTGTATTCTACCTGAGGCATCCAGATAGGAGAAATTACTGGAGATAGATCTGAAATCTTTGCTGGGGTCCCATAAGGTAACGGTTGCATGGATGCAGTGAGAAGAGGATAAAGTCACCACCGGAAACCTGACCATTGGATCGGCGGTATCTTGCAAATGAGCTGGCCTGGGGGGAAAAAAATTATTAAACAATTGTAAGCATTTAAAAGGTTGCAATCATCTTAAAATGAAAACATGATGGCATGTGACTTTTTTTTGTTGTTTGTTTTGTTTCTGTCTTTTTTGTCTTAGCACTAAACACTATCTGTTCAAATATGCACAGAAATACTTATTTAGGATTAATTGCTTATTCAGCTTTTTCATTTAGTTCAACTTAATGTTAATTCTTAACCAGTTCACAGAGGCATAATGAATAAGTGTTTGTGAAAGAGTTGGTTTTTTTTCCCTGTTTAGTTACCTTATGTTATTAATGCCATATTATTATAATACTTTAATACATTTAATATAAAGAAAATCAAGATCAATCATTAGGTTGAATTATTGCTATAGGTTATAGATTATAACCTGCCTGATGTTTCATTGTTCCAAAAAAAAAAAAAAACACACCTTTAACAATAAACAAACGACATATTTATATTTACTTTTAAAAATATTATTATTATTATAAGTTCATTTGTCTTTCACACAATGCTTAGCGTCATCAACAAGAATGTGTGGTATTTCGTTTATGAACTATTATCGCTATTATTTTGTTATCGCTGTATTTTGTTGTGAGAATTTAATAAATATGGGTCGCTAAAACTCACCCTTGAACGCACAGGATCATTGTGAAGATGAAGTCTGCTTTGATATGTGCCGGATTCCTTAAAGTTTCTTTGTTCCTGAGGATTTTACTCGGACTTCCAAAAATAATCTAGTCTTCATTGAGCGATGGCAAACAGTTCAGAGATATTTCTCAAGCATATGAAGGTTGTCGAACAGCGTCAGGACTCTGTCGTCGACTGTCATAAAAGTGCGCGACTCGTTTGCGGGTTTGTTTAACAAACTACGCCAGCAGATAACACGGACATGGTTCTCGAAAACGAGCGGTGTTTCTGTTCAGCTCGTGTCCTAAAACTGAACAAGAAGCGGAACACTGCAGGGTTTGGCTTGTTCACTTGGTCTGTCTGACTTCCCAGAATTGGTTTTCTGAGAATCCCCCCGTGTTTAGCGCCTCTGACGCCATCGGCAGCACAGCTCTGTGAAACCCACAGAATCAATCCCCTCTTCTTTGTCATTCAAGCATACAGCAGTCTCGTGAGTATTGAACTAGCACTGGAATGGCCTTTGAATGACTCATTTGGGAGTTTTATTATGGTGATGGTCGGTAATTGCTTCCTGATGTTTGTGATTGACGCTTGAGGATGAGAACGGCGTTTCTCGTGAAACCGCACGTCTAGCGTTCCAAGAACTTTCCAGGAAACCTGAGCGCCTGCCCTGCGTTAAGCCAATCAGGTCCCTCCCCTTCGTCGAAGCCCCGCCTCCCTCTAGCTGTCATCGAATTAACCATTTGTTTACTGCTGAAATCGGTTTCTGAATAAAGACAAATCCTCTTGGGACCCAGAAAAACATTTGTCGTAAATACTAAATTTAAACAATTCACGATTAGGCTATTTCATATTTTGTGCACATCATATGCACTTTAACGCTTTAATCATGCTTATGCATTTTATTTAGTGTTTCTGACGGAGTTTATTCTAAACGCGTGTTTTTACTGCCATCTAGAGGCTATGAGGTGTATCCCATTTACAGATTTTGCTGTTGTGATTTTACCTTACACTTTATGACCAGATCTTAATTCACCAAATAACAATGATCACCAAACACTCAGTGAATGTTGTTTTATTTATGCAACAGTATGTTCATAAACAATACAAGAGAGGGCTGTAGATTTTCATTTACTAATAATTACAGTTTATTTTTGATTAATTAAGATCATCCTGTGAATGACCTTTCAATCTAGTCACTGACCAACCAACAAACACAAAAACAAAAAGAAAGACCCATGTCAGTGCAGTCCGTTGGAACATAATACCCATAAATGAAATGCATGAAACCAAGTAAAATATGATTTTGTTTTGATACAACTTTACATTATTTCTGCTGACAGTTAATTATTTCAAATACTTCATTTGTTAGTTTCTGAATTACTCACTCAATTGGACAATCATATTCTCAATGCTGGAAAAATGTTGATATATTTGACATACAAAACTGTTTTATTTGGAATTGCTCTGATTAATAACAGAAGCTTGTACACAAAACTGTGTTTGACAGTGAATACTGTGGACCATGATGTAAGTCAATGACTAAAGATATGAGAGGAAAAATTGAGAAACCCAACTGTTACTATAAAACAAAAATGATCATATATTTTAAAAAATATGAATCCTGAAATGAATCTGAATCACACGTCTAAATCTGAACCTTTTAACATATCCGATTCTTGCAACGTATCTGTTACTTAACCAACTGGCTAGCTCTCACATAGCCAAGTATAACATTCTGTCTGCGTGTCACATTTGGCTCCGGTGTGAATGTGTATGTATGTATCTTCTTCTATGAAATGGCTGTAGGTTCTGTAGGACTTGTGACTGCTTCAGTTTTTAAAAAAAGCTTCTTGGATAAAACTTATTTTCTGTTTTTAAAAAACACATTTAAAATATGAGCAATCTATCATCTTTCACAATCATGCTTAAAATGATATTGAGTTTTGAGTGCGTATGTATGTATGAGATGGTGTAACAAAAATATGCTCAGAAAATGTACAGATAAAATTAATTCCTGAGATTTTCTCTTAAATATGTGCACATTAACACACCAAATGAAAAAAAAAACACCTAATAACATTAAGTAAAAAGAAATACAAGCCAAAGAAAGTAAAAACAAAATTTGAATTAACAACAACTGAGCACGGTATTCCGATTTTTCCTTCACACTTTCTGCAGGATGAAAAATTTACCCTGCAAACAGGCATAAAAAGGGAACTGTAGAACATTTAGGGTACAAGTGAAGTTCATTTCTCTCTTCTTCTTGGTTTCTGTCCTTCCTAGCTGTTGCCTCCGTTCTCTCCACCTCCCTTGATTAGACGTTTGTTTCCTCTCTTCCCAGCAGGGCCACGAGGTTTAGCGAATGCTTGCTTGTGGGCATGCTGCTTAGGATGGACCTCATCATATAGATACTCCTCTGTCAGCTCCTCTCCACTATCTATCTCCAACTAAAATGAACAAGGACAGATGTACAAACACAAAGATTTAGAAAAATCTGTTTGGTTATCTTTGTATTGCATAGAATATGTAAGTATTTAACTGCATATAAAGTGTCTCCCATTCATTAAAGTCAACGTGAGAAGACGTTTACAGCACATTTCATTCCATATTGTAACATATTACTGAATAGAAGCATATTAAAAATGCAAAGTCGGCAACACCGAAGCTCCAAAAGTATCAAAGAAAAATGTATTTATAAAATATTTGCATAGTGTGTTACGTTTCACACTATGCAAACGTAACACACTATGCGAATGATTCTATGCGATCAATTAATGTCTTGCGAAGTGAAAAGCTGCGTGCTTATAATAAACAAATCCATCATTAAGACGTTCTTATCTTTAAACCACTGTTTCTGGATAAAATATGAGTCCTCTATTCATTATTTACTTTCTATGGATCAGGAGCGAAATATGCACAGATCAACTGTTTGGAAAGCAGTCCAAAACAGTTCTAAATGGATGTCAGTGGATTTTGATGTGAGGAACAAAAAAGATTATACTATAGATTATAGACTCATAGTTTGGCCAGAAGCGAAGGTTTAAGTTAAAAACATCCTGATTCATTTGTTTCTTTAAAAAAAAAAAAAAATGCAGCTTTTCACTTCACAAGACATTAACCGACTCATGTGGATAACTTGTGGATTATTGTAATGTTTTTATCAGCTGTTTGAACTCTCATTCTGACGGCACCCATTCACTGCAGAGGATCCATTGCTGAGCAAGTGATGTAATGATCAATTTCTCCATAGATCTTGTTTGGAGTAAATAGGGAAGAGTTTAATTTCATGCTGACTTTGAATGAAGTTCTGGGCTTGTAACTCTCACGCTGGCAGAAAAACGAGCCACAAAATTTGTTTTTACCTTTTTAGCCACTTCTAGGTGGAAGTCCCTCTCTACATCTTCCAAAAGTCGACTCTTACAGCTGGAATACAGCATCCTTTCCTTGATGCTGCAGCTGTATCCTGGCATGGAGTATATGAACACTATAGAGAGTGATAGAGGAGGACATGTATAGTTTGCATAACTGTAATACAACAAATGAGTTATGTGTAAGGAATGGAGTGAGTGACTAACCCACAGACTCGAGGTAGTCTCCCTCATGTGAATGTTTGTAGAGGAAGAAGTGGTATCTCGGTGTATCAAGGGGGATCCGGCAGGGTAGATCACGGATTTCTGTTGGGCTGGTGTGCACGAGTTCAATTGTCTCCTTCTCTGTATCTAGCTTCTATATATAGAAAACAAAAATGTCAGTTTGGCATGAAAGTATCTGGTAAGAACATATAAATGTGTGTGTCTGTGTCGTACTAGTTGAATGTAGTTGATGCGTCTCTCTGCGAGCTGCTGTAGAGCACGTTTAGCCTCGGCCTTTAACGGGAAGGCAAGACCCTGTAGCGTCTGATGTTTGGGGTCCACACTGATCTCAGTTTTCACCTGCAGACAGAGACACAACCAGTTCGTCACCAAGTCCACCATTGTACTTTATGATCAAAAAACAGTTCCTGTCATTCTAAACATTTTCCCAAACAATTCCAATAAGCTACCCGGGTCATGGAAGATTTATTATATGCCAGTTCTGTTGCTTGGAAAAATCTGTTTATGCAGGTGAGAGATGGTGGATAAGAGTGGAAGGAAAAGCAAAGTGTTAATATGCTGGATGAGTGTAGATAACCATGGCCACATGGGTGGATCACTTTAAACCTATTAAGAGCATGTCCTCTCCATATTTGACTCCAAACCCATGTATACATGAGAAAGAAAAAAATAGCACTCATACACACAATACTATGTTTTATACTTAAACTAACAACAGCACTCACCTGTTTAACTCTTCCCTGCAACAGCAAAGATTGAACATAGATTGTATTAAAACAAAGAACTGAATTCATTCATATAATTATGCTTTTTTAAATGGATGTCTACAGTCTTTTCTGACCTCTGTGATTTTGATTCGCTGTAGCTCTTGTTCAGCTGCTGTCAGGGGTGCTGGTGCAGAACATGAAGTCACATGTCGCAGGTAACCCTGAAGACAAAGGTCCTCCTGGTGATGGTGAAAAAAGACAATTTTATGTGCACTTTTGATGTTAATTTGGCAATTATTTCAGCTAGTTTTTATTTCTCTAATATTTGTTTTAACCAATGTGATTAATTAATAATCAACCAAAACCGATATTTAAGTTAATTATTGAATTATAGATTCATCCCCACTTTCCAAACAACCTGAAATAGTCCTTTCGAAATGTAAAAATTATAAATACACTCTTAACTAAATATACAACTTCCTCTCATAAAACTACAAATGCGTTTGTTCAACATTTTATGTGTATGTACTGTATATATTTAGCCCTTTCTGTGTTGACCATGACTGGTAATCATTTCCAAGAACACTGCCAACAGCCCCAAGTGTCAAGTTACTAAATTAAGAAACATGGTGGTCCACTCTGTAAACTTTTTCAACTGTAAATAATCCAGCTTCAGGGTATTTGACTGACAGCTGAAGACAGATGACAGGTGGACCGAGTCCATTCATCAGCACGTCTCTCATTATAACTTCATTAGTCCTTCACAGAGGCGAAAATGTAAAGATCTAATATTTAAAATGATAGATAAAGCGAATGTAAAAAGTACAGACAAGACTACTGACCAATTTTACTACCATAAAATAATCTTCAGCTAGTACCTCAGCTGTGCCGAACATTTCATCTTTGACGTGTCCACCACCAAACTCTTTCTTAACTGTGGCACGAGTGGCAGCGTACAGCATCTTTTGCCGGACCTGTAGCAAAAGACAAGTTATCATTTTATTAAATAAATAAACAGTAATAAAATAAAAACTAACAGCTCTAACCGCAATGGTGTGTTACAGTTTTCCACAATTATCACGTGATTACGTTTTTACATTTTCTGAAAAAAAAAAAGGCCAGGGCATTGTACAGGGCATCGATTTTTAAGATGTACTGAGTGTTTTAATACAATACAGATGCAGTTGCTAGTGTGTACTGATTGGTTGCTAGGAGGTTGCTCAAAGTCCAAAGAACCCTGTTTTGATGAGCATGCAAATAAGATTGTTCTATTTAAATATAATAAAGGTTCTTGTGTGGTTTTCATTCTTCGGTTCACCAAAACCTTCTTAAAGCTGTAAATCTGTTTTTGTTTTATCTGGAACCTTAAGAGTGCATGTTTATTTGAACAACTGAATAAGCTGTTTCTGCTAATCAAGCTTTGTTAAAGCTTACAGGAGACTGGTCAGGTGACCAGGATATGAAGAGCCACTCATAGCCTTGAGCGTTCTTGGTGTCCAACCGGTATAGAATGTAACAGGGCTCGTGAGGGTCCAGCAGGGGGAGCAGGAAGTGGTCATAGTCTTTGTCCCAGCTCTGACGTGGCTCTCTGTATGCCCCCAGCACCAGCTGCTCTAAAACACACATAAAAAAGCTCTCTCATTACAAACCTGGTGCAACCAGCGTCACACACAACAATCCCAAAAATCAGTTGCGTAATTTTATATTGCATCACGTAGATCAATTTAAATGTGTTTACAAGGCTAGGCTTGGGTAATGGCCTGCTGCTGATAACAAATAAGTGAAATATTATCCATTATCTACATCCTGCTATAAAAAGAGCATGACAAATCTTGTATCTCACACCCAATATAGCACAAGCTGCTTAGTTCACCTAGAGACACGTACGCAATAACACACATAATTTCACCCTTCAGTTATTTACATATTAAACAAGCCAGTACTGAGGGATGTCTGATAACACAATATATTCTTGTCAGTAATGAACTGATAATCATCTCCTCTTTAGTGACCTGAAACATATTTAGTGTATCTTACATATGCAAACATATGCTTTGCTTTTAATAAAATTGATCAATGGAAAATTGGTCACTTTGATATGGCTAATATTATAATAAGAATAGAATAGAACAGAATACCTTATAGAACAATTATAGTATATGCAGCATTATAGATTATGCAACCACAATGTAGTATACAAAACTATGACTGACAACTTGCTACATCTCTGAAAATCCACCATTATTAAAAGCGATTGTTTTGAGATGGGAGGAAAAATAATATTTCAGAACCTTTGCTTTGACTTGCACATATTTTGTGATAGAAATAATACGAGGGTAGAAAAAATAGTTCTTACTGCATACACAGTATGATAGTATTTTGAACACAATTTTCAGTGCAATGTGTGTGAATATATCATAAAAGTATTAAAGACATAACGAAGTTCCATTCAGAACAATAACAATCAGATGTGGGTTTTAAGGACCTTTTGCTATAAAAATGTAAATTGCCATCATAAAGTACTCATCACAACAGTTCTAAGAAGCAATTCATGCTCATATGAAAAGCAGTGTTCATATTTATGAGACTGGGCTTTATAAATTCTTGGTACAGTGACAGTGTACTGTTTAATGCAGACCACTGTGATGATTAGATCTTTCAATCATTTTCAATTTTCTCTCACTCGTCAGATAGTTAATCAACCCAAGAATGCATGAAAAACAGGACAGCATACATCACTGATGTAAGCACATTTAACGTTACAGATGTCACACCTGATCCTACTGGTTCTTCATGTCCTTGGTCTATTGTCTCAGTTTACAAACTTCACACCGATCACATCACACTCAAGCGCATGTAATTTGCTTCCTGAAACGTACAAACCAGAACACCCTCTGTAACCACTGCAATGAAGCACTGGAAGGCTTCATCTTTTCTAACGGGTCATCATTCTTCCCAACCGCTTTACCATTCCTTGTGAACAGTGTGCTGTGCTGGTGCACGTCCTCCAGAGCCCCACCCTCTGCTTTCAGGCATCAACACTCAGATTAACAGCTATGGTTCTCAGTATTCATCTCTTATCACATCAATAATCTACTTACCAGTAAATCTGCCCACTTCCCTCCTGCTGTCCTTAGCTTTTCTTCGTACACAAATACGTATAAGTGCTAATCTAATGGTTGCTGCTGATTTTAATTAAAAGCATTGAGAATATTTTAAACGTAAGTATATTTTTATTTTGAATTTAAAACAGTTAAATAGGGGGTTTGAATTCTGTTGGACATAAAAAATATATAGATACATATTTTTTATATAGATATAAAAATATATTTGGGTGAATTTTATGTAAACAGTTCATCCCAAAATCAAAGACAAAAAATATGAAATTACATTTTACATAAAGAAAATAAAGAAAAGTATATTTTAGGACCATTTATTGGGTTTTCCATGACAATTACTGCACTGCATCCATATATAAGTTCAAATGATATTTCCCATTATTGTAAATAGTGCAGTTCTCAGATTGTGAAATGTTAGAATGATAATTATTTGTTTGTGTGTGTGTGTGTGTGTGTGTGTGTGTGTGTGTGTGTGTGTGTGTGTGTGTGTGTGTGTGTATGTGTGTGTGTGTGTGTGTGTGTGTGTGTGTGTGTGTGTGTGTGTGTGTGTGTGTGTGTGTGTGTGTGTGTGTGTGTGTGTGTGTGTGTGTGTGTGTGTGTGTGTGTGTGTGTGTGTGTGTGTGTTGCAACCACTTACCTTAAAAAACTATTTAGTAAATTCAATTAACCATTTTTTCAGTGAACATATTAGAATGATTTCTGATTGTGTGACACTGAAGACTGGAAAAATGCTGAAAATTCATCTTTGCAATTACAGGAATAGGTTACATTGTAAAATATATAAAAATAGAAAACAGTTATTCTTAATTGATATATTATTTCACAATGTTACTGTTATTTTACTGTATATTAATTGCATTTTTTGCATTTTGACAAATATAGCCTTGGTCAGCATACAAGACATCTTTCAAAAACATTAAAAAATATTTACCAAACATTATATATAAACATTATATAAAACTAATTTTTCTGTATGGGATGTGCTTATTTTAAATTATTTCTTAAAAATCTAAATGGTCCTATAACAGGCTTGAATTTACACATTCATTCAATCAATCTATGTATTTCAGTGTATGACTTTGAATTCAATTGCTCGGTGTGTTTTTCAAAATGGACAAGGATGTTGGTTGCACTGCTATATAAGACTAAATGAAACAACACTCCTTTTATAACTTGATAATCAAGTGCAGTAATGGTCAAGGCCTGTGGATTAAGGCATCTAAAGGTTGTGCAGAGTGATTGAAAGATTTTGCACCTAACTGAAATAAACCTTTAACGAGCACACTGTGAAAAACAGATAGTACGTCAATAACCTGATCTAGCGCAAACATCATCCACCCACTTACACGTTACCAGTCCAAATGACCTTGGAGGGGGATTTCCTGATGGTCTTTTGCAGCAGCTGCTATTCTGAGGTTGCACACATTCCAGCTATCAGCACAGACACATACTTTCCATCAGCCTTTTACTCACCCCTTATACAGAAAGCTGTTTGCACATATGTGGCAATTCAAAAAGACAAACATATATCTGCCTTCATCCTGACTCCCTGAGTTCTGTCATACAAATACATTCATTGTAAAGAATATCACACATAAACACAATCTGCATAACTGAGTGTCCGCACCTCACTGCCTACAAGACTACAGCTCAGATCTTTTCCTATCACCATGAGCACAGACAGGCCCTGACCATGTGGCCTGTGCTCCCCACCAATGAGGGTTGGGATACACATGTGACTCAGTCACCAGAAAGATCCAAAACTGAATTGACCTGTTTTATCTTTCCTGAAATATCATCTCTGTGAGACTCAAAGGCACCCTATGAACCCAAGACAACCCAGTCTATTCAGATCCAGACGTCTTCATACACTCCAGGCGTCAAACAGACAGTAGACGAGCCATATAGCAACAACCAGCCTGACGTTTATACATCTGTGGCTACATTAGGCCGCTGGGTGTTAGAACAACTGGAGCTGTCCAAACTGGACAGAACAGTCTCAAGAAATCGTATACAACCATCATGTAGCCTAGGACAAAATTGTCCAGCATTGCGTAGTTTCATGTGAAATGCAACATATGTTTATTAAACCACTAATAGTTTGACACTAAAGCAAACTAGAAGGTAAAACTGACAGCTAATTTGCTTCTAGAAATGTTTTTGAAAGAAAAGGCTAGCAAGGCTATTATTTATTTGATCAAAAATACAGTATAAATAGTAATATTGTGAAATATTATTACAATTTAAAATAACTCTTTTCTATTTGAATATATTTTCAAATGTAATTTACTCCTGTTACGGCAAAGCTGATTTTTCAGCAGTCTTCAGCGTCACAATATCCTTCAGAAATCATTCTAATACGCTGATTTGGTGCTCAAGAAACATTTATTATTCCAGTGATGAAAACTGTTGTGCTGCTCAATGTTTTGTGGAAAATAAATTTCATTTTATTCTTTGATGAATTAAACATTTAATATAACAGGATTTATTTGAAATTTAAATGTTTTCTAACATTATAAATGTCTTCACTGACATTTTTGATCAATTTTATGCATCCTTGCTGGAAAAACTACTACTTTCTTTCAGAAAAAAAATTATTTTATTGACCCCAGTCTTTTGAATGGCCAAAAACTGTTTAAAATCACATTTTATTCTGTTTAATTTGACTGGAGTCATGTGAGAATACATGCACGGTCATTGCACGCATCACAAAGTCAGGTTAGGTAATGACAGAATGACTTCATTCAAATTTGATAGTGTTTTGCCCTTTCCTTCCCAGCAATTGGATCTTGTCATCTGATAGTGAGCTAACATTTCAACAGTACCTGACACTCGGCCTTGTACGCAAATGCACGCTTGCACACACACACACACACACACACACTTTTATTGCAACAAAGAACAGTCCATCGTTCCTGTGACCTCTGCAATCCCTCATGAACCATTCAGTTTCCACGTCAAATGATGTGTCATCTGACCTACAGCAGCATGTGAACACAGAACCAAAACACATTGTGAAATGTGTTTTGTTACTATTTCCTCATGTCAGGTGACACCTCGACGGTATAACAAGAAGTAAAAAATCCCAGCTAAGAACAAACAATAAAAACACAACAAATAAACATAAAATATAAAATCTCAACATTGCAAAATTAGATAATAAAGTGTCAAGTGGATAATGTGACAAAATATCAAATCATAGTATAAATTAACAGTACAATATGTCTAATTTTGCCCAAGTGTCTTTCTGTTTTGACATCTTAGTTGTTACTAAAGCACAGATTGTAGTTGGATCTCACATCTGCGAAAAAATATTATGGTACATATTTGATTTATGACCAATTGACCTTTAACCATTTGAGCTCAAATTATCTCTTAACCATTTAGAAAGTGAAAATTAAGGCAATTAAGTGAGTGAACATTGATCTTCCACTAATAAAACGCACCAAAAAGTACTATGGTACAACCATGTTTTTTTGGACAAGTTACCATGGCCATACTATGTTTTTTAGACAATGTAATATTATTTAAAGCTGACCTTGGAGTTCAAAGTAAATTCCATGGTACATGAATATGGTAATCGTTGTACCATTGTATTGCCATTTGACACCCTTATTGTACCATGGTACATAATTTAAGTGTCATACTGAAGGAGTCGTAATACTATTGGAAAGTTTAATCCCATTAAACACTAATATTTTCTAGCCTTCATTACAGGACTAGGATAGTTAAGATTAACTGAGAGATGATCTACAAGCAGGATATTTCATTTCAGTCTTAAAGTGAACTTGGTTTATTGGTCAACATGTGCATTAGCATTTTTCGCTAACAAGTAGATGCCTTAATGCCTTTTCTGACACATTAAATTCTCTGTGAACTGAATGAACCCCTCAGACCCTCTGCTCACTCACCGTCTCTGATCAACACCTGGATGAGGCGGCCGGTTCCACTCCGTGCCCGGGCCAGAAACTCCCTCAGCTCCTCTGTAATCACCAGAACCAGAAACATGGCGGGTCAGTGTGGTGCCTTCCTACCCGCCAAGGGACCTTCCGAAGTTGGATGAAGCTGGACGCACAGGTCAGGTCACCTGGATGATCTTCTTTTTACAAATGATCTTCAGTCAGGGCCAGAGCTGCGAGTTATATCAGAAACGATATAAAGGCAGCAGCATGAAGTGAGAGTTTGGTGTTTGAGAGACTGAGTGCTATCAAAGCGAGAGGGCATGTGAGAGCAGGCTCCTGTAACTAGGACGGGATCGTGTGTGCTTGCAGAAGGAACCCGATCCCTCTTGCCCCAAATTTAGCAGGCACACTGTCTGGCCTCGGGTAACAGCCTGACCATCCCCCAGCACAGCCCCTGGGCCAGTTGTATAAATCTTTTTATATATGGATTTGAAAATATTGTATTTAGGATTCAATTCATGCCTCTAAACCATAAATAGACCTCTTTTGGGCAGGTGAGGAACTGCATTACTGAATGAGGTAGTTTTGTTGTTGGCATTCTTCTGTCTCGAGAGACAATGGAGTATCTGTGCCCGGGTCAGTCTATTGTGGAATTGCAGTGCCTACTGTGGCTAAACAGGCCAATACAAGAGCGGCAGAGTCTGTTACAGTTACTACAGGTGAAACCTGCGACTGCTTCTGTGGACACTGACTCAGCTCTCTACCATCTGCACTGCCTCTTCTCCTCCCACTGGTCCTCTCTCTTTCCCTCACTCAGCTTTGTGCTGGTACCTTACGGCGAGCCATCAGCCGATATGGTCTGTGGTAGCAGCTTCCAAGTCTGTAGGATTCAGGCTTCCGGCTTTCAGGTCACGCTTGCAGACATCTTTGTATCGGAGCATGGTCTGCCTGTCGGTCTGGTGCCAGAGGCGAGCTCACCATACATGATGTCCTTAGGAATCCGGCCATCCTGCATTCGGCAGGCATGGCCGAGCCAGCATAGGCGTCTTTGTGATAGGAGTGTGTGCATGCTGAATGTTTTTGCCTCGGCCAGCACTTCAGTGTTTGGGACACGGTCCTGCCAGGTGATGCCCAGGATCCTCCTCAGGCAGCGCAAATGGAAAGAGTTAAGTCTGCGTTCTTGCCAGGTGTACATAGTCCACGTCTCACTGCTGTAGAGAAGAGTGCTGAGGACACTGGCCTGGTACACTTTCATCTTGGTGTTGGTGGTGAGCATGCTGTTTTTCCACACTCTCTTGGTCAGGCGGGCCATTGCCATTGATGCCTTGCCGATTCTGGTGTTCAGCTCGTTGTCCAAAGAGAGGTTGCTGGAGATGGTGGAGCCAAGATATGTAAAGTCCTCCACTACCTCGAGGGTATGATTGCTGATGGAGATGCAGGGAGTGCTGCTGATATCCTGGACCATGACGTTTGTTTTCTTTAGACTGATGGTCAGCCCAAACTCATCAGAGGCACGAGCAAAGCTGCTGATGAGACGGTGTAGTGCTTCCTCGGAATGGGCAGTCAGGGCGGCGTCATCAGCAAACAGCATCTCCCTAATCAGGACCCGCACCTTGGTCTTTGCGCGCAGACGTGCAAGGTTGAAAAGGTTGTCATCGCTCCTAGTGCGAATGAAGACACCATCTTCTGACTAACTGAAGGTGTGGCGCAGCAGCAGGGAGAAGAAGATGCCGAAGAGTGTCGGAGCGAGGACACAGCCTTGCTTCACGCCGCTTCGGATCGGGAAAGGTTCTGAAGATGAGCCATCGTACTGGACGGTACCTTTCATTTCATTGTGAAAGGACGTGACCATCTTCAGAAGCTTGGGGGGACATCCGTTCGTGAAGAGGCCTTTCCTGCTGACCTAGTCAAAGGCCTTGGTCATGTCGATAAAGGCGATGTAGAGTGGCTGTCTCTGCTCCTGGCACTTCTCCTGTAGCTGTCTCAGTGAGAAGATCATGTCGATCGTTGATCTCTGGGATCTGAAGCCGCACTGTTCCTCTGGGTAGAGGCATTCAGCCAGCACTTGGAGTCTGTTCAGTATCACTCGGGCAAAGACCTTCCCCACCATGCTCAGCAAGGAGATGCCGCGGTAGTTGTTACAGTCAATGCGGTCTCCTTTGTTCTTGTAGAGAACAACACATCACCTCCTTCCAACACTGAAGTAAGAGCCCATGGAGGTGGTCGAGGAGGACACTCTTCTTGCCAGCCTTGATGACCTCTGGGGGAATGCCGTCACTGCCTGGAGCTTTGCCACATGCTAAAGAGTTAATGGCCTTGCTGAGCTCATCTACAATGGGCAGAGCATCAAGTCCCTCCATCTCGGGCAAGGGGGTGGTGCTCTCCATTGCAGTGTCAGTGACGACATTCTCCCTCGAGTATAGCTGCTGGTAGTGCTCCACCCATCTCTCCATCTGCTTACCACGGCCCGTGATGACGCCGCCTGTAGCAGACTTCAGAGGAGTGATCTTGAGGACAGCATAGAGTTCCTCACTGCAAATCCAACGCTGTGTATTAGAGGCTCCTCAGGCTCCTTTCCCTGCCAGTAGAACGTGTAGTCCTGTTCCCTGAGGCTGCCTTTGGAAGGGAGTCTGTTCTCCGGTAGAGCAGCAATGTCCAGTCGTTTCAGCTCACGGTTGATGATGGCTGTCTTCCTGGCATCGTCAACTTGTAGCTCGTCAGAGTGGCCAGGGCACATGGTTCTTACATTCCAGCTTGCCAGCCACAGGGCTGGCTGTTTATTTTTTCTTATTATTATTTTGCCTGGTGCGAGTTTTACAGTCTGCTTTTCAGTTGTTTCCCTAAGCTCCAAGCACCCGTTGAAGCAGACAGACTGTGGCGGGTCAGCACCTTATGGACTGGGGGCTGCCCAGCTTAAGGCGGGTGTTAGCTGACCAGTGGGACATGATGATCCCTCCCACCATCGGAGACAACCTGTAGCGCCCGAGCTTACACCAATCCGCTCTGGGCTTATAACTTGTAACTGCCATCTCCCGTGTTGTGTTGTCGCTGGAACAGCAGCACTGGAGTGACCTCTCCAGGGCGCAAGCCTGGGAGGAGTGTATGGAAATCCTGGGATGCCCAGTCGTGAAGATCCCCCTCTCGGCCTCACTAATGTAGTCCAATGGAATGCAGAGCAGTACGTTTAGCACCAGCTTGGCTGCAGGAGCTGCCGGAGCAGTGCGTGAATACAGGCATCTGTCTGCCTTCGGGGCTCCACTCCTGATTTGGGGGGTTTACTCCCCCACACTCGGCTGTTGGATCAGTCCAGGTTCTCCTCCGCCCTTTAGCCGTTGGCTGCCAGAAGCAGCTCATCCGTCTAGTGGTGCAGTGTGAACACCACCCCCTCCACATGGTTTAGCCCACCAGCTGAGGTGGTTTAACGGGGTGTGGCACGTGGAGCCAGGACGTGAGAGATTTAGGAGATGGATGAGGACCAGTGTTGCCCGTCCACCCTACCAGGTAGGGTGCAGCTACCAGACCGCAAAGGTACTACCTCTATCCAGACCCCAACTTTCCATCATAACAATTTCACTCACTCATTCATGGAGATACTTTGTTTCTAATATTTTTATGAATATTGTACAGTACAAGTACAATATTCATAAAAATGAATATACAAGTTCAGTACAAGTTAAGCTCTAACTTCTCAATGAGGCAAAATTATTTTCTGTGGTAATCAATAGCTTGATTCTGTTATCCATAAATAAAAACAATACAACACATTTTTTTGTATGTTCCTTATACTATTATTACAGTTTATTATGTTTAGTTTGATTATTATGATTATGATGAAATAATGACAAAAACACATTCCAAAAATGAAGTGTCTGCTATAAATGAAACAAAATAAATATGAGAACTGATTATATAAACTGTATTCAACAATCATCGTCTAATTGTATTTTTCATCCCATCCCTTAAATTAAACTCTCACTGGAGATATATAATGATAAAAACAATAAAAATAATTTTATATTATTATTCCTATGACAGTAATATTGGAAAACAATTCTGTAAAATAAATGAAAATTAGTATTTCACAGTATATTATTTTACCTTATTCTACAGTAGGGAAATTACAATACTTTTGTCCTAATTTACACTTCCAAGCATGGCCTAAAACGTTTTGCCAAATCTCCTGTTTTAATCATGATACAAACAACATTTTCTGGTGATTTGAGAAAATTTACCCGCCATAAATATTTTTTCCTGGCCATGAAACTGTTTTCGCTGTTGCTGCTACTACAACAACAACTAAACATATTCAATAATAATAATAATAATAATAATAATATATAAAAAAAGAAAATTAAAACCAAGCACTGCATTTTAATCATGATACAAAGAAAGATGCTACACATGTAGGATGAGCAGTTTTTTTATTCAAATTTGATTTTATCATCAACATTTTAAGCAAAAACAGAATGGTCTGACTTCAGCATTGTGAAATTATACTAAAACCTGCATAAAACAAAACCAGCAGACAGGCTGAATTTCTCTCTCAGACAGCAGGTGGCGTTTATGGAACAGCAGTAATAAGAGGGAAAATGCCAATTCCCTTCAGAAACACATTCATATAAACCCCCATCCCAATATTTACATTTTTCTTCAAATAAACAATGAACTTGCTCTGCCCATATTTTATTTGTGTGTGTCTACCAAATTTAGTCCATGCTTGCAAAGATGAATCTATGAGCTTTTATTTTGGCGGAAAACTCCAGCTTCTTTGAAAACAGGTTTGCAAACGCGTCTTATTATAAATAAATGTACAGTGAAGAGAATTGTAAGATTTACTAGTCAATAGCTACTTTTATAAAGAATTGCAACCGCATTTTATAAATATTTTGACACGAAAATATTTCTCTATTAATGTATTATTCTGCATTGCTTGAACATCTGTTCTGAGAATATTTTCTCCCATTTGAAAATGAATCCTTCATTCATGAGGGATTTATATGTTACTCCCGAAACTTTGCTGCTTGTACAGGGTATATGGCCGTTAGCAGGATGAAAAACAAAACATTTATTCAAATTCTGAATGGATTATACAGTATATAGCCTAGAAGTGCGCAAGTAGCCCTTCCTTTATAATCACTAAAAAGGTGTTACTTACTTCAGTTCATCGTGATCTCACAAAGTTCCTTTGTAATCAATGAACCTCTTATTTACAGTGAGAGGATTCACAGGGAAGTGTGCAGGGAAAAAATCCGGCATTTACATAATAGACATATATATATCCTATATATGCATATGCAAAATATGATGAGGCTATTGCAACCGGCCCAACTTTACAGGTACTTAGCCCTGCACCAACTGTGAGCCAGTGGCATCGCTTCTCCTCTCCTTCTTTCTTCCTTTCAAGCACCAGGTCAAGGCTTGAATACATCTCTCAACTGTACAAGAGTTGGTAGTTACAGCTGGTCGTCAGATGGGCACCCCCTTCATTGGTGTTTCACCGATTTAAGCCCATGATACCTCGGGAAGGATTGACAGCAGATCCAGCGAGAGAGACCCCTCTACTCCTTCGTCCTGCTGCATTGCTCTCTCCTGTCCTGACGAACTGAATAAAGTGGTGCCCGCTGGAAGGTTTAACCTTCTTCCTTGCCTGTTCCACAGCATCTGCCAACTGAGACAGGATCTTATCATGACGCCACTGGAATTTCCCCTCTGACAGACTTGACTGACATACTGAGAGGACATGCTCAAGGTTGGCTTGCTTTCCACACAATGTGCAGCTGAGACTCTCTGCCATCCCCCAAATATGGAGGTTTGATGGAGTAGGCAGCACATCGTAGACAGAACACATCAAGGACTTTATCCGGCGTCCTTCCATGATCCAAATGTCCTGCCACGTCAGGGCCCTTTCTCACACGCCCTCCCATCTTGTCCAGCTGCCCTGTTTTCTCATGGCTACAGCCTTGGCATGCCGTATTCCCTCCTCTGCCTTGCGGACCTCCCTCTGTACCATGCTGCGGCGTTCCTTTGGGTCAGCTTTGTTCCAACTCGTTCTGGTGAAACAACCCAGTCCAAGCCTGCCCTAAGCTACTGTCCCAACAATGTCAGCATTCTGCAGCCGATCCTCAGCCTCCATCAATGCTCTGCTGGCTGACCATTTACGGCCTGTCCTGACTACAATGCCTGCCTGGCGTACTCTTTCATTCTTGCTGTCTCACAGCATCATGGCCTGGCGTGTCTTTGCTGCCTTACACTTCTCAAGCACTGATGTCACCGGCAGCTGAAGCTTGCTGCCTGTGTTGTACAGGCCAATGGAGCAAAAACTTCTTGGGACACCCAGCCACCTCCTTAAATAGGTGTTAATCTTTCTCCCCAGTCTCTCTACAGTCGAAACAGGGACCTCATAAACAAGCAGAGGCCAGAGTGGTCTAGGAAGTAGGAAGTGTCATCCAGGTGTCTGCTTGGATAATCATCTTCCTCACACTGCTTATCATTGAGGTCTGCACAATACCACTTCCCCAAGCTTTTCACTGGTCTCTCTTGGACCGTTGGGATGATAGTATCTTTTATCCTGAAACGGAACCGGTCCTGAATGCGCCCCCTCCTCAATACCAGGCTTCTGGACTTTTCAAGTTTAAACTCCATCCTTGCCCAATCGGTGAGCTCAACCAGATCCTCCAAGATCCATCTCCCTTCGGATATTGATGTTGCCATGATGGTGAGGTCATCCATAAATACTCTTATGGGTACCTGCTGGGTGCCCCTGGTCAACACTGCAACCCGCCGCAACTTCTCTGCTGACTTTACGAGAAGGTTCATCACTGCTGAAAACAAGATCAGTGAAATCGTGCAGCCAGTGACAACGCCACCTCTAGCCTCTGCCATTCGGTGGTAAAATCTCCACAGGTGAAGTGCATGTTGAAGTTGTCATAGTAGCGCTCCAAAAGCTTCTGGAAACGCTCTGGGACATGGTAGATCTTCAATGTCAAATCCACCAACTTGTGGGGTATTGTCCCATATGCATTTGTTAAATCCAGCCACAGAACTGCCAGGTCACCACGGTTCTTCTTTGCATCTTCGATGATCTTAGTGATTATGCTAGTGTGCTCAAGACAGCCCGCTACCCCTGGAACTCCCCCCTTTTGGACGGATGTGTCCATGTACCCTGTTGTCCATCTGTCTGCTCCTTCATTCGTCGCTTCCTGTCCCTGCGATGACATTCAGCTCTTCGCAAAGTTTTAATGCACTCCCTCAAGTTATCACAAATTTCTGTGAGTGCTGGTCTCTCCTCCACTGTTGCTTCATGAAATGCCTTCCTCAGCCTCTGCAAATCCCCTCTAAGGATTGCTATCTCTTTCACCTGTTTGCTTTCCTTTGGCTGGGTGTTTGTTTTAACCTTCGGCTCTTTCATTCCAAAGCGATCAGCACCTATGCTCATGTCCATATCCTCTGACACACCAATGAAGCTGTTCCTGCTCCCGTCTTCATCATGTGCCTGGAGATTCTGGGGACTGTGGTTTGCATCCTGCCCCGGCCTCTCCTCCGTCTCACCAGGTTTCCCTGTGCATTGTACATTATGTTCAGGTTGCAAGCACTTCATCTTTGACTGATGTACCTTCAGACCCCTCTCATTTTTACATATCCTCCCACATCTGCAGACCCGCTTGGCTGTTCCATAGTCGAATATTCATCATAAGTGGTCATAACAATAGTCTGTCCTATAGGCCGATCATCCTCCCCTGCTCTTGCTCGACCCTGGAGGTATCTTGTAATGTACCTTTCCATAGCGATTAGCAGTGGGATTAGCAGAATATCCGTATATATATCTATGTCGCAGACCATCGGCTGTGCAGGACTGTGGCATCTTTCGAATATTCAGTGATTACCAAAGACTATAGAATACCCTAGCCTGAGAAATACGTTTTTTATAACGCTATTTGAGCAAAAGAAACAACTTTAATGATACAGTTGTTGTCAGATTTCTTTGGTGATTTCAAATATGAAATTTAATCGTAAGCTTAACAGTTTTGGAGAATTTGAAGTTTCCCCATTTCAAAGATGGCCGTCGAGTGACATGACTTGTCTTAAAGAGACTTTGGTGATTACTATGGTGAATGACATCAAGTTGTGACATCAAGTTGACCACTACAATATGTCGGACGGCCCATAGAAACAGTCGCTAATGAGGCGTATATATATCTATGGGCGTTTAGAGGTGAATGAGAGTTGGCAGCCCTTAGGGCCTACAACTTTAACTTTTCAAATGTCATTTTATGTTTGTGCTTTTGGAAACGACTATAGGAAACTATCCTTAATTAGACACATTGTTTTGCATTTTAGTTTAGTTTTACATTTTGAGCTCAGAGTATGTGTTTTATGTAAATGTGTTGCAAGTGTTTTTAGATAGATATATCTGAGCGTACTCCCCACTTGGAAGAGTCAAGATGCGTGTGTAATATTAGCCTACTTCATTTTGACGGAGGAATTTTTGCAGAATATCTGGCACCCTGTTCAGGTCCTGTTATTATGCACACGCCAACAATATAAACGATGTATAACTGAAGTAAAAGCACAAGAACAAGCGATCAGTGTAGCTCGCAGCCCCCTCTGTTGGTAAAAATGATCACTACACGATTCCTCCGGTGATCCCAAGTAGGCCTCTTTTTTTTTTGGTGCAAAGTATTTGAAATTGAGGGCTGTTTTGAACGTGATGTAAAACGGGGACATTTCGGTACAGTCGGGTTCAAGACACCAAAATCCGGGACTGTCTCCGAAAAAATGGTCACCCTAACGTAGGCTAAACTAAAATGGATAGTAAATTCATCTTTGATGAGAAAATTAACTAACCGGTGCTTTGTGTGTCTTGTTCAACATATTTCTGTAAAGCAACAGAATTTAGATCGCATCCGATGTATTAGCCACAAAGCGTGATAGTAAGGCTTTCAGAGTAAGGCGTTCAACAAGTTTTATTATTTTTAATAATAACATGGCCAAACCATCATCCTGAAAAGCTGAATTCATAGTATGCTTCCTAAATGCACACAAATTATATAATATTTCCACTTTTTGGACAATTTGGGACATTTAAAGCTGGTGGAAATGACAAAAATATTGTTCACAAGTAATAGGCCTAGCGTACCTTTTCTTTGCATGCCTCAAGTCTGCAATTCACAGACACAGTTGGTTCTTTTGTAAACTTTTCTACACATCTTTAAAGATTGTTTTGGGGAAACACAAAAATAAAACAAAATATTCCTATTTTTGTGTATATTTTCAGTTTAAATAACATTTTAAAACTAGATTTAAAAAAAAGTTTGTCAAGACAAACTTTAGGTTGGCTTGAGAAAGCCTAGCCTGAAAGTTTAAAGCAGTTGTAAAAGCATGAAGTTTGAAAATTTAGATAGATGGATTACATATTGTTACTAGCATATCGCTAGCATGTTGCTAGCAAGTGACTAGCATGTCGCTAGCATGTTACTAGCATCATGTCAAGCGTGCAATTCAGACACAGTTGGTTCTTTTGTAAACTTTTCTACACATCTTTAAAGATTGTTTTGGGGAAACACAAAAATAAATAAAATATTTAAATACCATTTTAAAATTATATTACGATGGATTTCATATAAACTGACTTCCAAATAAAAAAAATATAAAGATAAAATTGGATTCTAATAAAATTAAGTTAAGTGACTTAAAGGATCCTTTGGTGGGCTTTAAACCTTCTGACAACTAACCTGAGAAAACAAATGAAAACACCCATTTGGATGCAAAGTAGCCTCTTGAAAGACTTAAAAAGAAAACAGCTACAATGGCACAATCTTCATTTGAGGCACTGAATTAACATTCCCCCCCTTTTCACTCAAAATCAGCATAAACACAACTGTTTCCTCAACAAGTGCAATGTAACTTGAACAAAATGAAACTCGAGAGAGGGGTGGTCAGTGTGCATATTGGTATGAGATTTGTTTTTATAAGCGATTAAAAATACGGCAGTATAGCAAAAGCAAAGTACAAAAAAAAAAAAAGAAAAAAAGAAAACAAAACCCAGTAAAAGAACAGCATAAAAGCAATTCGCAGGTGGAATTACGTTGAAAAGCATGTCTGAAAGGCTTCAAAACCACATCTGTGGACAGTTGTATAAACATGTTTAATTTAAAAATTGTTCCATTGACATTTCTTCTGACTCACAAGATGCTAAATCTACAGGTGCTGAGTTCTGGTACAATCTGATTAGCTAAGATCACATCTGCAGAAATGTTTTACTTCACCTCCCGTACAAGTCAATTTGAACAAGCACCTTGTTACAACCTTATAAACAAAACAGAAAATGTTAACAGATTACTTTACAATGTTTTACAAAAAAGTTTTAATGATACAGATATAAAAATGAACAAAGAAATACAACTTGGCATCAAGGCCAATCTATTTACAGTTCAAAAGTTCTATGGTGAGCAACTCCATGTGTGAAACTCCAAGACAAAGGTGAATGATGCCACCTGCTGGAAGAACACGTCACAGAGGCTGACATCTGACAGCAGCCCATCAGTCATCAATAGTAGGTAACCAGAATGCCTGTGGAGGGGAGATTTTAGCATGCATATTAAGTGGTTGTCAACTGGTGCACAATGACTCATGCAGTAGGGCTGCATGATTAATCAAATGCGATTGTCATGCGTATCTTTCAGTGCAGCACGGTTCTGTGATCAGAAGTAAATCTCCATCCGAAGGCCAGAGGGTGCTCTCATGCTGAAACTCCAAATATGTCCCGCAGAAGAAAGGTAATGAACATTGTTCCAGGGTTGTGGCTAGAAGGGATACCGCTGCAACCGGAAACTAACAATGAAGCCGTAGTTCACAGATAAGCTATGCAAAACTTCTTTTATAACCGCAGATTGCACTTAACTTGTTCTGGGATTATGAAAGCAGTTTGCATAGCTTGTCAATGAACTACAGCTTTGTGTAATAAATGCTGCTTCCATCTGAACCTGCTTGTGTACACCATCGAGCCTTTACCCGGCGAGTTGGAGTCATTTATAACATGCATTTGAAAAAGCAACATGCATCAAACATCTTTCCAAACATGAGAAACATTTGTGAACCTCTCGTCTCATAAAATACCACATTTAATAACATGTTTTTATTCCAAACTCACTTAGCACTGCACTATTAATATATTTTATTATAATGAAAATTATAATAAGAAGAATCAGTTCATATGTTGCCGTAGACCAATGTTTATTAGTCACGCTGAATCAATGAAAGCAGTTGAATCTTCTGTTTCCTGGAACTACATGCATTATTACCTTTCTTCTGCGGGACATATTTGGAGTTTCAGTGCAAGAGCGCCCTCTGGCCTTCGGATGGAGATTTACTACTGATCACAAAACGGTGCTGCACTGAAAGATAAGCATGACAATCGCAGCTTCTGCCAAATCACAATTGCAATTTAATTTCGATTAATCGTGCAACTCAAATCATGCAGCCCTAGTATTTATACAACCATAATCTGGTCTGCAGGGGGACCATGGCACAGTTTTTAATTGTTCCGAGCACCCATTCCTCCTCTTAAAGGGATAGTTCACCCAAAAATGAAAATGTACTCAACTTTAGGCCATCCAAGTTGAAGATGAGTTTGTTTCTTCTTCTGAACAGTTAACATTATATCATTAGCTCACCGCTGGATCCTCTACAGCGAATGGGTGCAAATGTGTTGGTGGATTGTGATGGGAAAGGACTTTTTCACTGGAGGAAGCATTATTATGGATTATAGACTTGCATTTTGGCCAGAAGGTTAGAGCGAATATGCCTTACTTGGTTTGTCTCTTACAAACGAGCAGTTTTTTACTTTACAAAATGAATGAACGCTCATTCTGACAGCACCCATTCACTGCAGAAGATCAATTGGTGAGCAATGATGTTAAATTTCTCCAAATCCGTTCTGATGAAGAAACACCCTCAGATCATTCAAGATGTACATGAGTACATTTTTTAGCAAATCTCCATAAATCCAAACAATAAATAAAAACTACAAAAATGTAAGTGTATTATGTGTTTCACCAGTGATCAGTGCTGGGAGGGTGTTTGGAGGGCACATATTCCATCTGGACTGAGCTATAACAAATATATCACATTTATTTCTACTTTATGGTTAACCCTTACCATGTTAGAACAGGCACTGGCAAAGGTCATGAATTTGGGGTTAAACTGTAGACAGGTGACTGGACCAGTGTGCTTCCCATCAAGAAGTGCTACCTTCATTCCACTCTCAGCATTCCATACATGGATCTTTCCATCTTCTGATCCTGGAAAGCAAAATGAGACAGGCATCACTCTCTGTGAACTCATCTCTAGTCCTTTCTGAATCTATTGGGGAAGACTTACCGATCATGATGAACTGAGAGTCTGGCGTGAAAGAGGCCTCCAAAATGACACCTTTACTGTTGTTATAGCCCTGCAGTGAAGAAGAAAGATTCTATGAGACACACTCTTAATCTTAAACCCAAACTCTGACAAAAGCCTATTCAAAATGACACTAATTTCTCACCCCAAATGAGTGGAGCACTGCTCCTTTGAAAGCATCCAGCACTCTGAGTGTTCCACCATTGGTGGAGACCAGAATGAGCTTTCCATCATTGCTGAACTTGAGACCCGTCCACTCACACGTTCGCTCATATTGTAGTTTAAACGTGGCAAATGGACCCTGAGGCAGGAGGTGTGATACAAATGTTTTAATTTTTACCATTTAAAAGACTGCTTCTAGGATGCAGATTAATACAATTACCTTATCAAAGGAGCGCAGATCGTAAAGTTTGACCATCTCAGAATTCACTCCCGCAGCAAAAATCAACCCCTCCGGATCAAATGAACACACAGGCTTCCCTTGCAGGTGCATGAGGCCCTGTGAACACAACCAAGATTAAAATCTAGTACAGACTAACAAGAAAAACACACTAACCCAAAATAAAAAACTGCTTACTTGACAGTTAGGTGAGCGAAGGTCCCACAGACGAATAGTTTTATCAAGTGAGCCAGAAATGAATGTGTCATCAACAGGAGACATAGACAGAGCAACAACCCTGAAACAGGATAAAATACACAAACACAGGCACTATAACTCAAACGCCAACAAACAAGAAAAGAAAATTTAATGTCACAAACCCTCACCTCTTATTGTGTCCAGGAAAGTATCGAATGTACTTATTGTCATGTAGGGACAGGTATCGAATAGTATCTGTAGTACCACATTGGTAGTGAAAAGAAAATATCAATATCATCTCAAAGGAAAGCTACAAGATTTTACACATGAATCGATAAAATTTTACTGTATACGGTGTCAGATGAACAGGCTCAACCCTGGGCAAGGCAGTAGCCTGTACAGTTAGCTCCTTAACAGGGCAGAATAACAGACCCTAAAAACTGTACAAACAACTACCTCAACCCAGAGCAGGCACAGACAGACACGGACGTCAGCAGTAAAGCTTTGAGAAAATCACTTAAACAACATAAAATTATAAGTAATACACACCTAAATAAATAAATAAGAACAACAAATATCCATTTAATCTCATATTAATTTCATATAAAGTCATAAAACTACACATAATTAAAAAATATAGAAAATGTTTTCAAAAATGGTCTACTTTTAGGTAAACTAAAGCATATCACACTGCAGCAAAATACTGTCATTGACGGTTTACTGACAAGAAAAAAACATAACTAAAATGGTACAATTAGCATGTTATCCATAGTATGGCAAAACTGAACGGTATAGGAACAACATAATATCATAAGACTTCATAAAGAGTCCTACCATCAATCTTGTTGGAGCTGTAGACGACAGTGTTGGCGGCATGGGTGTACCTGATGAGATCCACACCATACTTCTTACTGTAAAGCGTCCGTTTGGGTCTGATATAAAGGACAGAATCGGAAATACAGTTAATTTGATAGCTTATTTAGATACATGCAATTGTGTGTATGTGTATTATGAAACACTAAACATTAAAAATAAAATACTAGGCTTTATAGTATAGTCACAAGGCGGGCTCGGAAGGAGGCGTGGATGCTAACGGTTAGCACGCTACCGCTCATTCAGCCTGTACATTCGACTCATTTCCGCGAATCGGTTCCTTCGAAATATTCGTTTCAAAGTTCCAGTAAAAGATTCGGCGGTTGTTTTTACGTCATTTCGTGGTCCTTGACATCTCAATGAGGCATATTACTATAATGCCATACCGGTTATTAAACGGTGTTTATTAAAAAAATTCATATGTTACAGTTTGTTTAATTGCCGCCATGAGCCAGCGCATAAAACATAAACACTGGGTTTAGTGAGTCAGTGAACCGACTCAACTGATTCACTGAAAAGATTCAACTCCAACGATTCGGAAATCGCTACTGTACATAACCATGTTCAAACTCTCTATGGACAGTAAAACTCATAAATCTATTTTCTTATTACTGGGGTAACCTTAACCTTTCGCATCTCTCACAGTAATGCTCCTGTTACAAAGATCAGTGTTTTAAAGCCCATTAAGACCAAATCAACACGGAACACCAGCCAGTTGTAGGAAAAATCATAATGAGGAATTTATTAGCGACTTACTTTCCCTCCTGGCAGTCGTACAAGACAATAGAATCGTCATCGCTACTCGATATTACAGTTTCGCCATTTGAACTGAAGTCAAAGCAGTTGATTTTGTCCGAATTCTCTCGGAAAACCTTCGCAACCCTGAAACTCCGCAGCACATTGTCTGTGAGCTTCATTGTGGCCTTTCTGCCTGGCCAGGCGCTGGGGATCGTTTAGTTAAAAACAGCGCGTAGATCGGAATCTGATTTATCAGTACTGTGTGTTGCGAATGTTTTGCAATATTTTTTAACGTGAAAATAGTTTTAGATGTACATTTCGGTCACGTTAAAAAAGCCCGCCGACAAAATTGGTCAATGAACCGGATTACGAAAGACGAGATGAAGCTAGAGGTAGTAAAGCGGAAACAAAATGGCCACCACACCTGCGGACGTTTCAGAATAAAAGTCCGATGTCGATTTGAGCTGAAAGTCAAAGCGAGATGAAAATTTAATCGTTTAGGAGTCACACTTGCCTCCTTTGCGGTCAAAAGTGACCGAAGCCTAATGTAACTTTTTTTCCGGGAAAATCAATGTAATATATTTTTGTTCAATAATATTTTTGATTATTATTTATGATTTTGAGGGAATTTTATGATACTATGCAATATTAAAGAGCTATTTTCTCCACTAGAATTAATATTTATTTACTATTTTTTAATAAATGCAATATTTCACATTAAAATAGAGAGAAGGCATTTAAAATCCATTTTTTGAAGTGAGAATTGGGCCATCTGGAGGCATTAAAAATAAAAACTTGTGTAATGTTGCCTAACCTCTTGTATTAGCACCCTATATAGATATATACAGCGGCTTTTGGATTCCCATTGTTTTTTAGACATAATTTCTTAATTTTTTTATGTTTTGCTATTAGATATATATATATATATATATATATATATATATATATATATAGACATTCTAAAAGACTACTTTTTGTCAAGGTTTAGATATTTTTGGTTAGATAAGTATCAGGTTTTACATGATGATTACAGTCAAACATTAAAATCCTGTTAGAAAGGGAACACATAGAAAGCATTTTTGTTACTCAGTATTTTATAATTAACAACAAAACAAAATAAGGAATAGTGATAATTCAAAACACTTTATACAAACATTTTGTAATTAATTGATATTTTATTCAATGTAATTAAATTTATGTTAACATATTTTCCAAATTTGCTCTGTTGCAGTCTTACCAGTTCATTTCTGTGTATATATATGTGTGTGCGTGTGTGTCTATTTTGCACTCCTGATATTCTAGAGTCACCCCTTGATTGCTCCACACTTTTTTTCTGACCAGTGGTTGATTTGTAGTTTGTACCACCAAAAGATTCACTGAGTTTTCACATTTTTTCGTATTTCCTATGTCGGTCATCAAGTCAAGTGTGACTATTTTTTTTTGGACCCTTTAACATATCCGATTCATGTCCCTGATTTTTTTTGTGTGTGTTCATATTGCTAATGTGACAAAAGTAACCAAGTGTCATCTCATTCCAATGAAGCTAAGATTTGTAAAATTTCAAAATATAAAATTTTCTGGTCAAAAATGACCAAAGAAGGCCAGAGGGTTAAGGGTCTTATTTATTGTACACGCTTAATATTAATCTTCCATGATGTACACTAAATCTGGTTATTCAGTTTTGATTTGACAGCTGTAATGAGGATCAGGAATTTCACATCAGCTCTCTAGCTGCTGTTGTGTTTATCTGTATTTGTTGCTAGGCTAAGTCTCATAATTTCAACTATGATCAAATCCTATATTTGTAATCAATCAATAGTACATTTAGTTTTAGTTATTAACATCCAACAAGATGAATCTGTTCTCTCTCATATGATACATTCTGCACATTGACATCATACGAGCCTCACCCAAAACCCCAGAAGCAGCCACTGGTATAAAAGTAAGCATTGCACTGGTCTAAACAATTACACTGCGTCAATGAGCATCAAAACTCACCAATTACAAAGCAGACAAAATCTTTTCCAGTGAATTAAAGAGCTGGATTAAGTGCACTTATCTTTGTTTCCTTTCCAACCAAACAAATCTACAATGGCAAGCATTGATTCAAAGGTAAGTTCTGTACTATGTTGTAGACTTTTGATTTGTTCTAACACAATGAACATATGATTGCTATGAACTCAAGGAACTAACAATGAAATCTGTTTTTCAAAGGGGGAAATGTGGACTGTTGGAGATATGTATATATTCACAGTGAATGTAAGCGAGTTTGCACCAGAAGAAGTTATTGTAACCTCCACCAATAATTCAATACAAGTCTGTGCAGAAAAGGTAAGCAAAATAAACTCTAACAGCAAGTTTTCTCTCAAATACATTTTCTTTTAAAAAATAAAGAGCATTTAATATCATATTTATTTATTTGTGTTTTTACATAGTATCTTACTCATTGTTATATTCTTTGGTTCTGAAGTTCTCTTTTATTTAATTTTCAATTTCCATTTTCCCTCATTGACGAATCAGTTGGCATCAGATGGCACAATTGTGGACACCGTTTGTCAGAAGTGTCAGTTCCCGGCTGATGTGGATCCAATGTCAGTCACATCTTCTCTAGAGAAAGGTGGTTTGTTGAGCATTAAAGCCCAAAAGCACACAGCAAAACACTTGCCAATCATGAAAACCTAATGCTTGGATGTATTTTTGAGCATTTTAGAAACTTTAATCTGTTTCCTTCTTTAAATTATAGTATTAAATCAATTGGGTTATTAAACAAAAACAATTGTTAACATTTTCATTAGTTTTTTATTTTATTTTGACTTAAATCTGAGGTTCATGAATATATGCACATAACAATGTTTTCTTTTTTGTTGTTGCAACTGTCTTGAAACTACAAGCAAACTCATTTTGTGACATTTTGATATTTTTGTTCACCATTTCTTGACTCACAGATATTTGTCACCGACTGAAATGACTAATAAAATTATAAGCATTTAGAAACTGAAAAATAGTTAGTATTTAGAATGTTTCCATAGCAGCATATTCCATCCATGAATGACCAATCCATGTGAGACTGAAGCTATACAATGATCTCTGAGTCTGTTTCTCTGAGAGCAGCCTGTGTGGAGATGGACACAGATGAAGCAGCCAGACAGTCTTGGTGCCACAGGTTTTCTGCAAGGCCATTTAGGAGGGGTGCTACTTCACCGAGCCCCGCACTCACATCACCTCCCACTCGGAAGACTGGAAGACCCCAAACCTCTTGAAAATGTGTTACGTCGCTCTCTGTCACATCTGTGTGCATAAATAAGTCAAATCTGCACTGTTAAGGGCCATGACAATGTCACATGGCAATACAACATTATGCTGTTACATCAAGTTTTTTTTTAGTTTGTAAGTTTTTAATTTTATATTTTCCATTTTCGTTTTTGTCAGTTTTATTATTTATTTGTTTTTAAATATAAGCCTATCTATATAGTTTTCATTCATTTTTATTTCAGTTTCAATTTTATTTAAACTAAGCAAAATAAGTTTAAGATTTTGATTTTTTTATTTCAGTTAATATTTATTTTATTTCAAGTAACACATTATAACACATACATTTGAATGTAATTGTCAAATAAATGCTCTGAACTGGTAAAGGATACTTGGTGCCAACGACCAATTTAACCACTTGATCCGAAGGTTCTGTGATCCGTGATATCTGATTTGAAAGATCATCAAAGGAGCCACGATCAGTGAAGGAGAAAAGGAAAAGGATGGCATCCACCTGTTCCTTACAGGACTAAAGAGAGAGAAATGACACCATTAAATATCATAAATATCAGTGAAACAGAATTTGTGGGTTAAAGGGACAGTTCACACAAAAATGAAAATGTACTCATCCTCAAGTAGTTCCAAACCTGTATGCATTTCTTTATTCTGTGAAAGAAAATAAATGACGAAAGGAGAAATTTTAAAGAATGATGGTATCCAAAGTGCTGCTAGTCCCCATTGACTTCTTTTGTTCCATACTATAGAAGTCAATGGGGACCAGCTACCAACTTTCTTCAAAATATCTTATTTTATGTTCAACAGAAGAAAGGAATTTGGAACAAATACAGGTTTGGAACAACACGAGGGTGAATAAATTATGTTTTTTTGGGGGGTGAACTATCCCTGGGAATGTAAGTAACTCTGTAATATGATGGAGATGCTCACCGGTAACATGTGGTCAAATCTTCGTATTGCACTTTCCCCACAATCCCAAAGCTCAAAGCGGAAAAACAACACACGGCCACTCTCCTTTAGTCTTACAGGCCAGAAGACCACTGTTGTCTCTATGCCTACAAGAATCACAGCTATATGAAGCAATGATCACTGATGTTTTTTTTAATTGATTGTATTAAGTGAATACAATGACATATCGTGAATGACACGTATACTGACACCTATCGGTGTGGATGTAATGAAGCAAATTTCAAAGCTGTCAATAATGCTATTACATACATTCAAATAACATATTAGTAATGTATTTGTCGTCATCCATTATTAATTTATTCTACATTATTATTCTACAATTTATCCATGATTAATTTATTCTATATTCTAAATGTGTGTTATGTGGCTGCTCATGTTTTCTCAAGGCCGCCATGAGAGGGCGAACGCGCCCTGTTGAATAGAATCGCTTATTTTTATTGGTCATTGACATGACTGGAGTCTTCATCTCTCAAATGTTTTTTCAAACGTATTCATTAAAAGTACTATAAAATGTATACAGGAGAAAATCTTTTTACAATAAAAATGTACTTAATTCATTTTACATGTGTGGTTTGTTTACCTGTGGTCTCATAGTGCATTTTGGGGAGCTCGAGGCCAGCGAGACGGGCAGCAAGAGCGCTTTTCCCGACCCCAGTTTTCCCCGAGATGAAGACCTTGTAGCGGACGATATCCACATTCATTTGAGGAGGCATCATTGGCGCTTCCAAGAGCCCTTCACAGTAAGTTATATAAAAAACCACTTAGTTGTATAAAAATCACTTAGCATTTTATATGTTGCCTGTAACAAATACTTATTTTTGCTGCTCTTTTATTAAACAAAACAAGAAATACCTGACCAGTAAGGTAAAAAAACATGATGCCTAACTGGCTGCTGTATCCATGGTGATCATCCTTACCAAACTTTCTCCGTCTCTTCTTGTGCAGTATCCTACTGAAAAACTCCCTGCTGTCTGGACAGCGATGCCAATCCGACACGATTATGGATCCAGGTGGGACAGACATTTTAATTTAGCGAAATCGGATAAATTAAGAGACTATTGTGCTTTTTATTACGTGTTATGAAGTTACTTCATCTGCGCAAACGTGAAGCCAACAAGGTTAAACGTCATGATAAAATACGTCAAAATAAAAGTCCACTACGAAAGGTCTTAATATTCAACTCCAATGAAACTAGTAAAAAAAAAATAATTATATATATATATATATATATATATATATATATATATATATATTTTTTTTTTTTGGAAATGATGAATCCACATTCTGAATAACGACAAAGAAACAAAATCTACAGGTAGCCTATATTAGTACATCATGTTGTCTTTATTGAGAGGCCACAGCTCTTGCATATTACAACTGTTGGCTTTGATAAGGCAAACGCAAGAATGAATCCACCAGCTAATTGACACAGAAAAACAAAAAAAGCTTTTGGAGAAGGTGGATCCCACAGGCATGCAGCAATGGCTCAGAATGCAATGTACAGCATCATATATACAAAAACAATAGTGAGACCCCAAAAATGGCACATAGCAGTTTCAACAGATCTACTAACATAAAGAGAATGACTTTAATTGGACATACAAACTTAAAAAAGAGAGATAGAGATTGAGAGAGAGAGAGATCCTCTGTAAAAGTGAAACTGAACCAAAAAAATATAGCCATTTTTGTTGTCATTTCTGACATCTAATTAAAAGACGTCTCCAATGAGATATCAAAATGGAGGTATGGCGATATTGCATTTCTAGAATACCAATTCATTTTCATTTTAAGATGCCTGTGAGACAATGCCTAGTTGGATATTTGCGACATAGGGCCACAGAGCCTCGACACAAATAAGGAAAAAAGTACAATGGAAGTGTGCAGACACAGAAGACATTTACATTTAACAGTTTTGAACTTAAATACAGAGGTTCATTTTTAGTTTTGAAGCAGTTGGCATCCACTTTAAAAACAGACAAGACAAAGAAAAGGGTCCATACACTCATCTTCACAACAATGTACCATTAATGTATGTAAGAGTACGTCAAAGAAGCGCCATATATGTTATCGCATTGGACAGGGACACACCTAATAATCTCACTCGACATTATCAAACAAATGGTACTCCATATTGCTTAGGAACACAGAAACAAATTCCTCAAATAAATGAGTTGAAAAATTGGTGCTAGTTTGTTGTTCTTTATGATGTTATGATACAGCTAAAATTGCCAATCATGGTCTTTGCAACGTTCTTTTTACTCATTAGTACAATTCTTTGATTTTTATTGTTTTTTTTTTTTTAGCTTCGTTTGTGGGCAATTCGAGCTGATGGGGGGAGATCCTAGTGTGGCTAACTGGGTAATCAGAGTTGATACATGCATCTTACGTTATCAGGCTAAGTTTAAAGTGTTAGGGTAGGGTAGGGTTGGATAGACGGGTCGGGTTCAGGGTGGTGGGTGGCACCGGATGGCTCGATGCTCTAATCGTCCTCCTCGTCTTCCTCATCGCTGTCCTTCATCGAGATGCCCTGCATGCCCCCCTCTCTGACAGAGGCAGTGGCTTCCTCCAGGGTCAGCCGGTTCCGTACCGTATCGTACCCCTTGCTGTTCAGTGTAGAGTCAAGAACGCCTTGCAGCCTAAAATCTCGGTATTTCTTCTACAAGAATGGGAGATATCAGCAGGCATTATACACACTATCAGACTTCTTTGCCCCTGAATGGCCCCCTCAAACAAGGTCAGAAACAATAGCAAGACTAGGGATGCAAGGTATTAAAATTCTGGACAGTACTAATAAATAGCTGATATTAAAATTCAGTACTATTTTGTGCAATTAATTACACTGGCAGCAAAAGTTTGGAATAATTAAGATTTTTCGATGTTTTTGAGAGATGTCTCTTATGCTCACCAAGGCTGCATTTATTTGATTATGTAAAAACAGTAATATTGAGAAATTTCAAATAACTGTATTCTATTTGAATAGATTTTAAAATGTAATTCTTGTGATGGCAAAGCTGAATTTTCAGCAGCCATTAGTCCAGTCTTTAGTGTTACATAATCCTTCAGAAATTGTTCTAATATGCTTATTTAGTGCTCAAATGATTCATAATGGTTCTTATAATTATTAATGTTGAGATCAGTTTTTGCTGCTTAATATTTTTTTGTGGAAACGGTGATACATTTGTTTTATGGTTCTTTGATGAACAGAAAGTTTATGAACAGCATTTATTTGAAATAGATTTTTTTTTGTAACATTATAAATGCCTTTCTTTTCTTATACACTTAACACGGTTTCCATAAAAATATTAAGGAGCAAAACTGGTATCAACATTGATCAAAATAAATGTTTCTTGAGCTCCAAATCAGCATATTAATGGCTGCGTTGCTATCACAGGAATAAATTACATTTCAAAATATCTTTAAATAGAAAACAGTTATTTTAAATTTTACTGTATGCTTTAATTTAATCCTATGTTTAATCTACATATAATAAGGCAAATGAACATGCATACTTTAATATCTAATATATATAACAGCAAATACCCAACAGACCAATACTGATTAATTAAAGGTCTAAATCATAGACTGAAATTTAGAATAAGACAGTGTGGTTCTACCCAGACTACAATCATACCACTACAGCTTCAGAGCATAAGCACTTCCGTGTAAGTTAGAAAGAAATACCTTTACAATCCTGATGAGGATTTTGAGTTGATAGACATGAAGCTGTTGGTCCATGCGGTCAGTCAGCCAGGTCGCCAGCAGATTCATAGTGGCTGTATACCATTGCTGCAAAGCACAAAAACACAGCATTCTCCAGCAAAACACAGACAGACAAACAAACAAATGCAAGAGACCAGCATGTGTAGACATACATAAAGACGTACAGTAACAGCCACACGCAACTAAACCCACAACACGCATATTCATACACACACACACACACACACACACACACACACACACACACACAACTGATACCAACATTTATACAGTCACACCCTCACTTAAAACCAAGGTTAGTCAGACAAAAATTAATTCATGAGCCAGAAGTATGACCATCTGAAAAAAACAAATCATGCATTAGGAAATTGCATAATTAATAAAACAAGTACTTAATATGCCCTACATTTACAGCTTAGCCTGTAACCTAAGGTTCAAACGACTTAATACAAATCTGGTTATCTGAAATAAGCTTGAACAAAGCCCCATTCTAATCAAAAGTCTTTAGCTTTTGAAAAACTGAACAGATTAAATGCAATGCTTCCCCCTGCCCCTTCACCATTAATCATGCTGAATGTTATAAAACAGCACTTGTGCATGAATGACTGTGAACTTGAAGGTTTAAAAAGCACCACTGAACCCAAAAGCATACTCTAAAGAACCCAAGATGCAAACAAAATTAGTGCAGTCACAATCAGAATTCTCAGAAACAAACTCATAAAACGTAAGAATACGGCAGGCAAAAGAGTGTTGTACTGTTATCTTAAACCATATCTACATTATGAAAATCTCATATTCATGCATATTCAGAATCACTTAAATGCTCGTAGTTCAAAGAGAACAGCACATGTGTGGTTCAATGAATGATGTAAACTATCGTCTAGAAGAGGAAGTGCGGTATCCTATGTGCACAAATCAATCTGAAGAGTTTTGAAGTGGGCTATTATCAGTTCTCAAGAGGTACAAATAGCCTTTACCATTTAGCCAATCCTTTTATATGTATAAATAATTATATTACACATATGATTTCTTATTACTTGATATGTGATTATGTGAATTAAATCAGATTTCTTGTTGTATTAGGGTCATCTGATGGTTCGATCGGGGATTTCTCTTTACATCTGTCCACTTCAAAGAGGTGGCCGTTTAGAGCGTGCAGTGCATGCAGGTGAGTGTACAGGGCAGAGAGCTGTGTGTGTGTGCATGAGGTGGGATTTTTAGGAGGTGGGTCATGCTAGAAGATGTACACAGGAAGATTATTTGATTAGAACTCATGCCACTCGACAGAATGTGATCAAACAGCAGGACATTTAGAGATAAGTTCCACTTTGTCCTAGTAGGAATGCAGAATGAGTCGGGATGCTGTCTTTGGGTTAGGATAACGTGAGTACAAAGTGTTTAGAGAGGGAGAATGTAATGAAAATGACAACAGATATACAGAAATGTAGTCACATGCAACCAAAATATATAACACAAGCTGCATAACACAACAAAATCACCACGGTTCCCCGTTCAGACACTACATGATGCTGGAAGAGAGATATTCAGCTTGGAAAATGGAGAGTTTCAGATCCCATTGATGTTCTGGTCCCAAGATAGGGTAATTTTTTTTTGCCTATTTTATGCATTTACAAAAGTAATAACTTTCCTCAACAAGATGCAGTGAGACGAGTTACGCACTAAGATGTGAAACTTTCGGTTAGTGGTTTGTTCAAATATCTAATCGTGAATTAGCAAGTAAAAGTGACTAATCAGTCACGTTAATTGTTTTTGTCGTACAGCCCTCAGCTGAATATGCCTTTTGACACCTGACCTCACAAGACCACACTGACTGAACCTTACAAATTTCCACAATTTCAGTCTGTTTGACACAACTGTCCAAGCAAGAATTCAGTTAAACAAACAGTGAATCACTACAATCAGAAACATTCATGTTTCTAGCTGCTATTCTTTAATTTGCCAGTCAACAGTCATTATATGGCAGCTGCCACCCTAAATTTTACAATTTTAATAATTGCTTTTGCTTTCATGCCTCTGAGCCTTTCACTGATGGTGATTAGTTTGGACAGAATTCTTGAGAAGACATTTTAGTAGGGACAGACTGAAACTATAGAGCAAAAACAGGAGTCATGCCAGATTCATTGTGGGTCTTTGAGGTTGGACATAAAATGCATTATTACAAACTTAGTGTGGAGAAAAAAAACAATGCACATAACAAGCACTGAATTTTAAATAAAATAATAAAGGCAGATCCATGCATAAGATGTGTGTGTCACAAATGTTCTAAACATAAGCAAGTAAAGCAGCAAAAAGTTACGGAATAGACTTCCTAACAGTCAAACAGACACTCACACACACACACACTTTTTTTCCACAATATTCTGATACATACAACTCATTACAGTATGGTATGACACACAACTAAATATTCACACACACACTCATATTTATACAGGAAACAAAATACAGAAAACGAAATAATAATAAAAATGCTGACAAACCCTCACGCGCTCACACACACACACACACACACACACACACACGCACACACGTATCCAAAACAACCACTGGTCCACACATCTGTTACAATCTTATTAAAATATATAAACACACATGTATGCCATTGTGTAACGAAGACACATGTTCACACAATCACAAAGGATTATTTTTCTAAATCGAACAGTGCTCTCTTATACCCTGTGTCAGTTGGTATTTAAAAATTAGGGCTGTCAATCACTTACAAATTTTAATCAAATTACATGCATATCAATATACAAAGTGGAATAAAGTGTCATTTTATGAAAAGCGGTGAGGTATTGATTTTTAAAGTTGCAAAAAATATAAAACCGATTCTATAAGCTTAAATTACTTTGATGGTTTGAAAATTTTCATTTTTTTATGATGTATTTAGTAAAATCGGTCCTCTAATTTCTCTGTGCTGATTTGGTGTCAGGGATTTGGTAGTATTTTTTTTTTTTAAATTGTGTTACGTCACACTTTTCAGGTCAAAATAAAATCGACTCTTTTGAGAGCACTGTCTTATAAATAATCCACTTGGTGACACTTTGCCTCTTAAACAAGAATCTGCTGTGAGCATAAAGTCCAACGCACGTTAGCTAACACAACACCAGAGCACAAAGGTCCAATGCATCGTGGCTAATGAAACACCAGAGCACAGAGAACTGGAACAGGAAGTCACAGCAATGAGACATTAGGGAGCTGACTGAATGCTTCAGGTCATGATTGGCCTTATGTGTCTGGATGTAAGGTCTCCAGGTTCGGCACTCAAAATGTGACTTATCCCTCGTATGCCCCATTGTTTTGCCACATTTTGGATGGGCCCTCCTTTGTTAGGCACGGAGGTTACGGCATCTTACTTACATCAAATAATCTCTCTATATACACCTCCTCATTGACCTTATCTCTCAGAATGTCCTGAGAGTGACGGACAAAGGTCACATAGCCATCCGCAACGTCCATCCCTGGTTTCTGTGGAAGAGGAAAACCAAAAACAGAAAATGTTAGTTTTGTATGAAATAGATTTGAATAAAGAAGGAATATTAGGGAAAGCATGTTGAATATTTAATACTCACAGGGACATCCACATATTTTGATGCTGCTTTCACCTGAAATGAATAAAAAGTCTGAATCAAGCTCTTCTGGGTAAAATCATTCTCCTTTTAAATATTTTAAATATGTGTTTAACACCTAAAGTAATTTTCAATGCACAGTAAAACTTGACAACATTAAGTGCAAATTACATAAAAAATTTGCACCTTTACAAATCCAGCATGGTTTCATACTAGAATTGGAAATAGGAGATAATTCTTACCGTGAAGGAGAGGAAGGAGGAGAAGAGAGTTCCCTCATCATACCTGGAGATCTTGGCAAGTACACTCTCCAGAATGACCACAAACTGTTCAGGTGGCACAAAACCAATAACTCAATGACAAATAATTCAACAGGAGTTATACCAATACAGTACTTCCTTGAGGTCAACCATTTTCTCAAAACGTACCTTTGCCACCAAAAGGGAAATCATGTCTTTTACACTCTCTTCAATGAGATCATCGATTTGAGAGTGGTACTGTTTCTAAAAGGTAAAGACAGATTTAAATACTCAGACAAACTTATACAGTGGATATATAAAGACAGAGAACTCAGCCGTAGCCGTTTAAACTAAAGATAAATTCATACAGAAATAGAAAGCATGGCCAAATTCACATTGAACCAAATTTGTGCTTGTATGCCATTAAAATACACTGATTTATCCATTAAAACATGCATCCTTGAAAAATGAAATAAAATAATGTCTTTGAAATTGTACTTAATGGGGACATTATTATTTTTCTCATCATTTTCTTGATGTATTAACATATATGTCTGTGAAAGTATTCTCACAAACATTTGCATAATGTTATTAAATCCCAAATGTATTAAGTTTCTGGGACTCCTGAGGATGATGTGAAAGTACCAATATAGATCAAGCTTTTGTCTATCACAACAGTCAGATGTTTTGCCAATTACCTCCTGGCCCAATTCCATGGCACACAGTTTAGCAGACTGGTCCTTGGCATCCACCATCACATTGAACATGGTGCATAAGGACAGTGGGATGCGGAAATCTGTGGAACGGCTGCTTTTGGTCAGCTTAGATTCAAACGCTGCCCTGGTGCTGTTGACCAGCAAAGGGTGTGAAGTAAATGAGTCATCTTGCATGAAATTTCATTCATATTTCAAAGACATACTTTAAAATTTTCATGTATACCATCAATTGTTTTGTTACTAAAGATACTATTTTACCGTTTAACGCTCGTCTCAATCATGTCACTTGACATGAGCTTCATACGGTTATCCAGATGTTTGGCAAACTCTTCTTCTGGCCAATGTAGGTCCCTGATGAAGGTCTGTAGGGCATCCAACTTCCAGAACAGATCTTCTGATGTTCCCGAGCCATTGCTGCCAGGTATAGTAAGATATTAGAGGTCAAAAGTCCCAGATATTCAGGAATTAAGGAAGATGCAGAATACCTAAGACTTTAAGATTGCTTTATTTTAACCATACACCAACTGGCACTCCCAAAATTTGACCCTCAGAACTGGAATGTTTCATTTAAAAGTAACTACACAATCAGTGCATGGCAAAATAAAAGACAGGTGTGTTTGCAAAACACATCAATAACCTCGCATTGTTGCTTGGTTATTAAACCATATAGGACTGACCTGAATTCATGCACACTTTGCTCTGTAAATTTGCTTTAAAGGAAAAGGGTCTGGGAATGTCATGGTGAGAGAAGGCTTGCACAGATACAGTTGGCAACTAACAGATGCTAAGCAAGATGGCGCTTTAATATGAAGCCAATGCTCTTAATGACATCTGTTACCTAGTTGGAGAACCAATACTTTCTTAGAGTTATTGTTTAATGTTAAAGACAACTCTATATGCAATGTGATTTTTAAAGGGATATAGTTCAGTATAAATGCAAATTCTGTATCTTTTACTCACCCTTATATCACTCAAAACTTGACTACCTTCTTTCTTCCTTGGAACACACACAGATATTTTGAAGAATACTTTTGTCCATAAAATGAAAGTCAATGGGGTCCAAAACAATGACTTTCATTGTATGGACAAAAAATGTTTGCAGAGGTTTTTTTTTTTTTGTTCCACTGAAGATTTGGAATGACATGATTTAACAATAAATAAATGATTTTACACCTTTGGGTGAACTGTATGTTTAAACCAAAATATTAAAGTTGGTAAAGGGCAAGGTCCAGTGACAAAAATGGAGGAAGGATCAAGCTCTCTCTCATCACCCATTCCCACTGAGACTAAAGGAGCTCCCGAGGTCAAAACACACCATGCAGTCGACTCTGAGGACGCTGCCATCCTGAGTAGAAAGATGTGTCATAAGGGCCAGGGTTAAAGAGTTAAAACATAAGAGTGAATTATATTTTATGGGGACTGCTGCAGTCTTGGAATTGGTTAGGTTCAAAACCAAGTAGAACTGCTTGAAATTTCTTATTGAAATGAATATGATTTGGCGATCTTATACCGCAAATGTGATGTTGTTCTACTCTATTTGTTGAAAAAGAAGCCCACTCTGATGTTTGAACTCTTTGGGTGTTAGTTTCTACTGCCTTGGATGCCAGCTACACTGAAGTAATATATCTACTTCAGAGCATCAGCTACCAACGCAATGACGGAGCTACGACCAGGCAGGGAGTTGCACCAACCCACACCCACTGGTAACTTCCACACAAAACAAACCCAATGTCCCTTCATGTTTAGACCACCTTTTTGTCTCAGCTATCCTCCAGAATCCTTTTTCTTACCATTGATATTCTGATGCTTATACCAGCTCTTTTTAATATCAACAAACCCTAATGTCCCAGCATAATTCATGCAGGCACTTATAGAAAGCATTTGCAAAAGGAATTTAAAATGTTAGCTAAATACTGACTACAACAGAATTGCTCAGGATACAAACACTAAAGGAACTTTTTGAAATGATTAAATACTGAGAAAAACAGAAATGAGGAGATAACTTAGTCCAAAATTAGTTGCAATGTGTGTTAACTTTAAGGCCATCTACTTGTTAGTTTGTATGATAGAATTGTATTTAAATACAAAGCATTGACTTGGCTGTAGGTTTGGGTTGCAATCCAGATCTCACCACCTCAGTCTAACCTCAATGGCATGCACATTGAGGAAAATGAAGAGCTTTTCAGTTCTCATTTCAAATAACAGAACACATGAGCCTGTCTGGAACCCTTTGCAGGCTACTTGACATGAGAATGATTCTAGAGGCAAGTCATCTTGCCCTGTAGGTATTGTATATACAATACAAAGAACACGGAAAGTCTGCTATAGCCATCATTTAAATGTCTTTTAACTATTGACAAGTTTAGCAAACATCTTGCAATTCGATGACACTTAACGGTAAGTTAACTAACCCCAAACATTTTCATGCCAAGAAGACTTTTGAATGCATCAGATCTCAGGTAAATGCATTGAATACACACTCAGAGTCATATATAGCAGCCATCCAGGACGGAGTGGAAAAGCTAGGCATTTGTGGAAGGTTAACAGATAGTCCTGCTACTGGCACGGGAAGATTTGGTACTTTGGGAATTTGGAGGTTCACATTTGGTAGATTCACATTGGGCAGATTACTTGTTAAACTCCTGCAGAAACAGACAAAAAAAGAAACAAAAAAATCCATAACAGTGGCAGTGTGGAATGCTGCAAATGAGCAATGTAAGACATACAGTACAAAAAAGAGAAACTGAGAAATGGAGAAGACCATTTTCACACATAAAGAGCAGACACATAAAAACTGGTCATTAAATGTAGGGAGGGAATCTACAGCACATTTAAACAGAAGACCTGAGTAGAAAGAAACGTGTGGTCAATAATATCGACAACAGCACACTTATATAAAAAGGAAGTGAAAGCAGAATTTTTCCACAACAAGAACAAATAGCAGCTCCAAAGATCTGAGGGCGGTGGTGGGGTTTTAGACATACAAACAGACAACAAACAAATGAGGAAAACCATACTGACACATAATTCTCAAGGGGCATACGCTTAATTGACAGAAGAGTATTCTGTTAGGCTGGGAATATTTGGGTAGGCGGTATCTTTTCTAAAGATAGCAGGTTATCTAAATATTGTTATCTGTTCGCTGGGAACTGGTTTGAAATCATTAAAATCAACATGCAAACCAAAATCAAGCATGACAGAACAATTGATTAGGACATAAAAAGCATTCTGTTTAAAGCGCACAATATGAGGGTTAGTTCACAAAAAAAAGATGGAAACCTGCAAGACACTGACTGAAGTCTATCCTGACAGATTGTGTTCCTCTGATGTTTGGCAGCTTTCTCACGTAAGGCATGGTTAAAGAGGTCACTCTACTTAAAAGAATGAAACTTTTTGCAATGGCGTAAACAAACTTGTTTCAGACTTTACCTGAGAAATCTAACTGGATACTAAACAGTTTCATTTGATTAGCTGTATAGTTTTGCAGAGGATATGCCTGTCCCTGCAGTTTCACATATATATATATATATACTATATTTTGTGTGATGTTTTTGTCCTGAAAGGCCCTGGCTCCCGGTCACCACACACATTGTTGAGGAAGTGGTGTCTTACTTTACAGGCTCCCATGACTCCCGCTCAAATCCCCTGTGAATGGACTGAGCAATGGAGGATTCCATAAGATCCACATATCGCACCACAAGAGGGGCGTACAGGTCCTGCAGATGTTTGTGGAACTTTCCATTACACAGGTGATCTGCAAAATCGGAAAAAAAAAATAGTAGGTTATGACAATTTTGAAAGTAGCATGCCCAACTTTTCAATTATAATCACTTACCCTACTGACCCGAATATAAGACAATGTTTTTTTTTCTCGGAAATACATCTGAAAAAACGCGGTCGTCTTATATTCAGGGTCTAGACTTTGACATGTTAATAATACACCCACAAGAATAGGTGGCGCCAAGAACGCATAAAACGAGTGTGCCATGAAATGTGTAATGTAATGTGTGCTGTAAAGATCGCGAGTGAAAACAAAAGAAAAAGAAAAGCTTACAGCGGCATGAGTCATGACTGTTATGTTAGCCTGATGGGAACAATCTTCCTCTGTAAGTGATTTTAAAACATAAGACAGTACCCAGATTTGAAGACTACAGTAGGATTTAATTTCTACTGATAATAAAATTTTGGTAGGCTACTATGAGATGGATAGCCTAAATGTTAAATAATTCAGATGGGGTAACTGTTATTTTTATGGTATATAAAAAAAGTGTATATTTTTCAATGTCATTGTTGGTACATTTTACCAGTATTTACCATACTTTCAAAACAAAAATTAAAATAGGAAAAATATGCAATTTGAAAATAATTTAAGAAAAAATGTGTTTTACAGAGAGAGAGAAAAAAAAAACAGATTTGGTTTTCAAAAAGCCTTTTTCCAAAAGGTACATCTGGAAAAAGGGGGGTCGTCTTATAATCAGGGTCGTCTTATATTCGGGACAATAGGGTAATTAGAATGATAACACATTTCAGTCATTTCTGAAAAACAATACTACCAGAACTGTTAACCAAATGTTACAAGAAGTGCTTACAGTCGGAACGGAGGAAATCGTTTAGAAGCTGAAAGAGTGGGAAACTGTCCCAGCTCTCGGGAGACTGGATCTCAAGAGCAGCATCCATATCAACTCCATAGAGCGACAGAAAGTTCTCGGCGTGCTCCACCATCAGGTCTGACCACCATGCAAAGGCCTTGATAGTCCGGTAAAGGAAGAAAGAATGAAAAAAAGAAGCAGAGAGTTAGAAAATCACAAGTGTATTGGGTAATCTCAGGCAAGAAAAAGACTGTAAACTGGTTAAGTGTCTGCCATATGGTATTTCACATATTCACTTTGTAAATCTGCTTCTAAAGTAATGGCTCTTCATTTGATCAGTAAGAATTCAAATGAAGAGAAGTAAGAGTTTTTGGTCTGAATGGTTCATATTTTGCTTCAGTGTTAGAGGTCATTATGTAAAAATAGATTAAAGACTTTCAAGTAACCAGTTTACAAGATTTATGGTGATCAGTTTACCATTATGGACTTTAAAACTTACATTAGGCCATTTATAAATTTGCAACACAGAAAATTCTACCATATATATCTTCCAAAACAAAGTCTAAATATTGTGAAAAACATTTCACCATAAGAAGAAATTTATGAATCTTCTATAAAAGGTAGCATATCTTATGAATTCAGAGGCCCTCAAAAGAAACATGTGAATCCAAATAAGAGAAAAAAAACTTAAACTCCTTTAATAAGAGGGCCTGACATTCAAGTCTAAAAAAAAATAACAATACACCTTAAATTTTGTGTTGCAAATGTGTGCATATTTGTGACCAGGGGTCATTTTTCCGATATCAGGTTAATTCCCAGTGGAGTCAAGATGCCAGAGGAGGTGCAATTCTCATGCAAGTGAGGTAGAAATCCCTGCATGCTTTTGCCCTCCAAATGGAAGATGTAGTTCAACCGTTCACATCACTGCATCCCTACCCTCGGGATGGGGATGTGTCTTGTGATCATGCAACATTGCCGCCCCTGATACGCCAAAGACAGCAAGCAAGCAGCAGACTTCTTTACTTGGCAATGCATATGAATTACCTGAATATTTCTTCTTTAATCTCTCAAAGTGACCATAAATTTTGGGCCTGTAGTGAGGTATTGAGCAGGAGTTTCTTAGATCAATCAGGCTTGCTTGCAGTCTTGGCATAAAACACTTTTCTTCTAATTAAAACAACCGACCAGTTATAAACCCATTCAGGGAACTGATCAGCCTTTTTAAGAGGCTTAATCCTTCCCTTTGATTGCATGCTCTGTCCTTTTTTACCCCTCTAAACCCACAGCTTCAAAGAGCCCCAAAATATTTCCCCCAAATCCGTTCTGCTACATAGGGATAGCAAGCTCTAAGACCAGACTTACCATAGAACTTACCTGCAGGCTTCATAATTAATACTTGAAAACCTACATTGGTCATAACGTTGGGACCAACAAATATAGCGTTTGCTAGTGTAGCAGGGCAATGCATATGGCTGAGCTTAACCAGACAGACAAGTAGAAAGTGGGGTAGAGAGCGATAAGAGACGCCAAATCCAAGCAACCCATGAATCCTTCCCCAAGGCCCTTCTTGCTAATCTAGGAGCGCTGGGTAGGTGTTAACATTAAAACCCGTCTTGAATACAAAAATCATACTGTAAATTAAAATCAGCAAGAGCGGCCCTGGGAAGAGGGCAATGTTATGACATTGGTTTGGTCATTTTAAGGAATTGTGAAGTCCAAGTACACTAGCAGAAGGGAACACGTCTAATTGGGAAAAGTTAGGGTGACACAACTAGCGTGGCGGGTGGGTAAATGTGAACATTCCCCTGGAAGCAAAGGAATCATTGAGCATTGACCTTGCCAGTCGGGGACACAAGCCTTACAAGTTTGAAGGGAGACTTGACAGGCACAATGCTGAGGAATTAAGACGAACCCATGTCAGATGCGGCAAAACATACCCTCACATTGTGAGGAACGGGACATTACAGGGGAAGGGAACCCTTCATAGCTCATGCACAAGCCAGTAAGGGGCTTTTTCACTGCATTCATTTTAACCACATACCTCTTTTCCCTGCAACATCACCATGGAGTGAATGGTGAGGAAAAACATGAACATGTAGAGAGTGATGTATGTGCAAAGTGTTAATGTGTGCACAAAATGTTGATTCTAAACAATTTTTCCCAAAACATTTGGATAAAAAGTAACAATTGCGAGATTTGTTTCAAATGGAAGATATAAAGTTGCAATTACGTTCGGTTGAAATGGCTTTCCTTATTATAACGTATGATGCCACCAGTTGGGCAGTGAAGCATTGTGGTTTTACAAAGTAAAATTTAACAGTATGATCTACAGATGGTTCTACCATAATGTCTCGGTGCCAAAACTAACATATTTTGCTCATTTGTGAATCAGTGTGTGAGAAGGGAAATATTTAAAAATTTCCCAGAAATCCAAGAGGTCAACTCTTTATCTCAATTTCATCATGTTCTTTAAGCATCGTCTTGCCCCATTCCACCCAGACATAACAGAAAAGCCCTTAACTGCGTGAATCGACATGCTTGAAGGAAAAGGTACACTATGTGATGACAACTTAGGAAAAAAAGAAACATGATACTGTACCGACTGGTCTCCTGTACTTGTGACCGCAGCCTGTTAAGCATATTCAGAAAGATACAGTAAATCTATAAATCTCAGGAAGACCATGGATTACCTAATACTTCAAATTGCATCTTGGAATAAAGCCAATTATGCATTTGTTCTTGGAGTAGTAAATGCTGAAACATGCCAATTATCATAATTACAGCTGAAACCCATGCTTGGCTATCTATTCATAATGCATCTTCAGTTCTGTTTAGTATTAGCCATTCCAAAGGAATCTGTCTAACATTCAGAACACAGAAACAATCTGTATTCTGAGGCTTTCTTTTGGGTATAGATCCAGGGAAAGTGGTTTAGAGATCTGGATCTCACGGGAGAGTGAACTCTTGCTGTTTCTCTAATTTCCACTAATACAAATTGCATTGTGCAAACTGCAAAGCTGCCTTTTTTATTATTAGAGAGGAGCCACTGGCCATTTAAATCAGCCCTATTTTGAACTAAAGAAAAAAGAGAGTGAACGTGGGGGAAAGAGAGAGAAAGAGTCCAGACTCACCTCAGCATGATGGTCCTGGTTCTGATGTAGAACCTCAATGACTAACTCTGCCAGACGGATGACATGCTCCAGTTTTTTAGCAGGCGTAGCTAGGTTGGCTACATTCTCTGGAGCAGAATGGTGGGGAGAAGAGGGACGGTTAATATTACAGTGGTTGATTAATATATTTATTCTATGAATCTCTGATGTCATGAGTACTACAATGCAGTCTGAAGAAGCTAAGGTAATAAATACCTAACTGAGCATGCAGAAATGACAACACTGTTGATGACACTCATAACACTTCAAGAAAAGATGCCTAACTGATGTCAGAAAAAATAATGGACCTTTTTTTTAGGCAATTGCAACTAAATTGGGGTTCAAAAGTCTGAGACCACAAGTGGTTCTATTTTGCCTTTTTCATAATTGAAATGTATTTTGTGATTACAAACTATATTAGCAGCATAATAGTTGAAGTAATTAAGTTAACAAGACTAGTATTTTGGTTTGTCTTTTAGTATTTTCCCAGCAGCTCTTGAGCTGCATGACTACTTGTAGAAATCCTCATAATCATGTTCTCCAGCATGATTTGGGAATGTTTCAAAGAGTACCTTGTGCATCAATGTACGCTAAGAAGAAGAAATGCAGAATCTTTACAATGACATATTTACATAATAACTTTTCCTAAAGCCTAACATTTCAACTCCAGGTTTGAATTCTAGATGATTAATGTGGACACAGACTTTTGGACGCCACTGTAAAAACCTTTATACTAATACTGCATTTTTATTTATGTAGGTAAATTACTAATAATTTGTAGAACTTCTCAATGCTGTCTAGAATTTAAGGCCAACACATGAGAGAAAAAGCAGACCAGATTGTCAGACATATGCAACACTTTGATGAAATGTGGACATCCGGACACACAATAGTGTTTCTGGTTTAACACGTAATCAACTTTTGTCTGAACAAGATGAAATGAGTAAGACAGAAAACAAAAACAAAAACAAAAAAAATACAGCTAAAGAAATAAAATAAAATACCGACCAACTCAGCAATGCTAAAGGAGAAAAGAAAATCTTTAATTTATTGACTGAAATGCTACTTGAGTCATGAAGGACATTACTTATTTATCATTTAGTCTGACTCTTTAATCTTGGTGTCTAGATTGTAAAATGTTCACTTTTATGCCATTGGTTTATCGGTCTGTTAAATTCATGGGTTATTAATGGGGTTGTGGGGCACTGTACTGAAATTTACTACACTGTGAACCATTAATATCGGATAGAAACTCATTCTGACTCTTCCTAAGGCCATGATGTCATCAACACAACATGATAAAGTAATGACAATGGATTTAATGATAATCTAAGATTATCATTATCCAAATTTCATACTTTATCTATTTTCAATGTGTCTAAAATGTTCTGGTCATGTCAAGTTTCTAAGACCAGGACTGGGAATTAAAGAAGCAAAACATCTCTTAAACTAATGAAGATTTAGAGAAGTGGTTCTCAACTGGTGGGTTGTGACAAAAAAACAGTTTGCAGGTTTGCAGCAAAACCAGTTGATAACTACTCGTTTAGAAAATCTATGGATGCCAGAATTCAGATATTCTTCAGTTAAAATCTTATTCCCAGTACTTCAGCGAGAAACATTTGCAATCATTCTACCCTCACATTTTAACACATTGAAAAGACTGCCACTGAAATATTTGTGAAAGATAGTATTACTTCTTGTAAGTCTGCATAATGTAGCACCATTAGGCAGACTGTTCAGTGCCAAGATGTTCCGTTTCTATTTCTAAAGTCGTAATATAACACAAAATAAGTTTTTACCCAAATTTTGTGTATATTTTTATAGAAGAATACTATCTTCACAAAAAAAAGTATTGCACAAGGGAGATCCTTGTGTCGTGGTGTGTACAGGACTTTCAGACTAAAGAAATTTTTCTTGTAATTGTGTCATGTGCATGTGCCAGGATGTGTTGAAGGGGACAGGGATGACGTCAAACATAGCTTCACCTGGATCCTTCTGATCCTTTAGAGTTTTCTCAACTTGAGAGAGAGAGAGAGAGAGAGAGAGAGAGAGAGAAAGAAAAAGAGAGTCAGAGCAATATAAGGAGAGGGAGAAAGAGAAGGGAGAATTGGGGGAGGAAAAAGAATTATTCCTCAAGGTGGCACGTTTTAGCCCAAAGTTGGTGCAGCATCCCTGGTAATTTCACTCTTGGTCGCTCTCCAGAGAATTATTGTATATTTGATTTAGAATAATAATAAAAAAAAAACAACGGCAAACAAACACACATGTAGATATTTACCTGGAACGACAAGAACAAAAACACATAGCAAAGTAGCAACTGAACGACATACTGAACGACGTAAGAGACAATAGCCATTGTTCGGTCGCATGACAAATAGAACACAGTTGTAGTAATCACGAACAAAGACAAACTTGTGATGTTGGAACACATAAGTCATAGCTCGTACACGTGTGCTAACTCCTGCTCTCCCGGAAGCTCAGGCACCTGTTGATGTGTCTGGAACCCCCCAGTGAAACCACCTACCACACCACAGTAACGATATACACTCAGACAAAGTAAAATAGCGAGCAAAGTAAAAATGCATTCAAGTCACAAACATGAGCTTCAACCAAAAACGAACAAGAGGAAGCTGAACGGATGCATCAGTCATGTCGTATTACAAACAGATGGAAATCTCTGCCAAAAGGATTTGGAATCGGAACGTTACATATTGTTCTCTGCTCAGTATCTGTCGTCTGTGTGAAAATGGCAAAACAGAAAAGTTCTGAAAAGGATGTGACATGGAGGATTGAGTTGATGAAAGAGAGGTAAAGCATGAGGGGTGAGGAGTTGTTACTCACGGATGGTTAAATCCATCACTTGTGTAGCCAAGGAGTAGACAGGATGATCATACATTTCCCTCTTTTTTCCTAAAGAAAAAGAGGATTCCGGCATGCAAGAGTTTGGGGTCAGAGGAAAGGGGGTCAAGGGTTGAATATGGTGAAGGGATGTTTTGTGTTAAGGGAAGTTCTCATCAAGAAATCAGTTTTTGGAAAAGTTTGGATAACACAACATGATTTGATGGTTAAAACCCTTAAACCACAATCACCCTTAAATTCTCACTTTGAGACAGTAAAAATGAGGAACACAGTGGAAGTGGAAAACTTTTAAAGGTTCACTACTGTTCAAACGTTTGGGGCTGGTAAGTTTTTTTTTTTTTGTTTGGGGTTTTTTTTTTTTTTTTTTTTTAAGAAATGAATGCTTTTATTTAGCATTAAATTGACCAAAAGTGTCTTTTTTTTCCCAAATAAATTGTTCTTTCGAACCTCTACAAAAATATTGTTTTCAACAATAATATCCAAATCAGCATATTAAAATGATTTCTGAAGGCTCATGTGACACAGAGGTCAGCTTTACCATTACAGGAATAAATGACTGAATAAATTGTATTTTATTATTACTGAATAAATACATTTTAAAATATATTAAAATAGAGTTATGTTAAATTGTACTAGCATTTCACAGTATTACTTTAAATTCAGCCTTGATAAGAGACCTAAAAAAAAAAAAAGAAAAAAAGTGAAATCATCCCAACCCCAGAGTTCTGAAAAGTAGTGTATTGTTCACCCAAAAATGAAAATTCTGTTATTTGAAACACAAAGTAATTTTCTTTCTTCCATGGATTTAATTGACATTAAATTGACTGATTTGTATGCTACTTTTACTGTGTTTTTGAACTTTTCAGAGCAGCCAGACAATTTTGTTGTATGGAAAAGAGCTGCTTAGACAGTCAGCAAAATATCTTCTTTTGTGTTCCACTAAAGAAAATAAAACAATATGCATTTCAAACAACAAATCTAAGTTACTGATGACAGAATCATATTTGGGTGAGCTGTTGTTTCAAGAATATTGCACCAATTTCATGAGGGAAGAAGCAGTCAAGGGCCTGATACTGTGTTCTAAAAGATTGTCAGCCATTTATGCTTTGTCACTCTGTTCGAAAATAGGCAACAGAACCAAGGATTTGATGATGAAAAGAGTATTCATTCAGAGAGACGATTTCAAACATCCTCCTCAAAACCAACCCACAATGCCTTCTACTCCCTCTTCAAACAGACACCTCTCCTTATTGCCCATCTTTTGCTTCTTAGTAATCCTCTTTCACGCTTGTTGCCCAACCTGGCATTGTTTCATGAATGCTTCCCTCTTCATCTCACTCCTCTTTCCCTCAACCCGTTTTCCTCTAATGGGCTCTTCCTCCCTTCTACCGCTCCTTCCCACATACTTAATTTATTTCACCGCAAGATCCGTCCCCATTCCTGCATCCCTCTCTGACTCATTTTCCTTGTTCCTTTTCCTCCTCCGTAACCATTTCTATACCCTGATGTCATTTATCATCCTGATCTGAGCCATAATAATAGAAAAGAGAATGTGTGGAGAGCACCTAAAAAAAATGTCCTATAGTCTATGTTATCGCAGCAGATAGGAAATGGTAAGAAGCTCTTCTTTGTGTGGATTTGAATGCATTTTTACACACAAGTCCACAAAAGGAGAATGGACAAGAATACATTTAAACTTTTCTTGAAAAGAAAGAGAGAAACAAAAGCAGTAATCGCCTTAGAATAAACAAGTATATTATTCCAAACAAGACAGATTCTGTGCAATTCAAGAATGTAGCCTGGTGGTAAAATTAAAATTAAAATAAAATAAAATAAAATAAAACAAAAAGCCCATGTATATATTTACTTCAACCAAAATACATTTTCAGTTTAACTCAAAAGCTTTAGTTACCCAAACCTAAATTTATTTTCCTCTCACAAACTGAAAGCAGAAGAACAGATTATTTACTCAAAGCACATTATTCAAATACAGACCACAGTTTATGCATTAAATTGATACAAATGGATGGAAGCAGAGTAAAAAAAAAAAAGAAAGTAAGTTAAGTACAAAAGTTCCCTTCTGGTTCAAATCATAGCATGGTTAAGTGCTTTAAAATCATAATGCTGTGAAAGAAGAGGGCAATGCAAGTCACCTTCCACTCTGGCGTAGTCAGTGATGCGCTGGTAGTTAATTTGAGCTGCTTGCTCTAAGCATTTACGAATGACAGCCTTGACTTCCTCTTGCGGGACTGGGGTCACAATGTCCTTCATAAGCACCTGTGAAACAGCACAAATCCAAATTCTAGTAACATAAATTTTGTTGCCCTGGTATGAATGAGTCATACTTTTTTTTTACTTTTTTTTTTTTTTAATGTGAAATAATGATGCATGGCATAGCAAGTAAACAGAGACAAGTGGTACTGAACAAAATACCATCAATTGCTTCTCTTTTCCTTCTATTGCTGCTACTCTGAATCAATATAAGCAATGTTGTCATTACCCTCTCCAGCAAAGACAGAGTGGCTTTCAATGCTCCCTCTGGGCGACCGAATGGAAAGCAATACCTACAACAACACAAATTACGTAGTGATTGTAGAAAATCCTATACAGTTATATTTTTGCATGTAATGTTCAGAAAACAACAGAAAGGAGCACATCAGCAGTTCTCAACTGGTGGGTCGAGACCCAAAAATGGGTTCTGGACATTTAGGAAGGAGAAAAAAAACACAATGCTAAAAGTGAATAATACAACGTAATAACTTTTATTAGCTTTTATTTTGAATTTTAGCTTTAGGAAATCGAATCGTAGAGATTCGCTATTAATCTGATTAATTGATATTAATCAAAACGTATAATTTATACTTTATTAACGACTCGTCCAGCGAGCATTAAACCAGTACATCTTAGCAATTCTGTTTATTTCGTGGCCACGATAACAATACAGAATTGGTTGGGAAATTTTTAGCAACAGGTAACACGATCTTTGGCGAATAGTTTCAAACTTGAAAATCACTTTTATAAATGAAACGTCATACCGAATACATACATGGTCATTTTATCCTCAAACCTCTCATTATTTATGGATCTCACGAGGTGATAAGGAGAGCATGGCAGGAAGTTAGTCAGACAATGTTGGTCATTTGTTCATTTTACGACTCGGCGTGACCAAGAGAAAGCTCCTTAGATTCGTTAAGGAATGTGCCGTATTGAATTAAATGTGTATGTTCACTAAGGTTCTACAACAATGTTAGTAAAATGCAACCCTTTTAAAGAAAAGAGAAAATGCTTCTCATGTCTTTTATGACTGACGTCAGTAAATTCAAAATCTTCAGTATTTTTCTCCAAATGAAACCACAAACAAAACTGTACAAGGTAAAAGATGCACTGAGCAAAAGTGAAAACACATCCAAGTGTCTTGTTTGATTTGCACAGGCTATAATTTGAGCTCTGTTGGTGAAATCACATTGATATGTGTATGCGCATAATGGCTGTGCACTCCTCATATTCAGCCTAATATAATATTTGGCTCAGCATTTGTTCCATGCATTAAGCTGATAAATCACCTCTGCTGTTGTTTATGCATTTACAAAACTGTCGGTTTCCCTACTCTGCCTAATAATTTGCATATTGTTGGGCCTATGCAGTCCATGGTGATATATTTTTTACTGTATGATTCTAACTGATATTTTTGTCTATTTCTGTAGACTAAAAATTTTAATGAGGTGTTGGATTGGCACTCAATGTCCAATATAAAATCAAAAGAACCGCTGATGTACATAGTCTTTCTGCTTGTGAAATGTTTAATAAAAGTCTTCCATCTACATACTCACCTAAAGTTTGTGATCTCATTCTCCAGAAGAACACGTAATCGCTCTTTGATTTCCTCAAAGCGTTCTTTTTCCTCCACCGTTACTGTTCCAAGACCATCAGGCCTGTTTTACAAGCAAAACATGCCATTATTTGCAAATTGATTAGGAAGAAAGAACAATTTTGAGTCAAGAGGAAAGTGATACAAATCAAAAGAAACTATTGAACTGCTGTATTTATTATTATAACAACTAATTATGATACTACATAATTGCTTTTTAAAGTCCTGTATATTTTCAGTGAAAGCTAATCAAATCACATTAACATTTCAGTATGCAGTATATCACACTTGTAACAATAAAACACGGGCCTGGCACACTGATTCCAGAAAGAACATCTAACCAGAAGCAATGTCTGGCTTTCTTAAATCTAATACACTGGCTATAAATGTATTTGTACCCAGCAGATGGGACCCTGTTGTGATACTCTTGGGGCACATTGTTTCCAACCCATTTTTTTTATTTACAGCTATCGACGTTACAGTTCTCCACTTGGGCATCATATTGTATTAAAATATATTTAATACACACTCAGCTGCAGCACAATAATAAATATACTTTCAACAAGTCAGTGGGAAGAGAAACTTAAACTTAACATGCTGTACAAGTGCATACAGGCTTGAATTCAATAAATTTAAAAATGATCCTACTTATTTTTATTTTACAGGATCTTGGTCTTATTGTGAGAGGAAATATATCATGCAATATCATGCTGACTTTCAAGGACTAGTTCACCCAAAAACATAAGAGATTTATATTTCTTGTTTTTGTTGGAGTTTATGCACCTTTCTCCTAACGAGCCTACTGCATTTTCAATTATGGGAAGCACTTCCTGTTTGGAAGGTTCCACTTAAAAAGACTCAAATAAATCATTTCAAATCATAAGGTTGTGCTACAAATAATCCTTATCTGTCAGTTTGACTGATTGATTAATTTTTCTTCATGTTCTATTTTCAAACGTCAGAAGAATAACGCAATGCTTGGTATTTTAATGTGACTTGATATAACAAGAATATCTATGGCAAGAGCTCCCTTCAGTCCACTGCATTCTTTTCTTCCTGACTATTTTCCTTTTTCCTTTCTATTCTACTGTAACAGATTGAAAAAAGGCAACATATACTGTGAATTTGTGGTCAGCTTTCCACGTATTATTCTTTTCACGCAGATGCTTTAAAATGTAATTGTCTTTCCTTTTCACTTTTAATTCCTATTAGCTATTTTAAGTTGAATTTTTTTTAAAGCAGGTAAATACAATATTTGTTATCTGTCAAAATGACGGAAATCACTTTGAAATATTATTAATTATATGTTCCAGTTAATGAACATTTTTGATTAATGCAATGAATCTGTCTGTAATATTGCTGTGGAAATACTCAAGCTTTTGGGGTTATTCACGGTTTGCTGAAAGAAATTAATGTTTTTACACTTTTAAATTTACATTTTATGTTTATTGGCTGAAGGGTGAGTAGAATAATGTAACTTCACTGTACCCAGTTTTTGAAAATGCTTATTATTGTGGTCATAGAGCAAACATTTGACTGATTGGTCATAGTTTAACGAATGTTACTCCTATAGTTTGTGCAAAGCATCATGGGGTGTAGGAAAAGGGTGGATATTTAAAAAAAAAAAAGCCTTGTCATTTAACTTCTTGACTTTTTCTTTTTTGGGTGAATAAAACAGACAATTAGACAAGCTAAGCTGTATAACCCATTTCACTCTGCTACTGTACAGTGTAGAATATGATGCTGTTGATATGAACATACCCTTGACAAACCCTCTTACCTTGTGCTTTCAGGGGCCAACTGTGTTTTACATTTCCTCTTTTTTTTAGACTCCTTTTTCCCTCCTGACTTTGAGCCAGCCCCCTGTAACTCAGACCCCCTCTGACTATCAGGAACATGTAATGAATGAGCAACACAATGAGATTTGGAAAGCAAAATAACAAAAAAAGGAGAATGGAAAGTGTAGTGGCTGAAAGAATACTGCTGAGGTTTGGAAAGTGGAAAAGAAATGAAAAATGATTGAGAACAAAAGACACAACAAATCAAACAAAATTTGGCAAAATTATAAAGAACATTCACAGGGAAAAATATAATAAACGCTAAAGCAAAAGTGCAAAAATATGCTGATGACTTGCAAAGATCCCTTGGTTCTCCACCCTCGTTCCTGCTTCCATGATCCATATCTCTCCCAACATCTAACATCCAAGTAATGCAGCACGTCCGTATGCAGGCCTGTACCTGTTGCCGTGAACATGGGAGGCACAAAACGCGAAGCTGTAGTGTAGCAGCGTCGGGTCGATCATGAGCCCGGCATCTGCCCTCTCCAGAAGGTCACCAAGATAACACAGATGTCTGTGGCATCCTCTCACCCCGTTCCGAGCGCAATATTCATCCAGAACAAACACCTGACCCGGGCTAAACCAGCCCTACAATTCCAACAAATGGGTAGACAGTTTGGAAATGTTGCATATAGTTGCTTTGCTTTGAAGTCAGCAGAAAAAAAAAAACAACACTTACCAGACATGCAAAGTTGTCATTTAGCCTGTGGTCCAACGTGAGCCTCTGCACCATCTCGAACAATGAGGCATGATCAAAGCTACATGGGTTAGCTGAGATAAACTCATCCATGCCGTGCTTCTGTGCCCTGTCAGCATCTATTCCGGCCATTCATGGGAGAGGAAGGGAGAGGGGGTGGGTTCAAGGAAGAAGAAATTAGCAAACAGCATGGAGAATGATTTGTTTTCCTCCCACCACAAAACTAAACACCTAGAATGAGTATTCTATGGCAAATCAAGGACATTGAGCTTTCACATTGTCAACTTGCAGCAAAAGTCAAGCAGAGTTCAATCGGACCTAGCAAATGTGGAACTGAGTGATAACCCTCAGCTCACATTCAGTCTGGACGTGCATGCATGAGCTGATCTGGGCGTGGTCTCTTCCTGTTCTCTCAATCAAAAGCTTTTCAACGTAAAAGCCACCGATGGCTTTGAGGAAGTGGCGCAATTCCAAATGATGAATTTTCATGTATTTTCTTTCTCATGAATACAATAGATTCTGCCATTCGCAATTGGTTAATGTCACTCATTTCGAGAGAGAAGATGGATTGTGTGCTCGTAAAAATACTAATGCCAAAAAAAAAATCTGGGGCGATATGTTAGCCATTTTTGTTTTAATTAACAAACATGGAATTTTCTACTGTAATTTAATAGCGCATCTGCAACGACTAAGTATACTCAAAAGTTATCTTTAAGATGATACTGAAAGACCCATGAAATGGCTTGGCAAGCACAGTTTTCTTTTTCATTCTAAAGATTTAATTAAATACAGCATATTTTTGGTCTGTTTTCCATTAAAATAAATTTTTTTTTATTTTTTTTATTTTTTATATTTACTAGCAAACTACCATTTAAAAACTTTGGGGTAAGTTAATATATAAAAACAGCAATATTGAGAAAATTATAACAATTTAAAAAAATAACCATTTTCAATTTTAATATATTTTAAATGTAATTTATTCCTGTCATGGCAAAGCTGAATTTTCAGCGTCATTACTCCAGTCTTCAGTGTCACATTCTAATATTCTGATTTGCTGCTCAAGAAACAGTTGTGTTGCTTAATATTTTTGGAGAAACTGTGATACGTTTTTTTCAGGGTTTCTTTGATGAATAGAAAGTTAAAAACAACAGAATTTATTCAAAATAGGAATCTTCTGTAGTGTTAAAATGCAGTTACTATCACTTCTGATCGATTTAATGCATCAAAAGTATAAAAAAAAAAATTACTGACCCCAAACTTTTGAACAGAAGCTAATAGACATGACATAAAAGCCACAAAACAATTTCATGGGCTTTTTAATACGCTCAGTGTTACATGCTAAATGGAATCAAAATCAACTAAATAGCCTATGCAATTTTTTAAAGTCCTATGCGTATATATTTGTTGGAGAAAGTAGTACAAGAAAAGTTGTTCCTAAAAAACTGGCCCCTTGATGAATTACTTTGTTAGCAACAGAATGATAGAATCTAAATCTGTGCAGTGATGAGCGTGCTCTAATGAGAGAAAATGTGAAGAAAGAATGTGCATCGTGTTACACCAATGATTAGGGCGTGTGTCTAGATAACAACAATGATCTCACACCTTTTTTTGTGAAGACATATGGCTAAAAATAAAATGCTTAATCTAGTGGAGGACAAATAAATACTATCCAGATCTGCTTAATTAGAGGAACTTGGATCAAGTTATGTTATCCTTTAGCTGAGTAAAGCATTGCTACAATTATAAAGACGTAGACTAAACTAAAAGAGAAGACAAAAAAGAAAGAATAGAGGCACAGGAAAAGACACGAGATTGAAGGAATGAAGAACTCACTGAGGAAATGAGCTAGATAGAGGATAGACAATGGACAAACTGAATGGGCTGAGAAAAGATAAACATCAGAAAGAATGGCAAAGAAGCTCTATAACCAAGCAACTCAGGATGATAAAGAAATGAGAAAAAGGAAGTGTAAAAATATATAACAGACTATATGAGTTATATGAATCATGGAACGGTAGGGAAGAAATAAGAAAAGACGTCCTAATTACAGGGTAAACCTATGGGATTTAAGGATTTATTAGCCTTATTCATTTGCATTTTTACATTTCATAATTATACATTAATTAAAATAATGTACTTCTTCATTCCACACAGTTTTGAATCGGCTTATGCACAAACCGTTGTGCTGCATTCAAATAAGGCTAGGACCTATGGGGATGCTAATAAGCTAGGAACCACTATTAATATTATTTTACTACTATAAAAATATTTTCTAAATGGTTGTATGTGATATTTCATTGAAAATGGATGTCTTTTACATGCAGGAACACAGTGAGACACTCCACTGTGCTTTCCAATGTCATGCAAGAAAAGGAAAGAGGAAGAAAAAAATTGCAGTAAGATTTTCCGCTTGCCTATCCATTAGCATTCCGTATTTTTCTCTTAGCATTTGCAAGTTGACAATACTGGAGAAATTTTCAGTGTGTTCATAAGGGTTGCTGAGCACACTGACAAGCAAGCCACTTCAGTGGCGTGCCAACAGGCTAGCATTACGATTCTAGTGCAGATACACGGCTTTAGCAGGAAGCCAACAGAGGCTACAAAGTAATTAATTCATTCTCTGTAAAGAATGGAGGATAATTAAAAAAGGAAGAAAATGAACTTGTCTTTCCATCAGCATCTGAATGGATAACATGACATCAAAATGCTCACCTACTCAAGCAGTATAAGGGCAAACACAGGTGCAAATAATGAACTATATCTTTGCTAAGGTCTACATTGGGTTTAGGGACTACTTCAAAGAGGCCCATTTCCACCGGACGAAAGATAATTAGGAGTATTTCTCGGTGAGGAGGGATGGCAGTGCCTGCTCCTTCACATTGGCATTCAGAATACTCCACTTACATATTTGCCAACTCTTATGAAGCTCAAGTTCAAAAATAAAGAAATTAGTTGAAAGGCAAGTGAACCCTCAAGAGTAAAGTCCAAGTAGTCCAAAATGTACAATGCTTCAACTGTAGCAGTTACTGATTTTCAAAATTTGGCTTAGTTATTTATCATGAATGCAAAAACGGTCAGTTAAGGTGGAAAAATAAACTCTACAGTTCTCAGAATTGACTCAAAAGATTAGCAATCACATTTTTGGATAAATTTTTTTAAAATTAAATGCCACCAAATAGTCGATAACCGATAGAACAAGACAAACCCTCTTCCACTTTATTCTGAGGGGTCTCGTGATGCCAATGATGTTTATGTAGAGAAGGCAATTATGCAAATAAATCATAAACCATATTAACTTAGCTAAATGATAAGTACAAACGCACTAATTTACATGCAACCTAAACTGGCAAGAATAATGAAAGTTTGTAGTTTTAACCATCATCAAAAAAGTTCAACGGAAAAGTAAAATAATCTACTTTGGTCTAAGGCATGAGGAGTGAGATTTGAAAGGAGGAGAAAAGGAACGAGAGAAAAAGGATAAAGAGAGCACGTTGCATTGGTCAGATAATGGTTTTAGGATTATCTGACTGGTGCTAGCTAACAGGTTAGCACTTACCCTTGAGTCCAGCTAGAAGACAGCAGGGTAAGAAGGGACAAACCAGAATAACATAAAGACTAGCAACAAGGCTGAAGGAAAAAGCAGACACGAAAACCCTGACTCCACTACAGCTGCAGGACTAAAGAAGGGTACAAGCAAAGCATGAACGAAGAAAAAACACAACGTAAAATACAACGACCTGTATTCAACATGATAGTGCAGTTTGAACTGGTGGGTGGTCAGATTGAGTAGTGAAAGAAAGAAAGAAAGAAAGAAAGAAAGAAAGAAAGAAAGAAAGAAAGAAAGAAAGAAAGAAAGAAAGAAAGAAAAGACTATATTTTGGTGTATTACGTTGTGCTCTGCTGCAGCTGATTTTGACAGGATTCTCACAGGTGCACTGGATTGCCAAACACTGATACAATCTAAATTACTAGAACATTTACTAACACTGTACTGGCAAATACACTTACCTTCAGACATATATTTGAATGCTGGTCAAATGTGTATTTGATGCCAGTATCAGCTTCTAAATTGATTCTATGAAGGTACTGCATCCAATAAACAATTCAGAGAATAAATCCAGTAACCATTTAAAGTTCAAAATGTAAGCTATAAACATAATTCAGGCTGTCAGCCTATAGGAATATCACAGCTTTCAAAGTACAAAAACATTGGTAACACTTTGCAATAAAGTTCTATATGTTTAAAATAGCTAACATGAAATAACATTTTCAGTTTATTTATGTACAGGTTAATGTCTACATATACAAATACATTTTAACTGTTAACATTAGTAATGTATTGTGAATGAACATTCATTATTTATATATTAACAATATCATAATAACCACAAAAACTAATGTTTCCAAGTGAACCATATGGTAAAGTGTTACCAAATCAAAAATACTCAGGGATTGCACTGCCCTTTAAATATTAACTTAATCGTTGTATGTTATTATCATACTTTGTAATCAATCAGAGTAAATAATGTATATTTAATATATAAAATGCTGTTCTCAGAACCTTCATAGTATTCTAGAATCTGCAAAAACCTTCTGCAGCAAATAGATGTTTTCTCGTGGGTGCGTGTATTGCATGGTTTATATTCCACTACTCTGTGCCATTCAAGACCACCTGGGGTGTGTTAAGGTGGAGGGTGAAACATTTACACAGTGTAATAATGTTTCAGAAGGGAGAGGGTCTGTCTTATAGTGAGAAAATTGAATGGCATCTGAACTTGTGAGGGAATCATCTGACCACAAGAAACATTCACAAACAGGACAAATAAATCAATGGAAAAACAACACAGAACCTCTACCTTTAGATTTTGTACATGTGGTTAAAACGTGAACTATATTTAATTGATGTTATTTGAACAGTGTATCAATTCCCTTAAGACACATTTTGTGATATAAGACATTGCTATGGACAGATGCTGAAGTAGATGCACACCAAAAGACAAGGTTCTGAATAGCAGGATCTATTATTATTTTGACGCTTCAAAGTGATTTGATATTAGTGTGAAGTACTATTTTTTAAACTTTAACAGGTGTTTAAATTGTTGGTGAGAATGTTTAGCAGAATCTTATTTCAATAAAAGGTGTTAATAAAAGTTTTAAAGCGACAGTTCACTCAAAAATGAACATAAAAGATTCGTGTCATTCCAAACCCCTGAACTTATTTTCTTCTGTGGAACACAAAAGGACACAATATGAAAACTGCATTACATGCAAATGAACAATGGACAGAGTTCAAGCTTCCATAAAATCATTAAGTCTTCTAAAGACATATAAATACAAAATGTATGTGTTCTACAGAAGAAAGTAAGTCATGTGGTTTTGAAACAACATGAGGGTGAGTAAAAGTTGTCATAATGTTCATTTTTGGATTAACTATACCTTTATAGATAGAAGCTGGTATTGGTTGACCACTTTAAATTATTTAAGCTATTTTAAATTAGCTGAAAAGCCTTACACATGGATACTAAAGCTAATCAGGAGTGCGTAAGGACAGTAAAAAAAGACATGGACATTAAAATAAACACATTTTTCCACTCTACACACTCGATCTTACCTTTTCCTGCTACTTGTGCAGTATGCTGAGAGTGCAAGGTAACATTACTATGACATATTGAGTTACTAATTCAACCTGAAAACAACCTGAATTAATTTATTCATTATTAATCTGTGCTATCTACTGTACTTTGGACCAAAATGACGTGTTGTCACGGCGAACACTGTCACTTTATGTGAGTGGTTGTGGGGCATATATTATATTAACAACCCTTGCTATGTATTTAATTTACTCGCCATCTCAGCTTCAGTCAATTTTTGTCCTGACTGACATTGTGTTGAAACGCTTTACTGGTATGTTTACTTACAGAACTGAGAGATGGGGGCATCCATCTGTGCCGCAGCTCCGCTCTTAGAATTCAGTTTCTGGACCTGGGTGGGCGGGACGGGTTTGTGTGATTGGCCAGTAGCTCGATACATGGCCTGCACCCATAGGATGCGGTCCTGCTCATCATCACTGGCAAAGATCACAGTGTCACCCTCCTTCACTGCATTGAAGAAAGCCCGGCCTCCATCCAGACCTGCACACACAGAAATAAAAGAAGTCACCTTCAAGTAAAAGGCATTTTTGCTGCATTACAAACAGAACAACAAAGAGGCAGTTTATTACATTAACTATGGACATGTTCCACTAACGTCTGGCAACCAGAAAGTGAGAATAGTTTCATGAAAGTGACTGTGGGAGTATTACCTGGCTGTGGGTCAGTGTAGTCCACAGTATAGCCATCTAACTGCAGCAGCTCCTGTGGTTCTGACTTCTTCTCTCGATAGCTGCACACGGCAAAGGTATACTGACTCACCTGTGGGAGAAAGAGAAACAAATAGTATTAAAATGCTTAATATGCCATATGCAGCCCATTAGATTCTCTGGGTTAAATCTGTGTCGTATGCACTACTTAAAATTGTACATGGTTCATTAAGGCCCTGATGACCGAAAGGCACTTTGTTACATTCATCATATTTTTCACTCACTCAATTTAAATATATTAAAGAATATACCTGGACCAAGACAAAGAAGCGCTTCTTCCAGCGTTTCCAAACATTTTTGCCAACAGCCCATAAATACCTAAAGGAATAATCATAGGTTTCATTAGCATTTTACTTTATTAATATTAATATTAATATTAATGAATTTTTAAAAAATGTTTTTAAATGAATACTTTTATTCAGCAAGGATACATTAAATTTATCAAAAGTGACAGTAAAGACATTTATAATGTTACAAAATATTTTCTTAAATATATTGTTATTTTGAACTTTCAAGAAATTGTGAAAAAAATGTATCATGGTTTCAATAAATATTAACAAGCACAACTGATTTCGACATTATATAATATATAATAAGAAGAAATGTTTCTTCAGACCAAATCAGCATATTAGAATAATTTATAAAGCATCATGTGAAACTGAAGACTGGAGTAATGATGCTGAAAATTCAGCTTTGCAATTCCATTTTTAAATGGATTTACACAGAAAACAGTTATTTTTAAATTGTAATAAAATTTCATATTATTAGAGTTTTTACTGTATTTTTCATAAAACAAATACAGCCTTGGTGAGCATACAAAATTCACAAAATCGCTTACCCACAAGCCTTCATGTTTTGAGGTTTGTCCATGCGCACGGCAAGTTTGATCTTCAGATCTTGATCAGGGCAGGCCTTGGTCACGGTCATCTTGTGGAGCTCTGCCTGCTTTGGGCTGTTTGGAGTTGGGTGAAGAACCACCTAACCATTCAACATGAGAGAATAGTGATTATTAGTCCATCTGATCACAATTCCTAACACCAGACTGAGCAACCAGAGTGAGAAACAAAGCTATCACCATTAATACAAACAGCACATCCAAAATTAAACTTCTGTAATTAATTACTCTCTGAAATGTTGTTCCAAACCCGTTTGACCTTCTTTCAGGACACAGCTTCCATTTTGGTGAGCTATCCCTTTAACATGTAATCCTATAGCTAATGTCTGCCCTAGAAACTCTTAAGACATTTTCACACATGAAGCATTCAGTAAACAGATAAACAGGTTGTGTGGGTGTGGGAAAATATCCCTGAGTCTGGGTGTGAGCTGATAATGACATATTACTTTGCCAGTCAGCGTTTTCAGAGAAATTCTCAACATTCAATTAATTTTGGCTCATGTGGCTGTGTACTGAGAGTTAGACTGTACAGCTCTTCTCTTGGCACCTTATCAGAGAAGAGCCAGTTTCTCTCGTATTCTCTCCTGTGCTTTTTAGCCTCTCTTTTCTCTCTCTGATAAGTTGGCATAATCTATTTCTTAGCTAGAGTTAAAGGCTTAGAGATGCCTGTCTACTTTAGTCTTGATGAAGACACATTTTTTAAACCCTGTATCAATCCAGCATTCGTCAAGGTCAAAAAGCATGTTAGCAATGTCATAATTAGAGGACCTCAGAGTCCTTGAATGTAGAATATGTTTTTAGATTCCAATTCATGAATTCTAATTAAGGTTGCAAACAAGATGGAGAATTGCAATTTGAATTTGGATTAAAAAAATACATTTAAAAAGAAATGACATTGCTTTAGGTTTTAATAATAATACACACACACACACACACACACACACACACACACACTACTGTTCAAAAGTTTATGGTCGGAAAGAAGTCTCTAATGATCACCAGGGCTGCATTTATTTGATCAAAGATTAAGCTATTACCCCGGTCTTCAGTGTCACATGATTCATGAGAAATCATTCTAATGTGCAGCTGAAACATTCTTATAATTATCAACTTAATATTAATGCTACTTAATATTTTGGTGGAAACAATGATACAAGATTCTATTGTGAATAGAATGTTTAAAAGAACATCCTTTGTTTTAAACAGAAATACGTGTATTTACTATCACACTTGATCAATTTAATGCATACTTGCTGAATATCAGTATTATTATTATTTATTTAAATCCTGTTGACCCCAACCTTTTGAACTGTATTGTCTCTTTTTTATTTTTTATTATTAATTCTATGAATCATGGTAGAAGAGCATTTCCTACACTATAACTGAGTACACTATAATTTACTCAATATGGCATATAACAATTAGATTCAAATTTTATATTGCTTATTTTGTATAAAATTATCTGACAAATATAGGTATTTGTGATTAACAGCACTGTACTTATCATACCCTAATTAACAATCAAGCATAATTAGCCCAAAAAATACAATAAATCAAAATCCAGAGGGGCGTGGTCAATTCGATTCAAATTCTAACTCGTTAAAAGAAAGCCTGTTTTGTTCTTTGGGAATATAACCTTTAAATGAAAAACAAATATTCACTGTAGAAACAGAACAGGGATTTGTCATGCTTCTTGTTTCTTTACAGGGATTTTCAAGATTGGAGATTCTTTTTTAGCCACAGGCATCAATCAGCAGGAGAATGAGGCAAAAGGAGAATTATAAAGTAAGACATCACTTCTACAACACCATAACAACCTCAAATAACCTCAAACTCCAAAAAACCAAACAGAACGACTGATGTCCAAAGCCACAAGAAAGAAAAGAAGGATCGAGAGTTACCCGGCCCAGCTCCTTGTCCTCCAGGGCCAAGACCCCTGTGCTCTCTGTGAAGAGCTTCACTTTGACCGCTGGCAGAGGGTGTGTGGTGGTGAAGTCTCCTTGGGTTCCCCAACTGAGAACACACATACACACAAACTCCATTGATGTTCTTGATTTTATGCTTCTATTTACTTTCTACACTCATTTTCTTCATTCTCGCACACAAACAGTACAACCACCAAGGTGTTACTTCAAAGGCTCTTGCGCCTGCTGAACAACCCCCTTTAAGATGTATAGGAATGCTAACATATGGCTTTCTCCAGGTATCATAGATCTCCTTGACACTCGGCCGCTCTTTATTACTTTATCACTGCGTAACCGCTGCGCACAGGGACATCTCGCAACCCTTGTTTTCATTGTATTACTTTGATCAGTGAGGAAAACAATCTCCGCAGTCCTATTCGGCTACATGGCAGGGCTGATGAAATCGTTCGCTAACAAATCATTTGATAAGGTCGTAAAAATCTCATACTGAATGTCAAGTGCATGAGAGACAGACCAGTGGGTGAAGTGTATCGTCTGATGTTTTTGTACATAAACGCTTTCAGTCGAGGATATTCTCTGGTGATTACTGGTACGAGATTCTCTGACACAACGGACAAGTCTGACATTTGGAAAATAAATAAATAAATAAATAACCTAAAGAAGATTTCGAAAGTGCACACTCACAGTTCACCATTATTTACTCTTTCTGTACCCATGAATTATTACAGTCCAGTGTCGTGTAGCAGACCTGAGGAAAAATGCTTTTGTTTTTTTGTCTAAAACGCCGTAATGATGATGGAAAACAAAGAGATTTTCACTTCACAAAACATTAATTGATGGACTGAATTACTTGTGGATTATTGTAATGTTTTTATCAGCTGTTTGGGCTCTCATTCTGACGGCACCCATTCACCGCAGAGGATCCACTGGTGAGAAAGTGATGCAATGTTAAATTTCTCCAAATCTGTTCTGATGAATAAAGAAACTCACCAACATATTGGATAGCCCGAGGGTGAATACATTTTCAGCATTTTTTAAATTTTTTTATTTGGGAGAACTATTCTTTTAAGTAACATTAGCAAACATTCTGGAGCATATTAACTAACTTGTTATTTATTCCATATCCAGTTTACTAAGGAAAACTAGCTTTCTTCACTTTCAGCTTAACTTCATACAATTTTCCCAGATTTCCCCAATTTACAGTCAAATTCATGCTACTCTTTAGCATGTCAATGAAGCAAAAGGAACCTCAGTATAAACGTTATCTGCTAGTGTTAATTATAGTTTTTTTTTTTAAGCTTTATGTACTATTATTTTTTCATCCCAATTTTTCTTTGGAAGCACTGGATCCTTTAAGTCCTTAAAGAAAACACCGCTGTTACAGTCCCACTATGCTTTCCTCCTCTTTATGGCCACTAATCCATATGCATGTTGTGTAAAGCCTTCATAAAGGGAGAAATATAATAACTGTGCAGCTCAGCTATCTTCAACTTGTGTATAGGAGATCACACTGTAGCGGGTCTCAGCGAGAGTGAGAAAAGACTAGAACTCACAGACGTGCTTTAAGCAATCAGTATTGATATTATAAATAATAAATGCACAAAAGCTCAGAACAATATGATGCAACAATATAGAAACGTACACCTAGGAAAACGCAGATACACTCTCTCCTGCACACTCACACAGGGTGAGGGGTAGAGTTGGCCTAGTAAAACCGAAACACGTGACATGATCTGCTGCCGTGGAAACAGGCTGCACGTTTCAGAGGCAGCAGTCAAATAAGACAGAAAGAAAAAGGGGGAGAGGAGAGCGAAAAAGAGATGGAACGGAAAAGAGGGCAAAAAGAGAAAGCTAGTGCAAGAGGGAAAAAATCTGCTATGTGTGTGGTGGGAAGTGTGATTTATCACTTGGAGAAGTGACAAATGCAGATTGAGCGACGGGTGAACACAATCGTCAATTTGCTTGTCAAACACCAGGGGGCGATAAACATATCATAACGGCTGGGCGATTGAGAACGGATTGAGTCTAATAGCAAAAACTCTTTTATTTGCAACAAACCTGTGATTAATATGTGGTAATTTGCATGTGAAAATGAGCTTGAGGAAAATTTGCTGGCCAAATGTTTGCCGCTATATTTTTCTAAGGGCCTACAAGGGATAATAAATATTTTATATCACGAGGAATGAATTGCACCCTCTGATGATTTTCACATACTGTCTGTGTTGCTGTAGCAAAAGATGCACTAAAAGAACTATGGAAATTACAGCAGGTAATGACGCAAATACATAAAAAAATCTATGCTTATGCAATTTTACTTTCTGCAGACAGTAACAGTGCAATTGTGAATGTTGTGAACGTGGCGCAATCAATATAGTTAATTTGCTGCATAAAGAAAAGAGACATTACAAAGACTTAATTTAAATACAATGGAGCACTATTCTGAATTTAGCTTCTGGTTGACAGGTGGTTAGTGAATAAGAATCAGGTTTTTGCACTGATAACTTGCAAATAATAGCGAAGTCTTATGTTAATGAACGAAAGATGTTTAGTTTCTGGTTGAGTGTATGTATGGTTTCCATGGATATGGATGGGTTAGCATTCTAACAGTGCTAAGGGCGAGTGTCAGTGAGGTTGCTGACACAGCACAAGGCCATGCATGGCTGAACTGTGTGTGTATGTGTGAAGGCGCCTTTGGGACAGTCCAAGATATGTTTATTCTTGAGCTTGACTGAATAACATTTTCTAAGTACATCTGAATGTCAAATTTCCTTTTCTCGTCGATTCTGCTGTCTCTTTCGCTATCTCGTCCTCCTCTTAATCTCTCTCCTTCAGCATGTCTGTTTGATGTGACACATTCTTGTGTGTCCATTAGCGCTGTTATGCTTTGCCAAAATGAGCCAATTCTCTCTGTTTCCAACCGCCAGTGACAGCATGAATACATGAATATAGACTGAGTTCTATGACTCATAATCATAAGGCTTTTATAAGAGCTAAGTGCTTTACAGTTGAAAGAAGAAAAGAGAGAGGGGGGAAGCAAAATTTAAGTCACAAAAAGAGGAAAAGAATGGAACAGAATCATGGATAGAGAATAAAGAGGAGCAGGGGCGCTTTGATATGGAAAAGGAAGTAAAGCTGGGAGATATACTGAATATTCACAATAAATGTACAATTTTGCTGGTGACGTAAAAAGAAACAATATTGTGAATGTGTGATGTGTTGATTGCAACATCGACACTGTTATTAAATTGAACTGAATCAACACTGAACTGACTCGAGATAAAAAATGATTGTGATGCTTATCACTGAATTGAACTTGTTTCACAAAGAATAAACTTTGCACAGTTATTGAAGCAACTGAACTGAAGCAACACTGAAATGACTGGAGCTCAATAATCATCTTGCTACAGCTGCTTTGTAGCACAATTTGGATTCTGTTATTTTCTAGTTTAATATTGTAATGTTTTTTGAAACAATGTCTATTGCATAAAGCATTATAAGAAAATAAAGGTGACCTGACTTGAATGTTTCAATAGCTTTGATTTGAATTTCAGTAGCTACAAATGGTTGGTAAGTTTGATTCAGTTTCAAGTTTATTTTAAAACATCAACTCAACTCATCAGCATTTAAAATGGTATTTTTGCATGGAATTTTTCAAATAATGTAAATAATGAACTGTAACTAAAAAAAGTGTTAAAAAGGCATCTATTTGATCTATTATGATTTATAGGCACTGGTGCAAAATAACTCTTTCTTGTGTTGAGATTTGATTTACTTATTCTTTTACTTTTTTGGCTTTATATTGATTTTTTTTGCTATACTGCCCAGCCTTTGAAGGAAAGCATAGAAAGGAGAAAGGTATAAAACAGGGGGAAGAAAATGTCCTTGAAGACAATGCTTCATTGTAGGTTTTCCTCATTTGTGGCGCAAGAAGGCGACCTTGTATATGAAGATTTTACTCCCATCAAAGACATGCTACATAGTGTGTATGTGCACATTCTCACACATACACACACATGTGAAGGTTGGTGTGTGTGATGATAGAATCTAAATGCTAATTCTCACGTGACGTCATTATTCTTCGGGAGTGCTGGAGGCTCTCTGTCTCTCTCTCTCCTTCCCTGCTCCCCCCTCCGCTGGGATACGCACTCCTAATCAGTTTCTCCACAGCTGATTACTTTTCTGAGGGGACATGGAGGCTGTGTCTCATATTCTCTGATTCTTTCTCGCTCTCTCGCTCTACCATACTCCCTCTCGCTCTTTAGCTCGTTATAAATTGGCATCTGATCCAATGATGGAGCGTAGGGCCCAAAAATAGCACCATGTCATGTGCTCATCCCTTGAGTAACTGCCTCTGGCCAAATAAGAGAGTCCTAGTTGGAGGACACAGCACCTGAAACTGCACTGCCGTTAGAAAAATATACTATATTATGAATGTAATGCATGCTGAGAATGTGAAAGATTGTATATTGTATATCATCGTAACGTCTAATTTTAGGGAAAATCTACCAATCCATAGGAAATCTACAGAGCTTATAACTAAAATGTAGCTTATTATTAGCAATAGAATGATTTTATTAATGGATAATATGAATTTTGAGTAAACATTTGATATAAGAAGTATTTGTATACATTTTGACGACTTCCACATTGCTCTCCAGATGTCAGCATTATCCACTGAAATACCCATATCTACATAAATGTACACATATTTTAAAGCATTTTAACACATGAATGTGAAACTATACAAATATACACTAATGTTCAAAGTTTGGAATTGCTAAGATTTTTTTAAAGAAATTAAAACTGTTCAGTAAGGGTGCGAGAAATGAATCAAAAGTGACAGTTCAGACATTAATATTAAAAAATATTTCAGTTTCAAATAAATGCTGTTCTTGTGAAATTTCTGGCTGCTGAAAATGTAGCTGTGCCATCACATTTATAAATTATGTTTTAAAATATATTACAGTAGAATTCATTTGTAAATTTAATATGTAATACTTTTAACAATATTACTGTTTTTACTATATTTTTGATTACATAAATGCAGCCTTGGTGAGCATAAGGGACAAAAATCTTACCAACCCCAAACCTTTGAATGGTACTGATCAAAATAATTTGAATCTTAAAATTATACATTTTTAAAAGGTATTTACAATTAAAAAAAATAAAAAGCAAGAGAAAATAAAGAAAGTGGCCTACGTGGGTTTGGAGGCCTCAGCCTGGTCCGTCTGTAGCTTCTCTCCACCTTCCACCTCCATTGTGCAGTACACAATGCGGTTGGGAGCCAGCGACTTCAACCCCTGAACTTCCATAATCACCACCTACACAAAAGAAACATTTGGTTGTATTTTATATGCAGGTATAGTATGTTTTGTAATGCTCACATAAGCAATTAAACATTCCCTTGTAGGCTGTTTTAAAAGCTCTTATTTCATTAGCAGCCAATCAGGATCCACTCAACTTCTTGACCACACTATCAGCATTTATTAGTATTCAACTTTCTTGTTCTTGACACTCATTGAATAAGCACTGTTTACGTCTGGAGTGAAAATCAATCCACACACCCAGAGCACCTATAAAATCCGGCAGCTCGTAGCTCCCCAAAACAAAATAGACTCCAAAGACAGAAGCCAGGCTATCATATCCATAAAACACTGCTCTGTCAGCCTCTGTGACTACTAAAGCCATGCCACGTTATAATCAACTGCCCTGAAAACGAGCTAGCTCAAGATAGTATAATTATAGCAAAACCTGAGACTTGAGAGGGGAGATTTCTCAGAGGCATTCGATATTCTCAGGAATCATTTATCAAAAATGCAGTATAACCTTTTTTTAATATGCTGCAGCCTTTTCTGTCTGCAGTCTATCTATAATTTATGCAATAGCAAGGGCTGGAAACTCAGTAAAGATTAAAATCTCATAGACGCATGTGTTAAACTAACACTGCAGTTGCTAATGTTGCTAAATTTATCATTAGTCCTCATTTAAATTCTATATCAAAACTAAGGACTGTCTATTACTTCGAAATGATGAGAGGCAAACCCTTGAACTCCCGAAAGATATTTACAAGTGTGACAGTAAGCGCTATTTGAGACTGTTGCACTTTTTTCAACTAAGTAACATGCTACAGACTATTTTTTGCAAAGTTTTGTTCAAATCAGCACATTGCAACAGTTCAAAGGATACAACTACAACTAAAACCTAAAAATACTTGGCAAAGTCTGTCGTTTTTTATGGAACTAGCACCAAAAATGCTTAAAGGAATAGCTCATCCAAAAATGAAAATCAGCTGTTTGGACTCTCAATCTGACGGCACCCATTCACTGCAGAGGATTCATTGGTGAGCAACTCAAAATCTGTTCCGATTTTTAAAAAAAAAGGCTAAATGGCTTGAGGGTGAGTCAATTTTCAGCAAATGTTCCTCCTACCACTCTTTCTGCAGCTGACATTTTCTCTCACGTTTGGTTATTTGTTTAACACTTAATAGTTAATTGTGTTCAAAACATCAAGGATGTCACAGTAAGGCAGAGATGTCACAGACCTTCACCGAAGAAAGTCAAATGCATGGAAGCCTTGAGCAGGGCCACAGCTAAAAATCACCCTCTCTCCCCTGGGCCCGATGAGAAGGCGTACTATGTGAACCCTGGCCTTGACCACAAAGCTAAACTATACTGCCTGAAGGCTAGAACAGTTCTTACCTCAAGTGTGAAAGACAGCACAACATCAGACTTGGACAGCTGGTTTTCATCTTCCTGCCCCATATCAATGATGGAGGTGTTGTGTCCCCTCTTTAGCTTCTGCAGTTTGAACTCTCCTCCCTTTGAAACCGGCATGCTCTCCAGGTTAGCCATCAGCTGGTTGACTGAGCTCTTCAGCTCCTCGATATACATAGCCTCCATCTCCTTCGACACAAACTTGGGGAATTTGCCAGCCTGAATTTTTTTAAGAAATAGCAAAGAAGAAAATTAGAATATTTTTAATTATTCCGGTTAACAATTTAAAAATATCACTGATGTTAACGTTAAAAACTAGTATTTTGTCTGCTTGTTTGGAAGAAGGCTTAACTGAACTTAATTCAAAATGTCAACTTGACCCAAAAGATATTCATTATGGAACAAGTCCTACTTGGCAAAATTCTAGTCGGTTTGAATTATAAAGTGAATGTGGGTGCATAAACTGAATTGGCTGAGTTGCAATGGAATGGATGCCAGTTCTGTTTACAGCACGTCCGGAGCATCTCTGTCCACGTGTAAGTGATCAAATGATGAGACTTACCCGGGCAATCTGATCAGCCATCTGCAGACGCCCATCCAGTTCTCTCCTGATCTGAGCTGCTTGCTCGTCCAGATTATCCAACTGCAACCACACACACACACAAAGTAATACTGGTTACCATCATCCCTCAAACCTCCACACACTAATACCAACCTATACATCTCCAGAAGGCAGCTAATCAAGTCTGACCCTTTTTACAGCTTTCCTGCACCACATATGTGACATAATTGGGGTCACCAGGGGTCGGATTGAAAAGGTAAATGGCTACACACATCCTGAAAGCAGAGATACAACAGTTCCTTATTACTCTAAGTGAATAAAACTGATAAAAGTCACTTTCATTCATTTGAATTAAGCTGACATAATAAAATATGAATATTGCATTTTATTACAACTTAATATTTATAAACAATAATGAGATATATTGCTTTGGGAACTGTCTAAAATAATTTTATAATGTATCAAAATTATTAAAACTAAAATTCAAATAAGAAAACAAACCTTAATGACAAAAATAAAATAAAAAACATAAAATTAATAAAACTTGAAATGGAAACTGGAGATATTAAAATTAAAAGCTATACAATATTAATACATACAAAATATTAGTATATATTTTACTATTAATATTTTCAGTACTAAAATAACACTGATCCTTTGTTCATTTGTGAAATAAAAATGTAATAATGAACAGTTGCATTTCTCCTTTCAAGATGCGAGTGACCATTTACCTTTTCATTAAGTGATTAAAACTATTAAAATTAATTCACCGAAATAAAGCGGAAATAAAATAAAATATCAATTTTACATTAGATTAGAGAGTAAAAATTTTGCTTTGACAACTAACAGAAATAAGTTGAAGATGAAGTATTAAAATGACTATAACTAAAACATTCACTAAGCGATTAAAGGAAAAGTTCATTTAATATCTGTTACAAAGAACTGTTAATTCATACTTTTCACTTTTACCAACTGATGTAATCCCACAGAATTCTGTGACCACACACAGCATCAATAAAAAAATCTAATATATTCCATCTGTAACCAATTCTTGCACTGCTCAAATATACAGCCCCTCATACATAAATACATGGCTATAAATCCTGTTCTAAAGCATAAACTATATCACACCCACAAGGGCCCTGGGGAAGAAGGAAAACCCCTATGGAGAGGAAAAATCTGATGTGCTGGAATAGGAAATAATCTCTTCACCCCTGATAACTCTATTGCACGTGTGTGGGCGTGCGAGTGTGTCACTGTCTGTTTGTGTGTTATGACATCTGAAGCCTCCCCATCCAAAGCCATCACTTCCTGTCTATGTCACTCTCCTGCTCCTGTCCTCACAGAATCCATGGGCGACAGCACCAAGGCAACCCTTGCCATGGCGACAGTCAGTCTGGAGTGAGAAACCCTGTCACAAGGGGCAGAGTTGAGTCCTCGTCCCCAGAGCCCTGTCTATCTTCTGCCCTGCTCTCCAGAGGCTGTGTTCTAATTAAGCATGGCTCAGCAAATACAGGAACCCTCTGTGTGCACATTTGTGCTAGAGCGGCCCCTGGAATAGAAGAGGTGCGTATTTGGAGCAGAATTCTCCGCCGCATTGTGTTCGACTAAAAGCTTTTGTTTAAATTATTGATCATAACCCTTTTGGTCTTCAAAAGTCTGCATATAGGTTTCTCTGAAGCTAAAAATGCCAGAGTGAACTTTGATGGCACATTGGGAGGACTACAATGACCTAATGACCTGTTTCATGATCGCACTGTTCTCCAGGCTGGCTCGGGGGAGAGTAGTTGCGGAAGGGCGTGCCATAATTTTTTGGAAACAGGCAACCTCTGCTCTCGGTTTATGCAAAATGAGCATCTCTCTGTGGTTCTCGAGCATTTCATGCACGTCGCTAACAAATAAGCCATTGTAAATAATTTACAGGAGACATCCGTAAACACGACTGAAATGCTGGTCAGGAATCGCCTGGTAGATCCAAGTACAAACAAGGTGGTAAAGCTCAATTTCCTCATTTATTAGGCACGCTTCTGTTCTGTTCTCCTTCATCAAAAGCCTAGTCTTAATAATAGATGACAAACAGGTTGGGTGTAGGTTCATCATTAGTTTATTTACCTTAGTTCTTAATTTAGCAGCTGTAACTCTGGTGTAAAGGCCATGTTATTGGCATGTGTTTAACATTAACTCATATGGTGTGTGACATTTCACATCAAAGTGTATTAAAGCAACAAGCCATGGGAAGTCATGCATTATATTGATTTTACACTAATAAAGGGGTGTTGTTAAAGCAGTCATCCTTAAACTTGCTAAAAACACTGGAATGCACAAACTCGAGTGGATTACTACTTTTATACAAAAAGCAGAATAAAATGCATCAGTGTTTAATAAATTCATATGGGGATATAGAAATATATGTGGGAAAACAGTTAATATAGTAAGAAATCACAAAAACAATTCTTGTACCAAATAATGCAGTTGTCTCTCGAACCAATTCAAATTCAATAAAATAAAATTCCAAATAAACAAAATAAAATAAATTCAAACATAGTTTCCTTAAAAAAAATAATAAAATAAAATAAATTCAAGGGGTTACTTATAGCTTGAGTTGAGTCTTGTGCTTAAATCCTCCCTTATGGACAGTAAGCCAAATATGTTTACCTTTCACTTAAGGATTACATGAAAATTTATGGATTGTTTATGGAAGGGATGTTTTATGGGAGGTTTAGCAGAAAGAGGTAAATACTTTCTGAAGGCACTGTAATTAACTAGAAAGCTCTCTTTGCTCTTGTTATTCTCTGTTGCAAGCAGTAAACAGAAAATTCCAGGCCTGGTATAATCACCAACTCCAGGCACTGAAATATAATTCAAAGGATCTTCAGCATTTGACTGCTGTTTGTTTAGTTTGGACCCGTTAATTCAAAAGATAATATAAATCCCTGTTGTCTTTACGTACAGAAGCCAGCGTAGCAGGCACAGGGTTCGAACGGTAATGTTCGCTTCAGTGCCGTGATCTGATGGAGTTAGATGGCATCTCAGCAGAGGGAGCTCCCGACAGCTGTTGCCCCGATTCCTCGGTCCTCACCGAGACGGAGCGAGTGAAACTCAGAGACTCACAGCATCAATAATGCATTCACACATTTAGATTTGCTGATGGCAGACTGTGTTCTCAACCTTGCTCGTTTCTTCCTCCTCTCTCTTTCTCGCCGTTTTCTGCTGTCACCACACTCCTTCACAGCATCTCTCTCAACCACCTCTCCACCTGTTTTGATTCTCTGTCTTCCCTTCAAGGCTCCTCTGCTGCGTGCGGGAGAGTGACATCTGTGACATTGTGTGAAGTAATAGGGCAGACAGCACAAGATTGAGTCATGTGACTAAACCCTACAGCATGACCTTCGGCTGTCCACTGATATATATTCGAAAGTCTGCACATCTTGGCTACTGTATTATTGATCTACTGGCCAATCTGGGAGATAGGAAGTGACAGAGGTTTTGTGTGTGTGTCTTTGAGTGTGTGTGTGTGTGTGTGTGTGTGTGTGTGTGTGTGTGCATGGGTGGGGTTAGATTAGAAAACATGTTGCAATGGTCAGCAAAAGCATTATTGGGTATTAAGGGTATTAAGACACACCAAAGAACTAAAAGGAAGGATTTGTAAGGCCATTTTACACAGTACACTGTTACAAAGGGTCTTCAGTTCATTTTCAATGGGACAGAGGCGGCAGAACGGAGGCGGCACTGAAAGCAACACTGGTTGCCGTGCTTGTGCTCAAAAATCCTGATTCGTTGTGCATGTGGAAAGATTAAAAAACAAGACATTTATAGGTTCAGTATATCTTTCCATTGCTTTTATTCACAATAAAACCTTTTTGTTGTCAAAAAAATGTTTTTGCTGATTTTCCTGAACTATATAAATCCTAAAAAAACAATTCATATCCAGTCCTCTCACCAATCACTGTTATTTAGGCTGATTCTTATTTGTGCTTAGCCTATTTTATGGTAAACATAACATATTTTATGGACACTTTAATGGTCACTAACACAAAGCAATCAGCTACGGCACAAACACAATGCCAGACTAAAAATATTTATGAGGATTATTAAGAAGATCACAAGCTGACTTTGTTTTAATTCATGTAACAAAATAATGCAAAAAATAATGTATTTGAATCCATTCAAATATATGCTACTTTTCAAAAACTAAAATCATTTTAGAATTTTTTTCATTTATTTATTTGTTTAGAATTTATACAAAAAATGTGTATTTCGCTTCATTATAATGACAGCGATTTAGTTGCAAAGTGCCAAGTTCATAAATGCACCATGCTTTTGTTTGCTAGCAATGAGCAGTAGTGAGCAACATTTTATTTTTAACATCACCTCTCACATGCAGGGAAAACAAGAAACCTTAAAAATACATATAAAAATAATTTTGCACTGTATAAAATGCCCTTAAGTGAGAGACAGAAAAATAAAGAGACAGGTAGACAGAGGTACGCTCTTAAATGACTGATGGTTTCCATTTTACTAGTTAAGAGTCAAATATGCCAGAGTTCGTCATGTACTATGAAATAATGAAATGACAGAACAGCAGATCTGTTCTTTTAAAAAGGGCAGAAGCAGCCACATTCTTTTGAAAGGTTGTTAGGGAAAAAGACAACCAATTATGCACATTATTATATAGAACAAATGCTTTGTTTCAGTGCATGATAGCATAAAAATGTGAATGATCATTTGCAGTGTGTGTGTGTGTGTGTGTGTGCTGTAACCCTGCTGGTTCATTCTGAGCTGTTGATTAGTGGAGCACATAATCAGCTCCTGTCACCGGCAGCAATGAACCAACCTTTTCTCTCTTTCTCTATTTCTGTGTTACTGTTACCAACATACATTAAGAAACAGCTTTTGTTGTTGGGTCAGCTGGACTGATATGGGTTGTATCAACTTTTCCAATTACTCCTGAGGAGATGAACAGGAGCTTTAAATGCAAAGCAATGGAGCTGACAAATTAAAGGAGCTTTTAAAGAGAGAGAGAGGGAGAAAGAGAGAGATAGAGGTTGTCTGACAAAGCACAATATCACTGCCAGTTTTCATATGCACACAATAATTACTGTATGTAGGCTTGGCAAAGACAACATACTGCTATTGTAGAAACTTATGTTAGGGTTTTTTATATGTGCTGCCAGTGTTTCATCATCTCACATTGGCTCAATCAAGCTGTTCTGTTCTATTTTACAATAAGAGTAGTATTGCAATAGAACATATTTAATATTTGTATTAAATAATACTTACAAAAATCCTATTGCAATCCTATAGCAATGGCAATGTTGTCTATGAAAAACATGGAAAGAGATTTTGTTCTCTGTTCAATTTATGGTTACTGAAAGAGGTTTGAGTTGGTTTTAAGGCTATAATGGTCACCTTTATTATAAGGTCCAGTTCTCGCTATTAAAAAACCATTAACTATAACTTTAAATAATATGGTCATGCAGAATATGTGCTTTATAAGTACTAATAAACAGCCAAAATGTTATAAAAAGGCATGCTAATAAGCAACTAGTTAATAGTGAGAATTGGTCCCTATGCTAAACTGTTACCACTATAACATTAATGTGAACACCCCATTTTTTCCCAAACTGTCCAACCCTAAAAGGATGGTTCAGACTCTAAGATGTCTTGAGAGAAAGATGCACTCTCCCCTAAAAAAGTTTCGATAGCTATTTTAGTGAACATTCCTAATTAAAAAGCCTTTTTTTTTCAATATCACCCAGTCCTACTACCTAGAGTATCTATCTATCTATTTAGACTGTAAATACCCTCAGACAATTCTTTACATACATTTTTTAAACTGTCAGAGAAGCCAGCATTCAAAGCTACACATGTCCCCTAAACAACAAAGAACAGACAACAATGAGAGAGAAGAAACAGGAGAGGCTGAATGAATCTATTCAGTAATTCAATGAGGAGGCTCTTGAGAGCACCAGAGGTGTGCATCACAGAGAGAATCTATTTGTGACTGGAGGGAGATGAGCGTGAATGGACCAGTTTATGAGCTAGCACTAACTACAGCACACAGCACATTCACTGTTTTCTATTATCTCGAAGAGATTTAACTTGACTTAGAAGCGATTCAAGCAATAATATTGAAAAGTAATCCAACGTTACCCCTGAAAAGCAGTTTTATGTTATCCGTATGACTATTAGAAATGCTGCGTTAGAGTAGGATGTGTTGACTTTGCTTTCAGTTGCTATGGCACCAGCAAACACTAAATACACCATCTCCGTTGCTTTGTTTGCAAACAATATTTGCCGAAACACTCCCGCCATGACTGCCCGCTATGGTTCATGGCGAAATAATCAGAAAGCAATCCTACACTCATTGTCATCCATCCTTATTTGACAGGTTTCCTGTTAAGGGTTTCTGTTTATTAATGCACAAATGGCTGATAATAACACACTCTTTGAGATGGTTCAGTACCTCTACATTCAAATGGCCTGGAATATTTGCTGCTGAAATAAGCAGTGAATACATATAGTGGCCCAACTAGCATCAGGTCTAGCATAATTTGTTTGCAGATGTCACTTGATTTGATGTTCTATTGTTAACATAATTATATTTTAAAAGTCCAAATACTTTTTGGGCTTGCAGTATTTATGGCTTCAGCTCTGAAAAATGTAAAACAAAGCCAGAGGAAAGGTTGGCCATGAAGGTAACACAATGGATCGTTTGTTTTTATTTGTGATGATGGGTATGTGTATGTGCAGGGCAGTCAACAGCGCAGTTGCTCCAGCTGAATCCACAGAGCGCCAGACAATTTTTGCCAATTATGTGTGATTGTGCTTTCATTAAATACACTGCAGGTGGTGTATGAAGCATCTTTTGGCAGCCAAGAGAAAACGCCTCCTACACATGGCCTTGCGACCCACACAACAGAGCCCTTCCTGAGGATAAAGGGAAAGAGCTAGAGAGAGGTTTTTCGTTACTCTACAAAAACAAAATATGCTTGGTTTGATGTGGAGCGGCCTGATCGATTCTTGTTTACTGTGTAAATAAACTCGTGGTAAACACATTTTGATACTGACTCGGAAATCCAACCAGTCGCCTGCTGTGAGATCAGCAGAGAGTGCAAGTTGTAACATTTCTGAAATCATCAAAAAACATAAGTAACCTTTCACCAAATTAGTTTTTCAAAGCTAATATAAATCGATGCTGATTGACCAGCTAATTGATGATCTCCCAAAGCAATTACAAGGGCTTTTTGATCATAAAAAGCACTGATCTTGCCAACAGGATGATATGACATCCTAGCCTCTGAGTCATCCCAAATGTGCGGCTGTGATCTATTCAAAGTGGGTTTAAAATAGCTCTTTTAGCTGTGTCATGAGTTCTCCATCTACTCCAGAAAGCTTATATCTTGGAGGCTTCTCTAAACTAATCTTTTATAAGCCAAAATCTTGAAGCTAGTTTTATGACCCTTCCTTTTTGTATCCATTAAGCCTAACAATGAATTGTGAAATCATTAAAAAAAGGTCCAAACGTTTGGGGTCAGTTTTTAATGTTTTTGAAAGAAGTCTCTAATACTTGCCAAAGCTGCATTTATTTGATTTAAAAAGTCATTAAAACGGTAATACTGTGAAATATTATATAACTGTTTCCTATTTTGATATATTTTTAAATGTAATTTATTCCTGTGATAGCAAAGCTTTTCAGAAATCATATTATCAATGTTGAAAACTGTCATCCTGCTTAATATTTTTGAAAATAATTTTGGAGGACTCTTTGATGAATAGAAAGTTCAACAGCAATTATTTGAAAGTGCTTACTGTCACTTATAATCAACTTAATGCATCCTTGCTGAATAAAGCATTCATTTCTTTCTCCAAAAAATACATATATAAATAAATCTTAGCGAACCCGAACTTTTGAAGAATATATTTGTCCCAAATATACTGTCATCAAAATGCCAGCAGTAGCTTGACAGCCTCTGGTCATTATTGACTTTCATTATACGGAAAACCGCAGCATAAACTTCTCCTTTTCATTCCCCAGAAGAAAGAAAATCACACGGGTTTGAAAACACACACGAGTCTGAATAAACAATGACAGAACAACTATTTCTGTAAGTGTATGTACCATCTGCATTTGACGATATAAAAAAGTGCCTATGAAACTGGAGGAAAATCAGAAGCAAAACATTGTTTGTTTGTCACGGAAACAGTGCTTGCAGGTATACTTGTCACACAGAAATGGTGAAAAATGCTGGTTGTGGGCTTATTTGTCGGCAGATGCAGCAATTTTGCCCCTGCCAGCACTGTGATGTTTTGACTGCACTGACATGAACGCTGCCAGGACTGAGGAGATTTTATGCTGAATTCCCTCCTACTTGTTCCGCTCCCCTCGCTTGCTGTTTGTCCATCCATCGAAAAGACACGCTTACCAGTTGATATATTAACGATTTCTTACCGTCACGTTTCCCTGAAGGCATTTTTCAGTGTGTTATAGATCCCTTAAGTGCTTTCAGCGAATGCCAATTTGGCCATATTTACAAACTGAGAATGTTTAATTAGGATAACAAAATAAACTTAGTCTCCAAGTAAATGCTCTGTAGCATCCCATCTGAGCAATATAAGATCCATTAAGAACAAAATGGACTAACACAGATTTTCTGTCACTTTAGCTGTGTTTTTTTGGTTTTCTCAGTGACAAACATTGGGAGACAGTATGCTAATTCCCCACCCTGAAGTCTGAGCTAGCAGGAAAGTGGAAAAGGAAAAGTGGGTTAGCCATCTTCAAAGCACATTTGAAAGACTGAGATTTAATGGCGGAGGCTCAGATGAGATCTCGCTCTCTCAATATAGCTGAGGAAAAGAGCTAAAATATGAAGACTATAAGCGTCTGCAATTTTTTAAGCCCAGTGCTTTTCATACGGATGTAACTTTTGGCTTAATACCTTTTAAAGTTGCTGTCCTAAGGTGATGTGTGCATTTTATTCAATGTTAAAAACATTCTCGTAAACTGTGAAGAGACACATTCACAATAACTTCCTGTATGCCTAAAGAATGCTGTGAAAACTTCAGAACAAGCCATTGATTCCACTTTGCGTGTGAATACAGGGACACATGCAAATTTTTCTTGATTACTCTCTTCATCCCCAAATGACAGTAATTTCTGTACTTCTAGACAAACATCATAACTGTGCCAGCACTGAAGTTTCTGTAAGGAAGGGGAATTTGATTTATCATAAACTCAAGGACAATAAAACCAAAGCACGTCCTTCACATGAGAAGAACAAAATATTTTAGATCTAAAAATATTATGTCGTTTGAAGTAGACACGAGGGATCTTTGCCTTACTTAGATCTCGTTACAATGGGGATCTTACCATAACATTACACTGTGAACACTAAGGGAATGTTAACATGACGTGTAAAGTAGATCGAGTGCAACGGCTTGATACGCACAATGAGGAGCATCGCAAACAGCCAAGACATCCTTCTGACGCATCAACCAACAATTAAACAACAGCAGAAGAGGAATGCTAGATCACAACCTGCTTGAATTACTCTTTCACTTCAAGGCAAAACTAATCAAATACAATCCCTAATGTTTGTTCACACAAAATATTTTATGTAACCAAAATGCTGTATCTACTCAGTCAAACAGCTCCTCCCCGTGGAAGTTTCCCCCTACCTGGCAAGCCTGGTACAACAGCTGGTGCTCAAACTTCTTGATCCCCAGGATCTGCTGGAACATCTCGTAGAGCTGTTCTTTGCTCAGGATGAGCTCGGAAGCGGCGCTGGCTGTCATGCGCTGCTGTGCCTTGCGTGGGTCCTCGTCTCCACGGTAGATGGTGTCAAACTTAGCCATCCAGGAGCTCAGCACAGTCTCCTTGCTCAGACCATCGATCTCTGGCAGGCTCCGGACACGTTTCTCGATATGGCGCTTGAAAACCTCGCGACAGTCCAGAGCGGATAAACCTCCTGTTTGGACCATCTTAGCAACACGATCGCTCTTCAGAAAAACCTGCAGTTCACACAGACAAGGGGAAGGCAAAAAATAATTCAAGACATATTTAAAATGAGAGTTTTGTGGCTTTTACTCAAGGACATATGCTATATGCTACCTTTAAATATACAAATGTAAATATATTTATTTAATATTATGGTCCCACTTTATATGGGGCCTTAACTACTAAGTATTTACATTTAAATTAATCTTTTGGTACAATATACTTATTGTGTACATACATGTTTTTACATTGTACTTATATATTTTTTTTTAAATACCTGCATATAATTACATCTGTAATTAATTTCTGTAATTACATTTATAATTACACTGTTGACCCATCTCTTACACCTTAACCCACCCTTAAACCTACCCATATAACCAAACCTGTCCCTAACCTTACCCATGTCCCACCTCAATAGCAGCAAAAGTGTTTTGCAATTCAGTGTGAACACAATAACTACATTGTACTTATTTTTGATGTAGTGATTTAGTAGTTTAGGCCACTTAATATAAAGTGGGACCAATATTATTCTTTGAATATAATACTATATTAATCCAACTGAATAATTAAAGGCTACTGGCAATTTTTGTTAAAAAGTGATTATGTCCCGTTCAATCTTTCTGTTTCTATAGGACTATAATTAACATAAGACATAAAACTGCCCTTGCCAAGTCATTTCATTGGGCCTTTAAAGGTGAGGTGGTGAAAAACAGTTGTGCCCTTCAAAAAGTATCACTTGGGTGACTTCAAAACATTTACTGTGTTTTCAATCATTCCAATCTGCTAGAGGAAATTATGCCTCAGTGCTCCTTTAATATTCTATGCTGTGATAGATACAACATCATCTACATTGATATACTGCAGTAATATAACCAACGCCATTAAAGCCATGGAAAGCAATGGTAACTGTAAAATTTCACAGCTTTGAAATGATGGGATCAGTGTGGGCAAAAATGTTGCAGTCCTACAGGCTCTCGCTCTGAATTATTCAGAAGATATTTCCTAATTCGAACCGGAATAACGAGAGAGAACATTCGTGATTTTATTCTTTAGTCCGACTGAAATGAATATTGAGTTCCAACTCTTTTCCTATTCGCAATGTTTCAAATCTGGTTTTATAGAGGTGCGAGTAAAACATGATTTATGTTTTTCTCAACAATTGGGAGTGCTTGGCAGCTGCTTTTCTTCGTTACTTTTAAAAGCCCTTCTATCGTTCTCCGTTCAAGAAGACAAATAGAGCTTTAAATTGCTGTCTGGTCCCAATCCAGACTGCAGTTTACTATGAGCTTCTCTTTCCGTGGCCTGCTATGACAAACTGATTTGGAAATTTACAGTTCCACAAACAAGCCCTACAATGGCTTTTCTAGTTGGATCATTATGGAAACCTGAGGGTGGAAAAAAATTTAGCATGTTTCAGAGAAGTATTTCTACAGTCTAAAAAAAGTTTGTAAAAATAGGGCACAATGTACTGTGTTAATGTGAATTTTCCATATTGATTTTCACAGGTGGTTTACCTGTATTACACATATTGCGTTTTGGGGTTAAAGGAAATGTCCTGACTTAAGATTAGCACTCTTTTCTGTTTTTCCACAGATTTTATGAAGTGTAGCAGTTCACAATTTGCCCATTTCATAACTAATTGCCTGTTATATCTGCAAGTTGTAGGCAAGACATACATTTTCATTTACTGGACTATATATGCTTAGCTATTAATTCTTGCATATGCCTACACACTAGCACTCGTACTGTATACAACACTCATGAGAATCTTGTAATTGCTACTGGCTACAAGAAATCATTACTTACATCTTTGGCAATTAAACACAATGCACATATATTAATGATTTCATATGTGAGGCAGCTTAAAGTATTTTAATAACCACTTTCAGCCATATTGCACAAGTAAATTAGCATGCACAGAGGCCCAAACCACAGCAACAGGAAATAATGTGGTGACCTTACCACAATATTTGAATCCATTAGAATAGCAATCTCTTCACAGTGCATGTGTAAACACTTGTGTTTTAGCTAAGGAGAGCCATCCCTGAAGGGCTATTTAGACACTCTCATCTCTATGGTAATTCACTTACAAAGTCGTGTCATCCTCTAAATATTTTGTCTAATCTGCAGTGCGGTAACTACAACTGGCTACGTAACATTTCAACCCACACGGTACAATAATCAACGGGTCATTGTTGTTTTTTTTCCATCATTAGCCTTAGCTAATCGCCTGAAGGAGAGGTTAACATGTCACAACCTTACACGGACAGAGAATTAATTCAGCGAACTATTCTTTAGAGGGCAATGTGGCCTGTACTTTTTTAGCCAATCGGAAAACTAGACAATTATACATGCTCTCATATTGTGTCATTTGAATATTTTAATACACTACTATTCAAATGTTTGGGGTCAGTAAGATTTTTGTAATGTTTCTGTTTCTTATGCTCACCAAGGCTGTATTTATTTGATTAAAAATAAAAGTAAAAACAGTAATATTATGAAATATTATTAGTTAAAATAACTGCTTTCTATTTTAATATATATATTAAAATGTAATTTAATCCATTGAAGGTAAAGCTGAATTTTCAGCAGCCATTACTCCAGTCTTTAGTGTCACATAATCCTTCAGAAATCATTCTAATAATAGATTTGGTGATAAAAAAAATCTGATTATTATCAATGTTGAAAACAGGTGTGCTGCTCAGCAATGTTATTGGAACCAATAACTTTTTTTCAGGTTTCTTTAATGAACAAAGTTAAAAAGAATATAATTTTTAATGTCTTTACTGTCACCTTTTATCAGTTTAATATATCCTAGTTAAATGAAAGTATTAATTTCTTTAAAAAAATTACTGCCCATTCACTTTTTAATGGTAGTGCACAAATCATTATAATATCAGTAACATAACAATAAACATAAAATGGACATTTTACAGTTTAACAACATTCCTCTTTGACCAATAAGGAAAACACTACATTCTTTTATCTTTGGTCAAATATCAGATCAAAATAGGCTGAAAAGTCTGATGCCTACAAAGTTTAAGAGTACGTAGATGTTAAAAAAGGGCTGAACTACCAATAATGCCATGAAGTGATTACTTGAGCAATACAAGGGTCAATTTCCGCCATTCATTTTACTGTTGCAATGATACTTCACCTCAAAATAGCTCTGAACTGCATTGATGAAGGCTTCATCTGCCACAATCTGTGTGTCTCCTTTGAGAAAAGACTCGAAGCGGTCCTTAGTGGTCTGCAGCTGCTGCTTGGTGATCTACAAAGAGAAATGAAAAAATAAAACAATGTCAAAATTCTGATTTGTGGTTTGTGCAAAAACCTCAACAATATTTCATAAGACCAGTGCATGCGTTTGTAGTTATTATAGATAATGCAATATAAAAATTGTTAGCTTTTTAATCAGTGACTCAATCTAAAATGGTCTCAGTTGAATCTGTTATCAGATTTTGCACACTCAGATATGGATCCAATTCTATTACGGTTCAGGATTAAAGTAAATGCTGTTACCACAAAATGGTTAGAGATTTTTCAGAAACAAATGACAAAGCAAAGTGGGTTTCTTTTTTTTTAGCAGGAGACATTTAATACATCCTTGTTTTTCCCAAAACACTCCCACAAGAACATAGTCTCTTCTCAAGTCTACACTTAAAAATACGCTTTCTGCTTTAAGCTAAAAAAAAAAAGAAACACCCACCTTCTAACTCAATCACACACATTCTCTCTATTCTCACAGCCAGATATCTCTAGCTACATTTCTCTCACACTCATTCTCTCACTTGCACGCTCTAATTTTAACTTTCCCTTTGCAGAAACTGTGTACCTAAATCCTTCATATTTTTTATGTATGTTGATTTTTCATGCATAATACATCTTATTTCACCGCAAGCCTACAACGCTTCTACTTCCTTCTCTCTCTCTCTCTGTCTCTCTCTCCTAATGTGATTCATCACTCTCCCTGAATGTCATCAGGGCACAAGATGACAGAGTGACGAACGAGTAAGCAACAGAAAGAGAGAAGTGTTGTGAAGGAGAAAAAGAGCAGACCAAACAGTATCCTCCTCCTCCGCACATAAAGCAAAAGAGCGAAGCACTGACAGTAACAGTGCCACTGTGTTTTATGACGGAGGATATCAACTGGTTTTGCATCAGGGCCCAGATTTTACAGTGGACATAATGTTGCACCCCAACACGATGAATTGTTTATCATATAAATAAAAAGCCACAAAAAAAAAGAATGAAAATGAAAAAAATGAAAATGAAAAAATGAAAATTCTGTCATGTTTTTTATTTACGTAGTTATATTTATTAATATATATAACTTTATATATTTTAAAATGATATTTTTTAATGTTGGGAGGAGCTTGAAAATTCACAATGAACTGATATTAAATTACATTATATTATATTATCACTTACATCAAAAGAGTTGCGTTAAGATTTTTATTTATGATTTTTATTTATGGTTTTAATTTCATGTTCCACTGAAAAAAAGCAAAAAGCAAATATAAATAAATAAAAATAAAAGCAAATGTGTTTGGAACAATGTAAGGGTGAGTAAATAATGACAGAATTTTCATTTTTTATGAACTATCCCTTTAACATGAACTGCACAACAATACGCAAAATTACGACACAACAGGTTGAATAGGAAACTTGTCAATTCTGTAAATGCATAAACAGCAGTGTGTGATTTATCAGCCTAACACATGGAGCAAACACTGGGCCAAATATTGTAATAAGCTGCTGAATACGAGAAGTGTGCAGCCATTAAGTGCATAAACATATCAATGTGATTTCAGTGCAATTACCAACAAAGGCAATAACTCAAAGCACAAAACACATTGTGGCCAGCACAAACCATCCAATTTGAACCAGTATTTAATGCAGCCTGGTTTGTGTTTTCTATTCATTTGTACACACTACATTTGACATCTACAAAAAAAAAAAAATATTTATGTATTTTTTCCTAATTTTAAAGAGGTCATATGACACGATTTCATGTTTTACTTTGTCTTTGGAGTGTTACAAGCTGTTTGTGCATAGATGTAAAGTCAAAAGATTAAAGTCTTAAACCCAAAGAGATATTCTTTCTAAAAGTTAAGACTCCACCACGCCTCATTCAAACACGCCCCCACAAATCTACATCACTGTGTGGGAATAACGCCCCACAAATGTATACGCAAAGAAAGAAGGTGTAACCTTTATTCTCGCTGTAGTATTGTTGTAGTCGCCGCCATGTCATGGAGATGCTGTTTGTTTCCGAATATGTAAAGGGCGTAACATTTCCATCACACCATTATTATTTATTTGCATCCTCAAAAGAGGTCCACAAATAAAGCCACTGTTTTATTGTATAGCATAATATACATTAGTACCACATGGCTCTCTGGAATACTTGATTCTGATTGGTCCATCATGGCATTCTATGGTCAAACATTTCACATAATGACCTTTGAACTGTGTATAGGAGCACATTCTCACGATTTCCAACACAGCAGTGCTAGTTTAATATCCCTCGACTCTTTCTTCTCACGTAATAAAAACCTCAAATCAATATTTTATAGGTTTTTATTTATTCATTTGGTAAGTACCAGTGCAATAAGCAGAAGAGTTTACAGTGAGCCAGTAATTATCACAAAATATAAACCCCCTCCTCTTCTAATCATCTTGTCAGAATACATTTAGCAAAAATGACCGCCTCACTTTATGTTGTCCCTGACATACCGTATTTTTATCCATATTGTAAAGTATGTATGCATTATTTATGTTTATGTGATAAACGGCCAATGATGTACATGAATATATTCCTTTTTTCTAGTTTAATTCACTGTTTTTTATCATCTCACTAAAACATTCAATACCTTTAAATGTGCTCTATTGCTCTTTCATGCATATGGTGGCTTGCTAAGCATAGCAAAAAAACACAAAGTTAACAAGATGTCATGTTGCCGTTCGTCTTGAAACCACCAGTGTGACAAAATCTAAAGGAAACAGGGTTTTCTGTGTGCAAGTGTGTAGGAGGAAGGTGGAAAAGTACAAAGTAGCATGTGCCTGTGAGGCATCACAGCACCATCTGTGTGTTCATCTTCCTGCTACTGTCCTCTCTCCTTCACACACACATAGAACAGTTGACTTTATCTGCCTTCTGAACTGTCTGTACAGAGAATACTATAACCCTGAAGAACATCTTGCAGCCCTCAATATTTCAGAGTATGCTTTTCTCTTTCTTATTTCCAGAATAGTTTTTATGAAGGCCAGGTACAGGCACACAGGAGGTGATGTATGTTAACACTCTAACTTGATAGCTCTGGAGTGAGTGTGTGTGTGTGTGTGTGTGTGTGTGTGTGTGTGTGTGTGTGTGTGTGTGTGTGTGTGTGTGTGTGTGTGTGTGTGTGTGTGTGTGTGTGTGTGTGTGTGTGTGTGTGTGTGTGTGTGTGTGTGTGTGCCTGCACGCTCCATATGATGTGAATATAACATCCATGTATATATAATGAAGACATTCGAATGCAGGCGTTTAAAAGCCCCATATTCTTTCCTGTGTTGACATATTTCATTCTGGAAGAGGAAGCTGAAAATAAGGTACACATCAAAGGGAAGGCACACTGTCTATGAAGAGAAAGATTATAAATTTTAAATGCATCAGGTCTATTAGAAGTTTATTTTGTCAATGTTTTGAAGTACATTAGCATACCTATGGCCTTAAAACTAACAGACATGGACTAAAAACCTCTCGATTTGCAGCACCTTTAATGTTAAAGGAAAAAAAGAAAAAGAAAGAAAGCTAGAAAAGGAACACATTGAAATGATAATGATGAACCTGCCCATTACCTTTATATTTACTATCCCACAACTTTAACGTCAGTGTCTAAATAATTCTTTTCTTATATATAATATAATTATATAATCTTAAATCATTGTTTTCCGTTATTGAAATAAAACTGAAAACAAAATCTAAATATTAGATGAAAATCTTAAACTTAAGAACTTAAACAAAAATCAGAAATACTGCCTTTACAAATAAATTAAAAGAATGAGTTTCCGTTGAAGTATATGCTACTTTAAAACTAAACATGAAATTAAAAGTAAAGTAATGTAGAAATATAAAAAATACAAATGGCATACACACTTAACAAAATTATTAAAAATCAAAATTAAATTTAAATGAAAACTGAAAATATAAAAATAAATGCTCATTTAAAATATTAAAAACACTGTAAAGGCCCGTTCACACAAAGGACGATAACTATAAAGATATAGTTCAAAAGATAATGATGTAGTCCACACCACAACTACAACGATAAAGGCACAGAGAAAAGATATCGTTGGAATCACTTTCAGAACTATTTTTTTTCCAGATGATGAATGATACAAACATTGACACCCAATCAGAATCCATCCTGCTGTAACAAGCTTGAGAATTTAAAGTGGCAGACAAGCATGCGCTAGAATAAACAGACGATATCGTCTGCTGGTGTGGACGCTAATATCTTTATCTTTATAGTTATCTTTAGTTATCATTCTTGGTGTGAAGGAGGCTTAATAGTATATAAATACTGCTAAAAAAAAAAAGGCGTTATGCATTTTTGTGTTTCGCAGGTGTAACACAATATAGAACATCACCATTTTTTTGAATAATTACATTAGGCTGTAAAGCACCCCTATATTTCTCTCTGCTGAGCCCCTAGATGCAGGCGTGACCAATATCCATCAGCATTTTAATGGTACCTCCACCCCCATCCAAGATTTCCCATTGATTCCCTCTGGATCCCTCTTATCATGATTGCCCTGTAACAGCCTGATTCATTTGTACATACTCTGGAGCAGTCAAACACATAAATCAACCTCCATACGTCACTACCAGGGGAGAATGCAAGTTCATTTTAAATAAGTAAATGCTAGAAAGAAAGAAAGAAATGTGCAGCCCTATATTGGACTACACCAATTTCTGTCTAATTAAAATGTAGCATAAGAATTTTCCTCCTCTGCAACCAACTAGCAAAAACTAATATATCTAGTCCCATTGTAACATCATGTTTCAATAGGAAATATGTCAACACAGAATGGAAAAAAGTAATTTCTCCAAAGAGCAATTCGGTAGAATCACCTAACAAGACAGAAATAAAAGACGGTTCATCTGGGCTTGAACATTGTTGACTTATTGTCTTTTTCAGCTTCAGCTAATCAGACTCGAGACACTGTTTCTTTGGAAATACTATCGTAATGCTTTTTACTTCAGCCTCACCTGATGAATCCATTCTCCTGCTATAACATTATCATTTCAGCAGCCGTATCTTATTTATAGCGTCATTTCCATTTCGTTCGTGTGAAAAACAAAAGTGTACATTTTCTTTTGTGTGAATGAAGAAACAGCAGAAGAAAATGAGGCACTCTTTCAGTGTGTGTGTGTGTGTGTGTGTGTGTGTGCACTCAGCAGCAGACTGCAGAGTCGTTAGTAATTATGATAATTGCATGAGTGCAGCAGCTTTTGCTGTGGGCCAGAGATGATGCATGAGAGAGAGAGAGTGTGAGAGAGAGAGAGAGAGAGAGAGAGAGAGATAGGAAATATGGATGAGTGATTATAATGTTGCTCCACAAAGGGGGAAGTTTCACGTTTGCATTCAATCGTTAGCATCTTAATTATTTTCATAAAAGAAAGGAAAGTCCAATTAAACCAAATTTCATTTTAAGTTATCTCAATGTAAATTTGTTTTTGGATTTCCTACATACAAACTTGGCACCAAAGAAAGGGGTAGATAGGGGGGAAAGCAAGTTACATAACTGAATGGGGGAGAGAAAATGGAGGTGTTTGCCAAATTTAGACCCAGACAACTAAATGAAATGGAACAAGAGGCTGAATTTAAATGGAACACAAACTCAAATTCAATATAGCACTCTCATTGTAATCATTTTGTAAGTACATTATGTACAACTTAAATGGATCTTCCCTCTTGCTTTCAGAGTTTATCTTAGGCAAAGTATTTAAATTATATTAATGCATTTTGATATGGCTTTTTGAAACATAAAAAGATAAAGAATGAATTGGCAAAATTTATTTTTTAAAGATATTTTTTTAAATGAGTTTCTTATGTTCACCAATGCTGCATTTAATAAAAAAATAAAAACCAATTTAAAATGGTTTTTTTATTTTAATATATTTTAAAAGGTAATTCCAGTGCTATAAAAACATTTCTTATTATTATCAGTGTTGAAAACGGTTGTGCAGCTTAATATTTTTGTGGAAGCTGTATACATTTTTTCAGGGCCCCATGATAAATAATAAGTTCAAAGGAACAGCATTTATTTATTTTTTTTAAATTCTAAATTTTTTTAACAATGTAGAAGTCATTGGATCAATTCCAGGCACTATTGCTAAATACAGTAATGCATTTATTTTGAAAAAAATACTACGGACCCCAAACTTTTGAATAATATTCTACAGTACTTTCAGCATCTGAAAGATAACATGCAAATTCCATGTTTAGTTTCCTGTTAGAGAGGCAAACTATTGAAAGAAATAATGCATTATAATATTATATAATATTATATAATATTATATAATATTATATAATATTATATTATATTATATTATATTATATTATATTATATTATATTATATTATATTATATTATATTATATTATATTATATTATATTATACGTTCTACCTAATAGTCAGTAATTTGTGTTGCTTTGGGAAGCGGGCATTGGTGTATTGCAAAATATATACTAATTACCAGTCATATTCACTCTGCCAATAAATTTAAAAATCCTTTTAACATAATATTAAATAAAAAGAATATTTTAAATTGATGACATAAGACATACTTTATCTTATACAATCACATATCTATTATACATGAGGAAAATCTGAAAGAATGAGATTGTGCGGTTAAGCGATACAAATAGTGTGATTCTGCACAAACTCATTCTGTTGTACTGATGATGCTATTAGTATGGTGTGCCAATGAGAATATCAACATATCAAATACAAAAGAGGTCTTGCACTTTCTAGCAGAACATTTTTAATGCTTGCTGTACAGTGGATGCAATTAATAATCAGAACAATAAGCAAACAAGCACATAGAAACCATCCATATACACAGACACACAAAATCCTTATATAAATGAACAAAAACAATTCCAGTAGCACTGCAGTTACAAATACATGCACAAACGCTGAGCAAATGCTGTCAAGTAATATGAACCTTCTGAATACAGGGCTCAATCATCAAAGCTGATTTGGCTTAGGAACATAAGCATCACAGAACTGCCCTAACGAATCATTCCCCAGCTTCACAGGACTCCCTGGGACTGATCTGCCAAAGGGGAACAGAGTGTTCTGCATTGTCCTGCAGCCCGAAACTCTTTTACTCCTCTCCCCTCCCTGCGTCCCTCCATGGCATTTTCTATGTTTAGCATGATGCTCAGAGCGCAGAGGGGCTATGAACCCACAAAGCCTGTGCTGAAGATATCAGCTGGTTAGTTTTGGTGTATCTGAGCCACAAGGCAGAGAGACCGGCCCTCTACTGTGCAGTCCCCGCAAGCACAATACATTCAATTTTAATAATCTTGCAAACCAGCATTTAGCATTTCATACATGTTATTTGAAGGGCTCCATTTTGGATTTAATTCGAATTTGAATCCTTCAGCACTAAACTCCACTTCATCAACCATACTTAAGATGATTATGGTAAGCCGAGTAAAAAAAAAACAATTAAATAGAAGGATGAGGAAAAGGTAAACCCCAAACAGCTGATATTCATAAAAATAGCTTGGCTGCAAGTGTGACAATGCCTTTGAATGGCAGTGGAATAAACAAAAATTTTGAACAACTTAAGACATGATATTTCAAGTTCCTTTGTTTGTTTTTACTCCGGCAGGGGAACATATTTCCAACCACAGCACAATCACAACAAGGCATCTCTGGGCAACACGCAGAAGTATTTTGTTCCTGGCTGAATCAGTGCTTTTGAACAAATCAGTTGAGTGAATGAGTCAATGGCTCATTCGTAACGACAGTCATTTGTTTCGTCCCTGAATGAATCAGCATTTTGAACGAATCGGTTGAAGGAATGAATCAATGAATCATTCATAAAGACAGTAACTGCATCCCAAATGACGCACTATACACTATACACTATACACTATACACTATGCACTTGTATACTTTGTACTTATGCACTATGTACTCAACAATGTAGTGTATGAATTTTATAAGGTTATTTTGTCATTAATAATCTGAGTCTGATAGCCCCTCCCCCTCCCCCTTCATGACATAATTAAATCTGCGACAGTTGAGTGCACGAAGTGTTCAACATTCCACACTTTATTTAAATGCATCATCCGGGTATTTAAAGTGCACTTTTTCTTTTTGGAATTTTCAGTGTGAACGCACTACTTGCACTATTCATACTACAAAACGTCATAGAATAGCGCATAAGTATGCAATTTGGGACGCACCTAGTCACTTGTTGCCACCTACTGACGTATGCATGTAACATACAGGAAGAGTCACTGAAAAATACCCACATCTAACACAGTTTGTTTGTTTATGATGTCTTATCATAAGGAATATTATTTGATTAAATTGCTACTGCTATTGTCACAAATCCGGTCTATGAACTTCCGTTCACTCACCACCAGAGGTAACTCGTTCACCACATTGACTCTTGCACTACACTAACTATTGCACGTCCCCCTCAGACTACAATTCCCATCATTCATTGCACTGACGACACACACACAGCTGATTGCACTGATTACACAGCTGATTCCCATCACACGCTTTCCTTAAGCCATGGACTTCCTCAGTCAGATCGTCGAGTATTGTTCTAGCATTTAGCACTCCCCTAGTGTTAGCTGCCTTACCGAACCATTCTGTGTTTCTGTTTAATCTCCAGTATTGTTCTGCTTTTATCACTCACCAAGTGATAGCTGCTTTACTGAGTCTAGTCTCCTGTTCTAGTTAGTTTTGTCATTTCGTGTTGCTTTGTTTCCTGTTCCCTTATTCCTGCCTGTGTATCTTGGATTAACCCTTGTCTTGCTGTTCGGACTCTGTTTGTACCTCTTTGGATTATTGCTCATGTTATTGGACTACCCCTCTTCTCAAGCCCTCTGGATATTGTTCGCCAATCACAGACCAACGCTTGCCCTAGGATTACTCTTTGTCTTGCCCTCAACATATCTGTTTACTGATGTTTTGACCCTGCCTGTATTTTTGACCACATCTTGGAATAAAGCTTGCAAATGGATCTGCATGTCTCACGTCTCGTTCGCCCCATTACAGAATACTTGGCCATACAAGGATCCAGCAGCTTTTCTGATGAACAGTGGCCAGGTATGAACATTGCAAGTCTGTTATTAGCCCTCGAGCAGGGTACACGATTGCTCGAGGATTATATTCAAGAGTATTTGTCATTACTCTGACTTACCGGACTGTTTACTGATAGAGTTTTTTTGTGAAGGCATTAATCAACCGCTGATGTCTAAGCTTAGACGCGAGGGTCCGCTTTCATCACTCTGTCAGTTCATGGACTATGCTTTGTTGTGTGTTGGCTCCTCATTCACTGTGGGTGTCGCGGAAGAGGAAAGCGACACTGTGTCTATGACTGAAATGGCGGACGCACCACAGCACACTCATAAAGTCGCGGCCACAACAACACACCATCATGTCTCAGCTGATCGTCATGAGTTAAGTCACGTCACAGTTGATCTTCGTAAGTCAAGCCAATACATCGCTGATCATCATGAATCAAGTCAAGCCACAGTTGATCTACATGAATCAAGTCAAGTTACAATTGATCATCGTGAGTCAAGTCAAGTCACAGTGGATCTTCATGAATCAAGTCAAGTCACCATTGATCGTCATGAGTCACGTCACATCACAGCTGATCACCCAGAGTCACGTCACGTCACAGCTGATCACCCAGAGTCACGTCACAGCTGATCTGCCAGAGTCTCGTCATGTCTCATCCGATCTGCCAGAGCCTCTCCATGTCTCGTCTGACCTTCCAGAACCGCTTCACGTCATGTCTACCACCCCAGAGCTACGTTTTGTTGCGGTTATTGTACTGCAACCCTCCAATGTCCTATCAAGGGAAACTGTCATCAAGCATCAGAGGTTGGCATACAGTGTGGAGGATCCACCGCTGGTGTCAGCACGCACTGCTGGTATCCCCAAACCAGCTCACTTTAACCCTCCAGTTCCTGCACTAATTCCCCTGTCTGAAGTGTTTCCCATGATGGGGATCGCTTTATGTTGCGTTTGGGCTGCGTACACACCTCAGAACTGCCCCAGGTGATGGCACCCACTGCAGCTTTTCCAGAGGTGGTGGCACATGATGCAGAACCTCCCGAAGTGGCGGTGCTTGCTTCAGTTCCTTGTATGGTGGTGGCACCCATCAATGTACTCTCAGCCTGTCGTGTCGCAGTCAAAGAGACGGTTACTACTGTAGAACCTCCAGAGGTGGCGGCAACCGCTGCAGAATCTTTGGAGGTATCAGTAGTATCTACTCACCAACTCTTTGTCTGTCCTATCACAGCCAGAAGGGCTGTCCCTGAACTCTCGTCCTGTCCTGTCGCAGCCAGAAGGGCAGTCCCTGAACTCTCGTCCTGTCCTGTTATGGCTAAGGAGGCCGTCTGTGAACTTTTTGCCTGTCCTGTTGCAGCCAGAAGGGCTGTCCCTGAACTCTCATCTTGTCCTGTCATGGCTAAGGAGGCCATCTGTGAATCCTCGTCCCGTCCTGTCATGGCTGCAGAGGCCACTTATGAACTTTTGTCCTGTTCTGAACCGGCCAAGGAGGCCATCTCTGAACTCTCGCCCTGTGCTGAATCAGCCAGGGTGGCTGATTTTGAACTGTTCATCCGTTTAGTCTCATCTAATGTATCTGGTTTTGAACTGTCTGTCCTGCCCGTTTCCATCAAGGAATCTAAACTTGAGTTGTCTGTCTGTCTCAATGCTGTTGTTGAGTCTGAATTTGAACTATCTGTCAGTTCTGATTTAAGCATTGTGTCTGATGTTGAACCATGTGTTTGTCCCATTTCAATCTATGAATCTGTTATTTTGCCCCACTAGTCCAGTCACGACCCCAGAAACCTTACCTGAGCTCCCTGTAGGCTCTAGTAGCCTTGTCACAGCCCAAGGAGCCGCCGTTGAACTCTTAACCCTGCCTGTCATGAACTCAGAAACCATAAATGCACTCTATGTCTCTATCAATGCACCAGATTTTGAGCTATCTGTCAGTCCAGTTACAGTCAATGAGCCTGATTATGAACTGCCTGCCAGCTCAGTTGTCACCAGGGAAAATATTGATGGACTTGTGTTCCCTGCCCCGGTCCTTGAGACCGTATATGCTCTCTCTGTTTTTTGTGTTTCAGTTTCTCCTAGGCACCAATCTTTGCTGTGGGTTCCTGATCAGCCTGTTCAGTCATGGTGCTCTCCTGATCCGTCGTAGTACTCTCCTGTTCCGCCGTGGTGCTCTTCTGTTCCACCCTGGTAGGCTCCTGCTCCATCTGCTCCGCTGTGGAGGTCTTCTGCCCTGTCTGCTCCGCACTGGTGGGCTTCTGCTCTGCCGTGAAGGTCTTCTGCATTGTCTGCTCCGCCCTGGTGGGCTCCTGGTCCATCTACTCCTCCCTGGTGGGTCCATGCTCTGTCGGCCCTGTCCTGGCCTCTGGCTCCGCCCTGGCTCCCAGCTCTGTCGGTTTCACTCTGGTTTTCTGCTCTGCCTCAGTCCCCAGTCTCTGGAGGTACCTTGCCCTCCGTACCTCCCCCTCTGCCGCCTCCGCTCCACTGCCCTCCTAGATTATACTGAGTTAGGAGCGTCTAGAAGCCTCTCCTTGGGGGGGAGCTGTAAGGGTTTTATACATAAATATAATTTAATTTAGCTCAAAGGGAATCATTAATGATTTTATAGGGAATTTGAACAGAATCACTGTTCTGCGGCTGATCACTGAGCGATTCACTGAACGAGCCGTATAACATTAATTCTGCACTGGATATTAAAATCCAAAATATAGTGAAAACACTATTAATAAGCACAGTAACAAGATCGGCAGATTAAGACATTAACTTGTAAGCACAAAACACAAGATACTTCTCTTTTCAATATAAATAAGACTTTATTTATATAAACCTAAGACATAAACTAACCTAACATGAACACACGCATTCACACATTCACACGTTGCAGAAAAAGAGAAAGGAGGAATTTAGAGAATGAGAATGTGAAATCCCAAGTTTACAGCAATATGTGCTATTGCATAGACCTGAACAACCATCAATCACTTAATTAACCCTCGCGTTGAGTTTCTCAATGAGGCTAAAATTTATATTAAATACACCAGCTCAGTTATAATCTGGAGTTTGTACTTGCGTTGCCTTGTGTTACAGGGATTCCCTTTTGTCTTCGTCGTCGTTGCAGGAAAGGGGTTTTCCCGAGTTGGTGATTGGCTGGAAGTTCAGTAGTCTTTGAAGCGAGGTCTTGGGAAGCCAATGGTTGGGCCGTTGGCTGAGGATGGTCTTGGAGTCCGTTTCTGGTTGAAGTTTGAAGCGGGTGCAGTCGCTGGACTTTGCGGCAAACTTAACTTTTGAACACGAGACTCAACGGAAAGAAAAGAAACTAAAGTAAAAGAATAAAATGAGTAATGAGACTAGGTGGTTTTTCTTCTCATCGTGGTGTTAAGTAGCAACTGGCCTGTAGGCCAGAGCACGCTCAAAGAGCGCTAAAACAGCGTCAAAACGCTGTGGCGAGAAGAAGAAGGGGAGAAGGGAAGAGAAGAGGGGGCTTGAGAGACAAAAGAGGAAGATTTGATGGTGTCCTGAGTTCTTAAACTCGGCTTTGGGACACATCCCATTTGGTGTTTTGACCAATTAGATAGGCTATTGTCTTAGCTAGGGTTGTTCCTTCCATCATAAATCAGCCTGTTATCAGTCACATGGTCTGAATTTTACACACTCTTGCAAAGTATACTTTTGGATATGATTTCTATAACCAGAATATGATACATTTGACACAGAATTAATTGAAAGAAACATTTCAAGCTAGAAATGTCAAACTCATACATACCAAACACGACTAACCTTAAAGTCATTCAATAGTTATTAGAAAGACATACATAATATGTGCTTAAAACATGATAGTCTAATATGTGATTACATACATAATATAGTGTTATGCCTAGCATTGTCCTTTTAGGATGGTTTTATGTGCATATGAAAAAGAAAGTCTCTGTGTACCAAAAAGAAGTGTTCTTTGGCCAGAGGAATTTCAGTCTGGTTCTTTGTCTTGTATGTGTGGGGGAGAAGTCAATCTGAAGAAGCTTGTGATTTCTCTTGTGGAACGCCATGTGATGGCCATCTCGTTGACCATTAATCTTGACTATTTACCCCAAATTTGATGATCTCCTTCCTGCGTAGAACACTTATCAATAAGTGTTCTTTTGTCTTAATGTTGCGAGCTGTTCTGTGAAAGAGGCTTGTTAGTTAGGCTTGCTCCAGAAGTCAGAGATAGGAATCTTTACGATGTTGTCCTGTTGTCCTGGAATTTCAGCTCCTCATGTTTCGATGCTCCGATCGAATCTTAGTTTTGTCTGACTCGTTCTGACGCTACAGAGCTCTGTCACGAATCCAGCCTATGAACTTCCGTTCACTCACCACCAGAGGTCACTCACTCACCACATTGACTCTTGCACTACACTAACTATTGCACGTCACCCTCAGACTACAATTCCCATCATCCATTGCATTGACGAAACACACACAGCTGACTGCACTGATCACACAGCTGATTCCCATCACACGCTTTACTTAAGCCATTGACTTCCTCTGTCAGATCGCAGAATATTGTTCTAGCGTTTAGCACTCCCCTAGTGTTAGCTACCTTATCGAGCCATTCTGTGCTTCTGTTTAATCTCCAGTATTGTTCTGCGTTTATCACTCACCAAGTGATAGCTGCTTTACTGAGTCTAGTCTCCTGTTCTAGTTAGTCTGGTCATTTCATGTTGCCTTGTTTCCTGTTCCCTTATTCCTGCCTGTGTATCTTGGATTAACCCTTGTCTCGCTGTTCGGACTCTGTTTGTACCTCGTTTGGATTATTGCTCATGTTATTGGACTACCCCTCTTCTCAAGCCCTCTGGATATTATTCGCTTGCCCCAGGATTACTCTTTGTCTTGCCCTCAACATATCTGTGTACTGATGTTTTGACCCTGCCTGTATTTTTGACCACGTCTTGGAATAAAGCTTGCAAATGGATCTGCACATCTAACGTCTCGTTCGCCCCGTTACAGCTATTGAGTGAATTTAGTATAAATTATGATTAAAGTAAACATGAAGAATAAAGAAACAATTGTATTTAGCCTATACTTTTCAGCAAGGACCATTTTGAAGTTGGAAAAGCTGTAAAATGTTTTAGTGAAAACATTTTTTAACAGTTTTTAAGTTTTTTTTTTTGAGTTTTTGCTCGAAATAAGCAAAATAATCTGCCAATGGGGTAAGCAAAATAATCATATTTCAAACAGAAAACAAGATTATTTTGTTTACCCCATTGGCAGATTATTTTGAATTCACTTAATTTTGAATTGTTTTTGCTGAAAACAAGACAATAATTTTTACTTGTCGAGAAAATCCTTCTTGATTTAAGAATTTTTAGATATTTTGGCTGAAAACAAGACAAAAAAATCTAAGCAAGAAAAGCATTTTTTGCAGTGTTGTACAAAAGCAAAAATGACTCTTAGTAACAGCCGCACTGACATTCAATACTACAGCTCTTTTGTTGCCTCGCAAGCACTGTAATAAAATATTCCTTTGTAACAACCCTAAGCACATACAGAACTTTAGCAGAAACATAAACCCTAAAGCAACAGAAGCTCGTCTTAGAGCAGTAGTGTTAGAGGAAATGCAAACGGATTCACAAAACTTCACAGCACACCACAACGCCTTTTCAAATATGTTCAATTCAACCCCTGGACCTCATCTGGTATGTGTGTATGTGTCTCTTTGTGTGCAAACATTGTCTCTCTAACACTCTATTGGCGTATTGACAGCACAATAAGACTGTGTGATGTAGGATTTGGGTGCGGGTGAAGTATCTATCGGCAGAACAGAGTATAGCGCTTCAACGGATTGTGAAAGCATAGCATTTTAATCACACTTCCAAAAACAGAGCCCGCAGCCAGCCTTTTCTTTGACAGAAGTGTGCTAGGCAAGAAAAAAAACATGTTCAGTGTGAGTAAGGGAGTAAAGTGGGGGAAATGATGGGAAAAGCTAAAAGTCTCATGTGATGGAAAGACAGAGAGTGCCTTTAGAAGGTTTTAGTGCTTCTATGTGAGCTGAGAGGTATCTAAGTATGAGACAGTGTGTGTGACAGAAAAAAGCTACAGCATGCTCAGTATTAGAGTTAACGGGTGTGTGTGTGTCTGTCTCAGAGAAAACTAACGTGTGTGTGGGTGAAAGCACTTGCCTGAAACTCCACTAATCCAGCTAAAAATAAGAACTTGTGCCATGTGACACACAGAGTCTGTAAGATGGCTTCCTCCCGTGAAGAATTAGTGCTACTTTGACAGAAAAGATGCAGTCAGTGCAGACAGACTATGACAAAAGCAACATGCATGTGCCTCCTCAGTCAATGAATTCTGAATGGAACTTAAAATGCAGTTTCAAACATATCCTATTAAAAAACGTTACATTAAATATAATTATATATATGTATGTGTGTGTGTGTGTGTGTGTGTGTGTGTGTGTGTGTGTGTGTGTGTGTGTGGGTTTTTGTGACAAATGAGGACATAAATTTGATGAAAAAATGTCAAAATGTCCCCACTTTTCAAAACGTTTATAAATCAAAAATATCTCTATAATTAAACATTTTTAAATATTTGTTAAAAAATGTAAATGTATTTATTACTGAACACACATTATATGTTTATTTAGATGATGAAATGCACATAATTTTATTATTAATATGTTAATATGATTCCCAGGGAAAGCAAGAGCTGATCAAATGTAAAACTGTAGCTTGAATGCAATGTAAGTCGCTTTGGATAAAAGTGTCTGCTAAATGCATAAATGTAAATGTAAAGGTTAAACGAATTCAGCTTATATATGAACAACTTTAGAGACATACACAAATGTTTACGAATCCATTTAAGTTAAAACATTTTTTTGAATTAATTAAATGAATAGGTTGATTTTATTGCATTTAATAAATGTAATAATTAAACATGTTTGGTGACACCAAATTGACCTAATCTGATATCATATATCTGCCTGTTAGTTTTTGTTTTGTTTTTTCAAGAAACGGTTATGCTTAGAGGTAGGGGTAAAGTTAAAAGTTAAATAATTTGTACTTTCCTAAAGATTTGTACACATAAATTTATTAGGTTTTTTTTTTCAGATGCTGTCAGTAAGTTCATATTGTTTCATTGTACGTTTCATCACATACCCAAATATAAAAATGCACGCCTAGATGGTACACCTGATGTACAAATCTAACTGAAAATAAAAAAATAAAAAACACTAGATCAACTACTAAGTTGTGAAAAGGGTATTTTTCTCCTTTAGCCATGTCTTACATCATCTAGGCCACAAAATGGGCCAAGACTGCATCTATTTTCCCCTTAAAAATAAAAGGATAAAAGGGGTTAGAGGGAGCTTTCATGCTAAAATGTAATGGATGCTCTCTTCACATGTTCACTGTCGAAATAGAGACCTTGAGAAAAACAGAAGGTCATATCGGCCTGCCAGGAAATAAAGGAAGAGGGAGAGACAGGGAGTGAAAGGAAGGAGTGCTAGTGCCGCTTAATGGATTATAGGATATGGAAAAAGCTGGATGGGAGGGAGGAAGGGAGAGAAAGAGTGTGTGTGTGTGTTCTGGTTTACAAGGGGGAAAGTGGGTGTGAGTGGCGGTGATGGCATGAGAAAATTCTGTCACATGCTTTAGAATAAGGGCCCATGCAGGCAGCTCTCCTAGAGAGACACGGCTGTAGTGCTACAACAACTAGTAGCTACTGCTGTTCATCACACTAGACTGTGACACCATCCTCCTCCTCCACTCCGGCTAATACTACTTCCTTTCATCCTACTCTCCATGCCTCTAGGCGAAAAAACCTGCAGACTTATCTAAACTACTGTTCTGGCCCAAGGCTATAGATCTACGTATATATATATTGGCCAGACCGGTTTACTGGCTGTTTTGAGATTATCAGCATCAGACAGCCAATAACTGCTACCACTTGGCTAATTTAACTCTTCCTTGTGTCAGTTGTGTCCAAAATCTACAAACAGCCTTAAAAATTAATAATAAACATTTGAATTAATTTAAATATTTTTGTGAATTTTGAGAAAATTTTACCTTTATTAAAAATGTGTAAATCAAAGTTTAGAACATTAACAGATAGTATAATTTACATGTAAACATCCAACAATTTATAATGAAATAATTTCTTTAAACACTATACAATATGGTGAACACAACAGTTAGTCTTTAACCTTTTTTTTTTGTAATGTTCTGTTTTTCATCTCTGGATCAAAAAAGCATTACCTGCACATTAAAACCATACAAATTAAACATACTCCTTTGTGTGCAAAGTGAAATTTAACATATTGACAGGTAAGAATTTAGAATTTAATTTAGAATTAAATAATTTCATTAAATGCATTATGGTGAACACAGCATTATGGTGAAGTGTCCTTTTTATTTTGTAATGTCCTGTTTTTCAGCTCTGGATAAAACTTTTAGCTTTGGTTGTACATTAAAACCACAAAAATTCAACATATTCCTTTGTACGCCAAATCAAAGTTAGTTTTGGTTTGCTTCCACACTGTAAAAACTAGAGGCTTGTTATTATTTTTCTCACCCCTAATTGAGCCGTCTATCTTCAAAGTGCACAAATATGAGAAGCCAATTAGTGCTGAATAGCAACATAAATTAAACATAAGTTTTGCCTCTAATTGATCATGGGCAGGACACTTTATTTCCATGAATATTAGAAGTCTCATTAGGAGCTTTATTAGGGACGAAGTAAGTTATCCATAGTTCCTGAAATAAGTGTGAATCCACATTTATGATTAGGTATCATCTTAATTACACCAAAACAAAGACAAATGCACATGTGAGAGCAAAAAACATCACCTTTTATCCCATCTCATCTCTGTTATGTAAATGCACTTTATGGTATCCTTGGGTCTCTTATTCAGTCTTAATATTTACAGAAAAGTGCTCCCATTGCTCGAGCAGATGTCCCTCATCTCGCCGTCTTCCTCAGACTTCTCTCGGAGCAACACTTATTTAAATAGCCATGAAAAATCACACATGTACAAACTCATACAAATACAGACTTCCACACATACTGCAATGCCCCTAAAAATATGAACAACAATCAACACTTTTTCAGCAAAAGCAAACATTTTCAAACACACACTGCTCTGGCTCTTTATAAATGTAAATATACTGTTCCAAAAGTTCAAACACAGCTTTCAAAATGAGCGTTGATTAATGAATATGGATGCAAAACATTTTCTGTTGTCCACATTCCTTGTAATAAATTATATTTATTTCTATATTACATTTATTATAGTCAGACAATATAAAATCCTAAAACTTGTACATTTATATTCATATTTTTGTCTATTCATCTATGTATTGATATATCAATATCATTCATAAATCTAAATTTATCATTTTAAATGTAAAATAAATCAAAAAAAGCGCTAGGCTAAATTTACTCCAGATCTGGGTCATAAGTTAATTAAAGCAGCACTAAAAATAGCCACCATTTATTCCACTATTTAATAATTCACACTCAAATGTGAATGACCTGCTATATAAAGGAGGTTTAAGGACCTTCCAGCTGGATGTTTATTACTTCTGACAAAATGAATCTGCCAGTCTCTCACGCTCTCTTCCTCTCCTTACCTGTCCTTTTCTCTCAATGTGCTTAATGAACCGATAAATTTCATCCCTCTCACCCTGTTATATTAATAAGGTAATTTCAGAATCTCCAAATCTCTTCTGAGGAGATCCAGCCCCTGCCTTTCAATCAAACATCCTCTTATCTCCACGGGATCCTCTCCTAACTAACTCCTGCTCCATCCAGCTGCCATAACCGCTGCCGTCTCTCAGGCTCTCCTAATCTCTTGTCTGACCTCCACTCTCTTTCGATTATTGTCGCTGTCATTGCTGTGTCCTCAACCTGTTCCCTTCACTACAGACCCTTATGTCTCTCCTCTACCCTTATACTGTATATTCCCCTCTCTGTATTAATATTTTTTTAAATTATTATTTTAAAGAAAACATATATATTTTTCCTTAAGTATTGAAATCTCCATAAACAACCAGCAGACCATATTTTTGTAATATTTTGTAACATCACTTGGTCCAGTTTCATACATGGTGCCCTTTAAGTGATTTTTAATAGATTTTTAATGGATAATTCTCATATTTATGTCTCTGCATTGGCCAAATAGGTCAGAATTCTTTGCTGAGCCAGTCTGAAGACTTTGACGTGCTTTCTGCCTGTCAATCATTATGGGCGTTTATGCCACCCATATATGGGAAGTAGGAATCTGACAGTGTAGCTGAAACATTCTTGTAAAATGGCATATTTACATTCATTGTCAGTTGTTAGTCTGTCATGCAGGAATGCTATTTTCCTTCTGTTGTTTTTGACAACACTGAGACTTGCTACTGCTGTCCTGCTCTATCTTTAATTAATCTTTGAGTGTGGGGTTTTGGAACAATGGGGGCATGTCTGTTCATACTGCACTCTCAGAAATAAAGGTACAAAAGCTGTCACTGGGGCGGTACCTTTTCAAAAGGTACATGTTTGTACCTAAAGGGTCTATTTTGGTACCTTAAAGGTACATATTAGTACTTAAAGTGTACATATTTGAACCTAATATGTACAAAAGTATTCCATTTGAAAAGGTACCGCCCCAGTGACAGCTTTTGTACCTTTATTTCTGAGAGTGTGCAAACTATTGGTTTTGTTTAACAGCAAATGCCTGGTTTCATGCATTGTGAGAAACTGCAGCATTTGCTTATATAACTGTTCTCTAAAAGTCATTTGTCAGTAATTTGACGTACACAGAAACCAAAATAGCAAATAAAATGTGGATTCATTTATCTCATCCTCACTGACCTGTTTTAAATGAAATCACTCATAAAATCACAAACTGTATTACTGATGTTACTGACTGTATTTCATATGTGCAACTTTTTCTTCTTTTTTTTGCTAGAAAACAAAGCGTCACTTGAATAGAAATTTCCAGTAACATGTATTTGAGCTTATTAATGCAAATTCGGTTTTACATCTTGTTTTTCATATCAAAGCCCATCACAGACAAGACCAAAAGAGACTATTTTTCTTGACGGATTTTTATGTTTTTCTTCCCTCATATATTTTTTAGTTTTCACTGCTCTATAAATTTAATTTATGGTTGATTTATGAAAGCTGGTTACTTCATATTTTGCATTATTCAGTGATTTTCTTAAATATGTTGTTGCTATGAAAATCCTCATGAAATTCTAATGGAACTGGATCAAGCAATTTGTTTTATTACTATTTGGCCTTTTGGTATAGCTGCCTAGCCTCAAAAAGGTTTTTTTTTTTTTTTCCTCTTTTCTGTCTCGTCTCCTCGTTTCATATTTCACACTGACCAGAAGCTCTCCTTTTGCTGACCTGCCTTTGAACATGTGCATGTGGGATTGCGGCAGAGGTTTCATACACACACACACACACACACACACACACACACACACACAAGCACGCACACAATGCATGCTGGCAGTGTCGCTCCGTAAAATACCTCAATTGGAAATCAGTGGAGAATGAAACTGAATTTGTGAGCCTGGCAACTCGATACAGGCATGGTAACTTCATCCATCACACAAAGCTGCTCTGATTTTCCTTCCTGTCTGAACAAGAATGAAATCATGTGGCCAGCAGGCCAACTCAGTGGGGCTCTCAGACCATAGAGGAGCCCTTTTGGGTCATTCTCGTTGGGTTTGATTGTGCTAAACACTCTGAAACACAAGGTTTGATTGGGTTCATTCCTCATTCACCCATCTTTCTTGCACTTGCCTCCTGTAATAAATGGAAAAATCTGTCGGTATCTCCATTTGCAAGCCCTACAGCAATGCAGACATTTAACTGGTTTGTAAAGCCTTTTATGTGGGACAGGCATTATTTCTCCTAGATAGACGCTATAAACAGACCCTCATTTTAATACGTGAACACTAGACATTGCATTAATAAAAGTCTCTAGGTGATGCATCTCAGTCGAGACCAGCAGTTCAGTATATTTCCATCTTATTCATTCATAACCCTTTGTGTGTGACACAATCCGCACATTTACTGTATGCACATACAGTATATTTCCTAATACTGCATATCAAAACAACATGGGTTTTATATTTCAAATACACATCCACTAAAGGCTTGTACATAGACCTAGCTGTGAGTGACAGTATAGCACTGCAGTCCCTTTGTGCCATTTTTCACAAGGTCAACAGCCTTTACAAGGTGTGACTGTGCAACACAAACAATAGTCAAGCGAAGCCTGTCAACATGTGATATAACACGCAAATGCACACATAAGCAAACAACAATGCAGATGTGCAACCTCAATACTGATGTGTGCATCTTTATCTCAGCATAGAATCTTAATCCTGACTTCATTTAGGGATGGTAAAAAATAATAAAACAGCAATAACGAGATCTGAAATTTACAATATTTTAATGCAAATATTTATATATATTCAATGAAAATTATATATATTTGGATAAAGCTTCTGCTAAAACAAAAAATATAAATGTGAATATATTTTTTTATTCTGCAAAATACAAAGACATTTTCCTCCACCTTTGCTGCATTGTGCTTTATAATAACAGTTCAATAAACAAGATTCAGAAGCATTAACATTCCATTTCAACTTCCATTTTAGACACAATATAGGCAGTTATTTAGTCTATTTTTTCTTCACCAATGAAAACAGTTATGCACATATACAGCAGAATACCATTGTGAGTCTCCAAGCAAAACACAGTAGAGATGTTTTTTTCTGAATGAATCTATTTTGTTAAAATGATTGAGTGAACAGCTGCATGACTCACTCATTATTGGTTGGTTCCTAAAAAAATCAGCATGTTTTAAGGGATCATTTGAATGAATGATTCAAATGACTCATAAAAACAAACCCTGTTGTATTGGTGTAACAATGCAACTTGCAGCTGCTGATAAGAATTATGAAATAAGGGCCAGAACTAACTGTTGTATATTTAGAATATATATATGTATCAATTCATTATAATATTTGTTTGTACATTTATATATGTAAGCCCTTTTTGAAAGCAGATCCTAATTGTGACCCAAAATACCAGATAATTAGTTAAAACACAGAGAAAGATCAAAATAAAGATCAAGGAGAAAAGGGTACAAAAGGAAACCTCATCTGCAGATAAGTTCAGCTGAAATGACACAAAGATTTGCTTAGCCAGCTAAGTAAAAGACAATGAGCCCTTGAAAGCTGTCACTGCCGGTATTATTCTAGGAGGTGTGATCTCTCAGCACGATGTTCACACAGGAAAGTATGTACTGATCTAATGAAAATCCTAACACTTCAGTTTATAGGTGCATCATAAAGCTAGAAGGTCTGGAGTGTGTAAGGGCCTCTGATGTGCCCTTGTTATGAGACCACCTTATCCGCTGAAATGGGGGGACATCTACCATTTATCAGTGATGAAATCAAACACGGGAAGGATACAGATAATTGAAATTCTATCCTCCCCCAAGGCCTGTGAACAAAACTGCTGAGAGATCTCTATCATGTGCCTGTATCATCTTGGGTTCAAGCAAGGGCTCCCGGCCCAGACCAGAGGCTCGTGAGAGCAGATACAGGGTGAGTACAGGAGACGCTGCTGACAGCATACAAATTAGTCCAAGGCAAAACACACACTGTACAAGTGACCTTCTGGACTTAAACTAGGAAAGAAAATGAAATATGATTCATATAGAAACATTGAGGCTGTCATTTAACCTTATTGAATTTTATAATGAACTGGCTGAGCATTGGAAGGCTGAGTAACCAGCAGTTTGCTGAAGAGGTGAGCCACGATAAGTACATTTGATGCACCAAACTTAGATGAAAAACTAGGAAGGTAGCCTTTTAGAAGAGCAAAGATTTTCTGGATTTGAATGCTTGCTGCTATAAACACTGCATACCTGGATGCTTTATGGTATTTTGTGAATAAACTAAAATTTAATAAGTTTTGTTATTAGCTAGTAGCTACCCTCGGTGATACCCAGGAGTAGAAACAGATGTAAAATTGACAGCAAATTTAATAATAATATACCCAACGTATGGTTTTGATTTATGAGTGAAGGAGAAAAATGTGAAATTCTGCTGAGACCGAATGCATTATATTAATACAATAGATTATTATGTCCATTGATATGGCTTTGGTTAGCCTTTAAGGATATTCAGAATGACCTTTCATAATGTTTTGGATAACATTATAATTAACATTTGTACATGAACCTAATAAAGGACATATACTATGTCCCTGCTTTCACAGTCATACAGCAGAGACTGAAAGCTATTCCATACACATTAGAAATAATGCATGAAGGAGATTTGATTTTCTTCATGATAGAAAAACTATAATTAGCTGAATAAGTACCAGTAAAACTAGTAGTCGATCTTTCTGCAAATAAAGTAGCACAACCCGAAGAGATTAAAAAAAATAAAAATAAAAAACATTTAATGAATCTTAGTGATGATAACCCAAAATGAATTTGTGAGAATCCAATTTTTGCAGGGTTTTTTTTTTTTAATTAAATTATGTTTTCACCTAACACTCCAATTTTTAGTCTTTTTGATTGTTTGAAATTATTGTTTTCAACTTTAGTATGTTATTTTGTATAAAATGAGCACTAATGTGTACATATGTGGGTTCAATTTCCATCCGTTATCTATATAGGCCTATATGCAATGATTTTATGTTCAAATTTATATTCAGTGAGTAAACAGAAAAGTGTCATGCTGTCATATAGAAATAATTGAATCTTATTAACTTACCGTATGAATTATATTGGAAAAGTTCATATTATAGCACAACGTGATGCATGAATCTATGTAGTAGAGTAGCCTTTTTTAAAAGCCTCTAGTAATTCAGTCTTTTACCATTCACCACACCTCTCAAAGATGATAGTGCCGTCTTAAATTCAGTCAACAAAAACAGAATTACACCCTTCCTTCGACCCTGCTCTTTATAGATGTCCTTCATGTCAATGATTCACAAGACTAATTCTGAGTCACTGAAATGATTGACTGCAATGACTCTTTTGAACCTAAAAGACCTGAACAGTGACTCAAGTCTGAGATCCGTTGTAATGACCCAAATTCCACCAGCCCTGACTCACCCGGCATGCATTCTGAAGATCAGAGCTTTGACTTCTTGTAATGACAAACAGCAGGTACTCCAATGCAATGTTATTGATCAAAGCTTTTACATGTATAATGGCCTGTTTGACCTCACGTGAAGCTGCCTAGCATTGAATAACAATACTGTGGGACAAATGCATTCAGTTTTTAAATGAGGTCCATTGTGTTCACATCTGACTAAGCCATATTGCATAACCAAATCTTGGACTATATGCTGCTATATTGACAATGTCAGATGGCTTTTTATTTAACACATCATGCATGTCTCAAAATGCATGTTCACTATATTTTTTCTCTCTTTTCTTGTACTGTGAAAATAACACTAATAAGGTGAAATCCATACAGAAAACAATCTTTGTTTGATTTTCTAAAGCTTTAAGCTTTTTCTTATTTATTTAAAAGCGTGCAAAAGCAAATATGATTATCAGAATAAAAATGGACAAAAGAACAGATGTTTTTTTTTCCCTTTTGTCACTTGCTATAGCAGTAACTCTAGCTGTTAACTGTGGTTTCAGAGCATGTTGTAAATAGTCAGGGATCAGCTTGGATCAATAACTGAGGGAAATTGGATGGGACCTCTGAAATATACCTTTCTGAACAAGGAAACCTTTTTATGGTATGATGGCTATAACAGGTTTCTTTTGTTTCTTCCAGTCTTAAGTTAATTGTATGCAAATAAAACTCTCAAGGTAGCCTATTTCTGAACGCTAGTCAGATTTGTTGCATTTCACTTACACTTGTTTATCAACATAATAAAAGTGCGTAACGAAACCAAAATATGGTGAACTACGATTAAGTCGTTTTTACTTAATCGTATTTGAATTTACTATGATAAAATAAGATGAAGTATTTAAATAATCAGGTGACATGATAAATACGTTCGTTGTGCTGTTTCGACCTTCTGAACAGTGCATCCCGCGTTCGCATCTGTTACAACAAAAGTCACCTTGGAAGATGAATGAGTGGCGCGAGAGATGGCGCAAATGGAACTGAATATCCTATGGCCGCAAGACTGCACACAACCACTGACTTCCAATGCGAACGAGTCACATGACCGTACTACGGCAATGACACCGCTTTATTTTGGTCCATCAGACTCTTGAAGAATATCTATAATTAGAGCTCGTCTCGTGCGGCCGATTTTGACCGAACGTGTACGAATTCCTTCGGGTTTGGGGTCTCGCAACAGGAGCTCTCGAGCTTAAAAGCAGCCTAAAATAAAGGCTGTGATTTTATAGGTGTCCCATGCAGGATATGGCGATTTTAGAGATGCTCCCTCACTTTAAGAGTAATATCACCTGACATACGCACGGGGTTTCAGTGCAATGTTTGCTGGTGTTTGCATGACATAAAAGGTGCATTATGATGCATAACGTTTTTCTCAAGGTGAGATCCGGACACCTCGCGCTCTTACCTTCAGCTGTCGCCTTGCCATGTCGGTCGGCTGCTTGGCGTTGAAAGGATAGGCGACGCATCGCATCACAAAGACATAGAGTTGCAGCTTCTTCTTTCGTTCCTCTTCTTCCCGCTGCAGTTTCTCCACGTCCTCCTTTTCCTGCTCGCTGGCGGCCGACGGGCTCGGGCTGGATGGTCGCGCACTGGAGCCTCGGCTGGCGGGCTGGAGCCTATCGGTGCTCTCGCTGGTCCTGCTGGGGGAGATGCGAGTGGATCCGGACTGAGGAGCCATCACCTCTCGGCTTTCCTCCTCCACTATCCCGTCCGATTCCTCTTCGCTGGAGGATGGATCTAACATTTTTGCTCTCGGACGGCGCTCGCCTAACCGTACAAGCGAATTAAACGCGCGATGGGATGTTTACGGCGTGGAAACGTATCAGTTTGTTGACGTAGCGTTCGGCATTCAGAGGGCTGGTCGACTGGCGGTGAATTTTTAATCTCCTGAAACACTTCGGGTGCGGAAGCAGTCACTGCAATCTCTTCACACGGCCAGAGCAAAGATGCTGCTGCTGCTGCTGCATACGTGTTCCGTGCTGTGCCTCCGTTCGCCAGTCATTGCGAGGGACTCGGGAGGAACGGGGATGGGAGGGGCGCGCGCAATGAAAAGAGCGAATGATGGCCACTTCCTGCTGAGTCTCGCGTGAGACGCAGGCGCTGTCCGCGGTGCTGGATGAGAGAGCGGGTCATTTCGGTCGCAAAAATGGTGAGGGTAGTTGACACCGAGAATGTGCTGTTATTTCATTTGACCTCTGGGCTTCACTTACAGCGCAGGGACTTGCCGTATTACATCACCATGTTTCAAATTAGTCGTATGCTTTATTTTCAACTATATTTTTACTAGTCATCATCACAATTATGAGCTATTTATGTAGGCAAATTAGTAGGATATCCCCAGTGTTGGGGAGTAACTAGTTACATGTAAGTAAATTATGTATGGTGAATTCAGGTAAAGTGGGCCACTTTTGTAAAACGTAGATATTTTTTTATTTTATTTTATTTTTTACTTTTGTTAACTTTAAGGTCCAGCTATAATATTTCAATTTGAATACAGTTCACATAAAATGTTACTTGTAAGATATATATCAATAAACATTTTGAGGTCATGTGCTTCAGACAAATTTCTTTTCTGCTCTGGTAAAGTGGGCACATTCATTTATTAACAACTATTCTGCATTTTAATTAAAAACACATGACATATTAACACATATTATCAGACAAACATATTTAACAACATATTTACCAAATCCAAATATATATAAACCAAAGGTCATGAGGAAAATAAATCATGTGTAAATCCTCGTCTCAAATCATGTGTGAAATTCTAAACAATTGAAAGAACATGTTGTGTTGACACTAAATTTGATTACATCTGAATATCAGAATATTCAGAAATCCGAATATTGGTCAGATTAACTCTACAATATGTTAAAAATATGACTGTAACATAAGCACCAACAAATAGTCAAAAAAATTAATAAGAGGAACATTTGAAATGGTAACCATATGTAAAAAATATTTTTCTGTCTATGTTCTCTAAACACTTTTAATTGTGTCCATATTTTAAAGCTTGAATATTGCATCTATATTTTGCTCCTCTCATCCTTTCTTCACTCCACAGATTGAACTTCATGCCTCGACTTTCTTTCTATTTTCTCTTTCCTTTCTTCCATATCTGACTTGAATTTCTAAAAAAGTAAATTATACAAGTCAGCTATAAAATAACCAGTGAATGTCAATTTATTTAATGAATTAAAGTATAATTACTGAAGGTTAAATGTCAGCCCACTTTATCTGGATCCCACTGGCCCACTTTATCTAACACATTCAGCCAAAGTGGGCCAGCAATATTTAAACACCAAGAAAACTAAAACATTTTTAAACATTTTATTCTTTGCATTTTATTCCCTGTTAACTGTTGAAACAAAAACAGCAGGAACAGTCCCAATAATGTTTGTTTCGAAATAAATGTAATTATAAAATAAATGTAATTATAATCAGTTACAGTTACTGAAAAAAAGTGTAATTAAATTACAGTTACTTATGAAAATGTAAAGGAGGTTACATCAGAATTTTTTTTCACACACACCCACAGACAGATTTAATTGTCTTCTTTCATATATTGCAGTGACTGCTCTAAAATATGAAACACCAATGTTCCAGGAGTTTAGTACACAGAGTAGTGTGTATATGCTCATTTTATAACTGTTTTTTTTTTCCTGTTTGGGATTATGCATATGCTTTATTTTTTAAGATTAATTGTTTTTTTCGCCCAAGGCATTGTTAGATGCCAGTGTTTCCTGTCATAACTATGCAAAGATTTGATTTGACAAAAAGAGTATCATAGGTATTAAACTATTTCTTATTATGATTTTAAATCTGTATTCAACCTCAGAATGATCACAAAGTGAAAAGGGGTGTTAAAGTCTGAGAATCCACCAGTATCACTGAATTAAACCATGACTTTTTAAAGACTGGAATAGTAATTTCTTGTAAAACATACTCTAATGATCAGTTTTATTTACAACATCAAACAATACTTTACACAGTTTACACAAAACATAAACAATTTATGAACTATTTAATTAGTATGCTATCCCTTTAGTTTTAGAGGTATTCAAAAAAAATTTAAATCTTGTGGTTACTTTTTTTTTTTTTTAATTCATTGGCTGTATTCTAGTCAAAATATGATCAATTGATGTGACGGAATCAATCTGAATATGTTACACCAGTGAAGGTGATTTTAAAGGTCAAAATTAATTAATTGATTTATTTATTTATTAAGTAGCCGTGACATTCTCCAGTAGTTGGCTAAATATAGATAGGCCTAAATCTTTTACTTTTTACACCTCAGAGAGACATACAGTCCTCACAAGCTTTGCCATTTAGCAGAAGCTTTTCTATCCAATGCAACTTCCCTTACTATGGCAACAGTCCCTCTGGAGCAACCTGGGGTTAAGTGTTTGGCTCAAGGGCACATTGGTGGTAGGGGGTTTTGTTTGTAGTTTTTTTTTTTTTTTTTCCTACTTAAAGCAACATGTCTTAAGGTCGTTTTGGGGGCTTTTCTGAAGGAGCAGCAAGTCATAGAGCAACAAAATCACAACATAAGGTGTTTCCAATTGTATCCACAAGGGACAAAATCAATAAACAGCAGACACAAAGAAAGAAAATCAGATGAATTATGGTGGCAGCTGATAAAAGGATTTATGATAGGCCCCACCCTTATGTGAGACCTGCTCTTTCTCAACTATGACATGTTAAACAACATTCACGGTAAAAGATTTAGTATCTGTTGCCTTCAAAAACAAATACATATTTCAGTTAGTTTTTGACAGCACTGAATTTTTTACATTATTGGCTTACATTCTTGCCATCTTGTGACTGTGACAAATTTTATCATCACACACAGCCCCGTAGCAAGAATTAATCCTTGACTATGTACAGTCATAGCCATATATCCAAAGGCTTATGTGAATTTTCCTGATGGATAGGGGAAATGTACTCCAATTGTGTCGACTGCATTTTGATCATTTATCAGCATTATTCACCCACTATGAAATCAAAAGTAAAGCTATAGTGCAGATAGACAGTGTAACATGACAATTGCATAATAATTATACAGAGAGACTTCTGGACTGGACTTTGGACAGATTTTTTAATAAAAGAAATAATAATGATCAGTGTTAATTTATATATGGGTGTGTGTAATTTACATTTTAGAACAAAGCATTCAATTTATCACAAACCTTGTTTTGCTCATATAATTCAAAAACCCTTAGGAAAAAGTCTTCTAGGTTTTAACGTCACAGCTGCTGCACTCTATAATAATGTACAACAAAAAGGTTTCAAGCATGACAAAGTTATAATCATAAAAACATTGTTTTTGAAACTACTCGATATTAACAGGAATAATCTCTTACTGTGTTCATCTATATGTTTTCCTTTCAATGGATTGCTAACAAATACTCCGAAACAACATTCTGATCATTTAGTGAAAATATGATTTTGAAACCGTAACACATTCATTATATTCTTTATGTATAATAAATGTCATCATCACACACAGCCCTGTGGCAAGTCCCTGGCTATATGTAGTCATATATCGAACGTTTTTTTTTTTTTCAAACAGAATTTTCCTGATTAATGGGGAAATGTACTCCAATCATGCTGACTGCATTTTGATCATTTATCAAGATTATTCACCCACTGTGAAATCAAAGTAAAGCAACAGATAGACAGCATTTGACAAAGACTTCTGGACTCCTCATTCTAAGAAAAAGGATGGTAAAAAAGAAAAAAAATATCCTTCATAAAAATTGGCAAACAAAAATACTCTTCAACTGTAACATGCACTTTGTTCTATGGGGCTTGCCAGAGAATTAGCAGTTAAGACTATAAATATAAAGTCCCAATGGTTCAGACTATCACACCAGATGTTCAGTAAAAGTGATGCTCTCCAAAAACACGTCTGCATGTTCACACATTTGCTAAATATAGCTAAGTGTTTGGTTTATTTCAGAATAATCACACTCCTCGAATGTGTCGATGAACCTAACTGATATGAAAATATGTCCTGCTGCAACAAAAGCAATTATACAATACACACAACAACCCACTTTTTTAATGTAAGGATATCCTAAACAAATACTCTCTCACTCACTGAGTGCTATACATTTAGTAATACTTAAATAAAATAAAAAAAACTGTTCTCAAGCCAAATGACTGCATCGTGTCTGGTTCAGTCGGGAGATTGGATCATCAGATAATACAGGCCATGACAAGATTCTCTTTGGAGGTCTGCTTTCATGTACTGTAGCACAGATGTTCAGCGTTCCAGACCACAGGAACCACCCCTGGTGTTTCCAGAACAGTGCTGCTATGTTAGCACTTCCTGTTTAGGCTTTCTCCAGTGGATGTTGGCACAAATGGTTCTCCAGATTCCTCGTCACCCCCCCCCCCCCCCCCCCCCGCCGCCACCCCCCCCACCCCCCCGCTCCATCTGCAGCAGCACTCTCTCTGCATCTTAACCATCAATAATTGATTGAGTTTCTCTCTGCCCTGCTTTACTTCAGCTTCAATGTATGTTTCGCCATCTCTCTGTTGGAGGAACTTGTATGGTAAAGCTAATATTGGCTTTCAGTGTTTTTGGCTTGGAGAACAAATACATTTCTGGTGATGTTTTAGATTCATTTGTTTTTACAGCATTTATATTATTCCTAAAGTTAGTTCATGCTACTCCATTGTATTGTCTAATGCATTAACATTTTGAAGACCACACCCTGTATGTGTACAGTAATAGGCTATAAATAATATAAAGTCAAAGAGCTTGCTTTGTGTATGTTTTTTTTATTCATTTGGTGTTTATGTGCATGTGTTGCATGTTTTCAAATTAGATTTCAAAATCTGACAATATGTCAGTGATTTAATTCACAACAGAGGCAGAAGCAGTTAATTTTATTCTCTCCATATCTTCTCCTGTGGAAAAAGACAAAATGGGTTATTAATAGAATGATTTGAGCTGGCCTTGACCCTGCCATTTTCACATCCTCGCTCTGTTCCTTTTTTCCTCAGTCTACTTTGACTTTAATACCTTAGCCATGACAGTTCCATAATTGCTGTATTTCAGGATTCGTATCAGCCCTCTTCTCTCTCTCTCTGTATATAAAATAATGCTGAACACTCAGAAATGTCAAGCCAAATCAAACCGAGGAGGCACATGACCCATCAGATTTTAGATTGATAGATAGATAGATAGATAGATAGATAGATAGATAGATAGATAGATAGATAGAGAGAGAGAGAGAGAGAGAGAGAGAGAGAGAGAGAGAGAGACAGTGTAAAAATAATGTATTTATAAAAACAGCAATATAATAAAATAAAAAGGAAAGTTGTTCCCTGAACTATTTAGTATTGACAACAATTAATCACATTTCTCGTTGTGTTCATCTGTTTTCCTGTCAGTCAATTGCTACTGAAATATCACTCTAAATATGACTTAGAACTGTAACAAATATGAATGATTAAGTACATTCTTTATGTATGCAGTCCTATATTTTAATAAGAGTCTGATATATATAGGCCACATTCCCTCTCTCTGCCTGTACAACCATAAACAACTTCTCAAAATGCATGCACATCTGTGTACTAGATTCAGACATGCTAGACACGTTCATTCTACAAACATCTCCTTATAAACATTGTTTCCTTGCTCTGTGTAAGGCAATTAGACTGATCTGAAATGAAACAACACTGAGGGGATTGGAGTGTGGGGAGAGGTGCACTGTTCTGGTAATCAATCAATTGAACAAGCATCATTTGCATATTCATCAAGTCACCCCTCCACCCCAAAATCACCTCCCTCAGATGATGGATTTTAAACAGTGAACATGCACATATTGACAAATACACTGAACAAAATTATAAACGCAACACTTTTGTTTTTGCCCCCATTTTTCATGAGCTGAACTCAAAGATCTAAGACTTTTTCTTAGTACACAAAAGGCCTATTTCTCTCAAATATTGTTCACAAATCTGTCCAAATCTGTGTTACTGAGCACTTCTCCTTTGCCGAGATAATCCATCCACCTCACAGGTGTGGCATATCAAGATGCTGATTAGACAGCATGATTATTGCACAGGTGTGCCTTAGGCTGGCCACAATAAAAGGCCACTCAATGGGCCTCGTCACGGTATCTCTGTGCATTCAAAATCCCATCAATAAAATGCACCTGTGTTCGTTGTCCATAACATACGCCTGCCCATACAATAACCCCACTGCCACCATGGGCCACTCGATCCACATCGCTGACATCAGCAAAACGCTCACCCACACGACGCCATACACGCTGTCTGCCATCTGCCCTGTACAGTGAAAACTGGGATTCATCCGTGAAGAGAATACCTCTCCAAAGTGCCAGACGCCATCGAATGTGAGCATTTGCCCACTCAAGTCGGTTACGACGACGAACTGCAGTCAGGTCGAGACCCCGATGAGAACGACGAGCATGCAGATGAGCTTCCCTGAGATGGTTTCTGACAGTTTGTGCAGAAATTCTTTGGTTATGCAAACTGATTTTTGCAGCAGCTGTACGGGTGGCTGGTCTCAGACGATCTTGGAGGTGAAGATGCTGGATGTGGAGGTCCTGGGCTGGTGTGGTTACACGTGGTCTGCGGTTGTGAGGCCGGTTGGATGTACTGCCAACACTGCAAAAAATGCTTTTCTTTCTTAGATTTTTAGTCTTGTTTCCAGCCGAAATATCTAAAAATTCTTAAATCGAGAAGGATTTTCTAGAGAAGTAAAAATGATTGTCTTGTTTTCAGAAAAAACATGTAAAAATTAAGTGAGTTTTTGCTTGAAACAAGAAAAATAATCTGCCAATGGGGTAAGAAAAATAATCTTGTTTTCTGTTTGACATAAGATTATTTTTCTTACCCCATTGGCAGATTATTTTTCTTGTTTCAAGCAAAAACTCACTTAATTTTTACATGTTTTTTCTGAAAACAAGACAATCATTTTTACTTCTCTAGAAAATCCTTCTCGATTTAAGAATTTTTAGATATTTCGGCTGGAAACAAGACTAAATCTAAGTAAGAAAAGCATTTTTTTGCAGTGAAATTCTCTGAAACGCCTTTGGAGACGGCTTATAGTAAAGAAATTAACATTCAATTCACGGGCAATAGCTCTGGTGGACATTCCTGCAGTCAGCATGCCAATTGCACGCTCCCTCAAAACTTGCGACATCTGTGGCATTGTGATGAGTGATAAAACTGCACATTTTAGAGTGGGCAAAAACAGAGAACTTACTGGTTATTATAATAATTGCCCCTTTAGGTAAGCTCCTTTCGTGCACTTAAGTGCGAAGTGTTAGTTTCGATTTGAGCCATTTGCCCTGCTATAGGCTGGTGGCTGTGCTAATTAAAAGTGGCCACAGCTTTATATTCACTCTAGACTGTGTATTTCTTTGAGGTCTGCGCGCTGACGCGGAAGCATCTGCGGAAGCGTTCAGTCTCCTCGTGTGAAGACCGACGAGTGTAAAGACCTGCGACTTTTTCCTGCGTGACCGAGCAATGACACTGAGCTACACGCTTAAGTATCATTTTTTTCTTCCCTCACACACTCTGCTTTCCTATCCTCTTTCCTTCCACCTCTATCATGTGTCTCCAAAACATTCCGGTTCTCTCTCAACAACGCTCTAACATCACACACAGATGGCAACGTAATCCTGCTAACCTACGCCCTATCTCTACATCTTCCACTACACCTCTTGCTTTCTCTGTGGGTCTCTGGAATTGTCAGTCAGCTGTCAACAAAGCTGACTTCATTTCTGCTTTTTCTTTAAAATCCACGCTCAGCATCTTGGGCTTGACTGAGACCTGGATTCATCCAGAAGACTCAGCAACCCCAGCTGCTCTCTCTAATAATTTCTCTTTCTCTCACACCCCGCGTCAAGTTGGCCGGGGTGGGGGCACTGGCCTGCTCATTTCAAACATTTGGAAATACTCAACTCGCTCTCCCCTATGCAAATACAACTCATTTGAATCTCATGCCATTACTGTATCAGCTCCTATAAAACTCCTGATTGTAATTTACTGTCCCCCTGGCCAAATTCTAGCCACCTTCCTAGAGGAGCTGGACAGGTTGTTGTCCTCTTTCGTGGAGGATGGCACTCCACTCTTAGTCTTTGGGGATTTCAACATTCACCTAGACAAGCCTTATGCTACAGACTTCCATTCACTCCTAGCTTCATTTGATCTCAAACGCCTTACCACTACTAGCACGCACAAATCAGGCAACCAATTTTATTTAACTTACACACGCAATTGTACTGCAGATAACATTCTGGTACAACCGCTACATACAATTTCTGACCATTTCTTCATTACATTTACATTCCATTTTGCTACCCATGTGTCACCAACCCCCCTACTGGTTACTTTTAGACGAAACCTATGCTCCCTTTCTCCCTTCCATCTTTCCTCTGTAGTATCCTCCTCTCTTCCCTCACCTACCCATTTTTCATCTCTGGATGTAAACGCGTCTACTGACACTTTATGCTCTACCTTAACCTCTTGTCTAGACGACATTTGTCCTCTCTCCTCTAGGTCAGCACGGGCTGCCCCTTCTAACCCCTGGCTATCTGATGTTCTTCATGAACATCGGACTAAACTCAGAGCGGCAGAGAGAAAATGGCGCAAATCAAACGATCCGTCGGACCTGAGTAGGTATCAGTCTTTGCTCTCATCTTTCTCTGCTGATGTCCACACTGCCAAATCCTCACATTTCCACAACAAGATCAACAGCGCTCCAGACATGCGTAATCTCTTCAGAACATTTAATTCTCTCCTCTGTCCCCCTCCACCACCTCCCACCACTTCTATTACAGCCGATGACTTTGCAACTTTTTTCACAGACAAAACTAGATCGATCAGTGATCTGTTCTCACCTCCACGCACACAGGACCCCCAACCAATCACATCCATTGCTAAAACTCCCATCTTCTCCTTCTGTCCCCTGACTGAGTCTCAAGTATCCAAACTTCTCCTCTCCAACCATCCTACAACATGTCCTCTTGACCCGATCCCCTCACACCTTCTGCAAGCAATCTCTCCCACACTCTTACCGGCACTCACACACATCATCAACACATCCCTCCTCACAGGCATCTTCCCCACTGCGTTCAAGCAGGCTCGGGTAACCCCACTGCTCAAAAAACCTACATTAAACACTTCTCTTATAGAAAACTACAGACCCGTCTCTCTCCTTCCATTCATATAGAAAGCACTCTCATTGTTTCTTTCACAGAACAACAAACTGGATGCTAAACAGTCAGGTTTCAGGAGTGGCCATTCAACTGAGACTGCGCTTCTCTCGGTCACTGAAGCCCTGTGAATTGCAAAAGCCCATTCCAAATCATCAGTCCTCATTCTGCTGGATCTATCTGCCGCTTTTGACACTGTCAATCATCAGATACTCCTGTCCACCCTCTCATCACTAGGCATCGCTGGAATTCCACTTCGCTGGTTTGAATCCTATCTCACTGGTAGGTCTTTCAGGGTGGCCTGGGGAGGGGAGGTATCCAAAGCACATCCACTGGTCACTGGGTTCCTCAGGGACTGGTTCTTGGACCCCTCCTCTTCTCCACATACACTACATCACTGGGTCCCATCATACAGGCACATGGATTCTCCTGCCACTGCTACGCTGATGACACACAGCTCTATCTTTCTTTTCAACCAGATGATCCAACAGTAGCTGCACGGATCTCAGGCGTGCGTGGCAGACATCTCGGCATGGATGAAAGAACATCACCTTCAGCTCAACCTGGCAAAGACTGAGCTTCTTGTCTTCCCCACCGCTCCGACTCTACAGCATGACTTCACGATCCAGTTAGGTTCACCAACAATTACCCCATCAACTTCGGTCAGAAATCTTGGTGTAATCTTTGATGACCAGCTGACCTTCAAAGACCACATTACAAAGACTGCTCGATCTTGCAGGTTTGCACTACACAACATCAGAAAGATCAGGCCCTTTCTGACGGAGCATGCTGCAAAACTTCTTGTCCAAGCCCTTGTCATTTCTAGGCTGGACTACTGCAATGCTCTTCTGGCTGGACTTCCATCAAACACAGTCAAACCTCTTCAAATGATTCAGAATGCGGCAGCACGACTGGTCTTCAACGAACCCAAAAGACCCCATGTTACACCTCTCTTTATCTCATTGCATTGGCTACCAGTCGCAGCTCGCATCAAGTTCAAGACACTGATGCTTGCTTATAGAACAACCACAGGCTCAGCACCCCCCTACTTGCACTCACTATTAAGAATCTACATCCCATCCAGAAGTCTGAGATCTGCTAGTGAGCAACGCCTCGTGGTACCATCACAAAGAGGCTCAAAATCACTCTCCAGAACATTGTCGTTCACCATTCTTGGCTGGTGGAATGATCTTCCCATGCCTATCCGGAGTGCTGGATCCCTGTCAATCTTCAAGCAACAGCTGAAAACTCATTTCTTTCGACACTACTTGACTTCATCCTAAACTTAAAAAAGAAAAAATTCCTTCCTTTATTTATTCCTTCCCTTGCTAGCTTACTTATTTAAACAATGCCTGAGACTTGGTGTTACAAGCACTTCGTCTGTCTGATTGCCTCTTCAAGATGAATTGCTTTATGTATTACCCAATTGTAAATCGCTTTGGATAAAAGCGTCTGCAAAATGACTAAATGTAAATGTCTTAAACAAACCAGTTTTAACTCTTCCATGAAAACTGAAAGATACTGATGATATCATTTTGCATTTGGGGGTGTTTTTCATATTTTTGTCCAATAAAATGCTCTGTAAAAAAAAAAAGTACATCACTCATTACTGTAGAAAAAACTATTTTTCTTTGATATATCTTCCAGTTTCAATGGGAAATACATCAGCACGGGAACAAAAACAGCACTCGTCAAGCCATTTCATGGTTTCTTTAACTCATAATGTCATGGAGTAAAGGAAATCTTAAAAAGCTCAGCCTTTCTTCTTGACCGCGTGACATTATTAAACAATGTGTGTGTGTGTGTGTGTGTGTGTGTGTGCGTGTGTGTGTGTGTGCGTGCGTGCGTGCGTGCGTTCAGGGTGTGAAAATACAAGGCAGAGTCACGGGAAATGAATGGATGTGTGAATATCAGTGGGTCAATGGCAAAGGCAGGGTCTGAGTGTTTACAGATGTGGTTGAAAAGCTCTCTATACTATTAAAACACTTTGAGTCTTTCTGTCTTTTTCTCCCTAAGTCTCTCTTTTCTTTCTATGTTCGTACAAAACTGATGAAACAGGACACTGATTTACAAGTATAAAGAATGCACCTATTATTCACATGTACGTCTGTGCAGACTTTTAAATCTATATTCATCAGACCTACAGTATATCCAAGTCCTCGGGTCTTATTGATCAGAATTAGACATACTCTAAGTGGAACAACTCACAACAGCCCCTCACTTATGCTTCAGTCATCTTTCAGATGTATATGGTTCATCAAAGATGACAAAGATGATTTGATGAGACCAGCTTTACATGCATCCTCCCAGGCATCTGTCTTTTACCTCTCTGTACCCTTTTCTAGAACAGAGCCAGGTTTAAGAGGACCATTATTTCTAAATATAGAGCTCTTTAATGCACTGGTCCTTGATCTAGTACAACACCAGGCAGAACAGCAGTGACACCAAAGGCTACGTCTGCACTAAGTTTTCTCATTCTAAAGTCTCATCTTAGCACTCACCTTTTTCCATCTCCATAATTACAGCAAAAGAAGAATGATGATTAGATCACATGATGAATGATCCCCATGGAGATTTCACTTATGTTAAAATCGGTTATTATGCAAATTCGCTGTGTTGAAGGTAACTTCAATAGACAGTTGCCTGTATTTTGTCCGCGAAATTTAGCCAAATATGCTTGCCAGTCTTATGTTGCCTACAGTTACATTCACGTCCCGTTCCGTTAATTATTTCAACTTACAGAGCTGGACATATAAACTGTGCATCATCCAGATCCAGCCTCTGTCTTTAACTGGAGCATTCGAGTTCAAAAACTCAATACAAATGCATTCAAAGCAGCTGTTAACGAACCCGCGGACTTGGTTATAGCTGTCGCTGTGGGTTACAGGTGATGCGGCAATCGTGAGAGTAAAAAGGATTGACAGTGATTAACCTATTGGACATGAGAGTCGTGTACTAAGTTGTCAAACACGTTTATTTTTTTCAAACTGCTTCAATTAAAAAAAAAATAAATAAAAAATAAAAATCATCCACACACACACACACACACACACACACTTTGGGAGTCTGTTTTGCACCCAGTATTTTTAAAGTGCCCCTATTATGGATTTTTTTAAATGACCTTTCATGCAGTGAGTAATACAGCTCCAAGTGAATGAAAACCTCCTACAAAGTTTTAAATCTGAAAGTGCACCATGTATAAAGTTAGTCTCTCAAAAGAAAGAGTTGAGTCGTTTTTAAAACGAATCCCAAGCCGTTTCATGTTGACGTCAACATGAAACATTAGCATATTGCCTGCACACTTCTTGGTCTTTTCATGTTGGTCTGAATGAAAATGCAAATTCATTCTTTGCCATGAGGTGCCACTTTGGTAAAAACAGCTGTTTCCCAGGTAATGCTGTACACAAAGCAGCACTGCGCTTACAAATGCTGCTTTATTAGGATTTACAGGCAAGATGAAATGAAAATGAGATCAATAGGACCAATCACCTTGTTACAGGGTGAACTTGTGAGAGTTGCCGATCCATCTGTAAAGCTTTATTCAAAGGCGTGGTCATACAACAGGCAAGGTTCTGACAATGGCAAACAGGTATATTGAAGGAAAGACAAAAGAGGAATCCAAAACGGCCACGAGTCAGTCGACAGCGAACGTTATCCAGAGGGCTTGCCAAGAGGGTAATCCAAAAACACAAGCAATAGTCCAGGCGAGGTGCAAACACAGTCCAAAACGGCAAGGCAAAGAGTTAATCCAAGATACATGGGCAAGAATCAAGTAACAGGCAATTACATGACAAAACTAGACTAATGAAACTAGAACAGACTTAGTAGAGTAGGATCTGAGAAGTTTGAGTTTGAGAAGGATCTGAGTGTGTGTAATATAGTGTGTGTGTGTGTGTGTGTGTGTGTGTGTGTGTGTGTGTGTGTGTGTGTGTGTGATTGGTTACAGCTGTGTATAATCAGTGCAATGGATGATGGGGAATGCAGTCTAGAGTGAAGTGTAACAGTCTGTGTGGTGTGAGTCAATATGATGGAGGGGCGACTTCTGGTGGCAACTGGACGGAAGTCCACGAACCGGTGTCCTGACATTTTATCCATTTTATCAGATTTTCCTACCAGGGTTTACTGCACATACGCAAATCAATATCGCTGAATTTTTCTCATGCTGAACAACAATATTTAATGTATCTGCATTACTGTATAGGTAGGTTTAGGGTTGGGGTAGGTGTAGACATTAATAAAACACAATCTAATAGGTAGAAAAAAAATATTTATTGTTTGTTTCCGGTAGCAGTATCCCTTCTAGCCACAACCGCGAATATAACACATAATTACTGTATTTGCATTACTGTAAGGGTAGGTTTAGGGTTGTGGTAGGTGTAGACATTAATAAATCATAATTTGACAGGTAGCATTTTTCGTTGTCTAATTGTACTACCTGCTGTTTTAATGGGAGGTAGCAAAATCTGACAGGGTAGCACAAATCCACAGAACACCGGATTCATGACATAACACTCAGATTAGGGACGGGTTTGGAAAAATGAATCGTTGAGCGAATCATTTGGGAGTTTCTGAGCAAGTAAGGTAAAACTAAATGCATATTATAAGACAATGACAGTGTTTTTTAACCTTGCATACATGTCAGCTTGTTGTTGGGTTCAAACCAAAATATGAACCTGTCATTACCCATAATAGGGGCACTGTAAACGAGTCATTAATTTCAATCATATTGATAATAATGTTAAATAACTATAAAAAACTCAGGTTTGGTTTGGTGTTGAAAGGGCTATTACTGATGGTGCAAAGTCAAAAGTTTTAAAAACACTGTTTAGATCACAGTTTAATTACACCGAAACATGCATTTTGTTTGTCTGCTATTTAACAGCATGTAATCAGTCTTTTTCTTTCTTCTCCCTCTTGTACCTAGGCTAGACAGGAACAGGAGAGAAGAAAAAGCCAGAAAAAGAGTCATTAAATATGCAGTGAAGAGCAGCAGCACTTCAGGCGTAGTGAAAAACTCACTGCTGTCAGAGCTTCAGACCTGCCATCCACCGGGAAACACTAACTCCTTCCTTATTCCGAGAGACATAAGCTGGTATATACGCAAGTATTTGAACACAGGGTGTTTAGATGAACAAACATGGATGAGTAGAAAGCTATTATGGTTTTTCTGTCAATTATAAGCACAATGCAATTTATCAGTCTTTACCCATTACTCAATCACAGTGTATCACCTCATAAAAGATTAATACAGCTGACATGCCTAAAGACACCAAGTGCTTTGATTCGCTTAACAGTGCAGCATTGTATACATGTGATAAAGCAAACCTGCAAAATTACATGCAATTTTCTCCTTTCAGGAGCACAATAAAACCTTATTGTTGGCTGCATATAATGACACCTCTAATTAGGCGCTCTGAAATTCTTTTTGTATTATCAATTTATTCATTTTTCTTCTCTGATATTCAGTACAAGCATAATTAATTACATTTAGGCCTACCACATTATCATTTCATAGGAATATTAAAGGTTAAGTCTCTGTCTGTGCTTCAGAATTGCTTGCTTGTAAGCTGTTTCTGCTGAATCTCTTTTACTGTAACTATGCAGGCCATGATTTAGTTTTGTATCTCCCCAGTGTAGGTAAGGGGTTTTCTTGCCAAAGGTTGCCTGCATCATTGGCTCCATTCTAGGACATACTGTATATTTGTTGCCTACCTTAATGCAAAAATCCCACTGTATGTGAGCAAAGAGCTGATAGGAAGCCAGAATTAAATTAGCTTTGAGTGGATCCTGGCATTTGAGAGATCTAAAGCAATGAGCCAAAGAGAGACAGACATTAGGTGGGGGAAAAGAAGATGGAGAACAAGACAGCTGTGAAATAATGTCATAATTGGGGCCATTTAATACTATGTTTATGACACACGTTTTCATGTCAACATGTTTCATTAAAAATTAACATCGGGGAGTTAATCCTGTAGCCTTTAGCAGAGAAAGCTGACCACAGAAACAGGAAAGATGAGGAAGCCACAGTTCAGGCCTTCACGTTACTTAGTCACTCTTAACAAATAATCATCACCATTAAAAGTGAAATGTCTAGTTTTCGTGCCACTAGTGCCCGCATAATGACTGTTAACAGAACTCTGAAGAAAAACAGCAATTTGTAGCATTAAGTGCTGCTGTTTACATGTAGGGCTGGTTTGTGTTGTTTCATGTTTCTCTTTTCCTCTCTACATTGTGTATCATCCACTATTAAAGACAGCAAAAAGGAACCATAAGAAACCAAACTTAGAACTATTATTAGAACTTAGTGTCCCATCAGAATAATTTTGAAACTGATATTTCAATGTAAAAAAGCTTCCATACATTTGCTTAAAATTTTTTGCTTTAAAGGCATTTCAAACACAACAGCCCTCCTAGTGGAGAATTAAATTAAGAGCACCTTATAATTCAAGAGGCACACACACTCGCACAGTATGAAAAAGAAAGCACAGAAAAGTCACAAGAGTGGTAGTCTAGTATTACGTATGCCGCTGATTTTAAGAGTGTTTGACACTCTTATAAGAATCATGAGTAAAATATTTATACATTTAAAATAACAACTATGAATTCTGAATGTTTGAATGAGTAGCTTCGAACAGCAGATGGCAGCATTGTATAACAACATAACAACTCAATGAGTATGAATGTGTAAGCCCTTGACCAGCTTGCTTGCTTGCTTTCTTTCTTTCTTTCTTTCTTTCTTTCTACTGCAAATGTGTATTAGTGTTTCATGATTTTTTAATTATCTCACATTTTACTGATCAAAGGAACTATTTGGCTCAGATCTTATGAAGCCACCAATACCAGCTTTGTTTGATACATTCAGGGCACTGTTTTTTTATTCATGACTTGCATTTATAATAGGACATATAAAAGGACACAAGGTGGCTACAGGAAAGAGACATGAGACAAACAGTCCACATGTCATTAATGGAGCGGGATACAGATATTTCCTGCTAAAATAAATAAAACAAAAATAATAATTTTAAATTAAATTTAAGTTAGTTTTGATTACAAATCTTGCCAGCGTGATTAAATAGCTTATTGGACTGTGACAAGTCTCCTGCTTGAATCATTCACATTCACAGACCAGATAATTAGTCAAGTTGTCAAAAATGTGCAGATAAAAATTAATTTACCAACAGTTTAGATTCCAGTTTAATCATTTGCAATAATAAATGAAAATAGAGGGCCATTACTGTGGCAGATTTATTGTTTATAATCATAATTATTTATGTCCTGCATGTAAAACACTAAGGTAATAGCTGTAATGTACCCAATACATCTGTTAAGGATTACGTAATGTGAAGGTGATCTAGATTATTACATTCTTAATTGCATATCTTTCAGTGACTGAGTCTGGGTGTATGTACAGGATGTGCATATTTACACATGTGCAACAGGTCTACATTTATATGATCTGCCAAGGGTCTATGTGTACTATTATGTGTGCCCCTTATTATGTGGATCTGTGTGTGTGTGTGTGTGTGTGTGTGTGTGTGTGTGTGTGTGTGTGTGTGTGTGTGTGTGTGTGTGTGTGTGTGTGTGTGTGTGTGTGTGTGTGTGTGTTTGTCTATCTGTCTGTCTCTGTGTGTGTGTGTGTGTGTGTGTGTGTGTGTGTGTGTGTGTGTGTGTGTGTGTGTGTGTGTGTGTGTGTGTGTGCGCGCGTGTTTTTGTGATTTATGAGGTCACAAATTTGTATAATGACATAGGCATGACATATGTATTACAAGGAGAAGGTGATTTATGAGGACATTTTCAGTGTCCCCATAATTCAAAAGGCTTATGAATCATACAGAATCATTGAGAAAGTAAAAATGCAGAAAGTTTCCTGTAAGGGATAGGCTTAGGTGTATAGTTGGTATAGGCAGGGCGATAGAAAATACGGTTTGTACAGTAAAAACCATTACACCTATGGAATGTCCCCATTTAGATTGCAAAGTCAACCTGTGTGTGTGTGTGTGTGTGTGTGTGTGTGCGTGCGTGCGTGTGTGTGTGTGTGTGTGTGTGTGTGTGTGTGTTTGTCTATCTGTCTGTCTCTGTGTGTGTGTGTGTGTGTGTGTGTGTGTGTGTGTGTGTGTGTGTTTGTCTATCTGTCTGTCTCTGTGTGTGTGTGTGTGTGTGTGTGTGTGTGTGTGTGTGTGTGTGTGTGTGTGTGTGTGTGTGTGTGTGTGTGTGTGTGTGTGTGTGTACATGTGTGACACACGGAGCAGACACACACAGTGCCAGTTTCCCCTGTAGAAGCATCTCCATGGTGTTCACTCACTCAGTATCTCTGGGTTTGGCTGGCAGAGGAGCTCAACACTCCTTCATAGACAGACTCACAGGCTGATGCTTAATCCGTTTCATCAATGTGTATGGTCATATTTGCTCCGGTAAGACCTCTCTTTTTCTAAAACCTTCAAGCATTAGGAATTGACCAAAATTTATTGGCACAATTATACCACTTATTTCAAACACTGCTTAAAGCTAAAATAAAATATGTATTGTTTATTTGATTTTTTTTATCTTTTTTTTTCTATTCAATATTAACCGACTAGAAATGTAATATGATTCGAAAGCGTGTCAGTAAGTATTAGCTCATAATTTGACAGTCACAAGATAAAGTGTCTAATGAAAGTAAAGTTCGGACAATATTTTGTGCAGTTTTCTCATGGTCGCATTCTCAAAATAGTGTTAAAATGCATGCAAATATATCTATCAGGAATCAGATTTAATTATTAGCTGCTCTTTGGGGTCGCAGCGTCGGCTCCCTGTTTGTAGTCTCTCTTGCTTGAATAATTCATCTGCTCTTGTTGAAATGTGCAAAAGATCGATGCCATTCAGCTCTTTGACAGACTTTAATGATGAATCTGAGCAGAGCTAAATGCAGCATGATTGCATGTTTGTATTTGCACATACTATATATGCATGCATATTTATGTAAATATGAGATAATTAGTGTGTGTGTGTGTATATATATATATATATATATATATATGATTGTGTGTGTGTTTCTGGGTGTGCTGGCAACCCCTGGGTAACCTTTGCATAATTCACTGGGTCTCATCAGAGACTCATCAAAGAAGCTACCTATTTTGCTTCATCTGTTCTGTGTATGCATAGTTAATATGTTATACGGGATGTCTGTACATGTGATATTAATTAAATATTCACACATTTCCAAAGCAATTTTCATATAGTCTGAAGAAAGAAATAGCATAATACATTTTTAAAAACTCTCCATCCTTCTGTGTCTCTGTGTCTTCCTTTGACACACACAGACCCACACACTCATAGCATAAGTATTCCAGACTGTATTTAATTAATATACACAGTGAAGGCATTAAATCTTAATTGAAATGGCCTGCTTCTTTTCACCTGCTGTATCATATTATCAGAAACCGAAAGAGTGGAAGGGACTGGGGGGGGGAGAATAGCAGGAGACTTGGACACATTTCTTATCAAACACCTGTGTCCACAGAGAATAAAGCCCTGGCACTTGTCCAGTGAACCTCCAGCCTTTTCATTCATTATGCCAAACGCAAAACTGAATGAGTGAAAAAATATTCAAATTGTGTCAGACAAACGTGTTAGTGCCTGGCATCCAGGTCTACAGTAACAGCAAGGGTTAGTGCACTTAAAAAGCATCTGTGTCTAATTTTGCATGATTAATTGTGCAGCAGTTGGATGAAAGGTCATTTAAATTGACCTTAAATCATAAAACAGGAGGATAATTAAAACAGAATGTTTTAATGTTCTGTGAGGTTAATTTGTCTTGACTTTGTGTGATGAAGTAAAGCTACCGATGGAGAGTCAAGAGAACTGATCTTTGTCCTCTCCACATATAGGCTTATATCTTCAGGGCTTTTCACTAATAATTTGCCTTTTTTTCTCCTACAGCTTTTTGCTGTTTTAGCATTTGCAACATGTGGGGGATATTCTGGCCAGATAATGGTTAAAGTAGAATGTCTGGACAAAACCCAAAGCAACATCAGCATCAGTTTCAACTACCCATTCCGGTAAGTGTTCTTAATTACCACAACACAATATAAGTATCATACTGCATGTTGTACTGTAAACATGTATTATCCGTTTATGTAAAAAGACTTATAAAATTATAACCTACACAATTAAATTATTGTGTAATTGTGAAATCAGTCATTTCTTTCCTCATTAATCTTTTAAATATAAATAAATCGTTTTAATAAAAGTGGTTTAATTTGTGTTATTTTAGTGTTTATATGCTATTATATATTTATTAATATTTTGAAGTAGTCTTTATTTTATATTTTCAGTTTTCATTTTAATTTTGGTTTAAGTTTTTGTTATTTTATTAGTTTTGGTGTTTTTGACTTTTTATTTCTATTATTATTTTAGTTGTAGTTTTTAGTACTGCAACTTATTTAATTTCTAAGGCAACATTTCTAATTTTTGTTATGTTTTTCATCTAATAGCCTAATTTTCTTTAAGAAAAAAATTCATTTTTAATTAATAACGACACGAAAGCTGGTCATCTCATGAAGGCCGCCATTTTGAATTCATATGACCAGCCAAATATTATTCCCTTTATCTCAGTAACTCCCAGTTATTGACTTCACTTGTAGAATAAATGAATCATAGCTAACAACCAAATATGTAAAATCAGTAATTGTAATTAAATTGAGTGACCATTTTCAGAAGATATTTGACATATTAGTGGCATCCCACTGTCATACTCTCGACTTTTAAAGATTACAAAAAGAAACTGTGCTCGAAACGAAAAGAAGATGTGCTTGAAACATGTTAAAGGAGCAAATTCCAATGTTTCCTCTTCCCAGACTCCAACAGGTACACTTCAGTGCTCCTCTATGTGAAGGAACCAGGAAAGAGACTCTCTTTCTCGAAGGGGATTATGCTTCATCTGTACAGTTCTTCGTCGCTGTGTCGGTCCTGGCTTTTCTCTATTCCCTTTTGGCCACAGTTGTTTACATCTTCTACCAGAACAAATACAGAGAGAAGAACAGAGGTCCAGTAGTTGTGAGTGCATTTCGGAATTTCTGTAAGAAAAGGAAAAGTCTGAGAGCACACACTGTGCTGAAAAGCTCAATATAACTCAACTGAATCATCAAGAACTCTTTCTGTTGATACTCTTCTTCTTTTCAATCCCCGTAGGATTTCTTGGTGACTTTAGCGTTCTCTAGCCTGTGGCTGGTAAGCTCAATTGCCTGGGCTAAAACTCTGTCTGGGGTGAAGACAGCCACTGATGTGCATCAAATCCTGCTGTTAATGTCTGCTTGCAGAGCCCAGGAGAATTTATGTGAGGTCTTGCAGGAGCCCATCTGGACGAATCTCAACATGTCTGTGGTGAGTAGATTATTTTTACACAGTATTGATATGGGGAAGAAAAAAATCACATCAATTCATTAGCAATTGACATTTAAAAATATGGGGTCAGTAACTCTTTTATTTTGCACAGATGCACTAAATTGATCAAAAAAGACATTCATGATGTTACAAAATGTTTTTATTTCAAATAAATGCTGTTCTTATGAACTCTCTGTTCATCAAAGTATCCTGAAAAAAGTATGGATTGCACAAAAATAAAAATATGAAAATAAATAATAAGCAGTTTTCATCATTGAGAATAATCAGAAATATTTTCATTTTCATCAGCATATCAGAATGATTTCTGAAGCCTCATACATTACATTTTACAATATATTAACATAGCAAACAGTCATTTTAAATTGTATTAACATTTCACAGAATTATTATTTTAACTGGATTTTTAAAGGAATCTATTTTTGTACAATACATGCAGCATTGGTGAACTTAAGAGACTGTTTTTACACAAACACGAAGCTTCTTTTTAACCCCAAACTTTTGAACAATAGTGTGCATTTTTATATGCATAATTATGCAGGCTTCACATAATTTGCCACCAACAAGAACTCCACAAAAGCTTAGCAACCACCCAACACCCTCCTACCAATAACCTAGCAACTGCTCTCAGACTTCTTAATGTTTTTACAAATGTTTTAAACCTTCAGGCAAGACTTAGTCAAGCCAGTATGTCTTAACACATTTCTTACCAATTTACAAATAGAAAATGTTATATTCTATAATTCAAATTCCTCCTTGTGTGCTTACAGGCCTTTGGTTTTTTGAACTTCTTCCTTTGGGCTGGTAATATTTGGTTTGCCTACAAAGAGACAGGTTTGCATAAATCTTTTCAGCGCTATCCCTCCAGAACTCCCTCTGAGAAACGCGGCAGCTTCAGGCAGTACAGTCAAACCAGTTTTGATCAATCTGGAGCTGGTTTTGGCCAGAGGCTCTACAATCAAGGGAGTTTTGACTTATCAAGCGGAGGCTTCAGCCTACCCCAAACCAATCTAGGACAGCCGATGCTTTACCGACAGGTGGGGAGTCCCACATCCAGAGGCCCTCTCATATTTGTTAATGAGATGTGAGAGAGAGTGTGAGTGTGGAGCAGAGAAAGAAAAGAAAAGAGAAACACTGTTGTTTTCTCAGTCATAAGACAGATAATTTGCCGTTGTGAATGTGATGTAGAAATTGTGACATTTTTGTAGATATCAGTCTGCATACTGGTATTTATTTGTTTACTGTATAATTAAGTGCCACTGAATTGAATGGTCTACCTTGATAATAGTATATTTACTTTTTTGCATATTTATAAATATATACACACACAAATATATATATAGACATATACACATATGGATATGAACAAATGCATTTACCATGTCAGATATGGCTCTGTGATATTTCTGATGGCATTTAGCATAGTCTATATGCCTATATTCTAGTAGTCTATGTTTTTTGTTTAAATATTTTCTTTTCAAAAAGTGCAGTGACAGTATCATGGTAAACACATTGGATCGCAATACTATGGTACTTTGATATAGCTTATATATATTTAGAAATGCCATTTATTTGTATTATTTTAAAGAATAACATGGTATCAAATAGTGTCAGACAAGATATGGTGTTCTTTTTGTTATGTTTTCTATTTTTTTATGTTCTGCTATGAATAATGATTAATTACCAGTAGACACCTGAGAAAACCAAATGGCTTGAGTCAGAGAATGGCATGGAAACCCTGTGGACCGAGGATGATGTCCAGTCGGAGATCTTTTTAATGAATCATTTTGTCTAACCATACACTGTTCAGAGAAATGCATGCAAAAAGATGAGATAAAATCCAACGCAATAAAGTCAGTCTGTTGTTCCAATTTATTGTAGCATTCAAAACTGTATAAATGTTACTATGTTATACCGATTGTGTCATAAAATTAAGTAATAAAACAATGCTTATTCCCCTAAATGGTTTTGGTTTTTATGTATTTCATCATGACAAATATTGCCATTACCAATTCAGATCGTTCTTGGAAAAACAATGAATGTTAAATGAACAATCTTAGTGGAAATTAAAACAAGAAACACAGAAACAGCCCCATTTGGGGACTTAAAGTGAATTATATTTTATTCTATCAGTGCTTGTGCAGTTTCTTTGTTTGTGGCGTCTTTTACAAAAGAGACAACCTCCATGGCTGAAGCTACTTGTTTTCCCCATTAAGCCTTTTAATGAAGGGGTGTAAGGGAGCAATTAGGATCTTTTGGCTTGTCAGAGTCCTATCAGAGCCATGTGGTTAACATCTCTATATCTGCAGAGTATATCCAGCACTGCAGTGAAGCTAACTGCTTGCAGCTGCCTAGGATCCAAATTGCAGCTTTTAGGTGATCATGAGATTTTAGCCACTGGCATGTTGCTTGTGCCAAATTAAAGGTTACCACTGAGAATCTCTACAGCTGTTCAATTACAGGCCTTGGACTAAAAGAGTGCCATGAGCATGATTTAAAGAGCGTGGTAGAACACAGAGAGACATAACAATGGAAAGGCAGTAATGCATATATAATTTTGATTTACAGGTGTCAAACAAGATGTACATTGTAAATATTGCCGGTATTTTTTACAGTATGTAACAGAATTTTGTAATCTGTAAATACTACATTACAGTGTAAGGCTAGTTGTAGGAATAGTTCACCCAAAATAGTTCAAAATTTGATTTAGCATTACATCAGCTGCTCACCAATGGATCCTCTGCAGTGAATGGGTGCCGTCAGGATGAGAGTCCAAATAGCTGATAAAAACATCACAATAATCCACAAGGAATTCACACGAATCCAAATGAACATTTGTGAAGCGATAAGCTGCATGTTTGTTGCTTCTGAGAAAAATATCATAATTAATAATAACTCTTCCTCCAATGAAAAAATTCATCCTCTGTTGTACTCTACATAAAAATCCAACAACATTTGTTTAGAACTGTTTTCGCTTGTAAACATTGCTTTATATTTCTCTCATAATTCAGATGAGACAACTTTTTCACTAGAGAAATTATTATGGATAGAGGACTCGCATTTTAGCTTGAAGCAATGGTTTGAAGTTTAAGATGACTGTATAATCAACGTTTATTACGAAATATGCAGCTTTTCGCTTCACAAGACGTTACTGTGATGTTTTTATCAGCTGTTTGGACTCTCATTCTGGCGGCACCCATTCACTGCAACTGATGTAATGCTACATTTTTCCAAATCTGTTTTGATGAAGAAACAAACACATCTACATTTTTGGTGACCTAAGGGTGAGTATTTCTTTCTTTTTTTATTTCTTTTATTTATTTATTTTTGTGAAGTATTCCTTTCAAGAGCGCTTACAGTACATAGTCAGTTAATTACATAATGGCAGAATTAACATCTTACATGGTGACACCATGTCGCAGTGGCAATTATGTTTTACTCTAGGGGACGCAGTGTAAGCTAATCATAGACGCAGCCGAGCAAATAAAAAGAAGTCATGGTGTTTGATATTAGGAGGTACAAGTGTACATGACGAGGAGGCTGGACTGACCCTCGCTGTTCCTCTACTGCAATCCAGTTTTTGTCATTCTGTTCATCCATCTGTCACTTCTGGCTCTTTGACAGGGTCATGATCATAGGCATACAGTACATGAGTTTAATTGCAGCCACCACCATCTATAGCTAAAACCACAAATAAATGCTTCCCTGGATTTATAGAAGTAATTATTCCAGTAACTACCAGAGTACACAGTGTAGAACTGTATGCATTTAACTGTAACTGTAACTGTATTAACTGTATCTAAACATTACATAATTGTAAGAATTTCTGTAAATAATTTTCTAAAAAGAAAAAGTGTTATCACATCAGGGAAGTGATATCATTTTTATTATTATTATTATTGTTATTATTGTGACTGTCAGGATTAAGAGGCCAGGCTTTTTACAACCTCAAACACAGGTCAGTATTGACTCATCTATATTTTATTTTATACTCATATTTCATATTCAATCATGATAATTTCCCTTATAGCAGCCAGATCAAATACAAATACTCACTTTGACCCAAAAATTACATATAAAATAAAAAAAACACATGTAAAACATGAAGAAACTATCAAATACATGCACACATAATCATCTACACAATGGGGCAAATGCTGTGCATAGCAGGACGCTGGCATAAATGTGCATCTTTCACAGAAGGGGATGAGATATGATAAAAGCTTTTTTCACTTTCCAGTTCCTGCTGCTCTGCTATCACCATGCTTCTTGTCCTTCACACAAATCCTCTTACAAGGTTCGTATGCATCCCATACCTTTTGCCTCTTTGTGTTTTGCTGTTTAAATGTTGCTGACAAGACTTAAATCTTAATGCTTCTCTAAGCAGTGTCAAACATGGAGTTTAAAACTGTTTATCTAAGAGTCTTCACATCACAAAAATTCTGTTATTATATACAGAGCTATCTCCATGCCTTTTTAAACCTGTACTTCTTACCTCTTTTCCAAGGGTCGTGTTAGGGTTTTAGACTTGACTTTAGACTGAAGGTTGTGTTCATAGAAAATGGTCTGGGTCCATTTTGCCTGTGTGAAAAAATGGGAAAGTAGACAGCTACACTAATAAAAATAAAGGTTCTTTGTTGCCATCAATAGTTCCACAAAGAACCTTTACCATCCATGGAAACTTTTCAATCGACAAAAGGTTCTTAACAGTGGAAAAAGGTTCTTTAGATTATTAAAAATGTTCTTCACACTAAGAAAAAAAAATATTTTAAGAACTGATCACTGAAATGTTCTTTGGGGAACCAAAACTGGTTCTTCTATGGCATTGCTATGAAAAACCCCTTTTGGAACCTTTATTTTTAAGAGTGTATATTAGGCAAAAATCAATTATATATATATATATATATAGTAGGTTATTTATATACTATAGTAAATTGTATAGAATCCACTGTCATTTCAACCTGCCACCTAGAGGTGTCGCCAAAGCAATGCTAGCAATGTGAATGTCCGAATGTTACAACTCTATCCTTTAAAAATTGGCATGCAGCTAATACAATCTGTGTCAGAAATAGAATAGCTGTCTTGCCGCTCAGTCAGTCAACAGGGTAAAAAACAAAATCAACAAAGCAACTAACAGAAAAAGCATTACCTCTGTTGGTGTAGGAAAACACATCTCACATGTAACGTGAGACAGTTTACTGATAACATTAATGGACTTAATTAAAATCGGAATGGCTGGCAGGAAACATCAGAACACACCTCAAGTAGCCAATGTCACTTTTGTGGAATGATTTTGGGCCTTCGTTGGATTCACATTACACGTTTCATATTACTATATTAGCTACTTGACAGGTAAGCTGTCAGTTTTGTGAACGCTACAGATGTAGCAAATGTTGCTTACTTGTAAATCTAAACTTTGGTAATGTCACCTTGAACTGGTTCCTTAAAAATGTATTTAGCTGCTAAATAGTCTAAGACTAAGTAACTTCATAAAACCTTTATGAAATGATCAAAATCGTTGCTGAAAAACGAATTCAATTCAAATTCAAACTTTTGACATTACCAAACATTTAATAATTATTCTGCAGTGCCATTTATGAATGTATGTATCTCCTTCAACCACTATCTCTATCAGATGCTTTTTTATACTTTTCAACCAGCTGCCAAAATGTATGAACACAATTGTGGGATATTGTACAGTAAAGGATCTAAAGCTGGTTTTAAATAGATATTTTAGTAGACATTATATTAAATTAAATTTGGACGTGCTGACCTTTTTGTTATTTCCTTATAAATAGCCTAACTGATCTATACATACAATTTAGAACTTAACTTGACTGCTTTATCAGTAAATGACCATTCTTGGCAATGTTCAGCCTCAAATGTTCTACTCCTACAATCACCCCAATCTGTTTTTGCTTCCAATAGTACATTTAAGAGCACGGTATTAGTGTGATTCTTGTCAATCCCAACAGTGGGACATGTTTTCCATCTGCATCCCTGACCATTAGCGCACGTAAAATCAGCAACATCACCATAATTACAGTCATTTGATTAATTTCAAGTAATTACTTTGTTTCCACCATACCACATCACTGGAGAATTGTTTTATATTAGCTTCAATGATTCCTGCGCATGAATATCCAGACTCTGAACATTTTTTGTACTAACAAGCCTGTGGTCATATATTGAAAAATCTATTACATTTTTTAGAGGGTAATTGAAGTGCAGCTGATGTGATTTTGGGAATGGATAATATATACAGATCTGAAACCCTGACAATTGAAGGCACTGTGGGAGAAAACGTGAGATTTACAAATAACATTTTCAAATAAGATTTTACTCCAAGCAAGTGTCCCCTCCAGGGCTGCTTATTGTTTATCTAGCTATTTAATTATGTACATAATATATACAGCATTTTTATCTTGAACGGTACTGCATGTAAATGTACTCCATGCTTCTCAACATGAGGGAGAAACCAATTAGTTTAAACCCATAATTCCTTTAGCCATGGGCAGCCAGGGTAGTGTTCAGTACCACAGTTGGGTGAGCACCTTGCAAATTGGCTTAAGCAGATCTTTGTCTTATCTTTATCTTGTTGAGTCGTGCACTGAGAAGTCAGTTCTGTTCCTATACCAGAGCCTGATCTCGTAATCCTAGAGTTAGTTGATGAGTGACACTTACACGACACAATTGCAATGTGCAATGAGGACACCAAGGTGCCATGAGGACAAGTTCTGGAGAAATAGAAACAAATGCATTAACATTATTAACACAAATATTTTGACAGTACTGTAAAACCAAGGCTAGGTATGGGATAGTACATGAAGTAGACAAATTCCTGTTTTTTGCTTGTTGACAGTTGAGGATTTAATGTCTCCAAGAGGATTCTTGTGGCATTCAGTCTGACAATACGATTAGAATGCTACAATAAAGCAAAGAGTAAATGACTTCATGAAATGCTTACAAATGATACTTAGTGAGTCAAATGTTAGAAATAAACAAGCATCTAGTGCATACTGTACCTGTTTGTTGAGCAGCATGATATGGATGATATGGTTGAATAGGCAGCAATGGCCATGAACTGAAAGTGAAAATGATAGAACAAACATGCACTGTGAGAGTGAATTGTTGATATTGGAGACCATTTGTCATTTTAACAAAGGCAGCAGTTGGCTGAAGAGATTAAATAAAGGTATTGTAATCATTTTAACCTTTCTCATTTTAAAGCATTTATATAGTGTAAATGTAACCTTGCTGGCAGTTTGCTGCCCCGTCAAGCTGCTTTAAGCAACGATTGCTGTTATACTATCATAAATGTCACAGCCTTTCTCAGAATCAGGATTAGTGAGGTACTGCCGTGATTACTGACATCATTTTCTGGTTAAGTCGGAGAACAACAATTATTGTTTAAAATTCTCTATGAAGACCAGAAAGAAAATTCTTAGCATTATTAACCCACTTGAATGCTTGCTGTATATTTTCTCTAGTTTGAATGCTTGAAAAATCTTTTCTGGATTTTCCATTTTCTCCAATCATGTGGAGTCAAAATTGCAGCCTGTATGAAAATATTCTTATTAGTATACAAAACTGAACGAACAAACAACTACTAGCCATTATTTATATATGAACTGTTCTATAGACTTGAAAAATATATTATTCATATACTACTTTTGTGGATATTGTGTCATTTTTGACACGGATCTAAGGTGTGGGTGGTTCTTGTTTATATTTGATAAAACAAATTCCTGGAATTAGCTGTTAATGTCTGCTCAGTAGCATTGGGTGTTACCATCATGGAGGTCACATCAGGATCTTTTGGCAGGATCAGAATGGTATGAGAAATTGGTGCTGATGTTCACCCTGTTTATTTCATTAAAATAGATCACCCTGCTTCAGTCCACAGTCTAGCACAATTTAGAATAGCTAAATTTACATGGTTTTCATAGGGGTTTCATACTGGATTTTCATGCGTACATTATAGACCGAATAGTATACTAGTACTATCTGAATAGTCTCTCTCAATTGAAAAAATATGGTCTGTACTATATTACTGTTAAAATATCACTTTCAATATACAGTATATGAGAGCAAATAGAATATTCTGTCAATTCATAAATAATGGAAACACAAACAGTATTTAATGCCAGTGTTTATTTCTATGTATTTCTTTTTCGTTATTTACAAAATAAATATGTACATTTTAGGCAAAAGATACAAATGCTAGCCTCCCGGCGCATAAAAATAAAACCACAATTTCAATGTTCACTGATCACCCAATAAATACTTTTAAAGTTTTCACTCATCAAATATAGGTGTCTTCTGCGTTCACCGAGTTCATTGTGATAGTGAACACAATCAAAAACTAATTCAGCTGTCTTTTTTTTTTCCTTTTTTCAGATGCCCAAATTGGTCAATGACTAAAAGAACATAATCTGTGAGAGGTCCAAAAGTCTATGCTGGAGATACAGAGGACACCTCCGTCTTGCTGGTGGACACAGTTGAGGACTCATCATCGCCAAGAGGGTTCTTTCCACAGAAAAGAGTGGTCAGCATGCAGTTCCGGAACTGTAAAGAACAATGTTTTGTTTAGCAAGTTTTTAATAGAGATAATACAGAGAGAAGAAGGAGTAGAAATGGAAAGGGATGTCTGGGATATGTAAGATAAGTCTGATAAATGTTTAACCTGTTTGTTTAGCAGCACATAGATGACAGGGTTATATAAGGCTGAGCTTTTTGAGAAGAAGGCAGGAACAGCCATGAACTGGGCACTGAAAGCTGCTCCCTTATTAAAGAAGATCCAGGCAGCAACAGTGGCATAAGGGGTCCAAGCCACCAGGAAACCCAACACCATCAGGATGACCATTCTTGTCACTTCCCTCTCAGCTTTCTGGGTAGATGCTGAGTCCTGCTGTTGAGCTGCAGCCTAAGAAAGTGAAATAACCAAGAATGATATCATTTTAACATAGTATTCCAGTAACTGGGAATTTACAGGAATGTTTAAATTGACATTTCATACCGCCTTGACTGTGCACACAAGCCGTCCATAGGTGAAGAAGATTACGGTGACTGGCAATATAAAATGGCAGACGAACATGTAGATGACATATGATTCATTGTTGAAGTCTGGATTCAGGGTGTAGTAGTCTGGTCCACATGAGCACTGCATTCCCTCAGGGATATATCTGTTAAAGAAATGCAGCTGATGTTAGAAAATTTCAGTGAGAGTAATCATAAAGTTTGCTCTCTTTTGTATTTAGGCATGTAAAATCAAGTACATTTAGTAAAAAACAAATTCAGTTAAAAAGCAGAAAAGTTCAGTGTGATATTTGCTGCTTTAAATGAAAAGTAAACCAATATTGTATTTCTACGTATTTGTAAACCTGACGTGTTGCTTTTACATGAAGACATGAAAATACTTCATGTTCAACTGAAATGTTTGGATAGCAAATTGATAATGTCTTATTAGACCAACCTGGACCAGCCAACCAAAGGGGGAGCCGCACATGCCATGGCCATTACCCATGTAAATCCAATTCCTGCAAAAGCGTGGCTGGAAGAGAATTTGAAACTACCCATTGGTTTGCAGACCACAATGTATCTTTCAATGGCCAGCACCACAAGTGACCAAAGGGCAACTTCACCTGTGTAGCAAATAAAATATAAAATGCATGAACACCCTACAAGGTAAGTTTTACCAAATTGCAGTCCACTATACTTTGACATTCACCTCAAGAATTCCTCACAGCAGTCAAAATAAAACAAAAAGATCACAATTTCCCTCACCTCCAAGTGTGGCCATGAAGCCCTCAATCGCACAGCCAGTTGGTCCAAGAGCAAAGTAGCCATTAATTGCTGTGTAGAAAGTGACTGTGAATCCAAAACAAATCATGATGGTTCCAGCTACAGCCAGGTTGACCAAAATAAAGTTGAGAGGTTGCCGAAGCTTTTTATGTTGAGCTGTAACCACCAATGTAAGGCCATTGATGGGTAGACCCAAGCACATGAGGAAGAATATGTAGACTGCAAGCACCTTAAACTGCCACGGTTCAGCTAGATAATACTGCGGATACTCGTAAGGACTCCTCACTAGCCCTGTCCTGTTGGACAAGGGGACGTAGAAGTTATTTCCCTCAGTGCCGTTCATCTTTGTCCACTAGCGATCCAGAAGGATAAAGGGTGAAATCTGCTGCTATGATACAGCTGAGTGGCTGCTCTTCACCTGCTCTTTACTTGCAATGATGCATCAGGAGTGTTTATATATCCCTCTGAGGTTCCTTATAAGGGATAAATCCAGGAGCGTAAGATAGGGAGGGTGTTACAATGTGGGATTTGAATGATAAGAGCAGACATAATCACTTTTGGGTTAATCACCTGGTAAAGCTTTGGATCTTCGGAAGTTCTTTTAAGTTTTTAGGATCATAAAATTAGGCCACAATATTGGGTGTCTGCATGAAGTGAGTATAAGCAAAGCTGTATTTTTTTCAAGGATAAAATGTAATTGAAATGTTATAGTTTTCTGATGTAGTCCAGTCATTATCATATTAAAATAACACAAAAAGTCACCGCTGATGTGCATTTTATTTCGATATTAAACTTTTGCATCTGCCACAGCTGTGGCTGCGTTTGGGACTTGGTGGACAGAACCTAAGCCTGCATCGAATTCTATGTTTTAAATTTTCACTCTCACTATCATTTACAATAAAAAAAAATAACCAGCATATAAAATTGTTTATGCAATTTAAAATTCTTTGAAAGGGAATAGGTTAACGTTGATGAAGAACACATTGCGCTGTGTGTCGGAGCGATGACCCTGAGGCTATCGGACACTCGTTATAGTAGGCTATGTCTGTTATGGATAGTTGTACGGAAATTAGCAACGAGAAAATTGTGTGTTCCACAGAGGAAAACTACCGGTTTTCAAAGGCATTACGGGTACATAAGATAATGACAGAATTTGATGCAACCTTTATAAAATGATTTATAAAACTCCTCATCCAATAAAAGTAAAACGTTGTAAACGTCATGGAAATTGTGATATGGCAAATTTGGTCAAATATTTTTTTTTAGATAATGTTATAGCTATAGTAGAGACTGCAAAGGTCACCCTATATCGTTCATGAAAAGAAGTTTTGGCACATGTTTGTAAAATGGTGTTAAAGAAATTGATACAGTTAAGGGATTAATCTTTGATTCACTTTTGTAAATAATCGAACATGCTCCTATAAAGGCAATATTGTTTTTGTATGACAGCGCAGCTGTTTATCAGGTTTTATCAGTAACGCATTTTATTATTGATCTTATTCTTATTCTGTGTTTTGCACATTTTAAATTGAAGGTTTTCAAAATTATAAAATAACATCTGGAAGTATCAGAATTATGTAGCATTTACCATAAACTCTTTGTCATCTCTGCACACTTCGGACATTTTCCCAACCATATTTTTTAAGTTCTCATTATGGAGCACGTTTTCATTTTATGAGAGATGCAAAACTGAAATAGCAGAGGGCAGTAGATGTAGCTTTGAGTTAGCTTAGAAAGAAAAATGTATGACCATCATTTTGGGGCTATGCTGTTCGTAAAGTTGTGTAGTGTCGATAGGGTCTGTGCAGCTTGGATGTGTAAGGGGGAGACCACTTGGGTAAAGTTGGTTTTATATTCGCACATTCAGACTATTGCATTCAATTACTTTGTTAACCGCACTACAATGGACATTCAGCGGACATTCACAAGTCAGTATGACATTAAAACAATACTTGCCCATTTTGATCGACTGTGAAAAGAATGTAGTAGGTTACAATGATGTCGCTGATTCGAATTTGCAAAAAAGAACTTTATTGCATATATAATTAGAAAGTTATTGAACGCGGAAATGTGTGAATGTTTTGAATGTGCGAATATAAAACCAACTTTACCCAAGTGGGGAGACCTATGGTTGTAACACCTTTTGTTTCAGTATCTGTAACTCACTGGATTTTCGAGCTGGAGTGCTCAAACTTTTATACAAAGCACCCACATTTGTTCACTATACAAAGGCACCAATTAAAACCTCTGCAAGAATATCACAGCCCTTACAAGTTGATGTCAAATACATGGAGTGCCTTTGTTACAATCTACCCCACTGCCGGGGTAGGTTGTAACACATACTGGGGTAAGTTGAAAAAGTTAGACAAAAGAAGCAAAAACAGCAGCCACCTCATAAAGTTTGCTTCAAAAACAGGTTTATTGAAACAATCTAAAAGAATACAAAACAATGTCGCACTTTCTATGAATGACCAGATCTCCAATCCACTTTCTGTTCGATGCAGGAGTGTGTGCGTATGTGTAAATTAGACTACTAAAACAAACTTCCTTAACAGTATTTATGTTTACTGAACACTCAACTCCAGTGTATAGAACATGTAGATCTAACAAAAACGATGTAAATTTGTGTGAGATTGTGTCTATGTATGAATTTTCTCAATCAGATTCACAATGGTGTCAAAACTAGAATGCAGCTTGGTGGTTCCAAAAACTGCATTGGGCACATTTTACCCACACTTCCATTGGCTTTGAGCTGCCAAAAAAAATTCCATATAGACAACATGAAAGTTCTATGTAAGGGAATGCTAAATTGTGTTACAACTTACCCCACCCCTGTCATCCAATGTTTAGTTAGCTGTATTAGCAAAACGGTTTGAAATTAGCAGTTTAAAAATGCATCACATTTTGCCTGAGAATCTACACTTTATTCTAATGTAAATTATATGATTTAATCTGCAATGGTTTAAGTACTAAGTAAAATATAGTTTTGGGGGGAAAAAATCGGATTCTTACACCAAAATCTTTTTTTTTTTTTTTTGCATATCTATTTACAGCCTTGACAACCATTCATATAAGATCAGATATAGGCTATTCCCTAACAAAACTATTCTGGATCCGCACTGACTGTGGCACATTGGTGCAAATACTTAATGTGTTCAGCACTTGGCAGTCAAATCTTTCAGACCTTTATTTGTGAACCTGATAACCGACGCACTGATATAATCTTAAAGTGAAAATATCCAAATGCAAACTATATCCATAAAAACAGCAAAACATTTTATTTTCATTTTGGGGTGAATAGGAGCTAGACATAGGCTGCTTGCAGCCACTATACAATTTATATAGAGCTTTTCTAGGGCTCAAAGCCCTTTACAGGCAACAGTATCAAAGGAACATAGGATCAAAACAATAAAATCACCATGTATATCAAACATCACACAAATTCAGAAAAATCTGAGTCAAACGCACAGGTCCGACTGAGAACATGGAGCAGCATATGTCCGACCCAAAATCCAAACGAAATTAGCCGTAAAGATGATCGTAGTCTAATCCGTTGTAAAGTGAGGGCATCTTTGTCACCCCTGGTCTCCCATTACACAAAGCCAAGACCAGCAGGACTATAAACGGGAACACATGACAACGTAGACAACCACCACACTAATATGAAATCCGCCCGTCAAAGATGCAGCCGCACCGTCCAAAGCAACTGCGTTGCAAACACCGTCAGGCAAGCAGGTGTCCGGTGGCCAGAGGAAACACCGCGGCGGGCAGGCGGACAAAGCAGTCCGCGAACACAAACGACAGTCTGTTGAGATCCAAGAATGTCATTTTTATGAGTGTGCGAAATCAAAGTAAAACAACGAGGCAAAATACAAACATACAGCTCCAAGGTGGAAGCCAGACGCGCTCAGTGTAATCACCGGAAGTTGTAATCACACCACACGTTGAGCTGTACAGTTTTGACTGACATCCAAAATAAAGTCTTTAAAGTTTTAGCCTATGTTCCGAAGTCTAACAGCAAATTGTCCAAAATTGTTAAAGTTGTTAATCATGGATCTTAATCTTGTGACGTCGATGCATGAGAGATTATGAAAGAATATTGTGATGAATGAGTAAATTTATTTACTTAGCCTATTGGATTCCACAAGGTAATTAACAATAGCATTAGACCACTTGCCAAGGTGCTGTTGACCTGTCACCTGTGTTTGCTCTGACTGAGAGAGAAGTGCTGGAGTTGCATCTGGGTCACTCCGTGTCAAATCAACCAAATTTCAGAAACTTCCCTGGCTCAAATTTTTGATTTTGCTAATATTTTTTTCTGAAGAAAGATAAGCATGTATAGTGATGAAAGTCAAAATATTAAATGTCATGGATGAATATTTACTGAGTAATCCGCTTTTTTGTAGAGGGTGGTCAAAATGGCAATTTTCTCCTGAGATTCAGATCCAATTTTCAGGGGGGTAAAATGACTTCAGAAATATGACATCATAATGTTACTTTTAGACAGAGATTGGTAAGTCTGTTAGTAAAATCTGTTGACTTTATCAATCTTTGTTGCATTATGTGCCGATGGTGACTGTTCAAAAATGGGGAAAGAGCACTTTAAGTTTTTTCTCCAAAGTTAGCAGGCCTGTAACTCAAGAAGTATTAAAAATATCTTAATGCCTTTTTAGATTTTGGGTCTTAAACTTTTCTTTTGGCATCCTAATTTTTAAGGCCCTATATGCCTTGGTTCCAGAGATATTGGGATCTCAATATGGCTCCTGGGGTAAATCATTAAATTGTACACATTTTCAGTGGCCAAAAACCAAATGTGGGTCAATTTTCAAAAATATGATAATTCTTTTCTTTTAAAGAGGAATGTCTGAAGAACAAATGATGTTGAAACTAGAGCTGTAGCTCATTTCCTTCGGTCAAAACAACTGCATTGAACAACTGTCCGAGTGCCATAAATATTCTTTTTCCCAAGTGTGCCTATAACTCAAGAAGTCTTAAAGATATCGCAATATGATTTTAGATTCTAGTTCTTAATAAACTTTTCTTTTGGAATCTTCATTTTCAAGGCCCTACATCATTCAGACCCAAAGATAGGGGGTCTCAATGAGGCTTCATATTGTTGAATATTACCCATTTTCAGAGCTTGAAAACCAAATGTTGGTCAGTTTGTATACAGCTGATAATTATTAGGTAACAACATGCTATACATATACAACCCGAATTCCAAAAATATTGCGACGTTTTTTAAATTTGAATAGAATGAAAACTAAAAGACTTTCAAATCACATGGGCCAATATTTTATTCACAATAGAACATTGATAACATAACAAATGTTTAAACTGAGAAATTTTACAATTTTATGCACAAAATGAGCTCATTTCAAATTTGATGCCTGCTACAGGTCTCAAAACAGTTGGGACGGGGGGTATGTTTACCATGGTGTAGCATCTCCTCTTCTTTTCAAAACAGTCTGAAGACATCTGGGCATCGAAGTTATGAGTTTCTGGAGTTTTGGTGTTGGAATTTGGTCCCATTTTTGCCTGATATATGTTTCCAGCTGCTGAGGAGTTTGTGGTCGTCTTTGACATTTTTCGTTTAATGATGTGCCAAATGTTCTCTATAGGTGAAAGATCTGGATAGCAGGCAGGCCAATTCAGCACTCTTCTACTACGAAGCCATGCGGTTGTAATAGCTGCAGTATGTGGTTTTTCATTGTCCTGCTGAAATGCACAAGGCCTTCCCTGAAATAGACGTCATCTAGTGGGAAGCATATGTTGCTCTAAAACCTTTATATACCTTTCAGCATTCATAGTGCCTTCCAAGCTGCCCATACAGTATGCACTTATGCACCCCCATACCATCAGAGATGCTGGCTTTTGAACTGAATGCTGATGACACGCTGGAAGGTCTTCCTCCTCTTCAGCCCATAGAGCTTTAGTTGGCATCTGCAGATAGCACGGCGGATTGTGTTTACCGACAGTGGTTTCTGGAAGTATTCCTGGGCCCATTTAGCAATGTCAATGACAGAATCATGCAGATGAGTGATGCAGTGTCATCTGAGGGCCCGAAGACCACGGGCGTCCAACAAAGGTCTTCGGCCTTGTTCTTTACGCACAGAGATTTCTCCAGTTTCTCTGAATATTTTGATGATATTATGCACTGTAGATAATGAGATTTGCAAAGCTTTTAACATTGAGGAACGTTGTTTTTAAAGTATTCCGCAATCTTTTTACGCACTCTTTCACAGATTCGAGAGCCTCTGCCCATCTTCACTTCTGAGAGACTCTGCCTCTCTAAGACATCCCTTTTATAGCTAATCATGTTACAGACCTGATGTCAATTAACTTAATTAGTAGCTAGATGTTCTCCCAGCTGAATCTTTTCAAAATCTCTTACTTTTTCAGTCCTTTATTGCCCCCGTGCGAAATTTTTTGAGACTTGTAGCAGGCATCAAATTTGAAATGAGCTCATTTAGTGGATAAATGTGTCAAATTTCTCCGTTTAAACATTTGTTATGTTCTCTATGTTCTATTGTGAATAAAATATTGGCTCGTGATTTGAAAGTCTTTTAGTTTTAATTTTATTCAAATTTAAAAAACGTCCCAACATTTCCAGAAATAACATATATGTTCCGTATATGTGTGTTTGCAATAAACAACATGCTAATCATGTTAGAAACATGATTAACAACATGCTAACTTCATGCTTATTATGCTAGTTACATGCTAATCATTCTAGAAACATGACTGGGAAAAATGCTAACTGCTAATTTTCTAATGTATCTAAATTTTCAAACTTCAAGCTTTTACAGCTGCTTTAAACTTTCAGGCTAGGATTTCTCGAGCCAACCTAAAGTTTGTCTTGACAAACTTTTTTATCTAGTTGTATTTAAAGCAGAATATCTGAAGAATTTGTGAGATTATGAATGACCAGGATTAAATGTTAACTCTAGGTAAAGTATGAACTGTGTGAAATGTAAAATATGATTGCTAAGGATCCTGTTTACCTGGGGTTTAGAATTACCCAGTGTTAATTATTCCAAGTGTGAGAGATCTTAAATGTTTGAGGTACTATCAGTGATTCTTCCAAATATGCCCTTTAACAGTACATACCACTTAATCTGATGAAGCTTCATATTATATAACAATAAAAAAGAAAAAGTTTAGTCTTGGTTTATTGATGTGAATGCATTGTGTGGTAAAAGCAGCCACTTTTCCCTAGGAGGCATGGGATTTGTTTCAAACATGTTACAATACTGCATATCTGAACTCTTGGTAGTTTCAAAAGCTGTTAAAATGAACACAATCCCATCTTCAAAATATCCCTGAAACTGATTAAAATATAGAATCTTATGACTAGACTACTGAAAGGTAATGTGCCTCAGCTTGTCCGTTTCAGTGTATTTTAAGCACTCTGTCATGGTATGTTTTATAAATAATGCTTTGATAGAGGTAAACAATATACAATTCTAATTTCAACATTATTTATTCTTCAGACATTGTTCTTTAAATTAAATAATATAGACTGTACAAAGTGACCAACATTTGGTTTTTGACCACTGAAAATGGGTAATATTCAACAATCTGGAGCCTCATTGAGACCCCCCTTTCTTTGGGACAGAATGATGTAAGGCCTTGAAAATAAAGATTCCAAAAGAAAAGTTTATTAAGAACTAGAATCTAAAATCATATTGTGATGTCTTTAAGACTTCTTGAGTTATAGGCACACAAACTTTGGAAAAAGAATGTTTATGGCACCAGGACAGTTATGTTCAATGCAGTTGTTTTGACCGAAGGAAACAAGATGCATTTCTAGTTTCAACATCATTTGTTTTTCAGACATTCCTCTTTAAAAAAAAAAAGAAGTATCATATTTTTGCAAATTGACCCACATTTGGTTTTTGACCACTAAAACGTACAATTTATCGTTTTACTCCTGGAGCCATTTTGAAATTCCAATATCTCTGGAACTGAACAATACATGGCCTTAAAAAAGACGTCAAAAGAAAAGTTTGTCAAGACCCAAAATCTAATACATTTTGAGTTACAGGCCTGCAAACTTTGGAGAAAAAACTTGAAAAGTGTTCCCCATTTTTGAATGATCACCATTGGCACATAATGCATGAAGATTGCTAAAGTCAACAGATTTTACTAATAGACCTAGCAAGCTCTGTGTAAAAGTAACATCATGATGCTGCCGTCTTTCTGAAGTCATTTTTACCCCCCTGTAATTTGGCTCTGGATCTCAGGTGAAAATTGTCTCTTCTACAGAAAAGTGGATTACTCAGCAAATATTCATCCATGGCATTTAATATTTTGGCTTTCATCACTAAACATGTTTATCTTTCTTCAGAAAAAATATTAGCAAAATCAAAAATTTGAGCCGTGACCTCTGGTTGAGTTGACACGGATTGACCCATCTGTTTATCTCTGCTCCTGTGTCTGGCCAATAGTGCTTTGTCTGAGCATCATAAATGTCACATTAAGACATTTAGGCAGAGTCAGAATGATAAGAGAAATGCTGATGTTCAGCCTCTTATTAAAATAGATCACTGTTGAAGAAAAATTAATTTATATAGATTTTTGTATGATTCTATATGCTTATGAAACATTATAGTGCATGCTTTACTTAGAACTGTTATTAAGTAAGAATGAGATATGGTTTGGGGCCTAAATATAGTGGGACCGAGCTTTAGAAGTATGATATAGTAGAGTGTTTTTTTTTTCTTTCTTACCATGTGTGGAAAAGTACAGCTGTTAAGAGTTTGTAACCTTGAGTAGGGAAGAGATATAACGTGGAGGAGCACCCTCCCTCTTTGTCGCACTCTGCAGAAACCTGTGTGTCTGTAAGACTGTTGACCTTCTTTGCAAAGAATAAAACCTTTAAAAGACAACTGAGAGTAAGTTTGTCTCTTATGCTGGTGAGAGTTATTTAAAATGGCCAAGACAGTTTGGTGTCAGAAGTTGGGATCCCTTGGATGTACCTTTTGGACCCTGCAAGCGGACGGTGACTGATCATCCTGGACTCAAAGAAGTCACAGCCCTACCCCAAATAGTTTGAGGGACGAGGGACCGACTGCTGGAGCCCGGAGGGGACACCACTGGAATCAATAAACGAACCCAGATGGCAATGGGACTCTCTGATAAGAGACAAATCAAAATCTTCTAAAGAATTTGGGTTTTGAAATTAAAATTGGAATTAAGATAAGGGGATAAACCATACTGGTGGGTCTGACTATGTGGTAGTGCGTGATTAAGAAGTCTCTGGGAGAAATTGAAACTATAGAGGCACAGTGCGATCAAGAGGTTTTGAAAAATAAATTGAGATCACGCACGGGACAGTTAAGAAGTTTCACAGTTAAGACGTTTTCTAGAAAGAAACTGAAACTGGGCAAAGAGGCGTGATCGGGAAATTGAGCAAGAAATTGAGATCATGTGAGATCGCGAGATTTCAAAGCAAGAAATTGAGATCACATGCAACGCAGTTAATATATTTCTAAGAGGGGAAATTGAAACAGTGCGGGTATTAATCGGAGTTGCTGGTGCGCTCCGTCTGTCCGGTTTTGAGATAAAGATCGGATCTGTTGGAGACATCCAACAGATTATTTAGGCGCCTATAGGAAAATCCACACAGAAAGAAACAGCCAATATGGGGAAGTCCCAGAGCAAGCTCGCTAGATATGATACACCGGTTTTTTGTCAAATGAAAAAATTATATGGCCAGAAATGCATGCAAGATATGGGGAAATTAATTAAGTATCGTGATTTTCCAAAAGAGGGAACACTGAGTGTCACGAGATTGAATGTTGTAAAGGAATCAGTCGAACAGGGAAGCAAAAAACAGAAAGGTTATTGTGTGAAACATATGTGTGGAAAATGTGAGCAGACGATGAGTTGCTGGATTGGGGAAGCAGAAAAGAGGGAAAGAAGAGCAATGCAAAAAGAGTTAGCATGTAGGAATGGGGAAAAGAAAAATGAAAAGTGTGAAGAAAAAGTAATTATCACATAGACCTACTAACCGCTCTGATGTCTTTGTTTCTAAACATGCACCACCGCCCTATCATCACTATCCCATGGCGGAGCTGCAAGCCCTGAAAATGGACCCTGATCTTGACTGCTCTCCACCAAAAAGACCAACAGCACCGCGGACAGAACCAGAATGGAGACAAGAAATAGAAAGTAAAAGACCCCAAAATAATTCCTGAAACTCCCCTGGAAGAAGCTGAAGAGGAAATAGCACCCAGAGAAAAAGAAAAGAAATACCAGACAAATGGTGAAAGAAGAAAATGTGAGTATAACAGCACCGATGATCAAAGTTTCAGGACCTGATGGACCAGTGATGGTTTTTAGACCATGGACTGTGACATATGAAAGAAGCAATAGCTCATTTGCCAAGCTCTGATGAAGCAGGTGACAAATTTTCTGTTGAACTGGTCACGTTCTGCAAAAAAGTAGCATTTCCAACGTGTGTGGACACAGCAAAGATTGGCAGCTGCTGCCAGAGCAGAGAAAAGTCTGTTCAAGACTATTATCATCGTCTTCATGAGATATTCAACAAACACAGCGGCTTAGAAGAGCCCGACGACCGAGGAAATCAACCTGACACATGGGAATGTCATTTGCGGAGCTGGTTTCTGAATGGATTGAGACCTGAGATTGCGCAAGCAGTAAAAACCAGCTACATCGAATGGAAAAGTTGACGATTGTCTGCTGTTTTAGCACATGCTTTGCACGCAGAGGAACTGCAAACAGCGAAGAAGGAAAGGGTTAAAGCCAAGACTGACAGAGAATTACAGCTGGCGCTAGTGCAAGCTGTATCGAGGAGGGGAGACTCTTCAGTGCAGCGAAATCAGCAGAGAGAAGGGGGAAGATGAAAAAGACGAGGTAGAAAATACCAGAAAGGGGCTGAAGGAAATTCTGAGAAATGAGACTGCTGGATCTGCGAAACTGATGATCATGTGACCTACAAGTGCACCAAATGCAGACTGTGCAAGAAAGATGGTCATTGGGCTGAGGAATGCCCAGAAAATCAGCGAGGTCAAGAAGCCGACTGAAGCGAGGACAGTGGAGAGCAGGGACGAGGGGCCGAGGGCAAGCAGCCGAGAGCTACAGAACAGAGAAGTGAACATTTTTTAACCACACACATGTGGTTAAAACACATGTGATGTACATACTGCTCTCTGCAATGAAGAAAAAGCTTGCGTTTCTTTGTGTAATTCTGATTTGAATGATGAAAATTCTGATAAATGTTTAATGATGTACAAAAGTGAAGCATTTAAGAAAATGCCTAAATACCTCATGCTGGTGGAGGGGGTAATGATTGAGTTTTTAGCCAATTCTGGGGCTTCAAGGTCATACGACCATGTGACTTGCCATGTCAACCATCATTAACAGACAAAACAAATGAGTCTATTTCTGCATCAGGGCATACAATTTTTGAAAGATTCACAGTGCCTCTAAATTGTGAAACAGAGGGGGGCAGAGTGCTGAAACATGCATTCATTTATTCACCAAAATGCCCTGTGCCCATTTTGGGTCGAGATCTGTGCAAACTAAATTTGATGCTAGTTGCGGACTCCTCGGGTGTCAGAGTGACAGAAGAGGGGGAGCAATGGTGTTGTTTGCAAGCAGAGCCTCAGTGGGCATATGAATGGCACATCAAAAATCAAGATTGGGCTGAATGTGTGAACAAGCTAAAAGTCAAACCAAGCCAAATTTGCATTGCACGTCACATGTCGTAATGGAACGGGACAACCAGTATGAAAAAGACTGGTTTGAAGGAGGAAAAAGGAGAAACTTTGAGTTTTAAGAAGATATTTTGGACAGAAAACATATGTGTGCTGTTTCAGTCAGCCTGACAGAAAAACAGCTTCCTTTTTTCCTAATACCAGAGTCTGTGCCTCACTTATCACTGTCCAAGGCCAAAGAGAAGACATGGGCTGAGATGGGGAGGTTTGTGAAAAACTGTGTTGATGCTACAGACTGGTGTGAGATAAGCACTGGTGTGAAACAGCGAGAGTCTAGGAGCATTCATGTCAGAGTGCAAGCAAGAAATTGAGGTAGAGAGAGTTGTGGTACTCATTGATAAAAGCACAAAGGGAAATGACTGCATGGCAGACATTTGCGCTTCAGAAATTCACCCAACTTTAGCGGATGTGCCATCCGAGCTGTGGGCAAAGCATAAGTATGATGTGGGATTGATTAAGAGATGTGAACCGGTTGTAGTCACCCCAAAATCTGATTACAGGCCGTGTCAACGTCAATATCCCCTGAAACCAGAGGCAATACTGGGAATAAAACCAGTATTTGAGTCACTTTTGAAGAAGGGTGTGATAGCATGCAATGATTTCCCCAGTGCGTACCCCAATTTTTCCTGCGAAAAAAGATAAGAGAAAAAGGTCAACCCACAGAGTGGTATTTTGTACAGGATTTACAGGCAGTAAATGTAGCTGTAAGACAAAGGGCTCCATCAGTTCCAAATGCATATACGATTTTGTCACAAATACCACAAGATGCAACATTCTTTTCAGTGGTAGATTTGTCTAATGCATTTTTTTAGCGTGCCAGTGGATAAAGATAGTCAATTCTGGTTTGCATTTGAAATCAAGAAAATCCATACATATTGCATCCTGGAAAAATCTACTAATTGATTATATCTCAATGGAAAATCTATCCTGTTCATCTCATAATACAGTAGAATTACACCCCTTCTGGTCATCTCTCATTACCCTCCGGCAGTCATAAATCTGTTGACCTTCTTTGTCTGTGACCAATCACAACAACACATCTCCACCTACCCTACTATTTTAACTTAATTTGAATATTAACCTTTGAGTTTGGGGAAGGGGTGGAGGACAACATTGATGAGAAAACACTGAGAAAGGGTTTAAGAAAAGGTTAATCTACATGCATGTACTGTATATGGTATATTTTTTAATAGGTTTTATATTATATATATATGCACTTTTTCTCTCTCTCTCTCTCTCTCTCTCTCTCTCTCTCTCTCTTCCCCTCTTTCTCTCTCTTTCCTTCTCCTCTTCTTCTTCATCATCTTTTTAGTTTGGCCTCCAGTCCCCAATAGGCTGTGACATACAGGTCTATATCTGGTGTGGTTGAGGTGTAATACGGGTGGGTGGATGTAGGGTGGGGCTTGTGACTCCCCGCCGTCTCCCTGAGCTATAGCTTCCACTGCCACTTGCAGTGGAGGCTATATATATGTATGTGTGTATGTATGTATGTATGTTTTTATGTATACTGTTGCCTAGCAGCATCCCTCCCCTGTTGGGGTGTGACATGGGCTGGGGAATTAAGGTCTGATATGTCGTAGCCACGGTGGGATCGGAGGCACCCTCCCCCCCTGTTATTAAAACATTTATTAATTTAGAATCCAATACTAATATTATTAATATTATTATTTATACTTGCCCTCTTCGTTGTACTCCACCCCTCCCCAGTTTTGATGAAATCATTATTTTTATTATTATTACTATCATTATGATTAACATTATTATAGTTATTATTGTTGCTAATAACATTTGTTGTCTCTATTATTATTATTAGTCTTTATTTATTTCTATTTCTATATTTATTTATTTATGGTATTTTTTTTGTTGTTTTGTTGTTTTTACTCTACTTATATCTGTTATCAATTTATTATGATGCTATTTCAGTTGTATGCTTCCTTCCCCAACCCTAGATACAATGACACACACGCAAACACACGCAAACACACGCAAACACACACACACACACACACACACACACACACACATAAATGCTCACAGACATATGAATGCAGATACAGGAGTTAATCAGAACGGACTTGTAATGTTGGCCATCAGTTTGTTTTTTGTTTTGGTTTGTTTATTTTTTCTTCTCTTTGTCTTATGTTATATGTTTGGTCCATGATGTTATGTATTTGGTACATGTAAACATTGTCACATTCTTTACTTGCATAATAAAAAAGAAATACATTTTTTTTAAAAAGCGCTCCCGATCGTTCTCATGTGCATGAGGATGAGAAAGCGATCTAGGGTAAACCTGAGCCCAGTCGAAATTCTCTTTGGCAAACCACCATTTATGGGAATAGAGGAAGGTAAACAACAGCTGCCATCAACAGAGTTGTGTGAGCATGACATGTTGAGTTACTGCAAAGAAATGTCTTGTCTGTTGTCTAATGTCTGTGTGCAGGTAAAAGCTGCCCAGGGGAAAGTTGCTGAAACCCCCTTGCATGACATCAAACCTGGTGATTTCGTGGTGGTACAAGTTCTGAGGAGGAAGAGTTGGAAAGCGAAAAGGTGGCTGGCACCTGTCCAGGTACTTCTGACTACCCACATGGCTGTGAAGATAACTGAGAGGGCTATGTGGATTCATGCTAGCCACTGCAGAAAAGTTCACTAGCCCGGCCCGTGTCCGACAGCTTATCAGAATTACCGGCCCATGAGAAAATGAGCTACTACCGTACGAGGCGAGCACAATATTTTTTTTTTCCTCGAGAGACATCATGGCTTGCAAACGAGTGAAGCATGGCAGTTGCTCAGTGTTTGGATGTACAATGTTACATACATAAACAAACCAACTAAAGTACCGTATCCAGACACAATATTTTAAGTTCTTTAAGTTCAAAGACCTTTATGTTCAAACTCCACCAGGTGCAACATAAGGCTTTGAGGGAAATCAATGCAGTTTGTTTTTTGTTTGTTTTCTGCATAGTTTGTCCTCCTGAGAAACAGACTGTCAGTCCTCTGTCGTGTGTGTCTTGTGTTCCCGCCCCTTGTGTCCTTATTTGGTCTTGTTCCTGTCCTTGTTAAGTGTGATTTATTAGTTTAGTGTTGTCCAGCCGTGTTTTTGTAATTATCATTGATTGTCGTGTGTATATTAGTTCCTGCCTGTTCAGTTAGTGTTTGTCTGGTCTACTCGTTATTCCCCGGTGTTCCTGTCTGTGTCTGCCTTGCCTTGTCCTGCCTTGCCTTGTCCTGCCTTGTCCTGCCTTGATGTCACCATTAAAGACTATTATTTTGAAGTTATTCCTCGTGTCCGTCTTCCTCGTCCCTCCCTGCTGTGTGCACCGTGACACAGACAATATAAACATGTACGGGCATCTTCAAGACACCCCACAGAGTGGAGGTGCAGGAAACATTCTTACCTTCTGTCCATTTGTTTCTTCTTAAATCCCTTCACCCATCCTTCCTTCTACTCAGTCTGCTCAAAATGGTCAATAGTAGATTGTAATGTTCTACATGAATGCAAGTGATATATACAGTCATGTTTGGTATCATTTGAATTGTCTCAGGGCGTCTGGTACAATGGGCTCATTCTTACAAGAAGTAAACTAAAAGGTAATACAGATCCTAAGAGTTTAGAGATATTTTGCACACTGTAGAGGGCGGGTCAGTTTCCAGTGGTTTTTATGCAAAATTACCATTTGTCCCAAAAGGTGTTAACTTGGTCAATGCAAATTCCAATCGTTAGCCCCTGTCTCCATCTCGGGGGATGTTGGTCTTGGTCTGGGGTACTTAAGGAAATGTTGCAAAAGGATCGGGGCGTTTTTCTGTAGCCAGAAGCCCATAGTGTGGTGTGTCTCTAGACTTCACACTATGTATTTCTGTAAAGTCAGGTATGCATCTTTTACTCGTAGATTTATCTTTGAGAATTCAATGTTTTGTATTGATATGATTTGATATCTCTGAATTGGCTATGTAATTGACATAATACATATTTACCTGACTGATAATAAATTGTTACATTTGATCTTATTCTGTTTTACTCTTTACCCTTATTCTGCTTTACTCTACGTTGTATCCTTGTTAGCGACATGAGCACCGGAACGAGTAAATATAAAGTAAAGAGTCACTAGAATAATCAAATATCAAAAGAATACCCATTAGAAATAGACAAACAACCAATTTGCATTCCAACCTAAATTCGAGGTTATAATAAAATGGAGTCAGATTAGTTAATAAAAATGGAGTCAGATTTGAAGTTAACCTAGATTTAATAACTTTGCGCGCTGAAAAGACCGAACACGCAGGAAACCTTCACCCACGATTGGATACCGTCCTTGGACCAAATTCGTGGGCCTTACAGCTTTTTAATTGAAGTAGCCTACTTTTTATTTTATTGTATAAAAATAGAGAATTCATTTAGATACTATTTATATACTATTTGCTTAAAGCTGTCTTGTATTTGATGCGAAACAAACACAAAATCTTTAGATTATTTTAATCAGTTTGTACATAAAGAAATTAATAATTCTAATTCATCATGCCAGAAGTCTTGTACCGGCAAACGACTTCTTCTCACCGGTGATGCCCGACGGTTTAGAGGACAATTACTCCTTGTCGCCCCCTGTCGTTTCAAAGAATAGTACAACGGTGAACGCGACAAGTATACAGGTGCTGGTCATATAATTAGAATATCGTCAAAAAGTTTATTTATTTCACTAATTCCATTCAAAAAGTGAAACTTGTATATTATATTCATTCATTACACACAGACTGATATATTTCAAATGTTTATGTCTTTTAATTTTGATGATTAGAGCTTACAGCTCATGAAAGTCAAAAATCAGTATCTCAAAATATTAGAATTTTTATATTTGAGTTTCAATAAATGACCATCCCTACAGTACAAATTCCGGGTATCTCTTGTTCTTTGAAACCATAATAATGGAGAAGACTGCTGACTTGATAATGATCCAGAAGATGAACATTGATGCCCTCCACAAACAGGGTAAGTCACAGAGGGTCTTTACTGAAAGGTGTGGCTGTTTACAGAGTGCTGTATCAAAGCATATTAAATGCAAAGTTGACTGGAAGGAATAATTTGGGTAGGAAAAGGTGCACAAGCAACAGGGATGACTGCAAGCTTGAGAACACTGTCAAGCAAAGCTGATTCAAACACTTGTGAGAGCTTCACAAGGAGTGAACTGAAGCTGGAGTCAGTGCATCAAGAGTCACCACGCTCAGATGTCTTCAGGAAAAGGGCTACCAAGCCACTTCTGAAGCAGAGACAACGTCAGAAGCATCTTACCTGGGCTGTGGAGAAAAAGAACTGGACTGTTGCCCAGTGGTCCAAAGTCCTTGTTTCAGATGAAAGTAAATTTTGCATTTCATTTGGAAATCAAGGTCCTAGAGCCTGGAGGAAGAGTGGAGTGGCACATAATCCAAGTTGCTTGAAGTCCAGTGTGAAGTTTCCACAGTCTGTGATGATTTGGGCTGCCATGTCATCTGCTGGTGTTGGTCCACTGTGTTTTCTGAAGTCCACAGTCAATGCAGCCATCTACCAGGAAATTTTAGAGCACTTCATGCTTCCTTCTGCTGACAAGCTTTATGGAGATGCTGATTTCATTTTCCAGCAGGACTTGGCACCTGCACAGAGTGCCAAAGCAACCAGTATCTGGTTTAAGGACCATGGTATCCCTGTTCTTAATTGGCCAGCAAACTCGCCTGACCTTAACCCCATAGAAAATCTATGGGGTATTGTGAAGAGGAAGATGTGATATGCCAGACCCAACAATGCAGAAGAGCTGAAGGCCACTATCAGAGCAACCTGGGCTCTCGTAACACTTGAGCAGTGCCACAGACTGATCGACTCCATGCCACGCCGCATTGCTGCAGTAATTCAGGCAAAAGGAGCCCCAACTAAGTATTGAGTGCTGTACATGCTCATACTTTTCATGTTCGTACTTTTCAGTTGGCCAAGATTTCTAAAAATCCTTTCTTTGTATTGGTCTTAAGTAATATTCTAATTTTCTGAGATACTGAATTTGGGATTTTCCTTAGTTGTCAGTTATAATCATCAAAATTAAAAGAAATAAACATTTGAAATATATCAGTCTGTGTGTAATGAATGAATATAATATACAAGTTTCACTTTTTGAATGGAATTAGTGAAATAAATCAACTTTTTGACGATATTCTAATTATATGACCAGCACCTGTAAAAGCCTCGTCCGTTTGGGAAGGTGCGCGCGCAGTCAGCGGAGGCTCGCGAAGCGGAGCCAGGCGAAAGTATAAATCCCACGGCTCGACCGAGCGACGCAACCGACTCCACAGTGCAGGGAGGACGTGTTTGCTAGCGCCAGGTAACCGAACCCACAGCGCGGTGCGAACATAAGAAGTTCGAGTTTTTCCCTGCACGTTAAAATAATGAAGATTAGTGTTAAGTTATTACATTTCTTTTGCTTATTATCTTTAATATTATGACATTAACAGTAGTGTTAGCTGAAGCATGTATAGGCTATATTTAGTAACACATGTTCAAAGCAGAAACTTCCATTGTCCTCTTAGGATTAAAATGTTTTATGGTTTCATTCATCAAGGCATGGTTAAACGGTTAGTGTAATAAAATCATGGTTAATTTTCATGTGTTTTCTGACAACCCTAAAACACAATGCAGTGCAAAATTCAGAATACATCATATTGAATTTACATAATCTACACTGTAAAAAATGACCGTGATTTTAACGGTAAAAAAACTGTGAAAAGCTATGGTAAAAACCTGTTAAATGGTTAACGGTAAGTTCCCCTAATATATACGGTGAAAAACTGTAATAGACATTTCAGAATTTTACGGTGAAATATCGCTATTGGAAGTGAAAAAAAGAATGTAAAATGTACAGGGAAAAAACGTAAATTGACGTTCCCATAATTCCCTGCATTGCATTTCAAATTTTGTTTGAATTTGATGTTTTTTCTTTGAAATAACTAGGCTTCTTCTTAGTTTTTTTCTTATCAGTTCTGTTTATTAGGGTTGTATGTTACATCTAATGTTGTTAAATTAATGTTTATTGCATATTTCAGTTTAATGAGTCTCACCATGATGGTGTTTAGTGTTTGTGTGAATGACACTGTGCACCTTCTATATACGTTATTATTTAAAATCTGCTTGTGATGGGCTTTGGTTCATCATGTGACTTTCTCATCACCACCTGCATTTGGTGGTTATCAGTGTAATACAAAGGTACAAAACAGATTTCGGAACTTCAATAGGTTGGTATATTAACATTATATCAGTTAATAAAATTACGGTATTTAACTGTAAATTTAAGTTAAAACCGTAAAACCTAAAACGTTGCTACCGTATATTTTACGGTAGAATTCTGGCAACCACAGCTGCCGTTTTTTTACCGTAAATTTTAGGGATTTTTTTTTACAGTGTACACTGTCCCCAATTTTGAAAAAGTTTATTTTATTTTTATTTTTTTAATTAAATATTTATTTTATATAGAGTGCAGAGAAAAGCCTTACAAACGTACCCATTATATATAAAATTGCATTGTTAAAGTTAAATAACATTAACTTGGACGTTCCCTGGTCGTTAGAGACAACAAAAAAATCCCATATATGTGACCCTGGACCCCAAAAAGCACGGGCATGTTTGCAGCAATAGCCAACAATCAGGGGCGTAAATTTCATCTGACAGTAGGGGGGGGACAATAAACGTAAAATTTCTCAAGAGCAATTTTTGAAGGGGACACAAATAATACAGCCAAAATTGTACTTGTAAGGATAGATATGTGTACACGGCATGTGTACATAGCATGGACACCGTGTTTAAATATGAGTTCATGGTTCATGGTCATATTATAATTATTATTTTGCGTCATCCATAGTATTTTAGGTTTCGTCTGGAACCTACACTGAGAAAAATGATTTTGTGGTGAAGTAAATACTACATAAAAACAAATGTAATTTCTACATTAAATAATTTAGTTTAGGCAATAATTTAAAAAATTAAGTAAATTCTATAATATTACTCAATTTAAGCTTGTAGAAATTAAAGGTGCTGTATGTAGGATTTTGACTATACTAAAGCATAAAAATACCATAATATGTTTGTAGATATTTAAGAAACAGGCTAATTTAACATACTTGTTTATCTGAAAAACAATGCTACAGTCAGTTATTCTCCTTTGAAAATGAGCATTCCGGCCCGGAATGACTGTGTTTGTTACGGTTTGTGAAACCCACCCACTGCCAGTTTACCCAATTGTATTTCGGCACCGAGGGTTGCCAGTTGGCGGAAAACACAGAGTATTTAATTTCATTCGCTGGCATGTGCGCTCGTTCCTGTTGGTGTCATTAATCTGGCAACTTGAGTGTGCGTCAAGTCTGAGGAGGAGGGGCCGGGTGAAAAAAACCGTCTCCAATATTTTGAATTTGGACTGCAATATCTAGTTCAACCGCTGGGTGTCAATCCTACATACAGCACCTTTAAAGTTTGAACGTATAAGTATATTTTACTTAGAATTGTTTGTTATGTTTACAAGGGTTCTTTAATTTATGATCCCGTTTTTCCCATCATGCACTGGGGCATTAATAATTAAAAAAGGTAAAAAAAAAATTACTGTTTTCAAGTTGTATTTACACTATTTTATGGTTGCTTTTGTTGTTAGGTTTAGTATCTTACTGTTTTGTGACATCTGGAGTTCATTTTCTACTCAAAAATGACCCATTCATACTCAGACACTATCCACTGATTGTTACCGTCATTGTGTATGGTGTACCAGGTATTGAGGTCTCCGTGTTCATTTAGGTAATAATTAAATTGAGTGGACATGTTATTTTAAAAGGATAACAAGCTGTCTACTTGCTTACTTACGTGTTTGTAAGTGAATCACATGCGTTCATAGCATGTTTTCTTCTTAGTGCTACATTGTTTAAGTAAATTTTACAAACCGTGACTGAGTGAAATGTAGCAGTGCGATATAAGCAGACCAATAGTTGAAAATCTAAAATAAGTTAAAATGTTATTTTGGCTCAACTCAATTAATTATATTTTTAATATAAATTAGTTTAAATATATGTAAATGTAAATATATCAAAACTTAATTTTTGATTAGTAATATATATTGCTAAGAACTTCATTTGGACAATTTTAAAGGCGATTTTCTCAATATTTCGATTTTTTTGCACCCTCAGATTCCAGATTTTCAAATTTGTATCTCGGCCAAAATTGTCCTATCATAACAAACTATACATCAACGGAAAGCTTATTTATTCAGCTTTCAGATGATGTAGCCTATAAATCTCAATTTAAAAAAACAAAAACAAAAAAAAATTTACCCTTATGACTGGTTTTGTGGTCCAGGGTCACATACCTATATCATATTTAATAATAGTTCAAATTTAAAATGGTAACTGCTATTTTATGCTGAATGTGACAACAATAATAACTAGGAACAAAATAAATATATAAAAGCTGGGTGTGCTCCTCGAGAGGACTATGGTAGGCTATTGTAAATTTATTAAAGTCCTATAATATAGGTGATTATATACAGGTGCATCTCAATAAATTAGAATGTCGTGAAAAAGTTAATTTTTTCTTGTAACATTTCAAAAAGTGAAACTTTCACATATTTTAGATTCATTACATGTAAAGGAAAACATTTCAAAAGTTTTTTTTTTGTTTTAATTTTGATGATTAGAGCTTACAGCTCATGAAAGTCAAAAATCAGTATCTCAAAATATTAGAATATTTACATTTGAGTTTCAGTAAATGACCATCCATACAGTATAAATTCTGGGTATCTCTTGTTCTTTGAAACCACAATAATGGGGAAGACTGCTGACTTGGCAATGATCCAGAAGACGAACATTAACACCCTCCACAAAGAGGGTAAGTCACAGAAGGTCATTACTGAAAGGTGTGGCTGTTTACAGAGTGCTGTATCAAAGCATATTAAATGCAAAGTTGACTGGAAGGAAGAATTTGGGTAGGAAAAGGTGCACAAGCAACCAGTGTTAATTTTGTCGATGAAGAGGAAGACGAAAAATAATCGTCAACGAACCTTTTTTCTGTGACTAAGACGAGACGTTGACCAGCTAAAATTAATATCTGGTGATAAAAACTATGACGAAATTTATGCCGCGTCTTCATTAACAAGATGAGACGGGACTAAAATGTAATTTGAGGACTACCGGACATTCAAAATACATCCTATAGGCTAAGTTAACTGTATTGTCTTTCAAAATGCGCGTCTCTGTCATTGAATTGCAATCAGATGAGGGGCATTTGTATATCTAGTCTCAGTATGGCAGCGGCAGCAGACAGATAGGCTATCAAAACGCGAACTAGCTATCTGAAAAAAGAGCCTCAGCACCCGAAGGGTTAGGGATAGGGTCACTGGCGCCACCAGGGGACGGCCACCCCTGGCCGACTCCTGGCCACCCCACTGGCCAGTATAAAATTTAGTAGCATCACTTATGCATTTCGTCCCTAATGCACAGCCAGGCAGGCAAGCCGCTCTAGACCTTCGATCGCACACAGTAGCCAGCCCTCTCCCCCGCCCCTCCGTCCATGCCGCTGTTGCGCGCTCAGACAGTTTACTACAACAGTAGAATAAAATTCTGAAATTATGGTTTATAGTTTTGATGTGCCACCCCAAGATTTTAAGTGGCCCCATCTGGCCACCCCTATGAAAAATTTCTGGAGGCGCCACTGGATAGAGTGACAAGACGTCACGTTTTTCCCGGGAGCCACAATTCGTTGTCGATTAACTTAAAGTTAGTGAAGGCTGGATAGGCGGAATCACGCTGATAGAAGTGCTCTCTTTCACGCACGCTCCACTTCTTCAGTTCTCATACAGCGCGCGATCAGCTCGCGGTGCTCAAATACACACACAGCAGTTCAAATGTCTATCGTGTAGAGTATCTCACGTAAATACTGTCCGTTATGGCTTAAGTGAGCGTAAACAGGTGGGTGAAAACTGAATGTGTGTCAGTATTACATGCATGCCTTCCGTCTTAAAGGGACAGCATTCCTATCCGTGTCATAAATGTTAACCAACAAATGATGTTAAATAAACGTATAATTAAGTAAAGCTACTGTGTCTGAAAAATGAGTTTAATTTGTATCTATACCAAAAAATGAAAATTTATTCCAGTTTTTCCAAATTCAATCCTTGATTCAAATTTCTCATAAGCTTAAAGGTGCTGTATGTAGGATTTTGACTCTACTAAAGCATAAAAATACCATAATATGTTTACAGATATTTAAGAAACATGCTTAAAACATTACGCCTATGGAAAGTCCCCACAAGGATAGCAAACCAGACGTGTGTGTGTGTGTGTGTGTGTGTGTGAGAGAGAGAGAGAGAGAGAGAGAGAGAACAAACTGGAGATTAAATCATAAATAATGAAACCAAAGACATTGTTAATGCCAATATTTATTTCTATCCATATATTCTTTTTCATTATGTACAAAATATATACACATTTTAGACCAAAGATATAAATGCTAGCCTGCCAGTTCATAAAAAAAGTTCACTGATAACCCATTAAACCCAAAAAGCCTTTTGCTTATTTAACAAATATTTGTGAGTTCACCAGTTTAATAGCCATAGTGAACACAACATTATGAGATGCATCAACTAATTATTTTTTTCTTCTTTTTTTAAGATGCCCAGATTGGTCAATGATTAAAAGAACATAATCAGTGAGGAGTTTGAAAGTCTATGCTGGAGATACAGAGGACACCTCTGTCTTGCTGGTGGACACAGTTGAGGACTCATCATCTCCAAGAGGGTTCTTTCCACAGAAAAGAGTGGTCAGCATGCAGCTCCGGAACTGTAAAGAACAATGTTTCATTTAGTACGTTTTTGAAGACTTGCCACTTTTTTAATAATTGGGGGGAGTAGAGGAAATGAAATGTGCAGGATTTTTCATTCGTGCAATTCTGATATGTGATTTACCTGCTTGTTTAGCAGCACATAAATGATAGGATTAAATATGGATGAGCTCTTTGAGAAAAAGGCAGGAACAGCCATGAACTGTGCACTGAAAGCTGCTCCCCTATTAAAGAAGATCCAGGCAGCAACAGTGGCATAAGGGGTCCAAGCCACCAGGAAACCCAACACCATCAGGATGACCATTTTTGTCACTTCCCTCTCAGCTTTCTGGGTAGATGCTGAGTCCTGCTGTTGAGCTGCAGCCTAAGAAAGTGAAATAACCAAGAATGATATCATTTTAACATAGTATTCCAGTAACTGGGAATTTACAGGAATGTTTAAATTGACATTTCATACCGCCTTGACTGTGCACACAAGCCGTCCATAGGTGAAGAAGATTACAGTGACTGGAAATATAAAATGGCAGACGAACATGTAGATGACATATGATTCATTGTTGAAGTCTGGATTCAGGGTGTAGTAGTCTGGTCCACATGAGCACTGCATTCCCTCAGGGATATATCTGTTAAAGAAATTCAGCTGATTTTATGAAATTTAGTTTGCACTTCCCTCATTTAAAAACAACTATATTTAGAAAACTGTGTAATTTAAAAAAATATATATATATTTAATTAATTTGTTTATTTTTTCGTTTAAAATATAGCAAAATTACTAAGAATGAAAGAGCACTAAAACTGTACAAAACTTATGTGTTCAGACCTGGACCAGCCAACCAAAGGAGGAGCTGCACATGACAAGGCCATTATCCACGTAAATCCGATTCCTGCCAAAGCGTGGTTGGTTGAGAATTTAAAACTACCCATAGGCTTGCAGACCACAATGTATCTCTCAATGGCCAGCACCACAAGTGACCAAAGAGCAATTTGTCCTGTGAAGCAAATAAAATAGTGAGATCAGTTGCATCCAAATTATAGGACAGCTAAACATAAGTGATCAAACCCGTCCAAAACATACAGTATTATAATTTTCCTCACCTCCAAGTGTGGCCATGAAGCCTTCAATTGCGCAGCCATTTGGTCCAAGAGCAAAGTAGCCATTAATCGCTGTGTAGAAAGTGACTGTGAATCCAAAACAAACCATGATGGTTCCAGCCACAGCCAGGTTGACTAAAATGAAGTTGAGAGGTTGCCTAAGCTTTTTATGTTGAGCTGTAACCACCAATGTAAGGCCATTGATGGGTAATCCAAAAGACATGAGGAAGAACATGTAGACTGCAAGCACCTTAAACTGCCACGGTTCAGCTAGATAATACTGCGGATACTCGAAAGGACTCCTCACTAGCCCTGTCCTGTTGGACATGGGGATGTAGAAGTTGTTTCCCTCAGTGCCGTTCATCTTTGCCCACTAGCGATCCAGACCAGGGAGAGGATGCAATCTGCTGCGGTGGACCTGCTATTTATTTGCAAAGGTGGTGTTATATATCTGTCTAAGGTTCCTTATAAGGGATAAATCCAGGCGCGTAAGGTGGGAGGGTGTTGCAAAGTGGGATTTGAATGATAAGAGCAGACATAATCAGTTTTGAGTTAATCAGGTAAAGCTTTGGATCTTGACTTTTGGATCTTTTGACATTTGAGATTCTTATATTAAGAAACTATATCACTTGTTGTTTCAGAATGAGTACACAGCACTGTATTTCAATAAAAAAAATGTGACTGTGGTCTGATGTACTGTTTTCAGTGCTAAATACTTGTTTCAGTGTGACAAGAACACTTAAAGGGGATTCCTTGGCAGATTAAGACTTGTAAACTGTTGCCCCATAACTTTGTTAATTGGTTGTGGAGGTTAGATTCTGGTCTAATAGTACTTGTTCAAATACTTATTCTGTGGCATCTTGTATTACAAAGTTTACAACAATGAGGTTGACGGAAGAGTAATTAGAAACTTAACTAGATTAATTACAATTAGAAATAACTCCAGTGAGATGTATGGGTATAGCTGCCATCAGTGTGCAAAATGTAGTCTGGTGAAATTTATTTTATGATTTTTTTTTTTTTCAATTGTAATGTTTATCAAAACGTTATATGATGATTATATGAGAATTATATGAGAATAACTCAAAATCCAAAGCACAAACATTTCCAATGAAGAAAAACATTAAGGATGTAAAAATTATTAGAAGGGTAAATAGTCAAATAAGATTTACAAACAACGATGAATGTAGTACTATATTTATGTGTATGTATTCATTCATATTATATCATATTTTATATTATATTTATTTGATCATTTTTTCTATATTTATTAAATTACCGTTTTCCATGAATGCACATAACTTCAAGGTATAGCTTATCGTAAGCATTGCAATTTTGTAGTCTCATAATTTAGGAAATGCATTTCTTATTACTTTATATAAAATTTATAAAAAAGCATTATACTTTATAAAAAAGCCTTCATTGGCACAACCTGTGTGACCCAGAGCCATATAACCAGCAAGAGAGTAGTAGAATGTAACCATGATTCCAGAAAGAAAGCCAGGTTTACCAAAATGAGATTTAGAGGTGTTGACCATCAGCATAAGCACACTGATTGGTAGAAAATTAGGAAAAAACATGTGACCCTGGACCGCAAAACCAAGCATAAAGGTCAATTTTTTAAAAAAAAATTTAGATTTATACATCATCTGAAAGCTGAATAAATAAGCTTTTGTTAGGACGGAACAATATTTGGCTGAGATACAAATATCTGAAATCTGGAATCTGAGGGTGCAAAAAAATGCTTTAAAATTGTCCAAATGAAGTTCTTAGCCATGCATATTACAAACCAAAAATTAAGTTTTGATATATTTACGCTAGTAAATTTACAAAATAGCTTCATGGAACATGATCTTTACTTAATATCCTAATGATTTTTATCAAATCATTAGGATAAATCATTAATTTTGACCCAATATTGTTTTGTTGGCTATTGCTCTAAATATTCCTGTGCGACTTATGACTGGTTTTGTGGTCCAGGGTCACATATAAAAAGCAAGTGCCTTATGTTGCTTTGCATCTGCTAGGTAATACTGCATATTCAGGTGCATCTCAGTAAATTAGAATGTCGTGGAAATGTTCATTTATTTCAGTAATTTAACTCAAATTGTGAAACTCATGTATTAAATAAATTCAATGCACACAGACTGAAGTAGTTTTAAGTCTTTGGTTCTTTTAATTGTGATGATTTTGGCTCACATTTAACAAAAACCCACCAAATTTATCTCAACAAATTAGAATATGGTGACATGCCAATCAGCTAATCAACTCAAAACACCTGCAAAGGTTTCCTGAGCCTTCAAAATGGTCTCTCAGTTTGGTTCACTAGACTACACAATCATGGGGAAGACTGCTGATCTGACAGTTGTCCAGAAGACAATCATTGACACCCTTCACAAGGAGGGTAAGCCACAAACATTCATTGCCAAAGAAGCTGGCTGTTCACAGAGTGCTGTATCCAAGCATGTTAACAGAACGTTGAGTGGAAGGAAAACTTGTGGAAGAAAAAGATGCACAACCAACCGAGAGAACCGCAGCCTTATGAGGATGGAAAATCGATTCAAGAATTTGGGTGAACTTCACAAGGAATGGACTGAGGCTGGGGTCAAGGCATCAAGAGCCACCACACACAGACGTGTCAAGGAATTTGGCTACAGTTGTAGTCCTCTTGTTAAGCCACTCCTGAACCACAGACAACGTCAGAGGAGTCTTACCTGGGCTAAGGAGAAGAAAAACGGGACTGTTGCCCAGTGGTCTAAAGTCCTCTTTTCAGATGAGAGCAAGTTTTTTATTTCATTTGGAAACCAAGGTCCTAGAGTCTGGAGGAAGGGTGGAGAAGCTCATAGCCCAAGTTGCTTGAAGTCCAGTGTTAAGTTTCCACAGTCTGTGATGATTTGGGGTGCAATGTCATCTGCTGGTGTTAGTCCATTGTGTTTTGTGAAAACCAAAGTCACTGCACCCATTTACCAAGAAATTTTGTAGCACCCTACAAATGGCGTCCCCTTCCCGAAGTGCCCTTCAAGGGTGCAAAAAAGCCATTTGGAATTCGCCCATAGCCTTATTGTTTCCATGGCGACGCGTCATGCTTGTCATGTGACACACCGCAGCCCTAATAGCGCTGTATGACACATGGATTGCTTTTATGTCGTTTTTCCTTTTTTAATATTAATATTCACAAACATATTCGCTATATTATGAAATATCTGATATTCCGATTCTGAAATATGTGCAAGTAAATGTATTTGGTTGTTTAAACACTTTTATAAAGATCGTGTTAGTTGATCTATTCTAATGGGTGATGGGCGCCGCCATGTTTGTTCGCGCTGAATCCGAGCTGTGGGATTTACAACACGTAAATTCATCCTCTCCTCCTGAAACACATTAAAGTAAGTCTCCAGTAAACTGGGAGAAGAGCAGAGTAAACTTTAAAGTTATCTACACAATCTGTATATCAATAAAACATGTCGTCAGATTATATTTGTAAGGATCATTATTGCTGCTTCCATAGACATCAGTGCATATTTTACAAACTATAAATGTATGATTTTGCTTGTACTTATGTGTATTTAAATCTGAAATCTAAAATAAGCATCATATGGTTGAAAACTCTGAATAAGTAATAATATGACAAGCGCTCGCGCGTCTGATCTGGCTCCGCGCCAGAAAGCAGATTTGAATCCAGCAGTTGATGACGTGACGCACTGAACATTCTAATCACACTGGTGTGATCGTAGCTCCAGGGACCAGCCAAGACTGATCACACCGGTGTGATCGTAGGCGTTAAAGGGTTAAATGACCATGGTGTTGGTGTGCTTGACTGGCCTACAAACTCACCAGACCTGAACCCCATAGAGAATCTATGGAGTATTGTCAAGAGGAAAATGAGAAACAAGAGACCAAAAAATGCAGATGAGCTGAAGGCCACTGTCAAAGAAACCCGGGCTTCCATACCACCTCAGCAGTACCACAAACTGATCACCTCCATGTCACGCCGAATTGAGACAGTATTTGTGACAATCTGTTTTTGCTTTGTCAATATGGTATATGGAGTGTAGATTGATGTGGGGGAAAAAGGTAATTTAAAGCAGTTTAACATAAGGCAGCAATACAATATATATATTTGTTTTTACCAGGAAAAAATAGATGTGCATCTTTATTAGGCTATTTTATTCTTCAGCCTGCTTTGCTTTATTGAATTGCTTTATGAGTGTGTTTTACTAATCAGGCATCCATTGAAACGGGGATAATAGCAGGTTTGATGCATTCAAGGTATGTTTGAAAGTTTGTTTAGCCTGCCAGCTGCAGAGGCTAACAAATACTGGAAATCAGGTAATGGGTTTAGTGTCTTGTTAGGGATTCTGCTCACTAGGAATAAACAAAGATTAGCCGGCCTGTGTTAACCATGCAGTATGAATACAAACTCTAGTCCCATAGCCTACGGTAGAAAGGCTACTGGCCCATAGGCTGGCTGGGTGACCAGCCATGTAACAGGTTAGACTGCTACACTAAATACAAAATGTTTCATAAAAGCTACATCCATATTAAATTTCAAAATGCACCTTTTTCTTTACATTTTGGCCTTCCGCCCACATTGACGACATTTTGTCCAGCGAAAATTTAGATTTTTGACATCACTCTCCCATGTGGATAAATTTGAAGTAATTTGAAATAAAGTTTCACATTGTAGTGTAAACTGTGAAAACAATTGTCCATTCAATGTGATCGATTCGATTCAAATAATGAGCTGGCAATTGAGCTGGGACCCATATACTATGATGGTAGCTGAACAACCTCAAGATTATTGGATTCATTTTGAGACAAAACCAAACCAAACCAGCACTGATCATCTATGTGATCTGAGCCTGTCAGATGCTGCAATATTTTAAAACTTGTTTGATATTATTGCCACGTGATCTTGTATTGTGTGCTGTATGCAATGGCAGGGGGAACTAATCCAGCCAATGGCAGTGCACAGTAATCACTTGCATGACTTCTTGCATGAAATTTATGTGAGAAAATATTTTTTCGCTGTTGGTCAGGACTGCCTTTTGATCAAATGTCTTGTAGTTTGTGCAGAGATGACAAGAAACCTTGTGGTGTAGCGTGAGCACCAGAGCAAATCAGGTAGTCTTAAACGTGTTGTACAGTCCTGTAGTGTGAGTTTGCCTTTAGTTTCTAAGGCGATGAACACCACTAAAATCCAAGCCACTTTCATGGTCCCTAATCCCAGGGTTGGCACAACCTAACCTGAACCTTACCTGGCTAGCCAACTAAACCATCTTCATGGTATAGGCACTTGTTCTCTCAGTATCATATCAGTGAGTGTTTAAATATCTTCGGAAGTAGCTTCCCCAACACTGGTTTCAAGCCAGGCGGTAATAAGCTTGAACTTCCTGGTTAAAACTCTGCTGGCAGTAGATTGAGTTGAATCAAAATACTCAAGAGTGTACAGACCTTTCTGGCAGTGCAGCATCTATCTGACTGTCTTTAAAGGAACACTCCACTTTTTTTGGAAATAGGCTCATTCTCCAACTCCTCCAGAGTTAATAAGTAGAGTTTTACCGTTTTTGAATCCATTCAGCCGATCTCCGGGTCTGGCGATAGCACTTTTAGCATAGCTTAGCATAGATCATTGAATCCGATTAGACCAGTAGCATCGCGTTCAAAAATGACCAAAGAGTTTCGATATTTGTCCTATTTAAAACTCGACTCTTCTGTAGTTATATCGTGTACTAAGACCGGCGGAAAATGAAAAGTTGCGATTTTCTAGGTTGATATGATTAAGAACTATACTCTCATTCCGGCGTAATAATCAAGAAACTTTGCTGCCGTAACATGGCCGCAGCAGGCGCAGTGATATTACGCAGCGCCTGAAAGTAGTCCCCAGCTAGGTAACTAGTTATAATATAGCTGGGGACTACTTTCAGGCGCTGCGTAATATCACTGCGCCTGCTGCGGCCATGTTACGGCAGCAAAGTTCCTTGATTATTACGCCGGAATGAGAGTATAGTTCCTAGCCAAATCGGACTAGAAAATCGCAACTTTTCATTTTCCGCCGGTCTTAGTACACGATATAACTACAGAAGAGTCGAGTTTTAAATAGGAAAACTATCGAAACTCTTTGGTCATTTTTGAACGCGATGCTACTGGTCTAATAGGATTCAATGATCTATGCTAAGCTATGCTAAAAGTGCTATCGCCAGACCCGGAGATCGGCTGAATGGATTCAAAAACGGTAAAACTCTACTTATTAACTCTGAGGGAGTTGGAGAATGAGCCTATTTCCAAAAAAAGTGGAGTGTTCCTTTAAGGCCTCTACCAAATACCACCCATCTTACATTTACATTTGATACGCAAGTGCTATAACAAGTCTCAGTTAGCTTAACATAGTACATGTAGCAATGGTTTTTTTAATTATATAATAAATTTTTGCTTTTGTTAATTGTGTAATAAATAAAAATAAAATAAATAGAATACAAAAAGTATAGAGAGGCTAGTGTTTTTTTTTTTGTTTTTTTTAAGAAAACAAGCAATTAGTAAATGCAAGTGCAAGCCTTAAAGTTTTTTTTTTTATTATTTAAGAATAGAATTAGAATAGAGAGTGCTAGAGATAGAGGGTCAAATAAAGATAGAAGAGATATGTTTTTAGCCGATTTTTGAAGATGGATTTTTGAAGATGGCTAAGGACTCGGATTGAGTTGGGCAGGTCATTCCACCAGGAGGGAACATTTAATTTAAAAGTCTGTGAAAGTGATTTTGTTCCTCTTTGGGATGGCACAATCAAGTGATGTTCACTTGCAGAACGCAAGCTTCTAGAGGGCACATAAGTCTGAAGTAATGAATTTAGGTAAAGGGGTGCAGAGCCAGTGGAGGTTTTGTAGGTAAAAATCAATGCCTTGAATTTTATGCGAGCAGCTATTGGTAGCCAGTGCAAACTCAGGTGTGATATGCATTCTTTTCGGCTCATTAAAAGTTAATCTTGCTGCCGTGTTCTGGATTAATTGTTAAGGTTTGATAGAACAAGAACTTGAACAAGGAATTGTGAAGCATGAGCTGAAAGAAAGGGCCTGATCTTCTTGATATTGAATAAAGCAAATCTGCAGGACTGGGCAGTTTTAGAAATGTGGTCTGAGAAAGTCAGCTGATCATCAATAACAACTCCAAGGTTTCTGGCTGTTTTTGAAGGAGTTATGGTTGATGAGCCTAACTGGATGGTGAAATTGTGATGAAACGATGGGTTTGCTGGAAGAGGTATTGATTCTTTCGCAAGGCTCTGTATTCTTTAAAAAAAATAAGGCTACAGCTGTCTCCACAGGCCAGTAGTGTTCTAAATCCCTTACCTCAACACTTCTGGCCAAAGTGCAATCTGTGACAAGAATAATAGCTTGGATCTAATTATCTACTTTACGTTATTGAGAGTGAATTGTTTTAACACACTCACCTTCCTTCCCTAAATCATTGCCAAAATTACTCGTATGCTTAGAAAATCAATCACAGAAAAATAGAAAAGGTATACTGAGGTGCTGTTGAGGGTTTGTGAGGCATTTTTATCAGTGTTTGGCTAACACAGTGTGGAAGATTATTTTGGGGGAATGTGATTTGAAAGATGATTTTTACAACTCAAGATTTCCCATAATTATGAGGTCAGGTCAATGGGACAAGTGCCACCAAAGACTTTAACTTTCTGTGGACTCCTAATGAATATATCATTAGAATATATTTCCATATTGGCCTTTTATTATTAAACAGATATTGGTGCAGACTATGTATTATTTGTACTGATTGTACATAAATTGATCCCTCAGCTTGCCTAAGAATAAATACGTTTTTACACAGACTCGTAACTGATTTATTCTTTGTATTGGGCTCATACAGCTATTCCTAGTTGCTTTAAAATATCAGAGATCAGCAGCAATGAAATTAGACTTTGTGTTGACTGCGCTAATATACTTAACCAGTGACTTCTGGCTGAAGTACAACTCCCTTGCAGAGATAATAGATCTAATTATCCAATTCCAGTGAATTTTCTGACCCACCCCCTTTGCACTCTCTTTTTAACCAATCATCTATTGTTTGACCGATGAAATGGTATGCAGTGGCTTCTGGGTAAAATAGCAACTGGAAAGATGTAATTCTCCAGTTGGTGCTCAATGTAAGTAAACAGTTTATTGTTTTCCCTGTTAGCCTCCTTATCCAAATCAATGAATCTTCTTTAATGCACATTTCTGCCAAAAACAAAAAAGCAAAACAGTAATTGGATTTCCTTCCTTAGTTACTTACTTTAATTTATTCAACCATATTATCACTTTGTTTGGCTAAATTTGAAGAAAAAAAATGAAACAGAACCTAAACATTACAATTTCTAAGCAAAGAAGTATAATGTCTAATTTAAAGGAACACTCCACTTTTTTGGAAATAGGCTCATTCTCTAACTCCCCCAGAGTTAATAAGTTGAGTTTTACCGTTTTTGAATCCATTCAGCCGATCTCCGGGTCTGGCGAGAGCACTTTTAGCATAGCTTAGCATAGATCATTGAATCCTATTAGACCAGTAGCATCGCGTTCAAAAATGACCAAAGTGTTTCGATAGTTTTCCTATTTAAAACTCGACTCTTCTGTAGTTATATCGTGTACTAAGACCGGCTGAAAATGAAAAGTTGCGATTTTCTAGTCCGATTTGGCTAGGAACTATACTCTCATTCCGGCGTAATAATCAAGGAACTTTGCTGCCGTAACATGGCCGCGGCAGGTGCAGTGATATTACGCAGCGCCTGAAAGTAGTCCCCAGCTATATTATAACTAGTTACCTAGCTGGGGACTACTTTAATGCAGATGTGTGGCCATTCAGTAATTAATGATCATTATTTTGCAAATAATGTTAGTCTAGTCCATGTGGCAGCACTTCCTTTGGACCCTTCACTGGTCTAGCTCTTGGGATGTTAATTGTAATCCAATTGTTACAGCCCATTTCAAAGGGCTAACAACAAATTACATTTGCTCTTCAAATAGCACGGAGGTGGTGATTCACCTGCATCACATGCAATCTGCAAAGACATCTGTCATTTCTGTTTATGTTGTGTGACTTTATTGTACTCCCAGTACCTTGCTAAATTAAATAAGTTTCACATTATTTTAATATGGTTTCATTTAAAAGGATAGTTCACCTCATGTCGTTACTATAGTTGAACCGCTGATGTAACAGGGACTATTTTATCTATGTGCTTACTACCTTTCTGGGCCTTGAACGTGGTAGTTGCATTGCTATCTATGCAGGGTCAGAAAAATATTTTTATGTTTAATTTGTGTTCCAAAGATAAACAAAGGTCTTATGGTTTTGGAATGACATGAGGGTGAGTAATTAATGGCAGAATTTTCATTTTTGGGTGAACTATCCCTTTAAGATTATACACCCATTTCATATATATTAAATTTACTAGTAGAAATGAAGCGTATGACAAAATCTTGATAAGGATCTTATCCTACATTCTTGATCATTAGTATTGTAAATGTTGAGTTGTATTTGGAAAATCACCTGAAAAGTCCAGTTTATCCATCCGTCAATCCACCAGTCATTCTTCAAACCACTTGTCCTCTGTAGGGTCACAGCCTCACAGGGATGCTGGAGTCTATCCAAGCATCGTGGTCTGCAGGCATGGGAAACACCCTAGACCAGGGGTGTCAAACTGCATAGCCCTGCAAATGAGTCTGAAGGACTTGATTAGCTGGATCAGGTGTGTTTAACTAGGGTTGCATCTAAACTCTGCAGGGCTCAGACCCTCCAAGAACTGAGTTTGACACCCTGTGATGGCCAGTCCATCACAGGGACCTGGAAAGTCCCTTTACTTTCAAATAATATCTTGTATAAATGCAAAGTGAATACTGATGAATGAATGACACTGGTCAACTTAAGACATTATGGATAAACTTTGGTTTACTAGAAAAAAATCTGTGAGTGATATGATGTTTGTAAACGTTGTTTTGGCCAATTAAGATGTCAGCAATTTACTTAATTGTAAGTGTCATCTATTTTGGTGTGGATCACTGCTTCAAACGATACTTCTAAGAAATTTAGGTGCACTACTCCATATTTAAATAAGTGCTAGAACACCCTTTAACTGTTATCTTATTTGCTGAGCCATCAGAGTTACATTGAATGAGGTGGATTCACCCCTAAAAGGATCAGCTAACTTTGACCCAGCACGTGACTCAATGTCTGCATATACATATTGAACATATACAAATTAACATGAAATTTTTTGTATAATACCAAACTTAACATACACTGCTGTTTAAAAGTTCGGTTACACTTTATATTAGGTGGCCTTAACTACTATGTACTTACGTCAAAAAATAAGTACAATGTACTTATTGTGTTCATATTGTATTGCAAAACACTATTGCTGCTATTGAGGTGGGATACGGGTAAGGTTAGGTGGTCTGGGTAGGTTTAAGGGTGGGTTAAGGTGTAAGGGATGGGCCAACAGTGTAATTATAAATGTAATTACAGAAATTAATTACAGATGTAAGTACATATAGGTATTTTTAAAAATATAAGTACAATGTAAAAACATGTATGTACACAGTAAGTGCATTGTATCAAATGATTCATTTAAATGTAAGTACATGTAGTTTGGCCACCTAATGTAAAGTGGGACCAAAAGTTCAAATAAGATTTTTTATATGTTCAAAAAGATTTTTTTAAAACGGTCTCTTATGCAAAACCAAGTCAATATTTATTTTGAAATTGAAATGCATGCTTAAAAAAAAGCTGATCCGCCTGTGTGAAACTGTGTACGTACAAGTTAGTGGGGTTATTAGGAGAATTTAATAGTGGAATAATGGCACAGAGGATTTACAGAGGCTGCTCTTTGCCAAAACATCCACATCACTTTGCTTGGCAAAACTGAGTTTCTAATTGACTATTACTGAATTAAACAATTAGTAAAGATGGCTGTCATGCTGATAAATATTGACCCAAGGATGTTAAAATAATCCAAAACTAAAACTCTTTCCTAGTGTATGATTTGTTTTGAAAACCTTAATAATGATCAGGTTTATTTATATTACACACTTTTAACACGTGAAATATTCACTGAATGTGCTTGAATGAGACGCTGCCCATGTAAATGCGCGAACCACCATAAGTGCCACCTTTATTAAATTACTGTCAAATGTCAACTACAGTTCATGTTTTTAAATCATACCATGCAAAATATGTATATGTTCATTTGGGCCATCATAAACCTCCATTAAAATTTTAACTTAAGTTCTTGAAAAATATAATAACCTTTTCTACAAATTGAGAAATCCACAGTCTTGACTGCATTTGCATAATATCAAACATATATGACTTTTAAAGGTCACAATTAAAGAAAATGAGTTTCGCGCTTAAGCAGGACATAAGTGTGGACAAGCAGGAAACCGCCTGTCCCATCTGTCAGATTAACATCTCTGAAGTGTGTCAACACCTTCAAGGAGGATTTCCAGCCACAAGTAGCTTGTGATTATCCCATTACAGGCACAAAAAGGCCTTGACAAGCTGTTAACACCATTGCTGTTTGCATCCTCTCCTAATGCCTCAATCCTGCCTGATTGGATTCACACCTTCTACGCAATAGCAAAGCCTTTCTCATGCTGAAGGACCAGAGCCAAACCAAAGCATGCACATGGCATCTGTTCCTCTGACTGAAGTAATGTCCTCCAGAAAGCACACCATCCACAATTTTTCACTTGAAGAATTCATATATTTTATATGTTATTAAATTAAAATCTTCTTTTAATAATTAAGTTTGAAAGAATGTGCTACCAATGTTTCTAAAATAAAAACAGCTCCCCTGTAACCCAAAAAACTTGACCTAGATGTTGTCCTGGATGTTGTTAATCTACAATGTAATTAAGTGGTCTGTCTCAGATTTCAATTACAATAGATGCAAACAGAATGATCTATTTTTTTTCTCTCTCTCTCTCTGTTGCATATTGCTCTGTTGAATATTGTGATCCATATTAAAAGGCAAACACATTTTATCACATAATAAGTCATTGTTAGTAGATGTTGATTAAACATTCTTTATAAAAATTCTCAGTTTATGTTTGGATGCTTTACAGTTATGGAAAATGTTGGCATCAGTGCTGACATGTAAGCCAAATCCAAAGCCAATTTTTTTTTTTTTCAAACCTGGATGGCAGCCCAAACTTAATCATGATTGCAATGTCTGGAGTGGTTCCACAATTTATTCACACTTTCCCCCAAAATACCCCTCATATACCACATCAAATAAAACGGCACACATAGTGCTGAAAATAATTTCTTTATTATACACAACTTGCATGCATTACCATTCAAAGATTTGGAATCAAAAAAAGCTTTTAGTGTTATGCTATCAGTTAGGCTGCATTTATATGATCAAATATACAGTAAAAACTGTAATATCGTTAAATATTATTACAATTTAAAATAACTGTTTTACATTTTAACATATTTTAAAATGTAATTTATTCTAGTGGTGGTCATTAATCCAGTCTTCAGTGTCACACGATCCTTCAGAAATCATTCTAATATTGTATTAGAATGTTGTTGCTGCTTAATATTTTTGTAAAAAAAAACCATGCTACATTTTTTTCCCCAGAATTCTTTGATGAAAAGAAAGGGCACAAGAGCAGCATTTTTTTTTTATTTTTTTTAATTTTTTTTTTATTTTGGTACCACTCAAAATTTATCATTTATTTCAAATAAACAGTCTTACTCTTGCAAATAAAGATCATTTTCAAATAAAAAAAAAATCTTACTGACCCTAAACTATTAGATGATATTGAATGACTCATATTTGGGACATCCGGTGCTTTGAAAGCTTTTTCATCTTCTTGCAAATGAGATTGGAAATGAGTTTAGCAAAACTGTTAGAAAAAGATAGTTAGGTGTAGGTGAGAAGAAAATCGGCGTGGGAGGTTAAAGGTGTGAAGAGAATGCAAAAAGTCACACGTCACTTAATAGGGATTAGCCTCTAAACAGTGTGTTTGGCATCTTAGCGCTCAAGGGCTTATCACAGATCCGACTCTGCAAAGAAGCCACCATCATGAACAGGAAGTTGTGCCAGGCACTAGACTCAAACCAGGTCAGCGTCCAGTCTATATGCAATTACCCTAATGGCCCAGTTGAATGTGCAGACCTTACATCATGTGCCTGTTTGATGATGTAACTGTAAACTGACACATATACACATTTATATTAAAGGGACAGTTCAGGCAAAAATGAAAATTCCTTCTTTCTTTTATTATTTATTCACCATTGTTGTTGTTCCAAACTTGTATGGCCTTCTTTTATGTTCCACAGAAGGAGGAACAGGTTTGGAATGACATAAAGGTCAGTATTTTGATGGCAAAATATTAATTTTTGCCTGAACTAACCTTTTAACGGTCTTGCAACGATACTAACATTTCTTAGAATTTATTTTGTAATAGTGCTACTGTACATAAACGTACATACACTGAAAAAAAATTCATTTGTCTACAAACATTCCTATTTACCCATAATATTTACAGTGGCCTCATGAAGTATTTGTATATTTACATCACACATGCATCAATATGTCATTTACTCTGATAAAATATCAAAGAAGGTGGGATTTATTTTACAGAAAACGTAAAAAGGAGTTTAATAGGTTTGAAATGAAGTACACTATTCAAAATGTATTTTGGTCGATGCCACTTGGTTTGACATTTTCATTATCTACTGCAATGACATTCAGACATTTTTAAGTATGGCTGATGTGTCCAACTGCTTTTTGGGTCATTGTGTCTATATTTTGCAGAAAACTATGAACTCATAAATACTAACACTTTTAAAATGTCATGTGTCAGATGAGGAAAGCTGGAAGCAATTTGTGGTGGATTGAGGAAAAGTCCTTTAATCTCAGATTGGTTTGGGGCCATCTAATCACCCTGTTTAGTCACCTTCACTTAGAAGCTGGACAAGCTTTTCCTGAGCTCATTATGGGGCTGTGGTCACATTTACCCACTACGGCCCGCATATCTGCCCAAAAGGACATTCAACAAGCCCCCTGAACTGTTTCCCAGCTGTTTAAATAGCCTTCCTATCACAATACTCTTGGGTCCCATAACTGTGTATTAAAATCCAACACTTTGGATTCCAACACTACCGTTCAAAAATTTGGGGATTTTGTCATTTTGCAGTTTTAAAATTGACATTCAACTAACTTACAATAACTTTGCAACTACATGTCAACTAACTTGCATGTTGACATGTACTTGCAAAAAGTTACTTATAGTCAGCAGAATGTCTTTTGAGGGAACAATATATGACGTGTTAGCAGATATTAAGCAGACAGTCTACTAATATTCTAATAAAGTGTGTTATCTCATTTTTATTCATTTTTTTATTTTATTTTTATAGTCATGAAGACTGCATCTATTTGATAAATAAACAGCAATACTGTGCTGCTTAATATTTTGTGCAAACCATGATACATTTGTATATTTTATATCAAATATTTTATAACAATTTAAAAGTCTTTACTGTAATTTTTGATCAACTGAATGCATCCTTGCTGAATAAATGGTATTTTTTTAAATTATTAAATTAAATTAAATTAAAATCTTACTGACCCAAACCTTTGAATGGTAGTGTAGACATTCTGCAAATATTATACTGACAATTCTATTTATTGTTGCCTTGGGTTATGTGTATGCAACAAAATATCTAGAGGTAAATTATGCAATCTCTTTAAAAATAATAAACCTCAACTTGACTAGAGAATTAACAACAAATAATAGTCTGAATATTGTTGTTTGTGGTGGTTATGGCCCTGGGTCTTAAAATTGTCCAGTAGATGGAGCTATCCAACAATCTCTGCATAGTGAGAGGATAGCAATTCACTTGCATGGAGACAGAAATACACTTTTTATGTCCAGCAGATGGTGCATTCATTCACATTTGGACAAGCTAAGACTGAAGTCCACCAAAAGATAAAACAGTTCCATGCAGTCTGTGTTCTGGGACTGTGAATGTTCATGACTGTCTATTTGAAGCCTGATTTTGATTAACCTTTTCTGTTTCAGCTTATGAACATTAAACATAAACATTATGTTTAAAGGTTTATATAGGTTGATTGAGAAGTCAATGTCATTGTTGTAATGCCATTAGTTACCCAGCAGATGGCGGTCTTGCATGTTAGTCCAGGAAAGTGTAGAGACAAAATCTTTTGCCATAAATTTGTCAAATTTATTCAATTAAATAAATTATTATACAAAAACTAAAAATACAATTTAGTTTTGTTTTTAGTTTAAAATACAAAAAAAAAAAACGTCAACACTGAAAAAAACAATAGTTGTACTTCATTTTTGAACATTTGTATACTAACAACTTTCATTTGTAATTTTCACATTTTATACACTTTTTTTTTACATGTCAGACAAACACACTCCACTCTCAAGGGAAAAGCTGAAATCGTAACAGGTAGCCGTCAAGGCTCTTTTTGTGGTAACACTTCAATGCATTTATAAAAAGCAAACAAGCCTTGTCCTGTCAATTCATTTTAAACACACATATATACGAATTTATTCTCCATATGAACTTCATAGTGTAACTGTATGATCAATTAAAAAACTGTTGCTTTGATTAATATTTCAATACTTAACCATCACATGATGTTCATCATAAAGCCGTAACCACGTCTTGAACATTAGGGGGGGGGACCAGTTTATTATATAAACAGAAGAGTGAAGGAAATTCTAGTTGCGACGTAATAATTTTGTATTATTAGAAAAAAAATTGTAAATATACACACATTCACTCTAATTTGTATGGCTAATATGTTGAAAATGTCAAATGTTTCTTCTCTCATTACATTCTGTTAGGAATTACTCAGATCATGTAAATAATATCATATTTTCCATTCAAACGTGAAATTTGAGGGAAAAAACGAGTAGTTTGTTTCTTTCGTTTTTTCTATAATAAAACAGTTGTCAAATTAAATGTTTTGCTACTTTCATCTCACCTCACTCTCTTTCAACATTAAAACTGGCACTTCATGATGGAATTTGTGCTCTATTTCTGTGAACATTAAACCTTTCCTGCTTGAATTTGATTGGCCATCTCAGTCATTCTGACACTCACAAGCGCTGTTGAATGCTGCGGCAGACAAGCCTAAAATTTAATTTACAGTTAAGTTACAAAAATACCTATTAAATACCATTTAGTCATTCTAACAACAAACAGAGTGCTGTGCAATGAAGTACAATTTCAAATTCTGGGGAGGGGACAATGTGGTCATTTCTAATTATTGGGGTAGACTTTTCCCCCTCACTCTCTATGGTGGTTCCGGCCCTGGTTCATTACAATGCCAGTCAAATAACAAAGAGTTAACAACATTTGTCACAGATCAGGAGGACAAAAACAAGGCTAAAATGGTGGACAATCAGACAATGTCTCTTTGAGGTAATGAGTTGGGTGTATGAACAGTTCGTAAAGTCAATAGGTCTGTAAATGTCTCAAACGCAACAGTGTTTAGCTTCTGTTTTGGGCGTTTAGGATCTGGCAGGTCTTCAGCAGGAGTACACAAGGCTCTTACTCTCTGATATGAGAAATGATTAAAAAAAAGATGCACGGGGTTAATTATTTTGAAAATCAGAAATAACATAATTATGTTTTAAATAATTAAATGCATACATAAAGCATAAAATGTATATATAAAAGTATATCTGAGAGTACATTTGCGATATAAATTTCAGTGAAATTGTTTATGGGCGTACCTGTCGCATAGACCCTGGAGTGGTGCCAACCAAATAAATCATCCACAGTGGAACTAGTAGGGTGGAGGAAAGGGTGAAGAAGCCACCAATCGCATAACCCCACCAGGGGTACTCATACATATTGTTGAACTTCAGAGGGGTGTATTTAACCAAGGAGAAGATAAACGTTCCCTGAATAGACAGGAAAGAGAATGATGAGCAATGGGGAGCCATCAGTTAGTTTGGTATGCTTTGTCACACTGAGTCAGTGCACAAAGTCTCAGAATAGGAGAAGGTCTTTCTTGTGTTTTGAAGTGCTGTCAGTATAAAGACAGACACAAATGACAGGTGTCAGACACAGACTCACAGGTGGCAGACAAACCTCTTCCTACCCCTGTGTACTGCTCTGAGGATAGTGTGTGGTTACAATATGAAGATAAAAAATGACACATTTGTTCTGGTTTTAAAAAGCCACAGAAATAGATCGCAAGGGATTTAAATGAAACTCACAGTGCATATAGCTGGTGTTAGATATTTCCAGCAGCACTTCATGAAGGGCCAAGGCCGATATCCAATCATATCCTCAATGCTATCATAGAGACGGTCTGCACCTGAAATACAACTCAAACGTTTTAAAACTCGAAAGTACACTGTAAATCACTTCCTCACATTGCTTTGTGTTCAACTGGCTTTTAACATGCTAAGAATTGAGTGCACTTTTGACTTACTTGCACTGTTGTTCTATAAAAATTTCAACAGGGGTCACTAGAGTTGCAAATGAAAACACTTGTGTACATTTATCTGCACTTTGCTTGTTCTTTACAGAGTCAAATAAATGATTTACCATATACCCATCCAACACAGATGGACTGAAGGATAGCAAAAGTAAGAAGAGTCATTCCACTACAGGCGTAATAGTCAAAAAGCTGGAAGACATACAGGCCACCCTGAGAGTGAAACAGAAAAACCAAAAAAATGCAGACAGAAGTTACAGTACTGCAGATGTGTGGGGTTTTTCCCCAATCAACCATCTTTGTGTTTTCATTTGTGACTCTCACCTCTGTTACCATTAGCAGACCAAGAAGGAAGCTGGCAGCACATATGAAGAGGAGAAGAAATTTACGGCGATGTCCAATTTGGAAGAAGGAAGGATACATATCCGAGATAGCCGTTACCAGGGCTTCATGATACACAAACTGATACATTAATAGAAAAAGCTTTAGGGTATCCATAATATGATATAATGAATTAAATATAGAAAAATCCTCTGTATTGCTTCCTGTATTTACCTCACTATCCAGTCCAAGGAATATGATCATGATAAAGAAGAAGATTGCCCATAACTGAGGCAAGGGCATCATAGCTACAGCACGGGGGTAAGCAATGAAGGCCAAACCAGGACCTGCCACAAACAAAAGCCATTAAACGAATCCCTCCTTGCCCAGTGTTACAACCTAATCACTACATGTAATGTAAATGGCAGTGTTTAAAAACACAAAAAAGTATATTTGTGCAGTACAGTTGTGTAACCAAAGGCATTGCTTCATTTTGCAGTTTCCAGAGCTCTAACATAACATGATTTTTTTTGTTTCTGTATGCTTATTTTATGATATAATAACTTCCACTTGCTTTAAGAGACCTTACATATGATTTTTACCTGACTCTGCAACCATCGAAATATCCATTCCCTGTTCATCTGCCATGAAGCCCAGGACTGAAAATATAGCAAAACCAGCCACAAAGCTAGTTAAGCTGTTGAGCAGACACAAGTATACACAGTCTCTGAAAAACAAATGGTAAAAGACAACACGTTTTTTTAATGTTAGTGCAATCTGCAATGAATAAACTACTGATGTGGGAAATGTGATATTAGATATTCTAAAGTACCTGTAGCAGTTGTTCTCATATTTGTTGTAGCTTCCCAAAGCAGTCAGTACCCCTGTACAAACTCCATAAGAGTAAAATATCTGACTACCTGCATCCATCCACACCTAAAACATCAAATAATGTTTCACAAACACAAAATCAATGTCACAAAATGCCAATATTTTCAGCGAATAAAGGGCAAAAGAGAGCAGCTCAGTGCCTGTGGGTCTGTGAGACGTGTTGGATCAGGGTAGAGGTAGAATATGATGCCATTTTTTGCTCCAGGAAGAGTAAGTCCACGGACCAGCAGCACTACCAACATTAAATAGGGAAAAGTAGCAGTGAAATAGACCACCTGAAAATAAGAGGAAGACCGTTCAGCATGTTCCTGTGGTGCAATAGCATATAGATGACATGGAGTACAACACTCAACAAGCAAAACTGTTAACACATTCCACTTCAAGCTCATACCTTAACATTCACTTTGTGATACATATTGTTAAAAAGTTTATCAAATTTCTCACCTTGCCTGTGGACTTCACTCCTTTCCACACACAGAAGTAGCAGATGATCCAGGCCAGCAGGAGGCAGAGTGCCAAGTCCCATCTAACATTACCAATCTGTTCTATTCCCTCAGACAAGCCCAAAATTCTTCTCCTGTAGGCAAAAAATATGGAATCACATTCTGTTTTATAGCCTTTATTGAGAATCATTTTAATTAGCTGGATGATTTTTGTTTGCCTGTTTTGCCTTAATTGCGTAATTCTAATAAACATGTATCCAGTTTAATGGGGTGTTATTTTCAACAACTTACTCCCAGAACTCAATAACAGGAGATGTGGTTTTCTCTGGAGAATATTCAGTGATGTTGCTTTTGCTGAACTCTTTGCAGTTCTCTAAATAAAGGTGGCAATGGTTATTCAAACGATATATATCCCAGTATTATGATAATTCACACTGTGTTATAGGTGAGATACCTGTGTTCCAGTAGTTGTTGCAGCTCGCCCATGGCAGCTCTGAACTGAAGGATGAAAAGAGGTAAAGGAAAGCCCAAGCAAGAATTATGATGTAATAGACTCCGGTATAGAGGACAACGACTTGGCTACCATAACCGAGACCTGTGAATATACATAAAAAAAAGAAAAGGTAGCAAAGTACTAAAGTAAAAAGCTGTAATATTGAAAAGTCACTGTATATGAGCTCAGGGCTCTCAAGTTCTATCAAACGTTTGGAGTGAGATTACATCTGTTTGGGGAGGAGCCACTCAAATAATTGCAGCAGCGGCCCCTCGGTCCCAATTCTCTGAATTTTTTGCTAGCAGTTAAATTTTACAATTTTACTTATTGTTCATAATTGACCAACACAAATAGAAATGACAATAACTGGTAAATCTGCTAAAAGACTAAACAAATTCATCCAAGTAAAATAAATTGTTTGATATATTTCAAAGATACAAATGTATCAAAAATAAAAAATATGAGCCAAATGAACAGCAATTAATGGGACATCCCTTACTTCTCAGCGTGAGAAATACAAGGTGTGGCTTGTTATCGTGTGAACTGGTTGAAATGCGTTTGTCTCACGGTGAATGCGTGAGACTGAGATCATTGTTCACCTTCAAACAGTGGGCAGATCTTCCTCCAGCACGTAATTCCACCCTGACTGGTGAACTGACCGAGTGAGGTCTCCAAAAAGAAAAGTGGAATCCCACAGGTAAAGAGAAACAGCACATACGGCACAAAAAATGCCCCTATATGACAGAATGATTTATCAACACATAGCAAACGTGTATATATATCAAAATACAATATACAATAAACAATATACGTATCAAAACTCCAGCAATACACAACAAAACACAATGAAAATTTTATTTAGTCGGTATTAGCTCTCCCCATAAAGAAAATAAAAAACAAATTGTTCACAAATTATTGTTTGAATCCAAAGTAATCAATTCTAAAGACATATCAACCAATTGTTTAAAAAAAAATTACCCTAAACTTTCAGAGCAGTAGTGTACATTAATAAAATACTCTGCAACATATTTTAAGCCAGATTAAAATGCATCCCTTTAACATTGTGTTGTCATATGTGCATGTGTTATATACACTATATTGTCAAAAGTATTGGGTCTCCCCCCTCTAATGAACAGGTTTGACTACTTTAGTAATTTCCATGAGTACAAATCTTAATGTTCAAGCATATAATGATATTCTAGGGAATTGTGTGCTTCTAATTTTAAAACAACAGTTTGGACAGGACCCTTTTCTATTATAACATGACAATGCCTCTGTGTATAAAGCAAGGTTCAAAAATAAATGATTGATTGAGTCAGTGTGGAAGAACTTGACTGGTCTGCAGAAAGCCAAGTCCTAATCCAAGCTGAACACCTCTGGTATGATTTTAGATGCAGACCTTGAGCCAAAAACTCTTTACCAAACACCAATGACTTGTGTTTTAATGCATGCACTATATGGCCAAACGTATTGGGACACCCCCTTCTTTAGAACAGAAAAAGGCACTTCCAAAACTGTGGTAACAAAGATGGAAACATAATTCATGTATTTAAAAATTGTATTTCCATCTCTGCTGCAACAGTTTTGTTAGTGTCAACAATATATAGCCTATATGTACAAGTCATTGGTGTTTGGTGATGAGTTTTTGGCTCAAGGTCTGCATCTAAAGTCACACCAGAGGTGTTCAGCTTGGATTATGACTTGACTTTCTGCAAACCAGTCAAGTTCTTCCACACTGACTAAATCAATCATTTATTTTTTAACCTTGCCTTATGCACAGAGGCATTGTCATGTTATAAGGGTCCTGTCCAAACTGTTGTTTTAAAATTAGAAGCACACAATTCCCTAGAATATCATTATATGCTTAAACATTAAGATTTGTTCTCATGGAAACCCAATACTTTTGGCAATATAGTGTGCGTGTGTGTATATATATATATATATATATATATCATGTCATGTTAGTGATTCTTTTTCTTAAAACAGCACACTTGTTTATGTATTCATACCACTGAGGTTCTTGTAAATCTTCACACAAATGTGAGCTCACAGTTATATAACTTCGTCCATAGCCTCATTGGGCTGTTTTTTCCCTAGAGAAACAGCATCAGATCAGTGTTTATGTGGATATTTTATGCCAAAAACACAGAATGTCTGGCACTGATCTTATGCCCGTAGACACTGAGACTCGTATCCCAAAATATTTAAATTATAACAAACCACCACAGAAAAGCCCTTCTAATATCTAAAAAGCAGTATATTCTATCTTCTGGGTATCTGAGACTTTGGAACTTTTTTAAGATAAAATTTTATTTTATATTAGGAACATATGATAACTCAGGAACTTACTGTAAACACCATAAAACAAGATTAAATATAAATTTGCACTCACCCCCTCCATTCTTGTAGCACAAGTAAGGAAACCTCCACACATTTCCCAGGCCAATGATGTGCCCTGCCACCGCCAAGAGAAACTCCAACTTATTAGCCCACTGCTCTCTTGCCTGGGGTTTAGGTCTGGTCTGCACTAGGGCACCATTCATGAGGTTTAACTTCACACCTGGCCTTGAGCTATGTTCCATGATGCTAATAATGGGTTGATAAACATATATTATATATGTCATGTAACATGTTTAAGGCATAATGAAGAATGGGGCCCATACTGTATGTGTGTGGGGTAGATGTGGGCCCCATGAGCTCATCTGTAGTAAATGATAACATCAGTTTTTGCAAACAGCTGCGCATGACTGCACGTGTTTTACCTCACAACAAACTAAAGATAGAGCAGGTGTTTTCTATTGGAATATGTGTCCACAATTGGATCTTTTTTTATCCATAAATGAAATGTTTTGTCTCAGCAGCCTTAAAATTGCAAATACTACATTGCATGATACTGAAGTAAAAAAGAAATTTGCACTTCTTCACTTTTACTGCAGTTAATGAATTTAAGTCTGTTATTACTTTTATATTAGAATGCTGTTTTATCAAGGTTTTTTCTTTAATATATTATTCAGAAATACTGTGCTTCTACACCTGTCACCACAATCAGATATTAAAAACCTGTCATTCTTATCTTTAAAAAAACAATCACATTTATATATTAAAAAATAAATCAGCTCAAAACTACAATTGACTTACAGCTAATGACAACTGATGCACATATGCTTAAAAAGGAATTGGATGAAAATTCATAAGCAAAGTTCTTACCTGTTGTGAGCATGGTTTTACTTTGAATGCACAGCTGAAACCATGCCTGACTTTTTTTTCTTTTCTTTTTGTGTAAAACTACAGTACATCTGCTGTTTCACTACAAGAAAGTGTTATGTAATAATGTGACAAAGGAGTAATCAAAATATACCTTTGATTTGTGGAGAATCCGTCTTGTTTGTCTCTTTTATGTAGTGCCTGTATCTAGGTTAGCAGTTCAAAATAATGTCCTCAAAGAGAATGCCTGAGGAGTGGCCAAACCGGCTTCAAGCGCTCCTGAACAAGGACTGTTGGTCCTGAGCTGTTGGTCTAAAACCAGGTTTAGTATTCTCTGCTTTTCAAAAGTTGTAAGCAAGACTGTGCCATGATCAGAAGGTGTCTGTGTTTTGTGTGTCCCCCTGTTTTATACCATGTTTTTTCAGAGATAAAACAGAAATGTCTTATCAGTGGAGTAACTGACAACCAGTGGGTTTCTTTCTCTCACCCTACAACTCTCTCTCTCTCTCTCTCTCTCTCTCTCTCTCTGGCTGTTTCTAGATCTTTCTCCATCTTTGAGCCTGTCTGACAATTTTGCAATAAGTTCAGCACAGTTCTCTCTAAAGTTGAATTACTAGTAACTGGACACCATGCCATTTGCATTGCCAAATGCATTCAGAAAAGAAAGAATGCTGAAATACCTGAATCGAATGTCCTGTTTGTGCTTCATTAAGCAATGTGTAATTGCTGCACAGTCTATTAGCCATTCTCTCATTATAATCCTCCAGAGCTACTCATTTAAGTGAGTAGGCCTACTTGTAGAACTCAGCAAAATGAAACACATTAGGCCTTCTTAAATCTAGGTGGAAAACAGATGCTGGAATACTGGTCACAATCAGTTCCATTTTGAACAATGTTTAAGGAGAGATTTAAGGAGAAATAGAATTGTTGTTGGTAAAAATCTGGCTTTTTTTCTTCCTTTCTCTCCTTTTTTCTTCTTTTTTTTTAATTAGAATTAACAAGTATACAAAAATATACAACCCTAGTAACAGCAAAATCACAGAACAAAAAGAAATAAAGAACAAAAAAAGAAAGAAAAAAAACTTACAGGGCCAGGGGTAATATAAATTACATAATATAAAGTAAAGGAGCCTCAAAAGACACTTTTTTACAACCAGGCAAAATGTCACAGAGCATACAATCAACTGTAAATTATAGGAAAGAACCAATATTATGAGATGCACACAGTGTTATCGATTTTAAGGTTTTAACATTGCTGGAGGTAGATATTGTATCCAAGTAATACTTCAGATATTTACAAAATATAGGAAACAGGGGCTTCACAGACAAAAATTTGCACTTGTGTATAAAAAAATTTAGCTAGTAAAATAAATAGATTTATTAGAAAATATTTATCCTTTAGATTCTTATCAACGTTAAAAACCAAACAAAACATCCTTGTACAACAAAGAGAGAAGCACGTATAAATAAACAGAATTTTTTCCAAAAAATATTTACATGGGTACATTCCCCAAAAAGATGAGAGACAGACTCATCTACCATTCCACAAAAGGAAAAATCTGGTATTATTTCAGTATCACGCAGTACTTTACGCTGTTTGTGAAAACGCCGTTTACAAATTCAACAGTGTCCTCTTGTGGTCGACTATGAGAATTGCGTTTTCCCATCGAACGAAATACGCCAGTAAATTTGATCGACTCCTTTGTAAAATTAGCTCTCTATTTTCAAACATACACCGACTAACGTTATCTCTTGTTTGCAGACGATCTCCTGCATAAAAAGCAATACTTACTAATTTAAAAAAAATTACAAGATGTAAACGCAACCAACATGTTTCTAAAAACAAATTCCACATGATGACCCTCGCTACTGTCAAACACCATAAAATTTGTAGCTAACCACCGGCTTGATAGGAGCCTTGAAAACCTTAAAAGTTCAAATAAATCCATAAAACAAAAACTTGTGTAAGCATATCTTTAACAGTATGAAGAAGACACACAAAAGTAAGGGAGAAAGGTTTAATCTCTGGAAGGACAGAACAATGACGAGTTCAGAGAAAGTGAAAAATAATAGCTTATTTGCATGATCGTATTACAGATGTATTTTTTTTTTTACGTGTATGATTGATTAGGCATTTTTTTCCCCCCACTACCTTTCCCAGTGCTGAACCAGGTTGAACTAGACACGACTGTGGACTTCTGTCGAAACAGGTTCCTGCAGCAAAACCCGGAGTGGAGCTCCAGCCGACTGATTCCAGAACGTTGGAGGAGAAATCAATCGCTCCGTTCCATTCACACACTGTGTTCCAGACCAGATGAAGGTCTGCGTTGCTTGGTGACCAAAAGTTTGATGCTTTGTTTCTTTTGCTACTATTTTCGTTTGCGGAAGAAATAATATACAAAAAATAACACATCATGCTCGAATGATATTGCGTAATTATTGCTGGATGCCTATCTGCATTAATAAAAATGGTAACAGATTATAAAACAGAGTTGTTTATTCGTGTTAAGTGAGGGATAACCCTTATGATTTAATGTAAGTAACAGATATTTTTCAGTTTGGCAATAAAAATGACAAGATGAACGTATTTAGAAACATGCAGTCATTTATTGCGATGCAAGCTGCTGTGCTGAGCTATAAGCCCCGCCTTAAGACACAAACACACACACACATGTGATTCTACACTCTCGGTTCTGTATGGACTCGTTTCCCTTTACTAGAGGAGGAGAGTGTGAGAGGGGTGGGCTTCAGCCACTGTATTATAACGACCGAATCACTCTGAATTAAGCGTAACTTCATGGCCAAGGCAAACGCGGTAGACTTCCTGAACTTTTGACCAGTCGCCTCCATCAGGTAACAGCTCTATAGCTTTTGTTATCGGTCTACATTGTTTCCACTGCTTTCTAATTTACTGAAGAGGTTCAATTGAGCGCTGAGATTAACTGCGTAGCTGAACTGTTTTCTATCTGGCTTTTGTTTTTAAAAGTATTTCACTTGGCACCCGGCGTCTCCTCAGCGTGGGTTGAAGAGCACAAGTGTTCGGCTGCTGAATGTAGGCCAAAGGGCATGAACAAAAGCGCAATAACTGAGTGAGTTTCCTCCTTCTCTGTATGCAGATCATCGGGGACAGTGTCTCTGCTCCGTTACGCTCGTGCGTCAAGGTTGCTTCGTGTGCTGCTTGTGGTTATAATTAAGCATATACAGAGAGGTTATTCAACAAATGAGTACGATGATTTTTAATGATTTTTTTTGTTTAACCTGCCTCATCCTAGATAACATGCCACCTGTCAAAATAAAATGAAAATATAGTATCACAGGAATGTAATATTTGTATTCATGTAGGTTTTCTACTTTTTTGTTATTTTATAATTTTTTACAAATTCTTAAATATTTGAGGGGTTTTTTTTTTTAATTGTCAAAATATATTTAAAAATAAAAGTATTTTTACAAATGTCATTTTGATATTTTTAAATTTGTCACATACAAGAAGACATTTTTTAATGTTTTTCCATTTGACCTATCTAAGACATGCCTTTTCTTTAAAAGGTAAATAATAATAAATAAATAAATGACCTTGAAACACAGTCCTGAGGGTCTGAAGGGGTCCTCTTTTGTCACATGACAAAAAAATCATGGCATGTGCTATTGACTTTGATTTGGCGGACATTTTTATTATTCTTTTCTTTTTTTCTTTTTTTTTCTATTAGTAATATTTTAAAACAAAATAGTTTCACTGTTTTTTTCCATAAAGAAATAGTAATAATAAATAAATAAATAAATTGTGCCAAATACCAACAACTTTCTTTCTTTTTTTTACAATCTCCAGACAGTTACACCACCTAAAAATATCAAAATATATGCAAAAAATACTTTATATAAGGCTTTTTTGCTTGTTTATTTGTTTATTGCAACTTTAATGTATTTTTGGAATTTATTTAGAGCAATACCTTACACATACAAGTTGCAATTATGTTGAACATGTATGCCAAACATGTTTATTACAGGCTGTCAAGACTTATATTATCTTTTTTCACCAAGAACATTTTATCCACATGACCATTTGGCAGTATAACAAAAACAAAATTTATCATAACTTTAATTAAGATTACAGCGTGACATTATTTTAGCTTAACAAATGATTCATTCAAAAATTAGCTAATAGTGAGAAATGTCTTGAAAATTTACATTCTTTTTTACTAAATTTATCATCTCCATGGACCCCCTGGAGTATCTTCACTGACCCCCAGGTGTCAATGGGATCATTAAGAAACTGTAACGGTCTGTTAAATTCACATATTGTAAGGGTCACAGCACAAGAAATGAGGGCAGGAGAAGGGAATGTGTCTAAGCACCCTGCAGTGCCTCCTGTTTTGGGGACACAAGATTATTTCAGCTGTGAGGGGTTGTACAAACAGCATGTACCCATTGCCCTCTACATTTAATAAAAAAACCAAAACCAAAACCTTGACTAGATTATTTTAACTCTACCAACAAATTCAAATTGAGAACAGAAATGCTTTTAGATTGAATACGTACTCTGCGGTCCGTCTTATTAACAATTTTTCTTTATAGATGCTCAAGGCTAAATGTCTGGGCCAACATTTCATTTGTATTGAATAAGAATGGTATGGTCTTCAAAAGTAACTGAAGAAACTATTTTGACATAATATGCGAACAGTGACAAATGCATTTAAATATAGGTGTGAATTGTAGTTTTGACTTTATAAGAAAATTTGAGTGTGTATTCTTCCAAAGATTATCCCCAACTTTAATGGAAAATCTAAAATATAAATGGAAAATAATTGTATTGTTTCGACAATAGAATCTGGTGTTTCAGTAAATGTCTCGGTCACACTTTATATTAGGTGGCCTTAATTACTATGTACTTACATCAAAAAATAAGTACAATGTACTTATTGTGTTCATATTGTATTGCAAAACACTTTTGCTGCTATTGAGGTGGGATACGGGTAAGGTTAGGGACAGGTTTAGTGGTGTTGGTAGGTTTAAGGATGGGTTAAGGTGTAAGGGATGGGTCAACCGTGTAATTATAACTGTAATTACAGAAATTAATTACAGATGTAATTACATAAAGGTATTATTAACAATATAAGTACAATGTAAGAACATGTATGTACACAATAAGTGCATTGTATCAAATGATTCATTTAAATGTAAGTACATAGTAGTTAAGGCCACTTAATATAAAGTGGGACCATGAAAACCAGCCACAAAGGTGTGGTCGATGTCTGTCACACTGCTTTGGAAAAGTGGAAACTTGTTCTAACTTTGAAGATCATTATTTGAAAGCCTCACTGCCGGTGTAAGAGTTGGAACAACCAGATGGTGCTGAACAAAGACCCATTGCTGTTTTTGAACTTTACATATTTCAGTTACCGCTCTGTTCTAAACTTTGTTTGTGCTTCTCTGCCATCAATGTTTTGACAGATGTTTGCTTTTCTTTTTTTTTTCTTTTTTTTTTTTTTGCAGTGACATGGAAATGCAGCATGATCCAGATTTGCAGTTTAAACTGGCTTATCCAGATTCAGAAAGTATCGACACGGGCATTAAAACCCGAGTGAGAGGCCAGTGGTCCAGCAAAGTGGAGTTTATCTTAGCTGTTGCTGGCCAGATCATTGGTTTGGGAAATGTGTGGAGATTTCCATATCTGTGTTACAAGAATGGAGGAGGTTTGTACTATAGTTTTACTATATTACTGTGAGCTCTATTTAAAAATCCAGTAGAACCAAGTCAATGTTCATTTATTTGTTTTTATTTTTTGGCCTTGTGTTTTATAGTAGTGTGGTGAACATAAACTGTCTAAGAACAGCTACGTTTTTCTGTTTTTAGGAGTGTTTTTCATTCCATATGTGGTCTTTCTGTTTGCCTGCGGCATTCCTCTTTTTCTTATGGAGACTGCTTTGGGTCAGTACACCAGCCAAGGGTCTGTTACCTGTTGGAGGAAGATCTGCCCACTATTTGAAGGTGAGTTTTCATTGTTCACTTTTAATGTCATTGTTAATGTACAATAGAGTAATTGACAGCATTTCACAGTGCTGTAAAATTAGACATGTGTACTGTGTAGTAAACATGTTGTGTAGAGTGGTGGTTTAGTTGACACCCAGCACACATCGATAGTGAACAATATTGGTCTGAAATGCGAGAAGTTTCCGTTTTGTGTGCATACTTTAATTATTAAGGTAAATGTGTTATAACCACAATTTTATAAAGTTTATCATTTGAGTATGTTTAAATAACTTATGAACATATTCCTTTTCTAATGGGTCAGCATCCTCTATTTATGCTTTCAAATTTTATTTTGCTTTTGGTTTCTTGAAGTATCAGCTCATGACTCCATATTTACAGAAAATCTCAGGACGAAAACCACGCACTCATTACTTAACGTCTTGTTGAATTTCCCAGTTTTAAGTACTTTTCTAAAGCCATTATTAAAACTCTTCATTCGAATGAGGTTAAAAAACTTTTTGGTCTCAGACGCCACGCCTGCCTTTCATTTCCCAATCTTATTCCCAAATGCCAAAATAAGTCATCTATAAATAATTCATTTGTTTAAAGGTGCCATAGAATGCATTGATACAGTATTTTAAATTGTTCTCTGGTATCTAGAAGGTATGTGGCTTAGGTCAGGGCAAAAAATCTCCACAAACAGTCTTCCATGTCCATTTACAACCCTAGGATTTCTCCTTAGAATGAAACGGTCTGTTATTGGCTTATTTGGAAGGGTCATGAATAATAATGTTAAGCTCTGCTCTGATTGGCTGTTTCACAGTGTATGTCATTCAGTAGTTAAATTAGTTAATTTAAATTAGATGTTAAACTTATCATCTACATAGCAATGGTTATTAATAAAAACTGTAACAGTAATATGTATTGTTGCATGAATAATAAACAGCTGATAAAATTATCCACCCCTAACTATAATAAAGTTTTAACTAATTTTGAATAAATAGGGTATAATTTAAAAATGATCATCCCTCCAAAACAGAGAAAACATCTTTCATGCTTCTTTTAAAGCGTTTATAGTGTATATATTTAGTTGTATTTGTAGAGGTTATTATAGCACAATTCTACAATTTTTTTAATAGGTTTGTGATTCGTAATTCCAAGTCAAGCAATAGTCATAAATTAAATTGGTGTTTCATGTTCAACGATTTTATGTTAATTCATAATTCATCAAATTGTTAAATAAATAATTATTGAACTTTTACTTGCATGACAGTGTAATATGGATCTCTCCAACACATTTAAGATAAACATCAAACACAGGCTGTTTTAAAAGGCTGATCTGTTATTGTCAGTAAAAGAAACATCCCAAAAGGGATTAATTGTTTTGGCTTTTTTTTGTCTTTAGGTCTGGGTTATGGGAGTCAGGTGGTTGTCTTCTATTCCAGTGCCTACTACATCGTCATTTTGTCCTGGGCTTTCTTCTATCTCTTCTCTTCTTTTAGTGGTGAACTACCATGGGCTAGCTGCAGGAACTGGTGGAATACAGGTATGTTATAAAACTAGTTAGTGTAAAAAAGTCTTTTTTGTTTTTCAATAGATCATGCTTTTTTAGAAACAACTATTCCCTTCATCCTTACAGAGAACTGTGTTGAGTTTGACCAATTTGGAGGAACAAGAAACAAGAGCTTTATGGAAAATGCATCATCGCCTGTTAAAGAGTTTTGGGAGTAAGTTTATAAAACCCCCAAATGTTTGTTAGTTAGTTAGTTAGTTAATTAGTATTAGTCTGTTTGTTTGTTTAAATTAATTATTAATTAAATTAATAAAAGTGTAAACGTTTAGTGCCTTTTAGGAATTCACTGTGAGTCCTGAAGGTTCTATGTATATAAAACTTTTCACTCATGCTCTGCTTTAATTATTAACTATGGTGAGCAATATGTGCTTCTTTAGGGGGCCATATTAAAATCCTATTTATAATAATTTAAAGTGCCAGTAGTGCAGGTATAATTAATTTCAAGTGATAGTTCACCCATAAATGAAAATTAATCCATCGTTTACTCACCGTTAAGCCATACTAGGTGTATATGGCTTTCTTCTTTCAGACAAATACAATCAATTAAATCAAATACAATTATATTAAAAAATGTCCTAGCTCTTCCAAACTTTATAATGGAAGTTAATGGTGTTTGAGATTTTGAAACAAAATAAAGTGCATTCTTCCATCAAAAAAGTGGTCCACGTGGCTCCGAGGGTTTAATAAATACCTTCTGAAGTGATGCGATTGTGTAAGAAAAATATTCATATTTAAAACTTTTTAAACTGTAATCTCTAGCTTCCACTAACTGTCGTACGCACATTCATGAAAGAGTGGTGTTCCAGCGGATGACGCAGGTGTAGCGTAAGCTCTGGTGAGAATATAATAGTCTCTTAAGAACCAAGTTTAGTTTACAGTGAAGGAAAACCAGTCTCCTCTTGGCTTATATCGAAATCCTCCAACATTTTTCTTTACAAATCCTCGTTTTGTACTTCTAATTCATAACCAGTGTTTTGTTTTGCTTTCTCCTCTGCGCTTCCGCTTTCGTCACTTTTCACCGGAGCTTACCCTATGCCTACATCCAATGTCATCCGTTGGAACGCCACTCTCTCGCAAACGTGAGTACGACAGTTAGCGAAAGCTAGAGATAATATATTTAAATAAGTTTTAAATATGGATATTTTTCTTACACAAACGCATCGATTCACTTCAGAAGGGCCTTATTCACCCTCCAGAACTGTCTAGCACTTTTTATGATGGAAGGATGCACTTGTTGCTTCAAAATCTCAACCACCATTCACTGCCGTTATAAAGCTCGGAAGAGCCAGGACATTTTTTAAAATAACTCCGATTGTACTCGTCTGAAAAAAGAAAGTCATATACACCTAGGATGGCTTGAGGATGAGTAAATCATGGGGTAATATTCATTTTTGGGTGAACTATCCCTTTAAATACCAAAAGTGTAATAATACTAAATGCAAGTGTAATTATTGTTGATACATGGATTTGCAAATAGAGAATTACAGAGAATGTATTTTGTAGGAGGCGAGTATTGAATATAACTGGAAGTGTGAATGAGCTGGGCAGTTTGAGATGGGAGCTGGCTCTGTGTCTCCTGCTGGCCTGGATCATTTGCTACTTCTGTGTGTGGAAAGGAGTGAAGTCCACAGGCAAGGTGAGAAGTAACTGAAAAGGCACTTTTCAGCCTCAGTGGAGTTGTTACGTGGCTGCATGTTACCTCAGGTCTCATGAAGGCTGTTTGTCATTGGATTATTGACATAGTCCAGTTGATACTGTTTACATAGATTTAAATCAGGTACGCTGGATTTCAAAACGGGAGTGGCCTTGTCTTTATTTTTCAGGTTGTGTATTTCACTGCTACATTTCCATATGTTATGCTGCTGGTGCTTCTGATTCGAGGTGTTACGTTGCCTGGAGCCATTGATGGCATCACATTCTACCTTTACCCAAACCCAGCACGACTTGCAGACCCACAAGTAGGCAAATCTTACGTCTCATATGAGTGGTGATGGCAGTAGATGATTAAGCATTTTTCCACTTAAAGACATTTGCAACTGAAGAAATGAATAGTACTTTGGTCAGTACTTTTGTTTACAGTGATGTACACTCACATGACCATCAGACCAGTCAAATCAGTGGCCTAGAAAAACTAGTTCCCCTTTCACGATGGCTCCAATATTGAGATCACACGACCTGTCTGATGTTACTCATTTAACTTGCTTATTTCGCAAGTTTATTATTGGACATCTTTAGTTGAGGAATAAATTAATAACAGATTTACTGGTGAACAGTGTATTTCTTTTAGCTATGTGAAGATACATCCACATTTGTCAGTGCCACTGTAACGATACAAGACTATTGTTTTATCAGCCAGTGACACAAAATTACTTGGAGCTTATAGTAAAAACAAATTAGTAAAAATTATTTGGACAACTGAAATAACTAATCACTAAATAAGGAATCATCAGTGAAACCAAATCATTCAGAAACATAACTTGGATGTTTCTGAGTGTAACCAGACCAGACCCTTCATGTGTCATGTATTGCTAAATACTTAATGGATTGGTCAGTAGTTGTGAACTTGCCTTCTCTTGTCTTTAGGTATGGATGGATGCTGGAACACAAATATTTTACTCTTACGCTCTCTGCATTGGGTGCCTTACAGCTTTGGGAAGCTACAATAAATACAACAACAACTGCTACAAGTAAGCAAACCCATTGTCATGAGAAATTCAGTTTACATTTAAATCCATATATGTGCGTTTAGAAGTATTTGTGGAGGAGGCGATAGATGTTCTTATCTGTATATATGCAGGATTAAATAACAGAAGTACATTATGCAGTCAAACGTTATATTCACTGTGATGGGTTTTGACAGCATGCTTTGTCTTTCTGCTTGTAGAGATTGTATTTACCTGTGCCTCCTGAACAGCGGAACCAGTTTTGTAGCTGGCTTTGCCATCTTTTCAGTTTTGGGCTTCATGGCCTTCGAAGAGGGGGTCGATATCTCAATGGTAGCAGAGTCAGGTATCTTAAACAACAGTATCTTCTTTATGTGATGTCCTTTATGTCATTTCCTACACATTAAGTCTCAATTTACTTGTTTGGTTTCACTTTATTTTGATGGTCCCTTTAACACATTCTATTGACTATAAGTAATGTTGCACCTACATTTCTACTAACTCTCATTAGAGTGTTAGTAGTGTACTAGTTGACTGGTAGGGTTAGGGTTAGATTAAGTTGACACGTTCTTGCAAAGTTACTTATAGTCAGTAAAATATCTATTGGGAGACCAACACAATAAGGAGTCAGTAGATATGAAGCAGACAGTCTACTAATACTCTTATGAGAGTTTGTTGACATGTAGTTGCAACATTACTTAGTGTCAACAGAATGTTCAAAAGGGCCCATCAAAATAAAGTGTTACCACTTGTTTTGCCAGGTCCTGGTTTGGCCTTCATTGCATATCCACGAGCTGTAGCAATGATGCCTCTGTCTCAGCTGTGGTCCATATGTTTCTTCCTCATGATTATTCTGCTGGGGCTTGACAGTGAGGTGAGAGCACATGTTGTGTTTGACTGTGTAAAAACTGTGTACTTCCCAGATGAAGCCATTTAGCATAGCAGATATATTCATATACTATATCCTGTTAAAAAGTACCCTTCGTTCATGACATTTGTGCTTGTAGTAAAGGTGTTATGTAACTTTTTCAGGGCAGTACTACATTAAAAACAAAACTTTGTCATTACACCTCATTCTCTTTTTCAGTTTGTGGGTTTAGAATCTCTCATGACAGCCATAACAGACATGAACTCCGACTTCTTCCTCCAAGGACATCGTCGTAAACTCTTCCTCCTCCTCATTTGTGTGGGCTGCTTCCTCATTGGCCTCCTGATGGTAACCGAGGTGATTATGTTCATAATTTGGTCATTTCTGTGGATTTATTTTGTTTTCAATCAATTTGAATGTTTGATAATTGTTTTTATCTGTCTAAATTAGACCACTTAATGACTAATGTAAAAATCTGAGATTTGAACAATGTGATCTTTTTTGCATTGATTCAATAGGGTGGCCTGTATATCTTCCAATTATTTGATTACTATTCCTGCAGTGGAATGACCCTCCTTCTATTTGCCATTGCACAGTCAATATGTATTGGCTGGTTTTATGGTAAGTAATAATACTGTATCAGCACTTAGTTTTTAAAACCTTTTAATACCTTGCACAACTGAATATTATAATGTTCTTCTCCAATATTTAATCATCATTTGTTAACTTACTTCAGGTTTTTCAAAGATACCACAACCTTTCTAATATGCTAAACTACAACTCTCCCAGAGTAATTGGTGCATTAAGTGCCTTCTTCAAGGACACCAGTGGTGCTACAGTGACATTTATGTAGAACCTGTAGCTTTTGTGTTGTTAGCCACGATTTTCTAGCAAAGCCACCATCATACTACCACCAGCATCGTGTTTATAGTAAAGTTTGGTCATGTGTCATAAACAGCAAGAACTGAGCATAAAACTGGTAAACAGTCTTTTAATATGCCAGGTAATTTCCTTGGTCACTTCATCCTTATTGTTTTGTGTATGATCTCCTCTAAGACCTTTCAATCTCTCTGGTTTTTCAGGTGCTGATCGTCTGTATGAAAATATTGTAGACATGATCGGTTATCGCCCTTTGACACTAATGAAATACAGTTGGAAATATATCACTCCTGTTGTGTGTATAGTAAGTGCATGATTTACTCTCATTCGCTGGTCACATTAGGCAAAAAAATGCAGCAATATTCTAGTTCTCCACCAAAGTCATAATTTTATTTATGAACATCAGAGCTCTTTATTATGCGTTCAGCATTAATTCAGTACACGTCTTTGCTTCTTTAGGGCACATTTGTCTTCTCTTTGGTCAAATTCACTCCTCTGAAGTTTAACAACACATTTGAATACCCATGGTGGGGTTATGCTGTTGGCTGGTGGTTCACCCTCTCCTCGACATTGATGGTTCCCATGTGGATGATCTATGTCATCCTTATCACTCCTGGTACACTGAAACAGGTAATTCCATGTATGATTTAACAGAAAACAACACTAAGCAAACAAACACTATGTTAAAAGCACTGAACTTGCATCTATATGCTTTCACATTTTTTAGAGACTGCGTGTCCTTTGCACTCCAGCAAGCGATCTGCCTTTGACATCAGAAAGACGAAAAGAAACCCTGTGACCCCAACAGACAGTACAACATGTCCCATAACTGATAGAGAAACATTGGGGGAAAGAGACATCCTTGGGCTGTATTTTGAACAACTTTTGATATCAGTAATGCATTTGAAGATACACATTCTTATGAGATCTGAAGAAGGCACAAACACAAACTGTACTTTACTGTTTTATAAGCTATAGAATTTTACTATCTTAGATCCTCAAATGCAAGCATCTAAATGTGGAATTAAACTGGAAATGAAAAATAAGCTCAACTTTCACGTTCAGTTGTATCTGAGGAAAACTAAGTTTGACGTCATTCTTAAGTGTGATGGCGTCAGCAACTTACTGTATCATAAACATTCACAAGATATCAGTTCTTCTGAAGATAGCAAAAAAAACTGTTTATTATCATGAGGGAGTGGACCAGCCCCATTCTGGATGGACCAATGTTCATTACAGTTGGTATATGATTAGAAAATGTTGGATGATGTGTTAGAGAGACTAACTAGAGCAGCTCGCTATAACAGACTTTATGCCTTGTAAAAGAAGTACAAGGCACGTTTGGTTCATTTCAATCAAAATTTGTAACAGTATTTTAGAATAGTAACTTTATTTTTTGTGTTTTTATGGGTCAATCATGCAATACTGTTGCAAACATGCTGTTTTGTTCCCATAGTTAAGTGCTGGTGTTTTAAGAAAGTGTTACAGAATGTAAATTATGTTGGGGGTTATTATGTTACAAATATTACAATATTTGTTATCGATTAAAGAGAAAAGTTCCATCAAGAAAATAGATCCATATTTTGCTACTTAAATCTGCTTAGATGTACAGTCTGTATTCTATATTCTACAATCTATGTTTTTAGTCAAATGTCTAATTTAAGGGAATATCTGTAGGTCATTTAAGCTTGTGTACATTTTTACAACTGATACTCTAGAAAGGCCAGTGGTTAATGTTCTAATAAATGCTCAAATCAACAGTCAAATGACTGAAAATGATTGCTGGTTGAAATATGTTGTTGACAGCAGCTTGTTTTTGCTTTAAAGATTGTTCCGAAGCATCTAAGCAAATATTACACTACTAGGTGAAAGGTGAAAGCAGGTTGAATTTTGAATTGTTGGGTTAAAGTTGTTAGAGAAGAATAACGTTAGACACGATTGCTGTCAGACATCACAGACTGCCAGTGCTACTGTTTTACTGAGGTGTCTTAATGTGATTTATTAATGTCAGTTATTAACATTGTAGTTGGCATAATAACAGTCAATGAAAATCCTACATTTGAACTGCTACTTCATTTGCATGACCATAGGAGATTAAAGTTATATGCAAGTTAACGGTGAAAACTAAATCTATATCATGATAGTGGTGGATGGTAGAGTTTAAGTAAGTTTGAAAGTTTTTCAAGAATGAAAAGCCGGAGATGGTGCTCTTGTAAGCAGCTATAACAACTGGGTTAAAGGTTTAAGGCCTCCATTTGCAAATAGACACTGGCCAAAAAGGCCACCCAAGTACTGTTTGGCAGAGGATGAAAGAGCAGAATGTTTGCACTGCTAAACATTGTTTTCCGGGGAATTGAGGGGAATGGATTTCTTGTGATTTGAATTTGTAAAGTGGGCCAAATACAATGTAGATTCATTTGTGAATTATGCCTGTACACATTTTGTTGCTCTTACATGCACAGTTTGGTTTCTATAGCAGAATAGTATATGAGTAATAAAATGCCAATGTGATTAAATAAACAGAAAATTTCTACACTGGTTATTTTGAAATAAGTCTTTATTTTGCAACTTTAAAGTATATGCATATAGTGACAACATTTAAATTTTAACTATTGCCCCTAGATTAACACATCACTTACAGTTTTTCCAGAGGTGTAAAAGGTCCCTCTAGCTGCCTCTGTGACAAACTTCATTTACTATAAAGTTTCACACGCGCACACACACAGACATATATATATATATATATATGTATGTATATATATATATATATATATATATATATATATATATATATGTGTGACCTTGGACCACAAAACCAATCATAAGGGTCAATTGTTTGGAACTGAGATTTATACATCATCTGAAAGCTGAATAAATAAGCTTTCCATTGATTTATGGTTTGTTATGATAGGACAATATTTGGCCGAGATACAACTATTTGAAAATCTGGAGTCTGTGCAAAAAAAATCTAAATATTGAGAAAATCGCCTTTAAAGTTGTCCAAATGAAGTTCTTAGCAATGCATATTACTAATCAAAAATTAAGTTTTGATATATTTACAGTAGGAAATGTACAAAATATCTTCATGGAACATGATCTTTACTTAATATCCTAATGATTTTTGGCATAAAAGAAAAATCAATCATTTTGACCAATCAATGTATTTTTTGGCTATTGCTACAAATATACCCCAGCGACTTAAGACTGCCTTTGTGGTCCAGGGTCACGCATATACATACACATATACATATATATACACTACAAAGGAGTATTATAAAATAATACAACCACATTTTGTAATATTACAAATATTACAAATAACTGTTTTATACTAATGTTTCACAGTATAATTCATTTCTGTGATGAATTTTCAGCAGCCATTACTCCAGTCTTCTGTGTCACACAATCCTTCAGAAATCATTCTAATATGCTGATTTGGTGCTCATGAAACTTTATTATTATTAGCAATGTTTAGCTGCTTAATAGTTTTGTGAAAACCAAGATACTTCTTTTCATATAAAAATAAAGTTAAAGATAAAGTTTGAAAGAACAGCATTTACTGTATTCGAAATAAAAACTCTTTGTAACATCACGTCTTAACCGTTATTGTTTTTTTTTGTCAATTTAATGGGTTCTTGTAAATAAAAGAAAAAGAAAAAAAAAAAGTTTAAAAAAATCTTACTAACCCCAAATTTTCAAACAGTTGCGTACATATTTCTGAAAAGCATGTTCATATGTTCAACTTTAGAGAGTGTAAATGTCTTAACGTCAGACATCGAGTGCAAACAACTACAAAAACACAGGACAGTTAAACAGTTTTCCTTGAATATTTATTGACAGGCCTGCTGTAATGCATCAAACTGTAAACAGAAAAAAAGTTAACAAACCATTTATTATTAATATTATTAAAACTGTCTGAAACATGGGGAACATACTGAAAAACATGCAAACCACACGAGTTAGTATTTGATCAAATAAACAAGTGGGTTTTAAGAGAACAGTTCTTTGAAATATTCCTATCATGTCAAAAGATTTGTCTAAAAAGCATTTGAGCTTTAAACTGTAATGGAAACTCAGCTCAAAAATATAGCTATTGAACTTCAGTCAAGTATATCTACCGGGTTCTGGGTTCCAAACTAACCTGCAGATATTTTAAAATACAGTCCCAAATCGAGGACGCTCCCAGGATGCAGTAAAGAAGCATGCACAAGTCTCTCAAAAGTATCAAAAGTGTGTTTGTGAATGTGGGCCTGCCGCGACTCCTCAAAGAATACAGCTGGCAGAGTCGCAAAATAGGTTTTTCCCAAAGGGAGGATTGCACTTTTAGGTCCAGCTACCCCACCATGGTCACTTGAATCTAAATATCAGACACACTTATACAAATATAGTACAAAAAACATCAAGCCCCAGTACACACCCCTCCATTGCAAACTTAAACTCCTAACCTGATAATGCACAAAGTCAATGCAATTACACTGAATACTGTACAGTACATGGTAAGGTACTAGGTTGTATTCAAGTCTATAATGCTTTTGCATTAATGCAGCGGATGAATGCCTTTCTGATAGCGGAGGCGTGCACCGTACAGGTTTACAGGTGGTCATAGAATTGTGCGCTTTGGTTTTTGTTGTTGTTTGTTTTTGTCGTTGTAGGAATGTCATTAAGGTCTGCAGCTCCTCAACGTCTTTAAACCATTATACGAATTTTTCCCAGCATTTGTTTTCAGTCTGAGCGATAATGAGATCTGAGGTCAAGGTGTATAGAGGGCTCATCCACACCCCTAGCCATTGCCTCTTTCATGACGCAATCGAAGATGAACCAGCCATCCCCACAGCCTGACCTCCTTGCTTGGGCCTCCTGAATAGCGTCTGGAGTTTTAGGAGCCGTCCTGACTGAGACAAGGTCTCTTAAGTCCCTGCTTATTCTGATCTGAAATTCCACTCTCTTCTTTTTTCCTTTTTAATCGGCCCACCTATAAACACAAAACAACATTTTTTTAAATGCGGAAACTAACAGTATTTTCAGAGAGGTTAAAACAATCAAGATATCAATTATTAAAAGGAATTGTAGTTCGCCCACAAATTAATTAATTTTTATTTTTATTGAAGAACACATACTTTAGTTCTGGAATACAGAACATAATTGCTAGAATCACAAAAATAAATTGGAGTTAATTTAAAATATTCAGCATTTTTCTTAGTATAAATGAAATATATATTGTTGATATATTGTTAAATAATACATATGTGGTAGTACCATAAAAAACTCATCCATTTTATTAACATAATACATTTTACTATGGGGATTTTGTTATACACTTACACATAATTATTACTTATGGATTATTTATTATTATTAATTACCAATTCATATAGGAAGAGCTACAGCAAAAAGGGAAGATTCTTATTCAGTAACAACTTAAATTTCAGTTTGTTCCAAACAGTGCCTTCAGAAGACTTTAGCAAAACAAGTCATACTGACATAATTTAATTTCCTTCAGTGATGTTTTTTTTTAATATTTTTATTTTTTATCATTTGTGGACAAAATGGTCACCATTACTCTCATTGTATGCAAAAGAGCAGTGCCATAACATGACGCTTAATTTGCATTTTTGAAAAATGTAAAATTACTTCAATTAAACACCAAAACTGACATTTGATTTTATTTGTTAAACCTGATGTATGTCAAAATGTCAATAAGCTTTAGATTATGTCTGAGCCTCAGCTGTATTAGTGTTTCTGAATGTGGTTAGATTTGTTGACTACAACCAAGGGCATTGTTTCTTCAAGTGAGGAATTAAGCACTTCCTAATGCTGCATTCCTGAAATGGCAACGAGTGAATTTGTCAAGAATAAACTTTTCCATCTGGCCAGTGTGATAGTTGGCATACCTTAGCATCGTGTTCAGCAAACCTCTGGAACATGTTTGCATAGGTCTTTTTGTCACGCTCATGGTGCTCACGAATCTTGCGCTGACAGACGGCAATCTGGCTGCGGGCAGCGCGGTTGAAGGAGTTGACTTGCAAAACTTGTTTGAAGTCCATTAAGGCCATACTGAACTCGTTGCGCAACAGACGTGCTTCACCTCGCCGATAAAGAGCTTTCTCATTTTCTGGGTCCAGCTCCATAACCTAGTAATGACAACCAGTAAGACACGGTAAGAAAAATTGCTTTGAAACACAGATGATATTTTGATCACTGCTGTTTGAGTCTACCTTGTTGCAGTTCTCCACTGTTTGAGAGTACTCGCGCAATCGCAGAAAGCACAGGGCAAGATTCAGATGGGCCACTAATAGAAGGGCCTGGATGGCTTGTTGCTGCTCTTTTCCTGCACCACACTCCATCTCTAACCAGTTTACAATCCGCTGATACTGAATAACAGCATAGCTGTACCGCCCAGCCTGAATGCACAGTATAAAGAAGACTGTCAATTACCAGACCACTGCAAAAACAAGACTGTCAAAACATGAGCGTAGCTTTTCAACTCAAATGAAAAACCACAAAATATCCAATACAATAAAATTTGTAACATTTTTAAGAAGAGTGTTTATTTGTAGTAAAATCAAGTCAGTCATTTTCCATATATGTTATTAATATTACTAATAACTAGTTATTCCTTTTATATATTCTCTATTACAAAAGCAAAAACAAAATGCAGGATGCTTGTCTATAACAAAATAAAAAGCAACTCAGAAGGCAAGCTCAATAGCGACTCTGTACCAAAGACAAAATTGGAGGCGAACCTTGAAATACTGCGTCCCTTTTTGTTTGACTAAAACAGCAAGTTCCAGTTTCTCTTTAAGGTCCATTTCCCAGGATTCTTTGGCCTGGGGAAACAATATGAGGAGTTGTTAGGCTTTCTAGATTTTCTGCTAATTCTCTCTATTACCATTAGAGGGCGCACCTTAACTATATTCTGGGATTTTTCAACTCCCTTTTCAAAGACGTATTTGTTTGAAAACATATATTAAATTTCATAGTAATGTAACAAAACTGTATTTTTACATAAATGTATAAACAAATAAATAAATATCTCTCTCTCTCTCTCTCTCTCTATATATATATATATATATATATATATATATATATATAAACACACACACACACACAGTGGGTTAAAAATTAGCACTTTAACAGTATTTAAAGATATATAATTGAAGTATTTGAAGTATTTCAAAGATATAATTGCTCAAAAACAATTTTTAACATGGATATTTTAATCCTGCCTTTTAAATTTCATATTAATGAAATAAAACAATAATTTGGAGATAAATACACACACACACACACAGTAGGAACACACACATACACCACAGTGCTTAGATCACATTGAAACCCTGAAAATAGAATTGAAAAATAAGCAATTTGTCGGTTGCTAATAAAATAAGCTAATTTGACATGGACTGAGTGAGCTCCTTTGTACAAAAAGATGTTATATAACTTGTAATGGAAATGCAATAAAAGTTGTAATGGAAAAATAATGGATGCTATATATAATGGTAATGGATTGTTTCAAGTATTATTAGTGGACTTCAATTTCTGAACCCCACTGTATTCTGAACAACAGAAAGCTTTTGGACTAAATGCTTTGGGTTGAAAAATTAAATATCTCACCTTTTCAAAGTCTTTCAGTGATACTTCATACAGTAGTTCTGCATTTGATCCAATGTCATATTCTTTTTTACCCTCTTTTCCATAGCCGTATCTGAAAGCATAACATAGACTGTGTAAAATTGGGATAGTTATACATAAAAAGGAAAGAGTATGTCAGATTATCAGCGTTATGGTTGGTTACTGGCTTTGTTATATGCAGATACTGGGCATGGAAATATTTTATATTAGTTTACACATGACTGAATCTGGGTTGTTATATTATATTATATTATATTATATTATATTAACCCTTACCAAACAATATATAGTAAATACAGTAACTATTAAAAGCCAATCTTACTTGGGCTTTAGGTATAATAAACAGCATTCCCCCTTTTGGATTTTCTCCATGGCCCTGTCCACTCCCAAAGGAACACCCACGTCCTCTGATTCACCCACTACAAAGGTGACATCTCGAGAATCAAATAAGTGATCTCCACACCAACCCTCCAAGTGTACTGTGGAACAGAAACCAGACAACATTAACAGTGTATCCAAAAGGGGCAGTGATCATGTGAATGCATTTTCTATGAATAACAACCACATTCTGAACGTTCAAAATTTTCAAGACGTACCATGCACTGTGGCTCCTTCATTAGGATTGTTATAGCCTTCGCCTTTGACCTTTATTCTCCTCATGATCCCACCATCTTCTGTAAGCTCCTCCCCTCTGAAGCTCAACAGCTCAATCTAATTTTGGGAAGCAGAACCATTTGTACTTTTAAAAATAACAAGCTTATACTAAAAGAGGCTTTTTATGTTCTGGGTCTAGCATTTTATATATAACAGAGAGAAAAAAATAACAAGGTCTCAGTGGATGATTTTTATTTACTTTTTCTTTTTGTCAAATTAAAGTCACATTAAAACTAAATTAAAAAATAAAAGTCTTTTTTAAATGTCCACCGAAAGTTTGAAGAACCAACCATATGCATAAGATATTTTCACAATTCATCCATGTTTGTGTAGTAGGCTATTTAAGTGTTTGATGTTCCTACCTCAAACACAAGTGTGGCATTGGGAGGAACCTTTGGGGGGCTGCCAGCTGAACCGTATGCATATTCAGGCTTACAGAGCATAAAGCACACCTCTCCTTTCTGCATGGAACACACGCCAATGTCCCATGCCTTGATGACCTGACCTGTGTGAATCAACCAGACAGTACTCCATGAATTCAATGCTTCTGTCATTCTAAGAAAAAACCTTATAAGTAAATAAAAGTATAAAATACTTGTTATATTGCTCATTTATAAGCAAATATATTACTTATTATAAATAAACAGTCGTATTAATAAAACTTCATAATCCACAGATGCTCAAAAACATTTATATTTTAAATACTAAACAAAAAATAAATTGTGGCTCATTTTCATAGTTAATGATTTGTGTTAATAACCTTTACGATTAAATACAAATTGTTTCTTTGAGAATGAAACAGCAGATAACAAGGGAGGCACCACATGTCTAAACAACACCAGCAATTACACCCCTTTATAAATGCAACCGCAAATGCCATTAAACAGGAATTTCAGCCTTGCTCTTTAGAGAGAAAAGTACAATGAAATTGGCAGGTTGTATAATCATTCCATTTAACAGACACTTTTGATAGAGTAGCATCCTTAAAATCATAGACATGTCAGTATAATATAAACTTAAATATTTGCCAGTGCAGTTCAAATAATAAAAAAATATTGTTTAGATTTTCTGGTTTTATTCTTCTTAAATAAACTTCTGTCATCTATTACAAGACTTTAAAATTATATTTGATTTGCTACTTTCTCAATTTACGTAATCCAAATAAACAACTAAAACTGTAATTGGAAGTGAATTTAAAAAGCTTAATGTATTTGTGTTGGGACTACATAAATAATTTATTTTAAAGTATATTTTTTTAATAATAACGAATTTTAGTAGTAGTAGTAATAGCGATAATAATAAGAAATAAAGTTTATTATTAATTTAAAGTTTCCTTGCTAAATCTGCATAGGGATGCATGGGACTGGATGAAATGTTTTTGAGATGAAAAAATGTTTCATGTCCTTTAACGTTGATATTTAGAAGAGTTTCTCTTATGTGGAGAGGAGTGAGGTTCTACTTAGAATGTGGACGGTTACATGAAGAGTATGATGCATGTTGCTTCACTGAAAAAGCAATTACTGCGCTATTGCTAGCTAGCAGTTAATGTGACTAATGTCCAATTTTATTAGGGTTTACTCAGTTCGGTTCGGTTTTCTACTAAACAAGTTATTTGAGTAGAGTTGGAAGTTTAATTTAAGGTTAAGCAAATCCATCAAAAACCCAATGCGTGGAACCACCATCCACAACTAAATCAAGCTGAGCCAAATAATTACACACTGCATAGAGTGCCATATTATGATTAATGAATGTGAAAAATATGTATATAATAGCATAGCACATAGAATTATCTTTCTGCTTATCCATTTGTCACACTGGATTTCTTTTAGCAAAGACCCTCTTTCAACATAGAATTTGTTTCAATAACAACACTTTAAATTTGTAAAATGATCAAATTTAGTCTAAAAAATAAATCTATCAAATATATTACCTTTTCCCACATTGAAAACAAAAGGCTCTTTGCGGTCTAGACTGGAGTCAAACTTCTTGCCATTTAGGAGTCTGCCAGTGTAGTGGACGTACACCCTGTCCCCAATCATCGGCTTTTCCCCTTCCACACCATGCTGTTTCACAATCTTTAGAGACGCAGGGGAGAAAAAGTTAACAATCCATCTTTACACAACCTCATAATTATTTTAAATTAACGGCAGATGATTCTGAAACAAGTCAAGTTTTCACTATCTCTCACAAGTCCACTTCAATAAAGCACTATGCTCCTTGAACCAACAGCACAAGCATACATGAACAAGTGGATGTAAAATGTATAAGCAAATTATGGAAGCTTTTGAAATTTATATGATTGTATCACTTTAGCAGATTCAAATTATAGTGGAAGTCTAAAGTCCCTTTTTTTTCCATTTAAACCTGCAAATAAACAATAAGCAAGTTTTTAAGTGACACAATGTTCTTTGAAACATTCTAATGACATCCTGCTTTTTTTAATTAAACTTTATTTTAACATTTATTTATAAATTAAATTAAACTTTATTTTTTTATTTAAAATGTTTTTGTTTTTTTGGAAAAACTTATATTCAGTTGGAAAAGAGTATAAAAATAGAACTTTCACTAGTGGTTGCAGATTTTTGGACCCACTGTATCATTCATGACTACAGGAAAAATGCAGAATTTGTAAACAGCTGTGATATAGAGTTACTAATGACTGGATTACCTTACATACTCCACGGTCACCATTTGGACTGACATCAGTGCCTTGGGAGGTGAAGACATCAGTTGGGCACTGGTTAGTGGAAAAGATATCCTCTAAAGACGACATCTCACCACTCGTACATACCCGTGTTCCCCTAAAAAAACAAAAATACAATATTTACCTTTAAATTTTAGCCAATTATAATAAGGCACTGCTATCTTTAGACAAATACAAATGTTCACAATCAAATTTGCACATATGCTCGGGGGGGCATTTTCATAGAAAAATATTTTATAATCCTTCTTTTGTGATGCTGGCTTCTTTTTTCGTTAATTATCAAACCTTGGAAGTTATGAAAACTTTAGTTATGAAAAGGATGCACTCAAATATGCATAAGAAACAAAAATGCAAGGGTGCACATATGCTCGCATCTTTGTGTGTTTGTGTCATTTTTCAAAAGATTGCCTTAATGGTTTTGTATTTATTTCTAGAAATTGTCAGTTGTTACCCGTCTATGTATGTATGTGTGTGTGTGTGTGTGTGTGTGTGTGTGTGTGTATGTGTGTGTATGTGTGTATAGAAACAGATGCATGTAGAGTTTTGGGGTATTTTTATTTAAATGTACACTAAAGCTTGTGAACGTGTGCGGCGGAACACTATGTTCCTTTTATTCAGAATTCCTGGCACAAATTCAGATTCTAGAGAAGGATGTCTTGTGAGATTTATGTCAGTAAACCTAGTAAAAAGACAGGGGAACAAAACAGAACACAGAAGGGAACATTCAGTCCAGTCCACTTCACTTTAGGCGGTGAGATACTACAATCACTCAAGGCTCTCAATCAAAGACATTCATTTTTATCTACACACACACACACACACACACACGCTGAAGGTTACAGGAAGCAAATAAATTTCAAGGAAAGTTCAATGAATGCATAAGAGCAGATATAGCAGCACATACCTAAATAAAGACAACAATAAAAAAAAAAATAAATAAATAAAAAAAGTCTATGTCTGTTTTTTTCTGGAACTGCTGTGTGCCAAACTGATAAATGAATAACTAACATCTTTTAGCACTGAAAGTATAATATATTCATTAATACAAATATTCACCTCTCTGCATATCATTTTAGGGCTTATGTCTTGGAATGGTAATACAGCAGAGTGAAAAATAACAGTCCAGGCTATTTGACTTGCCGAAGACACATCTACAAAAATAGTCTGCTACCATCCTGGCTGCAACATCATCGCTGTGGAAACATATCGTTCTTTGAACACGATTTATTCTGAAAACCCAAGATGAAGGAGGTGGATGTAAGTAAGTCAAAAAGAGTCACAGATACAACCGCAACACCAGGAAGCCTTATCACTGTGCTGGACGCAGAATCAATAGCAAACAAATTTTATGTTAAACATCTTACTGTACAAGAATTTTTCCAGTTTAAATGTTAAAAATGTAACTAAATTCTGACCCTGGGCTAGGTAAATTAATCACCCAAAACCTTTTTAACAGCTGAAGGTTTCTCGGAATGAAATGTTATGAAGTTCCTCTAATAGATGTTCCTTAAAAATCATCCATAAGATGTAACGATGATGAATGCTTGCATAAAAAGCCTGATTTTGGCATGTACTTCACCACTTGTTGCATTTAATAACTTAAATTGTTCTTGATTTTCACTCATTTTATTTTAAGGACCACTCATCTGTCTATATCTCCACTTGTCTGTCCCACTACCAACCAGTCTGTCTTTGTCTGTTTGTCTACCTATGTTTGTCTCAATGCCTGGTTATCTATTTATGCTTTTCCAGCCAACTGTCCCCAAGTCTTTCTCTCCTGTGATCGACTCGTTTAAAGGTGGTGTGACTTTTCTAAGCCCTTATTGGAGCTCGGTCTCAGATGTCCGCAGTGTGGTGAGATTGCAACAGGCATTCCTGTAACAAAGATGAGCGTTCAGAGACAGTTGACTCATTGCATCCTTGAACATACCGTCCGCAGTTAAACACAACATGTATTCACACAGATTCCGAGTTAATCACCTTGTCAGACACCCAGTCTCTTTCTGTATTAATGACATACAAGATGTCCTAAACATCCAAATTAAATGATCTAATGATGGTTTTGCAACTCTTGAAAACATCTCTCACACAGAAATCAAAGGTGTGACCACGTAAACAGTGAAGGATAGATGCATCTGACACCAATAATTAGAAAAGGGAAACATGTCAATGGTTGATTGTTAAATTATCACATTTGACCCTCCCAGACCTGAATATATGGTTGCGCACTAAGAGGGATTTTCTGAGCTTGTAAAAGACACAAGGAATCCACTTGTAATTTACAATAAAATGTGAAATATTATCTAAACAGATTTTAGAAAAACATGCTTGAGAAAGCCAGTCAGTGTAACCAACCTCTGAGCGGCATCTGGCCAGTGGTATAACGGTTAGTCGGGGTCATGAAATGACATAATTTACAAATCTAGAAAACCTAAATTCCCAGCACATCTCAAAATAAAAAAGGCAAAGGCAGAAATCACATTTTCAATCCACAAACATATTTATCATCTCTACGTTATAAACACAGAGAACATCTGTCCTTTAAATGGATTAATGAGAAAGAGAGTCTGTGAAATAGTAAGTAAAAGTGTGTAGGCTATACAATATAAAGGATTATAAAATGTAATATAAAAGGGCCATTTAAATGAATATAAATTCAAGGAGTTCTCTAGCATCATAATTGAAAGGGGTACTTCACGTCCTCTCAGTTTCGTACAGTCTTCCATACATCTCAGACGAAACAACACGCTTTGAAACCCACATGCAAACAAGATTACAGCTAGTTTCTTTCCAACATTAGTATCTACTCTTTATTTTAATTCAAATATAAGGCCACGTTTTGGACAAGTGGTTCATTACTTGCAGAGAATAAGCAAGATAACGGTTAAACGACGAGTGTAAATTAAATTGAGCGCTCTATTTTACTTGAATCTGCCGGTAAAGCATAACACCGTGAGAAAACAGCCTTTTCTCTTTACTAGTGACCACATTTAGAAAGCTGGTTTAAATGTAAAAGATAGATTAAGTGATGGATAAAGAATAAAAAAACAAGCTTAAAATAAAGACTTACAATATTTCCCTTTTGTTGCTCGTTCCTCTCATGTGTTTGACCATATATCCTTCCGTATGCAACTTCAGTTTGTCTTGCCGGCGAATACAACCTGTGCCTAGCCGCTTAAAGGGGAATGAGCCCGCCCTCTCAGCGCGAGAGTACTAGATGTTCTACCGGCAGTATTTTACACTTCTCCACACTAATAATCATCAACACGATACGCCTCTACGAGACATTTGGACGGGGGAAATGAAATGAGACTAAAGGAGGAGGAGTAAACGCGAGGGGAGGGAAGTGTAGTGTAAAAATTAAGGGCAGGCCTTGGAAACTGTCCACAAAGTAACACAATGTTCCGGCTGTACTGTAGCTCGCGCTGATGAGAACACAGTGTCCTAGTAGACACCCTGACCCGTAACCCGTTGTGTGCTGACTGAACAGCTCAAGTTTGGAACAGCATGTACAACCACACAGTCAGAGCACAGCTATACGCGGAAAAAATAACACGACTAAATTATGTTTCAAAACGTGGAAGTTTAAAATGATAGAAAGCATTGCATTCTTAAGAAGAAAGAAAGAAAAAATAAAGAAAAGAAATTCGGTTGCGGAAATTTTCAGTTGACAGCTGAAAGAAATTTACTGTAGACATTTGGATGGTATTTTTTGGATTGCATAACCACCATGATAAAACAGGTGATGAAATGAAAATGAATTAATGCTCATCAGAATGATGTTCATTTATCATGCCGACAAAACATCATCAGGGTGAGACACTTGACACATGACACTAAAATAATGCAAGAAGCCTAAACATATTACATAAATATAATATAAATATAGCTTACATATATATAGTATAACCCGTTACAAAAATCATTAGAAACTTTATTATTTCAATAAAATATTATAAAATGTAAAGTCTCCTGCAAGGGCCTCTGGGAACATTGTTACTGTAATTTTATCAAAATTTTTGCTGTAAAATTTACTGTTTTGTAGATGTAATGCAGATTTTCTCCATAAATCACATTAGTACTTTTTGCTTCCATATATTTTGCATGGAGTTTTACAGTAAAACTACATTTATTGTCTGTTAAATCCATTTTTTATTGTAAGGTAACATATAGATAACAGGTTTTACTGTTTTTTGTTTAAGATGATACATTGTCTATTCTGTGTTAAGTTTGTAAAACTAGACATTTAAAGCTAAGCAGCATCTTCAATGTATTATGTTTTAAAGATTTAGTTTCTACACAGAATAATTCCATGTCAAGTGAATATGTTGAAATCAAATCCAGCCTTTCAAGTTAGCGTGCCAAATATTAAATAACAGCAGCACGGGCAACATGTTACCTGCCTTAAAAGCGTCTATAGACTGGAACTGTTACAAAATGTTCCTGACTCACTAGAGCAACAAGAGGTGTCAGCAGGAACACAATAGGTGGCATGCATGATTGTCTGGATTTAAAGGGATTGATTTCCCTTTTCAAGCCTGTTTTTTTTAGATAATAATTTCAGATGGATAGTTAATCCAGGAACATGATGAGCTCTGTTTAAGAGGTTAAAGTTATTAAAGATTCTGTGCAGGTTCAATATATCAAAATCACCCCGAAAAATGCTATTTAGTTCATTTACCTGACTGATTTGTCATTTTGATATACATTTTAGAATACACACATTTTCAAATGTGCCCAAAATGTAATTAATTGAAATTGTATTTCTTTAATATGATGTCAACAGGCCTGCAGCTTTCCCAGGTTTATCCAGGCAGGACACTGAAGTACTCAAGCATGGAAGAGAGTAGAACAAAACGCTGCCTCAGTTTGGTATCTTAGCAGCAGGGATCTGTGACAGAGCTTACTTATAATGTGAAACTGCTCAGTGCGGATGGCACAAGCAAACAAGTGCGGGGCATTCAAGGATAAGGATTCAGAGCAATATGTCACTGCCAACAAGGTCCAAGTGGGGACATTCCTTGTAAACTTGTTTGACCTTTCTCCTGTTCATGTTCTGTGATCATATTATGTATATGATCTCGATCAAAATCACTTTGTTCGTTTTATTCATCATCAATATTTTATGTTTGTTTTTCTTCTTACAATTCTGATGTGAAAATTTAATGTAGAAAAATAAACACACTTGTGGTTATGTTTTTAATTTACATACATTTGTTATAAAAGAAATGACATTTTTCTTTACTAAAGTGGTGATGACATTCAGAATATGATTAAGGTACTCTTCTATCAAAGGATGAACAGGCCATGTGGTTTCATATATATAAAAGGAACTTATACTCTTTTAAATGAACATACTTTGTACATTTATAAATCTAGACTTTTTTCAGTATGGATCATAAAGAGTTGCTTGAATAAAATACATATCAGTTACTGGAATTGTTATCAGAGGGTTATAAAGTACTTTAATAAATGTACCTCATTAATGTACTAAAGTAATATTTTTGGTTAAGGTCTATATCTGTCAAGAACATCTGTGGCTTGTGGTTTATTAACCACTGAAGTTTGACTCATCTCTCATCTCTCTGGTTAAAAAGCATTTACAGAGCAATTAATGAATAGTAATACACCACCACGACCTGTCACTTGATTCCATCTTTGCAATAACCAGATTTTAATTTGTAGCAATATTAGATGCTTCCTGCATACTGTAAATCCTGTTTAGTATGTGAGATTTAAATTAGCTGCTAAATAATTAGCGTGTCAAATCATCAAAAAATGTAAATGGTATGCTGTAATATCAGAGGCACAATTTAATGATGTGCTAGTATGTCAAAATATGTATACAGTTATAATGCACTTATAGGCACTTTTCTATCATCTGCAGAGCACATAGTTTTAGAAATATTTCAAATATGTCAATTAACAGGTCTTAGGATATTGGTTTCAATTCACTTCAATTAACATCTGGTGTGTTCTAGGGCCTTACATGCTTTAAGCTAACAAAATTTTGTCATAGTATTTATACTTCAACATAAGTACAATTTCTCTGTACTTTTCACACCCCTTCCCGAAAGGGCCCACTGATTATTTCTTACAGCACAGTGATTCACCCACCATTAACAGATGATTAGAGAGGATATGAATAATCTGTTTGGTGATGAAAAACACTCAAAGGGTCCAAAGAGTTTTGGCAAATATATAAATAAAAGCAAAATTCAATGGTCAGATTGTTCACATTTTTTTTTTTTCATATTTTATCATTTAATCTACATCTAGATGACCATCCATATCATAAGATTCTACATTCATTTTCATCTTCCTCTTTCATAATCATAAGAAGCATTTATGGGTCCACAGTCTATGCAATGGTATCCAAACATTAAACAACATATTTTCAGATAGGACATGAAGATTATTGTAGATGGAAACTATTGTAAGGAATAGCATGCAATAAGGAGTGATTATAGTAGTATCACCTTGTCGCCAAATAATGTCGATTTTTTTAGGTTACTGTCAAGAGAAAAATCCTGCTCGTTTTTCCACTGGTTTCTCAGATCAATAGGTCCGCGCGTCAAGAACTAAATGTTCTAGTTCACAGTGGCACGTGCGGTAGAGGCTCTGTTGACTGACTCATCGGCGCAACGGAGGTAAGAAGTGGTACTGAACTTGACAAACCTGGTCTTGCGCACACGCGTCGTCTCTTTTTAGCATGCAGCTTAAGTACATTTAATACAAACGTCTGGGAAGTGGAATTAACATGGCATGTGTCAGTGTCTTTATTCGTCTGAATGCACGGACCTGCTTTTTGGCATAGGACACAGCGAGAGGTAATAACCTTATATGTACCAGCATTGTAAAGAAGGAACCACATATATTTATGTCTCCAATAACAGGAAATTGTATCTAGAATTGCTAGAGCTAATAAATGTGATGTGTGTCATTAAGAGTGTGGGTAATAAAGAACTGAAAAGAAAGAAGAAGAAAAAAACAGATTTTCATATCCCAACGGAAGTAGTTTCAATTGGTAAAATAATTAACATTTCTTTTTCATCGTATAACATTTTGATTCTATGTATATTAAATTATGCATCTTTTTGACGTTGTCATGACAACGTGTCTTGTCTTCTTAGTGTGATGCAGCCTACTAGAAGAGTTCAGGAGGTAAAAATCCTATTAATTTTCTCCATAAAATAACAGGTTTTTAATTAACCCACATACCATAAGCTGGGAGATTAAGTGTTGATATATCTTTTTCTATAAAGCACAAATGTGATTTCATCTTTATTTGAAAAAAAAAAAAATTATTTGCCAAATTCCCAGTAAAGAATTGTACCAACCCTATTGACTAATCCAGAAAAGCAATCCACAAATCAGAGAATTTGTTACTATATTGAATTATAAATGTAATTAGTGGCAAAAGAGCTCAACAGTGACCACCCACTCCCATAAAGCATTGCAAACTCTCAAACTACTCAGACTGCATTCTATTAATAATAATAATAATAATGCAAAACAGATGTTATTTGACGTTTTAGATAACATTTATCATGATTAATGTCCAGAGCTTTAAAATAAAATACTGTTGTTTTGGGCTTTTTTACCAGTTCAGTCTAGAAATGAGTCAACTGATACTGAGCTGTTACTGCTTCTGGTTCATTTGTCACACAGGAAATGGAAGGCCAAGTCCACGCATTGCATTGTAGGATACAGTTTTCTGCAAAGTGTGCTCTGTTGTATTGCATATTTTGGTAAATTTAGTAAGTCATCTGTGTAGTCTATGAATGTAAAAGTGCTACTCTGCAAACTATACATAGAAATAGTATGATTACTACTAGTCAAAAGTTTAGAATAATTAAGATTTTTTTTTTTTTTTTAAATAAGTCTCTTATGCATACCAAAGCTGCATTTATTTGATCAAAAATACAGTAAAACAGTATTATTGTGAAATATTATTGCAATTTAAAAGAACTGTTTTCTGTTTTAATGTATTTTAAATCATCTGACACTGAAGACTCAAGTGGCTGCTAAAAATTCAGTTTGACGGGTTGACACTTGCTGTTTTGCACTATATGCTAAACACATATAATGTGCAAATCAGATGAGATAAATCACAATTCCGTCAAAATTGTGAACGGTCTATCAATGTAAATCAATGTGAGATTTTTGAAATGCATTCTTAAATCTGTTCAGATGTTTTCACAAAGATTTATAAAAGCTAACCTGATTCGTCGTCCACAATGCATGTTTGCATTTCAAACTAGACCAGAAGAATAACATTTAATAGATATTAGAAATTAAAGTTCTTATGATTATATCCTATGTCTTTTTTTTTTTTGAGTGCCACTAAAATGTATATAACATCATCTAACTGTAAGATGTATGAACTGCTGTAATTGTATTAAAATATACTTTTCATTAAATCCATAATTTAGTATCAGTTTCATTTCATTGTGTGAGTCTAGTAACTGATCAACATTTTGATGAAGCCACACAAACCACAAAAAGTGTGTGTGTGCTTCAGAGCATATGTATATCTTGCTTTTATGGAGAGTGAGAGGGCGGGTTCATGGGAGGCTAACCAGTCATCAGGAAGCAAAACAGAACAGAATGTGCAGTACTAATCTGGGCGGAAAAAAACATTCTGTGCCGTGTGTGGTAACACAAATTCACATTGTCTTGCATACAAATAGCCTAACATAAGAATGAGGAAAATACATATTGGTTTCTCGGAGAGATGCTCTTTTTGTTTAGATATTACATAAGAAAACAGCAATGAATACAAACGACAAAACCCCAGAAGAGTTAGAGTATGATACGGGTGATGAAGATGTAAACATACTGACCTGCCCAGTGAGACAAAAATAAAGCCAGTCAGCGTAATGCTCTTTATTTGAATACAAGGTAACTGTATTACATAACACTCCCAGTGTTTGCTTAATCCAAAACAAGGGCTGAACTATTGCCCCCAAGATTTAGCCTAAATGAGTTGAGGGTATGACACATATATGACCCCTTATTTTGCTAATCAAAGCGGTTATAATATTTGTTGTGCATATTACATCCCATATCACCAAGTAACATACAAAATAACAGTAATAATTAATTTGTATTTTTACTTTTGTATAGGCCTAATTTGTTTTTTATTCGATTTTTTAATCGTTTCACAATAAAAGTAAAAAAAAAAAAAACATATATATTGTACAAATACACTGTACATGTAAAATATTAGCTATAGATAAATATCAAAACAAGTAGCAGGCCTATATATAGCCTACACGTAAGTATTTAACGTATTAATACAAATATATAATTAATTTGTTAATGTTAACAACTAATGAAAACATTGTTCAGTATTCTACGAAGTAGACCTGAGATAGAAGGGAAAGTTCATTCATTATAGAAGGAACGAAAAGGTAAGGTGTGTTCTGTATAGACACTAAGATGTGAATAGATCTTTATTTATATTCCGATATTTTTAGGCGTGAGAGCTTTTCTTTCGACGTCCATGCTGTTGATGATAACCGGAAGTGCTTTACATTTAGATTTGCTCGCGAGGCCCTGCTGTTGCTTTTAGCGCGTTAGCATAGCGGTGTTTAGCTGTAGTGGCGCGTTTTCGATTTTGCTAACGCAAACACAGCAGGTTTACCGGTAAGAAAAATAAACATACGTTATTTAATAACTGTATAATGTGCATATAGCTTATAATGGATTCGAATATGCTTATTTAAATCATTTTGATATGCCTCTTCTTGCGTGGTTGACTTGTTTAACGTTAGGCCTTTAAACTTACAGGTTAGCCTGTTAGCTTGGTTCATACATTTAGTGTGTAACATCTGATCGTATTACTTTTAATTAGACTTTAAATGTTTAAACATTTGGTGTACTATAAATAGTTTTACTGTCGTTTGTATGTTGTATTTTAAAGCCGCTTTCAATGAGTTTTATAAATCCTTTGAGTAATCAAGTATTGCATGCTAGTGTTTTCATTGTTTCCAAAGTCAGTTTTCATCCTCTTTAGTAACAGTTTTGATCGTTACGTATTGCAGCTTTTAATCGTAACTCAACTGACAAGTTAGGCTTCTAGCATCCGGTTTAATTGCATATTCATAGTCTCTGTGCTTATGTTTAATTTCTTGCAGCTTTGTAGGTGTACAGCTGAGTTTGGGATTGGTAAAGATATGGGGGGTGAGTCTTTATTCCATTCTTTTAACAACCATTCCAGCTATGATCCATTTTAGTGTGTTACAAGAGGTGGGTAGTCATAGGAAATACAGAGTGATGATAATACTTGAAACTTAACTGTTTTTTCCCCCTACAGACCCTTCCCTAAGCCGGGACTGCCCGCTGGATTGTAAGGTCTATGTTGGCAATTTGGGTAACAGTGGTAATAAAACTGAGTTGGAGAGAGCATTTGGCTATTATGGTCCCCTGAGGAGCGTATGGGTGGCAAGAAATCCTCCCGGCTTTGCTTTTGTGGAGTTTGAGGACCCCAGAGATGCAACCGATGCTGTGAGGGAGCTTGACGGAAGGTAAGAACATCTATTTAAATTCAGTCCTCTGGAACAGCCATTGTCCTGCAGATTAGATTATCCTAATTAAGCAAAGGATTGCAGAATTGCATCTTGTGTTTTTTATGCAAACTATCCAAAAATGCATGTTGTTGTATCAGGGTTATTGTAAATTAAGGTTGTAAATTGTTTAATCGGGGGAGAAAAAAGACAAAAAAAAAAAAAAAAACTTTAAGCTAGTTGCCAAGGCAACTTTTGATCCATTTTAGTGTCCTAATAATACATAAGAATGATAATATTACTTGAAATAAAATGAAAAATGAATTTAAATACAATGAAATATAAATAAACTTAAATTTATTTCAGCTAAGGTAACATTTCTCATGTTCATTTAGTTTAAATAATAAATAATTAAAAACTAAATTAAAAAAATTATATAGACATTTTAATCAAAAACTAATAAAACAATGTAGTAAATTCAAATGAAAACAAAAAAAATAAACGTAAAAAAAAACATGTAATTCAAAGTATTAAAAAGCTATAATAGTATATAAATTAAAGTTTTATATGCTATTTAAAACAATGTCATCAGCAACTGTTTGTTACTTTGTTTACGGTTGTTCTGTATGCTCTAGAAATGTGACATGCTCTTTCTGTAAACTATTCTTATAACCCCATGTTTGTCTGTTTCAGAACACTGTGTGGTTGTCGAGTGCGAGTTGAAATGTCCAGCGGTGAAAAACGGTCACGGTATCGAGGACCACCCCCTTCTTGGAATCGCCGCCCACGTGATGATTATAGACGCCGCAGCCCACCCCCTAGACGCCGGTATGGTTTCTTTTTCTGCTCTCAAGCGAGTCTAGATGTCTTAAAAAGCCTTTCACCCCAAGCTTAGTTATGGGCAGAGTGATGAGCCTAGGTGTGGAGACTGACAAAACCAGCATCTTTTCATAAATTCGGCCAAGCTGCTCGAAACCTTCCCCATACTCTCCTTGCACTGATCAGTTTCAGCCTTCGGATTGGTTAACCAACAATGAGTGCATTGAGTTTTTGCTCAGGGATATTCATTAACTTGAATTGTAGTTAAAGATTTCCAAAGAATCTTCTCTTTGTTTGGGTTTTATGTCATTTTTCTATTTATATTAATGAAGCTGACCACCCCACCCCCCCTTTCAGAGACATCACCAAGCCTCTACTCATCTACCTCTGAGTCAGTCAACTAGCCCTCTTTCAGCATCATGTGACCAGCGTACACCAATCAGCTCACATGATCCAAGCATGGCCACCAGCCCATTGGTTCCTGAGCATGCCTCTCTCAGGCTCCTTCACCTCCTCCAACGTTAACCTGATCGGCAAAACCAGCCACGCCACACTTACAACCAATCAACGGGTCTTATGCCCCTCCCCAAATGTCTACATGACAACATATCCTCAGCAGTCCTCATCTAACTGACATCTTCAGCCACCTACTGTATAGCTGTTTAACATCTAGCAACCATCTGGCAAAATCTCCCCGCAAATTACGCCCTCCTGACCAGCACTCAGCTTCACTGCATCATAACTAGCTTGTTGAAAACAAAATAGTAAGTTAATGCCTTTTCCTCCCGCTTAATGACATTGAATTTTGTTTATTTGGTGGTTTAGATATAACCTTTTTCGTGGTGTTAATAAGTATAAGACAGTATCCAAAGAGTGACGTTTTTTTTTTTTTTTTTTTCAAAACAATACATTTACATCCCTTCAGTAGTTTTCATACTGAAACTTTTTTTATCTATTCTCAAAGGTTTGGCAAATGAATCTGGAACAGGCACTTCTTACAGTTAGTTGTTTTGAAAATTGTTTGACCCATATTGGGCTACGTAAGACCTTCATTGAAGGCTAATTGGTATCTACTCCAAAACAATCACTATTTCGTGATGCTTCATGCGTCATGAATATTTTTTTGGCCATATTGACCCCTGACTTGTCAGTATTTCTTGCATCTGCATATAGGTCTCCTAGGAGGCGGAGCTTTAGTCGTAGTCGGAGCAGGTGAGTTGCTTAAATGTTTTTATAACCCTTCTGCAACTAATGTCAACTCCATAACCACATTTCCATTTTTTTTTTATTCATGGCTGTTCTTATGAATATAAACTGTAACTTTGCCTCGCATCTTACAGCTCCTTAGTAATGAGGTATCTATAACATTCATGCATGTTTACTTGGCTTTTATAGGTCCCTTTCCAGAGAGAGGAGAAGAGAGAGGTCTTTGTCCCGCGATAGAAACTATAAACCTTCAAGGTCTTTCTCAAGATCACGCAGGTAGGTTTACACTTGTGAGTAGTTGTGTAATGGCAAAGCTGGAGTAATTAGTAATGCTCATGGAATTTGTCTTATTTCTTTTCAGTCGTTCACGTTCCAATGGTCGGAAGTGAGAAATGTTCAAGGCCAGCCTTGTCAGAGAAAGCATGTCTGTGCGCTCCTCCTCAGCAGACTAGGATGATTGGAAACCGTGATTTTTGTTTTGTTTGTTTTTTGTTTGTTTTTTTTGTTGTTTTTTTGGCCCCAAAGTCTTTTTAAAATGTATCTTCCCCATAGTGTTCTGAGTATCCTTTTTTTACTTAAGATATCTGTGCTTAATGGGTAGCAATGGTTTCATCCTGCCTAAATGCCTGAATGTAATTTTATGCTCTTTGGGCAGTAAAAAAATTTCTGATTGGAATAACTTAAGTCTGACTTAGATGGTCATTTGAAACTGATTTTGTATGCTTTTTTTTTTTTTTTTTTTTTTTGTACTTCCATTTAAATGAAGTTCCTTATGTATTCACTATATGACTTTTCTCTACATTTCACACTGATTAGTTGTTCAAATGTTACTTGCATTAAAAAGTTTGGTAACCATTTTACTGTAAGATTCAATTCATTCTCATATGTATTGATATTATGTATCAAACTAGCAATTTTGATGTAGATTGATCGCTTTTTTTCATGCACTAATGCTTTATTTCTAGTTGAATAAACAATTTATTGTTAACAAACATGAATTAGTAATGAACAATAGATTTATGAATTAACTAAGCTATAATGCTGCAACAATCATTCATGATGTGTTAAATGTTAAACCTTATTGTAAAGGCTTTTTTGAAGAAAGGCATTTCTAGGTAAAAAATTAAATGCTGCTTACTATGAACCGATTTTGGTTCATTTGACTGTCATATAGCATTTTGCGTTTTAAATTATATTATGGGCTATTGGGTTGCATTAGTAAGCTTTAAAATGTGCACTAAAGGGCCCCCAGGTGAAAAACAAGTACATTTCCATAATGTACTTAGTGCTCTCTTTTTGCGCACTAATTTTGTACTTAATATACTAAAAATGATCCTTTAGTACTGAAGATAAACTTGAGATCATCTAAGTGTACTCAGCTGTGCTGTTTTGAGACACCATGAATATGAACTTTTAACATACTATCTTTGTATTTAAAAATATATATTTAGCTACCACTTGTACACTTGAGTGTACTAGTGAATGAAAGATGGGTTCAAGTGTACTACAAGTGGTAACTAAATACATTTTTTAAAAACAAAGTATGTTAAAAGCACTTTTTAGTTCATATTCGTGGTGTCTCAAAATGGCACAGTTGAGTACACTTAGATGATCTTAAGTTTATCTTAAGAAGTACTAAAAGTTCATTTTTAGTAAATTAATTACAAAATTAGTGTGTGAAAATAGAGCACTTTAAGTGCAATATGGAAGTGCACTTGTTTTTCACCTGGGCCAGCAGAGGGCTGTGCTGTTTGTTTTGGGCATGTTTGGGAAATGAGAAAGTATGACATTATAAACTCAAAAAGCTAAAAAAAAAAATTAATTTTACTCTTGGTTCAAACATGCACTTAGACTGTGCTATCAGAAAATTGGAAAGATAAAAATTAGTTTCTCTTTCACATAGCAAGAACAGTTAGCAGCTCTCTTCATGAAGTATGTACTTCAAGTTCACACTTAACTCGGAATGCAATTTGTGTCAACAACACAGGAAGTTGAGGGTAGCAGCAAAAAGGAAGCTACATGAGCTCAGCCTCCTTCAAAAGAGAAACACAGGCATCTAAAAGTGTTCAGCTTTGTGCTGTACTAAAACACCCAAGACTGCGAAGTGGAACGATCCCTGAAAGGGGCACCGGAAGGTAACATCAGTTTATCATGGTACTTTCCTAGTGTCATAAGTTGTAGGGGGCACATCTTACATTTACGCTCTGTCATTTTGCATTTGGAAATGCAAAGTTTTACATGCAAACTATGTGGTTTCATCCTCAGATTATTCATATTAACATTGGATTACTTAGTCATGTTGTTTAGATGTCTTGTTTTCACATTGTGTTCATCAGAGTAAAGACTTGGTCTCACATTCATTTTGTTTAGTTTTTTCTGATAGTGTGATGACAACCTTCTTCCATCCAACAACGTGTATTTGCGCACTTTTTTTTTTTAAGTTTGTAAATAATTGTAATAATCAGCACGTTAGGATGGATTGAAGCATGCTGTCATTACTCATCTATATGGGAGATGTAAAGTATAGTGGGATGATGACGAAAGAAATGTTTGATGGCAAGTGTGATATTTTTGATGAACACATTTGCTATATATTTAAAAGTCTTGACCTTATATCTATCTAGTATATTAGTAGCCTGTATAAAACAGCTTGCTTGGGTGATCTGATTTTCACTGTCATTATGTATCATCACAAGTGGAATCAATGATTTGAGAGCACATGTGTGACAGTTAGTATGACTCATATAAATGTTACATCACCAATGCTCTCTGATTTCCTTTTTAATCATGTTCCTAAGTGTCAAAGATGTTTAGAAATGACTTATCCCCATTATTTGTCTCATCATATGAACATGAACAGCCATGTCAGGCAGAAAATCCAAGAAGAACCAGAGGCTTGGTTCATCACGACGTGGTCCTAAAGGTCTTAACAGAAATACCGAGAAAGATGATGATGATGATGGGTCTCAGCAGTCTGAGGATGGGCGAGATGAATTTCACACCACCAGTTATTATCATGCAACCCAGTTTGATCATCCACCAAGTATTGAACAACAAACATCTGCCTTAGAATGTCCTCCACATGCAAGGGGTCACAAGGATTCACTCATGGAGACTGAAATGCCAGAACGGAAAAGAAAAATGGGTTCAACTCGCAAGAGTGCTGGTAGGTTTAAAGGTGAGGGAAAACTTGATGATGTGAGGACCACTGAAGAGTTAGATGAAGAATATGTAACTCAACCAAGCACATCAACTACTGAGGAACAACATGCTTCTCTAACAGAAGAAGAACAATCAAGTTTACCTTCTGATTTATCCCTTCAGACCAAAAGTTCTGGTTTTGGAAAGGAGTCTGGAACAACTCTTATGTTTGCAGTTTCAGAAAATAAAGAAAAAGATACAATCCACCATCAAGAAATAACCTCTCATTCACATGAGGTACTAAGTGATGTGCCTATAGACGAGGCAGTGGGGCCATCTGTCCATTCTATTGCTGTCAAAGTAGCTGAACGTGAGGATTCAGTCATGCTTAATGAACCAAAAACACTCAGTCACCAAGAAACCCAAATAGCCAGTACCTCTGGACAAAAAAGACGGATGGGCTCAACCCGCAGACCTCTTGGGGGGAAAAACGGTAAAAATGTAGGCGTGCAAGAACATTCGCGAAACATGACAGAGAATGAAAGTAAAGCAGAAGTCATGAGCGAAGCAAAGTGGAAAATGTCAGAAGAGATGGCGCAAATGTGGGATGATGTGGCAAGAGATGATCCATTGTCCCACACAGAATCAGCTTTGCTTTTAAGGCAGTCTCTGTTGGCTAATAGAGCTGAGCTGAAAGAGCCTGATGTTTCGGCTGGAACTGAAACTATGAACCAATCAGTTGGTTTTCCCCTTGTTGATTCAGAAAAGCCCCTACCTGAAACGTTTAGCCACCATGGGACTCCATTACTGAACGAGGCATTGGATTTTGAGTTTGGTTCACACACTGAAGATTTAGGTGTTCTAAACAAAGTTTTGAAAGAAGCAGGAAACCATTTAAGTGATAACAGCCAACATGTGTCTGATACAAGAAAAGATACAAACCCATCTTACGACTTTAGAGATGTAAACACAGAAGCCAAGAAGGTGGTTCTAAAGCAGAAAGAGGAACCACAAATAGAGGAACTTGCACTGCACGATCAAGAATCTTTATTAAGCCAACATGACACTGCTACTCTAGATAATAACTATGATTGTTCTATGGTTCATCATATAGTGATAGGAAGTACAAGTTTTGATATGCCTATGTCTAATATTAGCCATGCTGAGCCCACAACAACCAATTTACCACATGAGATGAGGGATGCTGTTGAAGAAAGGCAAGAGATTCGTATAGAAATGAAACAAGAAAATAATTTTTGTAATGTTGCTTCAGTAACATGTGATACTCTGACTGATTTAGTGTCTATTACGGAAGAAGATGAAGATCCCCACATTCTAGCAATGAGAGAAAATGAGAATATGAGTAATGAAAGAGGATCTGAAACAGAATATGCATTTGAAATGACAGACCAGGGTGATGTAAGTGATCACAATGTAACACAAATAATAATGGATGTAAGAGATAATGAAAAAGATGGAGAAACAAGCACAGAAACCATTTGGATTTCACACCAGAAACCATGTGATGTTTCAACTGAAAATAAGGAGCTATATAAAGGACAAGAGCATTATTCATCCAATATATCTCTAACACACAGTCCAACACAAGATGATGCTGGGAAGATGCTAGAAAATGAGGAGGTTAGAAAAGACAAGAAAGAGACCGAGAATACTGTAGTTAATGATGTGACCTCAAAGTCAGAGGAAATGTTCAGTTTTGAAGACTCAGCAACAGATAGAGGATCTCACGCACACCAACAACTGTTTATGCAGTCTCCTGATAAAGAAGGTTATGACTTGCATGAAAATGTGACTGAGAAAAGTGAAAAGGAAGAAATACTTTTCAGTGTAGAATCAGAGTATGCAGCTTTTGATAGAGGCAATGAGAGAAGTGAAGGAACAGACGGAGTTAAGGAGATGGATGCAGCACCAGTCCTGACATTAGATGTGGGAGATGCAGACCTGCATTTAGAAATTGAAGCATGGAACAAAACATTTGACTCAACAAACAGTGAAGCAGATGGACCAGAAGAGAATATAAATGGTGCTGGTGTTTTAATCAGAGAAAATAAAGTTATTGGAAATACAGTAGAGGATAATATGACTACTGAGTCTGATTTTCTTCAAACCTCTCCTGATGCACACATGGCAGCAGAGGAAGACAAAGACTTACAATTAAAAATTGACTCGCAGAACAAAACATTTGACTTAGCAACCAGTGAAGCAGAAGAAACAGAAAAGAACATCCAAGATGTTAGTCTGACGTTAATTAGAGAAGTAGAAGTTATTGGAGATACAGTTACAGTGGAGAGTAATATGACTACTGAGTCTGATTTTCTTCAAACCTCTCCTGATGCACACATGGAAGCATTGAAAGTATCTAAAAATGCTGTGAAAGAGGTTTCAGGAGAAACAATCACAATTCCTGAACAAAGTGACATCAGCATCATTCCTGCAGATTCTCACAGAGAAGAGACACACTCAAAATCAAGTCCAGTTATTCACAAGAGAAAAATGGGTTCAACTCGCAGACCTCTCAAAGGGAATACAGGACGAAGAAAAGGTCGTGATGAAAAAGAAATCTTCAATTTGGAGGATGAACCCAGTCCAGATGAATCCAGATATGCTGAAGTGAGTATCTGTGACATTTCAGAATCACAAACCATCACAAAAATGTATGCAGGGTCCCAGGAAAATACTGGAGATGTTAAAATAGTGCCAGCAGAGGGAGACACAGAATCACACTCAGAAAACAAATCGTTTGACTCAACAGCATTTGAAGGAGAAGTTGAAGTCAGAGAAGCTGAAGTTATTGGAGATACTGTGGGCAGTAATATGACTACTGAATCAGATTTTCATCAAACTTCTGATGCAAACATGGAAACGTTGAAAGTATCTGAAAATTCTGATGGTGACGTTTCAAGTGACCCAATCAGAAATTCACCATCAGAAATTCAACCAGAAAACAAAATGATTGAGTTAACATCTGAAGCAGAAAGAACAGAAGATACCATCTGTGAAGCTAGTGTTTCAGTCAGAGAAGATGAGTTTACTGTAGATACAGTTATCGTGGATAGTATGACTATAGAGTCAGATTTACTTCAAAGTGACACTTTAAATGAGGCAAACCTGAAAGCACTGAAAGTATCTAAAAGCACTGAGAGTGTTTCTGCTGTGACGGATTCTGACCTTCTTGTGCAAGATGATGTCACTGAAGGATCAAGAAAGACAGACATGTTTCCTGAGCTAAGTGACATCAACGTCATTCCTGAATATTCTCATGGAGAGGAGGCACGCTCAAAATCAAGTCCAATTGTTCACAAGCGAAAAATGGGCTCAACACGTAGACCTCTGAAAGGGAACAAAGGACAAAGAAAAGAATTAGAACATCATGAAGAAAATGAGACGCTTGCCAGTGACAGTGTGATCAATGCAGAGAAACAAAGTTTGGAGAATGAACCCAGTCCAGATGAATCTACATTACAAAGCACAAAAGATGGAGTTAAACAACAGGAGATGGAAATATGTGAAAAGAATGATGTTGGTCCTGTTGAAGGGTCTGAGTCTGCTCTCCTGCAGTCATCATGTAGTTCAGATTTAGTGTCTGAGGAATCCACTGCAATAAGTATCTGTCACATCACAGAATCACAAACCCTCACAAAAATTGATGAAGTGCCCCAAGAAAATACTGGAGAGGCTGAAAGAGTGGCAGCAGAGGAAGACAAAGACTTTCGATTAGAAATTGACTCACAGAACAAAACATTTGACTCAACAATCAGAGAAGCAGAAGAAACAGAAAAGACCATCCAAGATGTTAGTGTGACGTTAATTAGAGAAGTAGAAGTTATTGGAGATACAGATGCAGTGGAGAGTAATATGACTAATGAGTCTGATTTCCTTCAAACTTCTCCTGATGCACACATGGAAGCATTGAATGTATCTGAAAATGCTGTGAAAGAGGTTTCAGGAGAAACTAACATAATTCCTGAACAAAGTGACATCAGCATCGTGCATGAAGATTATCATGCAGAGGAAGCACACTCAAAAACAAGTCAAATTGTTCACAAGCGAAAAATGGGCTCAACTCGAAGACCCCTCAAAGGGAAAAATGGACAAAGAAAAGAAATAGAACATCATTATGAAAATGAGACACTTGACAGTGAAGGTATGATCAATGCAGAGAAACAAACCTTTAGTTTGGAGAATGAACCCAGTCCAGATGAATCTACATTACAAAGCACAAAAGATGGAGCTAAAGAACAGGAGATGGAAATATGTGAAAAGAATGATGTTGGTCCTGTTGAAGGGGCTGAGTCTGCTCTCCTGCAGTCATCATGTAGTTCAGATTTAGTGTCTGAGGAATCCACTGCAATAAGTATCTGTCACATCACAGAATCACAAACCCTCACAAATAGTAATGTAGAGTCCCGGGAAAATACTGGAGATGCTGAAAGAGTGGCAGCAGAGGAAGACAAAGACTTACAATTAAAAATTGACTCGCAGAACAAAACATTTGACTTAGCAACCAGTGAAGCAGAAGAAACAGAAAAGAACATCCAAGATGTTAGTCTGATGTTAATTAGAGAAGTAGAAGTTATTGGAGATACAGTTACAGTGGAGAGTAATATGACTACCGAGTCTGATTTTCTTCAAACCTCTCCTGATGCACACATGGAAGCATTGAAAGTATCTAAAAATGCTGAGAAAGAAGTTTCAGGAGAAACAAACACAATTCCTGAACAAAGTGACATCAGCATCATTCCTGCAGATTCTCACAGAGAAGAGACACACTCAAAATCAAGTCCAGTTATTCACAAGAGAAAAATGGGTTCAACTCGTAGACCTCTCAAAGGGAATACAGGACGAAGAAAAGGTCATGATGAAAAAGAAATCTTCAATTTGGAGGATGAACCCAGTCCAGATGAATCCAGATATGCTGAAGTGAGTATCTGTGACATTTCAGAATCACAAACTCTCACAAAAATGTATGCAGGGTCCCAGGAAAATACTGGAGATGTTAAAATAGTGCCAGCAGAGGGAGACACAGAATCACACTCAGAAAACAAATCGTTTGACTCAACAGCATTTGAAGGAGAAGTTGAAGTCAGAGAAGCTGAAGTTATTGGAGATACTGTGGGCAGTAATATGACTACTGAATCAGATTTTCATCAAACTTCTGATGCAAACATGGAAACGTTGAAAGTTTCTGAAAATTCTGATGGTGACGTTTCAAGTGACCCAATCAGAAATTCACCATCAGAAATTCAACCAGAAAACAAAATGATTGAGTTAACATCTGAAGCAGAAAGAACAGAAGATACCATCTGTGAAGCTAGTGTTTCAGTCAGAGAAGATGAGTTTACTGTAGATACAGTTATCGTGGATAGTATGACTATAGAGTCAGATTTACTTCAAAGTGACACTTTAAATGAGGCAAACCTGGAAGCACTGAAAGTATCTAAAAGCACTGAGAGTGTTTCTGCTGTGACGGATTCTGACCTTCTTGTGCAAGATGATGTCACTGAAGGATCAAGAAAGACAGACATGTTTCCTGAGCTAAGTGACATCAACGTCATTCCTGAATATTCTCATGGAGAGGAGGCACGCTCAAAATCAAGTCCAATTGTTCACAAGCGAAAAATGGGCTCAACACGTAGACCTCTGAAAGGGAACAAAGGACAAAGAAAAGAATTAGAACATCATGAAGAAAATGAGACGCTTGCCAGTGACAGTGTGATCAATGCAGAGAAACAAATATTTAGTTTGGAGAATGAACCCAGTCCAGATGAATCTACATTACAAAGCACAAAAGATGGAGTTAAACAACAGGAGATGGAAATATGTGAAAAGAATGATGTTGGTCCTGTTGAAGGGTCTGAGTCTGCTCTCCTGCAGTCATCATGTAGTTCAGATTTAGTGTCTGAGGAATCCACTGCAATAAGTATCTGTCACATCACAGAATCACAAACCCTCACAAAAATCGATGAAGTGCCCCAAGAAAATACTGGAGAGGCTGAAAGAGTGGCAGCAGAGGAAGACAAAGACTTTCGATTAGAAATTGACTCACAGAACAAAACATTTGACTCAACAATCAGAGAAGCAGAAGAAACAGAAAAGAACATCCAAGATGTTAGTGTGACGTTAATTAGAGAAGTAGAAGTTATTGGAGATACAGTTACAGTGGAGAGTAATATGACTAATGAGTCTGATTTCCTTCAAACCTCTCCTGATGCACACATGGAAGCATTGAATGTATCTGAAAATGCGGTGAAAGAGGTTTCAGGAGAAACAATCACAATTCCTGAACAAAGTGACATCAGCATCATTCCTGCAGATTCTCACAGAGAAGAGACACACTCAAAATCAAGTCCAGTTATTCACAAGAGAAAAATGGGTTCAACTCGCAGACCTCTCAAAGGGAATACAGGACGAAGAAAAGGTCATGATGAAAAAGAAATCTTCAATTTGGAGGATGAACCCAGTCCAGATGAATCCAGATATGCTGAAGTGAGTATCTGTGACATTTCAGAATCACAAACCATCACAAAAATCCATGCAGGGTCCCAGGAAAATACTGGAGATGTTAAAATAGTGCCAGCAGAGGGAGACACAGAATTACACTCAGAAAACAAAACAATTTACTTGCCAGCATTTGAAGGAGAAGCAACAGAAAAGAACATCTGCGCAGCTAGTGCTTTAGATAGAAAAGTTGAGTTTATTGGAGATGCAGTTATAGTGGAGAATAATATGACTACTGAGTCAGATTTGATTCAAAATTACACTTCCACTGATGCAAAACCGGAAGCATTGATATCTGAAATTGCTGAGAATGAAATTTCAGGAAAAACAGACACAATTTCCAAACAAAGTGTTCCCAACATCATTCCTGAAGATCTTCATGGAGACGAGGTACACTCAAAATGGAGTCTTAATGTTCATAAGCGAAAAATGGGCTCAACTCGTAGACCTCTCAGAGGGAACAAAGAACAAAGAAAAGTGAGAGTAGAATCCAAGGAAAATAATGGAGATAGTGAAGGAGTGTCAGAAGAGGAAGACACAGAAACACACTCAGAAATTCAAAACCGGGATAACGTGGTTGATTACAGTGTGACACAAGAAATTATTAATATAAGAGATGTTGAATATGAGGAGAGAAAGACCACAAAGACAGTTGACATGTCAGTGACGGAGCTATGTGATGATTTGGAACAAAGATCAGATGCATCTCAAACACAAACTGATCCATCACAGGATACTGGCTCACATTTATTAGAGTTCCAAGAAAGAACTGCAGATTTTGTGAGAGACAGTAATAGTCTTTCTGATGTGGTCATGTCTGATGCCCTGCTTATGGAGGAAACCCAAATTCATGTGTCATCTAATGATGTTCCTCCAACAGAGGTGGTTGAAATTAATCCAGTTTCCAAAAAGTCTATGCAGAAGAGAAAAATGGGGTCAACTCGGAAGAGAGGGAAGAGGATGGTAAATGACGAGGAGCTTGAAGAGAAAGAGGGAGAAACTGAAAATACAACAATTGATGATGAGACCACAAAGTCAGAGGAGAAATTAACACTTGATGAAGCCATTACAGGATCTCCTGTACATCAGCAACTGTTCAGTTCATCTGCTGATAAAGAAGGCCATGACATTCAGGATATTGTTTCTAAATCAGATGTGCAGGCAGAAAACTCAGAACAAAACGATCCAAAATCTACCATAAATCCTGAAGTATTGATAGAATCTGAATGTTCTTCAAATGTTGCTGCTGAAATGGTTTCAGACCTGCCATTGGGAGATGTCGACACATACTTAGATCCTAAACAAAGTGTCATTCCTAAAGAGTCTCATAGAGAAGATCAACCAAACTTCAATCCAGTTGTTCAAAAACGAAAAATGGGGTCAACACGTAAGACGCTCAGAGGGAACAAAGGGCAGGGAAGAACAGCAGAATTCAAAAAGATGGATGGAGATAGTGAAGGAATGACACAGGAACAGGATACAGAACCACATTTAGAAACTAGTGCAAGAAAAACTGAATTTGATGAAGAGGTTGAACAAAACTTCCCAGTTGAATTTTCTCATCCAATGGCTTCTTCAAACATGTTCCCTGAACCAGAAAATAGAGTGAAGGAAGTTTCTCACATTATCCATGACCTATCTGAGGTGAGTGAGGAAAAGGGGATGGACAATACTGGAAATGACAGTAATAGTCTGAGTGAGGCAATTAATCTCAATGAGGGGACAAAGGACAATTTTTTCTTGACAGTTAGTCATGAAGATGCTCATCAGATCGTGTCAGAGCCTGAACAAACTGAAAACACACACGAGGTTATTCCCACACAAGAACTAAAAGCCACTCAGGATGACAACTCTCGAAAAATACCTGCCACCCAAGAAAAGAGGAGAAAGATGGGCTCAACCCGGAGAAGTCCTCGAGGAATGCTTGGGAAAAATATGGCCGATAATGAAGATGTGATTGGTGTGGCAGAGGATAGAGAGACTGAGAAAGCAGCGGATGATTTGGAAGAAGCATTAAGCATCAGTCAGTCCAAGAAAGTGTCTTCAGTCAGTACCACAGATCTTGAATCAGAAATGTTCATTGGTGCAACTGATTTCAAAGTGGAAAATGATCATGTTCACAGTTCTAGACCAACAGTGCCTGAAACACCTGAAAATACCCTTCAAATATGTGATAATCAGTTAGTAAATGCTGATGTTACCAAACATCCACAGTCAGAGACTCTTACCACTGAGAAGAGAAGAAAGATGGGCTCCACTCGGAAGAATCTCAGAGAAGGAAAAATACAAGGAAAAAGAGATGGATATGAGGACATAGAAACTGAAGACACAAATCTGCAGATGTCTCAGGACTCTAAAATGAGCTTAGTAAGAGAAAATGTAGGACAACAAACAACTCACGGTTACTCTGATCAGTCAGAGGGTTCACTTCTCAGTGAGATAGAGAGAGCATTAAATAAGACGTCTCAAAGTTCATTGAGTTGTGATTGGGAATTAATCGTCAAAGAGCCAAACCCAGGTGACTCAGCCAATGCTCCTGATCTCAATATGCCAGAAAACTCAGAAATCAAATCTCTCCAGCCTATGCCATCGGCTCACAGTGAACCCAACTCACCAGGAGGACGAAGAAGAAAAATGGGTTCAACTCGCAAAAATCCCAGACAGCAGCTCAAAGCAGAAAGGGAGGATGAAGATAAAGAGGATGGGGAGATAGATGAGAACTCAAAGGCAAATAAGCAAGAAAAGAAGGACCTTGAAAGAGTTGAGGTGTCTGTAGTGCATAATATTTCTGAAAACAGACTGAATAAAGAGTATCTCGATGTCTCTAGTGCACACATAAGTAGCGATCAGCTAGAAGAGAGCACTAACCCTGTTAGCCAAGAAAAGACATCTCCATCAACTAAAAGGAAGTTTGGGTCCAGACGTGCTAATAAAGGCAAACAAGGGCTTGGTAGGTTGGCTGATTCTGATTTTGGGAATCAATTAGAAGATGGAGATCATAAACCAGACAGCTCAGAGGTCAAGGACAAGCTGCACAGTGATGACTTAGCAGTATGTATCTCTTCGTTTAGAAAATGTCCTCATATTTTGTACTTCAGCTTTTAATGGAAATCGTATTTACTTTAAATCACTAACAAATGTCTTTTTTGTTAAGGTTTGTGAACCGTGCCTCACCTTACAACCTGGGAATCAACCAGCTTCTGAGCAGAGGAACATGGAAGCCAAGTATGACACAGAGCTATATAAGAGTTCTTTATGTCTTTGTTATAAGAAAATAATTAACTTTTTTCTTTTTTTCTTTTTCCTTCTCCAGAAATGAAGAAGCTGCTCCAAAAGGCACTGATGCTGGTTTCGTTTCTTTGGACCAAATCATAAAACATGATACCACTGGAGCTAAGCAGACAGTAAATTTAAAGAACAGGAGTGAGTAAAGTGATAAAATATCGTCATGTAATTATACCTAAAAGTTTAATGTATAATACTCATCTAAACACAAGCTCTATCATATAGTTTCAGATACTAAAGTAGTTCAGTTTAATGTTGTCATGGTGGGAAACAGCTGTGTGGGAAAGACTTCCTTCATAAGACGCTTCCATGAAGGCCAGTTCACTGAGGATTACCGCTCCACTATTGGTGAGTGTTACGATGGAGGCAGTCTTGTATACTAAAGAAGGTATACACTATCATTCAAAAATTTGGGTCAGCAAGATTTTTGTGTTTTTGAGAAAAGTCTCTTACAGTATGATCTGGTCAAAAATACGGCACAGTATTAACAGTAAAATTGTTAAATTTCAAATAATTGTTTTCTATTTTAGTGTGTTTTATTTAAAATGTCATTTTTCCTGTGATGGAAAAAAAAAAAAAAAAACATTTATTATTATCAATATTGAAAACAGTTGTGCTGCTTAATTTAAAAAAAAAAAATTTTTTTAAATGTCAGGATTTTTGTAACTATTAATGTATTATTGTATCTACTTTTGACCAATTTAATGCATCTTTAAATATTCATTTAAAGATAAAAATGAAATGAAAATATAAAAATATTAATTTCTTAAATTTTTTATTAATTTTATTTTTTTTTGTAATTATTGACCTCAAACATGGAATAGTAGTGTAAGAAGTGTTAAGATACATATTTAATATATAGAAATTATTTTTAGGAAGAAAAAATGCAGTAACAGACAGCCTAATTATAATGATCAGTTCCAAGTGTATAAATGTGTGCGTTTATCAAAGAGAATAACTAATTTTTAAAAAAGCTATATTATATATGTTAAATTTTATAGTATATACTTTGTTAAAAACATGCGTATCATAGATTGTAAATACTCTTTTGCACCTAGGTGTTGACACCTGTGTACAGACCCTTGCGCTGCCTGACAGCACTGTTAAACTGCAAATATGGGACACAGCAGGTCAAGAGAGGTAAGACCTCAGAACAAAATAACACATGATGGAAAAAGATGTTTGTTGGTGTGTTATTTAAACCAAAAAAATCCTTATAAGGTTTCACAGCATCACCACACAAGTGTTCCACAAGGCTGATGGGCTTCTGCTCATGTATGAAATCACGTGTTCAAAGAGTTTTATTTCTGTACGAGATTGGATCTCTCAAGCTCGGGTAGCTTATGTTTTCATTTCTTCATTTTCCTTATATTTTAGTCAAAATATATGGAAACGTCCCCTTCCCTAAATTGTATTATGACAATGTTACACAGGAAAGGGCCCCTGATGATGTCATCATGATGTTGCTTGGAAACAAAAATGATTCTGTAAACCGTGAAGTCCAGATTCAGGAAGGGGCGGATCTGGCCAGAGTAAGAGTTCATTGTGACACCAAAAGTACTTTCTAATTGTTTTGCTTAAGTTTATTTCTACTAAAAGTTTGCTTGTATTTTCCCTTCATTAGGAGTATAACATACATTTCATGGAGTGCAGTGCTGCAACTGGGGCGAATGTGTCAGAATCCATGAGAAGTCTTGCAGAGTAAGACTCAAAACTAACCAAACTCACCATACCAGTTATTATTTGTTAAATACATGTGTTTTCTGTCCATGCATAAAGACTCATTTCTTGTTGCTACTAGGTTGTTAGTGCAGCGCAAGTCACAGAAGGAGAAACACACAACATTGAGAAGAGAACCAGCACAGAAGAAATCTGGTTGCTGTTGAAAACACACTCCCACACACACAACATGCACGACCATTCAAACTTTTGGGTTAGTAAGATATTTTTTGTAGAAATTAATACTATTATTCAGCAAGTATGCATTAAATTGATCAAAAGTGACAGTAAAGACTATAAAGAAAAAAAACTGTTATAAAACAGTTATAAATAATGTTTTTTTTATTTATTTTTTTCTGTTTATCAAGGAATCCTGAAAAAAAAATGGTTTAAACTGTTTTCATAAATTAAGCTTTCCCCTTACAGGAATAAATAAAACTTTAAAAAATGTTTATTTTACATAAAAATGGCTTTTTATGTGACTTTACATTTTTTTTTAAATCTTACCAACCCTAAACTTTTGAAGGTAGTGTACAAAAACTTTGTAAAAAGCAAAGGCAAAAAATAAGCTGCTTATATATTGTTGCTTAAGAAGAATGTCATTTCTGTATTTTATAAATATGTACAAAATACAATAATGGTTTCACACATAATAATATAATTCTACATTTATTTAATGTTTGTTAAGTGCTTTAAGTGCTGAGTGGAAGTGAAAAAGAATACAAACAAATAAAACAAACTATACTCTTACAATTCAAGAGTTTATGAATGAATGAAAAATCTCTGTAACTCAGTTTCATAAATTATTAGTTAGAACAGACTAAATCATTGAGGTACTAGTCAGTCTTCAAAACAAGACACTACTTAAATAACTCACAAAAAGCTACATTTTGCTAGAAACGGTATAGAATGATAGAAAAACAAAGGATATCCCATCTCATTTTGTCATTATAATGTTACAATGCATAGATTATTTCCTTGTTTGTGAGGTCTCATCTCAAACAGTAGTCAAAAGAGTTGCTTATCGATCTTCATATCCGGTGTCTGAAATATAAGCAATAAATATTCACGTATACACACATACTCATGACACAGAACTCAGTGGCTTAGATCACGGACAGACAGGATGACTATAATAAGCAGACTGAGGAAGAGGGCAGATACGATGAAGAAAACCTGAGCTGCCCATTGACTGTGCGGCACCCCTGTCACCGCTCTGGTACGTTCAGAGGGAATCATGTTGGTCAGGTTCAACATGTAGCCCAATGTCCAACCAACATCTGTGTCTGCCACCTGTAACCAACATACAATAAATATGAGTACATATCCCCACATCAGACTGACAGAAAAGCCATATACGGTTTCCTCATACTGCTGGAGCAGAGTTCGTCTGATATATTGATTTATATCAGGTTGAGCACATGATGTCAGTTTATGAGCTACTTCCACTGTGCTCTTGAGCAATACAAGTAACCTGGGGTTAAATTATAGTCTCTAACGATTTATGAATCACTAAGAATCTGTATTCAGTTTGTTAAATAGGCTAAGGATGGGATTGATCTGTATGCATGAAATGTATATATTCATATTACTGAACAGCTTCATTGTGGCAAAGGAAGGATTTAAAGAGATGAAACTGTTCCTTACCTGCTTCTCAAAAGAGATTTGATCCCACGCGTTACTGAACTTGTATCCTTTCAGGAGAATAGTCATAATGTAATGAGCAGAAGCACAATAATCTTTTAGGTATTTTGCCTTGATGGCTGGATTTTCAGCGGTAAGCTGCAGAAAAAAATAACAGAAAAAATGCAGAGAAAAAGTAATGAACATTCATTTAAGAATATACCAGCATTAGCAAATATACTACCTGATTTTTTCCTGTAAAAGTGTTTAAAATTTAATGTGTCTGGTTTCGTGTTATTCGCTTCCAGCTATTTTTAGCTGTACAAAACTTTAGCTTGTTTTGCTGCTTGATATTGCAAACTGGTGTGTCTTGCCATATTATTTTAATGTATAATCAATCTTAATTATGAACACACTGGTATGCAAACAGTTTTACAGTTTAATGCACGTTATTATTTTTGTCATTATTTCCCTATACAGCGGCTATTGAGCCGCAAGTCTCGCCAATTCACCGAAAACTGCTTACTTCTGCGTTGGAAAATAAGGTGGATACATGTAATCATATTGTGATTCACTTGATCACTTCTCATCTCACCAGGCTTTTTACTATAAAATGTAAGATTACAATGTATTGTAATAGTAATTGTGGACTCACAGTGGTCCAGGTTTTGTTGCAATGAGTATCAATAGTGGAAAGCACTTGGGTCAGTGGTGCTTTTGGGACAAGTCCAAGGAAGTCAAAGGTGTAAAAGTATGCAGAAAAAGCCTGAGATGGGCATAAAATATATATGTTAGACTTATTATGAGGCATGGAAACATGAATTAAGGCAAAAAAAGGATAGTAGAGGATGATTTTGATGTGAACATAATTTAAAATAGTAACTTGTAGGCACTTCAGTATGCTTTGATACAGTAACCACTCTGACCGATTCAGCTGAGTAAAGGATTTGTCAGTGATGACTCATTTTTTTAGTTATTCATTATAACAGCCACCTAAAGAGTCATAACCGACTCTTAAGAGTCATTTGTTGGAGAATTGAATAAACTGGTTACATTGAAACCCATGTTCTTTCTGTGTGCAGTCCGCTAGTAGAAAGATATTTCTTGACATTATTTCATGATGCACTGTATTTTTATTACATAATTTAAAGGAAAATTTCACCCAAAAATGAAAATTTTGTCAATCTAATTCACATTCACAACCTGAGAATAGTCATTTTTATGGTGTGGCAGGAAATTATGCAATGTATATTAAATTTTGTTGCAGTGTTTTTCCATGTACCGTATTTTCCGGACTATTGAGCGCACCTGAATATAAGCCGCACCCACTGAAATTGAATTTTTTTTTTTTTTTTTTTTTGAACATAAATAAGCCGCGCATGTCTATAAGCCGCAGATGCCTACAGGTACATTGAAACAAATTAACTTTACACAGGCTTGAACGAAACACGGCTTGTAACAAAAAATAAAAAAATAGCAGTAAACAGTAGCCTACGCTGCAACATGATCTCACAGGATTCCGTGTAATGTTCACGGATTTAATTAACCTCTGAATCTGTGGTGGCATCACGGAATCGCCGAAAATTCCGTGATGGACTCACAGAAAAAAATCCGTGATGGGCTCACAGAAGTGATACCAATGTAAGTCAGACAGGCATCAGCCGTGCTCCACGCACGGATCCACTGGTTCAACACTTTAAATAGGAAACCCTTAGCATCAATATGCCAACGCGATAATTTATCGTCATCATTATTGTTCAGAACTGGGTAGGTTTAGGGTAGGGGTGGGGTCAGGTACTCCAGTGAAAGTATAACTGCATCGGAGTCACTCTTTTTACGTGGTCCGATGCAGCGCTGGTGTTGAACCAGTGAATCCGTGCATGGACCACGGCTGATGCCTTCTGTGAGCCCATCACGGAATTTCCGGCGATTCCGTGATGCCACCACAGATTCGGGGTTAATTAAGTCCGTGAACATTACACGGTCACTATTTTCCTCCTCCTGTGCTTTAGTTGTCTTTATGCACCAAGTAAATTCCTCACGCTGCTGTTTCCAACGTCTTATCATCGACTTCAACTTGAAAGCTGCATCATGCATTTCTCCGTGTCTTTGCCATGATGAGGGTGACAAAATGACTACCGTAATCAGAATGATGGGAAATTTGAGCGCGCTCCATGTAATCTAAACCTTAAACAAAAAAGTTGTTTGACCTCAACCCGTTTGGCAATTTCATTGGTCTGATGAAAGCTTCATGCCGCCAAAAAACTGAGCGCGTCACAGAATGTGTATTTTTTTTTTTTTAAATATGAAAGCGGGAAAAATCCATATATTAGCCGCGTCATTGTTTAAGCCGCAAGGTTCAAAGCGTGGGAAAAAAGTTGCGGCTTATAGTCCGGAAATTACGGTACACATTGTAAAATACTGCAACTGCATATCTCCCTCTCTATTTTCTTTCTAACTGAAATCCAATGCTAACTGTTTTCTTTCTAACTGAAACCTAATGCTACTAGTAATTAATAAAAATGATTTGACAAAGTAAGAAACACTCACAAAGAATTCGCCATTGACCGGAGGCTGATAGGCACCATTGAAGCCACATTCTGGTGAAAATGCACAGTCGGTGAGGTTAACAATGTTCTCCATTAGAGAAAGACAGAGGGATGAATTACCCGTTCCTGAGAAAAGGACTATAGCCGTGGGGTTAAAATTGTTTGGTTTGACCACACATGGGGAGTTGTAGAGGTCACCCAAAGTAACATTGATGCTATATCCGTCGTGGTAGCATGGGTGACTGATAACAGATGATGATCCAGCAGTCTAGATAAAACAAAGACACCATATCAGTCATTCGACTGTGTCCATATTTTTACTGGTAGACACTTTCTTTTCAAACCTACATACAGTAAACGCATTGTGCTGAAACTAGTATGGTAAAACCTACATAATCTATTGAATTATGTAAGTGTGTGTAATCTATTGAATTATGTAAACGAACCCTTTAAAAACCAACCTTGTAAAGGTAGACCTGAAGTTTCTTCAAAGCCTGGTCCTTGCCGTAGCACAAGTAGCTCTGTGTGTACAACTCATACTTGTACCCGTAGAGCTGGAGATTTGAAGCTGAAGCTGGGTTTTTTACTGGGTCTTTCGGGGTGAATGAGATCTGCGTTGATGAGCCACCAAGATCTAGAGCTCCAAGGACCTTTCCTGCTTTAGGGTGGATCCATTGGCCCTCAAATGTGTGCTGCAAGGGGAAAAAAAAAGTGTTGAGGTACAGGATGTTCAAACAAAAGAGAAGTGATTAAGCGCGATTACGTATCATTTCTTCTGTTGATTGATTGACCTAATCAAGTCAAGGCAAGAATAAATATAGCATTACAGCTTCCATTGTTCAATAGCCTTTGAAAGAATGACAAATAAAGATTTCTAAGATGATAAAGTAATAACTTTAGTTTAAAATTATTGATGACGCATTGATGATGGTTTTAGTTATGTATGTATTCATTTATTTTAAGTAATGAACTATTTTCCTATACACATGTATAAACATTTTAATAATTTTCAACTGTTTGTAAAAGTAGATACAAAAAATAAAACAAAATTTGTGTGTGTGTGTGTGTGTGTGTGTGTGTGTGTGTGTGTGTGTGTGTGTGTGTGTGTGTGTGTATGTACCTGTGTGTGTACCTGTTTTTCTATTCAGGTGGGGACTTAAACCTGAATACACACAGACTCATGGGGACTCTTGTCACGGTGGGGACCTAAATTGAGGTCCTCACGGGTACACAAGCTAATAAATCACACAGAATTAAGTTTTTTGAAAATCTACAAAAGCAGAAAGTTTCCTGTAAGGGGTAGGTTTAGGGCAATAGATTATACGGTCTGTACAGTAGAAAAAGCACACTGTGTGTGTGTGTGTGTGTGTGTGTGTGTGTGTGTGTGTGTGTCTTATAATCGTTTTCAAAATTAGAAAAATATCAAACATAGTAAATATTAAATACTATATAGACAGAAATACTAGTAAATATATATTGAAATGAGAACTTGAGAGAAATGAGAGCAATTTCATTGTCTGTTAGAATTATATTTGTTTTTTGGATAAATTAATAAATGTGTAAAAAAAAAATTAACTGATCCTTACGTTTGAAAAACTCTGTATTAATAGTCAATCGATCCCAATTTCATCAATGTTGGAATGCCATTAGTCACCTTAATTAAACTTTCCAAGAGATAGTTGATGGTGATCCAGCCATAAGCCCCCTCCTCCATTCCAGAGAGTATTCTGGCCCCTCGGAAATCAAATGGATAACTTTGGATTGTTTTGGTGACCTCTACGAGGATGCTGTCTGCTAGACTTTTGTTCTGTAAGCTGTGAAACCAATGATCATCTTAATACAGTTATTCATTTATGTTTTCTCAGTCAAAACAATACTTAGGAAGATAATTTAAAAATCAATTTAAAATATAGCCAACATTTGCCATATATTTGGCAAATATAGCCAAATATTATTCCATTTACTGTATATGACACATCAGTCAGTTGTTGAATCACCTAAGAAGCCGCATGCCAGCAGTGGCACCAAGGTACACAGGTGTAGTTTTCCGCTTTCCTTCAGGTACTGCTGCCTTGGCAACATCCAAGCATTTCTTAAGACTTTCTCCAGCTGCCGGAGGGTTCTTGACATAGCTAGATATGCCATCACCTAAAAACAATAAAGGTGTTTTGACAGTTAAAACATGAGTTATAGCATTCTCATTTGACACAGTGGGCAGAAGTCTCAGCTATTAAAAAAAAAAAACAGTTTATAGGCCACACAAATTTTTGTGATGGCCCTGTTAAAATCATTTAGTTTCTTTTAATTTGTGCTGTATTCCTTGAAAAACCTAAAGTGGATGCAGTACTATTGACTAAATGCATTAAATTCAGCGTTGATACCTAAGACAACATTTAATCACTGGAAAGTGTTATGAAGTTACAGAACAGAGAGCTGGTCAAGTTTCCAGTTTCCTGGTATTCTATAGTCTTTGACTGTACTCACCATCCACATCGCAGCTCTGTTTCTGAGAGACTATTCCAGTGTTGTTCTCTTTGTTCCCCAGCCACTGGTACAGGAAAAGGGCCGTGTGAGTAGAGCCGGCATCAAACACAATCCCATACTGAGGAAGTCAAACAAAGAGTTCCATAAATTTGGACGAAACTTGATTTAGTGGGTGAGAGAAACAAACACATCCTGAGAGAAAAGGTTGATAGTAATTATGTTATACCACAGGATTAATGAAAATAGTTTATGTTGAGGAATTGTGTAGAATTTATTTTGTTGTTTGGTATAATTATGGTCCTAAATGATATAGGTCCTACATATTTTTCAAGTTTTTTACCATGGATTGTTTTGTGAGACATAGGCTACATAATAATGTGTGAAACAAACTTCCTATTCTGTAAAACAGGTCAGATCATTTCGGGTTAGGGTTAGGTTAAGTCTTTTGTATGTGTTTTGTTAAATATGGAGCTGTTTTACTAAAGATGCATTCAAACCTTGATGCACTCAAGATACCAAAGATGATCATAACCGATGTCCATCACATATGTAGATCGATATCTAAAAGTCTCACTAACATTTTGATATTAAAATTGAATAAAACGCCAACAATAAAAACAAACAGTTTACCATAAAAGTCCATAGATATCGACATCACTTCACAATTCTGTTAACACTTTCTCGACAAGCGAATGAGATCTGTTTTCTGGTGTATTCAGGTGATGTTTGACATACACCTCATTAGAGATTTTCTTCATATAGTTAAAATAACTTCATAAGTAACTTCATATAGTGATTTTGGAAACACTTTACAATGAGGATCCGTTTATTAAGTAAGGGATAATCTACGGCTAGCTGTACATTAAACGATTTGAATGCACGACGTGGAGGCGAAGAACCACCCGACGATATGTAAGAATTATATCTAATGCCTTAACTAATGTTATGCCATGGTCTGATTTTCACATGTCATTTAATATGTGAATGCTGGCAAATGACCATGGCATAAGCGGGATAATCAACGGTTAGCTGTGCAATAAACGATCTGAATGCACTTCGTGGAGGCAACCACCCTGGTTCTTCGCCTCCACTTCGTGCATTCAAATCGTTTAATGTACAGCTGCACTGTAAAAAAAAAAAAAGTTGACATAACTCAAAAAAAATAAGGCAACCTATGGCAGTCAATTTGTTGTTAACTCAACTAGCAACCAACAACTTAAAAACTTTAGTTCATCTGATGAGTAAATGTCAGTCTACTGAGTGTTAAAAGATCTGTTAGAGCAACCAAAGATTTTTTAGCATTTAGCAATGTTAATCTTTTTTAACAGTCCTCTTTTCTTTAGATTTTTGTTTATTTTCAAAGCCTTCTACATAATATGGGTAGTATTTGCCTCTTAAAACTAGAGGCAAACATTTATGCTGATAGACAAATGCATTAAACAAATGCATCAATGTAAAATTGTTTGTTCAGATGACTTTGAAAAGTGATTTGCATATGTTGTGAACAAATACTTGAGTATCTAAGGTAAACAAAAAAACTTTTGCTAGCGACATGTTTAGAGTATTTTTGTTCAGTTCACAAAAAAATTAAACTGACTTCTCATACTAAAAATTATTTGTTCAGGCTACTTTTTTTTACATTGGTTAGGAGAACTTTTCGAAAGTTGGATTTTTTTTACAGTGTAGCCGTTGATTATCCCTTACTTTATGCATTAGATATTATTAAGTAATCATGAAGAATACTTTTACAGAATTTATGCTAACACTTTACAGTAAGGTCTGATTAGTTAACCTTAGTTAATTCTTCAACTACAATGAACAATATATTTGTTACAGTTTGTTAAACATTAGTTAATAAAAATGCAAAGGTTTATTGTTAGTTCATGTTAACTCAGGTCTAATATTAACAGATACTTTTTACGAAATTAATGTCATCAAATACTAAAACATTAATAACAACTTGAAAATGATAACATGTATAGTTAGTTGTAAAGTGTTACTGTTATTTTGATGTTTGTTTTTAAACGTTTTCTATTTTAAATTATTAATAATATGAGTTAAATGTACGTCCTTAAAAAAAATCTAAATTCTACTCATGAATATCTTACAAATAGACACATTGTGTGAAGTCAAAATGTTATCACTAGTGCATGTGTTGACACATAAGAGCTATGTGTTCACGGATGCAGGTTTAAATGTCATGAGCCGATCCTACTTCCCTTCTTCCCCTCTTCCCTACTTTCCTGTCTCTTTATTGCCCTCTTCAAAAGTGCTCATGCATAAATTTTCATTCACCTTCATAGCTCAAACAGTGACCTTTGAAAAGTTTAACATAAAAAAGAACTTATTTTAAATGTTTCAAAGGTAGCAAATTACAGATGTGACTAGTCTGGTCTAGCTACAACTGTCATCAGCTGCTACCAACATATTTTTTATTATATCAACTAAAGCAAATATTGACATCTGCTTTGGATGATCAACTTTTAATGAACAACAGGCAGTGCAATCAGACAGACAGACAAATACACTCCTCACATTAAAAGCACATCATAACTGTGAGTTGAACATCTTTGCACCTGTGTTGAGTATGGCTGATCCAATGACTGATGATTAGCAAGAGAAAGAACCAAAGCGATGATTGTTGTACAAGCTACGGCTGCCATTGCAGCACCCAGCAATAAAGCTTTCATCTGAAATGCCATATCTGCAATCTGTCCAGAAACAAAACAAATAAGCACTACAGGTACAAGGATGATCCACAAATATATGAAGTTCATTTTATGCATGCCAAAGTTAAGCAGTCACATGGACACATTAATTTGTCATAGCTTTGTGCACACTTCACATGCTCATACAAGTCTACAAGTTATATAAGTTCAAGAGGATCGATTATTAACCCGAGATGTTCAATGAATCTTTGTCGTTTAAAGCTGATTGGCAGCTAGAGACACATAAAAGTAACAGATCAGATAGAAAGCAAGTGTCTTACCTTCTTCCTTCTGCTTTACCTGTCCGGGTGAACGAACTTATTGAACACACTGTGGCTGTACGTGTCCGTATATAGAAGACAGGTATGTTGATACCTCCACACCTTTACTCCAGCCCGGACCTCTGGGAACTGAAGTTATACTCCCACTTCCCCAATATATCTTCAGCTCATTACACACATACATAACACATCCACTAACTTTTCCTCTTTCACACAGTTACTAGGTACTACACCACACTCAGACACACACCCTGATGTTTACAACCTTAACGCTTCATTGGACCAAATTTTCTCTCTTATTTTTTTTTGTCTCAAGTTGAATCATTTTCTGGGAGTTTTCTGAAAGAATTTGACAGGACGTCCTCTGTGGGAAATGATAAACAACCTTATCTGAATAAAACTGAAAGCATGCACTAACCTCATTCACCAATAACAACTGTTACTTAATAACTAATCTCTCTTTGACTCTATTGTGTTAAAGTCCTTGGTTTAACAGTGTAGATATAGAGCACTCACAAATTCACACAGACGGATTTTACTGAAAAGTGCCATTTTATTACTTTTTTTTTTTTTTTTTTTTTACCACATTTAGAAGAATAGTGTTAATGGATGAACCTCTTTCACAATGTTAGGAAATATGATATATTAAAATATGATATTTTGACTTAGAATAAACATGTTTAAAACTATTTAAAATTACAAGAGAGTTGAGTAAACTTGAGTGAATACCACTCAGTGAAGTTCAAGCAAAAGGACTCAGTATACATTGCAAATCAGTTGAATTTGAACATGAAAGCCGGTATATCTAACGAAGTCACGGTTATGTTTATCTGTTATAAATATATTATTTTCAATATCTTTTCAACTTTTGTGCTAAACTGCTGAACCAAAGATTTTTTCTATGAAAAATTCTGTGGGGGATCAAAAGATGATATTTTGATGATAATTGAAACACACAAGTCGAAACAACCTTCAAAATAACTTTATGTTATAAATACTGGACTTATATAAAGATATGGACTTTCAGTAGACTTTTAAATGTCCACCAATAAGTTGAAACTAGCAAAACCAGTAAATTCCAGACTTAATGTTAAAATATAGACTATTGGTCTTTTTTTTTTTTTTATTCATCGGTTCTTTCTTTCTTAATAAACAAACAAACAAATTAATAAATGATTCAAAACTCAACAGCAGTGGATGATGAATGGATATTTCCTTCATGCAGTCTTGCATGCAGTCTGGAATTCCTTTTTTCCTATAAGAAACGTAATGTAAAAGTTACCTTTTAATCTGTTATATAGACATACTTTAAATCACAAGGAAAAACTGATATTCTTTTGTAACACTGTAGATTAGGGAACACATATTCACTATTACCTAAGAGTTTTCCCTCAATAAACTTCTAATTATTGACAGTAAGTGAGGTAGTTGTAGTAGTTATGTTTAGGTAGGGTTAAGGGATCTAAAATATGTTCATGCATAAGGCATTAATATGCTAATATACTAATTAACAACCAATAAGCTAGTAATATACATGCTGATAAGCAACTTGTTAATACTAAATAGTGTTGCATAATCTAAAGTGGAAACCACATTACTAACATAAACAAACTCTTTAACTGTACATTTCTATGGAAATGGCCGATTAGATTCAGAATACATGTGACAAACACTCTCGTGTGTCCTTTTAGCTTAATCACCTCAGCATCCTGATTGAGGGATTTGCAGCTAACCACGTATTTCCACACAAAGAAAACTAATTGTTCATGGTCACGCTCAATTTTAAATTAGCGAGAAAAAAGACATGGTTCGGTCAGGACGTATCGTAAATCACCACTTAAATCTGGTATGAATGCCTTCTGCTGTCATAAGCTGTTGTTCTCAATCACGCAATCACACCTGTTGCTCACTCCCTTGTGTGTTCAGATGTTCACATTTTGAACATTCGAGCCTGCAAACAATTGAGATAAGTAATAGCAGTAAATGGCAGGTGCATAAATATCTGTTCGATAATCCTGTGGGTACCGTGACATTGTCAACAGGTTTGGGACTCATTGCTTGAGCCACATGATGTTCAGTTCATTATGAGCAGCAAAATCAGCTGCCACAAGTAGAATGACTGGTGACTTTTTGCTGACATGTTATTTGCTGTAACTATTTTCTTAATTAGTCACATTCAGCAATGCTGAATAAAATTCTCCACCCTAATATGACATATATTATGCAGTGATTCTAAGAAAATAAAGGGTATTATCAGATTAAAGGTCATTATACTCTGTCATATCCTTGTGGTTTTGGATGGTGACAGCTTTTTGAGTCATTCCACGAATCCGGATTTGAGTCCCTTTGACCTTTTTAAGTGTATTTCATCTATTGGGTCACCAAAATCTATTTTTAAAATCTTTTTGTATTAATTGAAATGTCTCCTTTAATAAGGTTTAAAAACATGACATACATTTTATCTATATATTAGAAATTATCTAATATACACCACCTATTTTGTCATGTCCCTCATGGCCTTCTATGAAAGTGTACTTGGGATATGAATAATAAAATTAGAAAAAAGTCCATACATTTTGCTATTCTCATAAATATCTATCTGTGCTTCTTTGCTGGTAATGTTTTTTTTTCCTAAGTAAATTCATGATTATTCATTAAAATCATATTATTTAATTCCATACCTCAGTAACCCCTCAACCCCGTTACACAGATCATTCTCCCCCCATAAAAATAATGAACTGATCCTTATGTGACATCATTAATAGGAATTCTGAACAACATTGTGAGCAGACATAGGCAAGTTACCACCTTCTTTTATAATTATAACTTATTAATATTGTGATATTGTGATTGTCAAGCTTAATGACTCAACCCTGTTACATCAAATAAAGATAGAAAACTATTACTTGTGAAAATTATCTTTGTTATTTTAACAGTATACATGATTTCTTAATATCATGCACACCACGTGCTCTTCTGTTATTCACCACCACTTACCACTTGCCATTTTGAGCAAAAAAATATTTGATCATAACAGGGTTGTGAGATTGTGATGGGGTTGTGTTTTTAACACTTTGGTTCTTAAGGTATCCAGTAATTGAAATGAATTATTATATTTGATCAAGAATCTTATACCACATGCATATGTTGAATGTAGTAATGTCCATGTTAAAGGAACACTCCACTTTTTTTGGAAATAGGCTCATTCTCCAACTCCCCCAGAGTTAATAAGTTGAGTTTTACCGTTTTTGAATCTATTCAGCCGATCTCCGGATCTGGCGAGAGCACTTTTAGCATAGCTTAGCATAGATCATTGAATCCAATTAGACCAGTAGCATCGCGTTCTAAAACGATCAAAGAGTTTCGATATTTGTCCTATTTAAAACTTGACTCTTCTGTAGTTATATCGTGTACTAAGATCGGCGGAAAATTAAGAGTTGCGATTTTGTTGCTGATATGATTAGGAACTACTCTCCGTCGAGGGAGCTGGAGAGGGCGAGCGGCACAAATGCCCTCGCATAGATGAGTGAATCGTGGCTTGCCTGGGCCACGGCGATGAACTTGTCTCGTTCATCCATGTTTAAGGGTCCAGTCTTCTGTCACGGTGTGTCAGGCAGGGAAACGCTGGAGACTCAGAAAGCTTCATAATAAGTAACATTTAATAGCAAAACTCAGGATCGTGGAGAATACACACACTCAAACATAACTAAGACCAGACACCAAATGAACGTAGGAGACAGGCTTACAAAGGATAACAATTAACAAGACTAAATACACACAGCTGGAGACAGATCAACATAATCAGGACAGGAACAGGAAAACGACTAAATAAGGAAAACCAGGAAACAAAACGTGAACATACATGTGACACTAATCTTTTATTGGATAATAAAAATTTAAAATGGGGGGAAATATCATTATGAAATAAATGTTGTTCTCTAATACACATTGGCCACAATTAATGGCACCCTTTTATTCAATAATTTTTGAAACCTCCATTTGCCAGTTTAACAGCTCTAAATTTTCTCCTATAATGCCTGATGAGGTTAGAAAACACCCAGAATCACTCCAGTCCCTTTAGATTCCCAGCTCCATATTGGTGCTTCTTCTCTTCAGTTCACCTCACTCATTTTCTGGTTCAGGTCAGAGGACTGGAATGGCCAGCAGAAGCTTGGTTTTGTGCTCAGTGACCCATTTTTGTGTTGTTTTGAGGTTTGTGTTTGGATTATTGTACGGTTGGAAGATCCAAACATGGCCCATTATAAGATTATTAACAGTCAGTCACTTATTGACTTTTTTATCTGTTGGTATTTGATAGAATCCATGATGCCACAAGATGTCCAGGACCTCCAGCAGAAATATAGGCGCACAACATTAAAAATACAGCAGTATATTTCATTGTAGACATGGGGTACTTTTTATCCCTGTGTTCACCAAACCCATCTTGAGTGTTTGCTGCTAAAAAGCTCATTTTTTAGTTTCATCTGACCATAGAAGCCTGTCCCATTTGAAGTTCCAGTCATGTCTGATAACTGAATATGCTGAAGTTTTTTTTTTGGATGAGCTAGGAGAATTTTCTTGAAACCCTCCCAAATAACATGTGGTGATGTAGGTGCTGTTCGACAAATTTTGTTTTTAAGGTTTTTTTGACCCCTAGACTCAACTATTTTCTGCAATTCTCCAGCTGTGGTCCTTGGAGAGTCTTTAGCCACTCAAACTCTCCTCCTCACCGTGCATTAGGACGATATAGACACACGTCCTCTTCCAGGCAGTTTCGTAACATTTTCTGTTGATTGGAAATTCTTAATTATTGTCCTGATGGTGGAAATGGGAATTTTCACTGCTCTTGCTCTTTTCTTAAAGCCACTTCACTAATTTATAAAGCTCAATTATCTTTTGCTGCACATCAGAAATATATTCTTTGGTTTTTCTCATTGTGATGGATGATTAAGGGAATTTGGGCTTTCTTTTCCCTCCTATTTATATTTCTGTGAAACAGAAAGCCATGGCTGGATAATTTCATGTTCATAATCACCCTGGAGTGCTCAAAATTGTGAATATGAATGGGAATATACTTCAGAGATATTTTACTCATAAGAATTTCTAGGGGTGCCAATAATTGTGTCCAACGTGTATTTGAGAAAAACATTTATTTCATAGTGATACCCCCCCCCCCATTTTAAATTCTTATTATCCAATGAAAGGTTAGATTTTTTTGTGAATTTTTAAAATAAAAGATCAAAAGGATGGCCTCCTGAGTCCCCTGATCCGCCATGGCCTCCTGATCCGCCCTGGAGGCTCTCCTTGTCTCCACCCTGTTCCAGTCCTGCACCCCATCCGGGAGGGGGGGGGCGATCTATCACATGTATGTTCCCATTTATTTCCTGGTTTTCCTTATTTGGTCGTCTTCCTTTTCCTGTCCTGATTATGTTGATCTGTCTCCAGCTGTGTGTATTCAGTCTTGTTAATTGTTATCCTTTATAAGCTTGTCTCCTACGTTCATTTGGTGTCCAGTCTTAGTTAGTATGTACATGTGATTCCCCCCCCCCCCCCCCCCCCTTTTTATTTTTAATAAATTTGCAAAGATTTCAAACAAACTTCGTTCACGTTGTCACTATGGGGTATTGTTTGTAGAATTTACTTAACACTGAGATGTGAAAATCTCAGCAGAACACACGTTCACACACACACACACACACACACACACACACAGCTTTAAAGGAACACTCCACTTTTTTTGGAAATAGGCTCATTCTCCAACTCCCCCAGAGTTAATAAGTTGAGTTTTACCGTTTTTGAATCCATTCAGCCGATCTCCGGATCTGGTGAGAGCACTTTTAGCATAGCTTAGCATAGATCATTGAATCCAATTAGACCAGTAGCATCGCGTTCTAAAACGATCAAAGAGTTTCGATATTTGTCCTATTTAAAACTTGACTCTTCTGTAGTTATATCGTGTACTAAAATGAAAAGTTGCGATTTTCTAGGCTGATATGATTAGGAACTACTCTCATTCCGGCGTAATAATCAAGGAACTTTGCTGCTGTAACATGGCCGCGGCAGACGTAGTGATATTACGCAGCGCCTGAAAGTAGTCCCCAGCTACCGGGGATATATCCTTTATAAGCCTGTGTCCTACGTTCATTTGGTTATGCATAAGTGTGTGTATTCTCCACGATCCCGAGTTTTGCTATTAAATGTTAGTTATTACAAAGCTCTGTGTGTCTGTGTCTGTGTCTGTGTGTGTGTGTGTGTGTGTGTGTGTGTCTGTCTGTGTCTGTGTCTGTGTGTGTGTGTCTGTGTGTGTGAGTGAGTGAGTGAGTGAGTGAGTGAGAACGTCAACATGGGACTGCATTATGTTCTGCAACATCTACACAGACCAGGGACTCATTTATTATACTTATTTACTTTTTATTATCTGTATTTTTTGTTCTATCGCTGTCATTCTGTTGCACTGTGGAAGCTTCTGTCATGAAAACAAATTCCTCGTATGTGTAAACATACCTGGCAATAAAAGCTCATTCTGATTCTGATTCTGATTCTCAGTCCCTGTCACTGAAAAGCAGCCCACAGAATGAGGCTGCTTCAGCACACTTTACTTTTGGGATGGTACTCTGCAGGTGATGAGCAGTGCCTGGTTTCCTTCAAACATGATGCTTGGAACTGAGGTTCATCAGACCAAAGAATCTTGCGTCTCACAGTCTGAGGGTTCTTTCGGTGCTTTTTTGCTAATGCCAAGTGTGTTTTCATGTGTCTTCTCTTCACTGAGGAGAGGTCCTGGTTGTTTAAAACTTCTTCCATAAAGGGTAACAGAGACTACATGCTTCTGTGAACCTTCAATGCTGCAGAAATTTTTCTGTACCCTTCCCCAAATCTGTGCCTCGATACAATCCTGTCTCAGAGGTCTACAGACAATTCCTTGGACTTCATGGCTTGGTTTGTGCTCTGACATGCACTGTTACCTGTGGGACCTTATATAGACAGGTGTGTGCCTTTCCAAATCATGTCCAATCAACTCAATTTATCACAGGTGGACTCCAATCAAGTTGTAGAAACATCTCAAGGATGATCAGTGGAAACAGAATGCACCTGAGCTCAATTTTGCGTGTCATGGCAAAGGCTGTGAATACTTATGTACATGTGATTTTCTTCATTTTTTTTATTTTTAATAAATTAGCAAAGATTTCAAACAAACTTCTTTCACATTGTCATTATGGGGTACTGTTTTTAGAATTTTGTGGAAAATAATTTAATCCATTTAGAATAAGGTTGTAACATTAAAAAATGTGGAAAAAGTGAAGCGCTGTGAATACTTTCCAGATGCACTGTACATGGGTGTTGTATGTTGGTGGAAAACAAGAGCCTGTGTGCTTCAGCACCATCTCCATGTGAAGATCTTGAAAAAGGTGTGGGCCAGATATTGAATGCCACACAAGTTATATGTTTTATTTTGATGACCTATTCAGTCAGTTTATAATGTTCTAATGTATACTATGTTATTGTTGTTTTTTCTGCCGTCGGGTTAATAAAACTCAGTTCAGTTGCAATTTATATCTGTTGTCTTGCTTGGTCACATAATGAAATACAGTGTTTATAAAAAATCTTAGAAAATCTTACAGTGAATTTGAGTAAAAAACATCTATTTATATGTTAAGCTGTATTTGTCTCTTCAACCCCGTTACCATCTTCAACCCCATTAAACTAGTCTCAACCCCGTCACACCTACATTTTTATTAATTATTTTTTTAAGTTTATGAAAAAGTAATTTTAATGTTTGTTGAACTCAGTCTGAAATGTTCAGAACAATCATAAGAATACTGATTTTAGTTCAAATTCTGAAGTTATCCCACTTCTTTCATCAAAAATGATGAGGTTGCTGTCACAAAAAGTTCCATTTCATGCTTTAACATAGCAAAAGTGTGAGATATAAATAATGATTAAATAATGCTTAACTAATGCACAGATAATCATGAGTTAATGTATAACTCATGATGAACTAAACCATTTATTAATGATTACTGCATCAGCAACTAATGAACATTCGATATGATTCAAAGATTAAGTAATCGATAAATTCTTATCAGTTAAATGCGTCATAATATATTAACTACCTAATAACTTATTTTAAATATTGGAAACTTAAGTGAATTCTGTACCTCTGTTGTGGGCGGTCTCTTTTCAAAACTTGATAAACATTGCTCTACAGGTGTGACCATTTGGGGCACGGAAACAGAGATTTCTCATCCCCCATACACAGATCTAATCAGAGAATAAATGTTAATGAGCCTTTTGTTCTGGTAGTATTTAAGGGAAAGTTGCAAATCAGTCGGGGCGATTTGTAGCCAGATCAGCCTGTAGTGTGGAGGGTATTTAATATGTTCCATACTATGTATCTTCTCGAAGCCAGGTAAACATTTTGTTCTTAGATTCATCTTTGAACAACTGTTGTTATGTATTTTCTTATTTTTGAATTGGCTTCTTATTGTTTTATGTAATTGGCAAGATACGTTTACCTGAGTAATAATAAATTGTTATATTTGATTTATTCTGATCTCTTCTGAAATCATTTTTTTCTAGTAGATTAATGTGTAGGGGTATTTCCGCAAATCTGCGTTCAGGACAGATCACACCAAAGCACTAATGGATGAACCATGAAGGAGACTGGATTTCTGACTGTCGCTGGCTTAACACGGTGTAGCTCTCGTGGTTGTAGGGAAAAATACACTTTTTGTTATGAGCATGCAGGCGCAGCTCACTTATATTATAACCGCTCTGCACTCTCTGAGTAAGTTCAGAACTGACGAGTTTATGCCGTGGATTCACTAAAAAAATCAGCCGAAGTGTAATTCCTATGCGATACCTAGTCCCTAATGAACGAAGAATTGAAAGTATGGGATTTTCAGAATAATCAAATATCTAAATTAATGTACAATCGATATCTGTGATCAGTTTAATTATAAATACTGTCTAAATTTAATGATCACTTAAAATTGGAGTCAGATCAAGCACGGAGTTAGACTAAAATTGAAACTAGATCCTAATAAATTCAGAAGCGCAAGTAAAAGACCGAACATGCATTAAACCTTCGACCAGGCCGCTGGATTCTGTTGTTTGGACTAGCGGGTGGATCCTTACAGTACATTTCCATTTTCCGTTCCAGCAAAATAAAAGTTCAAAGCTTCATTTCCATTCCACTGAATAATTAGTTTTTGTTGAATCATTTTCCTTAGTGGAAAACTTCAGGATGCTACGGCTACAGAGGGTATATAATAATGAAAGAGCAAAAGCAATATGAAATAGAAGAAAAGAAAGACCATGACTATATGATAATAATATGATATAAAGAAAAACAAAAGTATGTATGTATGTATGTGCATATATATTAAAGTCTTTCTACAAAAACTACTGCATATGTTGTCTTTAATTTTTTTTTATAATACAGTCATTACAAATGTTCCATTTTTTTATGAAATCTTACTAAATTTGTTTCTAGATATTTTCTAACATTTTTGCAAATACAATTAGATGAATTCTTCTTTTACCTGGTGATACATTGCATGCTGTAGCTGTTAATAATCTAAAACAGTGCTTGTCAGACTCAGTCCAAACTTACCTAATATATTACCTGATACATCTAATCAGTTAATTACCAGACTAATGACCCATGATCTATGACAAGGGTAATAAAGATTAATTAATTCACAATGTGAATGGCATATTTATATATGATGCTTCATAACAATTAAAAATGTTTTGAAAATAGTAAATCATTTGCAATTTTATTTGAGGATTTTTCTCTGTCCAAATAAACTTTAAATTTAATTAACATGCATTCCATTATTAAAGTGTTCAATGCATTCAATACAATGTTTAAGGTTGAATAATAATTAAAATTATTTGTTCTTCCTGTAATTTTAAGGAGAGTGTGCAGGTCTGATTTGATTCCCATGGTAAATACAAATGAATGTTAAAACCAGGGTCGCTGCTATGGTTTCCGGGCCCCCTGAACATCATTGACTCGGGCCCCCCGCGATCGCGTTCCACATTCCCGGGCCCCCTCTCCCTCGGTGGGCCTTGGAATCGTCCTAACCTCTCCCCCGATCCCCCCACTCCCGTTACGACGCCCCTGGTTAAAACATAAACTTATAGCAATTATGCATAATCAGCCAACGTGCACCTGTAATAAACCATGTTGTTTTATTGGGGACAGGTCATAAACTGTTGAGCCACACCAAGATTTATGCTTGTTACCCCATTACACTTCTTTATAAGCACTCTGTCAGATTATTCAATGTGCAAACTATGTAAACAATGAATTAATATTTTATAATGTTGCTTTTGTATGTGGGTTAATTTTGACATACAATAAATTATTATGACATAAGTGAAGGTCAAAGCTTTGTTTTATTCCTCTAGCTGGTGTTTTCACAATGGAGAAGACTGTTTAAACCAGCTTCCCAACACAGTCACAATCAGGCTCAGTGAACACACTTTATATTATTTGTTCAACATTTACTTTGTTTACCTGCTTAATTTCATTATGACTGCCTTTAGCCTGCAGCATTACAGAATACATATGCATTGTGTGAACTGTATAACATTTACTAATTGTGTATTTATTGTAATGTGAACCACACCTGCTCTATCAATATGATGCAAGTGTTGTAATTAAAGGCATATAGCTGGCACACAGATCTTTCACAATACCTCTACACACTTAAGGATTAACCCTATTTAACCCTTTTAAAAGAAATGCTGACTTCAATGTTTTGCACTCATCTCATCAAATGTATATGTATAGTATATACAGTGCCCTCCAATAATATTGGCGCCCTTGGTAAATATGAGCAAAAGCGGCTGTGAAAATAAATCTGCATTGTTTATCCTTTTTATCTTTCATTCACAAAATTCCAACCTATCATTGAAGTAAAACAATTGAAAGTGTGTGTGTGTGGGGGGGGGGTCTCATTGTGAAATAAATGCTTTCTCTAGTTCATGTTGGCCACAATTATTGGCACCCAATTATTGCAATGTCCTTTTCCCAAGATAACAGCTCTGAGTTTTCTCCTATAATGCCTGAAGGGTTTGGAGAACACCTGATAAGAGATCAGAGATCATTTTCTTCATACAGAATCTCTCCAGATCCTTCAGATTCACAGCTCCATCAGCTCTCTTCAGTTCACCTCACTCATTTTCTGTAGGGTTCAGGTCAGAGGACTGGGACAGCCATGGTAAAAGATTCATTTTGTGGTCAGTGACCCATTTTTGTGTTTATTTTGATGTTTGTTTTGGATTGTTGTCCTGGTGGAAGATCCAAACACTGTCCAGTCAGGTTTTGATTTTTTTATCTGTTGGTATTTTATAGAATCCATGATGCCATGCATCTGAACAAGATGTCCAGGACCTCTGGCAGAAAAACAGGCCCACAACATTAAACATCCAGCAGTATATTTAACCATGGACATGGGGTACTTTTTTTATCCCTGTTTGTACGAAACTCATCTAGTGGGTTTGCTGCCAAAAAGCTCTTTTTTCAGTTTCATCTGACCATAGAAGCCACTGCCATTTGAAGTTGCAGTCGTGTCTGATAACTGAATATGCTGGAATTTGTTCTTGGATGAGTGAGGACAGTTTTCCTTGAAACCCTCCCGAACAACATGTGGTGATGTAGGGGATGTTTGATATATATTTTTTTAGGTTTCTGGCCCCAAGACTCAACTAATCTCTACAATTCTCCAGCTGTGATCCTCGGAGAGTCTTTAGCCACTCAAACTCTCCTCCTCACCGTGCATTAGGACGATACAGACACACGTCCTCTTCCAGGCAGATTTTTACCTCTTATTTATAATAACCTCTTAGTTATTACCCTGATGGTGGAAATGCTTTAACTCTTTCTATTTTGTGATTCTGAACAATCTTGTTCTGCACATCAGAACTATATTCTTAGGTTTTACTCCTCATGGATGATTAAGGGAATTTGGCCTTTGTGTTCCTCCTATTTATAATCCTGTGGAACAGGAAGTCATGGCTGGGCAATTTCATCCTCCTAGTCAACCTGGTGTGCTAAAAAAAAAAAATGTAAATATGAATGGGAATATACTTCTCTATTTCTAGAGGTGCCAATAATTGTGGACAACATTCATTGGAGAAAAACATTTATTTGATCATGAGATTTTCTCCCCACTTTCAATCGTTTTACTTCAATGATAAGTTAGAATTTTTTGAGTGAAAGATCAAAATGGTGCCAATATTAGTGGAGGGCACTGTATATGTGTTTATGTATCTATGTATAGTATATAATATATTAACCATAACTTTTTAAACTTTTAATTAAAAAAAATAAAAACCTCCCGGTAATATAAGACTGAATTTCATAGCATTTGACTTTTGATAGAATTCACAAAATTATTCTAATTTAAAAGGATTTTGAATTTGAATTATAGGTTTTTGAAAACAACATGCAAAACCACTGCTGCTAAAACACATTTTGTAAGTTAGGCAAGTTAAGATATTTTTAACCATCTTTTGAAATGTTGATATAGCCTAATAATAATTTCTGTAGTCTAATTTTATAAAACAGTTGGGATGTCTGTCTATATATTCAACTAGTAATAGGCTACCACAAAATGTCACATTAATATCATTGCTAAAACCCTCAAATGTTGTTTTTCAACCAAAATGACAGTGTCTTTATGTTTGTAGCCTATACCGGATTTTGAAGGACAGGTAGGCTACAGCCCACAAAAATATTCTAATTTGATTCCAATTTTAGATCTTATGACACTTCCCGTTTACCAAGACATTTATAATGGGGAGACAACATTGTGAAGCATAGTACTAGTAGTAATTAGGTTTGCGGTAAATTCTTTAAAATAAATGAAAAATGCTACCGCTCTATTTACCTGGTACTGAAGCATTTACCTGGAAGTACTGAAGTATCTCGTCCAGTAGAGGGCGCTGATGCGACTGTAAGACTGTAAGGCCAGTAGAAGAAGAAGGTCACGCCAGAATTTCAGCACAGCAGCATGTGAATTTTTGCTTCCCTGTTTATTTACCTAAGATTATATTGATGCTTGTGACATTTGTTTTTGAGCGAAGATGACCACTCAGGCTGTACGTCTTTTCCGTAAAATGGATGGACTGTTTGCTGTGTACAAACCGCATGGAGTTCACTGGAAACATGTTCGTGACGGCATAGAATCCAGTTTATTAAAAGGTAGTGTCTGTGTCACTTGCGAAGTAAATGCTTATAGATAACGACTACCTTTGTGATAAATTCTGAGTTAATTTAATTACATGATTGTTAGTGCAACTGAAAACTGTAACTTTCTTCTCTTCCCTGTCATCCTCCCCTGAAGCGCTGAACTCCTGTCCTCCTCCAGCTCCTCAGCTTGCAGTGCGCCTCCAGCTTCTGTCCGGTGGAGAGAACAGCAGCTCCGAACATCTCGTATTATCACCCTCTATGGTCCCCACACTGGCAGACCATCCTCTAGGTTAGTGGCTAAACCTTCAAAAATATGCCCACATTACATAAACACTTTATAACCATTAATAGTTTTGCATTATGACATTTTTTTCATAATCAAGAATGAATGAATTATAGATTGGTTTGTTTTTTAAATTAGCATCCATTATAGGCAGTGCAACAAATTCTGCCGTAATGTATATTTTACCATTTAAGATTTTCATTGCAGCGCTGAGAATTGGGGCATGCATATTTGTCATGAAAATAATGCAAATAATCTTAGTTATACTTGCATAACTAATATATATATATATATATATATATATATATATATATATATATATATATATATATATATATATATATATATATATGATTGATGCTTAACTGTAAATCAGTCATACATTGTTACCTTTAAGGTGATAACTTGCTTTTCCTCTGTAGTGACAGGGCCACAGTTTCATAAGGTTCACGTCGGAGTTGGTCATCGATTGGATGCTTTTTCGTCTGGGGTGTTGGGTGATCAAACATTTTTAACTTTTATGTTTTCAAGAGATTTATTTTGGAATGCACTCTGTGCTCAATTCTCTCATATCTCTACCTCAGTTTTAGGCGTTGGGAAAGGAAATGGAGTGCTGGAACATCTGTGCAAATCACATGTAACTCGGGTAAAGGTTATATTTTTATATTACGTAATAATTCATCTCACATTTAGCTGCTGTTCTATTTTTTTATTATGCCTATAATTTTTCCACTGATTGGTTATGAATTCGTACTAAGTGATGATCAAATCAGGACTCTTGGTTGATGTCTAGTAGACAATTTTATGCAGACTGTTGTGTTTGTTTTATATTTTAAGGACTACACACTTGAGGGGGAGTTTGGAAAAGCCACTGATAATTTCACTGACACAGGCCGAGTCATTGAAAAAACCACATATGGTAATGTGTGCATTACAATATCATAACTATCATATTTGTTATGTATAATATACAGACTAAGAATTTGTAGTAAATGTTGTGTCTTTATTGTCTAGACCACGTTACCCTAGATAAGCTCGAGAGAGTTCTTGCCATGATACAAGGAGCCAACCAGAAAGCCTTAATTACGTGAGTCGCTATAAGAATTTTATTCTACATATTACATTTCATACTGTCTGACTATGTGTAAATATTTGGTTTATGCATAGCATGTCTCTTAGTATGTTATTATGTCTCTATGCAGGTATTCTCAGGTGGATTTGCGCACTCAGGAGGCTTACGAGCTTGCAGTGAGGGGTTTATTGTATCCTCATGGTAAAAGCCCACCGATTCTGACTGGTCTGCGATGCATACATTTCAGTCCACCACATTTCACATTAGGTTAGTACGCTGAATTATATATTACATACTTATATACAAGTTTATGTTTACCAAGCTTCCTTTAACATTTCTTTTCCTCACTTCAAACCAGAGGTCCAGTGTGTGAATGAGACTCAGAAATATCTGCGTAAATTGATTCATGAGGTGGGACTAGAGCTGCGGACGTCTGCAGTCTGTTCTGGAGTGCGCCGCACACGAGACGGTCCCTTCAAAGTAGAGAACACACTCACCCGACAACACTGGACTGCTGACAGCATTATACAAGCTATTGCTCACTTTAGCAAGACTACTCGCAAAATCAGGAAGTCAGGAATGTTCAAGCAGACTGCTGGGCAATTGAACTCAAGCGCACCGGGCCAAGAGCAAACCAGAAGTCAAACTGAGCAAATAAATCAAGAGCATGTTGAACTCTCAAGCAGTTGTGGACAGAGAGACACCTGTGACACTGAGTGAGGGGAGAACAAAACATTAAGTTAAACGAATCATCTGCCTCAATTAGGATTTATCTGTTCACTATAATTTATGAATTTGTTATATGATCATCATCATTAAAACTGTATTTTAGTCATGTTCTCAGGTTGTATGTGTGTACCTGTTTAGCTATACTTTTGAGGGCCAAATGTCCTCACATTTAAGTTGTGAAATATTATGACGACTTTTAAATGTCCTCACTAGTTAAAAAGTCTTATAAATCAGTCGAATCGTGTTTCTGTTTAAATCGAGTGTCCTGCACAGTTTTCTGTGATGGTTATGTCTGGAGTAGGGTTAGGCTGATATAAAAACCATGGGAGTTTATGAGGTGTGCTCTCAAATACAGTCAAACCTGTGTGATATCATGATATTTCTTGCTTTCAGGAAATTATTTGTTGTACAAGGACCGAAGACAAACGTGTTGACGTAAATGTAAATGTCTAAGTATCGGCTGTACGTGTATAGAAAGCGTTTCCCAACTATAGTAGAACTTGTTTCAAAAGTGGAACCCTTAGTCGCTTGACCTAATCCTGTACGGACATTTATAATGAAGAACTCGTTCACTGTATAATAGAAATAATGGGTAGAAAGGCTATTAGCAGGAACCGAGTAGGGTTGTCAAAACGACGGGACTTGGCCCAGAAATTCTCTAATTTGTCAAGCATGATTAGTTTCTACAAAATGTATTTGAAGTTAAACCGTTTTTAAAGTTTCTACATTTCTATACTTTGCTGTACATAATTATTCTGCAGAAGTAGCACATCCTCGCGCGCCTTTCTCATCGCTAACGTGACTCTGGATGAAGCATTTCTGGGGTTCATTTGAAATTGCTGGTGCAAATTTCCAATTCATGTCAGAATCTTTTTAATTGTCAAATCTTTCAAATTATTTTATTTTTATAGGATACTGTTTTTAGGGTTCAAATATCCCCAGATGCACAAAAAAGCGCAGAGATTTAAATACGGTTCAATGTGGGATTCGGCTTTTTGAGCCGCCAGGCGCCCCCTAGAGGAAAACTACTTCTAGTAACCAGTCTGTTTACCTTCCGTCACCTTGCTTTCTAACCCTACGTTACCTTCTGTAGGTTATGAGTGTCATTGATATTATCAGAGCATAAGACGTGTCGGTTTCCAGCAGTGTAGGTGATGCGAGGGCCAGTGCGTTGGGTGTTATGGGATGTGAAGGACACTCTGTTGAAGGTCCGGCGCTCGGTTGGAGAGCAGTACTGCAGCGAAGCAGAGCGAGCAGGACTCAAGCTGCCAGCTGCGCAGGTAGAAACTGCTTTCAGGCAGGCTTACCGGCATCAATCACGCCTATTTCCCAACTATGGAAGAGCTCAGGGCATGAGCAGCCAGGTGTGGTGGACTGAATTAGTGAGGGACACTTTTGCCCAGTGTGGGGTAGATGACCTTGCTTTACTGGATAGACTCGCCAACAACCTCTATCACAACTTTTGTGGACCAGAAAACTGGGAGGTAAGGGGTATTTGACTTCTCAGATATTTTAGCCTTTAATATATGTACTTTTTTTTTCTTTCAAACTCAGTATTTTAAGTGTATTTTTTATTACTAATTCCTGAATCCCCTGTAGGGGGCGCTCGTTCAATACACTTCTCCATTGCCAGTTATCTCTTATCCTCTAAAATGACAAATTGAAATAGCCTGAATATAGGCAAGTATGCTGTAGTATCTTACTCTGACTTTAAAATGAAGAAGTTGGATTTTTATAATCTCAAATTGTGTCACCGTCAGGTGTTTCCTGATTCTAATAGCACCCTCAAGTTCTGCACCGCTTTAGGACTCAATCAAGGCGTAGTGTCCAACTTCGACAAGCGTTTGGAAGGGATCCTGAGGGGATGTGGACTTCTCACTCACTTCTCATTTCTCCTGACCTCAGAGGAAGCTGGGGTTGCTAAACCAGACCCTGCTATTTTTTCCCAGGCACTGGTACGGTGTGGTGTACCAGCTTCCAGTGTAGTTCATGTTGGGGACCATTATGTGAACGACTACCTGACCTCACGCTCATTGGGTATTCGAGGTTACCTGCTTGACAGACAAGATTGTCATGGGCACCTCGAAGTTCCTCCACAGCATAGATTACAGAGCCTAGATGAATTACCAGCTCGATTAAAACAGGACACAGACTGAGAGTGCACACATTTTATCCAGTGCAGCTGATGATTATGTAATGTTGCTGCAGGATTAAACTAATTTTTAAAATGGACCATATTTTTTCCAGATGCACGTTTCATATGATGAAACACAAGATGTAAGTTGAAGCATTAGAATGTGGGACTGGAAAACAAAAAATCATGTTCTTTTAGAAGTTTTACATTTAATGAAATCGTAATATACTGCCAATACATTATATTTTATTGTTAATCTGCCAATAAATTATATATTGTTTGTGAAAATTGTCTGATTGTCATCCACTCATTTGTAGATATAGTATCTGGTAAAATACTGGTCAGATGTGAGACCCTGGACCACAAAACCAGTCTTAAATTGCACAGGTATATTTGTTGCAATAGCCAACGATACGTTGTATGGGTCAATATTAATTGATTTTTATTTTATGCCAAAAATCATTAGGATATTAAGTAAAGATCATGTTCCATGAAAATATTTTGTAAATTTCCTACTGTAAATATATCAAAACTTAATTTTTGATCAGTAATATGCACTGTTAAGAACTTCATTTGTACAACTTTAAAAGCGATTTTCTCAATATTTTTATTTTTTTTCCACCCTCAGATTCCAGATTTTCAAATAGTTGTATCTCAGTTAAATATGGTCCTCTCCTAACAAACCATACATCAATGGAAAGCTTATTTATGATGATTTCAGATGATTCTCCATTTCAAAAAAATTGACCCTTATGACTGGTTTTGTGGTCTGAAATATAAAGGTTTAACTGATAGTCTCAGTCTCTCTCTCTATATATAGCCTATATATAAAGTTTATTTGCAAAATCAGATAACTTAATTTTTTGCAAATTAACTTTTCTCATATATATATATATATATTTGTGTATATATATAAGCATATATATATATACACAAATTAATGATCAATTATTTACTGATCAATTGACAATTAATAAATTGATTAGGATGTGTATTTGGTTATTAAATAACAATATATAGTTAAAAGACAAAAACGCATAAAAACGAGTTACTTAATGTTTTCTACAAACCCAGCAGAGGGCGCTGTATTAAATGTCTTGTAGTTGACTTAATAAGGGACATTATTAGTTTAAGTTGGTGTGACAGTTGTACTTTATGAATTTTCATGGTCCCATAACATAAGCTGAAAAGCAAACAAAATTATTTATATAATCTAATAGTTTGCTTGTTTGTTTTGTTTTTTTACATCACTGGCATGAATGAATCAGAATATAAATTCTTCAGTGTCTTTATCTTTATATTATTGTGTTCAGACAATAATATAAAGACAAAAGAGTAGTTTCTGTAGAGCGCTGATATCATTGTTTCAGCGCCAAGGCTGCTGTGGATGGATGGTGGAGAGGGAGATCACTTAACCCTAATACCCAAATACTCTTATTCCTCCCCATCTGCTCCAGCAGATACCAGCAATTGTTGGACAGGAAAAGACTGACAAACTGGGGAAAAAATGAGAATGGCAAAAAATATAACATATGATCATGCTCTTCAATTATTGTGGAATTTGCATACGATGAGAAGACTATGAAATGAGGGCAAACACCAGCAGGACACAGACTGTGAATTTCCATGTGCCCGTACAGAGCCGCTGCTCCCTGAGTGCTTCCTCAGGCGATGTTCACATAATCGACAACTGGAATACATCCTCTCTTTTGTGTTTCTATCTTGCTGCTCCGTAAGCGTGTTGTGTATATTGCTGGAGTTCCCTCAGCAGTGCGCTTAAAACAAAGCTGGCTTTAGAGGCTCAGCCAGTCGGCTATGAGGGGCTGTGCTGCAATCCAATTGAAAGCCTTAATGGGATTGGGAAACCCATCAACAGAGGATCGTGGTAGAAGAAGAAAGGGAGAGGAGATCGAGGTTAAGAGCAGCTAAGATGAAATATGCGAAATACAAAAATAAAGGCTCCAAAAGAAGAAAACAGAACCACTACTTTGGGTTCTCCAAAGAACCTTTCAGCACACAGCTCCACTAACAAACTTTTTTTTTTTTAGCGTGAAAAGCATTTTAATCTAAAGATTTTTTTTTTTCCCACCATAAGGAACCTTTTGTGCTGTGGAAAAGTTCCATGGATGTTAAAGGCTCATTACTGGCATCTATCCTGGGGCACTTGAGGGAAATACTACTTGCTTTATAAATAAATAAATAAAATAGCATAAAATATGTGGAGAGAATTGAAGCTAAAACAGGGAATGGAGCACAGAAAGTAAATTACAAGCAAATAAAAAATTAAAAAATAAACACTCACGCAATGTCCATCAAGCAGGCACTTTGCATCATGTGGTCACTCATGCGCAAGCTTAACTGCTCTCGGCCATGATCTCTAGGGGCCTTCCCCTCATCTCACAAAAGGTTTAGCCAAACAAACAAATAAATAAATTGGCAAGTAAGTAAATAAAGGAGCTGAGATTTACCCGCAGCAAAAAGAGCACTCTGGCTCTTTGTTTGACTCTTTTAAAAATATTCAGATGATGGAGGATACATATGGACATAGCGGTTTATAACTTGGCAAGGAGGAAGAGTTGGTTCATAAAAAGTTTGATGAAACGAGAAATTACTGCAGGCAAGAAAGAATCAGGTCCAGTCAAAAATTTGCCGCACTTTGTGATATTTGGAAAAATATGCAAACATAGACAAAAAGGTCAAAACACTCAACAAAACATCATACAGCCAAGCATGCTTGACTGATGATCAGTGATAGTCAAAAAAACACCTCATTCTCCATATACAACCAAAATAATATTCCAACACATTATTTACAAAGCATTTTTCCCAACATTAAACAAGACAGTATTTTAAAGAGAACGATGGATGGTGTTTACAGTATATCATACATAAATGTCAGTCAATAAACAGTTAACCAGGTTTAAACAGGATTCAGTTGAAACAAAGCAAGAGATGCAACACTGAGCATCATCTCTAGTCTAAGGCCAATTCATCCGTTAGTCTATGAGTGTGACATCATCACAACGGATGACTGCAATTCCACATCTGGAAATTATGCAATGACTGCATGTTACAAAACTGTTCAGTCCAAAATGTCCAAGGCTTACTTTACCTTTTTAACCAAAATACTCTCATAAAGACCAAAACAAAAAAACCATTACATCTGATCAATCTTTGAGGTTTAACACTCAATTACATGCATTTTCTTTTATGTTATTGCACTCTCATTCACTCATTTTTCGTGAATTTTATACACAGTCCTTATACTATCAATCATATTTTTTTGTTTATATAATACATTTTTATAATTAAATTACATAATCAGGATCAGCCGCCTAGATCAATAAATAAACAGATCAATCATCCTGAATCTGTTCTTTCAGGCTGATCAAAATCATTTACATAGACAATAACTCAAATGTTGCCCATGCTAACAGCCTGTTTAATCCATCACTTGGATGACTTTTGGTATCATTATATCAAATATTTCATGAATCTTCACACAGTGATCAGACTTCTGTAAATGCCTCTACAATCTCATAACAGAACACGGCCAAACCTAAGCCCATTTTCTTTTCTTTTCTTTTTAACTAGATCAGTCATTTGCCAGCCTCTGAGAAGGGGTTTGATTGAATAAAACCTACAATGGCATATTTTATATTTGTACCAGCACCACATTTTGACATTCCATAATAAAGATATATAAATCCTCTGACCTTAAGGGTCAATTTACATTTGTTTTATAACATGAGATTGGCAAAAGTTTTGGGACAGATAAAACAATGAGAACAAAATGAACATATGGATTAAAATATTTCAGTGTAAAGGTTTCCATATATCTTACAATAGTAAGTTAATAAGGACAATGTGCATCAAACTGGATAATATCAATAATGATTGGAGCCTCTGTATGCATGTGTGTGCCCCAATAAACTTGATAATGGTGCACTTTAGAATACAGTGAAGTGTTTTATTCCTCAAGTGAGTTATTACACCAACATCCATCATGGAAAACATAAGTGCAGATCTAAAGGTGACTGTATTCACAATGTGCTCGAAATGTACACCACACAAGTGCGGAGTGAAATATGTGCAATTATGTGATCAGATATACATGCATCCAATCATACCATATGTGAACATGCAGATGTTATGTGACGTCATACCGTGACTAAAAATAGTGAACATACTGAGGCTCCCTTTAAAAACCATTTACCCTACTGATGTTGACAAATCTTTGACAGCACATAATATGAGCAAGCACTTTTTGTGCACGAAGAAAATATCGTGTTGGATTTGTGAATCTATGCATAACTTCAAGTTACATGTCAAAATGGTGAAATTTTTCACCATACATTCCAATATTTTCTATTAAAAAAAATATTTAAAAAATTAAGTGTTATAATGTGTAAAAGATATTATTTGTCCCTCAGAGCTGGCTATATTGTCTCATGTTTGCTGTTAATCTATGAAAAGTTGTTTACATTTTTTAAATCAACATTATAAGGAGATAAAGCTAAAATAAATTGGCAAAAGAGTCTGTTGTAGTTTTAATATTACAATGCTACCCGACTGACTTAAATGTTAAGCTATCTCCCATTCTTTATCCATTAACGTGATGCAGAAAATGTGTGATATTATATCCATGTTAAAAAGTATATATTAACTACTTTTTAGTGAGTTTCACATCCCATTAATGGCATATTATTAGTGTTTTGCTTATAATAACAGTATTTTAAAAGAAAAACTGGGAGAGTGTTGTCTATAACGATATTTATAGCTTTAAGATAAGCTCTGTTAGTTAGAATGATTTCTCTAAAACCTCTCTCATAGTTTTCACTTTCAGATCAGTTTTTTTGGCCATCGATCCGTACCTTATTCGAAATGGCCCTGTCTCTACATCACTGGATCCTGTAGTTGAGTTCCACGTAGCTTCTTCTGAGTTCTTCATTCAGAGTTTCTCAGTTTTTGAGTTCCATCTTTAGCTCTCGTCATTGCTGCTGTTGTTCCAAAAATATCCTTTTTGGAATGACAGTCTGTCTGAATGTATAGTTCCATGTTTGATTGAGTTCTCCCACTGCCCACATCGAAATGCTCTCAATACCTGCTGCGCTTACCAGCTGTGCCAGTCTGAGAAACGCAGTCATAGCGAAGTCCAGGAGTAAGATGGAAGATTTTGTGGTCTCATTTTTAAGAGAGCACCTGCGTGAGCTCCAGAACACGCAGGTCAAACCACTGCATGAGAAAAACACAAATGAAAAATAAAAGCATTAAGTCATTGCAATCAACGTAGAAACCTTTTTGGTCACATAATAAGATTCTAGGAATAGGGAAAGCAGTGGGGTTTGATCAAACTACTCCAAAACACTTTACAAATTAATACCTTGTGCATAAGGAACATTTTCTGATGAGATGAGAAGGCAAGAAGATGGAAGTGGAAAAGAAAATTGACAAAACATGCACATATGTAAGACAAACATGACAGTGTTTTACTTCAAACTGATGACTGATGCAAATGTATTGATGTGTTACTGTGGAAACAGTGCCACAGTTCTACCTAACAATTAGAAATGCCTGACGATGCTGACAAAGTATGTGACAACGTCCTGTTGACAAATCTAATTAAAGGTTTGCAATACTCTGTCAACAAGTAGCACTGTGAGCAGACTGGCAGAGATAACTGAGGGTATTTGTATGGACAAAATTCCAACAATTCCATTTCTAATTGCGTAATTATGTCTGGGCATATTCAGTTCCTCCAGTGATTACACATAATCTGCCCACTAAGACAAGGAACATACACTCACAACATAACATGAAATATGCTACCATGTTAAGGTTTAGACTGAATCGTTTTTAAAAATTGTATAATTATAATTTTATATATAATTTTTATATAAATTATTTCTACATATCATACATTCATTGACAGTCTTAGGACAGTGAGACAACAGATGGCTAAGCTAACAGCTTAAACCCTTGAGCAAAGACAAATCATAGGCCATTAAAAGTTAAAGGCCTCACACATATGCTTGTCTCAGCATGCAAACACCCCCTATTGATGATCATAATTAGACACTGCATGACACTTAACACATGACACTACAGCTCAGCAAAAAGTTGTGTAAAAATGGAAATGTAGCACCAGAATACCTGTTTCTGAGTGACAGCATGATGTCCCACCCGTCAGAATACTCCTAGGCTTCTCCGACCAACACGAAATGGTGTTACCTCGCCCACAACCACCCCGTCTCCACCAACAACTAGAAAGACAATGTGTGAACTCTACAAATGACCTCTTTCTCCTCCACAAAAAAAATAAAAAATAACTATTGCACAGCTAGTTCAACAAAGAGAGATATAAAACCAAATAAATAACCTGCTCTTGGGAAATTATATATGCTGGAATACATAACCATATTTTATTGCGTTCTAAAATGCTATATTAAGCAGCACAAGTGTTTTAAACATTGATAATAATAAGAAATGTTTCCTGAGCATTACGTTAGCATATTAGAATATTTTGTGAAGGATCATGTGACACTGAAGACTGGAGTATTGTCACCTTTGCTGTCACAGTAATAAATTACATTTTAAAATTTGAAAATAGTTATTTTAAATTGCAATCATTTCTCACATTATTACAGTTTTACTGTATTTTTAATTGACAAAATTAATAATAAATACAGATAAATGCATTTAAATGTGTGCTAAATGAATAATACTCACTTTAGTAAAGTGCAGAGCAGCATGAGTAGAACACTGCCCACCACACACAACACCAGCATGGTGGCCACGGTCTGCTGCCTGTGGTTAGACGCCACCACAGCCAAGAGATCTGCATGTTCGCAACGCATACCCACAAAGCCAGGATGACATCTACACAAACGAGAGTGACTTATTATAACTGAAAAGGGGGGTGCCAAATGAGACACTATGCATGGCAAAACATGAGTATATTTAATAGATGTTAGTAAAAGCATTTTATCCCAAAATGAAGAATCTGCCAGTATCATGTTCATAAAATCAATCAAATTCAAATTGACTAATTCATTTGACATTTTGGGGTGAACTATGACATACGGATGTGGACACAGAGAAAAGAAAACAAAAAATTCCCTAACAACAGGAGGAGTCATACCAACTCAGACACAAGCAACAGATTTGAATACTGCTATTGTGCCAGATTTATACACGGAAATGCAATTTAGCGAAGGACAAAACATGCTTGTATCTTGACAAGGACAGCTTAAAAGAAAACGCTGTCAGCAAGAATTTATCCAAGTCAGTCAGCAATCAAAATGCATGTCTGTCCGTTTAGCCATTTAATCTCATTGTTATGTAAAAATATATGTTGACCAGAAAAAAAAAAAATACAAATGAGATTTAAAAACAAAAAAAATCTGACCCAAACTACAATCATAGTATTAGGATTTCTGGAATCTTTTTTTATTTCCAGTAATCAGGATACACAGCATTTGATTTCATATAAAAACTGCCATAGCAATACTGACAAAGACAGCATAAAATAAAACAGCACTTAACCAGTCTCTGTACTCTGAGCATACTCTATAGAGAGTGAAATATGTTTTGACTCCTTGAAAACAGACTGTTCTTAATTATCAAATTTGAAAAAAACGAATGTGAAAATGCGGATTGTTAACAGACCAGTGGAAATCAGAATGCAGGAAAAAAAACAGTAACATTAAAAAAAAAAAAAAAAAAAAAAAAAAAAAAAGGACAATCTTAGAACTTACACGCATGCAGGTGTTTCCTCCAGTATGAGAAAGCGGCATGTGCCATGAAAACAGAAGTGGCTGTGGGAGTCGGGGCAGTCATCGAAGTGAGAGTGGACAGCGGCTGCTATAAATTCTTCAAAAACAAAATAAACAAAAGCTAGGTTTAATACAGATATAAATGACAATATTTTGATTAATAAAATATAAAGATCAATGCAAGAATTGCTTAAAAATGTATTTGCAACTGTTATGCCCGATGACCAATAATAATACCGTTGACCAGTATCTCAGTTCATCATAAATTTGTGAACAACACACAAGATGGCATCATTACTGACCCCACTTTAACACAAACAGAATTATCAAATGTGACCCTGGACGACAAAACCAGTCTTAAGTGTCAATTTTTCAAAATTGAGAATTATACATCATCTGAAAGCTGAATAAATAAGCTTTCCGTTGATGTATGGTTTGTTAGGATCGAACATTATTTGGCTGAGATACAACTATTTGAAAATCTGGAATCTGAGGGTGCCAAAAAAATCAAAATACTGAGAAAAACACCTGTAAAGTTGTCCAAATGAAGGTCTTAGCAATGCATATTACTGATCAAAAATTAAGTTGATACATTTACGGTAAGAAATTTACAAAATATCTTCAAGGAACATGATCTTTACTTAGTATCCTAATGATTTTTGGCATAAAAGAAAAATTGACAATTTTGACCCATACAATGTATTTTTGGCTATTACTACAAATATACCCCAGCGACTTAAGACTGGTTTTGTGGTCCAGGGTCACAAATAATATTACATTTCCAGCCTTTATCATCATCAAAGCTAGAGCCAAATTAGTGATGTTTTGTGGAAGGCACTGGTGGAAAGTTAAGAAGTGGAAGGAAAAATTCCAAGAAATTCCAAGTTCTCAGCCAATCAGATTTATAGGATTTTATATTATCTGGAAGATCACAGCCCTTTGGATTTTATATTTTCAAGACTCGCCAGTTTCTCAGACTCTATCCTCCCTAAGGCACATTTCTGCTTTAAAGAAAGTACGAAAGCAGACAAGGTATAAGACAAGAAAAAGCAAGACTTAGCCAGGACTACCGGTCAAGACCCGAGGGGCTTTCTTGAAATTGACATATTCCCGTTTCTAATCATTTTGAGCTTTGTCTACAGAAGGTATTTACATTGGATAAAAACTGTCTGCAGTATAATGAATAAAAAAAGCTAATTTTAATGGACAATGATTAAAATCTTCTGTGTGTTAGCAGCCTAATATTACTATGCATCCCCTTCTAGCAATTTTTTATGAACGGAGGACAAAATAGTTTTTTTTTCTTTTTTAAATGAAAGAAAAAATGTAGGATGGGGACTTGGTTCTATCCATGGGTTGTTGATGGGACTTTGAGATGTGGCCATTGCACTGAAAAATAAATGCACAGTTGCAGTTGATTGTTGAGGGGCAGTGTTTAAACATACTTAGGTGTCTAGCATACATCACCAAAGAGAAGTCTGTCATTTCCATGGGAAGATCAAGTTTTGACACTTTGATTAAACATTACAAGGACAAAAAAAAAAAAAAAAGTCAAATTCAAAAAGAAAAAACATATACATTGATCTTATGTATCCATGCATCCTTCACAATAAGATCTATATCCGTCAACCTCTAGACAGCAAACTAATTATTATATAATCCTAAATATTAAATGTTAATTTTATATAAATTAAATATTTTCTTATTAATTTCTATGAGGCTGCAGTCTAATGTTTAATATATAATATATTCCATATTCATTCAACACACATGGAATTTCAGACCTATGAAAGCCAAAATGTAAAGGAAAAAGCAGACAGGAAAAAGCAGACAGAGCATACTTTTGACACGTGTAGTAGTAGTGGTTGTCGTCGAGCTGGTGGTGGTTGTTGTGGTAGTGGTGGTAGTCGTTGTTGTGGTGGTTGCAATGGTCGTTGTTGAGGTAGAATTCTCTTGCACCTGCCCATATGTAAAAAGGGAGCCTACAAATCAAACACAGCAAGCACATATTCAAAAACGATTGCGCTACAATAAAATGCTAATATTGCTGAGAACAGCTAAGTAGATTAGGATGAGGTGTTCAAAACTATTCAACTGCTACTGAATCTGTGAAATCTAGTATTGTGAACACCTTACCCAAATGTGAAAATGAGGATCCAACAAAGTCAAAAATTGCCAGACTCATGACCGTTACAGCAATGAGAATACAGCGGAACAACAGCATCACACACTAGAGAGAAAAAGGCTTGAGTGGCGTCCAGCGCAAATGAGTAATAGCTACTTAAAACCCACTTGCTTTAGACTCAGAGATCAATTAAAATGCCCTGGAACATCAGTGGGAGTAACTGACTTCTGACCTTCAGTCTATTTTAAGAGCTGCTAGAGAAAGACTGGGTTAAGATTAAAGTGGATTTGTGATGCGGATCTCTCCGCATACACAGGTAAGACCTTTGTCAAGGCGTGCTTAATTCACTCGTACATTTACAGAAAATGGCAGAACCACCACAAATCACAAAAGGTATCTCTCTGCTCCAAACGTTACCTAGCAAAAGAGATTTAAGGCATGATATATGCGTAGAATTGCACTGCAATGAGCTCAGTGAAAAAAATCCAACATGACAGGTGAGTTAAGAAAATGTTGATTATAAATAAACTTAATTTAATCAATACTGCAAGTTCTGATATGCTTATAAGAGTATTGTGCCATTGCGTAGCAATACACCAATGCCAAACTACAGAAAACAATTAGTCGAGTAACCCTTGCATAGAGCTATCTGTATAGGGGTTAAAGTTGCTGTCTACATCGTGTGTTCCAAATCATAAGGTTCCGTAATGGTTAGGAGGCAGCTGTCTATGTAGGCAGTAGACAGTGATGCAGCACAGTCCTTTTTTTTTCCAAATATTTTTAACACTGGGCTGCCAATCTGACATGTTAATGTGGGTTTTATTCTGTTGAAAAATGTCACTATATAAACATACTTAAGGCCTCTCAATTGATTTTATGTTAAATGCTATTCATATTAATACGTCCCGAGTTTGAGTTAATTTCACACTGAAATTGGTTTAATGTATATGTAGGGCAATATGTTTGACGTTCAAGTTACATCAAATCAACGTTGTGTCAAGTTTTTGACATCAGTTTGATTTGCATATTTGACCTGTCTTTTAATGTCAATCTGATGTCTTTTCAACAATTTGCCGTCTGAGTTGTGCTTGGAACCCAATTATAGCCGTTTGCAGCTTTTTTTTTTTTTTTTTGTAAAGATTGACAGTCTGCAAAAAAAATTAAAAATAATTTTCTTTTTAAGTAAAGGCCACGCATACTGCTCCAACATCTGTCTAATGTTCACTCTCGTGCCACTAAAATGGCTTGAAAGAGAGTCTGGGACCTCAAGGCATGTTCTTATTTGTGCACATGGCCTTTATGAAAATCTTTGATAAATGAGAGGGCATTGCAAAGGAAAACTCCTCAGAAAAGCTTATCGGATTACAATAATGTAATGTTTTAGTGTTCACATCCCATGCAGAGATAACAATTAAATCATAAATACATTGATAAACACAAAATACATTCATAAATTGCCTAGATTAAACTCTTGTCGGAGCAGTGTTAAGTTGGACAAGTTTGCTGCATAAAAGAGTTGTGGAGTATGAACCTGGTCATTTCCCAACCCCATTCTTCCTATTTCACCCTTCATCAATCAATATTTAAAATAAAATATATGAATATTCAACAAAAATAAATTCCTGACAATTAGCATTTCTTTCTTCTGTGGAACACAAAAGGTGATATTTTAAAGAACGCTGGAAACCGAATAGTTTTGGTGACCACTGACTTCTATTGTCAGGACAAAAAACACTGAGACATTTCTCAAAATGTCTACATGTAAAGCAAGTAAGTCACACAGTTTTGGACCAAGATGAGGGTAAATAATTAATGACAGAATTGTTATCATTGCAAGGGTATTCATACTGAGGGTTTTCTTACCAGCTGCAGTTCCTTAACCATCACTGTACCAAAATCACTTACTGAGATAATGGGACATTTATCACTGGAAACCTTGCCTATATCCTTGAAGAATAAAACAAGTGCTTGCAATACAGATACAATCACTGTCATTAAAAGTAGCTATTTATGGGGCATCAAGTCAACTCAAATCAAATTTATTCGTAAAATTGCTTTTACAAGAAAGTCGTACTGTTATGTCAATGCTTTACCATAGACTAGAGCATCCTGCATCAGGCAGGTTTAAAAATGCCCAGTCATGATGTAATGCATAAACATTTGCTTAATTTTAAAAGCACAGAAAGCAACAGCATGATGTCCGGCTGATTTTAAAATTCCTTCAATCTTTACAGACTTTCTCTCACTGAAACGGTTTGCCTAGTTAAGAACTTGCCTTCATTGTAGAAACAAAGCCATAAAAGATGGACGCTAAAGAATGGCTCTATATTTAAACTAAGCTCTGTTAACCTTGTTAATGACAGGAGCAAGACTACTGAGCCAAAGAAGCTGCTAGACAAAAAAGGACAGCAAACCAGTTTCTTCAGTGCCTTGGAGAAACACTGACAGAACATTTTTCATACTATCAAGCTAAAAAGCTGTACAACAAAGCAGAATAATTATATAACATTAGTCTGTCATTGCTAGTTATAAGAATGAAACGGTGGGTGTCAGGAGAGAAGTGGACCCCTAATATTATAGTTTTTTATACTGATGACTAGAGTGTCAAATCATGATGCTAAAACTAGGCTATATACATAACGTTATATATATAAAAACACTACTGGAAAAATCATATGCACAACATAAAATAACTGTAAAAGCTTTATTCACAGCTCTCAGATTGAGTTCAAACTCTAAATAAAACAAGAACCTGATAGTTTGACTAAGTTTCCACTTGAGGCAATGTGGGTTATTTAGGCTAAACTTTTTCATACGTTTAACTCTAATATTTCGTTAATTGACGTATAATTTACATTTCAGAGTTACTTAATAAAAATAATGCCAGTAAACTGAATGAACACAGCATTAAACAGTTTTACTCACCGGTGAGAAGGAATATTGTATCCCAAAAAGCACGATACATCATTATAAGGCGTTTATGTGATTTGCTGGTGAAGGACTCGCAGCGTCGTCTCTTATATTAAAACATTTAACTTATCTTTGCCAACATAAATGAAGGCACACGCTCGTATTCTTAAGATTGGCCAATATTATTGACAGTCCGTTGCATAAGTTAGCAATGTGACTTCCATAGTAAAACTGTCTTTCTTCATAGTTTCACGTGTCCTACTCGACAAAAGACGCCATGCGTCGATTCAGGTATTTTGAACTTGACGTCAAACTTGAGCAACGCCGTCTTACCACTGACGTCATATGAAGCCCTAACTATATATTTTTCTAATTTAGTATCATGATAAAGATAAGTGGTAAAACATTGTTAAATACAAAACCACATTACTACTAATCACTCCTAGCACAGAACCCTCTCCACACCCTCGACATCCTTCTGTTGTGCGCGCGTGCGTGCGTGTGAGCTAAAGAGAGGCGTGCGTCGCTGGAGATATTTTGTTTGAACCTGTTTAAATCTTTTTTTTTTCTCGATGTAAATGATGTAATAATTATTTTTCCTTTTTTTAACTATGTAAAAAAAAAAATCTTTGATATTCAGAACTACAGAGTGAATTAAGTTTTTAAATTATTGTTAAACGTTTACTAAAAATGCGGGAGATACAGCTCCTTATTATTGGTCTTTTTTTTTTTTAGAGTCAGTAGGGTCCTGGTTACACTGACCTGGCAACATCTTATCTATATTTCTATTATCACAAATGTTAGATGTGGCGTGGCTTCTTTTAACCCACTCCCACATGTAGGCATATTGCCTCACCTGGTCAAAATGATTCCTCAAGATTGGATTGATTTGGTTGATCGCTCTTATTAGTGGTCTGCTGTTACAACACATTAGACGAAGAACCCAAATGTCCACAGAGGTCTTAGGTCAGTTATGCATTTCTTTGCGTTACCTAAACTGATCTCAAGAGCATTTTCTTAGCTGATCCAAAGTATGTGCTAAAAGTTAATTTATTCATAGGTCAACCAAAAACCAAGCTTTTACCTAGTCCTTAAACTTTTCTGTTCCAGTGCAAAATTCAAGAGTGCCAAAATATCATAATGTTATGCTGCCCCCTAATGGAATGAATGGAAAGGCTTAATATTATTACTGCTGTTCTATGCTGCTATACCATAAATATTTAAGTAGCCTCCATGTGATGATTGAATGTAAAACAAGCTGAATTTATTTATTTCGAATAAATAAAATAAATAATAACACGTAAATATTCTGTTTTACAGAAGGCTACCTACAGTTATATTTATATTCCGATAGGTGGAGTTGAACTACAGTTTAATTCGATTTCATTTTCTTTCATATGGAGTTGAACTTTTAAGTGGACACAGTGCCAATGTATAGTTTGTAAAGAGCAGGATAGTTTAATTCAACAGGAGTTCTCAGGAGAATTCGAAAATCTTTTACAACATTGTTTTATCTAGTCAAGAGGGTGCTTGGTTAAACTATTCTGAGGTTACTTATTATTGGCTGTAACATTTGTAGACGTGTGTCATTGTCTCGAACTCGCTTTTCTACGTACCTTTCTCAGAGCATCAGTGTCTCATTTAATGGCGAGCACAAACTGACATCTACCTTCTTTATTCCTGGATTTCATCCTCTGGATTATTTTTCTCAGAGCAATATTAGTAAATATAAAGAGGACAGCATGACCACAAAGGAGAAGAAGGTAGAATGTCTATGTCCTTTTGCTGGTGTTCTTTTTAGTCAGATTTTTGTTTTTGAATTAAATATATAAGTTGTAAGTTTCACTGTAAAGTCATATATAACTGCTACTAATAATGACAATTTACATATAATGTTATGTTGACACTTAGAAATGAAATGTTTAATAGTAGTTTAATAATTTAACTGTTTTGTTGTGAAGTTGATTTGTTTGTTTTGTTGCCTGGGAGTGCATTAAATGACTGTTAACATTATAGTTGATTTGTCTAATCAGGGTCATACATCCACTTTGGTATTAATGGTGACCTCTACAGCTATTGGGGGAACTCTACAATATGGATACAACCTGGCCATAATGAATGCACCGACTGTTGTAAGTGTTTCATTGGCTTTGTGTTTGTGAAAGAGTACACATTTTTACATTTATGTCATAGCCTGTTAGTTGTCTTTGTGTCTGTTAATGATCAGTTTTCTGTTCTTTGTTCCTTCCTGTAGTTCATTCAAAACTTTGTCAATGAGACATTTCTGGAGCGATGGGGAATACAGTTGGGGGTTTATGAGGTCACACTGATATGGACTTTTATCATTTCCGTTTTCTCACTGGGCGGCTTTATTGGGGCTCTGATAGCAGGGCCAATGTCAGTACGTTTAGGGAGGTATGGTTAATCTTGTTGTTATACAGTATAATTTTCATGTTAAAGTTCATGTTCCATGCAAATTGTTTTATTTACATTTATTTCAATTTGATTATTTAAATGTAAAAAAATGAGTAAACTTTAAATAAGTAATACATCTTTAAAGTAAGCTCTGTTATGTTCTTGCTTCCAAGGAAGAAGACTATGTTGCTGAACAATGTCTTTCTCTTTTCAAGTTCATTGTTTGCATTGTTAAGCCGAACAGCAAAGTCATTTGAGATGATTATCATCTCCAGATTTTTGGTTGGCATAAATGCAGGTACTGTGTGTATATTTTACCTGCAAATGCAGTTTCGTTAATGGACCCTTTCTATTTTGCCATTGAGATTGCTAGATTCTTCCTGCTATTATTGTAAACCATCTTCTCTGTGTCTATTCAGGCATCAGTATGAATGTACAGCCCATGTATTTTGGTGAGAGTGCACCGAAGCACTTACGAGGGGCTGTGTCCCTGTCCTCGGCTGTCTTCACTTCTTTTGGCCTGGTGTTGGGACAGGTGGTCAGTCTGAAGTATGTTATATATTTGATGCATCTCATGTGACGCTAATGAGAGCGATTACCATTTCCTTATGTAATGTAAAGAATTTGTTTTTATTTATGAGGTGCATTGAAAATATGTAACATGCCAATGTTATTTTTTCCCCCAAATTAAATAGACAAGCATGACTGAAATGTCTGATTTTAAAATGCCTGTATTTTTTCAGAGAGTTGTTAGGTAGTGAGCCATGTTGGCAGTACTTATTGGCTAGTAATGCTATCCCAGGCTTCATCCAACTCCTCACCTTGCCATGGTTTCCCGAAAGTCCCCGCTACCTCCTCATTGACTGTGGAGACAAAGAGGCCTGCGTATTGGGTATGAGAGCTTGAGTTTTAAGTATTTGTGCATTTACACTGTATATTGCTATATTCTTTGCAATACAGAGTATGATAGCTTCACTGAAGTCTACACTCTTGAAAAGTAAAGGTTCTTTTTTTGGCATCTATGGTACAGTGAAGAACTTTTAACATCCATGGAACCTTTCAAATGCACAAAAGGTTCTTTATAGTGGAAAACAGTTCTTTAGATTACAAACCAGCTCATAACCATTTTATAACCACCTCAGGACCAGTTTAACCAGCTCAAACCAGCTGCAATGCTTCAAAAACATACCTAACCAGCATATGCTGATTTTTTCAATAGGGTTCTCACTGAAAAGTTCTTTGGGGAACCTTTATTTTTAAGAGTGTACAGATAAAACAATATTATATGTACTTTAATAACTTTTAACACTTTTAAAGGGATAATTCAAATTCTTTCCCAGAATGTCAAAGCTGCTTTTGGCCATACAATGAAAGTAAACCATTCACTTCAATTGGATAGAAGAAAAAAAATAGTACAAAACAATAGATATCTCCTATTGTGTTTCACAAAGCATGTAATTCTCACGCATGATTATAGACATTAATCATGTTTGTTCCGCAGCACTGCAGCGTCTGCGAGGCTGTGAGGTGCAGAGAGAAGAGCTGGATGAGATTCTGCAGGAACAGAATGAAATAAAGGGAGAACGTGCCAAACAGCCGTGGGAGCTCTTCACTGACCGCAGCGTCCGCTGGCAGCTCATCACTGTGGCGGTCCTGAGCAGTGCCATGCAACTGTGCGGTAATGACTCGGTGAGACCTTGCCTCTGTCCAATTCTGTGTCATTATATCTTTGACTCTTAGTTGGAAACTCAAGTGTAACTGGATCACCGGTGCATTGCTTCATAAATTGAATGTTAACCAAAAAAACACACCCAGCCAATCGTGAGAATAAATGCTTATGTTGCAGGCTTTATGTTAATATTTGAAGGAGTCTTCATGATTCTAGGGGATAAAAATGCATGCAAACAGACAGAAAGCACTTATCAGAAGTTAAAATAGATTCATGTCTTAATTAATCAGGATTCTTTGATTAATATAAAGTTCAAAAAATGTACATTACACTGTTTCCACAAAACTATTAAGCAGCACAACTGTTTTCAAAACACCAAATCAACATGGAATGATTTCTGAAGGATCATGCGACACTGAAGACTGGAGCAATGGCTGCTTAAAATTCAGCTTTGCCATCGCAGAAATGAATTACATTTTATAATACATTTTAAATATATTAAAGTAAAAAAAAAAAAAAAAGTTATTTTAAATTGTAATAAATTTTACTATGTTATTATTTTACTGTATCAAATAAATGTAGCCTTGGTAAGCATAAGAGACTTCTTTTAAAAACATTAAAAGATCTTACTGACCACAAACATGAATAGTAATGTATATAATTTTTATCTTTAAAAATTTTAATATTATATATTCACTTCTAATATTGTGATAAAAGAAACATTTATTTAGTAAATTCTCTTCAGTTATTCAACATTTGTAGTTAATTGTTACCTGTTAAAAACCTTAGAAAAACATATTCGATTATTTCCTGTAAATTAAATGAGGAACTAAAACAGCAAATGACTAATTGACTTGCCTTGCATAAAGCTTTGGTAAATCTCTCCTGTACATAACACTTTTTTACATAACTCAAAATGCTTCAGAAGGATTTCAAGTGTTAGTGCTGGTGTGTGTGTGTGTGTGTGAGAGAGAGAGAGAGAGAGAGAGAGAGAGAGAGAAATTCAAAAGATTAAGGACGATTTCTTTCAATCCTCAGATTTACTTCTATGCTTCATATGTGTTCCAAGAAGCGGGTATATCTGCAGGACAAATCCAATATGTGACCATTGGCACCGGGATGTGTGAATTCACCGCTTGCATTCTATGTGTGAGTCTTCCATTCATCTGTTATCAATTATGTAACTGTCCCAGAACTATACCAGCAATCCTTTGACCCACTTGTGTAGTTTGAGTGATCTAATTCATCCTGAATACTAGGCTGATCAGTCAGGACTGGACAAATCTTTTGTCAAGACATAATCTGTTTGGAGGACCTAGATTACCATAGTGTAACTGAATACTGAATAATTTCTGTGTAGAATGACATGGCCATACATGATTTTAAATCTGTGTGTGCAGAACCTGTTGATAGAAAGGTTGGGTAGAAGGCTGATGTTGATGGGCGGCTATGTTCTCATGTCAGGATGGGCTGTAGTCTTCACTGTTGCTCTTTCACTTGAGGTGTGTATTATTGCATTACCCCTCTTTCCCTTTACCAGCACACACACCGTCACGTGGAATGTTACGTACAAGCTAATGTCTAACCCCAAAGTGATAATGTCCAACTTTAACTTTATTGTCATCTAGAGTGTTCAACTTTGTTTAACTATGTCTTTTACCTCTGGTTTTACCTTTCACTCAATAGAATATGGTTACCTGGATGCCTTACCTGAGCATGACCTGCATCTTCACCTACATTCTCAGCTTTGGCATGGGACCAGGTGAACTACAACACCCAGACATACACCCTGTTGAAAAAAGCAGCATATGCTGGTTAGGTGTGTTTTTAAAGGGGTATATGACGTTGCTAAAAGGAACATTATTTTGTGTATTTGGTGTAATGCAATGTGTTTATGCAGTTTAAGGTTCAAAAAACACATTATTTTCCACATAATGTACATTATTGTTGCTCCTCTATGCTCAGCCTTTCTGAAACGCGCCGATTCTTACAAAGCTCATCGTTCTGAGAAGCAAGGTGTGCTCTGATTTGCCAGCTATCCAGTGCGTTGTGATTGGCCGAATACCTCAAGCGTGTTATGGAAATGTTATGCCCCTTACCGTATTGTGATGCCGTGTCCTGGCGCTACAAGACAAAAACAATAAAAACCTATTATAAACGAGGCATTTATTGCATCCAGTGGGGACATAATTACTGATTATAATGACTTATACTGTCTTTTTACTCGTCGCGTTGCATCACACCTCGTAAACATTACCATGTCTGCATTTGTGATCGGTGAAACGACAAACAACAAGCGCTACTCTACACAGCTCAAATCTCGCGTTTGAATAGTCAGTGTCAAAATTCTTTAAATATGAAAACATACTTACAGGCTGTGAGTCAGAAGCGCCAGACTGTCCTTGCAAAGTTGGAATTACCCCACTTTATAGAAACAGCCTTTGTGCACAGCTGGCATTGTAGGCTACTCTAGGTTCAGGAAATAGTCCTCCGTAAAATGCGCTGCACACACTCTAATATTTGGGTTGAACTGTTCTGGAACAGTGTTGTAAATACAACTTAACCACTGATTTCTAGTTGTGTCCTCTTTTGGAAGCCCAAACAAAGTACGTTCCCTTTCACAACGAAACACAGCGTCTCCATGACATGGCCCCGGTGGCAGCAACAAAACTACAGCGAGAACAAAAATCACGCCCTCTTTCTTTGCGTAAACATTTGGGCGGTGTTATGCAAATATTCCCACACAGTGATGTAGACATGTGGGGGCGTGTTTAAATGAGCCGTTTTAGGAGGGCGTGGGGAAGTCTGAACTTTTATAAAGAATATCTCTTTGGGTTTGAGACTTTAGTCTTTGCAACTTTACGGATCTTATCTATGCATGAACAGCTTGTAACACTCCAAAGACAAAGGAAAACTTGAAATTGCATCATAAGACCCCTTTAAGCATAGGTGCTGGTTAGGTATGTTTTGAATCATGGCTGCTGGTTTGACCTGATTTAAGCTGGTCGTTAGCTGGTCATGAGCTGGTTTAAGCTGGTCCTTAGCAACTAGCTCCTGCTCAGGACCAGCTTAGGACCAGCACATGACCATCTTAAACCAGCTCATGACCAGCTTAAACCAGCAGCCATGCTTCAAAACATACCTAACCAGCATATGCTGTTTTTTTCAACAGGATAATGTAACCAATTCTATAGTATTCCAATTCCTTTTCTTCATACGGTAGCTGGGGTGACTGGAATCCTCCCAACAGAGATTTTTAACCAGACATCACGTCCTGCCGCCTACATGACTGCTGGCTCTCTAATGTGGCTGAACCTTTTCATTATCGGGATGATCTTCCCTTTCCTTGTGGTGAGAACTTGGAAAAAAATTCCTAATATCTGACATATTTGAGAAAATACCCATTAAGAATAGGATTTCCTTTCCTTCTGAATGTCCTCTGTGTTTGTTTTTGCAGAGCGGTTTAGGACAGTATTGCTTTGTGCCATTTGGGACTGTGTGCCTCTTGACTGCTTTATATATTCAGATGATTCTACCTGAAACCAAGGGAAAGACCCTATCAATGATCACTAAAGAGTTTTACAGACTCAACTACCGTGGACAGGTGAAGATGGATATAGAAGGAAAACAAGCTCAATATCAACTAGGGGAAATCTTTCACTCCACTGCCTTATAAAGTGGTAAATATTCTCACCAACTAAATTAATAATTTTAGAAAATATCTTTAAAACGATGCCTTAACAGTTCTTCACCCTGCAGTAAGTTTACGTCTTTGTACATGCATTACTTGCTGATTAAATATTGTATTCTTCATCACATGACTGGCATGCTTTGCTTACTCGATTTATCCTTTTCGTCATGCATTACCATCTCAAATTATTCAAGAATAAGATATTCCTAACCATAGACTTAACTGCTTGGAAATGAAATGAAAAGAAGTTCTCTGTAGCTCCCTTTACCATGATTCCCATCAGGTAAGAAAAAGAAAATCTTTTTGTAGTTTTGTTAACACACTTGATACAGGAGATGGTTTAAGATAACATTGAGGTACGTTGACTTTGAGGGTGTGCAGTTATAACAATTCTGCTGAATGTTTTTCCTTAAGGTCAGTGTGACTCAGCAACACTCTTACGGCGGCGAACCCCTGAAGCTATTCTATGGCAACAGAGAGCTTTAGTTCATAGTAAACACATGATTCTGGCTGGTGTTTAGAACAGATTAACAAGACTATTCTGCTAAATCTGTTGCTTATTTCTGCAAGATTACCTGCACAAGTGAGCAACGGTACCTAAAGTTCTGCCAACTTTGAAATGACATAGCTTACTGTTTTAGGTCACCAATTACCTAGCTGACTCATTTAATGTAGTTTTTTACTTTTAAAAAGCTATGGACCTTGATGTGTTATTCTCATACATCAAAGTTATTAATACTGAAGTTGTTCATTTTGTTAAAAAAAAAATTACTAACACAACTGTTTGTTTTTTTTGCTATTGTGAAATGGGTTAGCTATTAAAATTAGGGTGAAGTCAAATTTGTAAATTGTTAAGTGCAAATAAATATATTCTTAATATATTATAAATACACAATGTATTTTATTTTATTTTTTAAATGACTTCTTAAATATCCATTTTTAACCTACATGTTTTTTTATGTAAAATGGGACACATAATCAAATTATAAAATTATTACTTTTGCCACCGATAGTGAATTCATATATATTCATCATAATATAAATAATTAAAACACTTCACCTGACGTGCAAATTTAAGGAAAATAAACACTTCAAGAGAAATGCAAACATGTAAATAATTGAAACACTTCAGCAGAAGTGCAGTGTACTATGTGGTACACAATAACAGTGTTTCATCTAGGCTATAATGTGCCTGCTTTTGTGTGTGCGCATGTTTTAATCCAACTGTGTAAGTGTCTAACACACTTCCATATTTCTGTGCATGCGGTATGTGTGCGTGTGAATAGGTGTGTTTGTGGCTTCAGGCTCTCTCACGCTTTTAAAAAGGGCTGCAGCCAGGTTGTTTTATGCTCTCAGCATGGGTTCTTTTATAAAACGTAACCAGTAGCCTGCTTTGTTTTTGGTTTTAGAAACCCATTTAATTCCATAAGCCTTTGCACATTCAAAAGCTTTAATTTATTAGAATTTATTAGGATCATGTTAAGGTAAATTACGACAGTCGAAAAACTTTTTTTTTTTTTTTAAGTAAACAAAGAAACTTGCACATTATTCATAACAGATGTGACACAAATCTGTATTGTGGAATGAAATACTACTGTCTATATTCGAATTTAACTCTAAACTATGTTTAGGTGACTATTTTTCTACTCGTGTCAAAATCATGCCAACAGATGGCGTCAATGAGCTAAAGAATTGGTTTAGAAATCCAAATGAACGGAAATAAACGTTCTGCTGAGCTGAAATATAACAAACTGAAAAGAAAAGAAAAGAAAAGAAAAAGTAGCCTACAGGTTACACTGGATCTAACCAAAGTACTTTTGTGTTGGTTATTGTTTTGGGTTGATTGTAAAGTACTCGTGCTCATTTTCATTTTCATTTAAGGTAATATTTACCTTAGTGCTCAGATGAACGTCCACCAAGTTCTATGGACTTCGGAGTGCGGGGCAGAGGGTGAGAAGTTACAGTTTCAGGTGTTCTTTTTGGAATTTTGTTTTCTACTTTATAAAAAATTAAGTATTCATTTAAATGGTTTATTTATTCATCTACTGCACTTCAACCCTGATCTACTGTCCTTTCAAGATAAATATCCAACATTTCAAATCACACTAAGTGTGACTTTCTACATTTCCTATGCATATATATATTTTTTTAATTTCTGCAGCCAGGCTTATAATACAAATGGAAACACACAAAAAAGAGTGCTGTACTGCATTATACAAAACTGCACATAAATATGAGAATATTATGTGTGGTTAGTTTATTTCAGAGACATATGGCCTTACATGCTGCCTCTGGTTGGAATTGTTTATTGAAAAAAAATATGCATAAATGGATGTTGTTCATCAACGAAGCAGAAACTGACAGTCACTGATGCCTTAACCTTGGATCTGTGCTTCAAAATTTTATTCATTCAAAAAAATGGATTAACTCTTTATTGGAATTGGTGTCAAAATAAGCCGTTGAGCAAATAATTTTGTGCCTCTTGTAATTGTTACTGGGCCATTAATTGAGTATCTTTGTGATTTTGACTTTCAATCAGACAAGCAGCAGGAAACAGATTTTGGAATCCTCATCAAGGTATGCAAAGATTCATGCTTGCATGTGAAGGTATTCACACTATTAGCAATAATGAAAAGCATAATTTTGGTTTCCTGTTACATTTTGGCCTTCTTACCAAATAATCCTCATTTAATAACCTCATGCATATATATACAATGTATAGGCCAATGTTATTATTAAATCAGTTTCAGCCGTCAAGTACGAAATAATGAAAAACTACATAATTGTTTTCACAGCAGGTTGCCAGAGTCACGCTGTTTTTACACAAAATAGTCTTGAATAATATGCACAATTATGTGTTCTGAGGTGCTCATCACAAGAAAGAAAATTTTCAAATACAATTTTATTTTATACCCATCTCTGTACCAAATAGACAGAGACACAAAAAACAGTGTACAAAAACAAACATCAATAGAAAAGTATGCTTATATCCAAATGTCCAAAAATTGATCAACGTTGTGACATAAATTGCAGAGAAACAACATTTTGTCAGAAAACAAAAAAGGTAGAATACCAAACGTACAAATGTACACCTTTCTATGTGCATGTCTTTATACAAAAGTGTCAATGCAACTCTGTTTGTATATGGTTTTTATAAGATAGGTCCTTTGAATGACAGATTTTTCCTACCCATCGCTGTTCACAATCAGTACTGGGAAGGCACTTTGCAACATACAAATATACAAATAGATAAGCAAGAAAACAAACAAACAAACATTTCCAGTGATGTAATAAACCAGAACACCATACAAGACAAATAACAACAACAATAAAAAAAGAATTCCCTACAACTTAAAATTTGTAAATAAATAAGGGCTGCAAATATTCAGATCACACTTACTGGGCAGACAATGATTGTTACTATTAGATTTGTAAAATTGCAATCAATTAACAGATGTTATGATCTGATATTAGCAATGATTAGTCAAATAAGTAAGCTGAAGCAAAAAGCCTGCAGGTTTTCCACTGCTCAGATGAGCCCGCTTCAGATTTTACGGCTCCACAAACAATTCGAACAAGTACATAAGGTAATAAAATAAAGGTGTGTACATTATGTCATTCGTAGCTTCAATCATGAGTGACCGCTTGCAAGACCTCGGCAACATTGTACAAACTGCCATTCAAAATATGTTTATGGTACACTATACTAATAAACTGCAGGGTAAAATAAAAGGAAACATAACCAGCATTAACACTGCATTAAGAGTAAGAGGAACAGGGTAACACCAAACACACACTCAAATACTTGCATAATAATAAAGACACAACAAAATGATGGATTTGTCAATAACAACTTAAAACAATTCTGTTAAAACTTACTCTCCAAAAAAAAAAAAGGACGAAAAAAAAGGTCCATTCATTCAACAAGGCCAAGGAAAATATCTATATACAAGGACCCCGTTTACATAAAATCATATAATTGGCCATACATATATACATATTTGTTATATATATATATATATATGAGAATGTTACATGTCATGTATAGTGACAAGACTTTAAATTAAGCAGGAATGTACTGAACCACTTAGAAAAACTCTGATATATTAAAAAAAGATTAAAAAGCCCTCTGTTTATATTACATTCTAGAGATAAAGGACATTGGAGAGACCGCAGCATACAAACGTGTACTCATACATACGTCATCACTCTCGTGCCGTCCTTCTGTCGGCTGCATGATTCAAGAAAATAGCACGTCGCAACAAAACTCAATATATACCTTTGCGTAAAGGAGACTTGGACACTGGTATCAATAAGTTAATAAAATATATTCTTTGCTTCTTGCAATATCTTACAGTGAAACCTGAAATTGGTCCCTGTTGGACATTAAAAACTGACACACTTTTTGTGACCCAAAACAATCTGTCTCAGAACTACCAATGATAAACAAAGCAACACCACAAAAATGACTGAGTTAACAGCTATTATTTAGCCTGAAGTTTTAAAGGATTTAAAATCATTTAAATATTCGTTAAAGTAACTCATACAGAAAAAGACTAAAACATTTATGTTTTATAACTAGGTGTTGTAGGTTAATGGTCATTGGACAACAACAGCTGCACAAATTACACAGTCTCAGTGTTTTCTGATTGTGAAAAACTTTTGTTTACACTGTTAAAAGTGTAATGCTTGCTAATGTTATGCTTTTTCAGTGAGGTAAGTCTGGGCAAAAATAACCTAGAGGTACATTCTGAAAGTTTGGGGCATTAGTTTGTCTTTTAAAGCAAACATCATCCTCAATCCACAATCTGGAAGCTGACAGATACACGTGAAACACATACATGTCAAAAGCAATTAATTTTTTTTTTGTTTGTTTGTTTTTTTTTAGGATAGACCAATGAAATTGAGGATTTGTTGAAGGAGGAATAAACAGATTGGCTGCTTCACACAAAGATGGAATCAAAATGGCATCCATGGTGGCAAAGTCAAAACATTAACAAACATTAGAATAGTAAGAAAAGCCAAAAACAAAACAAAAAGTAGTCTACATATGGCGTCAAGGAGTATGAGACAACAGACTAAACTCGCAGTTATCAAAAGTTTGGTTGTCCAGTAAGGTTATAAGAAATGTCTGCATCTCAAAGGGGTCATTTCTCCCCTAAACCCATTCCACTGCTGCCCATCTCAGAGTCCACTAGTGAGGAAGCAAAGGCTGACTGGACGATCTGAAAGCCAAAGGATTCAAGAAGTGACATATTCTGTTGGGGGGAAAAGGGTGAGCCGAGATCCCCGAGACCGGACCCGGCCGCAGCACGCTTCTTATGAACCCGATGATGGTGCTTGTTGAGGTAAGACTTTGTGCGGAAGGTCTGGCCGCAGTCGCCGCAGGCAAACTTCTTTTCTTGGTCTGTTTTTTGGATGTTTTTGGACCCCCCCGGCGAGGTCACTGCGTCCTCAGGTTGGCCGTTAAAGATGAAAGATGTCACCTCCATTTCTTCTCCCTCTACTTTCTGTTCAGCCTTGAGGTCCGTTCCGTTGGAAAGGTCACCGAAAACTGCATCCGATCCATCAGAGTCCTGATGGGGGCATTTCCCAGCATTCTCCTGCCCGTCTGAGGTAAACACAGAGTGGGGAAGGGGATATCAGGGAAGGAGGGGGACAGAGAGATATATAGGAAAAGAGAAGGAGCCTCACATTAAGCAACATATCTAAAAATGAAAATGTTTCCTTCATACCTGAACCCTCATGACCACAGCAACTACTTGGGTAAACCTGTTTCAGCATAAAAACAGCTTGGCCCTCACTGATCATTATATTGTGGCTTGTCTAATTTTTGTGCTGTTTTGTGACTTTGTGTAAGAAAGAGAAATATGCCTATTGTGTACAACATTATATGGAAAATTTATACTTCTGATTGTTCAGTCCAATAAGTCGCTCTAGGCTCTATAGCAGTGGCACTTAATCTTAGTTTGGGAGTAAAAAGGACATTTTTATAATTTAGTCACCCTCAAGTTGCTCCAAATCCATATGAATTTCTTTCTAGTCTGGAACACAAAATAGATATTTTGAAAAACTAACAACCAAACAATGCTGGAGCCCATTGATTTAAACTGTATGGGCAAGAAAATCTCTCAAAATATCTCCTTGTATGTTCCACAAAAGAAAGGCAGTCAAATAATTTTGAAACAACATAAAGGGGCGTAAATGACGACACAATTTCCATTTTTTGTGTAAACTATCTCTTTAAAACTTTGGAGACTTATTTTTCACAAAGTATGTACTTTCCCGAACACCAATCAACAACCATGAAAAACTGAATTCTCTACTCTGCTCTGAATGACTGGTGCTCACTTTTTTCCACATGCATGTTAATGAAATTTAGCCTGAACTAGCTAACCTAAGTAGTTCTCCTAGCAACTAATAACAGCACGACAGAGCATGAGACCAAAGATAATTCCTGATTGGCTGAGAAGCACTATATTTGGGGAAAAATGAGACCTTGTGCTACAACACTCTCTTTAAAGAGTCACATAACCATGTTGAATACCAAGGATCTAGAGTTACAGTCTCTCTAACTCTATTCCACTATTTTGTACTCAAAAATAATAATTTAAACTCTAGTGGATTACAGGGCATTTTACAGGATACAGTCCAGTTCTTCCAAAGCATAAATTGTGAAAGACAAGGGGTCAGAAGTGTGTGCTGTTAAAGCAAACTAATGAAAATCAAGCAGCACTGAGAACCACCAGACAAAAGCATGAGCAAAATACCGACGAGACAATTATTAGCTAAGAACTGAAACCAGACCAATATTTTACTTAAAAGTCTTGTAAATGTTAATGGTGCGTAGCAGATATTTGCACCAGACTTATCAGTTACAGCATCCAGACATCCTCAGTTCTTTGGCTCACCACATTGCCACATTGCCCGTACTGACCTGTAAGAGGTCCATGAAGTGGAAACCCTGGTGCTCCAGAAGAGCGGCACTCCCAGAAATAGGGAGTTGGACCTGGCTTGCCCAGGAGCAGCTCGGGCTGCAGGCCCAGGGCCGGAGGGACGGGCTGGGGTAGAACTGGCCCAGTTAGCCCCCGAAAAGACCCCTCTGTCTCGGGAAAGGTAACCACGAGCCGGCGACTGGTGCAAAGGTCTACACGCCAGTAACCACCCCAAGAGGTAAGGGATATGGGTAGAGGAAAAGACAGAGGCCAAGGAGGACAATTCGCAGTCAATACAGTCAGATGACCTCTAGCTTCACATCAGTTCAGAAATTATGAACATTGTTCAAAGCTAAAATGACAAAAATAAGTTTTCAATGAATGAATCTTTTTCTTTCATTACATGCCAAGCCAGCAGCTCAAAGATACTGTTGGAGTGATACTGTAATGACAATTCTGTACTGATGTAAAGTTAATGGCACCTTTCTGATGTATTTCTGTGTTACTTTTTGCACATTAACTGCCAAAACCCTAAAGCTTGCATTACAAGATCAAATATAAATTCACTTCCTCTCAATTACAGTGAATCCACATAGTGGTTAACATTAATAACCTACCGGAAACAAGAAAAAAGATAGAATTTTCATCATTTTTGGCATCTCCATTACTAAGGGGTCATGGAAAGATTCTAGAATACTTTTAGTCATTTATAAAAAAAAAAAAAAGCTATCTCCATACTGTTTGCCATCATGTTCAGTAAGGAGATTCCCAATCACAAGCTGCTGGATTTTATGGCAATAATTGTTTGAAAAAGGTCCATTAAATCCACAGAAATAATGCACAGTGTGCATATGTGCACTTATGTGGACATGCATGAATGAAGGATCAAAAACGCTTTCATTGTGCCAGCACTTGATGGAGATGATAAGTAAGCGACACAGAATGGGACACATGGCCATGCTAAATTGGTCAGCAGCAATGTAAGTGACTAGCAGACAAAGCTGATTGATAGGGCTGCAACTATTATTTAACTTATGTCTTAAATCAACTGTATCTCTAAGTGTACCTTACAGAAATAAAGACTAATAAAGAAACTTAAAGCAATAGTTCCACAAAAAAATGAAAATTTGCTGAAAATGTACTCACCCTCAGGCCATCCGAGATGTAGATGAGTTTGTTTATTCATCAGAACATATCTTGAAAAACTTGCTCATCAATGGATCTTCTGCAGCGAATGGGTGCCATCAGAATTAGAGTCCAAACAACTGATAAAAACATCACAATAATCCACAAGTAATCCAGAGTAAGCATTATTATGGACTTGTATTTTGGCCAGAAGCAACGCTTTGAAGTTAAAATACATTATTGGTGGATTTGTTTTATTACAAACAGTTTTTTTTTTTACTTCACAAGATGTTAACTGATGGACTGGAGTCCTGTGGATTACTTGTGAATTATTGAGATTCTTTTATCAGCTGTTTGGACTCGCATTCTGACGGCACCCATTCGCTGCAAAGGATCCACTGGTGAGAGGTTTCTCTAGATCTGTTCCAATGAAGAAACAAACTCATCTACATCTTGGCCTGAGGGTAAGAATATTTTCAGCAAACATTCATTTTGGGGTGAATTATACCTTTAAAAGTAAATCTTTTTAGTCTCCTTTTAGTACTTTGCCAACAAGTCAAATAATGAAGAAGCTTGCCTTAAATATTTTGAATAACGTACTTTGAATTTACATCTGGCAGCCGTCCATTAAGTCTGCAAAACTACAAGGACTATCTACATATTCAAGTGATACAAAGGTATCATTAAAATTGCGCATTTAGATATCCATTTTACAAAACTCTACCAGCTGAGCTGAAGAAACTCATCCTGAACATTCCTCTTAAATCCTTCATTCCTGTTACTTTACTTTCAGTAACAAACGTCCTTTCTCATCCACTGAGAGAAAACTCCTAAAAGATGATGTAATTGCCAAATTCTGAACAACATATCTCTGTTTCCCTGCACATTATGCTGCAATAAATGATAAATGCGCAGCGCTACAATCTGTATTTGCGGTGAGTTTATATGCAAGCAGATGCAGCATCTGATAAGCAGCAGTGAAAAAGACAGCAAGTGAGCGAGCAACAATTTGACGCTGTGGGGAGAGGCTTGCTTGCCTTCCACTGCGCACTGGCGTCCTGAGTGGTAGGGGGCGCCGTTGTGCGTCTGTGGTCTGTTGGAGCGTGGTTCAGGGAACTGATGTGCTGCAGAGGAAGGGAGCATGGACGAGCTGTGGTGCGTTTTTACGTGCACCTTTAAGTAGGATGCAGTAGAAAAACCTGAGACCATCGGAAGAACAAGTAGGAAAAACAAATAAAAACAATAAAACAAAAAAACAGAACAACACTCAGTCTTATTATTCAGACGATTACTCTATGGCTTTCAAAAATATAAAGCATAAGCCACAAACCTTTTCAGTAGTACTATTTAAAACTTCAGCCTTTTCCCCTTAGACAGTTTTCTGCATTAATAAGCCAATCAGTTTCTGTGAGCCTAAACTAACTTACTAAAGATGGTGTCAGTGGCAATGAAAACCTGGATCATTAGCTGGGTATTTTGTAAGCACAAGTTCTGCTGCGTTTATAAGCAACGCCTTGATAAAATTAATTATTTTCAATGTTTTTGACCAGTACCTTTGTTGCATATTCCACAGTAGTTATGAGGTCCTTCACTGTGTTTTTTCAAGTGGTCGGTCATGTAGGCAGCCCGGAGGAATTTCCCACACACTTGACATGGTATCTTATCTTCATGGCATGCCAGGTGTGACCTCAGGCGATCTCGTGTTGCGAAAGATGCGTTGCAAATCTGAGACAGTTCAAGATATGGTTTATAAGCATTTTCAGAGAGATCATTTTTGGGAGTGTTATCAAAACAGAATGTTGATTTAATGGAAGCGTTCACTCAAATATTTAAATTCCACTCTTGTACATATAATCAATGTGAATGAAGACCTGAGCTGTCAAGCCCTAAAACAACAACAACAACAAAAGCATTATTAAAGGATCATCTCATCAGAGATGAAACCTGTTTGATATGACACATATAAGAACACGTGTTACATATTACAAATCCTTTGAAGCCAAATTATATTATGGCTTTGAGTGAAGACCCATCAAAAATGTCACTATGAAAATCTAAATTTCACTTTTCTTAATGGAATATTTCAGTGCTTTTTATAAATGATATATCTGTGCACTTTTATAATGCATGCACTCTTGTAATATTTAAATGAACTCAGTAGATATTCAATCCAGTCCCACCCTCCATTTGTCCAGGTTCAAGAAGTTGCTTTACTCATATACATGTTACAATACAGTAGAAAAGATGATTGCAAGTTCTATTTCATGCCAACTTAATGTCATTATTTACTGATAGAAGCATATTAGAAATGCAAAGTCCGCAACACCAAAGCTCCAAAAGCATCAAAAAATTTATTTAAAAAACTTTCACATAGTGTGTTACGTTACAGCTATCTGTGGAATATCCTGATAAAGAACAACTTGATTCAGCACTACTGGAATGCAATCGCGGAACTAAAAAAGGAGATTATCGCCACAACTCACTTCTCGTGGGGCTCAAAAACCTTCACAGTATGATGACAAAAGGTACTCATCTGCTCAGTCGTCGTCTTCACTTGATCGTGATTCAGACTTCAGCTATCTGTCCCAGTCTCAAAGATTTTTTAGAAGGCGGATGACAATTCAACATCTCTCGTCAAAGAAAAAAGAAGGAGGAGTAAAAAGAGCTCCCGCAAAATCTCAATATGTGACACGAAGAACGATACAGAAGTGATTAATGCCATCAATTTATCGAGCAAAGTGATCTCTAATGACTGTTTAACTGTCCTCAATAAAGGACTTTCGTTTCACCAACTGCACACTGCAATGAATTTGACACTTATATTGATTTGCAAAAACTGGACTGGTTTTAGAGGTAAATCCACTTTTGTTCCTTTCAAAAATAGAAATGCCTCTTTGGATACTTATTGTAGGCTTGTAGAAAGTGATGTTGTATCTATATTAAAATCTAAAAGACAATACAAACTTGCACTTAACGTCACAAAGGCACAACTGCCAGAACTGGAATCACTTAAAAAAGATTTGTCTATAGTGATTCAAAGTGCTGATTGTCAGTCCTCTGTCGTGTGTGTCATGTGTTCCCGCCTCTTGTGTCCTTATTTGGTCTTGTTCCTGTCCTTGTTATGTGTGATTTATTAGTTAAGTGTTGTCCAGCAGCGTTTTAGTAATTATCAGTTATTGTCATGTGTATTTAGTTCCTGCCTGTTTAGTTAGTTTTTGTTTGGTCTACTCGTTATTCCCCGGTGTTCCTGTCTGTGTCAACCTTGCCTTGTCTTGCCCTGTCCTGATGTCACCATTAAAGACTATTATTTTGAAGTTTATCCTCGTCTCCGTGTTCCTCGTTCCTCCCTGCTGTGTGCACCGTGACACTGATAAGAGTGGAGCAGTGGTGATTTTAGATCGAAAAGACTACGAATTTGAAATTCACAGACAACTTTCTAATTCTGTTTTTTATTAAAAAAATTGAGTACGAATCCTTTGGCTCATTTTAAGACATCTGTATACAATACTTTACAACTCTTTGTAGATTCAGGTCAGTTGACCAAAGATGAATATGAATATATGCGTGTTGAATATCCGACTACACCGGTACTATACACGCTGCCTAAAATTCACAAACCGTACAGGGAAATCCCTTCATAGTGACCCATAGTGGCAGCAATTGGGTCACTTACAGGAAAAAAAATTCTGCTTTTGTTGACTTTCATTTACAACCTTTAGTCATGTCTTTACCCTCTTATATTAAAGACACAATGGATTTTATGGAACTTATGAATAATGTGAAATTACGTGATCATCCTGTTTTTCCAGTTATCATGGATGTTGAATCGCTTTACACTAATGTTCCATTTCAGGGACGGCTAGAGGCAACTGAATTTTTTCTCGGTCAAGTCCTTGTCAGGTACCAAGTACTGCATGTCTGAGTGACCTGGCAAAATTGATGCTTTCACATAATTATTTTTGTTTGGGTCAGATTATTATTTGCAGATTTCAGGGGTTAGCATGGGTTCCAAGATGGCCCCAAGCTTTGCATCCTTATTTTGTGGGATGTTTGAACATCAGTTTGTGTTAAACCCTGGGGCAAATGATTTTTTGAGACACATTGTTCTATGGAAACGATATATTGATGATGTTTTTTTAATATGGAGTGGTACTGAATCTGAGCTACTGGAGTTTCATAGTTTGGTAAACAATAAGTGTAGTGCGTTTAAATTTACGATTGAAATTCATCAAGAGAAAATGAATTTTTTTGGACGTGCTTGTTCTTCGCACTGCATCGGGCATTGAAACTACTTTGTATCGCAAACCAACTGATTGTAATACCATCTTGCATGGACAATCTTATCATCCTGTGTCATTAAAGCGCTCGTTACCAGTTTCTTCGAAATATCTTGGTCAGATCTGATTTGAAACCTACTCCTCATTTCTTGAACAAAATACCATATGGGAATTACAGATGTGGTAACTGTCAACAGTGCAATTTCACATATAAGACGTTGACCTTTACACATCCTCACATGGCGAAAACCTTTAAAATTCGGGGCACCATTTCGTGTAAGACGGCTAATGTTATTTACAAGTTGCATTGCCCTTGTGGCTTATGTTATGTTGGTAAGACTAGTAGACCTTTGAAAATTCGTATTTCTGAACATCGGTGTGCAATTAGACATTGTGATAGAGGTAGTCAAGTGTCCACGGCGCGGTGGTGATATTAATAAATTACTTTTACAACGTGAGGCCTTTTGGATTTTTACATTAAATACGTTGTGTATTGAGATTTGTATTATAGCTTTATATGTTCTGTTTTTCTTTTCCTTTTTTCCTTGATTGATGTGTTATTCTTTTGGTTAATTTGTTGGGGTATTATTATTATGGTAATATGGTGTTAGGTCATGTGACCTTTGATCACCTAAAGGTATAAAGTGTGGCATATCAGTGTTGTGCATTTGTCTGATGAAGAGCCTGCGTGCTCGAAACGTAAAACACTATGCGAAAGTTTTTTAAATACATTTTTTGATACTTTTGGAGCTTTGCATTTCTAATATGCTTCTACTTTTTTAGTCGAGAACCCATTTGAAATCGATGTATGTGCTGTTGCTTGCCCTTTGTCATTATTTACTGATAATAATCTCCTGCAGCAAACTGCTAACCACTGTGACCACCAGTGTTTTTATATGCACAGACTAAAGCAACAATTAAATTTTTTGAAGGCCATGTAGTTGCTTTAGTCTGACTAAAATCCCACTGTAGCTTAATAATAAGTACAAGTTAAACGAACCTGATCAATCTGGTTTGTGAATTAATCATTTGCTGCATCCAAAATATATTATCCCCTAAAAGTATATCTTCTTTTTGTTAAGAAACAGTACATACTTTGGAGTGTGTAGCAGAAGTGTAGACTTGGATTTGGGAAGACTTGGGACATACTACCATGTCATAATAGTGTCTTTAATGGACCACTATCAAATAATTGTAATACACTATGATTTGGGACACACTCATTTTAAATCAGAATACTATTTAGAATGGGAAGTATGCAAATATGGTATGCATTCCAAGGTAATTGGGAAGTACACAAGCTTCAGTCTGGATTCAACCCTTACGAGGATCTGTGATGACTGAACACCTGAGAAGAGATGATGCCAACCCCCCAGAGGACCTCAGAAGACTGATTACCACTTGGTTAACTGCTAGTTAGTCAACTAGTTCTTCAGACACGACCTTCATTCACATAGAGGTTATTTCTGTTTCTTCTCACTCAAAGCTACCATATGGCTTCATAAGTTGTATGGACCACGTTTATTGTACTTTATGGAGTTTTTTTTTTGTCAATTTGGAGTATGACAGCCCCAATCCTCAGTCAGTTATATGGAAAAGAGTGGCTGGATTATGATTCAGAAATTCACATCTGAAAGAAAGCCATAAAGATTTGAAACATGAGAATGGGCATACATTAAACTTCAGTATTTCTCACCTGACACTTGTGAGGTCTCTCTGTGGTGTGAACCTGTTTAATATGTCCATTCAGATGGTCTGGCCTACAAAAACATAACACAAATCATGTATGATGACACAAATACAAAACGAATGCAGTGTATGTATAGAGGCATTTATAAACGACTGCGCTCACCTGGAGAAACCTTTCCCGCAGCTTTGACAGACATACGGTTTACCCACCGAGCCGTCGTGAGACCGCACATGGTAAGACATCCTGTCCTTGCGTTTGAAGCGCAGCCCGCACACCGGACACGCGTACGGTTTCTCGCCCGAATGAGACAGTTTGTGCCGGTTGAGGTGGTAGACGTCTCGGAAGACCTTCCCGCACAGATCACACGCGACGTGTCGTCTCGTCCTCTCGCGTTTACGGTTGTCCGCGGGCAGTCCGTTTTCCTGAAAACGCGCCTGGGGATGAGAGATCATCGTCGGGCCGTCCACAGCGACCAGCTCCGCTCCGGTGCTCACGCCGCCGGTGAACGTCCCGTGCTGCGTCTCGTGGTTTCTCAACTGGACGTCGTCGGGAAACATCTTACCACAAACCCCGCACGAGAAAATCCCCTCGTTTTCGTTTTGAGCAGTGCTGTTGTTGTAAGTGATCGGCTCTGTTGTGGGCTCTTTTTTGGGTCTCCCTCTGCCTCGCTTGGAGCCGTCGCTATTGAGGTGGCTGCTGGGAAACTCCAGCGGGGAAATCGCTAAGCGATCGGCCGCTAGTGCTCCGGGAGCGGCCGGCTGAGAGCTGTTACTCGGCTGCGTCGGATCGGCACTGTCGCTGTCGTTGTTGTCGGTAAACACTGCGCCGTTGGACACGCTCCCGTTTGACATGTCCACGGGCAGGGGGCATGACAGCTGTTCCGCGGCCCTGAACAGGCTGTGCTCGCCTCCTCGGGAAGGAGGCACGAGGATCTGCACGTTGGATTGTTTGATGACCTCCTGACAGATCTCGATGACAGATCGCATGAGCAGAAACTTCGCCGCGGTCATAAGCTCCGGGAAGCACTCCAGACGCACCACGATCTTAGAGGTGTATGCGAAGTCCAGGATGTCTCGGAAAACTTTGGGGCTGATCGTGTGCATCTCCAGCTCCTTGCCCTGGCCGTCATCTTCCGCCTGACAGCTGAACACCGACTCAAAATACTCGCTGCACGCCGCCAACACCGCCTTGTGCGCGGGGAAGCTCTCCTCTCCGACGCGCAAGATAACATCACAAAACCTGCCTCCATCTTTTCTCTGGCTGTTGAGGTTGTGTAGCATCTCGGCGCTGTGTTTGCTCACCTGGTACGTGTAGGAGGAATTCCACGGCTGTTCTGTCCTCTCCATGCCGCCTTCATTCAACAACCGAGCCTAACGCATACGACAGAAGAGGTAGACAAACGCAAACGAACGGCAAACACCCAATAAACAGAAGCACTCAGCAGCGACCACCACTCCTCGCCTTTTTAGCATCTAACATGTTAGCAGGGGGAAAAATGGCAGCCCCCCAGCTTCCTGTGAACTTTGACCTTTGCTTAAAGGGAGGGGGTGTCGTTCGCGTTTAATATTTTCTGTTTTAACATTTTAATACATTACTTCGGTCCAAAGATAAAGCGCAGATACTAGGCACACACCGAAATTTAAGTTTCGCGTCCGTCTTCCTGGTTCGCAGCGTTATGAATTCACATCCTTGTTTTCCAGTGAGCCCCCTCCCCCAAATGTACGCCAGACACCGAATACATGACAGCAGACCGTCTCTTTCTCTCTTTTAAATATTAGAACCACTTTGAAAATATACGGTAAACGTGAACGAAATTAAAGTGAAGTGTCAAAACTCTTGAACTGCCACTGTAGCCTAGACAGTCAGCTGCTCTCCTTAACTGGAACTGTACATTTCAAGCACAAAGACAAACAATAGAGAAAGGTAATTATTGTAGACTGTACACTGGCTTACAGTTTCTGGCTGCTGCATTGTTTGGAGTTTTGGCAATCAGATTTACAAATACTTTAGGGAAACTTTTTTTTTTTTTTTTAATTATACACAAATTGCATAAAACACTGGCTTCTCACCGCAATATTTAGTTAGTTTTTTTTAGCTCAAATTGTCTTTCTTGGGTGGTTGTCTATTGTCTTGAGATAAAATTAAAACATGCTCTGCCTTTATATTCATTTCGTGTTGTACTTTTATGTAGTTTGTCTGCTTTTGAGTTTGTCCATGCATTATCCAGCGTCCTTGGGTTTGCAAAATGCCTCATATAACACAATATTGTGCAGAAAAGAAAAATAACACCTGGACAAGTGGCCATGAGATTGGGTACAAAAGTACGGCTTGGACATGCATGGATAACACTAGAACAGACTCCAATTTATGTACCAAGGACACCTGATATTTGCTAATAACACTAATAAATTATGCAACGTGCCACAGCAGTTTTGGCATTTTGAAAATATACTTGGCAAACATGGAGTATGACGACTGTCCAGTTTCACTGGAATATAGAAGAACTGGGGCATTAAGAGCAAAGAACACCACAATATACATACAGCCATTCAAAGCAGATTTCTTTGTTAATCAACCCTCTGCAGAGTTTTTTCTAGGCAGACAATTTAAGACCTTGAAATCAATGAGTCACAAGTACAACTTTATGTGAATGATTTTTATTTAATTTTTTTTTTATATTTATTAACTATTTGTGCTTCTTAAATTAATAGCACATTACTTAATTGCCAACCCCTGCCACCCTAAAACAAATGTGATCGGAGCAGTGCTTCTCATACGGTGACTAAGAAGACTGGCTGGAGAAGGGATGGGAGGGCTTTTAAAAAAAACAAAACAAAAAAAATAAAAAGAAAAAGGAAACAAAGGCACAACTAGCATTCACTTCTTGGGGTGGAAGAGTGTCCCCTCTTGCAGAACATGCTGGCTTCAATATTCCAGCAAAAGTTTCAAGGGCATGTATCTCTGGATTAGGGATGCATTAAATCGCTACACACGAACACCTTTCCAACAAACCAGCAATCAGCAGTCGCGCCCTTTCCCGCCCAGATCAACCCTAGATGGGAAACATAGAACATTGTGCAGACATTGTGACTGGACAAAAAAAAAAAAAAAAAAAGCAACTTTCCAGTTTCTCAATAGCAGAACAACCTTCCCCACATAAAGACAGAAAAAAAAAGTCAATTCTATGTACAAAGTGGAAATAATCTGCATAATCTGTACAAATTGAGGCCTATACATTATTTACTTTACTGCAAAAACTGAAAATTCAAAACAAAAACTATGAGAAACTACATTGTGACGAAAGCGGTAGGAAAAAAACGTCTCTTTTCCCTTTTTCCTCAACTTCAGGCCTTTTCAAAAAAAAAAAAAAAAAAATAGCAACTGCAAGGGTTTCAGGCAGAGCACAGAAAAATAGACAGGGCTCTGACATCTGTACATTATGGTAGAAATCAAAGTTCATCTCTCTCCAACTAGAGGGTAGTGGGGAAGGGAAGGGATGTCTTGCTTCGCTCCTGCTGACTGGTCACAGGATGTCATCACTGGTGGAACTCTAGCTCGTCAACACTGATTACTTTAGTAGACGGCATGGAAGGGAGGGGCTGTTGCAGCACGTCGGAACCAAACCACTTGGCCAGACCCAGAGGAGGGCTACCACTTCTTCGCTGTGAATGGTTTGTCCGATGGGGACCATGGCTCTGTGACTGGGGGCCTCCCGATGGGGCCACTGGCAGATCTGTGGAGAAAATAAAATAAATTGAAAAACCACATAAAGCTAAACAATTAGCATATTTATTTGTAAAAATGTATATATTCTCTATTTTGTCTAGAAGTAAAGCATCAGTTTTTTTTTTTTTTGTTTTTTTAAAAAGTCACCATGTCAGCAGCAAGGCTGTCATCATGGCAAAGACAGAATAAATGTGAAGCTTAGTAATAAACATGTTTAAAAGGCTTGAATCTAGTAACAGACTGATAAATTGGCTGATATTTGGCAATGAAATGAGCTTAAACGTGGTGTTCTGATCCATTCCTGTTCAAAGTAAATAAACAGGATCATATCAGCAATTCTCTAAACTGCATTTATAATCATTAGATTGCATTATCCTGTTAGTGTTCCAACATACCACCCATAGTACAGTTTGTTCTTAGTTACATTTTCCATGAATGCTAAGGGATTAAAATCAGTTTATCAGACACGTTCTCTGGCCACCCTGTTCTATAGACAGAAACTGGATTAAAACTTAACTGATATCCACATTTTTAAAGATTGTTTACCATTTAATGTGTCATTGCTTTAAAAAAAAAAAAAAAAAAAAAAAAAAAAAAGACCGTAAAGACCTTTTTAACGTTACAAAAGACTTCGGTTTCAAATAAATGCTGTTTTTAAAGAATCCTTAAAATTTTTAAAAAAGGCCTTGCTGAAAATTAGACTTTACAAACATGTTAAAATTCTTACCAATCCAACTTTTGAACAGTAGTGTTTATCATTCTAATGTAGTCATTTTACAACACTAGTGCGGTTCTTACTTGGTCTCTGCTGCTGTTGAAGCTGTTGCTGCATGACTGCTAACTGCATGTGTGTTCCTGCTGCTCTAGGGGCCATGAGTGGATGCCCTGCAGGACCAAGGGGATACAGAGGCTGCCCTAAGAGGGCTGGGGGCAAACCCTGAAGCTGAGATAGGTCTACAGCTTGAGGAAACATGCCTGTTCATGCAGAGAAAGAACTTCACTATTCCATGTTTTCAATTAAAAACAGGAACATGTCTGGAACAGGCATGAATAAAGGGAAATCAAAGTCTGAAACCAACCTGTTTGTAATAATGTGGGTCCAAGCTGTTGAGGCTGAATGCCCTGAGCCAGCATCCTCTGCACCACACTGGGATGAAGCTGGGGTGGAGGTCTGACCAAAGGGACATGGGGAAGCAGAGGAACTGGATACATCTGGGGTCTGGGGAAGGGAGAAGAGGGCCCTGGTGACAGCATGGTGGGAGTGTGGTGGCCAGTTGTTGAAGGAGGCCTGGGTCGGTCTGGGTCTTTACTATGACGATTCTGAGTAGGAACGGGGGTGGAGCATGCCTTTACCCCACCAGTCTGAGGACCACTTGTGTCCACATCTTCCAGAAAGGAACTGGGCGATGGAGGCCCATCTATAAAATGAAAAAGGAAACTGCTTTAGGAAATAGGAAAAGAGAAAGCGCTACTGTTTATTCACCCTGCTCTGATCTCTTGGTGTATGTGCATTGCTTCATACCCTCCTGTGAGTTATGGGAGTTCACAGTCTCCTCTTTACTTCCTGGTCTACTCCCAGGATCATCTCGGCTTTTCTCTTTTGACTCATACATTTTTTTGATCACAGAAGTGGGAGTGAAGGATGGAGACAGCTGCAGCAAGAAGGGAGGGAAAAAAAAAAAAAGACAAACAAAGTTGTTTAAACCAAACACCAAGTCATTTGTTCGCATTTGGTTTTTCGTTTTATAGAATGACATTCAAGTTAATTCAAAAGATTAAAATGGCTCTGTAACGCAGTAAGTTGATAAATACATCAGATGTATGACCAAATGCCTCCATGGCAGTTAGATTAAATGTGATAGATTTGGCTTACCACACTTGTTACTGTATTGCCAGGTGATGTCCGTCCAGGCAGGTGAGGCCCAGGTGAACGGTTCATCCTGCTTTGTCTACAAAACAGGATATATAGATGCAAATAAATGAAGGTGTCTCTGTACACACCATTATCTTTCATTCATTAGGCTACCCTTTTGGAACTGTTCTTTTTATGAATAAATGCATAAAAGGTTCAAATCTGGTTAAAGTTTCACCTTTTCAATTTACAGCTCTTAAAAATGTACAAAAATCAGGACAGTCCAATACAAGACAATTGTAACCAAGTACTAAAAGATAACTCTGTGATTCAAGAGGCTGAAACCATTAGCAAGGCTTGCTTCAGGACAACCTGTTTATTGTGTCTGATAATCAATTTTACCTGTTCCGAAACGCCTTATCTTGAGCCTGTTTGTTGTAGCCTTGTTGGTACTGTGGGCGATTAAGAACTGCCAGTTCCTGCTGAAACAAAGCTTCCAGATTGGCCTGGTCCACTCCCATTGGCAAAGCTCTCATCTAAGAATAAAGGAATTCATCTCCAATTAACAAAATGCAAAACTAAGTACATACTCTACATTTTATTCTAATTCCATGTTAACAGCCTTTACACAGAATATGTAGATTCTCAAAACCACTGATAAATATGGTTAAAAGTATTTGAAAAATGTCATGAAGGGTTGATATTGGTATTTAAATGTGGATTTTTTTTTTTTTTTTTTTTTTTTTTTTTTTTAACCAAACAGAATTGAAAAAGCACATGTAGACTTCTTGAAATTGTAACACGCATCCTTTTATTTAAAAAAAAAAAAAAAAAAAAAAAAAGCCATAGTATTTGAGTTTTTACCTGTGGTGTATTCCTGGCCCGATGCAAGTCTGGAATTTGATCTAACAAAGTTTGTGCGCCAGCAGGAAACCCTGTGATTCAACAAAAGATGGGTGAAGAACATGGCATAAACAAGTGACATTCATGTTGCACATTTAACATGCCTCTCTTAGTTTAAAATCAGTCCCATTTAACTCATTTTACCTGTTGCAGGTGGCATGCCTGGGAAAAAGTCCTGTCTCTGTGGGAAGAGTGGGGGTGAAGCACGGTGGTGTACGAGGCCAGGCACAGGGGCAGGAACAGGGCCATGAGGGGCAACCAATAATTCCTAAAGCACAAAAGCACAAGATCGTATATCAGGGTTCCTCAAATCTTTCCCTGGAGGGCCAATCTGCTGCAGAGTTTAGCTCCAGCCCTGATCAAACTCACCTACCTGTGATTTTCTAATGACCTTGAAGACTCTGATGAGCATGCTCTGGTGTGTTTGGGTTAGAGCTAAACTCTGCAGGAGTGGGCTAGATTTGAGGATGCTTGTCTTATATTCTGTGTCAACTCAACGCCATTAACTTCACTAGTGTGTTATAAAACAATAAGATACGAGCTTCAGCAATAAAGGTTAAGCGGTCTCAACACCGCAGGATAGAAGTCAGTTAATTAGTAAATTGTAAAATTACTGGTGCCTCAGTTATTCAAAAAAAATAAATAAATAAATAAAAATAAAGTTTCCTGAAAACAGGTTGCACCATTTCTTACAGTTGTTTATAGATCAGTCAAATCACATTACTGAGTTTACTGATGTCCTGTCGAGTAAAAATTAGTTAAAAACTTTAATGTCTTTGACTTTGACAGATCACCTGAAAGATGTTTTTCTGCTGCGAGGCAGGTACCTGTGCCTCCGATAAGGGCACAAGAGCAGGATCCATTGACTGCTGCTGTAACTGAACACAAAAGCAGGGAAAAGCAATAATGTTAAGAGAGTTGGGAGTATAAACCAGACAAAAACAGATCATATACAACGCATGCCATTTGGTCCATAAAGCTTTGTTAGCTGAAGTCAGAAACACTGATGGCACCTACATCATAACAGTGACAGCTTGAGCAAAAATGGTTAAAAACCAAGTGTTACAAAAGATTCACTGGAGTCAGAACAGGATATGCCAAAGCAATGCATGCAAGCAAAAGTTCACTGACAAGTCAGCCACAGCTGCTAAATACAAATTTATGCCCATCACTAGTCAAAATAAACACTCATTTACTAGCCCAGACCAACTAGCAAGTAAACAGCACTGGCTTGTGTTGCATGCAAAGGTGGGTAATATTTGAGAGCAACAAGTTGGGCAACCAATGCATCAGTCTCACACATGCAGCTTTACCTGGGGCTGGACAGCATGCAGCAAGCTCTAACAAAACCATGCAAACATAGCCGATGGCTGCATACTTACATTACTCCCGCTGGCTTTGGGGTGGGTGGGCAGGGTTCCACTTGCCTTCATGGAGCTCACTAACTTATTGAATGCAGACATGTCAGGATCTCGCGGTCGTGAAATAGCCCCGGTTCCTTCCGTGAGAGCCTTTTCCAGATGCTCCACCATGAAGGGAGTTCTTCCACCTCCGCTGGGCTGCTTTTGAGGTAATGATGGAGCTGGTTCAGGCTGCACCTTCAGTCCTTTCAGACCCACCTCCACTTCCTCCAAAGACAGCACCACCCCAGAGTTTGCTATAAGAGGGCAGACAGAAAGAGTTATTTCAAATCTTTTTTTTTTTTAAATAATGGGCAATTTGACATCATCTGTGGCCTGCTGTCTATAGATTAAGTTGTATACAATTTAAAAAAAAAAATAAAACACCACGTCCCTCATTAGGCAGTATTCCAATAAAAATTCTAAATATACAGGATGCCACTCACTGCTCTCCTTCAGGTGAGCCTTGTTGACATTCAAGCTGGACAATAGCGGTTTCAGGTCAATGTTGGCTTTATGCAGCAGCTCCAGAATGTCCACCTTCTCTTTGCGTTCCACTGAAGAGATGGGGGTGAAGTACAAAGACGTACCCTGATTCAGAGATCCAGTATGAGGTTCCAGACCTGACATACACACAACATTATATATACCAAAATAGCACAGTATAGAGTATGCACTGATGCATCAGCCACACACACATTTTATTACACATTTACATTCACTTTTCCATCAGAGGTAGGTAGCATTTACATTACCATTGAAAAGGGTTAGTAAGTTTTATTTTATATTTTCAGAATATTGCTTTTTAAACTTTGAGCATAGGAGACTTTAGAATGGTACCGTATACATATAGGAAACTTATACAAATGTTAGCATCCATCAATTTTAATTGTTGCAGAAAACTGGTTGATTTTAAGCTTTTTTGTGCCATTTTCATCTTCTGGGTTTAAAATCGACATGCTGGCATCACAATTTGTGACGTGGCAAAGGACTACAATACATCAATGACGTGTTGGTGTCTATTAAATTATTCATGAGACTGTGTTCTTATCCTATTAGAAGACGCTTCGCTTAATTATTCATAACAGCATGTTGATTTGCTATGACAGATGCTTCAGATTGTGAGATCACGTACATTAACAGAGAAAAATTCATGGATCGAAGGAGTGTGTTCATTTTTGCTTCGTAATAAGAGTTAGGCACAAACGCGATTCATTCACTTGACGAGTTGTCAAGGAGCTGTAAAAATGGTTACACTCACTAAAAAGGCTTACATAAACGCCACAGAATAAGCCTTAAATGTTATCAGAGGTGCAACAGCATGTTCACATAGGGTAAATGTACCTATTAAGCTTATGTACCCATTAAAGCACACTTCCATTTTTGAGGTCAGATTATAAAAAATTATCCCACTTGATGTCTTAACCAATTGATGTTTGTTACTATACACCTCCTATAATTTAAAGTCAATCAGATCATTGCACACTGAGATATGGGTCTCCATGGGTTCACACTGTCCGGTGGCCATTTTGAAAGCCGTCTATATTAAAAAAAAAAAAAAAAAAAAAAAAAAAAAAAAAACACACATTTTCACCAAAAGAGGAGCCTATTAAGGTTTTTTTTTTTTTTTTTTTTTTTTTTTTTAAGATGTTTAAGCCTGTATTTTGGGCAAGTTTCACTACTTACTGTAAAATTAAGAGATTAATGTTCAGACTTTTGCATATTATAACCTGGAACTTGGATGAGGGAAATAATTAGAGTTAGATCCAAAAGATAATTTTGGCAACATAGCGCAGATGCTACAGAACACAGTTAGCTGACTAGCTGTACAAGATTGTGCACTACACTAATATAACTACAAAGGTATTACTGGCGTGTACTTTTACATCCACAATATTATAAATTGACAGTTTATTGCTGGTCTGTGGTTTTACAGTGCTGTAATTTTTCAAGATTTCATATTGTAAAGTGAGCTTAAAGGGTGCACTACCATGGGGGGAAAAAAGAAAAAAAAAAAAAAGCTTCAGTGAGACAAAATAAAAAAGGTATAATTTCATAGATCTTGTTAATAATAGTTGTTCATATTAAAATATGCATGAACTTAATACACGACCTAGACCATTTATTTAGCAAAAATCCTGTAGTTTTAATAAATTACATGAAATTGCTCCAATTAAGCTCAGTGTGCTCTCTTTAAGCGCTTCATATTCAACATCTGCGTAAATACTTCATAAACAGACTTAAAGTGACAACCATCAGTTTATATGTAAAGTTAATCAATTTTCTATGGATTCTGTCAAGTGTCAACTCATATCTGCAGACTGGCTCTGATCTTTGGCATCTAGCATTAACATCTCCAGACTATAAATCGGTGGAAAATCGGGGGAAAAAATCGTGTAGTGTGTTCCAGCCATAAGAGACTACAGATAAGTTGACATCCATTTAAAAAGAGGTTTCATAATGAGGCTAGTTTCTGTGTTCATCCCCATGAATTAAATGTTTTATTGGTTTGTTTTATTTGATTTTTTAAATGCGTTACTTAGCTGAACGTGGACTAGTATAGATGTTGCAGTGTGCTTGGATGACACTTCAGTATGAATATACAACTGATCGACTTGAATGCCTTGTTGCTTGATTTTAGTGTTCTGGTTTTTGTGATTGTACCTTCAAAAAAAATAAATAAAAAAATTTTTTTTTAAAAAGGTTGTTTAAAATTAACGAGAATTTTTAATAAAACACGATGTGAGCTTAATGGGAACAGGGGTGTGCTTAAAGGGTACAAAAATGTACCCAGTAAGCACAGCCAAACTTTTTTAATTTAATGAAGTATATCTTAAAGGGGTGGTTGATTGCAATTTCACTTTAACGTTAGTTAGTGTGTAATGTTGCTGTTTGAGCATAAACAATATCTGCAAAGTTGCAGCGCTGAAAGTTCAATGCAAACAGAGATATAGTCTTTTAAAATTCTGGAAGTTTAATGCCTACAAAAACGACTGGTACGGGACTACAACGAACTACTTCCCGGGTCTGATACGTCACTGACCCAGATAAACCCCGCCCTCGGGAACATGCAAGAAAGGGGGCGAGGCCATGCTGTGCTGCTTTAGAGAAGAGGAAGAGAAAACTAGGGGTGCACGTAAAAATCTATTCATATGAGTCGCAATTCTGTCTAACGATTCTAATGGATTCACAAGTTTCAAAATCAATGTTCTAAAACAGCCGTTCTTAATACTGTTCCTCGCGTCGCCCTGCTCTCTCTCTCTCTCTCAGATCGTCAGATCAGCTCCAACAAACTTTTCCAATTATACATTTTCACATAGCAATGAGAACCGTTATACATGGAGGTGTGTGTTTGCAGTACTGTATTAAAGCTTTAAATCAGAATAAAAACCGTATACTAAAAGCTAACATAAGCAGTAGCATAATAACAGCGTATCTAAAAGTATGAGACAACAAACATACCATTAAGAGCCGTGCTTGCACAGGTTCTGCGCGATCCTCTTCACTAATATCCTCTGCGTCTCATTCAGGCTCAAATTGATAAGCAATATAGATGACGCCATTGTTTACAATACAACCGGAGCACATGCTGCTGAGCTGAAGGGCGGGACGTTTAGATGCACGCTCGGCAGTTTAGTGAATCACAACACACTGAGCCAGCTAACCAATCAGAGCCCACCACGTATTTCTGAGGGAGGGGCTTCATAAAAACAGGAAATAATCGAGGTGTTTGTCAGAGAAGGGACAGAGTGGTGTGGAATAAAGGTAAATATGAAAAATAATGCTTTTTTAAAAAAATCCACCCCTTATAAGTAAACCACCCCTTTAATTGAAATGCTGTTGTCATTCAAGATGAAATATTTGTGTGCGAGATATATATATATATATATATAGCACTAAAAATGTCTCAATGTAGATTTTGGTGAGTTTAATAGGTACGTTTACCCCTATAGGTTTTCGATGCGGAGCACAAATGGCTGTGCATTTATTTGTGTTAACTTGATGGGAGCAAAATGAAACTGTCTGAAACCAAAGTTGTCCTCGTTGTCTGTCTCCCCTCTTCCCCCTCCACTCCGCAACGCACCATGCCTACTATTTTAGTGTTTGTTTTTTTTAACTGTGGTAAGAACTAACCAGTGCTGAAACAGGGGTGTTTCATGACACATTAACAATAAAATTAAAAAGCTAAGCTGATAATGAGTTCAAATATGAACAATAAGAATAGTAACTCTAGTTTTTAAATTTACATTTGTAAGTTTGTACATTCCTATTTCTAAGCTAGGTGGGTAACCTTGAAACCAAACGCCAAACCAGGTGAATAGACTGGAATAGGAAAGGGTTACCTGCTAGTCTCTCCAACTCCTCATGCGGTGTGGAACGTAGACTGCTGGAGCGGCTGCCAGAGGGACTTCGGTTACTAGAGAACCAGCGGCTGAAACGACTGGCCATGACCGGACCCTCAGCAAGAACATCTTCAATCATCTGGAAGGAAAGAGCGGAACCCTGGTTTAAACTGTTACAACACAGAAGCAGGAAACAGCCATGGGGAGTGGATGACACTTACGTGAAGAGTGTCTGCAGACTGCTTAGCACAATGGGGTGAAAAGTGGGCATTTTGGAGAATAGTTTCATTTACAAGTTCCCCACGTATTTCTTAACTATATTCAAATTTGGCACAACGTAGATGTGCATACCCCCCCAATATCAACAGTATCAATAAAATATTTACAAGTCAGATGGGCATAAATTTGCATTTCATTGAGCTTTCTGTATAACAATTCAAACCCAACAAATAGCTTGACGCCACACAACTGCAAAACCAACAACCTCATATTTAGAGCACCAGACATGAGCAGCAACATATGAACCTCAAACAGGCTTGCTGAACTATTCTGCAATAACCAACACAACTACCTCTAGTGTTACATTCATTTAGTAGGCACATGTATCCAGAGAAAAATTAGGAGTCATCAGTAGTGCTGCAATACAAATCGGTCCAGTAAATGACAACTACTAAAGAGGTAAAAACGTAAGAGGAGCACAGTAAACGGTAGAGCTACAAGAAAAAAAATAATAAATAGACTTAGTCAGTATAGATCAATAAACTGCCCAAAAAGTACCTAATAACCACATGAACCAAACATTTCAAAAAAAAAAAAAAAAAAAACCTTAGGTGCGATTTGACTATTCCTTCTCCCTTTAAGACAAGCCAGATATTCTGTGACCATCACCCTTACAAGCATGCAGTGCTCCCCATAGCTTACCGAAGCCAGGCCAGGCATGGTCTTTTCAAGATTGAAGAACTCATTGAAGTCAAATTCTCCAGGGGTTTGCTCAGAAACAACCTCGGCATGTGGAACCTCTTGGTCAGCTCCTGACTCTTGAACTACTTCACGGTCCTCAGAGAGCCCACCATTACATTCAACTGTAGGTGGGGAAGATTGAAAAAGCATGCTGATAAATGCATTCATCCAACAACAGAAGCATTTCTTAGGTGTTTGCATTTGTACAATACATGCCTTCTTTAACAGACTCTGGCTTCTTCCTGGAACGCTTGGTCCTCCGCTTGTCATCCTCCAAGATCTTATCATCAAAGCCAATGAGCTCAATGGTCTCTGACTGACTAGTGGGCCCACCGGAGAACCACTCTGGCTCCTCTTCGGCATAGGAGTCATTTCTTCTCCTCTCACTGAACACTCTTTTGTCTCCAAAGTCTCTCTACAGTAGAACACCGAAAACAGTAACATTTTATTATTTGAACAACTCAATAGCAAAACTTTCCTTTGTATCAAACCCTAAAAATCACAATACCCTAAATCTCTTGTCCTTAAATTCACGTTCTCGGTCTCGCTCCCTCTCCTTGTCAACTCGAGCATCCCTCTCAAATACACGTGATGCAATGATACGGCCACTCCCTATGCGACGTGCTCCCCCCAAACGGAGTGACTCGTTCTCTTTGTTCTCCAGAGGGCTGATGGGGCGGCGAGGGAGGGCAGTGGGTGCCACTTGACATCCCCCACCAAAACTACGTCGCTGTGGACTAAGAACCACCTCAAGATCATCATCTTTTATACGTTCCCGAGGATCTAGGGAAGACAAAGTTAATTCTGGTTTTGTTTCAGCAACAGGTTTTGACACAAATAACATCAGAAACTTCTTGGCCAATTACCTGCAATTCTGCGTTTTAGCGGAACTCTATCCTCTGCATAGTCTTTCTTGTATCCTTCTGCTGGACAGCTGTTTTCTGAAGAGGGATATAGTGAGGCATGCCATTTTTCAGGGTCCCAGACCCCATCACTATAATGGAAACAGTACTGTTAACACATTCAAGGCTTAGGTTCTCCATATAAGTCAATTTAAAACAACACGAGTCAGTAATGTCAAACAAACGATTCCTGTAAATGAATTCTTTGATTGGCTAATACTGGAAAGCAGCTGTTTGTTAAGTGCCAAGGAGTCAATACTAGGTCTTAAAATAAGACAATTAAAATCATAATGTTTATGTATACAAAAGGATATGCAACAGGAGCCAATAATCCCACTGATGTCCTTTTCTTATGACCTTCATGCAAGATACAGTAATATGGTGCCACATTCAGAAATATTCAAACAAACACTTTTTAAAAAAAAAAAAAAAAAAAAAAAAAAAAAAAAAAAAAAAAAGGTTCACCTGTCATATTTCTCTGATAGACACTCTGGCCTCTCATTGGAAATTGGCAATTCTTTGATTTCCATAAGCTCTTCCTGCAAAAACAAAATTATCAGCATGATAAAACTGTCCAGAACACTTCACAACTAAATGTAAACTAGCTTGCATGTTCCCAGCCATTGATTCAAGTTGTGAGAAATGTCATGTAGAACCAGCTAATTTAACTCCCATGTTCTGGACCTTTCCTGCTCAGTCCTTCTCCGTCAGTCTGTCTATAGCCTGATTCAGATGGTAATTGTTTCTCATATGGACGTCTGTAAAAATAAGTTTACATATCACCTCAGTGATAAAACTCATGGATTCGGATGGTGATTTATTCAAAGTGGAGGAGAGAGTTCTGTGATCCTACAAACCCCGGAACTCAGTTGGCCAGTCACATGATTGTCTGCTGTAAATAAGAGTTACATTTTATTTAAAAGTGTATTATTCCAAGCATATTTTATAATATATAATCCTATTTATTATTTGATTATTTAAATCTCCAGTTTAAAAATAGGAAAATAGACACGCTATAGTTTTATATAATTATACGCGATTTATATCCGTTTATAATACACATTTTAAAATTGTATTGCTTCAGCCATAATAAAGACCCATTTTGAATGTTTACGCGCTTTTCTCTTTCTGCTCCCAGTTGCTGTGGTGGAGCAGTAATGAAGTATTGTTCTTTTAAACACTTCAGCATTTCAGATATAAATATGTATGCAATTACACCGAAGTACAACATTACTTTACGGTGTTCGGGAGTGCTCAAAAAGGGTTTAAACACTGACTTTTGAATTGATTTTCTCTTGTAAACTCAGATGTGGATTCGGACGGCAATTAAACTCCCACACGACCTTGGTGTGTCAAAAAAAAAAAAGAAAATAGTAGGTAATTCGGCCAGGGATTTTTACAGGGGTGGTGAGAGAAAGAAACCTGACATCCTGGATTCGGACGGTATTAAAAATCACCAACAACCCCCTGTAAGTGGTGAAAATCACTTGCGTCCCCCTGAGAAACAATTACCATCCGAATAGGGCCTTTGATTTACTCTCAGCTAATCACATCTATTAACATTCATTCTTCTCCATTAACTGGCCAGTTTTTCCTCCTGATTGTGAATTGCCATTTTATTTAGTTAGTTAGTACCTTTTCTTTCACTACTAGGCGCTGTATTTTCACGCATTGGAAAAGTCATCACCCTCAAATTATTTTCAAATCATTTTAAAATTATTATTTTGAAATTACTGTCCCAAGGGTACTCTTCTAATAAAGTAGCAGTGGCTGGGACAGATTTTAAGTATCAATTCTGCTTAAAAAGATACAATTTAATCCTGTTTACATGAAATAAGCCTGCTCCCGAGCAGGTTTAAGCTTACGGACCTGTTGCTATGACAGCAACTCCGGGATGAGCTATGAAGAACCAACCAATCCAAGATCAAGCGAAATAGTCAATCAAATCCCGCTAACTGGAGTTAGTGACGTACAAAGAACAGGCACAATATTTGCTGCAAGTAAATACTTTTCTTTTTTTAAAAAACCTTTTTATACTAACCTGTTATTCAGGTTACCTCCCACAACTTCCTGAACCAATTAATGTCTACTTTGTTTCAACTAGGCCAGAGCGATATGGCCCAAAAAATTAATCACAATTTTTTTCTTTGAGAATCGATATCGATAATTATCACGATAAATGTCAAATCTTTATTTCTTTTAAGTTTAAAGCCAGATTTTCGCTCCAAAGTGAAAGTTGTAGAAACCAGACCATTAATTTTCCTTAAAATAAATATCTAAATAGGAAAATTGATTTCTTAGTTTCTGAATGTTCTAATGACTTTGGGTTGCCTGCTTTTAATAATAATCACTTTTTTGTCTCTTAGAAACGCACATTTGATAGAAGCTTGAGTTAGGATGCAGAGGTAAATTTGTGTTCATCAAAATCAGTAACGTAAAAATTGTAATTTGATATAAATGAGTCGCGCTGATTCGTTCCGCTTTTGGCGCATAAACATTATAATCGAACATTTATCAAACTCTTCATATTGTTTTAATCGAGGAAAATTACATCGCGATAATTATCGTTATCGAATTACCGCCCAGCCCTAGTTTCAACTTTTAGTTCCCTAGTTTGTATTATTATATACAGAATTTGCTTAAACTGGATGATGTGAACGCAGTTTTCCAAACTCAAGTATGTCACATGAACTCCTATACAGTTCGCTCCTGGTACAAATGTACTGGCACTATAGAATTGCAGAAGTGAACCACTATTGATGGCGTATGATTCTTTAAATCCTTTCCTGACAAGCAGGATTGATGCACTGCAAGCAGAGAGAACAAATGTGTCATTTCTGTTCACCTTCAACTCAACTCCCGGTTTTCTAGAAAATCTGCAGTACAATCAGAGCATAAAAACCAGTGCCACAGAGTTAATGCCTTAGAAAAAAAAAAAAAAAAAGTTCAAAATCAAAGTAAAAACGTGAGGCGAGCAATACATTTTGCCATCTTCTGTTCATTGTTTCAGGCAATAAATGTGCAACACCAATCACACATTGTTTTAAATCCTGTCACATGACTACAATTTACAATCTGTGTTGCTTGATATTTTTACTTGTAGTTATTGACTAAAGTTAAGGGTTTTCCTGCTATTTATCCAATTAAACATGCACGTCAAGATTAATTCAGTGTGAAGTTTCACTTAAATTCACAGCAATTATACTAAACTTAACTTAATAAAACAGTTTCAATAAAATGAAAAAATAGGTAAAAAAAAAAAAAATAGGATTTTAGTATTGGTAATAAAACATTAATAAGATTAAAATATAATAAAAACCGATATAGAAAAAAAAACAACAACAAAAAAAAAACATTGTCACCTGCAGGGTCATTGTTAGGTAGCAACAAGAGTAAACAGCTGCTGCTCTGATGACAAACAAATTGCTCAGATGCCAAGCAATCCATTCAAACCAAGTCTGAATGCACCCTTGAAATTGAAATGAAAATTCATTATATATTTTTTAAATGAACGTTATAGATCTTGTGAACAACTCATTGATGTATGCATTTTTCTTTTGTTTTTGGAATTAAAGATCTGCTGGTGCTTCCACTTAATCATGACGTTAAAGCCCAGTTCAATAGGCTTCAAATATGGTCTTTTATTTGGCAAGTCATTTAGAGATCTAAAAGTTACATTGTTCAAAGTGTACACAGTGTTCAAAGTACATCACGCCATAATATCAAAAGATCAAAACAAATTTTGCTTCTCAAAAGATGTTTCCTTTAAAGGACTTGTGATTGTTCTCACCTTGGTATATCTATAGGCGGAGGTCACTACTGAGTCCTTCACCGTTTCCACCATGTTTTCACCATTTTCATCCTTCTCCATGACTTAGGTGGGTGGTCAAACTGAAGTGAAGCCTCAATATCAGACACTCTAGGCACCTGTGAATGAATTCTAAAGCATTAGGTTAACTATCATGTCAATGTAATTCACAATTATTTGGTTTATTAGTCTTAAAAAAAAAGAAAATTTGAAATTCAATCCAAAAATCGCTGAGCTATTAAGTGCGATTGTGCAAACAGGTTAACAAGGAGTATATAAATCTCGTAAAGTCTATAAGAACTTCAAATTAAATGTAACTTAAATGTATTTTAAAGAGGATTAAAAGGTGTAGGGAATTAACATCAGGTAAATGTCTGGCTCCCGAGTAGCTGTTGTATTAGCAAATGACGAGGCAGACAGTAAGCAAACTACAGAATACTAATCGATCTGATGCAGGAACATTATGCTACTATCTCCCACATGAAGAACGCGTCTGTTTTGGAAAATACCAAGCACCTCTCTCAACGTATTTATGAACCCACCTGATATTTGAAACGGTGTCACAGCACCTTCTCTCTCCTCGCCTGGATACCCCAGTTAGCTTCTGGCTACCTGTCCTATACCAAACTACAAGAGATGCTACAGTCAGTGCAGATTTCAGACAGGACGCAGATGAAGCTTTCTGCTTAAAAGTGAAGTTTCTCTGTCGACAACCTTGACAAGAGGTTCAGATATCCCTTGTCACTCCAGATTTAATCGCTAATTGGCAGAGAGGAGCATTTCATTAGCAAACTGGCTAAACTCAACAAGCCGACGCCGAGGATTTACTTCGGTTCTTATGGACAAACGGCTCTGTTTGCACCGTTTCTGCTTTTTAATCACACCATTGGCTGGTTTCTCCTTTGGGGTTTTTCGTGAGAGCAAAAAAACTTCAAAAAATTCCGTGTTTATTTATAGGCTAGTGAGTCGGGTTAGCAGGCTAGGAAACTTATCCCCACTCATAAAGCTGCACAACGTAAGTTACATAAAAAGCGCATCGATACACTAAAGCTCACATATATTAGGATCAATTCCAGCAGATAACTGGGTTATATCACTTAATTAAAGCTTGTAGTCCGACTGCAACAATCAATGTACCTCTGGGTACTTTCTCTGAGCTCTCTCTTTCGTCTCTGTTCAGTCGCAGAGCGGCGAATTTCTTCAGATCTCTGACTGGTTCTGAGAAAGGCCCCAATCAAGGATTATATAGTGTCTAATCACGCCTTCTTTAAAGTTTTAAGAAACAAACGCTCACATTTGATTATAATTTCAAATCTAAAAACACAGAACACCAGATTACGTGGTTACAAGTGTGTATTTTATTCAAGGAGGTTGACATGAGTCGTTACGGAATTTTAGAGCAAGAATACATTTCAGGCAATCAACGTGGCCACCCATTGTAAATTGCAGTCACGTGACAGGATTTAAAAAGCTTAGTTGAGTTGCTTGCTTTTTTATTTACGTGATTGTAACTAAAGTTAAAAATATGTACCTGCTGTTTATTCGATTAAATAAGTATGAACAAGATGGATATATTCCTTGTGTGCTTGCACACACTTGGCGAATAAAGCTCATTTGAATTCTTAATCTGTTTTAAGTTTATTTGTCAACCACGTAGTATTTAATCAAACAGTATTTTTAGAAAAATAAAATAATTACGTAAGAAAATGTAATAAAACTGTAAGAAGAAAGATTTCAATATTGTTAACAAAAACAATAAGTATAATGAGATTAAAATGCAATATAATAAAACAGAAAACATGAATTGACTAATGTATGTGTATGCACACATATAAAGTCATTGAAAATTATTAATTTTTTTTTAAAAAAAGAAAAAACTGAATAATTAATTACCAACATAACAATTTATGTGAAATGTATAAAAATGATCACTCAGACTCTCAAAGTAAATGTCACTATGTCACTGAATTCATTTCCAAGCTTGGAAACATGAATAAAACCGTTAAGTCTACACACCTTATCTATTTATAGGCCATACTGAGTCAAAATGTTCTGTTCTGTGATGTCATCAAGAGATTAATATAGCCCAAATACGCAGTTTCTGCTTAACTCTCCTAAGAAATCTCACAAACTGATATGTTGACCTTGGCCTTGTCTGCACTCTTGCGTGACATTTTTTAATGAATGTAGAACACAACTTAAAAAGCAAAGCGCTTCAATAATAAATTCACAAAATCCTGTAAAGTAAAGGCATAAAAGACCAGTCCTACAGGATGCGTCAATTTAATATAACATCATTATTTTTAAATATCTGTATTAATATTACTGTAACACAATTGCATTATTATTATTAATTATAATATAAATGCATTATTAAAATGTTCAAGTTACCATTTTAGGCAGGTCTTTTATTATGACATTTTACCGGAAGAAAATTTATTCAACACAGAAGAGCGGCAGTTATGGTTGTTGTTAGGTGTTGTCAGTACGATGACAACTTTGTAATAAGCTACAGTAGCGTTAAAGCCTTAAGTTGAACCTATAAAACCCTAAAAGCTACTTTATTTACTTTATTTCAACCAACCATAGTTCAAGCACCGGGTGTTAGACAATGCGCTGATTTGCTGAAAATGATGTGTGCTTGAAAGATCTATTAAAGATGCAGACGACAAGACCAAAAGCTGGGAAACAGTTGTCTGGTGGTGTAGAAAAGAACCGGCCAAGCAAAACACCCATACGGAGAAACACTTACCGGGTCGGATACACTTGGAACCGAGGTGGTAGACTTAAAGAGCTGAGGATAAGGTAGGAGATCATGGCATGCCCCGTTTGTTTATGTGTTGTGAATGTCATGAGAAGTGACTGTTTTTTGGGGGTATTTAGGCATCTTGCTCGGAAGTTCCTTCACTTGTGGATTCAGAAGACATTTGGACGAATAACAACATCACAAGCCAGGTCCGGTATAGTGGTCATGTGTTTAAATAGCGAACTAAAATGTACAAAGAAATACTGCAGTGGTTCTACTGTGCGATATATGATGTTTATTTAATGAAAATTGTTTGTTTTTTTTTTGTTTTTTTTTAATAGATCTCATTATTGCAAAGTGATCTTGAGGAAAACCTTAGTGGCTTGGAAAGATGAGTGGTGGCATGCAAGAAAGGAATGGACATTAAATATAAGGGCAGATTGTCATTATACGTAAGTTAGGCTGCATTTATTTGAACAAAAATAGTCAAAACTGTATTATTTTGAAATATTACAATTTAAAATATTTGTTTTCTATTTTAATGTCAAATGTAACTTATAACTGAGTCAGCAGCGCTGAATTTTCAGCAGCCATTACTCCAGTCTTCAGTGTCACATGATCCTTCGGAAATAATTCTGATATGCTGATTTGTTGCTCAAGAAACATTTTTGAGAAGCTGTTATGCGGGTTATTTTAATGGCTAGGTTCTCAATGATCACTAGTCATAATTAATTTATTTTTTGGGCCATTTTAGGTATATGCTGTATTGCAAAACATTTCAAGCCTGGCAGGAGTTTGTTGCTGTCCAGAGAGAAGAAACGAAAAAACTGCAACTTGCAATCAGATTCGGTATGTATGAAGTTATTCTAATAATATTTTAGTTTATAGAGTTGAATGAAGATGTGAATTAAGTTTCAGCATTTCATCTCACATTACTGGGGATGACTATGTTGTGTATTATGTCATAGTAGCTGTAACTGAATATTTGTACTGCAGAAACAAAGCACAAACTACGTTGTGTGTGGAATGGTTGGGAACTGTACCTGGACATGTGTCGCATGAAACGCAGAATGCAGGAGGCAGCAGTGCAGCACGAGAGACTTGCTGTACTAAAGTGAGCATTGCTCTTATGTGGTGTCAGAAAAATATTGCAGAGTCACATTCATAAGGGTAAAGCAGCCAGATAGATAATAAACAGCGTTGCAGTCCTGGTGTAGGGTCGAAGTGTAGCATAAAATAAGAGACTTGAATATGACAACAATATTTTATATTAAGATTTAAGCAAGTAAACAAGCATAAATCAGTCAATATGTTGATATAATTTATTAATTTTACGTATATTAATTTATGAGTAATATTATTTGACAGAAATACATGTACACTATTAAAACAGATAATCAAAAATACAATACAATCAGTAATATTTTTATTACATAATAATATTACAATTTAAAACAACTTTTCTATTTTATATATTTAAAATATAACTTATTCTTGTGTTGGCAAAGCTGAATTTTCAGCTGTGATTACTCCACTCTTCAGTGTCACATGATCCTTCAAAAATCATTGAGATATGCTGATTTGTTGCTCAAGAAACATTTCTTATTTTTTCAAGGATCAAAAACAGCTGTGCTGCCTGATAATTTTATAGAAACCATGATACACTTTTTCATGAATCTTTGATGAATAGAAAGTTCAAAAGAAACTGCATTTATTTAAAACAGAAGTCTTAACATGAATTTCTTTACTGTCATTTTTCTTCAATTTAATGCACCTTTGCTGAATAAAAGTATTAAGTAATTACTTAGAATGGTTTAATTAAAAATTATTTGTATGATACGTTTATATAATATAAATATGCATGTGTATCACACTGAAGGCCTGTTTTTTAAAATGGCCTTTTAGTAAGATACTAATGTGACTTTTTTTTTTGTGCATATGTTGGTCATTAAAGGTGGGTTTGGACTGTGTGGAATATGACACTACAGCACAGGGATGTGGAATATCATCAAGAAGATCTTGCTTTGCGACACTGGGCTCACACTGTTCAGAGCAGAGTGAGTATGAACATATGAGAATGCAACTGTACAATGAAAATTTCTAAAGTGGCTATTCTTCACAGGCATGGCTGCACTGGAGAGACAGGATGAAACAAGCCTGTGTTCTGAAAGAGAAGGAGTCCAAAGCTCATCGTCACTATTGTCTTCAACTGTTAAGACATGCACTACATGGATGGATCAGACACACAGAGAACCGACAGGCTAAGATCAAGAAAACAGGTGCCATTCACTTTGATACATTGTTGGTCAAATTGGTCACATGTGACAGTGAAGACATTTCAAATAAATATTTATTTCAAATAAATACTGAAAAATTTAAGTGTATTAAAATAAAAAAAGTCACTTTAAATTCTAAAAATATTTTCACAATATTACAGTTTTTTTTTTTTTACTGTATTTTAGTCGTATAAATTTGAATTGCAATACAGTAATATACTTACAGTGATACAGTGGCGAACTGATCAGTCACAATTATGCATTTATTTTTTGCATTTTATGCATTTTAGTTGTCTTCTGTGTTGCAGCTGTTGCTCAGGATGTATGGCGCGTCGCTGTGTTGGAGAAGTTTTGGTGTCAGTGGAACAATGTGCTGCAATTCAGGCATGCGGAGAAAGACAGAGGACAGAGAGCAGATAAACTGGCCCAGCATGGCTCCCAGCAGCTGGCGTTCTCACACTGGAGACACTGTATCTTTGCTTACACAGTTAAACAGAGCGTTCTCGTATACTTTTATACTAGAAGAAAAAATGAAATATGTCAGTGATGGTACATAATGCAGTTGTTTTCCTGAGCTGTCTTGTAGATGTCAGTTTGTGCTCACAGAAGGCTAAGAGGGAAAAGGCTGCAATGCATCACAGACAACTCCATCTTCTGGTTAGTTGTGTACTTGTCCTTAGAAATTTTAATGTTTTATTATATAGCTTTTTTGCTTGTTTGTTTAATTATGTTGGTCTTGTATTTCTTCACAGCATTTGGGTTTAAAAGGCCTTGCTCTAAACATCACTCAAAGTAAAACTCATCGTCTCAACAAGAACATTAGTGTCCAGCATCATCATCACATTGTATGAACGACACAAATGCACATCATAAACACAACTCTTGACAGATCTGTCCTTGAATTTAAAGAAGTAGTTCATCATGAAATTAAAATTCTGTTATCAGTTACTCACTCTCAAGTTGTTCCAAACTTGACTGACTTTCTGTTAAGCATAACAGAAGATATTTTGAAGAATGTGGGTAACCAAAAATGTACTGGTGCCCACTGACTTCCATTGAATGGTAAAAATACTATGGAAGTCAGTGGTGACCAAAAACTGTTTATACAGGCTTTGGAACAACTTGAGACTGAGTAAATGATAACAGAATTTTTATTCTTGGATAAACTGTGTCTCTATGTCTTTTTAACATAATAGTGGAAATTGCATCTTTCTTTAATTTAATTTTTATTATTTTTTTTAATAAAAGAGTTCATTGTACTGTAAAAATAAAATAAAAAATCCATTGACATGTAGTCTTATCAGTAATGGTTATCAATGTTATGTTTTGAAATGTTGTCTTTTTAAGTCATTTATTTATCATAAGGTTTTTGTTTAAAAAGTGTTAATGCCAGAAATGGATATTGACATATTTCAGTTGCTGGAAAGGTGTTGGAAAGTCTGGCAGTTGCGCTTGGATCAGGCTGAGGACAGAAGCCTGCAGCCCCGAATGAGTGTTGCACAAGCCCATCGCAAGTTAGTTACATAAAAGATTTAAACATGTGCACAGTTGGCAAAACAATCTACATGTGCTTTTTCATTTGAGTTGGTCTGTGAGACTTTTAAACAGTTGTTATTAATCAACAGAATTTCTGTGCTGAGATCTTGCCTTCATCGCTGGAGAAAACGTCTCACAGAGCACAGACAAATGCAGGTAGCCACCACACTCTCATTATCTTATATCATAGGCCACCTGTAGTTAGTAATGAACTGCACTTTTCCCCATTTTTGCCTTAAAAATGCTTCTAATATATTATCAAACTATCTGTATATATACATATTTACATAGGAATTGGAACTACGTGCTGATGCCTGCTTTGCCCGACGTATCTTTCCACAATGTGTGAACACCTGGATGGAGTTTGCAGCACAACGCACAGAGAAACGAGAGCAGAAAGAGAGAGCTGAACAACATTACAGGCAAGTTTCTGTGCCTAAAATAGTGTGTGCGCATGTAGATATCCATGTTTGTGTTGTATTGTACTGAAAATGTACATGTTTTTGTCCTCTATAAAGGCAGCAGACTTGCAGTTGGGTATTTTACACCTGGTGGAGAAACCTGGAGGTACAGAGAGATCAGAGACTTGCTGAAAGAACGGTAAGATGACATCCATGAATATACATTCACAAAAAAATTAAGTCAGTGAGATATCTTTTTAAAGAAAATAATACTTTCATTCAGCTAGGATGGACTAAATTGATCAAAGGTGACATTAAAGACATATCTATATCAAATAAATAAATTCTATATCCAATAAATGCTTTTGACATTTATATTCATCAAAGGATCTCGAAGACAAAATGTATCACAGTTTCCATAAAATATTAAGCAGCACACAAATTTTCCACAATGATAATATTAGGAAATGTACCAAATCCATATATATTAGAAAGATTTCTGAAGGATTGTGTGACACTGAAGACTTTGTCATCACAGGAATAAATTACTTTGCAAAATATATTAAAACAGAAAACAGTTATTTTAAATTGAAATGATATGTCACGCGATAACTGTTATTTGTGTATTGTTCAAAGGCTGTGTTGCATTCCGAGCATGTGTCTTGTGCCCGTGCCTGGTCTAAGTGGTACTCTGGTGCTGTACAGCATAGAGACGAGAGATTCAAACAAGCAGCAGCCGACTCGATTTACAAACACTCTCTGCTACGCAAGGCCCTGAACCAGTGGAGAAACCTTGTTGCAAACATACAGACCAGGTGTGAATCAGATAATGTAAGCTACAGGAAAAACATCTAAATAAACCAAAGAATTTTGATGCAGTTTAAGGTTTTTTGTGTTTTGTTGATTAGTCAGAGACATTTCGAGCAGGCAGAGGATCATTACGGACAGCGCTGTCTGAGAAGAGCCATGGCAGACTGGCATCAGGTATGAGTGGCACATCTGGCTCTATTCACTAAGAAAACACCTGATAATGTTTTTTTTAAATAATATGATGATGTTGTTGTTTTTATTGGTTTGAAATATTGTGAATCTAAAACAAGTAAATATGAGCTTGTTGAACAGTATGTAGATCACAAAAGACAGAAAAGACAGAAACTTGCACGAATGGAGAAACATTACAACAGCAGATTGCTCGGAATTGCTCTAGAGGCTTGGAAGGTATGAATACATTCGTTTTGGCCCAGTATACAGTATATTTGCAAATATTGCTATATTATAGTAGCGTATTTTAAATTGTTTATATCAAGCTTACAGCTGAAAAGTTGATTAACCTGTTGTTTTTGCATGCATGCATGTAGTCATACCATTTGCAGACTCAATCAATCAACCAAAATGTGGAGTGCCGTTACCAGGAGCATCAGCAGCACCTTGTCAGGTAATATTATGATCTATTTTTCTAATAATTTACTGTAGTGTGTATTTTAAGATATGTGATCTATCCTTTTTTAATTTATGTTTCTGCAGAAGAATGTTCAGTTCATGGAGGATAAACGTGTCACAGTTGATGGAAGAGAGAGAGAAGGAAAACAGAGCAAATAGTTTTTCTCAAAAGCACCTTGTATCTGAGGTGCTTATATCAAAATTTGTTGTTTAACGAGTAAAAAGTGACACCTATTATTTATAAGTACAACTTTATAAACTAAATAATATATATTTGAATTGTTGGATAGGTGTTTCTGGCATGGCGACGGATATCAGTATCTGCTCATCTTCACCGTCACCAGCAGGAGGAAGCTCTGAAACAAGCACAAACGCACCTGGATAAATGTACTTTGGTTATATGAATGCCACTGTTATTAGTCTGTGTAATGATGAAATTATTCAGTGTTGTTTTTGTACTGCTAGTTCGCATGCAGGTGGCTTTGAGAAGATGGAGAGAGCGAAGCACAGAGGTAAAAGACGAGAGGCTGGAGAATGAGAGGGCCTGCAGATACTACAACAGAACCCTGGGAAGAAGAACCCTCAACACATGGGCCGCTAATATTCAGCATCACAAAACTTATCAGGTGACCGTCTAAGTCTCCATATCTGTATATGTTTCATCAAGTCCAATCTTATTTATTTGATATTTTGTATCATATGTGTATATATGTTTGTGTTTTTAGGTAATGAAGAAAAGAAGTCTTGAGCTTCACAAGTTGAGGATTTGTCAGCGCTTTTTTATCTGCTGGAAAACACAGGTGAGTTTTGATTTAACAAAGTGTTCGATCATATTTGAGGGATTTTATTTAAAATAAATTGGTAACACTTTATAATAAGGTTCATTAGTTAACAACATTAGTTAACATGAACTAAGAATGAACAATACTTCTACAGCATTTATTAATCTTAGTTAATGTTAATTTCAGCATTTACTAATGCATTATTAAATTCGGAAGTTGTGTTTGATAACAGTTACTGCACTGCGAACTAACATGAATAAACAATGAACAACTGTATTTTCATTAACAAAGATTAATAACCAGTGTAATAAAAGCATTGTTCATTGTTTGTTCATGTTAGTTAATACATTAACTAATGTTAACAAATGACACCTTATTGTAAAGTGTTACCAAAAAATCCTTGATGCTGATTGGTCAATACAGTGCTCCAGCTGCTCTCAAATGCGTATTATATTAGCTGCTATTACACAAAATGCTTTTTTATCTCCTTGTTAAAAAATAGCACATTTTTAAATTAAACTCTTATTAATATAGCACAGCCTGTTGTTTAAATATAGCTGTACTTGTGATATTAAAGCTATATTATATAGCGATATTATAGCCTCACTTACTGTGCAGTAGGTGGAGCTGCTGATATTGCCTCATTTCCTTTTTTTGAGCTGCAGCTACTTATGATTGATTGTTTCAGTCTCTTTGAAGTTTTTATATTGCATTTTCTGTCTGAGTTTGAATGTTTATGACATACAGCTGGAGAGCAGAAGAATAGAAGCGGAGAAAACTGAGACTGCCCTTTGGCATTGGTCCCTCAACCTACAGGCCAAGGTAATGCCAGATCATGTACTGCTTATTAATGATAATGCAGGCTTCCTGCAACTGCATAATTCCATACTGTTTGTTCTGTATGTTTTCAGGTGTTTTGCGTGTGGCGGCTCTGGATTGCAGAGCGTCAGAGAAAACAGAAGCGTTTGACTGAGGCAGCTCAGTTTTACAGAGATGAACTGTTGAGAGAGGGTGTCACACACATCCTCACGCACACAGCACACATGAATGCATTCTCAACGAACATTGCCCAGCACAGCTACGAACAGGTGCATTTGTGCATTTCAGTCTAGTCTATAAGAGTACATATTTATGTGTTTGCATAAATATTAAGTAATCTGCATTACATACAGAGCTGTCGACAGCTGCAGGAAGTGGTGAGGCGTTGTGCTATACGATGGAAGCAGCGGGCACTGTGCAAGCCCGTCAAGGGTAAAACAGATGGCCACCCCAAGAAGAGTGTGTCTTTTTTTCTGCCAGAAGACCACACCCCCATCCCCACCCCTTGTCCAATCAGGAGCCAAGCAGCAGAGCAGAGGCAGAAAGATTCCATCATCAGTCAGCTGTAAGTCACTCTTATTGCAAATGTTAATTTTGATTTTATTTATGTTTAAGTTGTTAGTCGGATTAGGCTTTGTTATATTTAAATCTACTACAAGCTTCTATAATTTATCGTATAATTAATTGTATAACACGTATGATAGAGAAAGAATAAGTAGTGTTTGATACAATATCTTAATCCTGTTTTAATTGTTAAATTTGATTCAGATTTTGAAAATGAGGGTATTTAATCTGATTGACCATTCTTGAGTTAATGGAAATGTCCTGTTCTGGTAACAGGTGGTCAGTTCGAGCATCTAGATTGCAACCGAGAAGACCAGATGACCTTCTGCAGTCCCCACTCAAACCTCTGCCACGTGACTTCAAGATCAGCAGGTGTAGTATGCATCAAACCTAGAGTCGTAATCATTTTTATTAATAACTATGTTCACATACTTATGAACATCTACCTTTATCTATGGTGCTCCAGTAGTCAGAGGGTGACTGTAAGAGAGACTTCTCCATTACCCTCAGTCCATTTGACCCACAACCCACTAGAGTCACCTGCAACGGTGCTACAACCAAAGGTCCTCCCCTTCAAACCTGGCCTTACTGGATATATCGCCACTACTGACCAGGACATACTGCTTCCTCCATCTTCATTTACTGTCTCTTTAGCACATGGCAAGGTAAGCAATGATGCTGTGAGAACACTTGTTCAAATGCTTTTGTGTATGTTACTTTTATTCGTTTTTTTTCCCCCCTGGCAGTTCCTATTTATTTGGTTACTTTCTGGTGTTTTTGTTTTGAAGCTTTGTATTTTTGTCTTAAATGTGTATTGCTAATTCGACTTTATTTGAATACGCTAATCATTCTGTAAAAACTTTTACATTGAGTGAATTATGCACTTTTCTTTTTTTTACAGCAAAAAAGCTTACACGATCAGGAGCTCCCACTGCATTCTATGCATTTTACTTCCCACCCTCTCCAAAAACAAGGTAAAAACATAACAATATGAAGAAAGTTTCATTTTTATTAGTCTGAGGTTCAGTAACATTTTGAAAGACCATTTACGCTAATCACATCTGGGCTGTAGGTGTACATGAGAGATTACCTGAGCAGGATGAGGAGAATGAGGAAGACGAGACTGTAGATGTGGAGCAAACACAAAATCTCACAAAAGAACTACTAGACATTAGACTGGAAATGCAACAATACCAGCAAGACAGAAAACAGCTCCAGTAAGTAAATTTGGCTTTGAATAGGACGAATGTGCAGAATTTAGAAATATTTCTTATGAAAAAAGTACTCTAACTATTAATTATTTTAATTATTAATTATTTTTAAATTAAATTTAATCCATTTTATATATATATATATATATATATATATATATATATATATATACAAATACAAACACACATATAGGTGCTGGTCATATAATTAGAATATCATCAAAAAGTTGATTTATTTCACTAATTCCATTCAAAAAGTGAAACTTATATTATATTCATTCATTACACACAGACTGATATATTTCAAATGTTTATTTTTTTTAAATTTTGATGATTATAACTGACGACTAAGGAAATAAATCAACTTTTTGATGATATTCTAATTATATGACCAGCACCTGTACATACATACATACAGTATCTCACAAAAGTGAGTATTTTTGTATATCTTCTCAAGGGACAATACTACACAAATTAAACTTGGATATATTTTAGAGTAGTCAATGTGCAGCTTGTATAGCAGTACAAATTTACTGTCCTCTAAAAATAACTCAACATATAGCCATTGTCAAAAATGAGTACACCCTAAGTGAACATGTCAAAACTGTGTCCAAAGTGTCAATATTTTGTAGGGGCACCATTGTTATCTAGCACTGCCTTAATCCTCCTGGGCTTGGTATTCACCAGAGCTGCACAGGTTGTTGCTGGCATCCTCTTCCACTCCTCTATAATGACATCAAGGAGCTGTTGGATGTTAGACACATGGTGTTCTCCACCTTCCACTTGAGGATGCTCAATAGGGTTCAAGTCTGGAGACGTACTTGGCCACTCCATCACCTTCACCTTCAGCTTCATCAGCAAGGCAGTTGTCATCTTGTTTGTGTTTGGGGTCATTATTATGTTGTAAAACTGCTGTTCGGTCCAGTTTCTGAAGGGGGAGGGCATCATGCTCTGCTTCAGAATGTCACAGTACATGTTGGAGTCCATGTTTCCCTCAATGAACCGCAGCTCCCCAGTACCAGCAGCACTCATGCAGCCCCAGACCATTATGCTACCACCACCATGCTTGACTGTAGGCAAGATACAATTTTCTTTGTACTCCTCACCAGGGCATCACCACACATGCTGGACACCATCTGAGCCAAACATATCTTAGTCTCATCAGACCACATGACATGGTTCCAGTAATTCATGCTCTTGGACAGGTTGTCTTCGGCAAACTGTTTGGAGGCTTTCTTGTGAGCCAGCTTCAGAAACGGCTTCCTTCTGAATTGATGGCCATGCGAACCGACTTGTTGCAGTGTGCGGCATATAGTCTGAGCACTGACAAGCTCTAAAGCGATGCTGGCAGCACTCATACGTCTGTTTTTGAAGCCAGCTTCTGCACCTGACGCACAGCACAAGGACTCAACCTCTTTGATCGACCCTTGTGAGGCCTGTTCCGAGTGGAACCCGTCTTGGAAAACCGCTGTATGCCACTGGCCACTGTACTGTAACTCAGTTTCAGGGTGTTACCGAACTTCTTATAGCCTCGGCCATTTTTGTGGAGAGCAACAATTCTGATTCTCAAATCCTCAGAGAGTTCTTTGGCTTGAGGTGCCATGTTGAACATCCAGTGGTCTTTATGAGAGAATTGTACTCAAAGCACCACATTTTAACTACTCTAAAACAAGATACACAAATTGGTATAGTCCTGTCAAGCAGACAAAAACATGAATATGATGAATAGCACATGTGGCTTTGAATGGTTAAACGACATATAACTGTTTTCACGTAGGATGTACTCACTTTTGTTGCCAACTTTTTTGACAATAATGGCTGTATATTGAGTTATTTTCAGAGGACAGTAAATCTGTACTGCTATACAAGTTGCACATTGACTACTCTAAAATATATCCAAGTTTCATTTCTATAGAATTGTCCCTTGAAAAGATATACTAAAATGATTGCTGAAATGGGAGGGGTGTACTCACTTTTGTGAGATACTGTGTATGTGTATATATATATATATATATATATATATATATATATATATATATATATATATATATATATATATATATATATATATATATATATATATACTGTGTGTGTGTGTGTGTGTGTGTGTGTGTGTATAGCTAGCATATAACAGATTTTTCAGCTAAAGTTATCCTGCAGTAAAAGTCCCAAATATACATTACAAATGCATTTTCAGACTGAAGCTGTTTTGAAGAAATGTTAATTGAAAAACCAGCTGTAGTTTGACTGAATCAACATATTAAATTGGGTTTTTTTATTCTAAAAAACACAAAGGAAACTTAGCTCTTGGTGTGAGTAATTGTTTCTGCTACGTTTGAGAGACTAATGAAGGGAAAATATTTGAATTCTGCACAGAGAATGAATGTTTTGCTATTCCATTTTGTGATCTAGCAAAAGGGGTTCAACAAATATCTTCAGCTTCATATTAAAAAAAAAACACTGCACCTAATGAGATGTTTTCATTAATATAGTGAAACCAGTCTGCGTTTGTGTGTTTGTATGTGTGTATTTAGGACATGGCGTAAGCTCCAAAAAGTCTTGAGTAACTGGCTCGAAACAACAGGCATTGAGAGAGAGACTGAGGAACGAGAAAGCATTTTAAAGGAGTTAAGTGAGGTGTATATCTATCCATATATTTTTTTCTTTTTCTCCTGCACTCATTCATACATGCATTCATGTCTTTAAATATGTAGTGTGTGGGACTCACGTCACCTAAGACGTTGTGATTTTGGGTCACACGTCACTCAAGGTGCGGTTATGAGTATATCAGATGACCAATTCCCACCTCAGTTAGTTTAGTGCACCAGTCAAAGACTGGTAATTCGGCAATGCGGGCATGTTTCCCACAAGCTGTTCAATAATTTGAATTGCACACATTGGAGGGAGCTGGTCAACTGATTTATCTGAAAGATTGGTGATTTAGCTAGCTAGTAGAGCCTTGGATCATCAACACAAAGAAGACACAATTGTAATAAGATAAATGAAATTTATTAACAATAGATATGCAAGAGTAAATACAACAACTAGTGATGATACCAATAAGTGAATATGCACTGCTAATAGAGAATAATAGACAACTAAATATGAATGAAGATACTGAGTAAATCGCAGAAACAAATAAATGGAATGAACACAGAACGGCTGAATGCAATGCTGTTGAGATGAATGTGGCAATGGAAGAGATTTTTATGGAAATCTTGCTTATGGGAACCACTTAATGGCTCTGGTGGAATTAACGATAAATAACTGCTTATTTATCTCTGAACAAATAATATAGCTATTATTCGTAATGCTGACCCCCAAGTAAATGTTATCTAAACAGGTTAGAGAAACATAGGCTGCAGGTATAAACTAAGCCAAGTTCTTTAGGAAAGAGGTTTGGTAAGTTTATAATTACGTTCCACAGGCGGGTGATCAGTCCGGCGGTAGAGACGTCTTCCACTGGTGATGCAGACTGCATACAGTCGGCACAGAGTTGCTTTCCGGTAGCCGTCAATGCTGACCTGGAGGATGCTGAACTTCTGTTGTGCCACAAAGGGTCCTTAGAGCATAGACCGGGTCAGCTGGGTCAGATGGGTCTTCACGGGGTCCTTTGCAGCCTGGCTGCGTCGTTGAGGAGCCGTGGTTTTCAGGCAGTGTCTGCCACTTGCGGCCACTTGTGGACTAGGCTGTGCTGCTTTCGGAGCGGCAAGAGTCAGACGGGGTCCGTCACTGCTGGGTCCTTTGCTACTGAAGGGCAGCCAAATGCAATAAAGAAGGTTTGCTCAGGGGCTGAGTTAAACCTTAGCTGTCTTGAAATCTCTTTCCTCGTCAGGCCAGAGACTCAGAATGTCGTATCTGCTACTGTCTCTCTGGATGTATCAGAGACTCAGAACTTTGGTGTTTCTGTTAGTGTCTCTCTGGATGAAAGACTCAGAAACGGGGAGTGTTCCTGTTGCTGCCTTCCCGGTAACAGGACTCAGACTCAGAACAAGGAGTGTCTTTTGGGAAGGTACCTTTATCTCTTTTTGATGAGGAGGAGATTGGAATCTGGCGCCTCTCCGTTCCAGGAATGTGATTGGCCACTTGTGTCCAATCTTGTGGCCATGATGTTGCCTGCCCTAGTGTGGAACTCATTTGCATACAGCGGAGTACAAAGTTAAACAGTGTCTTTATCATTTCACCCATGCAATATTTCTTTACCAAACCTCTTTCAAACTATTATCAGCATCATGAGGAGCAAAAAGAGTCCAAACATGATAGGAAAATGTTGAACTATCACTTATTCATACCATAATATGTTAATAGGCCTGCTTCCGTAAACTGTTGTGTTAACAGTCAATGGCCATCAACATAAACTGTACTTCATCTGAGGATGAAGTGAATTCCTGGCAGTTTGCATCCATTTAAGGTCTCCAAACATGGGTATGAATGGATTTGGATAGATCTGTGTGGCCTTTCTTTGTTTCGGCCACTGCTGTTGCATCCAGAGATCTAGAGGAATTTTTATGGAAGCCATTTCCTAAACCTTAGGATTGGGTGTGATGGTGAGGGTCAACCCGTAGTCCAATGAGAAATCCTCTCTTAGGTGGTCGTGGATGCAGAAGGTCTCCCTTCCTGCCCTGTTAGAGGTGTCTGGCAGTTGTCTTGGCATCTTATCTGATGGTTCTGAACACCTTTTTATGTTCCTCCACCAAGATCCAATCCCAGTGGGGCACATCTCCCTCCACACCGGCAGTTAGAGAGGGGCCCTGCCATAAACTGGTCCTTGGAATGCCAGTTTGACTGTTGTTCACTACAAATATGTACAGGAAAAATAGAACAAATAACAGTACAAGGTCTTGTTTCTTCAAGCTGCACTATCACACAGAGGGCACTGGTGGTTTGCATTTAACGCGCATATTTTTAGAGAATTTACGTAAACATAAATCTAAGATGCTCAAAACCAGCTGTGTGTATCACTAGATAAAGTTTAGGGATTGCATAAACCCTTGCTTTTGCTTATGATATGCCATATTAGAAATATTATAATAGGCATACTTAAGATCTAATATGTTATTATTTTTATTATTATTAGTGATTTGAGTAGCTTAAATTTAGAATTTAATTTATATGCTTGTACTTATCATTACACACCTCTAGAGGTCTAATGGATTTTTTGTGGTTTATGTATGCAAGACCATTGTTTGTAGAAAAATATTCTACTTTACGCATGTGAGACAGTAGCTATTTGTTCACCTCTGTTTTCATATATTTATTTAATTTTCAGAATAATTTTAGTAATGTTTTCATATGATGTTTCTTTGCAGCTTGAGAGTCGCATTTCTTCTCGATCTTCGAAATTAAACAAACAGAAGCTCACCATGATTCGCCAAGCTGCCAGAGTTAACACCATCCAGAGCCAACTACTACTGTCCAACGTTAATACAAAAACACCCACTAACTATGGAATATAAGTATAAGAAAGTCTATATTGTGCAGCTCATTATATGATGCCAACTTTATTCCAGAAACAATTTCAGATGATATTGTGTTGTTGGAACCCTTGTGGAAAAAGCTAAATTGTTTTTATTTCAGTTATTTATGTATTCAAAGACACTGTTGTAAATATGTATTTCTTTTCTAATAAAGCATTAAATCACACATTTTAATGTTTTTAAATTGCTTAATTAGCTAACGTACTAAAAACTGGGTACCTGAGTTCAGATTTAGTTGGCTGCGCACGACGTTGGAATGTTGGATCCTAAACTTGGAATCCTCATTTGGACGTTCACATGGGCTCCATTGCTGCTTCAGTGGAGTAAGTCCAATAGCATTTAATATTAACACAATTCCGAACAAAAGGCGCTTTCTGGAAATGCCACACAACGCCAGGCAATGAAGGATGCCTGGACGAGAATAGTCCACGTGACATAAGAGTTCCAGTGTAATATTTTCCATATGCGCGCATTTATTATAAGCACTATTCGCTTTGAAAACACCCGCTTGCACAGTACAGGTTTTTTTTTTCAGACTGACGCTAACCTAGACATTGAGGTCTTCAGTAGGCGTTTCGCTGAAACTTCTCTGCAGGACTCGATGTAGACAGTTGTGATTCTGCCCAGAAAAGATTTGTGATACTATGATGAAGCGAGTTATCGTAATTGTCATCTTATTGCTGTGCTCCATCACCAGCTGGGGTAAGTGCGCGTTTGCTAAAATTATCAAAAGCTGCGAATGATTAACTCTTGCTTTTTCAGTTGTATTTTTACATGCCTTTCATGAACTTAGCCATTTAAATTTTCACAAATATGTTAATAGTTTTGAACGTGTTTTAGAATTATTTGGGGATAAACGATCGGTGAAGAAAAAAGTTGCTGGACCTCTGCCAGAATACCCACCTATCTACTAATATATAAATATCCCTACTAATTTTGTATTGTAAAAAAAAAAAAAATATATATATATATATATATATATATATATATATATATATATATATATATATATATATTATTTTATTTTATTTATTTTTATATTTTTACAATACAAAATTAGTAGGGACCATATTATAAAACTGGTCTACATTTAAAATTGTTGGTCCCACTTTATATTAAGTGGTCTTAACTACTATGTACTTACATCAAAAAGTGTAGTGTACTTTTTTACTGCCTGTGAGGTGGGATATGGGTAAGGTTAGAGACAGGATTGGTGGTATGGGTAGGTTAAGGTGTAAGGGATGGGTCGACAGTGTAATTAAATATAATTACATGTCAGTAGTATGCCTGTAATGACAGCTATGTGTATTTTGCCAGCCGTGCAATTTTTATGGTTTATAATTGTTTCCTATTTCCAAAATAAATAGTTTATGGTCCATAAATTCGTTCAAAGAGATGTTTTTCTGACATAAAACACAATTGTAAATATTTTAATCTCCTCATGGAAAAAAAATAAAAATGCTAATTTATTAGTAAAAACCCATTTTATTTGTGACCTGTTATATCACTGTACTGTAAGTGTATGCCTGTATATCTGCGTTCAGGTAAGAAGATGCGCTGGTGTACAGTCTCAGAGCCGGAGCAGAGGAAGTGTGCTGAGCTGGCCAAAGCTCTGGTCGCAGTCCTTCCACCTGCGGCTCTCACAGCATTCGGCCGTCTCTCATGTGTGAAAGCTTATGGCACTGCTGACTGCATTAATAAGATACGGGTGGGTTACATATCATATCGTGTAAGCTAAAATCTGTTTGAATATAAATCAATCACAGGACAGAAATGTAGATGCTTTACGTTCTGCTATCCTCTCCTGTCAGGATAATAAAGCTGACCTAGTGACTCTGGATGCTGGAGAGGTGTACTCTGCAGTAAAACAGTTTGGGCTCACAGTAGTCGCTAAGGAGATCTACAGAGATGGTATAAACCTAATGTGGTTTCATTCTTGCTCTGTTTATGGCGTCTTGTAGGTCACATGCCTCACAATTTGCAAGCAGTAACATGTAAATATGTTCCTTTTTCACTTTGTCTCCACCTTCATCTCCCAGGTGGCTGTATTCTTGCAGTTGCTGTGGTGAGGAACAGCAGTACTTTAGGTTTGCGCTCTTTGCGGGGCAGTAGGAGTTGTCATAGTGGAGCTCGCTGGACTGCAGGTTGGAGTCTCCCTTTGGGACATCTCCTTTCAAGAAACCTCCTGCCCTGGGCAGAAGATGAGCCCCTCAGTCAGGGTAAGACGACTAATCACAAGTTTTATATAACCAGCGGTAGTATTAACTAAAACTTAATATCTAACTAACAAAAATAATTAAATGACAAAAGCACATAATATAATTACTAAAACATCATTTAATGTCTTAATGTGAAAAAAGGGGGGATGGACTTTTTCCACTGGAAGAAATATTATAATGGACAGGTTTTTTTGTCCAGTAATGGTTTAAAGTTGAAATGTCTTAATGACGGATGTGTTTCTTATGAACATGTAGCTTTTTGCTTGGAATATTGTGTGTATTACTTGTGGATTATTGTGATGGTAAAAGTTAGACTAAATTTTCAGCAAATTTTTCTTTTTGAATAAATCAAAAAGAAAAGCTAATTCAAAAATATTAATTAAAAACTTTAATAGTATAAAAATATTACTAAAACAACACGGAAACAACAGTGTATAAAAGATCAGTTCCGTTCTAATGGAATGAAATCAGTTTTAAACGGTTTTCCAGATTTTTGTTGTTGTTGTTATGTAATCGGGATCAAAACATAGGAAGTATTCTGTCATGTTTTCCCAAACCAAAGAAACAAAGTTTTCAAAAAATATGCAAGACTGTGTGCTGAGTTCCCAGTGCTCATACTTTGACTATTTTGTCAGCGGTTAGTGCTTTCTTCAATGCCAGCTGTGTGCCTGGAGCAACAACAATGGCACCTAGCCTTTGTTCCTTGTGCCAGGGTCAAAGATCATACATTCGTCAGAAAAATTTCCATTGTGAGACGTCTCACAGTGAACCATTCTACCACAACCAAGGAGCACTCAGGTTAAAATAATCCTATTTACACCTGTATCAAAAAGTCACTGCCAAGTTCCCTTGAGGATCTTACAGCATCCAATCTTTTTCTTGTAGATGTTTACAGTCACGCGCAGGAGATGTTGCCTTTGTGGATCACACAGCTCTGGACAGCATAGATGGTTAACACAATAATTCACTCTAACACAAACATTTCTGCTTATATGGATGTACTAGTGATTAAATCCTATTTGAGATGAACAGCTTTTTCTTCTCTTTCATATTTCTTTTTGATCCTGACGTTTTTTTCCTCAACAGAAAGTGAGAAAGATGAGTTCAGACTGTTGTGTGCAGACGGAACTCATGCTCCCCTCAGCAGTTTTAGAAAATGTAACCTTGGACGAGGCCCTGGAGGAGGTGTGGTCACACGAATGAACACCCGTAAAATTGCTCGAAAGTTCTTGGTCGCTGCCCAGGTATGTTTTATGTTGGAGCCCAAAACTTGCACATTTGTGTGTCTGATCCAACCTGTAACATTCTAATACCAAACCGGAAATCTCTCAATCTCTTTTTATTTATTTCTGAGCAACGAGCCTATGCTGAAAGATACAAAGTGCTGTCTATGCAGGGCACATTACTGTAAAATACTAATATATTGTTTATCAATTACAATCTCAAACCTGAAACAAAACATTGAGGTACAGTTTACCCCAAAAAATTTAATTCTGCCATCATTTACTCACCCTCATGTTGTTTAAAGATGCATACATTTTTTTTCTTTTCTCTGTGGAACACAAAAGGAGATATATTTATAAATGTCTCTGTGTTTTATTGTTCATACAGTGGAAGTCAATGATGACCAAAACTGTTTGGTTACCAACAATCTCAAAAATGTTGTATTCCACAGAATGAAGTCATATTGTTTTAAAAAGCAATGTGAGGGTAAAAAAATAACAGAATTCCCATTTTTGGGTGAACTGTCTCTTTACCAAACAGATTGATGGTCCTGTTGACCTCAGGTTCCTGCAGATGTTCCTAATAATGTTATTGGTATCTTGGAAGAAAGTACTGACAGGATTTCAGGATCTTATGAGAGAAAAAAAGTAGGTGTTTTCTTTTGAAGATATCATTTGGTTGGAGGGGAAGGGAGCGTCAGCGCTTCCAGCTGTTTGAATCAGCATCCTACGGTGGGAGTGACCTTCTCTTCAAAGATGTGACTGAGAAATTATCAGTTCTGATGGAAGACATGGATATGAGCCAGGTTCTGGGACTGGACTATGTGGCCTTGCTCAAGGGCCTTGGACATGAAGGTGAAAGATTGCTTCCCCTCTGTACCTATCTTGGGAATGATAAGCTTAGACTTTAATGTGTGTGTGTGTGTGTGTGTGTGTGTGTGTGTGTGTGTGTGTGTGTGTGTGTGTGTGTGTGTGTGTGTGTGTGTGTGTGTGTGTGTGTGTGTGTGTGTGTGTGTGTGTGTGTGTGTGTGTGTGTGTGTGTGTGTGTGTGTGTTGATTAGGCAGCTCACTGGAGGACAGTGTGGTGAGGTGGTGCTGTATAAGTCACGCTGAACAGAAGAAATGCGAGCAGTGGGCTCTTAGCATAAAATCAGATCCTCTGGTGTGTGTGAAAGCTTCATCTATGAGTGACTGCATTGAGAAGATCAAGGTCCAGTAAGACATATTTTCAGCACTTGTGATTTGTATTTAAACAAACATCAACAACATACATTATTTATTTTATTTTATTTTTAACAAATGCAGAATATGGTTTCATCACAAAAAAATATTAACAGCTAAACATTTTCTCATTTGCAGTAGTGATTGTGATTTTCAGTGTAATTTTAGAATTATTTACTATTGTAATATTCATTGATATTTTTAATTAGCTTTTATAATTTTTATATTTTTATTCAGCATTAATTTAAATTTAATTTAATTTAATTAACTTGTGCTCTTGTCATTTTTATTCGTTTTTTTATAGGCTTACATATATTCTGTTTTGCTTTAATGCATTTTTTAGTACTTTTACTTAATTGTATTTTTACTTAATTGCCTTAGCACCTAGGTTAGGTGCTAAGGCAACGTTTCTCATTTTCATTATGAAGTTTTTCATCTAATATTTATATTTGATTTCATTGAATCTTTTTCAAATAATGAAACTATTTTTAGTTTTAATTAATACTGACACTGCTGGTTGCTCTTTGTATCAGTGCCTAGAACAGAATGAATTGTTCATTTTCACAGAGGGATGAGGTGGATGCTGTGTCTCTTGATGCCACTCACGCATTCATAGCTGGGAAATGTGGCCTTGTACCTGTTGTGACTGAATATTATGGTATGTAAAACATCTAAGATCCTAACGTACCATGTAATACACACTCATGTTCTTCTCACCTTGATTAGTTTTTCTCTTTGCTGGTTCTTTTGAAATTTAGGAGAGAAATGTGAGAATCCTGATGGAGTTGGAGGCCATTTTGAAAGTGATGGTAATATAGGGCTAAAATGAGCTTAGCATAAATGCAATCTCTATTATTGTGTCTTTACAAAATAAATTTATCTCTGCAGAATTACCATCAGTGTATGGTGTGGCAGTTGTACGTCGAACAAGTAGGAGTTTGTATTTTGGAAGTCTGGGTGGCAGACGCTCTTGCCATGGTCACATGTACAGCCCTGCTGGCTGGGTTTTACCTGTGAGACACACACTCAGCACAGAGCACAACAGCAGCGCCCCATGTCAGCCGAATAATGGTACTACATGTGCCTCTCTATTACTTGGTGTCTTTATCAAATAGTTTGAACATAATATTGTATTTGTCTTTTAATGCAGGGTTTAAGTACTGTATGTTATCTGTTTTGCATGTCATGTGACCGTTAACCGGCATTAAAGACCCATGAACAAGCAAGTTTGACTTTAAATGAATGAAATACTAACTTAATCTCACAAGGTACTTTAAGAAAAAAGGTATTGGAATCCCTGCTTTAAAGGAAAAAAAACCCTCAGGTCACCCAAGATGTTAATGAGTTTGTTTATTCATCAGAACACATTTGTAGAAAATTAACTTGCTCACCAGTGGACCCTTTGCAGTGAATGGGTGCCGTCAGAATGAGCTGGTAAAAGCAGTTGATGAAAAAACAGCTAAAGTACAGTTAAAATACTTTAATGATGGATTTGTTTCTTACAAACACACATCTTTAAGACATTTATTGATGGACTGGTGATTACTTGTGGATTATTGTGATGTTTTTATCAGCTGTTTGGACTCGGCACCCATTCACTGCAGAGGATCGATTGGTGAGCAAATTAAGTAATGCTAAATTTCTCCAAATCTGTTCTGACGAATAAACAAACTCATCTACATCTTGGATGGCTTTAGGTTGAGTACATTTTCAGCATATTTTCATATTGGGATGAACTATTCCTTTAATGTAACCCATTCTGTTTTCAGTGTACGGTAAGGTGTTTTGGAAAGGTTGTTTGCCAGGAGGTCAAGGCAATCTCTGTAAGGTGTGTATGGGTGGGACTGAGGAAGCTGCCACCAAACGGTGTGCTGACAACCATAATGAGCGTTACTATGGCAATATGGGTGCATTAAGGTGAGGAATTGCTATTCCGCACAGTTCAAATAATATTATATACAGAAAAATATCTCTCATTGTTAATGTACCATAGTGCAAACCATGCAGCTTTGCAAGCTTTAAAATGTCTTTTACTTCAGGTGCTTGGTTGGAGACCCTAGTGGGAAGAGCTTCGGAGATGTGGCGTTTATGGAACACCACAATCTGGAGAGCAACATTGAACGTAAGCTGTAAACTCTGAGAAATGTCATCTAAATCAATCACATTTGTAATATAAGTGATGTGTTTGTTGGACAGGTCTAAACACCAGTGGCTGGGCAGAGGGTTGGCTCGCTTGGGACTTTGAGTTGCTTTGTGGAGATGGCAGCCGGGCTTCTCTGACAGAGTGGAAGACCTGCAACTTAGGAGCAATCCCTCCAAATATTGTTATGACACGTCCTGTTCTTACAGCACGCATTTATGACCTCTTAATAAAGTCACAGGTCTGCACGCTGAATTAATAATCATTTGATTAATTTGAGAGTCTTTTAGAATCAGAATACTGATGTGTTTTGCACTATAGGAAACCATAGCAGCTCGTCCAGATTCTGGGTTCCACCTGTTCGAGTCTCAGCAGTATGGAGAGAGTGACCTGCTCTTTAAAGATGCTACAAAGTGCCTCGTTCACACCAGTCACGTGGACTACCGCACCATACTGGGAGAAGAGTTCTATTCACAGGCTGAGAGCATCTTTAACTGCACACACTCAAGTGAGAATAAAAGGAAACATTATTATATCCATACCAGCTATTTGTTTGCATTTATATACAATCACTGGATTTTTAAAGAGCTTGATTTAAAATAGCACATAGATATCTAAAATGTGTCTTTTTTTTAATGATTATTCATGCATATCTTAATTGGGGCTATTTTAATTATGAATTAATTTATTTATTTGTATTTTTGACAGATATCTTGCAGTTCTGCAATCAAGATGTGTGCAGCATATTCTAAAAAACCTCTATGAATTTTTTTGGCAATGTTAAAAAAGAAGCATGGGTCAAAATGTATATGGTTTATTTTGTATCATTATTGACATACAATAAAATTCTCTCTTAAGATATAATATATATATATATATATGAGTGTGAGTGCAGTACTGGAGAGTTCATTAGTTTAATCAAAGAACACTGCTGAAGATGTGTAAACGAGCCAAAAAGCGAAGACCTTCACTAAACTACATTTACCATCATGCACCTGTGCAACAACACGGAAGTTCTTGTTTTGATGACCGCTACAGCTACTGTACTAATGTTTACGAAATACAAGACTTTTGATGTCGAGGATTTTATAAATACAGGCAAGTTATTAAAGTAATGTAATTGGTTCTACATTTGAAATATTTATTTAAAGTATATATTCGCACGAGGCATAATGTCCATGGCATGTTTTTCAGTGTCCTAGCTTACTTGACATTTGAGTTAAGTTATACAATGAGTTGGTCACATTCCACCTACAGACGGCAAAAAAACTGAATTAACTGACACGACTGTTTTATCGCTATGTTTATAACGTAATACTTGTCTTTATGCTCGAATACCGTTAAAAAATATCGCACATGATTTATGTTCAGTAATGTTATGATGTAATAAATAAATACCATATACCTTTAAGACATTGCACTTAAAGGTTTATGATGATGTCACAGTCAGATATTACTGTTATTTACAGGCCAATGTATATGCCTATATATATATATATGTGTGTGTGTGTGTATATATATATATATATATTTATATTTATAATTGTATGCATTTGATTTGATTTTCAAGTTTTATTAGTATATTATATCCATGTATATTGGAAAAACATTTCCATGTATATTTTATTGAATAACAAATTAGCTGAACAACTTTATTTATTAAAGAACTTTATTAGTTCACCATATTTCAGACCATAACTTGTAAATTCCATGGAGTAGTTATTGTTTGTTGTTGATAAACTGTTGTTTGTTGTTATCTGAACAGGTTTGTAGATGCTGTTTTCATGGAGATCCCTGCCTACTCGTGTGGCAGTGGGAAGATGTGCCTCTACAATACAAGCTAGTGTGCAACGATTTGTTCCTGCAAGTGGCTCAATTGACTCCAATGCTGTGGAACAACTCCAGGCCTTTGTGTCGCAGGCTTCTCGTCTGTTTGTAATAAGCGGTGCCGGACTCTCCACTGAATCTGGAATTCCAGACTATAGATCAGAAGGTGTGGGACTGTACGCACGGACTGACAGGCGGCCTATGCAACACTCAGAGTTTGTGCGCAGTGCGAAATCGAGGCAGCGATACTGGGCACGGAACTACGTGGGCTGGCCGCAGTTCTCCTCACACCAGCCGAATCCAGCGCATTTCGCATTGCGGGACTGGGAGGAAAAGGGAAAACTGCACTGGCTCGTCACTCAGAATGTAGATGCATTACACTCAAAGGCTGGACAACAGCGACTAACTGAACTTCATGGATCTACACATAGGTAAGGGCAGAACTTGCTTGAAGATCATTTGATTATGGGGTTAAAGAATCTGGGAGATGTAAGAGGAAAAATATTTTATGTGGTTTTATGTTTGTGCCGCTCTTAGGGTTGTGTGTTTGGACTGCGGGCAGCTGACTCCACGTGCTGAGCTTCAGAAGCGTTTTGCAGCTCTTAACCCTGGCTGGGCAGCAATTGCAGATGCTGTGGCCCCAGATGGAGATGTGTTTCTGGAAGACGAGCAGGTGCTGAACTTCACAGTACCTGCTTGTGATGCCTGTGGCGGTGTACTCAAACCTGAGGTGACATTCTTTGGTGACGTAGTGAACCGGACTACAGTTAACTTTGTGCATAACAAGCTGGCTGAGTCTGATGCTGTGCTTGTGGCTGGATCTTCTCTTCAGGTGAGTCATGTTTCATTAATATCACTTTAAAAACATTTCCTATTCACGTAGACCAGGGTTACTCATTTCTACTCACTGGCTGCCATCTCCTGGTGTAATGATGTATCATACAGATAGGGGTCACAGAACAAATTATTGTTCATTCAAAGTTTTTAGATAAAATAAACATAATACAAAATATCAGTTTTACATATTCACACATTCTTGGTTAGTTAGCTAAGTGCAATTAAGAATACAGAATACGGCAAGATGGACTTAAGATGAAATACTTTATATTAAATACTTTAAAATTATAAAGATGCATTTCCCATCTAATTCTCTAAAAAGTTACTGAGCTCCTCAAAAATCAATGTGGGAAACATTTATGGTAATGATGAAATTGTAATTAAATTTTTTTAGGTGAATGGATTTAAATGATTTTAATCAAAATCCCCATGGTTATTATATGTGAATAAAACCCAGCCACAGAAAGAAATTGATGATTGAAATAAAATAAATGTTAACTGGAAAAACTATTTAAACTAGTTGCCAAGGTAACATTTTAAGATTGTTGAACAAAAAAGGGAATTATGATTTCTTTTCTTGCGATTCTTAGTTTAGGTCTCACAACTTTTTTTTGTCTCAGAATATGAACTGTATATATAATACAGAATATAATAATATATATATAGTCCCCCCCCCCCTCTCATTTTCATTTTGTTTAACTTGATTAAAACTAAAGCTGAAATAAAAACTGTATAGAAATAAAAATCAAAATTTACAAAAAAAATCATAAAATCATTATCATAGTAAAATAATTCAAATGAAAATATAAAATAAAGTAAACCAAAGATCTTGAGTAGTTGGTTCAGGTGTGTTTGGCTAGAGTTTGAACTAGTTAATGAGTATCCCTGGCCTAGATAACGCAAAGAATTTTTCCTCTTTGACTCGATACTTTCTCAAGACATTTGGAAAAAGGTGAAGGCATTTGTTTTCCTTTTCAGGTTTTTTCAGGGTACCGCTTTCTCCTTGCTGCTAGTGAAAGAAAGCTTCCAATAGCCATCGTGAATATAGGACCCACTAGAGCTGATCATCTTACTGACATCAGGGTGAGTGCGCGCTGTGGAGAAGTGCTGCCGGCCATTCAGCTCTGAGAAAGGAGAAACTCTGAGACCTCTTCCTTGAAGCTATTCTGAACCTCAGCACTCGACTCATCACAGGATTACTGGATTTGGTTTGGTTGTAGGCTGCTTGCATAATACAACTGATCTCTACCTCAATTTACGGAATTACTTTAACATATACACACACTCATTAGCTAGAGTTTGAAGTGCAATACAGCATTGGCACTAAACAGTTCATTTTAAATACTTCTTAGGGACATCAAGAATTCACTCTCTGAAAAGTAACAGAGCTTCTCAAGTGTCAGTGTGGGAAACAGTCATGATAATGATGAAGTTCTAAACGAGCTGTATGGATTATGACTTTTTTATTTACCTACAAACATTTGGTTAATGATGAATGACTATTTAAATATGTGTTTTTGAATATGTGAATGTACTAGGATGTTTTTAAAATGCATTGGAACACATTAAAAATATACATGTTAATCATTTGTTCTGCCTGAATATATAAGTCAAGTTAATTGTATTTGTTTTAGTGCTTTTCACAATACACATTGTTTCAAAGCAGTTTTACAAAACATCATGGTATTAACGTTCAGCTAATGTCGTAATATCTTCATGGCTTATAGTTGCAATGAGCAGTTTAGAACTAGCCAACAATATAGTTTTATAATTATATATACATGTTGTTGTTTTTTGATAAAAGGGAAAACTTGGTAGTCAAAAATGTTTAAATTCACTGCCTGAATTTATTATATGCACACATTATTTGTTGCTTTGGTAAGAAATCTATGAAGAGCATAAATGATACTGAAAATAGGTGATGCATATCTGAGAAAACATATTTAATAAACAAGAAACCTAAATCAGGTTTATTCAAAGGGTCACAGAGGGCAAAGTGACCGTATCTCTAGAAAAGCAGAGATCAGTCAGAACTGGCTGTTTGTTAAATCTCTCTCTCAGGTGCTCAGTCCACCGTTGCACATTACTTTGTACTTCTGACCAGAGCTCTTCAGGAACACTGAATGAGTAAAGACAACAGCGATGGTTTGTGTCATCTATCTGCCATTTGACCCAAACCGTGCTCACCACCAGTGGTGTCATACACAGGCAGTTCCCAAATCCTTTAGTTTGGTCAAACCAGTATGAGGCTGGATAACCTAACAGGATTCCAAAAAGAGTGCACAAGTTCCAGTCATTATACAACTCCTCTCCCAACACAATCACTGAGGAGCCTTTCTCCAGCTCACTCATGAAGAATTCTGAAAGAGTTTTGATCATATCCTCAGCTGTCTTTTCAAAGCCAGCCAAGACAGGTTGTTTTCTTGAGGGACATATGTCAATCAGAAGGAGACTTTTGCTTTGGAGAAGATCATCCAAGTGGGACTCAATAGTGGCAGGATTAAAAATGAATTTGTTTTCATCAATGGACAGAATCCGTAGTGGATTGGTTACAACTCCAGACTCTTGTAGAGATTTGAGGAACATCTGAAGCTGCTCTGGAGATGCTGCATTGCTGTCGTAAAGCAGTGCGGGTTTGACGCCCAGATCCACAGCCATTATTTGAACAGTCACATCAAGACATTTGGACGGAGATAAACGTTTCTTACGAGGACACAATAACTTCTGTGCGGCAGAGATGAGCTTTTCTAATGAAGCAACCATTGCACCCGTTTACAAACACAGATATAAAATATTTGTTGACAGCAGGACACACAAATTGATTATAAAAGTTGTCGAACGCTTAATTAATGAAGGCTCACGTTCAGCATTGGTCAGGTGTATCGTAGTGCTGTTGTTAGACATTTTTATCGACTCGGAGTCGGTATTTCAAAGGAATGAATGATTCATTGAATTGTTCATTACGCAAAAACGATTCACATTCACGAGCTGTAACTCGCAGAAAGGAAGGCCACTGAAAGAATCACGATTCAAAAGAATCGAGTCATTGGGGTGAATCAAAATCCTTCCAAACTTCCTGTTAAAATTTGTAACAAGTTAAAAGTGCTACAATGTACAAAAATGAAATGAAATTTATTTTAACATATATTTTTGTTTCAGTGTAGAATGTTATGAACGTTTTGAATAATTATGCAATGACACGAGTCGACCAGTTTCCTCCAAAAAGTTAGTTTAGAAACGCCGCCGAGATATAAGGACTTTTAATTTGAAATGGTATCACGGAAGTATATTCTATTTGACAACTTGTACAGTTGTTAAATACCAAATGGCAAATCCATTAGGAGACTACTGTAGTAGAGTGACATAGTATAATATCTGTATAATGAAACGAAGGTAACATTTATTTTCCACCGGCGAATCTCGGGGACTTTGTTGATAGTGAGTTTAAATAGTCAGTTGAGTTAAAAAGTATAGTTCACAATGGGCTCAGAGGATGTGCTCAAGAGTGCTTCAACACTGGCCTCTTACAATGTTCTGCTTCAGGTACTGTTACACACACTCTACTATTGTACACACATCAAACACACCTTTATTAGAAACATACATGTTTATATGTTTTATGCTGCAGGTGATGTTTCGAGTGTTGACTTTTCTCCTGAACGCATTTACTTTACGGTTTGTGTCTAAGGAGCTGATAGGTGTGGTAAATGTCAGGTTGGTTTACAGTTACACATCATCTCGAACATTCGTTTCAATGGGCCACTAACTGCAACGTTTCCTTTTGTTATAGGTTGATGCTGCTCTATTCTACATTGGTGTTTCTGTCTAGGGAGGCGTTCCGGAGGGCGTGTCTAAGCGGCGAGGGGGCGGGGCGTAACTGGAGACAGGTTATCAACCTGTTATGGCTCACGTAAGTAGAAATGCCTGTAAGTTTTTAATCAAAATTTTCTTATCTCTGGAACCGACACACTTAAAAAGTGGAAATGCACAAATGAACTCCGTAAAAAGGATTGAATCATTGCAATCAAAGATTGACAGGAAATAAGCAAATCTATCATATCTGAAATTTCAATAGTTCATAGTTCACCTAAAATGAAAATGTTTTTTATTTCTCCTCAAACTCTTAGATTTCCTGTGGGTTGTGTGTGGGGTGTGGTGTTGGTGTGTGTGTGGTGGTGGCTGCTCCAGGCACCTGATCCAGAGTCCATCCCACATTATGTTCCCGCTGTTGGATTGTTCTGCTTGGCTGCGCTTACAGAGCTGTTGGCTGAACCTCTCTGGGTTCTTGCACATGCGCACATGTTCGTCCGTTTGAAGGTGTCACAATCTGCCTTTCATACTTTATTTAACAGAATCATTGTAGATCGAATAAGGTGAAACTATCTGACCAAATGACATATGTTCACAGGTGATTGCCGAAAGCTTAGCCATGATTGCTAAATGTCTTGTTACTGTAGTGATGGTGGTCTCAGCACCTCAGTGGGGGCTCTATATCTTTTCTGCAGCCCAGGTATATATATATATATATATATATATATTTGCATGTTTACATACGGAACTTATACAACTTGTATAGTTTTTGGTTGCCATCTTGATTCTGTGTGTTTTCGTTTCACAGTGTGTCTATGCAGGGTTTCTGCTGCTTTGTTACGTGTTATACTTCATTCGTTTCCTTGGCTCAGAGGAAGCTGAGAAGAAATTGTTCCCTGTTAGTCGCATGAAAGACCTTCTACCATCTAGAGTGGATCATGAGGTGACTTATTTTATAATACGACATCACAGTGCTCTGTTGTATACCCTTTTTATTTCAGTGAAACAACTATACTATATGTTTGTTTTTTTAGCCACTACTAAACTGGAAGTTGACCACACTAACCTGGAGCTTTTTCAAACAGTCATTTCTCAAACAGATACTTACAGAAGGTAAAAATCATGCTCAAATAAGCAGTACTTTTTTTTTCTGAATGTTGAAATCTTTCCAATAAATATTTCATTTTGATTTTATAGGCGAGCGTTATGTGATGACATTTTTGAATGTGCTTAACTTTGGAGATCAGGGTGAGTTTGTACATTCATATACGCAAACTATTATACACAAACAATATAGTCATATTATACTTATTTTCTATTTACAGGAGTTTATGATATAATAAACAATCTGGGCTCAATGGTAGCAAGATTTCTTTTTTTGCCCATTGAGGAGAGTTTCTATGTGTTCTTCGCTAAAGTCTTGGAACGTGGACGGGATGTACGACATCAAAAACAAGTCAGTGTCTGTTTATGTGCCTAACTTTATCTAGTGCAGCCAGCCAGATGTGGGGTTGGATAACAGTAAAATGCTGATTGGTCCACAGGAGGAAGTTTCCATGGCAGCTGAAGTACTGGAATGTCTTTTGAAGCTGGTGCTTTTGATTGGTCTGATCATCACAGTTTTTGGTTATGCATATTCTTATCTGGCGCTTGACATCTACGGCGGGGAACTTCTGAGCAGCGGAGCTGGTAAATCACAAATACACTTACTAACTTTTCAGTTCAGACGAGTACATTTTTATTTGTGTGTGTGTGTGTGTGCGCCGTAAAGATTTAAATGGTTTGTTTGTGTTTTTGGCAGGGCCAGCTCTCCTACGGTGTTATAGTTGTTATGTTCTGCTGTTAGCCATTAATGGAGTAACAGAGTGTTTTGTTTTTGCTGCCATGAGCAAAGAGGAGGTTGACAGGTGAACAACACATAATTGCTATACTGTATATATACACTACCATTCGAACATTTGGGGTCTGTAAGATTTTGTAGGATTTTGTAATGTTTTTGAAAGAATTGTTTTACGTTCTCCAAGACTTAATTTATTTGATCAAAAATACACTAACAACAGTAATGTATTTACAGTTTAAAATACCTGTTTTCTATGTTAATATAAAGTGTCGTTTATTCCTGTGATGGCAAAGATGAATTTTCAGCGTCATTACTCCAGTCTTCAGTGTCACATGATCTATCAGAAATCATTCTAATATGCTGATTTGGTGGTCAAGTAACATTTCTTATTACTATAACAGTTGAAACCAGCTGCATAATATTTTTGTGGATACCATGATGCATTTTTTAAGGATTCTTCTTAAAAACATTTATTTAACAGCATTTGTTTAATATAAATTGTTGAAAAAATTGTTGTAAGGTCTTCACATTCACTTTAGATTAATTTCACGCGTCCTTGAATAATAAAAGTATTAATTTCTTTAAAAAATTCTTACTGACACCAAACTTTGAAACTGTAATGTGTGTATTTGTGTGTGTGTGTGTGTGTGTATATATATTAAATGTTTACACATTGTTTTTTTAAGACAAACATGTATTTAAGGCTTTTCCCTTTTTGAGAAATTGTTTAATTGTTTTTTTTTCCCTCTCTTTCTTTCTAGATATAATCTAGTGATGCTGGGCCTGTCAGCCTCATTTCTTCTTCTTTCTTATTGGCTAACGTGGATGTTAGGGGGCATTGGCTTCATTTTGGCTAATTGCTGTAACATGGCTCTACGAATCACTCACAGTATTGTTTACATACATCGCTATTTCCTGCAAAGTGAATACACACCCCTGTGGGGGCTCCGCCCGCATTCCACTGTCATCATTGCACTTGGCGTGAGCTCCATCCTCACAACCTGCTCAGAGGTATCATGCAAGTGCCTTATTGTTTCCATATATCAATAAGTTGCGATGAGCAAATTTAAATGTTTTGTAACCGTTTTGTCTTTCAGAGCATGTTCTGCTGTGACGGTGGCTGGTTGCTAAGGCTGGTTCATGTTGCCGTGGGGGCAGTTTGTCTCCTGGGTGTGGTCATCACAGTATTTCTGACAGAAACAAGACTTGTGCAGTTTGTCAGGACTCAGCTGTTACCCAAATACAGCAAGAAACGTACATGAGCTTTTACTTTGAAAGCAGCTAATGCAAAGTAATGCAAAGATATCAAAGGGTCCCCCAGTATGTAACTAATGCTTCAATGTGCCTGTCATTCCTTAAGATTGTTCATTTTTGAACATTAATGCTTGTTATTAGACATACGGAAGGTGTTCATTGACCATTTGCATAACGTTACTGCTAGATACACTGTAGCTGTGTAAATCAGTGGTGAACTTTGTATGAATGATTGATTGTATAAAATGGTTATATATAATAAATTTAAATGGTACTGGGTACCGTTGTCTTTAAAAACAGGTAAGATGAGACTGAAAAATATTATCTGTTATTATTATAGCCTATCTGGGAACAAATAAACCTTTTTTTTTTCAGACTGCACTGATTTCCAAATTTAATTCATACATTACCGTTCAAATTTTTGGGGTCAGCAGTTTTTTTTTTTAATGGAGCAAAAGTGACAGTAAAGACTTTTACATTTTTAGAAAAGATTTCTATTTAAAATAAATGATGTTTTTTTGAACTTTCTATTCATCAAAAAATCTTACAAATATGTATCACATTGAAATAGTTTTCAACACGAAAATTCAGCTTTGTGATTATATAAATAAATTACATTTTTAAATATTTTAAAACAAATATTTAAATATAAATATAAAAAATAGAAACATTTTATTGCTATTTTGATGTATTTTTTATCAAATAAATGCAGCCTTGCTGAGCATAAAAGACTTTGAAAAACGTTTGAACTTTTGTACACGTATAGAAACAGATTCTAGCATGAAGCTATCTGAAATGTTTCCTGAGTTTGCAAACCAGTGAAAATGAAAGTAAAAACATTAGGACGGAGAGATTCAAGAATGGCAGGACATTAAGTAACTCCTAAGTAGCTCTGCTTAAAAAGTATGTCATTCCAATGGAATACGAAAGAGAGACAAATTAGCAAACAATCACTTAGCAACACACAAAAGAACAAACACAACAGTGTTCAAATAAACACTTGCAGTCATTTACAAGCACTCCAACATGTAGAATAAAGCAGATACAAGGCACAAAGCATAAACTGTTTTCATTTCCGAACTGCTGGAACTAATTGAAGTGCTGAAGATGTCATCTTTAAATAAGCATGAGTATATCCCTACAGGAACAGTGACTGAGATTAAATGGGAGGAGGAACAGTGTGACTCATGCTTTGGCCAAAGGAATTATGGCCCATTTGGGATTGGACTCTGCAAGGGAAGGGTGTGTGTGTGTGCATTCATAAATGCACATACGACCAGTATAAAACAGAAACTTCAGCAAGACTATAGGACTTCACTGATTTTGAGAGTTCATCATGTCTCAAGTAAGAGAAGATGAAACAGAAGAACTGAAGATATGTTATTCTTGTCATTAATTTTTGTTTCTCTTCAGCAGGGTGAAGCAGAGGAAGTTAAGAGGCCTGAGGTGAAAGCGGATGATTTGATTGGAGCCAGGGATAAACTGGCGTCTGGAACAGAAGTGAAGAGCAAGACCTTTGAAGTGATGCAGGAATGCGGTGAGTCGAGCGGCAGCTGATCTGCAGGAACTGCAATAATTCAGTTAGAAGGTTGTATGTGATATTAAAATGTCACTGAATCCAAGTGTCCTTGTTTTTTTGACTTTAAGCCAAGAGGAAAAACGAAGAGCTGTGTGTTTGTGTGTCTGGTTTTTATATTTCCACTCCATATATAGCAGGAAGTCAGAACACACAAACACAGGGGAAGACACCCTTCTAACTCTTCTACTAATCACTTTTATTATGCGATGTTTATTAAGTCTAACATGTGTCTTGTGTGTTTATATTGAATAATTTGTGTTCTAGCCTTTTTCAAGCCTTTAAGATTCCAGCTGTAACATTTTACTACATACTCATTTATCAACGTTTTATAAATTTACTATCAATGTCCCCTTAAATTTAAAAAAATGTCACCAATAAATGATCAAAGACTATTAAAAGATTGCATACACCATTAATAATAATGTGAAATTTATATTTGACAGTACCTATGTTTTATTCTCGTCTTAGTTCAGATTTAGTTTGTATTTCGTCAATTCAAGTACATATGATTTAAATAAACGGAGCACTTTGTATTGAGGTAACTGACATTCAAACGTGTTGGATGATGTAGCTTGTATTTTTGTGTGTTCTGATTCTTTTCTTTGCGTTTCTCCTGTTAGAACAAGCTGGGAAGGTCGCGCCATCCATCTTCAGCAAAGCTCGCTCAGGATCCGAGACTGCCTTTAACAAACCCAGCAAGAAAAAGTAACACTATGGAACCATTATTTCACTTAATCATACAGCTAAAACATGCATTTATAAATGAATCTAAAGCATTAACATGGAAAACAACTTGTTAGTTTGTTTGAATACTGTAACCATTCAATAGCACGGTTAAATGATATTAATAATTAGATTTATCTTATGTACCTCAATGTACTTTTTATTATTTTTAAGAAAAATTTCTTAAATTAAAAAAAGGCTTTAAACAATTCAAACTGAATAATACTTTTTTATATATATCCCAGAATGCTAGTTTTGGTAAGTTTTTTTGTTTAAATAAATAAATAAATACATAATTTATTGGTTTAGTTTTAAATTGAAAAGAAGTTGAGCATTTGATTTTGTATGAAAATGAAATTAGTCATAAAAAGGTCCCATTTATATTTCACATTACTATAAAAAAAGATTTATTTTCAAAACAAAACAAAATTGAACAGCAGACAGGACACTGGAAAACTTATCCTACAAAAGAATAACAAAAGTGTGGGATGAAACTCAAGAAATTAGGTTGTCTAAGCATGTTAATTATGGAGAGAATGTTTTCTTTCCTGTTCTTCTGACTAACAAAAACTGACACAATTAGGTAGAACAATACATTAGCCGTGCACTGATGTTGAACTAGCTTAAAACAGCTGTCACGCTGTTATAATGTCATGACAAATGTAAACTAAAGCAGGCCGTACAGAGAATGTGAGAGCGAGTGCTGGAGTTATTTCATAAACTTGGTGTGCTGATCTTGCAGGATTTTTGCAGAAGACTTAGCATCATAGAAGAGTTCATTAATTTCTTCCACCAGTTCCTTTTCCACTACTTCCCTCCCCTGAACTCGTGCCAGCAGACTGGCAGGGGTCAGCAGCTGCACTGCATATCTGCATTCACACAAACACACACATTAGTCAAAATTACATAACCAAATTGCAGAAATGATTAATTCATGATAACTAATAACTGAGAATCCTGACAGAAATAACTACGACAAATCTAAATCAATAGGATATGTTTTTAAAAATGTAGTAATCAGTGTTACCTGAGTGTAGTCTTGGTACCGATCTCGCCAAGATGAGATAAAGCCTCTTCGCTGATGTTGATTCCTTCAGTCTGAGCTCGGATCTTTATGATCTATAGCAACGTGCAAATTAAACAAACAGCATGTAATGTCTATTTCATCTTTCAGAATCGTTTTGATGCAAAATTTTATGCACACCTGTTTCATTTCTTGAGGAGTGTACAGCATAGTTCTGATAATCATGACTCGATCCAGCAGATCCAGTGGAATACCGTGAGGAGAGCTGATGTCTTCAGTCCCCCTAAAACATCATTATGCATAACTGTAAACTGTACAACTAATCAAATCACTGGATCACTCTTAACAACTGGTTACTATAAACTTCAAATTAATTCAGATATTGGTTAGGTTCATTCAAATAGAATCAGATATGCTCATATTCACAAACATTAGTTAATGAATTAGATATGATGAACTAACAATGAACAATAACATTGCAACATTTATTAATCTAGAGTAATATTCATTTGTACAAATACATTATGAATTACCACAAATTAACAACGAACAAAATATGTTTAAAACTTTACAATAAGGTTCCATTTGTTGACATTAGTTAACTACACTAGTTAATAGGGCTGGATAAAAATATCGATATCGCGATATTAATCGATTCTCATTTTTATGGAACGATATCGATTCTTAAATCCCAAGAATCGATTATCCTAGCCTGTTTTCAGTTAATGGACGGAATATTGAAGGGCACCTCCCACCCAATTTACCGCAATAAGCGTAGTACTTTGGTACTTTTAATATGAAAAAAAGTCTCAGATTTCAAATGATGTCCATTATATTGCGGTGTTCAAACAATAAATGCCGTTCTGGCGCTGTTTAATGTGGAGTGACAGATCACTGTAGTTCCTCCGTTCAACAGATGAGACAGCGTGTGGCGCACGTGAACTGATCATCTCCTCCACATTAATACCAGTTTCAGCACAAAATAAACATGACTAAACATCCGAAGGTAAGTTAAAAGAAATAGTATAGCTTTACAATCCGTATCCTGTCTCATGTAATTGCTCAATCAGTGTTTCAGCTGCGCAAAGACGTCAATATAACAGCTTGTAAACAATGTCACATTTACCTCAGAAAAACATATTTGGTGACCATAAACTGTAGAGAGGGGCATTTTGCTAAATATATGCACCATATAATACATATAAATTATAAATGTTACTGTTCTTCAGTGTTTAATTTACGCTTAAATAAATCCATCAAGTTTATATATTTAATTTTTTTTTTTTTTAAAGAATTGAAGTAGAAATATTATGTAATTGTAACTTTATTAACTTTATTTTTTGAAAACTTCATTAAGTGTCATCTTAACAAAACAGTCAATTTTAACCTTCAATATTATAGTAATGTAGTACCAACTGACTCTCATGTATATTTTACAGCATTAGTTGAAAGATTTTTTATTTCCTTGAGAAAATTTGGCATGTACTGTACCTGATATATCCAAAATAATCGATATTGAATCGAATCGGTAATCGAATCGTGAAATTTGTGTCAAAGTCCAGCCCTACTAGTTAACATGAACTAACATGAAAAAAGCATTTCTTATTCTTAATTTGAACATTCACTAATACATTAAAATCAAACATTGTTCATATTATTGAAGCACTAACAATGCAAATTCTTCATATTAACTAGCATTAAGCGTGTTAACTAACTGAACCTGTAAAATTGTTACCAAAATATCCTACAATTATACTAAATATAAAACTGCGACAATGCTAAGTTAATTTACAACGTTTCCTACTGTATCAAAAACACACCTGATGAGGCAGTTTCCTCTATTGGATGCAAACACTACGATAGGTGCGATGGAGCTCTCCAGTGCTCGGTGCAGATAGGTAAAACACTCAATGTCCAGCATGTGGACTTCATCAATGAACAGAACACCAGGAACCAGCTCTGCTACACCCTGATCAATGTACTTGTTCACCACCTTATTGATCTCCCCTCGCAGTTTATCTGCATACAGAATACACACAAAAAAGATACAGTTAAACATGGCTTTATTAAAAAACCTGTCATGGTTATCAGTATATAAAGTATGTTACCTGTGATTTCTGTCTTTTTGGGTTTCATCAGTTGACCCATCATAGAAAGTATGTCCTGGCCTCCCTGGAAAACACAGTATACTCATATGATTAGCATTATGGAGGTCCGCTTGAAATGCTGGAAAACGTGATGTTTGTGTGCATATACCTGAGGTCTTGCATTAGCAACATCCAGGTCATGAAGTGTAACATCCTGAATAATCTCTTTCTTTTTGTGTACATCGCCTTTCGGTAGAGGTACGTACTCTTCTGCCTCCAAATCGAACTCTGTTGCAAATGTGTCACATCGTCCCTGCCTCTACAGACCAAAAACAAAAAGATTATAAATGAACTTGATAAAAGCCTTGAGAGATTTTGGGACCATTAAATGGAGTCATTTTATTTTCAAGAGAAGTGTACTGTACTTTATGTGAAGTGCAAGTGTATGCGTGTACACTACTGTTCAAAATATTTTTGAAAGAAATCTATTATGCTGACCAAGTCTGCATTTACTTTATCAAAAATACAATAAAATAAAATAAAAAAGTGACCATAAAAAACTGTCTTCTATTTGAATATATTTTAAACATTTAACTTCCTGCGAACAGTTAGCTTAATATTTTTGTGCAAATTGTAGTTTTTTCCAGTCCTTTTAAAAAATATACAGTTCAAAAGAACAGAATTTGTAACATTATATTATATTTGCAATATTAATATATTTTGTAACATAATAAATGTCTTTTCTGTCCCTTTTGATCAAATTAATACATTCATGCTTAATAAAAGTATTAAATTCTGTCAAAAATATGAAAGACAATCTTGTCCTTTATACCGCTGCCAGACTATCTGCCCACCTGCACTGACAAAAGATTACTTCAACACGCCAACAGCAGTTATAGGCAAGAGAGAGAATGGTTAAGCAAATCCGTCCTTACCTTGACTGCCCCACTGTTCGCTTCGATGTAGATAACATCACCGACCTCCACTCTCTCCTTCTGCAGACTTTCATAGATACTGGGATCCAGCTGCATGAGCATAACAAATGCTATGAGATAAAACTTTGACTTCAAACAGACACAAAATCAGCTTCCATCCAGCTCCTTATCTTTGAAATATAAGTATGCAAGAAAAGCACTTTCACTTCCTTACCTTCAACTGTTTGGTGCCTTTTGCTGTCTTCAAACCGATAATGACATGACTGATAGTTTTGCCGTAGCCCCCCATTGGGTTCTCTGTCTCACAAGGAGTCAGTTCAGTGACCTCTCCCTCATACACCTCTTTAGTCTCCTTGATACGCAGACCTGCACAATCAAAACATGAGAATTTTAGGTACAAAAATGTACAGAACACATAAACACTGCTAACATATTAAATACTAGCAGATCTACCAATACGCTTTAAAAAACCTACAAAATCCATTATATATAAAATTCCAGTGAATCTAATCACCTGTGTTTTTTTCTGTCAGCACTGTAATAACGTGTGCATGCATGCATGCATGCATATCTCACTTGATCACACTGTCGACATTGAGTCATATTGGTGGTCTACTATCAGGCTACAGTGTGTGTGTGTGTGTACGCGTTTTTGTGAAAAGTCAGGACATAGATTTGTATAATGACAAAGGTATGACACAGGTATTACAAGGTGAAGGTGACATCTCAGGACAGTGACCCATGTCCCCACTTTTCAAAACGCTTATAAATCACTCAGAATTAGTTTTTTGGGGGGAAAGTTGAAATGCACAGTCTCCTGTAAGGGGTAGGTTTAGGTGTAGGGTAGGTGTAGGGCAATAGCACATACAGTAAGGACAGTATAAAAACCATTACGCCTATGGGATGTCCCCACTTTTCACAAAAACGAACGTGTGTGTGTGTGTGTGCACATGGGGAGTTATTTAATAATTAGTAGACGGACAAGTCAAAATGTATTTGATTGTTTTTTCACGGTTTTTAATCACATTTTTACCTAAACATATCTCTTAAAAAATGAATAAATGTTCACAATTGTATAACGTTTTTACAGGTTATGGTGCACAGACATGGGTTCTTTGCGTGAGTGCTCACCGATTGCTCTTCTGAAGTTCTCCATCAGCACTTCAGTCTTCTTGATTTCTGTTGAATACACTTCACTGCCCACCATAGGGCAGAATGGCACTTTATTTCCCAATTCCTGAGCCATGGCTAATGCTAGAGCAGTCTGCAGGGTACAAAAATACAATTATCAAACCATAAACACTTTCACAAAGCACATCTCTGAAACTATTTACAATGACTGATACAATAAAGCTTGTCAGTCCTTACCTTGCCTGTTCCAGGTGGTCCGGCCAGTAAAACGGCTCTGCCAGCCATCTTTTTTAAACGAATCAGCTCTACGATGATGCCACAAGCCTAATAAAAAGGTAAGAATATGGGAAGTGTGTATATTTACCATATTCTTTAAATGCGACATGATTTCAGCAACATGATGTTCTTTATAAACGAATATTATAATAACATCAAATGGCTAAACTACAGGTAATTAGCCAGAAATGATTCAAATTCAAATATCAAAAGTCAGCAAAACCAGGACCTGTTATAACCACAGTAACGTTAACATCCTCTTGGTGATCTGACACATTTTGTATTCGTTCTTCACAAATATTCGGTTAAACACGGATCATATAGTATTCAGTGTAAACAAATTTCCTGATTCAGTATTCATTAACAAACTGGCAAAACATGAAATGGATCTCTAACGTTACCTCTCTTGCTGTCTCCTGCCCCACTAGTCCAGACGCGGACTGTTTAGCATTACCGGCCTCATCCAGCCCGAGGCCCTTTACATGGCTGTGAGAAGCGATGCGCTGCGTCTTGGTTGTGCTTTTTACCTCTTCGATCTTCATGTTTCTTGTTAGTTAATTAAACACTCTAAAAATGAGAAAAATAACCTCTAGCCTATTACACGAAATGCCGTTGAACTCAAACACAAGTCACCCGCGTTTCCATGTGGGTAACCAAGGCGATTTGAGGAAGTACCGCCCTGGAAACGTTTTTTAGTCATTCTTTGCAACGATTGGTCAATTTGTGGAATCTCTGTTTAATCATTGGATGTCGGTGTTGTCCGTCTGATGACTGTGAACACGCCCCTATTTTCCGTTTGTGTGCCATTTGAAGTGTTGTACTGGAACAAAGGCGACCGCTGTGGGTTCCACAAATATTTTCTTCCGTACGAAGTGTAAATATTCTTCTAATTGTGTTGTAAATAATTTCAATATTTTTACTTGTTAATAAATTATTCGACCCATGAAGCATGATTCTTTTCTCAAACAAATGCTGTGAAGAGGAACCCATGAGTTGAGCTGATGTTATATCAGGGATTGTTTTGTTGTAGCACAGGAAGGACAACTGTCAAATTTCAGAAAAGTTTGCTGAATACAGTAAGAGCAGGAATACTTAGCATGTAATTTAATCTCTCATATCAGAATTAATAAACGGATATTACTGAATTACACCCAAATTAGAGACACTTGGTTAACTGACACTTTAATATTGCGCTGGTTGGTTTGAACCTGCTGCGTTGTTGTTGCTGTCAGCAGTTCAAAGTCTGCGCATTTATTCTGTTACCCAACAGTCATGGCAGACCCCAGTCCTCCTAAAATTCTGAACTTTAACGTCGGTGTCCTCGGCCATGTGGACAGCGGGAAAACGTCTCTCGCCCGTGCGCTGAGCAGCACCGCATCCACTGCAGCCTTCGACAAGAATCCGCAGTCCAAAGAACGAGGCATCACGCTGGATCTCGGCTTTAGCGCGTTTACGGTGCCGTTACCGGAGCACCTGAAAGAGTCCAGCGGGGAAAGACAATACGACAGTCTGCAGTTCACACTGGTGGACTGCCCGGGGCATGCCTCTCTCATACGCACTATTATTGGGGGTAAGTGGGTAAATTAGTTGTTTTTATTGGTAGGGTTGATTAAATCCACGGTGGCGAACTGCTTGGTTTACATGCTTGCGTGAATCATTATATATTTAATATAATTCACTACGCACTACTAACGTCTTTTAATTCCAATTATGAGTGCTATCATAAACTAGTTCTAGAATAGCAACCTGTCAGTGCATTTTAAACTCTGTCAAGCACTACCACTTTTGATCAGTAGGTGGTGTGTGTGTAGTATTTGAAGAGGTCATATTAACCCTGTAAAGATTGACGTATAAAATAGTTGAACATTTATACAAAATATAAAAGAAAATCTTACAAATGTGCTTTATGTTTGTATCATATTTCATACATCAGGTTTTTATGTTATCTGTTATATGTCTCATATAGTATAAAATGAATATGGTGCACTGCACACACTTAAAGATGAAAATCACATCAGGTTTATTCAGGCCTAATCTGAGCAAATATATGCAGTTTGGTGCAGATGTTGTTATTTATGTGGCCAAAAAGTAAGATAAAATTCTGATATAATGTAAATTAATTATATTTTTATTATAACAGATATAACAGATCACTTGCTTAAAATGCATATAAATATATCACTTAATAGTATGTCTTTAGTAAGATGTACGCTTTGTTTTATGATCAAAGCTTGGTAGTCTTAATTGTGGGGGCAAAACTTAAAATGCAATGCAATACAATGATGATTAAGATGTGTTAGTTCCTAAACAGTGATGTATGAGTAATCCTACATTTCAGTTCAGTAAATGTTAATATTTATAAATATTGAATATTAATAACAATATAAAAGTTATTCTTATATTCTCTTTATAAAAATCAGTAAAGATAAAAGACACATGGCAAAAAGACTTGTACTATGACCTGAAGGTAGATTTTTTAATTTTATTATTATTATTATTTTAATTATACTAAAAGGCCTTTTATTCACTAAAATATTATGAACTATCAGTTAGAGTTTAGAAAGCATGTCAAAAAAGCAACAGAATTTTCATAATAAGCTTTAATAATGTTGATCATTTAGAGACATTAAAAATTCATGTTTCAAATATGATACTGTAGGCTTTAAAGATTTAAAATCAAACAACATATCTGCTTTTAATGACAGAATTGAAAAAGTACAAAAAATAAAATAAAATGCATTTGTGACCCTGGACCACAAAACCAGTCTTAAGTGTCAATTTTTCTAAATTGAGATTTATACATAATCTGAAAGCTGAATAAATAATCTTTCCATTGATGTATGGTTTGTTATGATATTTGGCCGAGATGCAACTATTTGAAAATCTGGAACCTGAGGGTGCAAAAAAATCAAAATATTGAGAAAATCGCCTTTAAAGTTGTCCAAATGAAGTTATTAGCAATGCATATTACTAAACAAAAATGAAGTTTTGATATATTTATGGTAAGAAATTTACAAAATATCTTCATGGAACATGATCTTTATTTAATATCCTAATGATTTTTGGCATAAAAGAAAAATCGATCATTTTGACCCATATATTTTTGACTATTGCTACAAATATACCCCAGCGACTTAAGTCTGGTTTTGTGGTCCAGGGTCACATTTAGTGTTAGAACACCTTTTACAGTTTCAACAAAATAGCATTTTGTCATCATGTCATCATATCAGATTCTGTCATTTCACACACTTCCTTTGAAACACTGAAAAAATATTTTTGCTAGTAAATTTCACAAATAATTACAAAGAAATGGCATGTACCAATTTAAATAAATGTGAAATTTTTAAATAGAAAACCTGAAAACATACTTCATCAGTTTTACAGTACATGTATATTTGTTAACTTAATAGGTAGTTATTGGCACAATACATGCAATACATCGATATTCCTCTATACTAAAAGCTCAGATGGCTTGTTTTCTTGCATACACAGTCTCATAGGTATCATTTTCACGGAGGGATGTATGAAGAAATAGATGATGAGAAACAATGTCTTGAGGGTTTTTGTTAACCTTCGGGACCAAACAAACCCAAAGAACTCTGTGTAGTGGGAATGTCTAGTGTAATTGCATTGATGGCATTGGTGTGTGTGTGTGCATTTATGGCACATGTGGTTGATTAAGGCGGAAAGGGGCTGTTCGGGGTTCCAGCTTGACTTCCTCTCTCCCCCCAGAGGAGATCTCTCAGGAAAGAATGAGTGCCAGAGAGAGGGAGAGAAAAAGAGGGAAAGGAAAGGCAATAGCCCAGTCTCCTACGTCTCTTATTTTCTGTCTCTTTTTCTGTAATACTGTTTAGCAGTGATGACTGTACTTTGTCATGTTTATCATTATCATCAATATCTGTATATTTGCATTCAGGTGCTCAGATCATTGATCTGATGATGTTGGTGGTTGACGTTGTGAAAGGCATGCAGACACAAACAGCAGAGTGCCTTTTGATTGGTCAGCTCACCTGTTCCCGCATGATCGTCATCCTCAACAAAACAGACCTGTTGCCTAATGACAAGAGACAGGCGGCTATTGACAAAATGACCAAGAGGATGCACAAAACTCTTGAGAGCACAAGGTAGACACTGTCAAGCACACGTTTACCTGTGATTAGACATTTTGCCATGTGTTCAGACTGTAATAAATGATTGTAATTTTAATGGTAAAAGACTGTTAACTGGTTAACCGGGAGGTATATAGTGAAAAACTGCAATAAATCTAATGCGACATCTCAATACTGTTAAATTTACAGATTTTGGAAGTGAAAAAGATTTTGGAAGTGTTGGGGTTTTTTTACAGCATGAGCATATATAACAAATCTAAACTGCTTGATTGTTTATACTGTCGCAAAATGTAGCCTATGTCACATAAGATGTTATTGATAAAGATGTTATAAACATTAACATCACAAGTTTCTATAAAAATGCTTTGAAACAATGTGTATTGTGGTATACAAATGAAATTGACTTGACTCTTTGCTTGTCAGATTTAAAGGCTGCCCTATTATTGCTGTGGCAGCAAAGCCAGGAGGTCCTGAGGCCCCAGAAAGAAACGAGCCACAAGGAATAACTGAACTCATAGATGTGAGTTAGTAGGTTTGCTGTCAGTAGCAAGGATTCAAGATCCAAAAGTCTGAGACCACTTTTAAATTTGATATTTTTATAAACATTTTAGGACTTTGAAAATGCCTAAATAAAGAACAGTTATGATGTCAAAGAAGTAACATATATAGGACATGAAATCAAATTTAGGCAAATTTGTGACATTGACCATACAAAAGATAATCCCAGAAGATTTGCTTCTTTCCATGAATACACACAATAGAGGGTTGTTAAATCCTTTATAATATAGATCAGGTTTTCCACATAAACATGTGGCGTTTACTAGTCTCTAGCTTGAGTGAATGTTGTCATTAAAGCAAAATGGTGGTTTTAGGTCTAGCATTTTTGGACATTACTGTATTTTGAATGGTGTGGATCATGTTTTTTTTTTCTCTCTCTTTGTGTTCAGTTATTGAAGGCTCAAGCCTTCTTTCCTCGTAGAAATCCATCAGGTTCTTTTCTGATGGCTGTAGATCACTGCTTCTCCATCCGTGGCCAGGGAACAGTCATTACCGGCACCATCCTACAAGGGTCACTCAGTGTCAATGATACTGTGGAGATACCAGCATTAAAGGTACTTACACATGTCTACACATAGCACTACAATATATACACTACTGTTCAAAAGCTAAGGGTGAGTAAAAACATTTTAAGGAAATGTACTTTTGCATTGCATTGAATGCATTGAATTGATCAAAGGTTACAAAAGATTTCCATTTCAAATAAATGCTGTTCTTTTGAACTTACTATTCATAGTATCACCGTTTCCACAAAAAATATTAAGAGGCACAACTGTTTTCAATATTAATAATAATAACAAATGTGTCTTCAGTATATTAAAAATAATTTCGGAAGGATCATGTGACACAGAAGACTGGAGTAATGACTGAAAATCACAGGAATACATAACATTTCAAAACAGAAAACAGTTATTTTACATTGTAATAATATTTCACAACATTACTGTTTTACTATATTCTTAATTAAATAAATACAGCCTAAGAGACGTCTTTAAAAAAACCAGTAAAAATCCCACAGTCCCTACACTTTTCAACAAGACTGTATATAGACATGCAAACTGCACAAAATACATTAAGAAAGACTGTTTCCAAATGATCAGTTTCACCATAATAGTTGAACAAATATTTTGCGACATGATCAGCTCCTTATATGATCTTTTTTGATTCCTCAGGTGACTCGCAAGGTCAAATCTGTGCAGATGTTTCGTAAGCCAGTTCCTAGTGCTATGCAAGGGGATCGGGTCGGCGTGTGTGTGACACAGTTTGATCCAAAACTGTTAGAACGGGGTGTAGTATGCACACCAGGCTCATTGCAGACTCTTTACGCTGCTGTTATATCCGTTCAAAAGATTGAATACTATCGCGGACCACTTACCAGCCGTGCAAAGTTTCACATCACTGTTGGACACGAAACTGTTATGGCACGTCTTTCATTTTTCAATCGAGTGCTTCTTGGCAATGAAAATGGAGACTGTAACCCCACCTCTCCAGAGCAAAATGCAAAATCTTTCTCGTTTGATTGGGAGTTTCACCACTTGGATGAGTATTTGACATGTCAGGCAGAAGGTGGGAGAAGGGAACCACAGCAATGGGCTTTACTTGAGTTTGAACGACCGGTCACATGTCCACCTCTTTGCTTAGTGATTGGGTCACGACTGGACTCAGATATCCATGGTAACGCATGCAGGCTTGCCTTTCATGGAAAGCTTCTGGAAGGCTTTGAAGACAAAAACTACACAGAGACAGCACTGCCTCGGCTCAAAATCAGCAAAGACAAGCAGAAAGAAGGAGCAGTGGAACGGGTGACTACAAATATTTACACGACCATTCAAAAGTTTGAGGTCAGGAAGATATTTCTTTAAATGAATATTCATTCAACAAGAATAATCAGAAGTCACAGTGAAGATATTTATAAAGCTATAAAAGATTTCTATTACAAATAAATGCTTTTCTTTTTCTACTTTCTATCCATCAGACAATCCAGAAAAAGATGTTGAACACTATTTTGAACACTGATGATAAGAAAAGTTTCTTGAGCACCAAATCAGCATATTAGAATGATTTCAGAAGGATCGTGTGATACTGGAGACTGGAATAATTCAGCTTTGTTATCACAAGAATAAATTACATTTTAAAATATATTAAAAAATGTAAGTTAAATTTATTTATTTAGTTTTTAGTTTTAACTTTTTTTAATCAAATAAATGCAGCCTTGGTGAACATAAAATTTTTTATTTTAAATAATGAAAAATAAATATAAGAAAAAATCTTACCAACCTCAAACTTTTTGAATTTGCATTATAATGTACATAATATACATGATTTTATATATATATATATATATATATATATATATATATATATATCCCATGGTATCTTTTGAAAACCTCATGTACTGTGACTCTAGCTAATCAGTTTTGTCTTTACCTTTGGTCAGGTGACAGATGACTACACTGTGATTGGTCGAAACCTGTTTAAGAAGGAGACAAACCTTCAGCTGTTTGTGGGTTTGAAAGTTACACTGTCAACAGGAGAAACGGGATCTATTGAAGGTGGCTTCGGCCAAAGTGGCAAAATCAAAATCAGAATACCAGGTAAACAAAGACGAATGCACTCTTTTTTACTCTCCCTTACTTTTTCTTGGCCCCTTTTTACCTCCTTCCTCTAAGTTTCTTGTCAGGTGACTTCCATATTTATACATCCGTACACTCATTCATTCATTCATTCAAAAACAGCAAGTTACTCTCTTGTAAAGTTACACAGACCAAAAATGTACGCTGTATCTTAAATATACGTGCAAAAGAAAAAAAACTCACATCCTTTTCCTGACCCTCAAGGCTCTCTTGTGTAGGTAGTCCTCAGCCACACACACACACACACACACACACACACACACACACATTACAGCACACCCCTCTATTCAGGCCCAATGAAATGGAGTAGAATGAATGTAATCATAACCACACAACTAAAGAAGTTTAGCAATTTTTAATGTACAGTAGTTCAAATTATTGTCTAGATTGAGATAAAGACTGGCAGTCTAGATTTTAAATATTTTTGCCTTGAAATTTTGATTTATTCAGCAGTTAATTTCTGTTCAAAACACAAATGATCATATGATAATTGTAACAGGCCAAAACATGAGAGATACATTCTGTCTAGTAACATTGTATGCGCATTGTCCATAAATGCCTGTTCTTTATTTCTCTTCTGTTAGAGGGGCTGAAAGAAGAAACCAAGCAGCTTCTATCCTCTTGCTCTAAGAAGAAGGGGAAGGGTGGGGCCAAAAATGAATCGTCCAAATCGGAGGAAACTAAGCCCGACGCTCAGCCAGTCACCATACATTTGAACTTCAAACGCTACATATATGATCCCCAAAAAAAGATGGTACAGTCCTGACCTTCAGTCCGATCATTCCTAATAAATGCTAACAGGAAAGGGACAGAAATAACACACACTGAGCATATACTACTAAAGTCTGGGATATGGAACAGAAACGTCTTGTACTTGTTTTCTTGTGTGCAGAGTTTCTATTCTGTTACTTTGCATTTGTATTATTCCTTCAAATGTGGAATAATAAAAATCAACAACAAAGAAAAAATCATTACTTTACATCATAAATTCTGTTATAACTGCTAGTAAAACAACTCTTATTAGCTAAACTGCTGTAGTTGCAGTGCGCTGTATTTTGAGATTTACATTTTGTTTGCAAGAGTGTGTGGAAAGTGTTTGTATCTTTGAGTTTGGCATATCAAGAGTGGTTGGGACATTGCTTTAGGGCAAAACACATTGTGACTATAGGCAAATCATGGCCAAAATGTATTTCCACACACCCCACCGTCAGTTACTCTACATTTATAAATATCCTTTTTTTCCATATGTTTGTTCCACTGTTTATGTATGTATGTATGTATGTATGTTTGTTTTCTTGTGCAGATGAGAGTGGTTAAAAAAACAAATAACCTTAATAAGGGCCACGGTAAGTCTTATCATTGTTCACTGATTTGCTTCAAAGATTTGAATATCTATTCCAGTTACGTTGTGGCAACTTGGGGGAATCTGTAGGCAAATTCTTTCTTAATATGCGAGTATACAAATAGCACCTGTACTAAAATATTAAATGCCATCTGTGTTGTTATACTTCCCTGTTTGCACCTGACACCACAGGTAAAAACAAAGCCTTTGTTTGTTTTTCATTATAATTGCCATTAACTGGACTTTTTAAAGAAGTGCATACATAGGTAACTGCCTATATTTCATTCGCTTACGCACTCTTTCTTTGACTAGCAAATGTGCTGTCATGAACAAATTTACAGCATCACATTACTCTAAAAGGAAGATGTGTTGAGCTAACTGACATTAACGTTTTTTATATGTTTGTATGGAACCTTTGATTACTCAGCTTTGACTTAACTTCGGTCTCTAAACGTGTAGTGTTGCACTGAAAAAATGTAATAATACAGGTCTCAAACAACATGAGAGAGTAAATGATTGAATTTTGAATTTTCATTTTTACTGACCCCAAACTTTTGAACGGAGATATATGCCGTAAAAATTGCTTGATGCAGTCTGCTGACTGATTGACCGCTCATTTCTCCTTTGCACGGATCAGACGTTCATCGTATGTGTGTGTTTTACTGTGTATTAATATTAATGAAGCAATTTACTCTGATTAATTACAGCAGGAAAGAGACAGAACACTCAGTTAAATGCTGCAGGCATTATAACTCTGTGTGAGTCTAACACAACATGGCTTTCATGCCATGCTCAGCCTGCTCAGTGTTTGTGACATTGATTCAAGATCTTTAAACACAACACACACACACACACACACACAGTTTTTTACTGTCCTTTCCCCTTCAGTGTCTCAGATTGGAATCTCTGTCTTCTATTTTGTGTGTGAGTGCATGCATGTACAAGCCTTTGATATGACAGCTTGAGTCTGTTAACCTCTCTAATCAGGGTCCTTCATCAGAAAGGTCTTTCAGAGTGCCTGTTTAAAATTCATAAATTGAAAGAGAGGGGAGATGGGGGACTGAAAAAGGGAATAGAGAAAAAAGGAAATAAAAACATAAACTCTCCCATGAGGTAGAAGCTGCAGATTGTCTCCTTCCTGACCCTGGACCTGCACTGATCTCGAGATGAGCCCAAAGAGGGGTAAAGTCACGCTCAGTGTTTGACTTACCACTAACATTAACATTATCAGCTTCATCAGCACGGGCAGTTGGCATTTGCGTATGTGTACGTTTTTAATTATTTTCTTTGATCTCATGGATTGTTTCCTTACAAAGTATTTTCTGTCCCTCCTGAAGCGCGCTCTTTCGTGTCCATGTGGACACACTGCAGTACCACTGGCTCACATGTAGGGGGCATTAGTATCCCCAGAGTCAGTCCAGTTGTAGTCATTATTCAGTTTTATAACGTTTTCTCTTTTTTCTTTTTAAATAAATAAATAAAGAATGAAACTACCTCCATGTTACTCCGGTACGTTACTCGTTCCACATTCAGTATTTGTGCGACGGACAGTGCATCTGGATAAATTACCTTAAATGCGTAGCCTATTGAACAGAGGTGAGCCATTACTTTTCTACGTTTTCTAACGTTAGTGTTGCTAGAGGTGAACCATCTATACTTAAAAACATTAAGTAACCAACTAGCTACCACCTAGTAACGCCCTAGAAACCCAGAACACCACAGCAACAGGAGAGTTCATGTTTTGTGCGGACAATTCGCAAGTGGGTCATTCTTCATTTGCGGTGGCAAGTTGTCCCTCTACTTTACAACAGTTGAAATAAACTTTAAATACCAATAAATTATAAAATGTTTGCATTCTGTTGGGTAAACACAATTTGTGCACTATTAATAGTTACATTTTTGTTTTAAAATACATATTTAATTGAGTTTGAGAGATTGCATTTGTTACAAAATATAGATGTTCCCGCCATACCTCAGAGAGGCATTATGGAATGTAATAGCAACAATATAACATCTTAACACAAATAAAGTGGTTATATTGTGAATATAGATTTGATTTAACATGTAGGCTACAATTTTATTAATTAAAAAAAAAAATTCTCTATATATATTGTTATATTTAAGAAAAAAGTTGTGTCCCCCAAATTCATGTCTGTGGTGTTACCACAATGGATTTTGCCCCTAGGAGGGGGAATGCTATTTGGACTACTTCCTGTGTGTAAAGGTCACTGCAGGTGCTGGTTGATCTGAAGGGTGCATGGGGAATACATTCTTTCTTATAAATTTTCTTAAGTTTAGCTAAATTTCTGACAATTTCATGTGTCGCACTTTATTAGTGTCTGTGGTGTTATGTTGATAACTTGCAGATTTTACATATTTTAATCAAAAGTTTGATAAATACATGCTTATTAATATTTCCAAAATGTCCCCTGATCTTGAAATCATCATGATGGCAGCCTCCATTTTAGAAAAGTCTAGATTTATGCCAATTTGTCTGTGGTGTTACTGTCTTTTCTGGTAACACCACAGAGCCTATAGTAACTTGCAATATAAAGTCTGTGGTGTTATCTTACGTCTGTGGTGTAACGTCTGTTGTCTTTGTCACCAGTGTATTTAAAACTCAAAATGTTCTTAAGCTTTCATTTTAATGGATATAGTATATTAAACTAATTTTAAATGCATAGCAATATATTTTATTAGAAAAAAACAAACAAGCATTTTTACAAATCCTGCCTCTCATTTGCCACCCCAGTTGAAGAATGACCCACGTGTTGTCTTCATATTTCCCAACTGTTAACTGACCAGTCATTATATTATGTTAAATATAACATTTACAATATTATAAATGCATAAAGTTTTGTGTCAGGGTTAGGTGTAGGTTATATTGTAGTAGTAGGATGATTTAGAAAATTTTCCTAGTCATCTCAACCCCAGAAGTGTTCTAATTTACCTGAAGTCACCCTTTTGTAGATTATACTCACATTTCATAATTCATGTAAATATTATTTGCTTGAATTTGGTTGGCTAATTATGTATGGATTTGTCAGTATTTAGTGTTTTACATTTTGATGATGTAAGTACATCATGGACATGCAAGCCTTGACAATCATCCCATTTAGTCTTGATTTGTAATGGCACACAGTTGTCAAAATGCATCAGTCGTTTTCTACATAGAGGTTTTAAGCTCTCAATGAATCAATCACTTGAGCAAAAAACATCAATTCTTCTATAAATCAATGGGTTACTGCTAGAGACCTCTCTACTACTAATCACATAATTTCCCTTAGCTGAGCTTTTAGCTGAACTAAACTAGTGTCCCTGCATTTGATAGATTTCCTTAAGTCTCTGGGTGAAGCAAAAGTTTTGTGCATTTTACAGTCTGTTAAAATTTCATACACTCACACAAGCGACTTGAACACATAGAACATTACTTATTTTGTTTTTGTTTTTTTAATTAATTTTTGATTTGACACTTTTGCAGGAATTAAATTACATCATATTTTATTTAGGCCTTATTAAAGCCTGCAATGGAAGTGATTTGAGGCTGAGATATTGTAAACTGCTTATTTACTCACACACATATATATCATGTTTCCCTGTGTGCTGAAGTATGTTGTCTTCACAGAGTCATAAAGTAACACACTCTTATAGCATAAAGGTCCACAGCCACAAAAAAACACAGTCATGTAACACATTCATTCAAAAGCGTGCTTTGTTCCAGTCCATTATCCCACTTTCCATCCTTTCTTTAATGCACTTTATCTCTGTCACCCCTTTGTTCTCTCTTACCTATTCTTTATGTTTGCTTTGTTTGGGCCTTTATGTCCATACAACCTTTATCCCACACCTCCCTTTCTCTTGTTTTCCTTTTCTTTGTTCTGCACTTTTCTTCCAGGTCAGCAGGATTGTCACTGTCTACTGAAGAATTTAACTTTGTCACACAGGTATTTTGTGTGCTGCCTATGTGTTTGTCTAGATCATTCAATGCATATGAGTCCTAAAATACATTTTTAAGAGTATGAGTCCATCTAATGTGGTAGATCCAAAAGTCATTGTTTTAGATGTGTGCCGCCAATAAGTGTTAAAGGCTAAAGATTGTGACCTTTGCCCTTTGAGGTTTGCATGCAATTGTTTAGGAGTGCATCAAACTGTCATTTTATGTTTTCTGATCAATTTGTCGACACAAGTGACAGACACTTCAATATGAATTGCTAGACCGTAAGAAAAGAAGTAACAGAGGTCATTCTGTTTTGAACAGTTCAGGTTACGCTCATCCACTGTCCGACTCATTGGACCAATTACCAGGGCGGTAAAAGCCTCCCAAATCCCTTACTGAAGAGACTAATAAAATTAGCAGGCCCTCCATCTTATCTTTGAACGATAAACAACCACCTATTAGATTACAGCTATTAAATTAGAAACAGTCTCTAAACAAACAATTACCTGAATGTAAGTGGGACAAAAGAGGATAAAATGTAGTGTCTGTGGAGAGTGTTTATGGACGCATAGAGGCTTTTGACCATGGTCCAAAGAAAAGTGTTATGTTTAATGGCTTGAATTAGTTTGGATAACATCAGTACATTACAATAATGGAGCAGAACATCTATCAACCTCTCCATTTAAACCCCTTTGCCATCCTTACATGTTTTCACATTTCATGTACACTAAAAACCAAAATATTATTCTGGCGCATATGCAATGTCTGGGTCTACACATATATATACTATATTATATATAGCAAGGGTAGCATGTGTACACATGTAGGGTGTATAGAGTGGGTTTCTATATGTTTACTAATTACAGCTGAGGTTCTAATGACCCAGCTGTCACACAATACATCTCTCAGATTACTGTAGCAATGTGAGTCCTATTATACCCATATGCCTTTGGGTTTATTCAATCACAACAATAAAAACACAATAGCAGCTCACTGAAAGAGCCGACTTTGTGTTGTCTAAAAAGTGTGTCCAGATTTTGCTTGTGTGTGATTTGGTTTCTCAAAAATATCAGTAGATTCTATAAATCTGTGTCATCTTTCTTTCTTTCTGCATATTATACAAATATTTGTCTGTCAGCCAACTTATCTTAAATCTTTAACCGGCTCAAATTGTTTCAAATTTTTGTCATTGTTCCTTCTCTATACAGCTCTATCCATGACTCTTTGTCTACATGTTTCAACTTAACTTTCTTAACTTAACTTAACATGTTTTTTTGTTGTCCTTCATGTTTATTTACCTTTTTAAAAAAAAAAAAAGAAAATAATTCAAATAAATAAGCTTTCTGTAATCTTTTGGCACAAACTTTCGATAGAGGTTTGCTAGAATATTTTGCTTGTGAATTTGGTGGTTGACTGAATTTTGCAGTAAATACATTTGTTTAAAATTAATATTTTAATTTACAAAATGCTATTTAAGTGTATATGTAAATGAAATTTATATGTACAAATTTATATAATTTCTTGATTTGTTTCAAATGTATTTCATTAGACATGTAAACATTTGCAGTTTTAGTTTAGTTCATTGAGATTCGACAGTATATATTCTATATTGAGTTCAGACCTCCAATATGTGGCATGTCATAGCCTTTTGATTTAACAAGTATGTCTGTATTTACTGTTATTGAGCCAGATAACTTGTTACAGTGTATTTAGACTCCCCTCCTGCCTCCGGCCTACTTTCCTGCCTCTAAGGTTTCTCTTAGGACAAAAACACTAGGACAGGGAAAATAAAAGAGTGGAGAAAGAGAGGAGGGAAAGAGAAGTAAGCAGATCTGTTACTCTGTTGTAATACACATACACACTTTCACACACACCACCTCACACCACACAAACTGTCCCTGGAGAGGGGAACTGAGCACTCACAGGTGGTTTGTCATTTAAAATAAGTGATTGTTCTGAGACAGAGGATGAATTAATTTACCTGTGATACAAAAAGATTAGGAGAAGAAAAGAAAAGACGGACTGAAAGGGGCTGAATGCGGGCTGGCCTGTTATGTGGGAGGGTTCTGTTGTGTCCCAGTTTTCAGACTGAATGTTTGCAAACAGCTATCTGTTAGGTTAGATTGTACAAACATAGTATGCATATTTTGTTAACAATATATATGCAGTAAAAACATGCTGTATATACACTAGCGTTCAAAGATTTAGGGTTGGTAAGATTAAGATGTTTTTGAAGGAGGTCTCTTTTTTTTTTTTTGCATTTATTTGATCAAAATATTGTACAATTTTAAATAACTGTTTTCTATTTTAATGTATTTTAAAATATTTTTTAATCCTAACATGGCAATGCATTATCAAAATAATTTATTTGTGCTTCACTTGTCTTGTGTTATATTATGGTACAGTAGTTCATACAATCAAGCCATGTAGCTTCTGGTCATGTCTTTGTATTGCACCATCCCAGTCATGTGGATTTACATTTCTTTTAAATAATCCACTATTTACAATGATTTCCTGAATTACAGTTTAGGGAAGTGATTTCAAACAAGACGCCTGAGCTATTGGCAAGCTGCACATACTTTTGTAACATATTGGAATCTAAGCACCAGACACAATGTACAACTGATAAAGTAGCAGGGATAGTAATGATGGTCTTTTCCAGGTCTCCTAAAAACAAACCCTTTCTATCTTTCTCATCTCTCCATTTCCTCTGGTCTCTCTAGAGGCCTGCTCTTCACTCACTGTTTGAGTCCAGTCAGCATGCTGATAAGTGATTCCAAGCGAACAGGAGTTTATGGCCACACTTGTCTTTTGGATTGTTTGTAGCATCTCAATTTGATAATGTTTTTACAAATAAGGCAAGAACTCGCATTAAAAAAATGCTGTGTTTAAATCATTTATTAACTCAAATTTAAAATGAGTACACAGTAAAAAAAAGAAGAGAAAAGTGTTTTGAGTGTTACATGTATTAATGCATGTGTGTACAGAAAATATGAATTGATACTACTGATGTTGATACTAGTTCATATATAAAGCTTGCAAATAAGAACAAAGAAAAAAATAAATTAAAGAAATAGTTATAAAATTACAAATGGTTTAGGGAGAGTCCTAAATATTTGGTTTATATTATGACTTTTAAAATGCAGGGCTTCTCCTTCGTACTTCACAGTTATATAAGATACAGTGCAATGCTATAGATGACAAACAGACATAAAAGTTTTTCCTACTTGTGATTATATTTGAATAAATAGGGGATATTTATTATTAATGAAAAGCTGGCAAATTAATTAAACTCTTGGTGTACTACAGACAGTTGGATTCTGGGTTGGTTTAAATCACATTTCAGAAATCCACAATATAAAGTGCAACTTTTAAATCAAGAATGACTTGCATAATGAACATTTGAACCCAAGTCTGATACATTAATAAAATGTCCTTGACCTGAACATTAAAACTGAAAAATGCAGTTAATGTGTTCATTAAGTACGGTATCTTCTACAAGTGTCTCTCAGCCTATAGCAGTGACTAAGCTGCTGTGACTGAATGCAGGATGTAATTGGATTGGTTGGGTCATATTGAAGGGGTGGGGCATGTTGGCCATGTGGCTGAAGGTGGATGGTTTCTCATGCACACAACTGCCAAATTGCTGAAAGTGTTCTCCTCTTCTCTTCTTAGGTTTGCCTGACATTTTTCTATTGCGTGTCTGGATCCCATCTTTCTTCATAGTAAGTGGACGGTTCACCTGAATTCGCAAACACAGATATACACACTATAAACCATTTATACAATAATTATGCTATTTAATGTTTTACAAATGAACTGCAAGCATATTCAACATTAAAAAGAATCCATTTTAGGTACAAACTAGATCATTATTTAATGCAAACAATAGATACTGTATAAACCCTTACAAGTGGAATTTCAACATATATGCAAGCAGAAATGTGATTCTGCGATTCATTTTGGTGTAGTTTGTATATACAACGTGTTACGGTATAAGGCTAGACACGTAAACATTTACTCACATTGTGTAGTTTGTAGTATAGACCACAAGCATTACAGACGGGTTCTCCATTGGCATTACGTCTCCAAAGTGTAGTGGTCCCAGTCTGGCAGTTGGCACAACAGGTGCCTGCTCGTCTAGACGCTGACTGCAACATAAAAAACATAAAAACACCTGGTTCATGGGATGTAACTGAGCAATGAGGAAAAAATAAAGCTTGTGAATAAAAATATAGTTGAACAGGAACGACAAGGCTATTAGCAAAGCCTGAAGCTATGCAAAATTGGGTCGCTCTGACATTAAAGGTGAAATGGCAGTTCAGATGCCGTCCACTAAATCAAATAAAAAGATATTCTGACTGTGAAATTATGCATATATTCTAAAATTCTAAAATAACATTTAGGATTTAAATGTATGATTTTCTCCTGTGCAGATTATCTTATAAACATACTGAAAGACTGATGAATGGAGCCACAGTTAGACCCTGTAACAATGATATGAAAACTGCTGGTCCAAATCCTGTGTGGAATGTCAGAAAATGTAGAAGAGCATAGTGCTCTGTCCTTTTCTTTTGAACGTAGGCTGGCCAACAGAGATACACAAATGTTCCTTTATAATTGTGACAACATTACATTAATGTTACTGACACAACTGACAAACCAATACAATGGCATCTTAAGATATTTGTATTGGTCTGTCTTTACAATATTCTTTTCTCAACACTCTATGAGCCATTTTAACAAACTGAATGGAGCTTTGTCTTATAAAGTAAGAGAAGAGTATATGTGCATTGCTTAGGTATGATAAAAATATTATTTTTAATTGGCAAGAAAATACTACTAAAACATACTAAAATAAGAAAGACAAATACTTTTGGAAAACAGCCAAGTTAAGTAAGAAATAAAGAAATGAATAAAGAAACAGGATGATGCTGACTTCAGAATCTTAACTTTAACCTGACTCTCAAACTCTCATGTCAAACAGAAGTACAAAATTAAATGCCATAAATTCACATAACTACACAGAAATTGTAGATTCTCAACATGCCAAAAGAAAATACAGCAAGAAAACAACCGCAAAAGGAAGCGTTTTTGGGTCTCACAAAGTTATCGGTACCGGGCAGACATCCTGCCAAGGAAACAAATGGACCGAGCTGTCTCTGCAGGCGCTCTTCAAATATACGACCTGTAGCTGGTGCAGAAGCACTCGTCACACACTGACTAAAGAATAAGACCTGAAGCTAGTCAGCCTAATTTACAGCTAATACGCTCTAAATGGAGGGTCACACAAAATACATAGACAAAGTCACTTTCAAGCTGATTTATTACGTTTCCCTTCAGTGACGGCAGTTCTGTAGCTGCTCTGTGCTTAACAATTACACTGGACTTTCATGAATGTGAAATCACCAACAGTCGAACAGTGTCATTTTTCAGCTTATATTTAAAATCATGAAATTCTTCAGCATACACATATAGTTGGGGGACCGGAATTTATAACATTACAACCATGTAATACACAAAATAAGGTAAAATGATAGGCCTGCCAGGAATACAAGAAGGATCTGATTTCTGGTCAAATTTACACTGAATTTTAATTCATTACTTGTTATTTAAATCTGTCAATAGGACCATGGAAACTCAGTGGTCCATTACACACACCGAGACTAATGCCTTTCACTCTTTTTCTCTCCTTCTCGCTTTGTCTGTGCACATTCTCTGCAGCGCATTAAATGGGCACAATATTACAGAAATTGAAACACTACAACATATGACAGTTTTTCCTGAAATGTTAACACTGTATAGAGTTCCACATACATCAGTTGTTTTATTTTTCATTAACATTTAGGCAATGACTTAAAAAAATATTTCTTCATTATACAATGTGTGTTCTCAGAAAGATTCTAAACTCAAAGTTGTACTGTGTTTATGTGTGTGGCACTTACCAGTCGGCGCTTAGGTCTAATGAGTGGTCGGTTCTGGCCGTTCATCTTGTGATAGAGTCCACATGCATTACAGAGATAATGACCTGTTCCATCTCTCCGCCACAGAGGAGTTGATGTAGCTCCACAGTTCACACATTCACGCCCTTCAGGCACAAATTATGCACAAAAGAGATGCACAGAATGAGGAGAGAGGAATTAAAAATAAAAAAAACAACTTATTCATGCTGACATTATTATATGTAGAGATAGACAACCAATTTGTTATAGTTATTCACACTTTTATACTTTTGGGATATCGGTCCTTCCAATCGGGTCTACCGATAAGTGCCGTCATTTGGTGGGTATCTAATGAATAACACCCAACAGGAAGCAACTGTATTCAAAGGTAAAACAACTGACTTTAATACACTGACCACATTAATTAAAATTCATTTATAACTTTTTTTTTTACATTACAGCTATTCCTTGTCAAGTTAGAAGCGTGTTAAGCTGAACCGTTTGACATGGCCAAAACAGCCCTAAATGTACTTATATATATACACTTGTTATATATTATACTTACTTATTATATACTTGTATAATTATTATTACTATTTATGCCATTATAAATTAAAAATAATAATAATAATGCAAATTATGTTTTTGTCGAATTATTACTACTGTGCCAAAAAGCAGAAATAAAACTAATTAAAATTGATCCTGCATATATGTTCTTAAATGTAAAAAATAATCTGTAATCTATTTGGTCAGATTACTTATAGCTGCAGAATATTTTTAGAAATTAATATTGTATGTAGGCCTACTGTATTTAGCTATTATTCTAATAAAGTACTTTTCCTTTATTTAAATCCAGATGCACAAACTGCAACAAAGATGCATCTGGTTGCACCTACTGCAACAAAGTTATGGCAACACATTGCAGTGTCCATGTATTTATATAGCAATACCAAAGAGTATACTGCTCCATAAAATTATTATGAAATAGAACATGTTCATTCGGTACCGAAATTATACTATTACATAACACTATGTTTAAATTTAGACAATTAATCTCTTGTAAATGTCACTGTTAAATTGAAATATGAACTCTGAACTTTACCTGAGAAAGCGCGGCTTTTGCTTTTGCATTTTGACGTCATGTTGCTCGCGCTGCTCCCGAGCAGACCTCTGGAATGAAACACACTGCCTGGGTACTCGTGCGCTCCAGATAAAGCGTAATCAGAATATGAAGGTATAGTTGTAGTTTGTGCCAGATTGCCACGGATTGGACTGGAGCACTCCATCTTCATCCCGTCGACAAGATGGAGATGGTAATTCCCAGTGTCCCTCACAGAAGTACAAGCAGGGTCGGGGGACGCATCTTTGGGTGGAGTAGGGGGCAGGCAGTAGAGCTGAGGGCTGCAGTGTTGAGTCATGGAAAGGCAAGGCATCGAAGCTGGGCCAGGCGTACCGGTGCCGGTGTACAGGGCGTTTGCGTTGTCGGCGCCTGCTGAATGCAGAACCGCTTTGCCCAGGTGGCTGACGGTCCATGTGCTGTGGTGCTGCGCCGCCGAAAAAGTCGATTTGCTGTTGTCCAGTATAGAGAGACCTTGACTGTGGATAAGGTGAGGTCGACACATTGAGCCACCCGTAAGACGTGCTGCCAAAAGGAGAGGGAAAATATATACACGTGCATAGTTAAAGACAATTCGATTCTAACTTTAATCCACTGTAAAAAAAAAAAAAAAAAAAAAAACCTATAGTTAAAATGTAGGTAGGCTATTACGCAATCCAAATGCGGAAACTCGAACATGTTTTAAATCGCAACAAAAGTGACTGACAAATTAAAACTTGTTGTGGGAGGCCAGATTGGAAAAGCGAACCGATTACTATCAGTTGGAATAAGAATTAATATCACAAAATATTCGGAACCATCCTAATTAGCCTATTTTCCTCGATGTCAGATGTTATTTTAATTTCCGCGAAACGAATTTGATTCGTGTCATGGTTTTCATTTCTTAAATAGGCCTACTGCTCAAATTTATACATTCGTTAAATAGACATTAGCCTAATCTAACAGCCTAGTCTGTTAATATAGCCAATTACATAGCCTAACACATTTAAATGTAACAGTATTTGTAAATACACTTAGGCTTCTTAAATACTCTAATCCAGTTTATTAAGAGTCGTCAAACTGAATTCGAGCTTGTGTTCATTGAAACTGATATGACAGAATTAGCCTACACTACAATAACATTATTTAATAATAATAACAAAAGTAATTTTCTATTGGAATACAATATAAAAGCTTGGAGAGAAGCATCTAAAACATGGATCTTATTAGAAAGAGAGAGAGAGAAAAAGTGATGCAGTAAGAAAGCATATCCTTCGATCTCAAAATTGTGCCGTTACACTGACAATGAAAAACTAATAATTGTAATTAAGAAAAAAAAAAAAAAAAAAAGACAGCTCCGGGCCTACTCACCATGCGTTTGACTGTAAGACATTCGTGCACGAGTATGAGAGTGGGACCCGTGTGTGTGATAATAGGGGTTTCCTTGAGAGTCCAAATGACTGAGAAATACATCCACCTCGTCTGGTGGTAATAATGGGGTACCTGGCTCCACATATCCCGAATGATGTCCTAAACCAGCGTGCGGAGACACTGAGTCTGAGGTACCCATTAAGGCTGAATGATGCGCATGCATCATCCACCGGGGCTCCGCAGGGAGCTCCATCAAGATGCTCTCCCGTAGGACAGGGATGCAAGTTTTAGTGAGCAGTGAAAAAAAAACGTAACCTTTTTTTACAAAAACGTTATTCCAAGTTCATCCAGCGAGTATGTTTTTTTTTTTTCCAAAGTGTTGTTTTCTTGAATGTCTTAAATATAAGCCTAATTAAGTACGCCTATGAGTGCGTAAGCCTAAATGACTATATAATACAATAGCCTATCAGGAGTTCGCGCGTCTGTCGCGCGTGCAAAGATCACACAAATGCCACCACAGTTGATTACCCACTGAGGTAGATCCTCAGATAATGTTCAAAACCAAATCCTGTGCGTAGGAAGAAAAGCAGAGGTTGAAACAATAGTCCAAGAAGAGTAACCGACCTTCTTATCTCGTCACTCCATAACGCACCTATACGGCTGAAAAAGTACTTACTCGTGCCTGTGAGGATAAGGATGATCGCCACAGGTATAGTCACACTAGCGACTAGTCAAAAAACAGTGTGCAAAAGTGTTGTATATGAGGCAGAGGCCGAGGGCGGACTCCTCCCTTCAGCATAAATGATTTTCTAGCCAATTAGAGTTCGCCTTTTTTTTTTCCAACTTGACACCTGAAACACCAATTTACCCCACGCGTCTCTATCCATTCGTTGCGCTGCTAGCAGCCTAGTTATTGCACATTTCACACAGCAGCATCCTATAGCTTCGCGCGAATGGATAATAAGCCACTAGTTGGTAACACTTAAAGTTTACATTAAGAAAAAAAAACATACAGATAATTTGCACACATTTATAATATTTATATAAAATTGATATTTAGGCCTACATTCATATTAATTCTCTGAAAACTATATATCAAATAATACAAACCGTGTTGTGTTGCCATTGAAATTGGTTGCAATTCTTAAGAACATTAAATCGGAGTTTATGAAACCTGCGCATGCTCCTCCAGGTGAGGTGAGTTGAGTATTCTTTTTTCCCTCTACGAAGCAATGCAATGCAACGTCCTCCATCGACTTCTCCTGATCTTTAATAATTCAGGGAATAAGTTTCTGGCCAGTGCGCGCGTATTGTCTGTCTCGGCAGATACGTCTCGTGCGCGGTCAATGACAACACGAAACCGCTGACCACCTACCCTGACTCTCATAAGATCTTTCCATCACTTTGATGAGAAAGAGAGGGAGAGAAAGTGAGTCAGGCAGGGTGAATGAGAGAGAGAGAGAGAGAGAGAGAGATGACAGCGCCTGTCATTGCCATTCAAAATTAGACAACTGCAGTCATTTGGCACGTAAATGTAAATGAAGCATCGATCTGTAAATGAAGTAGCATGCTAAATATTTATGTTATGTATTTGGTTAAAGATTAAACTAAAAGAAAGTATCAGCTGATTTAGATGTTTGTTAGTTCTGTCATGTAACATAAACCAGACATTCAATGATGCTTTCGTTCTTATGTATTTATTGCACCGTGATCAAAAAGTGACTGAAAGAACTAAGTTTATCAGATAAATTCCATTTTACAATTTGGTTTGGATGTTTTCTGTAAAGAAAACAATCCTTCCTCTCATGTCTCAGATTTTAAGTAATCAAAAGACCCAAAAGGGTAAAGAGTAGCACTGAATAATTTCCAGTTTCCATTTATATATTATGGAGTCAGCCCACTAGGATGACCAAGTGCTTCATTGTGCAGTCTTTTGTTGTGTTCCTTCTGCATCTGATGGAGCAGTTTACAAATCTTAAGATTTCATAAAACCTGCATGATAAACATTTTAACCTGGAACTCTCTCTTATTCTCTCTGCCCTCCTCTCACTCTCACCTTCTCTCTCTCCCCTTGACAGTGTAAGCTAAACAATGTAGCCCATGATCCCTTAATTGCCTGTTCATTTCCTCCGCAAAAGAATATCAGGAAGGCAGTATTAACAGCATACTGCAGTAACAATCTGTCAGTCATCTTTTCCCTTTCTCAGGCAAATGACCAGAAAGGAATGTTAAACTGCCCACAATATATATCCACAGTCATCACAAGCCTTGATTTTAGCCTTAATTTTGAGATTATGAGTGTTTTGGTTTTTAAGGCCAGACCTGTATGTCAAATTTTTTTTGTTTTTGTTTTACAAATCACATCTGCATTATCTATATTTTTTTAAATAAATAATATTAGTTTTAGACAGATTTTTTAATAAACCAGATTTACACACATATAATCAGATTACAGTTATTTAAGGACTTTAATTATGAAATAGATAATTTTTTTTCATTATGATATTTACTTCTTTGACAAGATTGTGATCTGAAACCATACTTTTGTCCTGAATTGGATAATGTGGAAATCATAAGGACTTTAGTGTGTGTGTATACATTGTGTGCATCTGTTTGTGAATGATAGTGAATGTGTGTGAAGATGCTGTACTGTGAATAACCCTTTCCCCCTCCCATACCCAGAATGCCTTGCAGGCCTGGTTTTCACCACATCAGGATACAGGGCTGCTGGCTGAATTCCGGTATGAAACGGAGCGCTGGTGCACCGCAATCTGTGTGTCATACACATGCACATCCCTCTTCAGACAGATGGACAGGTGCTGTAACGGACACTTGCCTTTACTCACATGTAACATTAATTAAGTGCACAGCAACCAATTAATTTCATGTCACACACAAACAAACTTTTCATCTCTAATCCACTCTGTGCAGAAAACTACCAGAGCAACATCACACACGTATTAGAGTTGATGCTTCAGATTTCAGCCAGAATACTTTCAAAATCACCGTACTTCGATCTTAAATTATTAATTGTGAATATTCTAAGAATGTACGCCTGTATAAAATCTCTTAGAGATGGAGTCAGATGTATTTTGTGATGCTAGTAAGTTAGTAGTTCACCTTAAAGGCCCAATGAAGGTGAATTAGCCAAAGCTAGATTCCAGCATCTTTTTATTCATAGTAGGGACGCCCTAGCATGGAGTTTTCTGTTCATATCATGTGCTCAAGAGCAAGTTATTAGATATTTCAAAATTGATGTGACATTACAACTTTATTCTGACATTCAAATGAATGTTTCTACCTTTAAATCGGTATGAAAATAGGCCTCTGTTTAAATTAGATTTCTAAAAATTTAAAAGTGACAGTTCACAAGATCACAAGCAAAGTCACTGCTATGTATTAGTGTAGTGCTATATTAAATAAATGTATTAGTGTGTTTTGGTTGTGTGAGTGCATGGCAGTAGGACAAAACTAATATGAAAGAAAAGAGTTAATTAGAAAAAAAGTGATAATTAGCAGTTGTTCCCCTGTCCCCATTATGTTTAGTTATAATGGACTTCTGTTTAGAATCTACTGAGATGGCACTGAGCACCTTTAGCATGCTTCAATCAAAACAAAAGGTCTGTAGATCAGATTTTCAGTCATTTTTAACTCAAAGCTGCCATCTTCTGGCCATTTTTACCTTTCTGACCCATAGAGCTTCAATTGAACCAAGATAACATGCTCAACACGCAGCCTCCCGATTACTTCAGGCCCTGTTTTCCAATTAACTTGCTTGATTAGCATGAATAGTGACAAATACAGATGGATGTCAACTTATTTAGATGATGAAAATACAATATATCAATGATTACATTACATTAAGTGGCTTTTCAACTTTAGCACGGTCTGCTTCTGAAACGTATATATCTAGATGTTGAAAGTTTCTTGGGGACAAATGCACACAAGCTTTTCTTCACTATGTGCAGTATGCAAAAATGTGTGGTAAGAGAGTAAGTGTATGCGTGCATGAGTGTTTTCAGCTTTAAGGGGATGTGCTTGGTAACTGTTGCCCGCTTTGGGTTTCCGGACTGGGTGCCTGCAGACTGTTAGTTCCCCCTCTCCCTCTCTCTTTATCTCTCTCCCCATCACTCCTTTTATCTCCTTATCATACCAGCCAGGCACTCAGCCAGGATACTGTGGTAACAGCCGAGCTGGCTTCTGCTTCACCATAGTGATCTTGATGGTGGAAACGAGAAGAGCAGAGAAGCCTTCATTGAAAGTAACTATGTTTATTTGTTCTGATTTTGATCCACTTGATTCATTTGCAAGCCAAACAAACCAGGTGACATATGATGGGACAAAGAGGCCTGTATCAATGCCATCCGCATTTGTGGGTGAGCATCAAATCCTCATTGTCTGTACATACTTAAAAATATGTCAATATAAAGCTGTATTTCTACTTGAGATAGACAGACTGTTGAGAGCAAAAAATATCCCCAAACCCCTGTGCAGAATAATTTTCTGATGTCCCATGTTCTCTGTGTTCTGTAGTCACAGGCCTGACAAAACTCATCCAACTGTATGGATGAAAACAGTCTTTAAACTGCAGTGTGCTGCAGCAAGACTGTCTGTTTGAATGTGTATGTTAGTGAGTGTATGTGAAATATCATATTTGGTTGGTAGTCAGCAGATCATAGGCAAAAGGGTATTAATAGATACTGAGAACGTGTTGAACAGACTGGCAGCTCTTTGTGAATATGGCTAAAAGGAGCGGATTCAACAGATTCACACTTCAACTGTTCACCCTCTATAACACACACACTTTCTGTCTTTCAGGCATCAGGGATCAGAGGTGCATCTTATTAATGCCATGTGCATGTGAGTTTGTTTGTGTATATTTTGTAACCTATGATGCCATCGCACTGGAATCTCAACACTGTGACCGCAGTGGCTTACAAGAAACTCTTAGCTTTTTTCACCCCAAACCCAATCCATCCACAGTTTACTGTTATCCTTTATAGTCAAAGATGTGATAAGGATTTATGGCTTAGAATGTGTCAGTGGCAGGATAGTTTTGGTATGGCAGCCGTTCACCTGGAGACTGAACAGAGAAAGTGTATGGGTAGAAATGAGCTGAGCATAAACCAAGGCCTTCGATCAGCCATATGATACCTATTTATGTTTGTTTCAGATGATGAGTGAGAACTTTTCTATGCATAATTTGGGATTTTATTTCACTGTAAGTGCAGCACAACCACAAGGGCCACCTTAGACCTGTTGAACTTTGACCTTTCTGCATTATGGATGATTTTAGCTATGAGGATAAAATGCAGTCAGGCAGTCATTATCGCAGAAGAAACACTGATGGGGTGATCAGGACCCTGAAATGGAGGCTTAAAATTTGCGCAGTATATGGAATATTGGTCATTATATAGACTTGGCAAAAGAAAAATTTGAAGGAAGTATTCTATAGAGTTGTTTAATACACTTAACAATAAAAGAAAGTAGCATCAGATCTTTTTCTGTATTATGACATATTTGAGAAAAGGGATTATCAAAAAAGGAAAAATGTAAGGCACACCGCCTTAGTTCTATTCACAAGTGAATGGATGGAGGCATGTTGGCTGATGCTGAGCTTGCAGACTAAATGATTGGAGAATGATCGCATATGTCACCTGTCATTTCACTAAAACATTCAGTTGTTTTGAACATTTTGAGTCATTTTCAGAACATTTGGTTAAGAATAACGAAATTAAGAAAAGAAACATATGCACATATGAATTGATCACAGCAAGATCAATAACATGCATTTTAAAAATTGATTTTTGACTTCGAATAAAGCACAAATAGCGTTTGATAGTTTATTTGCGTCTCAAAAAACAACTGTAGCTAACTGTAATATACACTGAGTAAAAGAGTTTCCTTAAAATGACATTTGACATTTTTCAAAAACAAATATTTATAAATGTGTTCTCATATTATCAATTACAATTAACTAAAAATCTCAAGTTCAATATAATGGCAGGTCCGGGTTATATAATTACAAGCCATTATTTCAATGAAATATGTAGTGCAAGAGTACGATTACATATCAACATTTTCTTTAGCTCCGCCTTGGTCTAGTTTTCATTTCAACACTCTTGAATGAGTATCGTTCCCCTGTGCGATAGTCAGTCAGGATATACCAGGTGCCCCAGTAGATGCCATCCGTGATGCCGGTGTAACGTCCGTGATAGTAGCGTCCATTGAGGTTAGCAGCCAAACAGGAATCAAACCACCAGCCTGCACCATAATAACGGGCACAGTTACCAGCAGTGTAGCGATCATGATCCCGGTCATATGTACTGAAAGCTCTGCCATCATGATTGTACTGTTTGCTGTAACTGAATGCATTGCCGGCATCACCATGATAATCTCGAGCAGTTAAGCGGAACCTTATGGAGAGAAGAACATACATGTGTCATGATAAGAAACTGAACTATTTCATGGTTTGTTGAAACTCTGCTTTGACACTAGTCTTACAATAGAAACTAGAATGTCTATGTGTGCATATACCTCTGGTTTTCTCCTGCCACTTTAAAGTTGTTATAGTTAGCATGACGTGTCTGCTCGTGCCAGTCTTGGAGAGTGATGCGGAGCGTGTGGTGCCCACTTGCGGTTAGTGCATAAAGAACTGCATTCCCTAACCAGTGCTCGGTCTGCGGGGAGCCGAATCCATCACGATACTCCTGCCAGGTCCGGTTAAAATCAGTTTGTCCATCAAACCGGCGCTGGAACACCGTCCATCCCCCACCAGCTGAAACCATGTCACACACAGCCTGGAACAGACAAGTTATAAAGAACACACACATATAGGCCTAGAGTTGCCTCCAAAAAAATTCTGTCATCATTTACTCATCCTCCCAGTCTGCATGCTTGTGTTTTTTTGGAACACAAAATAGCTTAAAAATGTTTCCGTGGGGGTACTTTATTGACTTTATAACTTTTATTTTCATACTTTCAGTTCTCATTTTTGTTTCTTCTTTTACATTACTATTTACTATGTAATTTATTTTTATTTCAGTTTTAGTCTTTGTTTCCAGTTAGTAATTTTTAGTAAATTTGTACTGAACTGAAAAAAAGTTTTTATTTTATTTTATTTGTTTTATTTCAATCAGCAAAAATGTTTTAATAGATTTAGTTGATGATAATCACCCTTTGATGATGCCGGGTGATCAAACCAGTGATCTTCAAAATCTTTTGTATTCCTCAAAAAGAAATGCAATGAATTTTGAATTTTAATTTTTGAGTGAACTATCTCTTTAAGTCACACTGGACATGTATTAAGTTGTAAATATCAATCCAATTGGAATGTACTTCACAACATTTACATTTATGTATTTGGCAGACAATTTATGCCATTTATACTCTTTATCAATTAATGCATTCCCTGGGATGATGATCTACTATTTTATATAAAGGAATGTTTGTTTGGTTCATGTTTTTAAAACAATAGTACACTGTACACTTTCTCTGCATTTTATGTTTGTACCTCTAGCGCGGGCCTCTTCGGATCTGGTTGTATGGTGTAGATTCCATTCTCTTTGATTCCTAATTGGTAGATCTCATGACAGTCTTGAGGGTAAAGCCCTGCAGAGGGAGGCACTGCCGTATAGACCCAAACAAAACATCTGTGAACATTTGTGCAATAAATGTCCTTGTAGTTTGCTGGACTGTGTGGGGTGTTTGGTGTGTGTGTGTGTGTGTGTGTGTGTGTGTGTGTGTGTGTGTGCGTGTGTGTGTGTGTGTGTGTGTGTGTGTGTGTGTGTGTGTGTGTGTGTGTGTGTGTGTGTGTGTGTGTGTGTAGCTCACCTGTAGGAGTCCTTGGTTTGAGGCCATTAGGTTTAGAATCTGTGATACTCTTCAGCAACAGCAGCAAGTCTTTCTCACCATTTTTGCCCACCACACTTTCTATGACAGAAAGAGAAACTTCTTAAAATTCTAAAGGAATGCATTATTTTAAAATTCTAAAGGAATGCATTATTTTCTACAGGATTCCTATTAGATTTCCTATCATGATTTTGGAGCTAATCCAAATAAATGAGAATGGAAATGTTCTTACAGAATTCTAGCACAAACCATCTTATAAAAACGCAATTATAATGACTATTGCTAATATTCCCAAATGAATATAATGCCCCTGTAGGACATAAAAAGAAATGATTTATGATTTAAAACTCCCTCTGTGATTCCCTGTCAAATAAAAAGCAATATCATTCAAAGAATCAAATAAAATCTTTAAGTGTTTCTACAGATAAAACATAGAAAAGGGAATGTATCTGATGCAAAACATTTTTACGTTTATATTTTTAGAGTGTTTTAAGAATAAATTATTTGATTATTTGCTAGCTGACTTTCAGAATGGTTAGAGTTTGTTGTGGGGTTATACAAAGGTTAGAGAAAGGTAATGAGAGGGTCAAATTGGGGTTGTCAAGGGTCGATTTTCTTGCATTCCTAAGAACACCACTGTTTGCTGAGTGTAAATTAGGTGTTAACTTAATTGAGAGAACAGCAGGAATGAAAGAATAAATTATGAAAGGCAAGCGTAGTTAATATGCTTTATTAACTGCACACATTAATATGCTTTATCTAGGCATGTCGTTTCATTTAAGAAGGAAATGTAAGAGTTATGTTGTAGAATATAATGACCGAGTCTGGTGGCCATCTCTCTGAGTCTCTGACTATTGCAGTGGAGGTCACATTCTGTCAGCACCGCCGCCATGAGAGCCAGAAAAGCTACCAGTGAGTCAGACCTGTCTCCCTGACTCACAACCACTGATTCATGTTGCAGCATACAGCGCTGAAGCTGGATGAGATGTTCAGATGTGTCAGACACCTGCAGGACACATAAACATACACAGACAAAAACACAAAGAACATGCATCTTGCATCTCACCATACTTGACATTGTATACAGATTCTCCATATTCTAACACTTTAACTTAGTGTAACTTTTTAGTTACCAAAGGAAGCTGTTAAAGTTGTATTAGTCCAGCACACTTACACACAATAGAAAATCTGACATACAAAATATATGCTTCATAATTTACATGTTTGTTTCAAGAAACCCCATAAATTATATGACTACTTAGTACGTACTTTTGTACTTATATAGCTGTTAAATTCAAAATATTTAAGAATGTGTGCTATTGAATTTAACCAGTATTAATTATTATTCAACAGGCAAATAATGAAGACAGGAATGGATAAAATATACTAATATATATTTTACACTACTACACACATCCACAAAAGTCTTATGTGTTATTGGTATAGTACCAACATATGAAAACATTATATATTTTTTTATAATACACAAAATAAAAACTATATATATATATATATATATATATATATATATATATATATAAGTAAAAATGAATAGTACTTCTATAGCATTTATTAATCTTAATGGTAATGTAAACCTTTACCATTAAGATTAATAAATCTTAAATGTTTAAAATTGTTCTGTTAAAATGTTAAAGATATTTGTCCCCAGTAATACGCTCTGAGATCTGTCACCAAGGATCATGTTTAGGTGATGCTTACCTGTGTGGTTTTGCGGTTCTCTGGAGTCTTTCTAATTCGCGAGTCCTGAGAGTGAGGGTGATGTACTTTTGGGGGTGATGCTGTTGCACTGCAGCTCCCCTCACATCTGCCGTTGGGTGGTCCGGCCACCAGGATGTCCCTCTGACACAGCACACAGACACACATCATGTACGCTCCTAGCAAAAGTAAGGGCACAACTCGCACACACATGCTGCTCAGGCCGTAACACGAGTCCAAAGAGATATTATGCACCTGTTCCCTGTCTGTTTTTTCTTTCTACTCTACCGGTATCTACTTTATACTACTTATCTTCAATAGGATTTTCTCTAGCCACACTCCTGTGTTCAGATCAGTATCATCTGCAGTCTATCAAGTCCTTCACATTGTCTTTCTTTCTCACTATGTGATCGTCAGAGTGTCCTCTCCTGGTTTTCTCTTTTATTTGATCTTCTCTATCCCTCCCTCTCGCTCTCCTGCACGCTCTCTTCTGTTTGTGAGGCTCTTTTGGCTCAGATTCCTAGATAACTGCGGCTCTTTGCTGTCTGACATGCACCAGTACACCCACCCCCCTAACACACAAATACACACACTTGTACCTATATGTCTACATGCACATGCAAACACTCGGCGTGTAACTGGGCACGTGAAATTTCACAATCAAATCCATCTAGAATCTACAAATAATCACGCACTCTCATACAGTCACATTCAAATACAAAGATAAACATCCTCATCAGGTTTTACCTAAACCTCTTCACTGTGTGTGTGTCTTGTTTTGAAGTGTGTGTAAAGTTTATTGAGTTTTAAGGTCATAAAAACTTGGAATTCCTCTCTTAACACTCTTATTAAAAGACAGACAGTCACAGACTAATATATATAAACAGAAACGGGCAGGAGAAGGAGAAAACTCTTTTGAATAGGATGACCTGTGCTACACTTTGACCTTTAACCTTTCTATGTCTCTAAAGGGAAGGTGCTAGACCTATTTTATTGAGAGGTGTTTGCTCTTTGTGTGCAACAGGAAGTGGCTATAACAGCTGTGTAATTGTAAATGTGCTAACGTCAACGCATGAGAAGGCATGACCCACCTGTAGGTCTGTAATGAACAGATAAAAAAAATCATTGTATGTTGGGGGTATTTTCTCATCAAAGTGTAATTAATCTGGGTGCAGAAAAGTAGGATACCTACAAGGTTTGGAAGATGTGAACACCTTGTACATGTGTATACAATCACAACACAAACCATTATCAGTAGATAGACTGCCATCTAGTGCTGAATGTCTGGAATGAAGGCATTTAGAGGAGAAAGTAAATTATTTTGAAAAATGTTAAATTATTTGTTTTAGAAACCGATGTGCTGCAGAATAATGAACTTTCACGACCTGATATGTTGACCAGATATGATGCATCCTTGTTTAGGTTTTCCTTCTCATTATTATTATTATTATTACCTTGATTAAAAATATCTACTTATTTTATGGTATTAGTTTTTAGTTCAATTGCATCTGGAAAAAAATGTTATCAAGCTTATTGCTATTTATGTGATGGGTGGGGTCACAAAATATATTCTAAATTTCTGACCTAAACAACAAAAAATCATATGCACATTTCTAAAATAATCAAGCAACTGAACACCAGTGATTTTAAGATCACAAATATATATATATATATATATATATATATATATATATATATATATATATATGTTTTGAAACTCTCAGGAGTATCACGTTATGGTTATATTAACCAAACCTTTATCTTCTAATGGAAGGAGTAACTATACTCTGTGGCGACCCCTGAAGTTTTTGAACAGCACATGCCAGAATAGGGGTGGGGTTTGCTCAAGATTTTTGAAAAATACCCCATTGTTAGTTAGACTCTCTGTTAAACTAAACTTAATTTATTATCATATCATGATTTAGCATATAATTTAAATGCATATAATATGCGTAATGCCCAAATAGTTTTAATGGTCTCTTCTTAGTGTACCAAGTCTTACTGTACGTTTATCATGGTCAAAATGAAATCACAGAAAGTTTTAGTTTATCTCCAATCTGTCAGCTCATGTTACAGCTCAGTGCAGTAAAGAAACGTTTAGATGTTAACTATGACCCAGGTGGTTTAGTAAAGAGTTGTCAGACTCAGTGAATTCTGGCAACTGGCAACACCTTTGATATAATAAACCATTTAAAACATAAAAAGTGTGGTGACTTTAATATACCATAAAACGGCATGTCAAATACTCAAAATTCCATGTCTTTATTTGTGCAAAACATTCACTTTCAAAAATAGGCAAGAAGGATACAGTGTTAAGTCACCAGGAACAAAAGAGAAAAGCAAAGAAAAAGTTTGCCAATACACAACCACGCGAGGGCGTTTAATGTGTTAGTTGAGTGAAATTAAACTGCTTGCATCTCGAAGGCATTTGGTAAAAACGGAATGAGTAGTATAATTCTAGAATCTTTACTTTCTAAATTTTCAAATCAGGTTTAATGCATGAACTGTCTCAATATCCATGAAAAGATTTTCGCTCGCAAAGTAAGTGCCCCTACCCAAAATCGCAAGGCATTATGTGGGCAAGATCTTTTCTTTGCTTTCTCGCGCCACGGTTTTGCCGTTATTTCACCACTTCTGCACACTGTCAGAAAGAGCACCTTGTGCACTTCCCATATGAATAATTTAACTTAGTAATATATGTCAAGCTAACAAGATAATAGCCCCCAAAGTCGTGGAAGAAAACACAACTCGAAAACACAAGCGCCTCTGCCGACGGTGTTGTTGTTCTCAATCACGTCCGCGTGCCGCCGTTAAATCTGACGATTCAAAACTCTGAGATGATGCTCGCATCATCTTCGAGCTGATATTCTCGGAAAACACACACATACGCATCAAGTTTGATCATGTCTGCTGAGGTCGAAGAGTCAAAACCCACCGAAGCCCCTGCTCCAGCAGCAACCAAAATGAAGAAGGCATCGGCGAACAAGGCAAAACCTGCCGTAGCTGCTTCTCCAGCTAAAAAGAAGAAAAAGAAGAGCAAGGGGCCCGGCAAGTACAGCCAGCTCGTCATTGATGCGATCCGCACCCTGGGCGAGAAAAACGGCTCGTCGCTTTTCAAGATATACAATGAAGCGAAGAAAGTGAGCTGGTTTGATCAGCAGAACGGTCGCGTTTATCTGCGTTACTCCATCCGCGCGCTCCTGCTCAACGACACGCTCGTGCAGGTTAAGGGACTGGGAGCCAACGGCTCGTTCAAGCTCAATAAAAAGAAATTTGAGAAAAAGCCAAAGAAGAGTGCCACTAAGGCGACCAAGACAGAAAAACCTGCAAAGCCGGCTTCCAAAAAAGACGTGGCCAAGAAAGTGACTGCAAAGAAGAGCGCCAAAAAGAGCCCCGTTAAAAAGAAGACCGCGAAGAAGACGAGTGTTAAGAAGGCGACACCCAAACCGAAGAAAGCGGCTGCCAAAAAGCCAAAAGTAGCGGCGAAGAAGGCAACCAAGGCAAAGAAATCAAAATAGACTTTCTTTGAAATTGAAGAATTATATTTTTGTATATATCTTATTGGATAGAGAACCCAGATCTAAGGGGATTCGTTTTTTAGTTTTGATATATTTTGATATTTCTGTTGAATTTAGGTATGCTGTCATTTGGGGTTTGATGTACTAAGAAACGGCTTCATAAGAGAGACACACCCACTTTATTGTCTGCACTGCAAGACATCATGTTTCTCTGAAATGAAAGTGACAGTTTCGTTTGCTGCACTAAACAGGAAACTTGGTACTAGCTAACTAGACGAAGATGAACGCCTTGTAAATCTAAGCTTGAACCGTGTTTTTTTTTCCATACGAAATGTTACTGAACTGCAAAAAACAACTTGTATGTCAACCTCTCAGATTTTTTTTTTTTTTTAAATAAAAATGACTGCACAACCTTCTTGACCTGTGTTTAATGGTGATGCTTTTTTAACCTGTTCATTTAAACAAGATATGATATAGCATATATATAGCAAGATTAATTATTCAATTTAATTATTTTACCTTGAGCATGTGTTAACAGTAACGGGTGCATGCACAAAAATCATGAAATCATCAGGGGTGAAAAAGATAAATACATTTAAAACGACAGATCTAAACTTTTTTCCTTAAACCTTTGACAATAACATTTATCTGTTAGTGAAGGAGTTATGCAGCCTGCATTTTCCCCTTTCTGCTGTTTTTTTTTTTTTTTTATCCCTGCTTAACTCTTTAAAAACGACCATCATGCAAAATGTGATTCTAAATATGATGCAAAAATATTAGGTGGTAAAACAATTAAGAGAAAATCGTACTGTATATAGGCTACAAAAACAAGTTCTGCTACCGCTGCAACTGACAAGAACTTCCTCTTCTACAACTTGTTGCAAAAAACGTCTATCAAGTAAAGTGTACAGTAAGCAATATTGTCAGCGAATGAAGCACTTAATACAGGCATGTTAGCCCATTTCACTATCAAGATATTTTTCGACTAGAAACAGCAGTAAAAGAAAATTCCTTTAGAACTATACAGTCGTCGCCCCCTTTTCGGTGAAAAGTTGGTATCTTCCGATGAATGGCGTTACTCGCGGAAGTCGCCCGGTGTTTGTAGCACTTCCGTCTTCTGCTCCAACGGGTACACAGCAATGGTAGGATTGCCTTTCAACTCTTCGGGAAAAATACAAATTGTGTTTTGTTTGTGTAATCATTATTACATGAATGATAATGCTGTTGTGAGGCAAAAGTCTGATTCCAGGTGTTTGTTTCTGCGTTGGTGTGAAGTTGCTCAGTCGGCTCGTAGTGCTAAATCACTAACGTTAGCTAACATCCCCACCCATATTCCCCAGTCGCGAGTTGACTGGTATTGATTTGACAATTCAGTGTGTATTAACAGTAACACTGGCAGCGCTTTGTAATCCAGAGTTTGTGCATTGTGGGCAAGACAACTCAAATTGACCTCATTTCATATTGTGCATTAATCAATGGACAGAAAATGATTAACGGACACCACTTTATTATTAAATATACCAGTGTTGTGCTACAAATTTTCCTTCTTCAGTATTGTTACACCTTTGAATAAACGGGTATACAAGTGCACAATCTGTCGAGATGGTTACTGGTTACTTCTGTGTTATTAGCTGTTTGGTTATGCTCAACACAGATGTGAGTGCACAACATTTCTTAGATGTTATCAGCTATTCAGTACAAATGAACTTACTTTACTTATGAAAATTATGTGCACAGGCAACTGTCTGTTTTAGAGTCTAGTTCTATGCGGTGAGCTATTTCTGAATTCCAGGCAGCCCACATAATACTAAACAAGGTCAGTGTTTTAATAATGCATCATCTTTCATGCAGGTTTGCACTTCCTCCATGTCTTGAATTTAAGTTCAGGAAGTGTCGAGCTTTCAGACAGTGCAGTCTATGAAGAGATTCATGATGTTTGCAGGTTGACTGAGCCACTTAATGTGTAACGGGTAGTTGGTTTTTTTTTCTTTGGAGGGCTTGTGTAGGACTATCCCAAAAATTCCCCTGCAGGTTCAGGCGTGTGTGGAACAAATAGAGCTTGCTGTAAGGTTGCAGACATGGTTCATCATCCTGAGTACTGATTTAGTTTGCTTTGTTTCGTCAGACAGCGACTCTACGTCCGTACCTGAATGCGGTGCGTGCTACACTGCAGGCAGCTCTCTGTCTGGAAAACTTCTCCTCACAGGTGGTTGAAAGACACAACAAACCTGAGGTTGAAGTCCGGTAAGTGTGTGGTACTGTGTTTGCATGTGTGTTTTATTTGTGTGTGAAAGTTACATGATAGGTCAGTAGCCTACATGCACACATCTGACTGGTTCAAACCTAACATTAAAGTTTTAAAATGTTTGCAATATGATTTGGCCATAGATAGTTGAAAGAGAATACAAGCATAAGCTGCAGTATACAGCCAAACCTGCCAATTCAGTATATTCTTCAAACTTTCATTTCAGCTTTTAAAGAAATTGTGGATGCATGACAATTTCTAATGTTTTACTTGTGAGAATCTGGTGTTTAGTTTAATATCAAGTTTTTTGTTTACTCGTGGTGATTATTCCAAGGTCCTTGCACTCATGACGTCATGAGACCCATATTTTTTTTCATAAATAAAATATAAATATTAAATGAAAAGCTTAAAAATTTAAATGAGAATTAGAAATGTTACCTTGACAGTATAAAATTGGTAAAACAAAAACTAATTATTACAAGATAAATGAATTCAAACTTATTAATTATTCAAATGTAACCATTAAAAAGTATTAAACTGAAAATGTAGAAATAAGCTAATTCAAAATAATAATAAATTCTATAGTACTATTAAAAAAAAATATCGCTGACCCATTTGTATCTGTAAAATGGGAAATGTATCTCTTAGAATGAGAGTGTGTCAGCTGTTTATATTAATTGAACTGAAACCTGTTTTCATGTTTATGGTATTGGGGCAGATTTTAGGCCACTTGGTGGTGATCCAGCATGCCATTTTAAAACCATTATAAGCTTATTTATACTGCATAGTATGCAGAATGCCAGTGTGTTTGTGTGTATACTTGACTATTTTTGTGTAATCGTCTCAACAGGAGCAGTAAGGAGCTGTTGCTTCAGCCTGTTGTGATCAGTAGGAATGATAAAGAGAAGGTTCTAATAGAAGGTTCCATCAACTCTGTGCGAGTCAGCATTGCTGTCAAACAGGTAAGCACACCCGTTGTTTTACCCTAAACTCACTCTTACTATCCTTTCCGAGATGGGCTTTGAAATAGTGTTATACACTGAATACAGAAAATGCTACTAATAATACAAAAAGAGAAGTATTGTGGTGGAGATGAGACAAGTCAGGGAGGTTGGTTTCAATCTGACTCATTCATATCAACACATGCAGTCCACCGATCACTGTAAGCCTGTGGTTCTCAACCAGGGGCCCACTAAGGGGCCTCAGCAAACTTCCACGGGGGCCGCAGGATTTAAATGAATAAATTATTATTAATATATTTAATTAATCATGCACCGAAGTAAAATAATAATAAAAAAACAACAAAAAAAAACAATCAAGATGGGTTTGTGGTCGATTTAGTTTAATATATCAAAATTGGAAATCAAGCAGTTATGTTATAAATATAGCAGAAATACCAAGAATATATTAGCCTTTATTGCTGGAGGGCATTCATTGAATATTGTGATGGTGATTGTGGGCCCTGTAGGTCACAAAGGTTGAGAACCACTGCGGTAAGCCAGCAGTATGAGATTCATGTTTCAATAAAACAAGCTAAGAATCCAGTTTGATGGTTTGTTTCTGTCTTTAACGGTCCGTGATTGGATGATGCACCTCAACTTGTCCATTGAAGGCTGATGAGATTGAAAAGATCCTGTGTCACAAGTTCATGCGCTTCATGATGATGAGAGCTGAGAACTTCTTCATCCTGCGAAGAAAACCTGTGGAGGTGAGGGAGAGCGGAGAAACTTTTGAATTCTTGCTAACAAAAATCTTCAGTTTTTGTGAAATATCAATATGATATTTTAACAGCAAATAACCCTCATTTCTTTTGTCAGGGGTATGACATCAGTTTCCTCATTACTAACTTCCACACAGAACAAATGTACAAGCATAAGTTAGTGGACTTTGTCATCCATTTTATGGAGGAGATCGATAAGGAAATCAGTGAGATGAAACTGTCCGTCAACGCCAGGGCTCGCATAGTTGCAGAGGAGTTCCTCAAAAATGTGAGTGTCTCTGCACTCTGCAGTATGATTTAATTCACCGTCACACCAACTTTATACTTTATACTTTATAAACTCTTACTTTATATTCTGTTTGTGCTCAACAGTTTTAGGAAATTTTCAGTACACCTTCTGCTGGCTGCAATACCTGGAAAAATATGATGGAGAGCTGTGGGGCCAGTGAGGAAGTAGTTAAGGTGCGATTTGATTCCTGGACCACCAGCAAAGGTGGAACAGCTGGATCCAGAGGGTGCCGTCTGTCACAGGAATGAATTCAGAGTATTGCAGTATTGTAACTGAAGAGCAAAATAATGGTTTTCACAGACAGGCACGGTACTTCTTTTGTTGTTCTGTTTTAGTCTTTGTTTGACATTTTTGCCCCTTTATCTCTTTTTTTTTTTTTTTTTAACTTTTGCTAATGGCCTAATTTTGTTTTAAAAGTATTTTGTTTCTTCACACTTCGCAATTCCATTTGTGTATTCTGTCTCTCTTCATCTTATCCCAGATCCCTTTTTTGGTATTATTTAGTAGTAGTAGTGAAGCGCTCACAACGTTGCAATATTCTGAATATGCCTCAGCTTTCCCTCGTGCTCATGAATATTAATGAGTATGTACTGTACATATTAAAAAGGATAGACTCAATTTACCTCTGCCTTTCTAACAAACCTTAAAATCAGGGTGGGTCTATATAATTGAAACCTCATTGATACTCATCAGCACAAAGGAAAAATGTTCAGTGTCCAATAATTTAAACAGTTTGTTTTGTCAGTGTTTTTTATAAATATGTATACTGTTCAAATGACCATTTTTCATGTTGAGTTTTGATATTAAAAAAAAAACCTCACGCTGGTGCACATGAATCTTACAAACCATATCAGTCATGGCAAAATAATGATGACAATGCTAAATAAATCCCTTTATTGCTTGTATTGTGTTGTTTATTGTGGGAGTGACAGGTCTTGGTTCAGTTGCGTATTGCGGTAAGTTTAACTTCTGTATATTTTGAATGTTGTAGTATGTACAATACAGTGATGGGCCATATTTGAAGAGCTTGAAAATGGTCAGTAACTATTTGATATGCAGCACCCTTTATTTGCAGCAATTTGATATGTATCACCTTTGATATTTAGGGGAAAAAGGCATTTCGAAGGGCGACGTTAACTATTTTTACTTGCTTATCCCTACAACAGAGGTATCTGACCTTTCTTCTGTGTCACATGATATGTAGAAACTATCACATGTTAGTATTCTAATTAACATTTAAAAAAAACTGGCGTGATTATAATTTATGAATGTTTTTGCCTGTATTTAAGTTGATTTATTTAAAAATGAATGTTATTTATTTATTGTACAGACTTGGGGAGAATACGAAACCTTTATTAATGTATATAATACAGATTATCATTTGATTCATATTTTGAAGCGGGGTTGGCAGTACTTTTTAAGTACTGACATTTAGTTTTATCTGTTTTCTCTTTTTGTAGTATAGCAAAGAATTGATAGCACGAAATATCTCACGTTTTCACAACTTTCCCCTCCTTTTTATAATTAATGAGACAATAAAAAATAAAGTAGTTACCTATCTGTTCTCCTTTCAGGCTGTTGTATATTTTGTGTTGTTTTCGAAGGGCAGCTGCTTGAGTGAATCTATATTTGTTCTTAATCCTTATAAGAAGATAATATGAAATATCATGTATCCCTTTTTATTGAGGAGATGAGCTCACCGTTGTGTGTAACCTCTTGAGAATTTTTACAGCACTTTCCCCTTTTACAGAGCCCCTATCTTGTTTCCATCCCAAGAAAAGTCTGAGTGTAATTGGTATAAATCATTCAATCTCACATTGAATGTTCTTTGACAACCACAAGAGATGGGTTGAGAATTAAAGCTGGCCGTGATGGAAGTTGCCCTTGTTTCACCATAAAAATACAGACCTTAAAAAAACAGGTCAAATAATTCTATTCAGATCACAAAAGTGTAACAACTATTGTGTTTAAACACTAGATGGAAAAATGCAAATGCTCATTTGCCTCAAATCTCATACCTCAAAGCCATATCTGAGATGAAGATGAAGAAATTAAATCAATACATTAGCAGCTTAAGGTCACTTTCATCCTGTCTGTGTGCTCATACAGCTCATTTCAAAATTGAAATTTCTTGTCTTTTATCAAATGTATGTTTGGAAGTAATTTGCAACAGTATACATGTGACATTTGCAGGCTCCCCCTCAGCTAAAGAGAGATGTCCCACGGCGCCAAGGAACATTGTTAAGATCAAATTGACACAATTGACACCACTGCAGTGCTATATATTTTAATAGAGTGCATAAATTTTATTACAGAGCATCGAGGTTCTCACGTGATTCTAATGTTATTGTTGCATGAGTTTTCTGTAATTTACATCAAAAAAAAGTTTATATATGCATGTATGCTATGTTTAAAGCTTCGGTACATGTCTTTGATATGCAAAACTCTGGACTGTTTCGAAAATGTGGAAATATTGGAACTGAACTGCAATACTCTATCCAAAATCACTTTAGATTTATTATCAGATAAAAATAATATTCCAGAGAGAGATGTGGAGTTGAGGGCAGTCCAAGCACCAAATAGAGAAAGCGTTTTGCTGACTGAACACGTTGTGCTCTATAAAACAAGAAGTCAAGTGCGAAGCCATTGACTGGGGCTGACTTCAAGAAGGTGAGTCAAACTGAAAATGGAAGGGGAAAAAATAAAATTAAGTTAGTCTGCATGCAAAAAGATTTCTCAAGTTTATTAAATGTGTGCATAAATAAAATTAATCATAAATGTGCTTAATGAAGGAATGTCCTTTTTATTTTATTTTTATAGATTTCTCTCATCATTTGTCCAACTTCTACTGACTGGAGGCAAAAGGAGGTAAAAATCTACTGTATTACCTCATTAAACAATATTCATCATTTATATTATAGTGCAGTAATGTTTTGTATTACCTCTTACTATTTCAATGATCGATATCCTTAATGTTATTGATGTTTGGTCTATTTGTCCAGTAAAGTGGCACCATGAGTGGGGACGCAGAAATGGAGTGTTTTGGCCCGGCAGCCATTTACCTCCGGAAGCCAGAGAGGGAGAGAATTGAGGCTCAGAACACACCATTTGATGCCAAGACAGCATACTTTGTGACAGACCAACAGGAGATGTACCTCAAAGGGGTGCTAGTCAGCAGAGAGGGTGGCAAAGCCAATGTCAAAACGCTGTGCGGCAAAGTAAGTTGAGAAGTAACAACCAAGTAACAATAGAAATAAATAAGGTACTGCAAGTTCAACACCAGACATAAAACAATATAGTTATCGGAGTCTAGTATTTTTAGTTTTCATAAACACTCTGTGATCTATCATTTGCTTTGTTTTTCCCCCAAAAAGACTGTCACAGTGAAGGAAGATGAAGTTTTTCCAATGAATCCGCCTAAGTTTGATAAGATAGAGGACATGGCCATGATGACCCACCTCAGTGAGCCCACTGTGCTGTACAACCTCAAAGAGCGTTATGCAGCATGGATGATCTATGTATGTAATGAAATGAACAGTACTTCATCCTTCATATGCAATACGCTGTTTTATTTAAGCTAAAATCCTCATTTGCAGACCTATTCCGGGTTGTTCTGTGTCACTGTGAACCCCTATAAGTGGCTCCCAGTGTACGATGCTGTAGTTGTGGGAGCCTACAGGGGCAAAAAAAGAGTTGAAGCCCCACCTCACATCTTCTCCATCTCTGACAACGCCTATCAGTTCATGCTCACTGGTATGAGCTTGTGGAAGAAAATAGTTTAAGATTTCTTTCTTTAATCTTCGTTGGGTAACATTTTAGACTTTGTTGGGTAAAATCAAATGTCTCTCTGCTCTCCGTAGATCGTGAGAATCAGTCGATCTTGATTACGTGAGTATCTTCAGGATTTTGGAGTACTTTATCTTTTAATTAAAATAAGAAATAAAATGAGAGAAATTGGGTCAATTTTGCATTATTGTAATTTCAGTGGAGAATCTGGTGCAGGAAAGACTGTGAACACCAAACGTGTCATCCAGTACTTTGCGACAATCGCTGTATCTGGACCGAAGAAGGCAGAGGCCGTCCCAGGAAAAATGCAGGTTTGCAATATTTATTTTGATAATATCTGATATTTACATCCTTTTGATTAATGATATGGTCAGGGAATGAATCAAATAGATGTTCTTTAAGGCATATGCATGCATATACTAATCCTTCATTTAACGGGGACAGCAGAGTACTTGATTGACAGCATCATTAAAGATATTCTGTACACATCAGGGGTCGCTGGAGGATCAAATCATTGCAGCCAACCCCTTGCTGGAAGCCTATGGAAATGCCAAGACTGTGAGGAATGACAACTCTTCCCGCTTTGTGAGTACTGAGCCAACTGCCATGCTCTACTAAGTGTTTTGATTCAGTAATGGAAAACTGTTTTCTAATCAATCTTGCATCTGGTAAAATCTGCAGGGTAAATTTATCCGAATTCATTTTGGCACCACTGGAAAACTGGCGTCAGCTGATATTGAAACTTGTGAGTCCTATATTCTTTCACAGATCAACTGATTAATATTGTCATTAATTTTATCCCTCTGACAATCATGTTATTGATTCATAGATCTGCTGGAAAAGTCGAGAGTAACTTTCCAGTTGTCTGCTGAGAGGAGCTACCACATCTTCTACCAGCTCTGCACTGGCCATAAGCCAGAACTGCTGGGTAAGAAACTCTAAATTATTGCATTAGGATCATATTTTGCAATATATCATTTGAATTTAATAAAGATTGCAAGAACAGATCATGTGAACATTAAATTATTATATTTGTGCAACAGTATTAATTCTTTCTTTCTTGTCATATTCCTCTTGTAGAGGCTCTCCTGATCACCACAAACCCATACGACTATCCCATGGTCAGTCATGGTGAGATCATGGTCAAGAGCATCGATGATGTGGAAGAGTTCATTGCAACTGATGTAAGTTGAAGTCAAATGTCTGAGCATTTAACATTTGATGCATACTCTTGCATCTTTTTGCATATCTCTGATACACTATATGTCAAATATGGGTAACACTTTAGAATACTGTTCAGTTTGCTAGATTTGGTAACACTTAAATCATTACTAGTGGGTTACCATGATCTTCACTTTAGAATACTGACCCAAATAATTAGTAGTTTCTTCAGAAAAATGTAGTAACACTTGAGCCATTACTATCCAAAACCTTACATATATCTCAAAAGCTCACAATGACATCAGTCAATATTAGGAAGTTATGATGATTTTCACTTTAGAATAATGATCCAAGTAATTAGTAGTTCATTTAGAAGGATTTGGTAATACTTGAGTCATTACTAGTGGGTTACCATGATCTTCATTTTAGAATGAATTATTCATTATGCATAATTTACATTAATTATGAACCTGTATAAAGTAGTTCTTAGGAGTTCTCAGGATATATGAAAAAAATAGTAGTTATTGGTTAGCTAATAGTGAACTACCAGTTTCAACTTAGCGCTATTACTTAATAAATCGTTAATCAGAGTTTCTTGTTAGTTAATTGTAGTTACTACAATGTTAATAGTGCATTAGCCTTTTGTTCCTGTGTAGTTATTCATTAACGACGGAACAGTATTCTAAAGTGTTACCCAAATATGTTATATTAAAGGTACATACATTTGACTGTTTCTGACTTGTAGACAGCCATTGATATCCTGGGCTTTACTGCTGAGGAGAAAATGGGCATCTACAAGCTGACAGGAGCTTGCATGCATCATGGGAACATGAAGTTCAAGCAGAAGCAGAGGGAGGAGCAGGCCGAGCCTGATGGAACTGAGGGTGTGACTTCAAATTTAGCTAGAAATACATGTATATATGGTTACAATATGGATACATATAAATTATTTACTTTATTATTTTTTCCAGTGGCTGATAAAATTGCTTACCTCTTGGGACTGAACTCTGCTGACATGCTGAAAGCTTTGTGTTATCCCAGAGTGAAGGTTGGCAATGAATTTGTGACCAAAGGCCAAACTGTTTCTCAGGTGTGTGCATTTAAAAATGTATAATTAATGATTGCATCACTTAATATTTATGAATATACTGTTTGTTTTAATGAAATGGAATAAAATGGTATCATTTTTTTCTAAATTAGGTGAATAATTCAACCATGGCTCTGTGCAAGTCAATCTATGAGAAAATGTTCTTGTGGATGGTTGTCCGAATCAATGAGATGCTGGACACCAAACAGCCAAGACAGTTCTTCATCGGAGTGCTTGATATTGCTGGGTTTGAAATCTTTGATGTAAGTTTACAAGATAAAAAGTTTGAATCTGTCGCTTCAGCTTCTTGGTTCCGATACTGAATTATTTTATGTTCACTACAGTTCAACAGCCTGGAGCAGCTGTGCATTAATTTCACAAATGAGAAACTGCAACAGTTTTTCAACCACCACATGTTTGTGCTGGAACAAGAGGAATACAAGAAAGAAGGTATCGAGTGGGAGTTCATTGACTTCGGTATGGACTTGGCTGCTTGTATTGAGCTTATTGAAAAGGTAACAAATTTCAACTTAAGGACATGGTATTTTTCCTTCTTTTTTTAGCATAAGTGCTTTGCTTTGATTCCTTTTCTTATCTCAAGGAACTGTGCTCTTTCTTGCAGCCAATGGGTATTTTCTCCATCCTTGAGGAGGAGTGTATGTTCCCTAAGGCAACAGACACAACCTTCAAGAACAAGCTGCATGACCAGCATCTTGGTAAAACTGCATGCTTCCAGAAGCCCAAACCTGCCAAAGGCAAGGCCGAGGCCCACTTCTCCTTGGTGCACTATGCTGGAACTGTGGATTACAACATCACAGGCTGGCTGGATAAGAACAAGGACCCTCTGAACGACTCAGTGGTTCAGCTGTACCAGAAGTCTTCAGTGAAACTGTTGGCTCACCTGTATGCTGCTCATGCTTCTGCTGAAGGTCTGCAAAACATCCCTACATATACCTGAGAGTATTAATATAGTATTAGTATTAAATGCAGGGTTTATTTTTTAATAAATGTATTGTATTATTACATTTGTATTATTTATTATACTGTACAGAGGCAGGAGGCAAAAAGGGAGGCAAGAAAAAGGGTGGCTCTTTCCAGACAGTGTCTGCACTGTTTAGGGTAAGTTTACCATGTTAAATATGTGTTCATGTTAAATGTGTTCGAAAAATGCTAATATTATTAATATATGTACTTGTACACTGGTCAAGCATTTCAACATATTTTGGACAAAATTCTACAGGAGAACTTGGGTAAGCTGATGACCAACTTGAGGAGCACACATCCCCATTTTGTGCGCTGTCTGATTCCAAATGAATCAAAAACTCCTGGTTGGTATTGTTATTTTTTCCACTAATAAATAGTGCTTTGCTTAGTATAACAATATCACCTTTGTTTAGCTGTTATAAAAATAATCCTATTTAAGAATGTTTTAAGATTAAGATCCCTCTGCCTATTTTTCCAGGTCTTATGGAGAACTTTCTGGTCATCCACCAGCTGCGCTGTAATGGTGTACTGGAGGGAATCAGAATTTGCAGAAAGGGTTTCCCAAGCAGAATCCTCTATGGTGACTTTAAGCAGAGGTATCTTCCATATATACCATATGTGAATATCATGCACATTTAATTTTTTACCATGTCACTTCTATTTGTGGTGTAAGCAGGGTTCCTACGGGGTTTGGAAAAGTATGGAAAAATATGGAAAAAAGAAAGCAGAGTATGGAAAAATATTTGTGTTTCCAGACTTTGCCTCCATTTATTTATTTATTTATTTTTTTTTTTTAATAATAGAAAATTAAGAATTTAATGAAAATAAATTTATCGTACAAGAAGTGAGGTTTCATGGCAGCTGTTTAGTGATTCTTTTGTGATCAGAAAATATGACTGAATGAATTCAAGGTGCACATTTTCATTATGCAAAATGCAGGTTACAGTCATGGCCAAAAATATCAGCACCCTTGGTAAATATGATCGAAGGCGGCTGTGAAAATTAATCTGCATTGTTAATCCTTTTGATCTTTTATTTAAAAAATTCACAAAAATCTAACCTTTTATTGGATAATAAGAATTTATGATGATATTTCCCCCCATTTTAAATTCTTATTATCCAATGAAAGGTTAGATTTTTGTGAATTTTTAAAATAAAAGATCAAAAGGATTAACAATGCAGATTAATTTTCACAGCCGCCTTTGATCATATTTATCAAGGGTGCCGATATTTTTGGCCATGACTGTATAAGCATTTTGGGTTTCCTCACACTATATTCTTAGCACCGTATAACATAACCTCAAGGACCTTTGCAAAAATAAAAAATATACAGACTTTTATGTGCACACCAGGAAACCATTACATTTAGCATATATAACAATGCACACTGAGCCACCTGTTGTGCCATCAGCCCATTTCGCAGTGTGGTTTCTTGGCCGCCACTGACTATGCATAAGGCCTTGAAATATGGCATAATGCCCCAATGAAAGCCAAATCTTAAACGCTTTTTTATAGTACCAGTCTTTTTATAGACCCTTGAACTTGGCAAATTTTATGCCATTAGCCCATTTCTTGTCATGGTTTCTTGATATTAGAGGTACTACTGTAAGAAAAGCTAATTTTTGAGCAGGTAGATCTCTGTTAATTCATGTGCTTCCATGCTATCATTTTATTCGTAGTAAGATAGCAGTGATGCACAAAGGAAATAGGTTATATAAAAGTAGAAATTGGAATGTGTAAGCATGCAAAACATTCCCATGCACATGTGAATAATTTCTTGAGGGCACAAAAAAGTTTCTTGTGTGCATGTAAAAGTGTGTATATTTTATTTCTTTATTTATTTTATATTTTAGCGACTCTGTATGTTGTCACTTTAAGAAAAATCAATGAAAATAAAAATATTTACAGATGACTGTATTATATACCAAATATAAGGCTGAAAATAATGCTCCATGAACCATTTATGTTAAATGTGGTCTGATAATCTACTGAGAGGTTTGGAAATTTGAATCTGGAAAAGTATGGAATTTTGAAATGGAAAATGTGTAGGAACCCTGTGTAAGGGTACTTCAGATGAAAATTTAACTGAAATATAATGAAATCACTTCTGTTTTAGGTACAAAGTATTGAATGCTAGTGTCATCCCTGAGGGTCAGTTCATTGACAATAAAAAGGCTTCAGAGAAGCTTCTTGGCTCCATTGATGTGGATCATACCCAGTACAAGTTTGGACACACCAAAGTACACACTATCAAACCATATTTTGTTCCTTATTTTCCAGATATTAGATAATAGTGCATAATTGCTTTATCACTTATTTGTGATAGGTGTTCTTCAAAGCTGGTCTGCTGGGTACCCTTGAGGAGATGCGAGATGAAAAACTAGCTGAGCTGGTTACCATGACTCAGGCTCTTTGTCGTGGATACGTTATGAGGAGAGAATTTGTCAAAATGATGGAGAGGAGGTATGGTTTTTTACAATATAGTATATGGTATGGGGTAACTTCGTGCTTACACACAGGATCTGGCCATTTCTTCTGATTCTATGATCCAGAGAGTCCATCTTCTCCATCCAGTACAACATCCGCTCATTCATGAATGTGAAACACTGGCCATGGATGAAGCTGTATTTTAAGATCAAGCCTCTGCTGAAGAGTGCAGAGACTGAGAAGGAAATGGCAGCCATGAAAGAGAATTTTGAAAAAATGAAGGAGGATCTAGCAAAGGCACTTGCCAAGAAGAAGGAGCTGGAGGAGAAGATGGTTTCCCTGTTACAGGAGAAAAATGACCTGCAGTTACAAGTGGCATCTGTAAGTTTTTTAGCGGCATCCTGCTGAAAAGATCACAAATAATCAATTTGTCTTTATAACGTAACAAATGCACAGCTAAAATTAAAATCAAATGATGCTCTAATCAACAGGAAACAGAAAACCTTTATGATGCTGAAGAGAGATGCGAAGGACTAATCAAAAGCAAGATCCAGCTGGAGGCGAAACTCAAAGAGTCAAATGAAAGATTAGAGGATGAGGAAGAAATCAATGCGGAACTGACAGCCAAAAAGAGAAAACTAGAGGATGAGTGCTCTGAGCTGAAGAAAGACATTGATGATTTAGAGCTTACCTTGGCCAAAGTGGAGAAGGAGAAACATGCCACTGAGAACAAGGTTTACTGTCTTAATTCATATTACCCATCAAATATCTGACCTGATGCGACTTTCAATTTCACTAAATTTCTTTATTAGGTGAAAAATCTTACAGAGGAGATGGCCTCACTGGATGAAAGCATTGCAAAGTTAACCAAAGAGAAGAAAGCCCTCCAAGAGGCACATCAGCAAACTTTGGATGATCTGCAGGCAGAGGAGGACAAAGTCAATACTCTGACGAAAGCCAAAACCAAACTTGAACAACAAGTGGATGATGTAAGTTACATTAGTTGCTGCAATATATTGGTTGACTTGTTTAATTTTAGATGTACTGTAGATGCCTTTCAGACCAACCAATACTGGATTCTTGCTTGATAGCTGGAAGGTTCTCTGGAGCAAGAAAGGAAACTCCGTATGGACCTTGAGAGAGCCAAGAGAAAGCTTGAGGGTGACCTGAAACTAGCACAAGAATCCATAATGGACCTGGAGAATGACAAGCAACAATCAGATGAGAAGATAAAGAAGTAAGACTTTAACTTTTATGTTAAAATGTTTTGAAGAGAATAATTTTTTTGATGGTATGTAAATCATCTGTTACAACTATTTCCCACAGGAAGGACTTTGAGATAAGCCAACTTCTAAGTAAGATTGAGGATGAACAGTCTATTAGTACCCAACATCAAAAGAAGATCAAGGAACTCCAGGTCATCTCTCAATGAATAACACTAGTATCACTGATCATGTAATCTGGTTCAAGTAAGTCTGATCATCATCATAACAACTGTTTATTTCAGGCCCGTATTGAGGAGCTGGAGGAAGAAATTGAGGCAGAACGTGCTGCTCGTGCTAAGGTCGAGAAGCAGAGATCCGATCTCTCCAGGGAACTTGAGGAGATCAGCGAGAGGCTTGAAGAAGCAGGTGGTGCCACTTCTGCCCAGATTGAGATGAACAAAAAACGTGAGGCTGAGTTCCAGAAACTACGCCGTGATCTGGAGGAGTCCACCTTGCAGCACGAAGCGACGGCTGCAGCACTCCGCAAGAAGCAGGCCGACACTGTGGCAGAGCTGGGAGAACAGATTGACAACCTCCAGCGTGTGAAACAGAAGCTGGAAAAAGAAAAGAGTGAATACAAAATGGAGATTGATGACCTGTCAAGCAATATGGAGGCTATTGCCAAGTCAAAGGCACGAGAATTGCTTTTCCTGAATATTGCGTTTTTAATATATCAGTCATATTTAATGATGTTTTATTAACAAAGTTCAGGAGGAGCGCATCAGATACTTAGCCTAATTAACACAAGAGGAACACACTCGAGTTAATCAACACCATAGGTATAAATACAGCTGACATACCTCCAGCCTCCATTCCCAGGGGGGAGGGGGAGGGGGAGGGGGGCATTCCCAAGCTCGGATCCATTCCCCGGACAGCACGCCAAATACACATTACTCCAGCTAATTTTATGTAAGTGTGAACTCATGGATAGCAGTTTTTCCTTTCAGGGTAACTTGGAGAAGATGTGCCGTACTCTTGAAGATCAAATGAGTGAAATTAAAACCAAAAGCGATGAAACGATCCGTCAACTAAATGAGATAAGTGCACAAAAAGCAAGACTGGCTACTGAGAATGGTACGTTTGAGTACAAAGCCACACTTCAAACTCCAGATTTAAGGTTTTGCCTACATTTTCAATGAATTGTTTTTTCTTTTAAAAGGTGAATTCAGTCGCCTGCTTGAGGAAAAAGAAGCTCTTGTTTCTCAGTTGACTCGAAGCAAGCAAGCTTTCACTCAGCAGATTGAGGAGCTTAAGAGACACATTGAGGAAGAAACCAAGGTAATTGTTTACTATTTTGGTAACACGTGTCTTGTAGTGGGTATTAGCAACATTAGCAAATAATGCTTTGTTTGTTGCTTTTCAGGCCAAAAATGCTCTGGCTCATGCTGTCCAGTCAGCACGACATGACTGTGATCTGCTCAGAGAGCAGTATGAGGAGGAACAGGAGGCCAAATCTGAGCTCCAGCGTGGCATGTCAAAGGCCAACAGTGAAGTAGCACAGTGGAGATCCAAATATGAGACCGATGCCATTCAGCGCACTGAAGAGCTTGAGGAAGCAAAGTAAGTGAAATCACCTGTTTAAACAGAAAATAAAGTAGAAGCAATGACTAACATTTCATTGTTGCTCCTAGGAAAAAGCTTGCTCAGCGTTTGCAGGATGCTGAAGAGTCCATTGAGGCTGTGAACTCAAAGTGTGCCTCTCTGGAAAAAACCAAGCAGCGACTGCTGGGTGAAGTTGAGGATCTCATGATTGATGTGGAGAGATCTAATGCTCTTGCCGCCAATCTTGACAAGAAGCAGCGGAACTTTGACAAGGTACAGGGTGTATTAATTGTTGCTGATTGTTTGTACAAGTGCATTAGGTCTTTGCTCACAAATTCAATTTACTTTTTCCAAGGTTCTTGCAGAGTGGAAGCAAAAGTATGAGGAAAGCCAAGCAGAACTGGAAGGAGCTCAAAAAGAAGCCCGTTCTCTTAGTACAGAGCTTTTTAAGATGAAGAACTCCTACGAAGAAACACTGGACCATCTGGAGACCCTCAAGAGGGAGAACAAAAACCTTCAGCGTAAGATTTTTTCACAAATACAAAGTGCAGATGATAGACCATTTCCATGCTTGCATGTGAATACTCTGGTTTTTCTATTATTCAGAGGAAATCTCTGACTTGACTGAACAAATTGGAGAGACTGGGAAAACCATTCATGAGCTGGATAAAGCCAAAAAGACTGTCGAAACAGAGAAAATAGAAATCCAAGCAGCTCTTGAGGAAGCTGAGGTAAGCTGAAGTGTTTCTGAATGACTACTATAATGCTTAACAAAACTGCTTTTTAAACTGATTCTTACTCTTCTACTGGTCAACAGGGAACCCTGGAACATGAGGAATCTAAGATTCTTCGTATCCAGCTTGAGCTAACCCAAGTGAAAGGGGAGATTGATCGTAAATTGGCTGAGAAAGATGAGGAAATGGAACAGATCAAAAGGAATAGCCAAAGAGTGATTGATTCCATGCAGAACACTCTAGACTCTGAGATCAGGAGCAGAAATGAAGCCCTAAGAGTCAAGAAGAAGATGGAAGGAGACCTCAATGAGATGGAGATTCAACTGAACCATGCAAATCGCCAGGCTGCCGAAGCTCAGAAACAGCTCAGGAACGTCCAGGGACAACTCAAGGTAAAACCGAGGAGCTCTTGTAAAAGTTCCAGTTGTCCTCAGCTGGAAGCTGAACCTCATACTCTTCGATACTTATTCCATTGAAACAAGTTATTCATCTTTTAATAGGATGCCCAACTGCACCTTGATGATGCTCTGAGGGGTCAAGAGGACATGAAAGAGCAGGTTGCTATGGTTGAACGCAGGAACAACCTGATGCAGGCCGAGATTGAGGAGCTGAGATCTGCTCTAGAGCAGACCGAGAGAGGCCGCAAAGTGGCTGAGCAGGAACTGGTGGATGCCAGCGAGCGTGTAGGACTTCTACACTCCCAGGTTTGTTTTCAAGTGTTTCCAATTTAATTCAGCTGGACACTTAGACAGAATCATCAATGGTAAACCATGTTACTCTCCAATATACAGAACACCAGTCTCATCAACACCAAAAAGAAGCTTGAGGGCGATTTAGTTCAAATCCAAGGTGAAGTGGATGATGCTGTTCAGGAGTCACGAAATGCAGAGGAGAAGGCTAAGAAAGCTATTACTGATGTAAGTGCCTATTTATATGAAAATACACAATGATATGTTTTATATGACATTTTTTCCAGTCAAATCCAATTATATACATCTAGTGAACACTGAAAAAGAGCTGTAGTCATGTCACGTGTGATTGCAGGCTGCCATGATGGCAGAGGAGCTGAAGAAAGAGCAGGATACAAGTGCTCATCTTGAGAGGATGAAGAAGAACCTGGAAATTACAGTCAAAGACCTGCAGCACCGTCTGGATGAGGCTGAGAGTCTGGCCATGAAGGGAGGAAAGAAGCAGCTCCAGAAACTGGAAGCTAGGGTACTTTTAGTGCAATTTGTAAGAAGGTTATGAAATCCAAAGGATACATTAGAATTTTTGGAATCTATTTTTTCTGTCTATTTCCCAGGTTCGAGAACTGGAGAATGAGGTTGAAGCTGAGCAAAGAAAAAGTGCCGATGCAGTTAAAGGAGTTCGGAAGTATGAGAGAAGAGTGAAGGAACTCACTTACCAGGTAGGTGATTTTACTTAACTTCTGAGAAGGAATGGTTCGTCAACAGAGCAGCATTAGTTACAATGCAGTCTTTTTAATAGACTGAAGAGGATAAGAAGAATGTAACCAGACTGCAAGATCTGGTGGACAAATTGCAGTTGAAAGTGAAGTCCTATAAGAGACAAGCTGAGGAAGCTGTAAGTAGAGTATTATATGGTCATATTTCATCATAATAAAGACATTATTATTTTGTTTGACAATTTAATAAACTATTGATTCCTGGGTAATCTCATCACAGGAGGAACAGGCCAGCACTCACCTGGCAAGGTACAGGAAGGTGCAGCATGAGATGGAGGAAGCTCAGGAGAGAGCTGACATTGCCGAGTCCCAGGTCAACAAGCTCAGGGCAAAGAGCCGTGACATCGGAAAGGTATTTTTAAAAAGTTATTTATTCAAAACTTCTGAATATAAACAAACTAAAACCCAAAAGTCCAGAATATTTGACTCTTATTAATTTAATTAATTTATTTATTCATTTTTCTTCCGCAGGGAAAAGAGGTTGCAGAATAAATACCACCTTTCAAGAAGGGTCAGCTATAAACAATAATTTAATATGAATTTGTGCTAAGACGTGGTCAATAAAGTTGCCCACCAACCAACAATGGCTGCAGTGTTTTCTTTTATTTAAAATTTTGACTTGCTCTCTTCATTTCACTGATGACACAAAAATCTTCTTACAAGGTTTAAAGTACCCATATTAATAAGAAACTATGGTTACTTGGTAAATTGTGTAAAAATGATGTTGCCTTTGCTTACATGGATCTGTAGTCCATGAGACCACAGTAGGGGTGTCCTATTTGTTTTTTCACAAGGACTTCTTTGGGGATATGATACAACCTCAATGCATTTTGCAAAGCCTGAACTGGTGCACATTGGATTACAACCAAATAAACGACTATTAATCAGCCTACATGGTGCTCTGTCACTCAAAAGAGTTTGAAGTAATGCCACATTTGATAGCAGTCCCATGTAAAATCCAAAGGCTGTGTCCAAGTTGTATCAGCTAACTAAGCTCTTGTCATTTTAAGACTGGACCACAGCAATTTGCTGTGGGCCGATCTTCTAGATAGAAGATGATTCACAATATAATGGCGCACCTACTTCTTCCAATACATGTGACACTGTCAGGCTCTCATGTCAGGACAGCCACTGGAATAACATTCTCTGCTTCTCTGTGGTGAAACCTCCTCCTGAAGACTGGTTGAAGACACACTTCATCTATGTGCACTTCTCTAAATCATAAACAAAAACATAGACACTTATATACTATATATCTGTGCCATTCCAGATTACTCTTTTATTGTTTTCTCCTGATAAATTGTTTCTGATGCAAGTTGCTTTGGATTAAAGTCTTGGCTAAATTATTAATTATAAATAGAAATATATATTAGCGCACATACCACCTTATTGCTTACTGGTTACCTTTGAACCTTTAGATTCATACATTTAAAATCAGCTGTAGACTCTTCGGCCACACATTCCTTGTCACATTTGTTAAAATGAGAACCTTTACAATCTCCTCATCTTGTTATGAATAGTATGCAAATTGGAATGCAGCTTGTCATGTTTGTGCTGGTGGTGCATGGCTCAGAACTTATGCACCATTTCATGAAATATATGTTTATATATACACCTTCCTTCACCAATCTACAGAAGGTTAATTCCATATTTAAGATATTTTATGTTTGGGAAGCTCAGGGCTAACTCTCTAGAGAAGTTTGTTTACTTACAATTATGTTTATTCAGCTCACTAAATATGACTTGCAGGTTCGCTACATTTCTGCTTTCTTACCCTTACATTTAAGAATTATCCCTTAGGATGAATACAGCACCAGGATCTTATCGTTTTATCCCTCAGGTACTCATTCTGCCATGGTTTGAAACCAGTATTTTAGAGAACCGCACCCTGTGAGTTAACACAAATGTTAAAAGCACCCCAAACCAAGTCTGTGCAATATCATGCAACTGCATCAAAAATATCATATAAAAGAAAACATAATGAAAATGTATACTTATCCGTGGTGGTACACAAAGGAACCCAACTGCATCCACCAAGAGATAGAGAGAGACTTCGTAAGCAGCAGATCTTTGCACGGTTAATAGTGTAAATGCGGCATCATACTCACACATTGAACAATAAAGCAAAGCCAGTACAAACTCATTTGTCTTGCACCATGAGAAGCAAAGACGCTGTATTATATTTCAAAGTGCTAAAATAAGAAGCCACAACGACTTGAAACTATGATACGACTGTCTCATCCAAGAACCGTTGTGCCAACCCACAATCTTTAACGATGCACACTTGCAGGCTCTTGACAGACACTCAAACACTTGGATTTTGTTTTGTAATATAATGCAGGAAGTTCAAGACACAATGAATCCCCTGAGCCTGCTGCCATTTGGTGGGTCAAGACTGCAATGGTGGCTATATTTGTATTTTGTCCAAATAAGAATGTAGTGTTATGGGTGGGTGATCAAGTTTCACATTTTTATTCAATGGAGCCCATTATATCTCAGCAGTAACTCACCCACAATTTTTAAAGCTTTCTGCTCTTTGCCAGTATGGGATCACCTTTCCATGGAAAGACTGACCTTAAAGATCACAAAGCCTACTTTAAATCTAATGTTACACTTAACCAAACAGACTATCAGTCTAAAGAGGTCCTGATCCAGAGGTCTGGAAGCATCCTGATAAAGTGGCATTCTGTTTGATGTTTTCATTAGAAAATGTTACCCGTTTGAATTCAGATGTACATAAATGTACATTGATTTATGCATAATGCATGTCTATTTCAAACCTGAAAAGTGTATAAAAGGCCATGCACACATTCTTCCAGCACTCTCAGTGTGGAAGGGGACAGCTATTAGCACACAATGACTCAAGTTGGCCTGTTGACATCAAGGATTTTGTCACCACCTTGGACTTTGTTTCATCCCCAAGAGAGGCCTGGAGAGTCTCAGCTGTTCTTAGCAAGGAAAGGCATGATCTTTTGGCATCCCTGCTTGTTTCTTGAAGGGACAGAAGTATACCAATTTGATTTCTTTGTAACATGTCAAATTTGTAAGGCTCCTGCAACTTTACACCAGTGACATTTGAGGTCTTCTCCACAACGAGGTGGATGACGTATTATTGCCAGACATTCTTAAGAAGGATTTACAACTGAGGGTTAGATGTACTGACTTGTTTTGCTCTCCTTATTTGTCTCTACTGAATAATTTAAGTTAAAAAGAAATAATTAATTATCCTTGTAGGGTAATGATTGAGGATGCTTGGAATATAGTTTTGTCGTTTTGTTACTTGATCCATTTTTGAGCATACAGTAATGATGCGGATTCTGACCAATAGTGACAAGTAGTTCATAACAGTTCAGAATTACATTTAAACACTTAAAACGGGCAAAACACTTCTCCACTTTTCTGCACTAGACAGTAACAATTTGAAGAGATAAAACCATCTTGGAACTCCTTCACAATTCAAGAGATAAAAATAATACAGTGATGCTGCTGAAGGGGACAAATGGAAGTGGGCAAACAGGAGTCATGACCAAAAATGAGATGCTGAAATGTGCTGACACGACACTTACGCTGCAGTATAAAAGAGGGCTTTTCCGACTCCTCCCAGGGCTCACAACTACACAGCAAAGGTAAGTGTTTGAACGCTAAGCCACAAAGCAGATGCTTTCTCTACACACAATTCAGCTTTTTCTTTTTGCTACTTTTAACAAAAAGGGATATTTTATTCCAAATTACAACATTGTGCTCCTCAATGAAAACTATGCTATCCTGTGCTAATTTTAAGAAATTATTTTTGCCTTGATTATGTATTTTATCATTTGGGCAAATTTCAACTGACAACAAATGCCTTGTTTTAGTTTACAGTACACAGGTGGTGACTTACAACATCAAGATCAAGTCCTAAGAGTTGGTGCAAAACAAAGGTAAACATGGTGCATCTTTTTAATGAACTCTAAATGCTATAGATAATGTGACAAATTCATGCATAACTTCTTTTTTTTTGACATTCTCAACCACCATCCCCCAAATATGAATTATATTATTAGTTATATTAATATATATGATTGAAACTGTAGGATTTTTGGCTTTGGGTGACAAGTTAATCAACCAAGTACTGGATTATTTGACACTTTAGTCTAATGTTAAAGGGTAATATCACACATGCATAAACATAAATGTTCCTTTGAACATAACTTGCATTACAAACAGTATTGGTTGTTCTTCTGTCAGAGTTCCACCATGAGTACGGATGCGGAAATGGAGTGTTTTGGCCCTGCGGCCATCTACCTCCGCAAGCCAGAGAAAGAACGACTGGAGGCTCAAAATACGCCATTTGATGCCAAAACTGCCTATTTTGTGTCTGAACCCAAGGAGATGTACCTCAAAGGGGTCCTCAAGAGTCGGGAAGGTGGCAAAGCTACAGTGCAAACTCTGTGTGGCAAAGTGGGTATAAGAGATACTTAGATAAAATTTGACAAATACATTTTATAGCCATCTGCATTGCGTTTTTAATAATTGTAAAACGACACTCCTTCCAGACCATCACAGTGAAGGAGGATGACATTTTCCCAATGAATCCCCCCAAGTTTGATAAGATAGAGGACATGGCCATGATGACCCACCTCAACGAACCCACTGTGCTGTACAACCTCAAAGAGCGTTATGCAGCATGGATGATCTATGTACGTAACCAAAAATGCTTAGTGTTAATCTGTTTCAAAAGCATTGTCCTGTTTTACTTATAAATCAATGTATATATTTAGCATGTGAAATAACATTACTCTCTTGCAGACCTATTCCGGGTTGTTCTGTGTCACTGTGAACCCCTATAAGTGGCTCCCAGTGTACGATTCTGTAGTTGTGGGAGCCTACAGGGGCAAAAAAAGAGTTGAAGCCCCACCTCACATCTTCTCCATCTCTGACAACGCCTATCAGTTCATGCTCACTGGTATGAACAAAATAATGTTTATGGCTAAGTTCAATGGCTAAGATTGTGTTTTAAAAAAAAAACACTTATTTTGAATGTAATATATGACTTTCTACTCTTTTGTAGATCGTGAGAATCAGTCTATCCTGATTACGTACGTATTACGTATAAACTATTTTCACCACAAATGCAATGTGATAGGCAGAAACTGTGCAGTCTGATGCATATTATAATATATTGTACCATATTTTCAGTGGAGAATCTGGTGCAGGAAAGACTGTGAACACCAAACGTGTCATCCAGTACTTTGCGACAATCGCTGTTTCTGGACCGAAGAAGACAGAGCCCGTCCCAGGAAAAATGCAGGTATATATGCTTTTTGTTTGCCAATATGATAATGAGGATGGATTTATTAAATTGTATATTCATCAACCAAAATCATCAATGCAAAAAAAAAAAAAAAAAGTCTTGATAAAATTTGACTGGCGTATCTAACACATTATTTGCCCATCAGGGGTCGCTGGAGGATCAAATCATTGCAGCCAACCCTTTGCTGGAAGCCTATGGAAATGCCAAGACTGTGAGGAATGACAACTCTTCCCGCTTTGTGAGTACTGCTGCCATGCTTATATGTTTTAGTGTTTTGAAGCTGTAATGGAAAACTGTTTTCTAATCAATTTGCATCTGGTAAAATCTGCAGGGTAAATTTATCCGAATTCATTTTGGCACCACTGGAAAACTGGCGTCAGCTGATATTGAAACTTGTGAGTCCTATATTCTTTCACAGATCAACTGATTAATATTGACATTAATTTTATCCCTCTGACAATCATGTTATTGATCCACAGATCTGCTGGAAAAGTCCAGAGTAACTTTCCAGTTGTCTGCTGAGAGGAGCTACCACATCTTCTACCAGCTCTGCACTGGCCATAAGCCAGAACTGCTGGGTAAGGAACTCTAAATTATTGCATTAGGATCATATTTTGCCATATTTAATTTGAATTTAATACAATTCTTCTAAAGAATGCATGAACAGATAATATGAACATTCAATCTTTGAATTAGTATAAAGTTTTTCTTTCTTGTCATATTCCTTTTTTAGAGGCTCTCCTGATCACCACAAACCCGTACGACTATCCCATGGTCAGTCATGGTGAGATCACGGTCAAGAGCATCAATGATGTAGAAGAGTTCATTGCAACTGATGTAAGCAGAACTTAAAACTTGTCAAGTAATTTACATAAAAAGTCTATTTTGTATTTGTGATGTATCATCAGCAACATGACAAGAGACACATGACTGTTTCTGACTTGTAGACAGCCATTGATATCCTGGGCTTTACTGCTGAGGAGAAAATGGGCATCTACAAGCTGACAGGAGCTTGCATGCATCATGGGAACATGAAGTTCAAGCAGAAGCAGAGGGAGGAGCAGGCCGAGCCTGATGGAAATGAGGGTGTGACTTCAATCTAAATTCAGCTGTAGAAATATTCATATATGGTAAAAATATGGAAGGAAACATATTATTTTAATAATCTATTAATAATTTACTTGAAATATTTTTTCCAGTGGCTGATAAAATTGCTTACCTCATGGGACTGAACTCTGCTGACATGCTGAAAGCTTTGTGTTATCCCAGAGTGAAGGTTGGCAATGAATTTGTGACCAAAGGCCAAACTGTTCCTCAGGTGTGTGCATTTAAAAATGTATAATTAATGATTGCATAATTGAATTTTTAAGAAATACACTGTTTTTTAAAGTGAAATGGAATAAAATGGCATCGTTTTTTTCTAAATTAGGTGAATAATTCAACCATGGCTCTGTGCAAGTCAGTCTATGAGAAAATGTTCTTGTGGATGGTTGTCCGAATCAATGAGATGCTGGACACCAAACAGCCAAGACAGTTCTTCATCGGAGTGCTTGACATTGCTGGGTTTGAAATCTTTGATGTAAGTTTACAAGATAAAAAGTTTGAATCTGTCGCTTTAGCTTCTTGGTTCCGATACTGAATTATTTTATGTTCACTACAGTACAACAGCCTGGAGCAGCTGTGCATTAATTTCACAAATGAGAAACTGCAACAGTTTTTTAACCACCACATGTTTGTGCTGGAACAAGAGGAATACAAGAAAGAAGGTATCGAGTGGGAGTTCATTGACTTCGGTATGGACTTGGCTGCTTGTATTGAGCTTATTGAAAAGGTAACAAATTTCAACTTTTAGACATAGTGTTTTTCTTTTTTTAGCATACGTGCTTTGCTTTGATTCCTTTTCCTATCTCAAGGAACTGTGCTCTTTCTTGCAGCCAATGGGTATTTTCTCCATCCTTGAGGAGGAGTGTATGTTCCCTAAGGCAACAGACACAACCTTCAAGAACAAGCTGCATGACCAGCATCTTGGTAAAACTGCATGCTTCCAGAAGCCCAAACCTGCCAAAGGCAAGGCCGAGGCCCACTTCTCCTTGGTGCACTATGCTGGAACTGTGGATTACAACATCACAGGCTGGCTGGATAAGAACAAGGACCCTCTGAACGACTCAGTGGTTCAGCTGTACCAGAAGTCTTCAATGAAATTGCTGGGTCACCTGTATGCTGCTCATGCTTCTGCTGAAGGTCTGCAAAACAAATTCACACATTAATGACTGAAAAATTATGATACAAATATAAAAACTTATTAAACTTTGTTAACAAAATAAACGAGAGTTCTTTACTATATTGCTTCATCAACAGCTGAATCTGGTGGCAAAAAGGGTGGGAAAAAGAAGGGTGGCTCCTTTCAGACTGTGTCTGCTCTGTTCCGGGTAATGATGTGATTTCATTTTACTCCTTAATATTTTATAATATTTTTATTAAGGTGTACTGGGTGATTGCTAATCAGTTTATTCTTCAAACAACAGGAGAACTTGGGCAAACTGATGACCAACCTGAGAAGCACTCATCCTCATTTTGTGCGTTGCTTGATTCCAAATGAGTCAAAGACTCCAGGTCAGTATTTTTTGTTTTCATGTTAGAATACAGAAAAGCATACAGTATATTTAAAAGAGTGACTCTGAGCGACTTTTATCAAAACAATAATAAAGATTATTGAACTCTTTTTATTTTAGGTCTTATGGAAAACTTTCTGGTCATCCACCAGTTGCGCTGTAACGGTGTACTGGAAGGAATTAGAATTTGCAGAAAAGGTTTCCCAAGCAGAATCCTCTATGGTGACTTTAAGCAGAGGTAATCAATGTACATTATGTATAAGTATGTTTAACTATTTTTTTTCTCTGCCTTTTTGTATTGTTGATAAATCTGTATTTTCTAAATGAAGGGCATGTACCCACAGCTAGTAATCTGCATTAAAAAAGTGTGCTTTCTCTAACACACATATCTCCTGCATGGGCAACAAGATCTTATAAATTCGGAATAAATGGAAATTCACATACACAGATTTTACACACAAAAGAATGTGTACACAAGATTAGTGGGTGAGACTGGTGTCCTTTCTTAATACTTCATGTATGTACCATCCAGGTGCAAATTTCTTTGCATTCTTTTCAAACTTAGTATGATTCCAAAACCACATTGTTGAATTAATTCAAGGTAAATGTTGTCATATTTTGTATGTTTTTTCTTTAGATACAAAGTATTGAATGCTAGTGTCATCCCTGAGGGTCAGTTCATTGACAATAAAAAGGCTTCAGAAAAGCTTCTTGGCTCTATTGATGTGGATCATACCCAGTACAAGTTTGGACACACCAAGGTTAGGATGTTTACAAGACTCTCCAATCACTGTTGATTATGCAGTTGTCACTAACAATGTGAAAACCAAATCAAATTTCAGGTGTTCTTCAAAGCTGGGCTTCTGGGTCTTCTTGAGGAGATGCGAGATGAAAAACTCGTTATCCTTGTGACCATGACTCAAGCACTTTGCAGAGGCTATGTTATGAGGAAAGAGTTTGTCAAAATGATGGAGAGAAGGTAGTTTTTCTTGAAAAGAAAGAAAAAAAACTTTAGGGGATAACACTTTATATTCACACTCAGGATCTGACCATTTCTTCTGATTCTATGATCCAGAGAGTCCATCTTCTCCATCCAGTACAACATCCGCTCATTCATGAATGTGAAACACTGGCCATGGATGAAGCTGTATTTTAAGATCAAGCCTCTGCTGAAGAGTGCAGAGACTGAGAAGGAAATGGCAGCCATGAAAGAGAATTTTGAAAAAATGAAGGAGGATCTAGCAAAGGCACTTGCCAAGAAGAAGGAGCTGGAGGAGAAGATGGTTTCCCTGTTACAGGAGAAAAATGACCTGCAGTTACAAGTGGCATCTGTAAGTTTTTCAGCGGCATCCTGCTGAAAAGATCACAAATAATCAATTTGTCTTTATAACGTAACAAATGCACAGCTAAAATTAAAATCAAATTATGCTCTAATCAACAGGAAACAGAAAACCTTTGTGATGCTGAAGAGAGATGCGAAGGACTAATCAAAAGCAAGATCCAGCTGGAGGCGAAACTCAAAGAGTCAAATGAAAGATTAGAGGATGAGGAAGAAATCAATGCGGAACTGACAGCCAAAAAGAGAAAACTAGAGGATGAGTGCTCTGAGCTGAAGAAAGACATTGATGATTTAGAGCTTACCTTGGCCAAAGTGGAGAAGGAGAAACATGCCACTGAGAACAAGGTTAATATCTTGAGAAACAGGTTTTGGTAAACTTGATCTTTCATTCAGAGTCACTGAAATTATCCACTGTATCTCTTAGGTTAAAAACCTTACTGAAGAATTGACATCTCAAGATGAGGTTATTGCTAAGCTGACTAAGGAGAAGAAAGCCCTCCAAGAGGCACATCAGCAGACTCTTGATGATCTGCAGGCAGAGGAGGACAAAGTCAATACTCTGACGAAAGCCAAAGCAAAGCTTGAGCAGCAAGTCGATGACGTGAGTTTGAAATGTAACAAATTAGTACTTACCTGTCTGGTTGTTGTTACAACAAGCAGCAGAAATCAAGCATGAAAATAATATTTTGGAGGAAAATTATGCTTACTAATCTTTCACATTTGTGAAACAGCTGGAAGGCTCTCTGGAGCAGGAGAAGAAACTCCGTATGGACCTTGAGAGAGCCAAGAGAAAGCTTGAGGGTGATTTGAAACTTGCCCAGGAATCCATAATGGACCTGGAGAATGACAGGCAACAACTAGATGAAAGGCTGAAAAAGTGAGGAACTAATAAAATATTGTTATCCTATCCTATCCTACATAACCATTGTAATTCAGACCCCTTGTTAACTTTCAGGATAATTATAACATTCCTTTAACAGGAAGGACTTTGAATCAAGTCAACTTCTGAGCAGGATTGAAGACGAGCAGTCTCTTGGTATTCAGCTCCAGAAGAAGATTAAAGAACTTCAGGTCACTCAAAGTGCTACTGTGATTTTATGCTTATTCCTTGTAATTAACTGTAACTCATCAAAGTTATGCTTACCACAGGCTCGTATTGAGGAGCTGGAGGAAGAAATTGAGGCAGAACGTGCTGCTCGTGCTAAGGTCGAGAAGCAGAGATCCGATCTCTCCAGGGAACTTGAGGAGATCAGCGAGAGGCTTGAAGAAGCAGGTGGTGCCACTTCTGCCCAGATTGAGATGAACAAAAAACGTGAAGCTGAGTTCCAGAAACTACGCCGTGATCTGGAGGAGTCCACCTTGCAGCACGAAGCGACGGCTGCAGCACTCCGCAAGAAGCAGGCCGACACTGTGGCAGAGCTGGGAGAACAGATTGACAACCTCCAGCGTGTCAAACAGAAGCTGGAAAAAGAAAAGAGTGAATACAAAATGGAGATTGATGACTTGTCGAGCAATATGGAGGCTATTGCCAAGTCAAAGGCAAGTATTAATATGAAATACTGGACAAGAAACAGCACTGTATTGTGTAAAAATATCCTTTAAAAAAAATGTGTTTTGCAGACAAATCTTGAAAAGATGTGCCGTACACTGGAAGATCAGTTGAGTGAGTTTAAGACAAAGAATGACGAACATGTACGCCACCTCAATGATCTAGGTGCTCAAAAGGCAAGACTTCAGACTGAAAATGGTAAGTAGTATTTTCTACAGAAGGGATAATAAAATAACATTCTCTATCCACACACATATACAACACGGCAGTTATTGACCATCATTAAATCCATGCAAGGTGAAATGGGACGTCAACTAGAAGAAAAAGAGTCTTTAGTTTCTCAGCTGACTCGAAGCAAACAGGCTTTCACTCAGCAGATTGAAGAGCTGAAGAGGCAAATTGAGGAAGAAGTCAAGGTGAGGAATTAGCATTTTCCTAATGAATGACCTTATGATCTGAACTTACTGAATAACTGTTACATATTTTATTGTTTTAAAGGCCAAAAATGCCCTGGCTCATGCTGTCCAGTCAGCACGACATGACTGTGATCTGCTCAGAGAGCAGTATGAGGAGGAACAGGAGGCCAAATCTGAGCTCCAGCGTGGCATGTCAAAGGCCAACAGTGAAGTAGCACAGTGGAGATCCAAATATGAGACTGATGCCATTCAGCGCACTGAAGAGCTTGAGGAAGCAAAGTAAGTGAAATCACCTGCTTAAATGTCCACTCAACTGGAAATAAAGTAGTAGCAATGTCTAACATTTCATTGTTGCTCTTAGGAAAAAGCTTGCTCAGCGTTTGCAGGATGCTGAAGAGTCCATTGAGGCTGTGAATGCCAAATGTGCCTCCTTGGAAAAGACCAAGCAACGGCTGCAAAATGAAGTTGAGGATCTCATGATTGATGTGGAGAGATCTAATGCTTTGGCTGCCAACCTTGACAAGAAACAAAGGAACTTTGATAAGGTAAAGCAACCACGTCTTTTGCAAATTATTTCAGTTATATTTAATATTGTTGTGATGCACCTCACCATATATAATGTTCAATGTCATAAAGGTCTTGGCAGAATGGAAGCAGAAGTATGAGGAGAGCCAGGCAGAGCTGGAAGGATCCCTGAAGGAGGCTCGTTCTCTTAGCACAGAACTTTTCAAAATGAAAAATTCTTACGAGGAGGCTTTGGACCAGCTGGAGACTCTGAAGAGGGAAAACAAGAACCTTCAACGTATGTACAATCATTTACTGCAGAATTTACCTTTTCTTATGGTTTTTAAGATCTACAGAATAGATTGTTTCAACCCACTGTTAACCATGTGCCCTTTCACGTAAACAGAGGAGATCTCAGATTTGACTGAGCAGCTTGGTGAAACTGGAAAGACTATTCATGAGCTGGAAAAAGGAAAGAAAACTGTTGAAATGGAAAAATCGGAAATCCAAGCTGCACTTGAAGAAGCTGAGGTAACGTGGTGCTTTAAAAAAAAAACTATTATTTCCACTGTTCTAGCAAACAATTCCCTACAAACTACTCTAATTTTCAGGCGACCTTAGAGCATGAAGAATCTAAGATTCTTCGTGTTCAGCTTGAGCTGAACCAAGTGAAAGGGGAGATTGATCGGAAATTGGCTGAGAAGGATGAGGAGATCGAACAGATCAAGCGAAACAGCCAGAGAATCATTGATTCCATGCAGACCACCCTGGATGCCGAAGTCAGAAGCAGAAATGATGCTCTGAGAATTAAGAAGAAGATGGAAGGAGACCTCAATGAGATGGAGATTCAGTTGAGCCATGCAAATCGCCAGGCTGCCGAAGCTCAGAAACAGCTCAGGAACGTCCAGGGACAACTCAAGGTTTGTTCTGTTACAGCAGTGTAGCACTATGACTTGATCTGACTAATGAGATCAGAAGACCTAACTATCTCTTGATTGCTTCAGGATGCTCAACTCCATCTTGATGAGGCTTTACGAGCACAAGAGGACATGAAAGAGCAGGTTGCTATGGTTGAACGCAGGAACAACCTGATGCAGGCCGAGATTGAGGAGCTGAGATCTGCTCTGGAGCAGACCGACAGAGCTCGCAAAGTGGCTGAGCAGGAACTGGTGGATGCCAGCGAGCGAGTGACTCTCTTACACTCCCAAGTAAGAAGAATAATTTGCTTTAAGGAATTTTTTAAGGAATAACCCATATTCAACGTTATTTTTAACAATCTCTCATTTTCTTCAGAATACCAGTCTTATTAACACCAAGAAAAAATTGGAAGCAGATCTTATTCAGATTCAAGGTGAGATGGAAGATGTAGTCCAGGAAGCACGCAATGCTGAAGAGAAGGCAAAGAAAGCAATAACTGATGTGAGTAAAAACTGTCAACTATTGATTTACATATTTTTATTAACCAAGGAACTGAATTCTGAGTAAAACATTTTTCCAGGCTGCCATGATGGCAGAGGAGCTGAAGAAAGAGCAGGATACAAGTTCTCATCTTGAGAGGATGAAGAAGAACCTGGAAATTACAGTCAAAGACCTGCAGCACCGTCTGGATGAGGCTGAAAGTCTGGCCTTGAAGGGAGGAAAGAAGCAGCTCCAGAAACTGGAAGCTAGGGTATGTGGCTATACACATAGTACATTAAATTTTTAGAGACTTAACATTGGCCAATTTTTCAGATCAATGATGACAAAAACTGGGTGGAGGGACTGAATTATTCAATGCACTGAAGAAGGCCTTGAGCTGAAACATTTGTGTTTTGTCCTGCTGGTGATACATGTAAAATAAAAGGATAAAAGAAGACTATTTTTGTGAATGCGAATCATGGTTTTATATACAAAGTACCATAATTAAACAGATTATTGCATCAAAATAAAGTATTAAGTGACGAAACAGCTCGGTGCAAATGGCTTTGTGGAATATACACAAGGAATATACATTCAAATATTTTATCACAAGCATAAAGTCAGGAATAACATCAATTATAATCTGTGTTTCAGGTTCGTGAGCTGGAGGGCGAAGTTGAAGCGGAACAGAGACGCAGTGCTGAAGCTGTGAAAGGTGTCCGCAAATATGAAAGAAGAGTGAAGGAACTGACTTATCAGGTACTCCATCAAACAAAAATACGTATGTAGGCATGATAAATGGTCTGATTAAGGCATTACGTTTTTCTGATGCAGACTGAAGAAGATAAGAAGAATATTATCAGACTGCAAGACCTTGTGGACAAACTTCAACTGAAAGTCAAGGCCTACAAGAGACAGAGTGAAGATGCTGTGAGTAATTTTAAAGTTTGATGAGTGGTGTGCAACAAAATATTCTGGATATGATGACCCTAAACAAGTGTTATTTCATTGACAGGAGGAACAGGCCAACAGTCACCTGACCAGGTTCAGAAAGGTGCAGCATGAGCTGGAGGAAGCCCAGGAGAGAGCTGACATTGCTGAGTCCCAGGTCAACAAGCTGAGAGTCAAAAGCCGTGAATTGGGGAGGGTAAATATCACACTTTTATTTAGTTCATTATTGTGCTCAAATATTTTGTTATTCATACAAAAATTGTGCATAGGCCTAAACCTTGTAAACAAAATCTACAATGTTAAACATTATTAAAAAGTACAGTATTGTGCTCATTTCGATAATGCTTCACGTTATTATTTGATTATTTTCATTTGTTTACAGGGTAAAGAGGCTGAGGAATGAACCTTTTGAAAAAGAGAGTGGGCAAAGAAACAAGAATTAATATAATATGAAATCCTTGTAACATGTCCACAAAAACCAGTAACTAATAAAAAGCTGTTCATCTGAGGCGTTTTTGTGTTTTGTTTTTGTTGGTTATATTTGTATAGCCTATTGGTTACATCCATATCTATGTGTGCATTCATCTGATTTAAAAAATGCTAGTCCTACATGATTCCAACAAAATGTATTTTTTGTATCTTATGTTAAATGGAAAAATGCACTGAAAGACATGTATAATCCTTCTGTAGAAAAACCTACTAAGCTATGACAGAGCTAGCCATTACTTGCCTTAAAACCACATTAGCATCCAGCAAATGACTCACACAAGTCACATCGACAGAATTCTCTCAACAAAAGAAAAAAATTAAAGCCTGCACCAAATATTAGGAAAGAAACACAATTTCTGGGGAACCCTAAGCAGTAAATAAAATTATTTTTAATTTATCTCCCTTTTTTATTCAATCTCTCCTTTAGATACGATATCTATGACCACTAGGGGTTGCTGTGCGCTACTTCTCGATCTAAGCCGCAGTACAACCGCGTCTTTCAGTTCTTCATTCCCTCGATTCCCTCGATTCGGTTCTTTCGAGCAGTCCATTTCAAGTTCATAAACGCTATTAAATAATTAATTTACATTACTTAGTTTTTGTGCATTCTATACTTGTTGAGTCAAGTTTTTACGCGTGTTAATAAAACTGGCACACAATCAATTTTCAGTAGCCTATTTAACATTCTGCTATTCGACTAATTTTCTTTTCACCTTACTAATCAAAACTCCTCTCCAATTTACTTATTGGTTACAAATCGTAGATCGTTCTGGGCTGCGTTTCCCAAAAGGTTTACGATGCTTTTGGAAAGCCCAGTCTAGGTCCGTGTCCCTGTTCAACCGACTCCCTGAAAGATTCGATTCCAAAGAACGGCTCATTAGAGAATCGGACGTCGCCACAGACAGTCAGTGGGAGATGAGCAGTGCGTTGGAGATGCAGCAGTTGTCAGGGGAATGGCGTCCTTCGAAAGTCCAGTCAGCTGCACGTTCACTTCGAGATGCACAGCTAAGGAAGCTAGTAGATAAATTCTAATCATTATAAGCAGACACTACAAGACACTCATTACAGGGATTTTGAAGAGAATGAATTTCAAAATGGTCCGCTCGGAGGAGACTAGAAGCTGCGCAGTTGCTATAATCACGCGTCTCGATGTAAACAAGAGAGTGAATGTTGACAACTGCAAGTGCTGAGTAAGCCAGAGAGTGTCACGCTACCACAAGCCGGAGGTACGCTTATACTGACAAAATAAAATGTCTTTATACGCAGTTTAAATGCGCGGGTGTTATCGAGCACATTTTGCTATCTGTTTGTGTAGTTAATAAGCTTGTTACAAAAGTAGCCTTTTTAGCAGGTTAGCCAGGCAGCTACTCTTCTGGGTGACGTCTGTTTTAATGCGGGATTTTCTATCTGTCAGATACAAGCTATGGCTTATGTCGTAATATTCTTTTGAAAACAGATTGAAATAGTGTATTTTAAACAGATCAATTAAAGTCTCGTCTGTCAAAATGATGGAACCCCAGGACAATATTGAGGAGGATGACACCGCAGCATCAGCACCATCATCACCGCCACCGCGATCTCAGCCCCGTCGGCGCGTCCCTCTGCAGAAGAGCAGCGTGTGTTCTCGCTCCTACTTCATGGTGGTGATGGTTTTTTTCCACGTTTATATAATCAATGTCATTGCACTTCTGCTCTATGTTCATTATAATAACGGCACTAACGCGATAACGCCAAACCGGGATTTTACAAGCAGAGACAACAGTCCTAAAGTTACTGGAGCGTCTAATCCTCAGACCCCTGCGGACTCTGGCTTCCCTCGAAATATGTATCTTCCTCGCATTGAAGGAATACGGGTAAAGAGTATAAGATGATTTGGAGCCCTGTGAGTACTGTCATGTTCTTTGGTCTTCCAAAAACTACAAAGTCTTTTTCATTTTTAGGTGGGCCATGTCCAAAAACTGTCACTGGTGCCAGGGAAAGTCCATGAGATGAAGACACTCAGTCTAAAGCCCCTTCTGTTTGGTAAAGACATGTTGCTGGAAAGGAATAGTTCACCCAAAAAATGAAAACGCCATTCATGTTGTTCATAACCCGTATGATTTTCTTTTCGTACGCTATATTTTCGTAGTTATATTTTACTCTTAACTGGATAACTGTAGTTTTAACAATCATTTTAATTCTAAGAGAATAGTGACGTCCACACCACAGTTATAACAATAACAGCAGAAAGTAACTTTATCTTTGGAATGGAATCTTTTTTAGAATAATTTTTCCAGCTGATGAATTATATAAACACTCACTGACAGCCAGTCAAAATAGAAAAGAGCTTGAGCATTTAAAACAGCAGATGACTTAATCATGAGTGCATGCTTTTAATAAACTAAATGCATATCATCCCATTGTTATTATACTTGGTGTGAAAGAACCTTAATAAAGCTTATAATGTTCTATTTTCAGACTGTTCCCTTGCCCCTGTGTAAAACAATTCAATGTAACAATTTACATCCACAAAAATGCATTGATTTCATTAACAAAAATGTTTCATTAATGATTCCTACTATACTCAAACATGAGTGAGGAGTATCTTTGAGGTCATTTCTATTTTTGGGTGATCTGTTGAAATGAAAGCTTAAGTTTCTGTTGTTGAGGCATGCGTTGTTTGCTGTCTAAGTGTTTTTGTGTTTGTTGATTCCTTCATCTGCATGAAACATCATTGTTGCTGTGTTTGTGTTTGCGTTTGCTGCAGAGATCCCTGAGTTTCTGTCAGAGGAGGAGTGTGGTGTAGTTGTGCGTCTGGCTCAGCTGAAGGGTTTGATGGAGAGTCAGGTTATGGTCCCTGAAGGTCAAGAGGAACTTAATCAGCAGCTCAACCTCACTCCTGAGGAAATCTTCAATTTCCTTGACCTCAACCAAGATGGCCAGCTGCAACCGCATGAGGTCTGTTGGCAGTCATCAGTGTCTGTTGAGCCTTAGTTTTGCAGTTTGAGAAAATGTAAAGTGTGGATATATCTTGTGTTTATCTCTGTTTGTGTTTGTGCATTTACTTTATGTGTAATCTGTAATTTGATTACCGTATTTTCTGGTGTAGATATTGACACACTCTCGAGTGAGAGATGGAATCTGGTTAACCTCTGAGAACCTTAAGGAAATCTATGATGGCCTAAAGGTTGATCAGGATGGAAATGGTAAAGACCGAAGCTGGAGATCTTATTTGAACATTGCAGCTTAACTGCAGATATCCGTTAAGAGGACACTCAAAAGATACAAAGATCATAGATCGCCAATACTTGCTAAATTTGAGTGCCCATATGTATGTTTTGAGTGTATGTCTCTTTTGACGCAGGTCTCTTAAATTTAGAGGAGTTTAGGCATCTGAAAAGTGATGCCTTTCAGCGTTTTCTGCTACAGCGTGGAGTGGAGAGGAGCCAGCTGGTGAGGAACAGCAGACACACCTGGCTCTACCAGGGTCAGGGAGCACATCAGGTTCTTCAAGACCTCCGCAAAAGGTGTTCCTTATTTGCTCTCCTATTGTTCACCCATCAAGTGTGCTGACATACAGCTTTTCAGAATCCGCTCATGTGCTTTCTTCATGTATCTTCTCCCGTCCATTCTTCTCAGTTTGTATTAATGCTATATCTCTTCATGTCTTTCAAGAGTCACTCGTTTAACACGACTACCATCCTCACTGGTAGAGTTAAGTGAACCTCTACAAGTGGTGCGTTATGAGCAGGGTGGCCATTACCACGCTCATCATGACAGTGGGCCAGTGTACCCTGAAACAGCCTGCACACACACTCGCCTCGCTGCCAATACCACCTCCCCATTTCAGACATCCTGCAGGTAAGACAAAGAGATTAAGATTATTATTTGACATGTAATCATTAGGGCTGTGCGATATGACGATATATATCGGATGGACGAAATAAAAAGTCTATCGTTTCATGTTATGTTCTATCGTTTATTTCGTGGTGTCGCAAAATACATTGTTTACGGTAATACTTTTTAATCATTTGGATGAACACGGTCTTTACACGCCACCACGGGGCGTGAAGGGGAGACAGAACCAGGTGGAGAACGACCAGCCAGGACAAAACGAGGGACTACATCTGTAGCATGGGCACGCGTTTTTAAGCACTGCAGTTTTAAAACAACCAATTTTAAGCCGTTGAAACACAAACAACAGAGCTGTATGCGTGCGCCGTCTCCATTTCTATGTGAGAGGACCGCGCCTTTTGTTTTGTTTTTTGCCGCTTTATTGACTTTGAACGATTAGATAAACACACTTTTATGCGTCAGAATCCCCGTCTTGGCAAGTATCCTCATAAACACAGCGATTTAGGTGTTAAGAGAGAGGAAACAACTAAAAGAGAAAGCGCATATGTAACAGTATATTGGATCCGGATTTCGGTCTTAAAGGGGAAGCTGTCCAATATTCGTTCTGTCTGCCATTCATATTAATCATAGCACATTGCTTGATTAAATCACTTTTTGTAGCTTTAATAAGAAGAAATAATTATAAAAAATAATTAATATATAATCTAAATAAAATAAAATATATAATCTATACATGATACACGTTAATTATATCTATCATAGATAGATAGATATAATTAACACAGTAAAGACTAATTAATTTACACAATGTATGTAGCGTTTCTTATTTATTGTAGTTTTTGTCCTATTGCTTGCAATTAGTTTCTTATACTTATTTCATCACTGACTGTTTATTTATTTTCAGTGAGCTTGAGTTTTTATTTATTTATTTATTTTGTCTTTTTAGGCTTGTATTAGTTTGATATTGACATTGGTGACAAGGATTATGAAAATTCTATGTTATCAAATATTTTAATATCATAAAAACCTTTTTAAAAGAAAAAAAAACTATATTGTGATATATATCGTTATCGTGATATAAAATTAGTCATATCGTGATATAAGATTTTGGTCATATCGCCCAGCCCTAGTAATCATATAATGGGATAAATAATATATATGCATTACCACGCAAACAAAAATGTATATAGAACAACAGCATGATTATGAGTGTGATATTGTTTATATCATGTAATGTTAATATCATGTAATATAAATTTCAGACAAAACTTGGTATGTTTTCCCCCCCTAAGTAGTATTTTTATTTTTTTGCAGGTACATCACAGTTCTGTTTTACCTTAATAATGTAGAAGAAGGGGGGGAGACCACCTTTCCAGTGGCAGATAATAGGACTTACGAAGAAGCGGTGTGTCCTATTGAATAAAGCATCTTTGCATGTGTATTTGTGACTCAAATGCAAGAATTTTGCACAATTTTAAGGACATGCAATAGACGATAATTGGGTGCATGTATCCGTGTGTTTCCCAGTCACTGATACAGAATGATGTGGATCTGTTGGACACCAGGAAACATTGTGATAAAGGCAACCTGAGAGTGAAGCCCATTAAGGGGACGGCAGTTTTCTGGTACAACTATCTCTCTGATGGTAGAGGTAATGAATTTAACTTATCAGCTATTTTGGAACGCATTGTTTTATTGTTAAAATCATTAAAAATAATTTTCAGTAATTTAAGTAAAGCTGAAATAAAATATTAATATTAAGCAAGAAACTTGAAAAACAGACGAAAATTCAAAATAAGCTGAAGCACTAAAACTATAAAAACAAAGCTTTATAAAAAATATTTAATAATTAGTTAATACAAAATGACAGAAACACATGAAAATTGCATAAACTTAATTTATAAAAATGAAAGCCAATTCAAAATTTTTATTAATATTAAAATAATATATAAATAATTCTAAAATAACACTGTTTTGGAATAAAGTTAAGTGAAAACTAATGGTAGTGTGTAATATTAGTGTATTGTTAGTTATCCTTAAATTCTATCTCCCTAATCATTGTTTGATATAAAACATCATGCTGTGGTATAAAAATGTTTCTAAAAGGTGTTACTCAGCTTAAGTGAATGATGAATTTGTGATAAATTACAAACTTGTAGTACTGTGGATACAGTAGAATTCAGAAGCATGACTTTTCTAATTTAAAGGGGTCATATCATGCTGTTTTAAAGATCCATTATTTTGTGTATTTGGTGTAACAGAATATGTTGACATCCTTTAATGTTCAAAAAACACATTATTATTCAATTACTGTACATTATTGTAGTTCCTCTATGCCCTGCCTCTCTCAAACGTGTCATTTTCTACAAAGCCCCTCCTTCCAACAAGCACAGTCTGCTCTGGGGTGCGTTTCCCAAAAGCATCGTTAGCTAACTATGGTTGTTAGTTCTATTGAACTCTATTGGTAGCGACGGAACTTGTGACCATAGTTGTTTTTAGGAAACGCTCTCCTGATTGGCCAGCTGACCCAGTGCATTGTGATTGGCCGAACACCATAAGCATGCGTTGGAATTGTAACGCCCCTTACCATAATCGCAAGCTTCAGCTTTCAAAATAAATTTAAAGACAGTTAATAATGTCGTTAGTTTTACCATCAGGTCAAGCCCCAGAGGGGAACAGAGTCACGTGACAGACAGTGATGATGCTCGTATGTATTTTCAGTACACAAGCCGTGATTAAGACAGCTGACTTCACTGTGATGTGACCCTGTCTCTCTCTCACACATGCACACACACACACACACACACACACACACACACGACGCGATACTCTTCACGGCGCGAAACTCCGCATTTGAACAGTCAATAGCAAATACTTAAACTACTAACAAAACATACTTACAGTCGCTGACTCAGAGGCGCCAGATTGTCATAGCAAAGTCAGAATTGACCCATTTTTTTTCAGAAATAGCCTTTGCACAGCCAGCCTTGTACTCTCCTAGGTTCACAAAACTGTCGCCCATAAAATGCGTTGCACAAATTCAAACATTTGGGTTGTGCTGTTCTAAGTAATCTTAATGATTCCTAACTGCATCTACTTTCGGAAGGCCAAATAAAGTGCTTTTGCATCGCACAGAAACACACAGCGTCTTCCTGACATGACTGCATCTACACTACTGCGGTTACTGAAACCATGCCTTCTTTCTTTGCGTGAAAATTTGGTGGCATTACGCAAATATTTCCACATCCTGACTTAGACGTGGGGGGCGTGTTTGAATGAACCGTTTTAGCCAGGTCTGGATAGACCCTTCTCTTTTAGATAGAATAAATCCTCTTATGGGAGACTTTGAGCTTTGTAACTCTGCAGATCTTATACATTCATAAACAGCTACATAACACACTAAAGAAAAGGAAAAATAGAAATCACATCATATGACCCCTTTAACATTTATTTTTTTTCATTACAAATTGTATTATTACCACATCTTGAATGAAAAATGTAACTGAAATATTTATTTAAATTTCTGAATGTCTTTGTTCCCTTTGTTTCTTTAACGATAGCAGGATTCAAGCTGGTATGAACTCCACAACTGTATTCAAAATCTCTAAATCCATCTCCAGCATTATTTAAGAAAGATCCAGGGAGCATCTTGTGGAGTTATATTTGGTCATGAATTTCTTTATATGTTATTTTAATGTGGTTTCACACTATTGATTGACCCCCACTGTGAGAAGTTACTGTGTCTAGAAAATGTTGTTCATTATCTTGTTGTGCCGTGCTGCCCTCTGTAGGTTGGGTTGGTGAACAAGACGAGTATTCTCTTCATGGTGGCTGTGTGGTGACACAAGGGACTAAGTGGGTTGCCAATAATTGGATTAATGTCGATCCAGACTACCAGCGGCAAGCACGCTACCAACAGTTTGTTTCTCAACAACAAGAGACACAAGAGCAAGAAGAACTCATTTCAGAACTGAACTCAGACCAGCACATAGAAAGACACCAAGACCTATAAACACATACATAATTCCAGGTACAACAATGCACATATATACACATTCACTTCTGTGTTACAATCTATGTATAGTCATTCACTTCCTCTTTCACACACACATCCAGACACACAGTTCATTGCCTCTGCGTCACTCATACACCCTGAAGCACTGACCTCGTACCAACAAACACAAAAATACACTCGTCCTTTGTACTGTATGTTTGGGTCGCTCTTCCCTAAGTACACACATTTGCACACTAGAAATGTAGCCCTACAAACATTTCTTCATTTTCAGAATTGAATGAGCTTTACTTAACCTCCAGCAGTCCCAGTGTTGGAGCTGGAACTTTTGTTGGGTTGGATTCAGGGATAAGCAGCCTGAGATTTATGCAATTGTGAAAGACAATGCTACTGTTCCTAATGTAGATATTTGAAGGCATTATTATTTATTTTTCATGGGAATGCAGCCATATTCGACGACTTTGTTTACATACAGAATGACACTCTACTGTATCTTCCAAAGGCCGTACACACTGCAGCTAATTGCTAATTCAGTGATAGTAAATAGAAGTGCATACGAGATGTGTAGCTCTTCCCTGTACGTTTTGACTTGCGATTTTGGTGAATTGCAGCAAATAAACCACTGTCAGTGTAAAAGCAAACTTCACAATTGCTGGAGGATGTAGTGTGTACTGGCCAAAGAGTGTGGGAAAAAATGTATGTTATTGCTTTCTACTGAAGTGACATTTACACTGACATCTAAATCACCGAACACTTGAGGAAAGTTATCTGCAGGGATACTACAGGTTAGTTTAATTATAACTGTTAACAAAAAATTATTAAGAGTTTTAACCTATGTAACATCTAGTCAGCCTCCATCTCTGGCAGGATGTTTCTTACACTTATTTCCTCTCAGATGTTCCTGGAAAGAAGCATGTAAAACTTGCACAATCTGTATGATTTGTTTGTATTTCAATCATTTATTTTGTAATATTTTTTCTTTGTTAATTGCAGTGCATCCAAAGACTGACTGAGGTTAACTTATTTTATTTATTTGTTGTATTGATTGTTGCTGTTAAAATGCACAGAATCACTTTGTCAAATAAATTAAACTGACCAATCAGAGACTAGGTTGTTTTCTTTAAAACAAACAAACAATCTAACATTGCATTTTCTGTTTTAACATTTGACATTTTGCAAACAAATTCTCATAAAATGGTATCTATACAAATCACAAAAATCCTTCACTAGTTTAAAAAAAAATTAAAAATGTAACACAAACATATTAAATAAATTTAAAAGCCTGTTTTATAATCAAATGAGAAAAAAAGAAGTAACAGATGTTTCATTAGCGTCAACTCCTGAGCCAAATTCTATTTGGAACTTCATGAAGAGGTTTAGTTTTTTATATAGCTTTAATAAAATCGAAAGGGCTTGTAGAAGAAGAAATCAGATGACTTCAATCATAGTTGGGTCCCACTCATATCCTAAAATCAGAAGTTTAAAATCATATATATAAGTCATTTATATATTCCACAATAATTACATGTACTGCATACTGTAAGAGAATATTATATTAGTGATATTGGTGAACCTACCAGAGCATTCTCATAGCTGTGGACGATCTCAGCTCCCCGATGCTTGAGACAATACAGAACTGCATCGTGTACAGTAGCAAAGACACGTCCTTCAGTGATGACATCAGAGAAGAAGCCACCGCGTTCAAGCTGTTCCACCACCAGTGCTTGGGTGAAAACAAAGCACAGCCCAGATATTTTGCAATCATTCACTAAATGAAACATTCTAAATCAGTTCACTGTGACACTCTTACCTTGACAGCCTGCCAAGTAGATATCCACTCCAATCTCGCCAAAATCATGGAATATCTACAGTAAGAGATGGTGATGAGAGCTCGGTTGCAATGCACAGTCACTTTTCTCAGTGGGACTTTTGAATCACTACTTACATTTCTTAATGTCTTAATGGCAACAGTATCAATAAAATTAGCAGTGGAGAAATCCAAGATGATGGAATGGATGTCCCAGGTCCACTTCCCCAGGGATCCCAGAGAAACCCTCTCCAGGTCCCGGCTTAAAGTGTCCTCGCTGCTGGAGTCCAGAGTGGTGGTGTCCCCATCATGTAGATCTGACACTGACCCCAGGGTGGTGGTGTCAGGGTCAGTGCCTTTAAGGTACATCCAGGTGTGATGGCCATCAGATGTCCTTGCTGTCTCAGGTATTACAAACACTGTACTGTTTTCCCGCTCTCTCCAGCTAAGCTCTACCTCTCTGTGTATGTCTCCATTCGTTTCCTTCAACTGCCCTGCTTCCTCTTCCACTGAAAATACAGCTTTTTTGGATCGCTGAGAGGCTTCCCTGAAAGCTCTTTTCTGTAAAGAAAAAATGATTTAATTAATTACATGTTGATAAGTTGGTGTGATACTACAATATACACAGCACACATATAATAAATACAACATGATTTCACTAAGATCATTAGAATGCATTATGGAACCACCTTTTCCACAAAGGTGAAGCTGCCTTATAATTTGGACAAAATGAGGTATCTGATCTCTGTAGGCAGTGCACTGGGTTTTTGGAACAAAGCATAATAGTACAAGATTGGGCCCAGCTCATGCTAATGGAGCAGTAATATTATTTTCTAGCATATTGTGCTATATATTATAACAATATTATAGCATATAATAACCATGAAAACTATTAGCAGAGATCATCTACCTGTCTTTTAGCCTCTCTTCGGGCTCTTCGCTCTGCTCGCTTCTCTCTGCGTCTCTGCTTGGCCTCCTGTCTGCGCTTATAGGTGAGCATTTTCCCGATGTCCAGGCCACTCTTTGCATAAACAACATGAATTGATATGCATTAGCAAAAATATATAGGTAGACAGTGGTTCTCAACTAAAGGCCCCCAGGCAGTTTACACAGATAGTTTACATTTCAGGAATCCAGAAGTTTTATTTTTTAACTCACAATTTGTACATGACAAAATATTTTAGACCATGCACAACTAGTAAAAATGCCCATGGTATGTTAACCTTTTATTAATTTACATGATTTTTATAAAAAAAAGTCTAGAAAACATGCTTTTAAAAATTTGACTACCTCACATACTTTCAAGTGAAGTTTCTTCAAAGGAAACAAACCATTTTAAGGGGTAATTTAATTATATATATATTTTTTTTTAATTAATTATTATAATTATTTGAAATTGTTTTAGTTTAGTTTAATGCTTGTTTTGTCTCATTATAAATAACTTTAAGTCACCTTTTGGATGGAATGCCCCTTTGTGGGCCCCGGCCCCTGACATTCCAGCGTACTGAAAATATATACTTTATGGTTACCAAGTTCAAATTAAAAATATTTACCTTTTTTTTAAGGGCCTCAAGATAAAGTTCAGCATTAGCGAAGTACATGGTGGCAGAAGAGCGAAATATGGTAATACCTGTTACCTCCCTTACCTGCAAAACACAAAGCATGTTTGTGATAGATCTGCTTTGGTAGATACATTGATTACAAAAGGTCACATTGGGGTAAATGAAGGCTAGTTTGCTTTTAAAACTGTCCTAGAGTTACAGTGGAACTGAGTTTAAACAAACATAACTAATTATTATGCAAATCATTAAAAATGGTGTACAGTTCAACATTACAGTGAAGTCCTGTCTGCTAAATGGATAAATATCCATGTAAATCTCACCTCCTTGTGTGTCTCCATATCTAGATACAGCTCAGTGCCAGGGAGGTGTCCCAGCAGTGAGTAACTGGGCCTGAGACACAGAAAGAAGTCATGCGATAAGGTCAGACATGATGCAGTAAGAGAATAGAGCAGATGACAGTAGTGAGAAACACTGCTGAATGATTAGAAGAAGGGAAAGACTCCAACCGCTGAGTTCTGAAGATAACAGTAAGCAGAGCAAAACCCATGGAGGCACCAAGACCCATATCCAAATTAAAGAGCACAGTGGACACATATGTCACCAACCATATCAACTACAAACACAAAAAAAGAGCAGAGAAATGAATACGTACACTAACAAACCAGCAATCATGGAAATTATCAACAGAATTAAATATTAGTGGTGCTTATATGCAAAAGTCATCAGCACAATGCCTGTTTTTTATATGTGTGTGTGTGTGTGTGTGTGTGTGTGTGTGTGTATTTTTAATCACATTGCTATGGGATGCTATTACTATGGGTTTTTTCAGACATTTTATGATCCTCCAAAGTTTGATCACTTAGAAAATAAAAAACCCACCCCCTTTTAAGGCACGCAATCTGTGTTCATGAATATAATGCTGCGCGAAAAGTTTAATACTTTGTATTGAGGTTCGGATAAATCTCAGTAAGCACCACTAAATATTTGTAGCTGAAAAAATACCTTTTATGACTTTAGCATAACTTACCAGATCAATCTTACTACTACGCCACAGTGTGACTATGTCGTAGTACTGCTTGAACATTCCCTTCAGATTCACAAATACAATGGCAGCAAGAACTGCCTAGACAGACACACAAAGAATGTAAATTGTAGTCACACTTTATTCATAGCTCATACCAAAATAATGAATCTAAATAAAGCACAAATAGATTGGTAATCTGACTAACACACCTCACAGAGGTTTGTTGACACATACCTTGGGCAGCTCTTGAAAAAGGGAGCCTAACTTTAGTACCGTCACCAGTACTATTACAACAGACACTACTCCTGCGATCTAAAACAACACAATGTGATGAACAAACATACAGTAGATATATAAATGTGTGCATTCATAGAGTTTGTACAAGTGCATTTGTCTTGCCTGTGTCTTGCCTCCTGTGCTTTCCTGTATGAGACTGCGAGACATTGAAGCACAAACTGAAAAACACTGGAAAAAACCTCCAACAGTATTACTGAGACCCAAAGCCACCAGCTCCTACAACATGAGAGAAAAACAGAGATCAGCTGTGCATTGACATTATCTGTTTATCCATATGAGTTATTTTGATTTACCCACTTGGTTGCTGTCTACTTTGTAACCATGTTTGAGAGCGAAGGTTTTGCCCAAAGAAATAGAAATTGCATAACCAACAATGGCCATGGCAAAAGCATCCAACACCACCTCAGAAAAGACATTGGCGTTTGGAATGCTCGGAGGCTGAAGTCTGAGAAAACACATCAGAATTACCAAAACAATGCATGTGTTATAAAAATATCACTGTCATAGAACCATTTTTGCAATATTTTATGATATAGAACTTGATTCGAAGAAAATTTGACTAGTGGTGCTTTGCCTGCACCATTGCCTGCAAGCACCATTAAAAAAAAATACTTTTTATTATAAAAACAACAACATGTTTTAGATGTGAAAACTCACCCACTTGGGATCTCACCAACAACTGATATCTTATAGGTTTCATTCAGCCGAGTGTAGAATGATATTACTGTCGCCACTACAATCTAGCATAAAAACATAAACATTTCATGAGCAAAGGATAAAATGATGTTAATGATTCCTGTGTAGTGAATTAGAAGCCAGACTAGTTGCAATTAGTTATTGCTAGGAGATATGATGCAAACACTATAATGAAGAGAGTCGAAATGCTGACTACACAGATTAATAACAGAGAGGGCATTAAGGACAGCCACTACTGATATATACAGAGTCACTAAATAGTAAAGATTTAATGAATCCTATAAAACAAAAATAGTACAATTTATGGATAGGACTGAATCAAACAATGAAGAAGAAAAGCAGATGGTATTTAAAACTGTCATTTCTCATTGATTACGTACAGTGCAGAGCTCCACCGGAATAGGCACCAGTAGTTTTTGCCTGAGCGCAGTGTTAAGCTCTTTGGCAGTGATGAGAACCACAATGGACACAACACTGGCCAGCAGAGTTGGGAGATGAGTCTCTGGCAACAGCATAAACAAGTCTGCTAAAGTCTGCACAGAGAAATTACAGAGAATTAATCCTTAGGTCTATATGCATTCAGCCATGCACATCCAATGCATGAATTTGATTGTACTTACATAGACAACAGACAGCGGTCCACTGAAGCGCTTAGGTGAGACTCCGAGGATGTACTTTAACTGGGCTACTACAGCATGAGTAGAGGCAGCTGTGGTATAACCTCTGACCAAAGGCTCTGAGAGATACGTACCAACAAACCCAAACTGCACCAATCCTAATACAAACTATGAGTGAGAATACAAGATTGTATTAAACTGAGACAATACATTGAGACATTATAATTCATGATATTTAAATGGACCTCTGTATACAATATAATGTTGTGGATTAAGGCATATACATTTTTGTGTGTAAGCATCAGCCTGTGTTTATATGTGTGTGTTTATCACCTGAATAAGTCCTGCCAGTACAGTGGCAGCAGCAGCAACCTGCACTCTGTAGAAGTCTCTAGATACGATATCCACCTTCTCGGTCACATTAGTGCAATTGTAAATAAGGAAATTTGAATCGGGGGCCAGTCTCTCTGTCACACTGCCAATCATAATACTGAGGATGGTAAATGTGCCTATGTGAACACAAACACATAAATACAAGTCAAAGCTTTATGAGCATCAAAAATAGAAAACTTGACAATTCAAAGAGAATTTATACAGAAAACAACGCATTTTGACTAAATCAAATCAACTGAGGTCAACAGGTTTCAGTAGCATTCAAAGATAAATGATCTCACCTACAGATATGTGTCTGGAGGTCCCAAAAATAAAATAAATTAATGGAGGATAGAGGGATGTGTAGAGGCCAAATACTGGAGGCAACGAGGCCAGCAAAGCATATGCCATTCCTAAAACACACAAAATGTTTTAAACAGCCACAAATAAAAATTATATTGTAGGTCATTAAAAACTTGCTTTCACCTTGTGGAAGGTGCATGATGCCCACACTGATGCCAGAGATAAGGTCTGGCATGCCATAATCCCAGATGGAGTAACGGGGCAACCAGGAAAGAACAGGCAAGAAACCAACTATGCTACGTTTCAGTCTGGTTGTAGAACAGCTAGTATAGAAAGAAAGGAAAAATAAACATAGATTGAAATTGGTGTCAATGCTGCCTAATTTCTTTTGAACAAACCTTTGCTTTAATGGCTGTATCCTACCTGAGTGATTTCTTCAGCTGATGAGAGATGGGAAGGTTGATCTGAGAAGGGTCCATTCTCTGAGATCGCTCTTTCAGCCTCTGTTCATCTATAATCTCTCTCTGTACATTATACTCTGTATGTTCTGAGTCCATTTTCTCTATTTCGTGCTGTATAGCTACTATAAATAGTCTTTGTCAAGACTTAATTACAAACCACAAAATTGCACTGACCTCCGTCTCGATAAAACTTCATCTATGATTTACCTCTAAACCTGTGAGGGTTATTTAAAAGGGAACGTAACGGGGTCGGTTTGTATTAAAAAGAGGCCGTGCTTTCTAACAATAATTAACTTAAGAACAAGTAATAGCATGTAATAATTTAAATAGATATGTACAATTTCAGAAGAGTTAAATAAGAAAAATAAGCAAACAAAAATATTGCCAATGTGCATGTCATTATAGGAAAAAAATAAGTGTAACAAACTGATAGTTCTATCTTCAACTCTTTCAACTGTCTTATTTTAGTGCAAATGCTGACTCAGACTTTCCTCTCTTGTTCATTAGTCGCTAGTTTTTGAACTGATGAACTGCAATGGAAACTTTTTTCTGTTCCGGTAGAGTTTTCCATTATGTTGTGCAGCATATTATGAATTGATGACTTTAAAAAGCGGATAGGAAGAGATGTTTTGACGTCATTCATCCTGTAACTTTGCAACACATGAAATGGTCCTTAAAAGGGCTTAAAATAAATGGGATGGGTTTGTACAGAGGGGTTAAAGGTTTAACATCTCTCCTCTGTGGTTAATATATTAATTAATAATTGAGTAGACTAACGTTTAGGCCTCTGTACCGATTACACTTATGTTCCTATTTTCATATTCACAAATAAACATTGAGAAGCTACAACAAGAAATCAGTTTGTTTGGTGTTATCATAGTTTGAGTTCAGAGGAAAATTTGGACACACACACAAAAAAACTCTTTAAAAGGCTTTACATCCCAAAAATAATCCAATAAACAAATGTCAAATGTTGGAATAAACATGGCACATTGTAGAGTTCAAAGGCAAATTTACCACAAAAAAAAACCTAACTTAAATCTCATAGTTCTGCTTCATCAATAATAAGATAATACTCAGAAATAGCTATAATTGCATCAAAAGTAATGGTTAAGCTGCATTAAGGAACAAATGCTTACACATAGATCATAGATTGTGTTGTCACTTTAAGAGCATGATGGGGTGAAATTTGACCTCAGCTCTTGTGTACTGAGGGCCTTTCCCCCAATTTCATGCCAGAAATACCAAAACATAAGCAATACAAAGACACTAAGCAAAATGATAATATTTATACACATGAAAAACCTTCTAGACATGCTGTATTATCAAGTAATGTTCAGTGTTCAACAATACTTGTTGAATGTTTTTCTTGTTTCCCCCCTTCTGTAGTTTGACAAATCATGGTCTATAATTAGCACTGTTGCTTAGCTGGAATGGGCATAGAAGGTTGAGCATGCTCCCTCTCCCAGTGTTTACTGTCAGGAGCAAGGCAGCCAGCGTGTTTGTGTCGAGTGTGGGTAATGGACGAATTGTTGCCTGAAGGCAGACGCCACAGGAAGCCAGAGATCTGGTACGATTCACTGATGCATGCGCTAATATAATGGAATAGACTTGTTGCCAGTAATGTGACTGATACTGCCTTCTTTTGACATGTCGGAGCATTGACCTGTTTAGCACTGACCCTTAGAGCAAGATAAAATTAGTGGTGCATCAAAATGAACTCAATATGATTCTGTGGACTTTCCGTTAAAGGGTGCACTAGTATGTTGCTGCTAGTTATCATTTAGCTGCATTGGCTAATAATTTGTCTTGTTTTGTTTTTATCTCTTCAGATACAACTTTTTGAAGGACCTCCAGGATGTATTTAGGCTAACGGTAACACTTCTCTAGTTTTAAGCTATCAAGAGACAAAAAACAAAAAAACAAAACAAAATGGATTTGAGAGCCAAGCATGGTTTGACGCTGTTGGAACAGCTAAATCGAATGCGGGATGCTGAGCAGTTAACAGATGTGGTTCTAGTCGCTGAAGGTGTTAGCTTCCCATGCCATCGTGCGGTGCTTTCTGCCTTCAGCCCCTACTTCCGCGTAATGTTCACCTGTGGCCTGCGTGAGTGCACCAACCGTCAGGTGGTGTTAAGAGACATGCCGGCCCCAAGCCTGGCCCTTCTGCTGGAATACATGTACAGCTCCCATCTTCCACTCACCGCAGCCAATGTGCAGGGAATCTCTGTTGCCGCTTTTCTTCTGCAGATGGATGATGTTTTCAGTCGTTGTCATATCTACATGATCGACAACATGGATGCTTCCAATTGCCTGGGCATCTATTATTATGCACGTGATCTAGGGGCAGAAGAGTTGGCCGACCAGGCTCAGCGCTATCTGCGACAGCACTTCACTGAAGTGTGCCTTGGGGAGGAAGTGCTGGAGTTGGAGGCACACCAGTTAGGGGCATTATTGGGCTCAGACGATCTTAATGTTTCACGGGAAGAGAGCATTTTGGATGTGGTGATGCGCTGGGTGAATTACCGTCCAGGGGGTATAGGCTCAGAGGAAGAGAACCGGGCCAGGCATCTTCCAGAGCTCTTAAAGAAGGTACGCCTTCCACTGGTGGGTGCAGATTACTTGAAGGGGACTTTGAAACGGAACACAGCACTTTTAGCTGATGCCGAATGTCTTCAGATAATGGAGGACGCAGTTGAAGCAGCGAGCTTGGATTCGGATGCTCCACCCCGTCGACTAAAGCTGCGCTATGGCATGGAGACCACGGACCTCCTACTCTGCATTGGTAATGATGGCGGAGGCATTCGCTCACGTTATGGAAGCTACACAGAGCGTAGCTTCTGTTATGCTCCCAAAACAGGACGGACTCTTTTCATCACCTCCCCAAGATATGGTGATGCACTTGGATATGTCTTTGCTGGGGTGGTGACTGAGAGGAATGACATTATTGTTGCAGGAGAGCTGGGAGCAAGAAGGATGTCAAGGCAGAAAGACAGAAATGTTGAGATTTTCATGTGAGGCTTCGGCAGGAGAAAATGACCATAATACTATATATGCTTTCAACATCAAATATATGCAGGCAAACCTTAAACTGATCTGTTGATTAATTAATATTAGAAAATGAGATAAAATCTATCACATTATTACAGACAGTAAAAGAATTACAGACAAGAATCTAATATTTGCTATGTCCCTTTCAGGTACAACAAGGAAGCTCAAGGATCCTGGAAACACTTGAGCTCAGCAGAGTATCGTGATTCTTACGCATTGGGATCTTTGGGAGAAAACCTCTACCTGATTGGGGGTCAAATGAAACTGAAAAACCAGTACCTCATCACCAACAGTGTTGAGCGTTGGTCTCTACAGGGTGGACCATGGCGTAGTGCTGCCCCTCTGCCCATGCCACTGGCCTATCACACCGTAGTACGGATGAAGGGCCGCCTGTATGTGCTCGGGGGACGGACGCCACAGGTAATATACCAAAATAGTGCAAATTTGTCATCTTTATGGTGCAATCTGCAAATATATTGCACAAGAAGAGTCATGAGAATGTAACATTGATGGTGCAAATGAAATAAATCACTATAATTTGGAAAATAAAAACAAGTGGGGACCAGTCTGGAACTGTCTGTTTATTGCCTTCTCTCTTTCCCTCTAATGCACCTGTCCTGCCATGTCTCATGAACGACAGTCATACCGCACAGATGACGAGCCTGACCGTATGAGCAATCGCCTGCTTGAATATGATCCAGAAACCAACAAGTGGAGTGAACTTGGCCCTATGAAGTATTCAAAATACCGTTGCAGTGCGGTTGCACTCAATGGGGAAATCTATGTACTGGGTGAGAATGTTAACAGGATGAGTACAATGTGAAACTTATTTTATATAAAGGATCAAGTTTTGTGATTGTGGGTTAATATTTCCATACAGTGAGACCTGTGGATTAACTTAATACTGCTCAACACAAGAAGCTTATGACAGTAGTTATCATTACAATGGTTCACTCATTTTCATGAAAGCATAATCTCACCTATGTTTGAGAACCTGATGTCATTCATCCAAAATGTTGCTTGTTTCAATCTGACATTTGTTGATTCACCTTAAGGGAAAAAAGTAATAAAAACAACCTAGGCATAGCCCATGAATGAATTTCAGTGTCTCCTCCTGCAGGTGGTATTGGGTGTGAAGGTGTGGATCGTGGCCAATCACGTCACTGCCTTAATGTATTGGAGATCTACAACCCTGATGGGGATTTCTGGAGGGATGGTCCTCCTTTACCATGGCCTCTCCTATCACTTCGCAGCAATGCATCAAATGCTGGTGTTGTTGATGGAAAACTTTATGTCTGTGGATACTACAAAGGAGCAGGTAAAATGTTTTGTAATAACAGTATCAGTTGATTTACTTCAGCCTTCAACCTGATGATAAATTCATGCAATCACAAAATTCAACACCCAATTACAACATTTAATTAAACATGTACTCCACTCTTTTCCAAGATCGTCATGATACCATCACTAAAGACATCCTGCAGTTGGATCCCTGGGAAAATACATGGACTGTGGTGGCAAAGCAGGCTCTGATGCACGACAGCTATGATGTGTGCTTGGTGGCAAATCTGAATCCTCGTGGACTCATGCCCCCTCCTGCTGACTTGGTAGAGGAATGACAACACTATCTATCCAAAAGTGATTTCTCATTTTAAAAAAAAGAAAAAAAAGCATTTTTTTCATTCACAAGACAACTGAAAACTGTAGATATAGGGAGAGAAAGGCTTTCATATATAGTTATGAAACAATTTTAATTTACAATGCTGCAAGTGTATTAGTGATTATAACTATGATATGTTTTACATTTTTGGATTTCAGATATTACCAATAGCTAAGGTATGTAGTATGAGTTAAGATATGTGTTGAAGGTTTTGAGATACTCTCACATAATTTACAGCTCAGATTAAATAACACTCCAAGAAGCAGTGCTAAAATATGATGTTACTTTAATAGCAAAGTAAATATGTATTGCAGAGTTGCACAATATAGTACATGTACTGTAACTTTAAGCAGTCAATGCAATTTATTAAACATGTTAATTTGTAAAACTTAACAATGGCTAAATCTATGTCAAATTCCAATTGCAAAGAAAGTTGAATATATTTAAAAAAAAAAAAAACAATTTTTTATACCTGTTGATGTTACACTAGGGTTGTCTAAAATATTTGTAAGATCTAAACAAATTATGCACAAATTTCTCAAATATGACATGCCTAAATTACAGAATGTGCTTGAATGTTATTGCTTTAGAGTCATACGGCATGAGAAAAACAGAAAAAAAATTCTTTCAGATGTAGCAAAGTCTGCCTATTTGTCTTTATGTTTTTATAATCCATACTTCAAAAAGAATCAACAAGGTAAAGCAACAGAAGAGGAACATGTCTATAGCAAGGAAAGTGGTTAGAGAACAAGGTTTGCATGTTCACAGGCAATTTCTAAGTTCTAACTTTCAAAAAAATGAACATAGGAGATACTCTAAATAATGTCTCAAGTGTAAGTGTAATCAGAATACAGTATGGAAGTATTCTGCATCTTATTCTGAGTCATTAGTGAAGTCAAAAAGCTGCCAGAGGCCACCTTCTCCTTCTATGACACTAGTTTTAGGTTCAGGCACCACATTTTCCCATTCAGACATCTTGTATTCCACCATCATTTGGGAGCTGTCTGTGTCCTCAGACCACAAACTGAAGGGGTTTAGTGGTTGTTCAGCTACACACCTGCTGACTGGTGCTACGGTGGCTTGCTGATGTAGTTTTAAGCAATTCTCTGCAACAGACTTGTTGGTCATTTTCCAGTTATCACAAAGAGAAGACAAAGGTACTCTGTCTTTTTGTTCACACTGAAGGTCTTCGTTCTGCTGGCTGTCCTTTGAGAAATTTTCTGCTTTTTTTCTCACCGGCTGTCTTTGTGGGAGAACCAGGGCTCTCTTTTTCCCCCTATAATTCAGTGGTTTTTGGCGCCTCTTAGGTACTTTCAGTGGTGGCATCGCATCAGTGACAAATCGGTTCTCTCTCACATGCAGTGGTTTTTCAGGCTTCAGGTCTACATACTGTCCTCCATGGTCCTCTATGGATGTAGTGGACTGAACATCCACAAGTGGGCTTGAAGGTCTGGTCTCAACTAATTGTGTGCCCCATAATCTCTGCGAAGTATCAGGGGAAACCTCCTCTGTGACTACTGTCTGCTGTCTTTCTTCAGGCAGAGCGTGTGCATTTCTGTTTCGTGTCTTCTGTGTTGTGAGTGGACACTGGTTCTGCTCTGCTGCTTTTCCTGAATAAATGACAGGCCTGTTGCATATCATCTTGCTCTCGTGTTCTTTTTCAGCTGATATGACACAGAACCTCTCTAATAAACCAGGTGATGTCTGGACCTCACTGTCAATCATTCTAGCTGAGCCAGGTCCTGTCATCGGCTTGTGAATAGAAATCAAAGTACTAAGCTGAGACAGAATTTTTCCCAGCATGCTCTGCTCCTTGCTCTGCTCTGCTTTCAGATGTTCCAGATCCTGTTGGAGGTTAAGCATGCCTGAGCTCAACTCTTCTGCAGCCAGACTGCCCTATTTAATAGAAAATAAATATTGCTTTATTACCAATGCCAATATAAAATACATTATCGAAAGCTTTGCATCGATTGTCTCTGTTATACAGTATGTGCAGTCCTTACCTTGGCATCCCTATCTCCCATTTCTATTTGTGTTTGGCTCTGCAGAGTCTCAAACTGACATGTTATACCTTCTTTCACACTGTTTAAATAACCTTCAACTGCAATAGACAATGTAATGTCATAAGTTATAAACAAATAACATTTACAACACTTAAAATTATTTGTAAAATTTGCATCTCATCAAAAAGTATCTTTAATGATATGATATCTGTGGAATTTAGAGTGCCAGCATGGGCTAACTGTTAAGAACCATCTGCATATAGTTAAAAGAATAAACAAAACATAGGAACAAAAACATACTTGTTTTTGAAAAAGTATCCAATTTCTCCATTACAACTTTGGTTATGTCATTACTTCCATCAATGCGATTTAATAAAGTCTCTCTGGTCTAAAAGGGAAGAGGTAAGTCAATTACAGTATTGAAACTATGACTCTGTGCAATATAAACATTCTAAATGTGTTAAACATGCATGTGTGCCCTAAGTACAATGCTTACATTTTCCAGAGATTCCTGCAGTTGTAGAATTCCATGAGTGAGAATTTCCCTAAAAAGGGAAAAGGTTATATTAAAGAATACGTCGGGACTGAACCAAAGCTACATGAAAAAATCCAATCGGAAACTAGAATAGAATAGTTTTTCATTGCACAAAGATTAAGAATAGACTAATTACCTTTCATATTTTTCTTTGGCTTTTCTCTTCTCCTCCTCAAATTTGTCCAACATGCCAACAAATTTGCTACTAGTGAAGTTTGAGATTTTCCCATCACCACCAAACAAAAACGGCTTAGAACTATAACTGCTGGACACCATCATTTCCTTTATCTGTAGAGGATTTAGACCATTTGGAATTAATATGAAACTTAAAATTTTATAACAGTTTTCAGACTTGTTTACAACAACATCACATTGATTTTCATTTATTAAAGTTTTGTGGACCAAGGAGAAAAACAATCAAGTACATGTTCATTTTATTATACCAGATAAAACATGGCATGTTCTACAAACCAAATAAATAGATAGTTTAGGCCTGAAATATTTACCTCCTGTGAGGTATGCTGAGAACCTCTGCTCTGTCCACTCATCTCCTGAGTAAACCCTTGTGAATTGTCAGGCCACATTTGAGAGCCCAACAGAAACTGGGAGTCACTCAGGCTGGAGTAGTCACTGGTTCCCGGACCCTTAGCAGTTTTTATCCCTCTATAACAAACAGAGCGCAGAATACACATAAAAATAAATATAAACACTACATTATTAGGCCCTATTTCAAGGTAAATTATTGGGTAAGTGTAAATAATAGTTAGTAAAATAATAGTGTAAGTAAAAGTTAGCTGACAAATCCTCTAGTACAGAATTCAGTTATGAGACGTTACCCAGAAGTCGCGGGGATATTCAACATCTCCTTTATATTCCAGACATTGGGCTTCATATCCAGGCTTTCAGCGTCAACGCATTTATTTCCACTAGAAACAATAAACATGAAATCAAAAATACTGCAAAGGACTTGTGTTTTGATTTAAACAATGACTTTTGATTTAAAAAATATTCTAAAATTTATCTGAGCGAATTTATCTGTCTCCCGTCATTAAAGCTCAGCTAGTTTTCATGACTAACAAACTTTAGCGAGAAAACAACCGTTAGTTAATTTCAAAGAAGTGATACTTACCAGAAATGTACTTGTTTGATATGCAGTAATGATTCTGAGGAAACGTAAATAAATTCTGGCGCGAGTTGATGCTGGCGGTTACAGTTGAAAGCTACGTGACACTCTTTAACAGACAGCAGCGGTTTTCCCGGGCAACGGAATTTAAATAGTTCAAGCAGACAGTAAACACAGTACCTCTCAAGTTCTCCATTATTTCTAGGAAAGATCGATAGGTGGCGCTATTTAAATATTTATAACGTGAGCGAAAATATTGCCGTTTGTATCACAGTATAAATTAATGATATTATTTTTTTAATGTTTATTTCATTTTAGTTTGAATGCAATTTTTGTATACATCTATTCAGTTATTTATGAAATCATAATTCACGCTGTAATTCATTGTGCACTTCAGTTTATTAAATTGCGTGTTTATAATGACATTGTACAGTGTCTCATCAAATACTGTAGCTAAATCTAATAGTTATGTGCTTGCGACATTAATAAGCTTAGTTCGGTGGTAATCTAGGGTTACTGACTAGTCAACAGCATCCCTCAGTTTATACGCGTTGTGGTTCACCATAAACCGAGTCGTTGTTGAGAGCTAATAAACTGTATCCTAGCAACCAAAACCAAGAAAGCTAATGTCTTCATAATAAAAGTCATAGAGTTTAGAAAATGTAAAGCAGCTCATTCTGATATCTCACAATATCAATTAATTTCATCATGAAAATACACTGATATGTTTTTGAGTAGAAACTCGTTTAATGCCACAACGAGACATAAAATCTCTAATCTTACAATGATATTAACTTCTGAGATCTGTTTCTCACATTAGTTACTACGTTAAATAGAATCCGCATCACAACCTGATCGTAAATTAATAATAAAAATGTATCATAAAAGCTGTCTAATAAGGTACAACAGTGAAAGACTTGTATTTTGACAGTGCAGTTTATTAATCAGGAAGTAAAGTCACGTTGTCAAAAGATTTCTGACACATTAAGACTTGCGCTTCACAGGTAAATTCACTTGTTTATTATCATAAAGTCTGTATTATGTCGTCGGTGAACGAAATAGTAATGGCTTCTGTTTTATCTATAGACTGTTTTGTATCATGGCATACTAGTTATACATACAGCAAGCTAAAGTAATTAGCCAGCTGCTCAGTAAATAGACTGTTGAAGAACTTGTTTGGTAGGGTAGCGCTTTGTCGTACAGTATGTCTTTATAACTGGTGGTAAAATACCATTCTTTAGAGAATGTACACCCAAAGACCGAGAAAATTAATCTGCATTACCAGTGTAGAATTAATTAAACGCCTCGGAAGGGGCCAGTCGTGAGATGATGAGTTGTGCATTGCACTCAGAAAACCTTGATGGCTCACACTTGATGTTGCCCCACAGAAAACGGATTACCTCCAACTGTGGCATTTTAGAACATAAACATAATGGGTTTCAGATCCATATTGACTCCATCTAACCCACAGGAGTAATCTCATCATGAGTAGAGTCTACTACATCCTCAGTGCTGCTCTTTTTGTGTTAGAAATTCCAGAGACCAAGGTATCTCTTGTCTTTTCTCTTAAGGAATCTTTTCACACAGCATTCAGTATGTGAGAGCCGTAATTATTGTAAATACATTGGTTACTGTAATTCCGTGCTCTAAAACTGAATTTAAGATCTCTTCCAATCTTGATGTATTTTTGATTTGCATGTGTTTCAGGCGCTGCTGGAAAACTCCAATGACTGTTGTGAAAGAATAAAGAGAATGAATGAAACCTGTGTGAATATTACACTCTGTGATCCTGGTATGTTTCTAAAGTAATATCATTAGCAAAATTTAAACAGAGCTGCAAATAAATGTGCCTTTTTAATACAACATGAGCAAATTAACACATGAGTGCATTTTGTTTCTGTGAAATGTTATATGTAATTCACAAGGACATTTGGTATAAATTATATATATTTTGTAATCTTGAATCCTCCTCTAGGGCTCCTTCAAGTTCAGGAGAACAGTACATTTTGTGTGTCCTGTGACTCAATGGAGCAGGGCAATTCAACTTTACTTAACAATAGTAAGTGCTGTGACATTAAAGAACATCTCTATATTTTAGAAGATTGCTTGTAATGTATTTTTTATAAGTAAACACACTTTATGCACATTCATGCATCATTCCATCTTGCTTTATTGAAATGTTTAAGAAATAGTTCACCTAAAAATGTAAATTTGCTGAAAATTTAGGAAGGCCATTCAAGATGTAGCCTAGATGAATTTGTTCCTTCATCTAAACAAACATGGATAAAATTTATCATTACATCACTTGCTTCACCAATGGATCCTCTGCAGTGTGTGGGTGCCATCAGAATGAGAGTCCAAAGAGCTGATAAAAACATCACAATACATCTACAAGTACTCCACATAACTCCAGTCCACCAATTAACATTTTGTGAAGTGAAAAGCTGTTGCTTCCGGCTAAAATATGACTCCATAATCCACAATATTGCTTTCTCCAGTGAAAAAGTCACCTTGTTGGAATCAGAAGACAAATATGGACAAATCAAGTACCATTTACAAGGAAAAACAATCCAGTTCTAAACAAATATGTCAATGGATTTATTTTGATGTGAGAGGACAAGAGGGGATTCACTGGAAGAAGTGTTAATTTCAGCCTGTAAATTTTCAGCACATTTTCATTTTTGGGCGAACTACTTGAATTCTTTACAACATTAGAAGGGCTCTTTTTGATGTATTTAGTTTATTATATATTATAAATAATAAATATCATGTGTGTGTGTATATGTGTATATGTGTATATATATATATATATAATTGTTTGTTTTCAACTCTTCCTCTAGCAAGGACTAGTCACATTCTAGAATCTTTAATCACAGTGATTGGTAAGTTACTAGCATTGTTTAATGATACTTTTGTGGACAGCCCACAAAAACAGCTTTAAAACGTTTTTTTCTATATTGATTGGCACTCAGGAATCTCATCTTTTGTGCACTGTGTCTTTAATGGCAGGTGGTCCAGGTGTAGCAGCTTCTGTCCTTCTAGGAACTCTACTGATCAGCCTGGGTCTCATCCTCTCGGTTGCATCTTTCTTTTACCTTAAGCGTTCCAACCGCCTCCCTGGTGTCTTCTACAGGCGCAATAAGGGTAAAAAAAAAAAAAAGTCTTAAAAGCCATAAATATGTAAATCAGTTAAAGCTTTGGTTGACTTTTTTACCCAACTGTGTTGGATATTTTATGTATGTATGTATTATTATTGGTAGTGTTTTGGAGTGTTTTTATTTGAGTTATAGGAGCATTGTATTTTATATTCCAGCTTTTATATTTCAACCAAGTGAGACGGTAAGACATCTATACATTTTTTTTTTGTTTTTTTTTGGTATAAATATTTTTGATGTTACATAAACAAACACATCATTGTGTGTATACCAAAGTACTAACTTGTTCATTTTTCTAACAAGGCTGTCATGATTCCTGAAGCTACATCTTCAGGTAGGAGAAATTTGAACTACTGTATAATCTGTATTTTAAATTTAATCAAAGTTCCAAAGTGGTGGTGCATTCTAATTCCAACTGTGCTAAATTCTAAAACATCTATTGGGATTATCTGAATATTAAAAACGTTTACTTGCTCTGTTTAATGTATACTGTAAGTTGAATGTGACCCTTCTGTTCTTACTCCTCTATCTTTTAAATCATCTACAGTTCGCAAGCCAAGATATGTCAGGAGGGAGAGGCCATCAGCAACATCAGCATCATCAGCATCCAGCAGTGCTACTGTGGCAACAGGGGCAGTAACCAAGGTATACAATGTGTGACCAGCCTCCAAGGGCCAGCTATGAGCCCCCATTTAAAACACGAGTCTGTCCTATAGCACTGTTTTCTTATAGGATTTACTTTCTTGGTGAAATTGTCCTTTGTAGGCTACATGAAGAAGTGATATGTCTTGATGTAGGCTTTATCTTGGAAACCTTTTCTTTTCACTGAAGCCAATTATTTATTTCTATTTATATATTTTTAACATATGTTGTTCCTTTTTTTTTTTTTTTTTTTTTTTCTTTTTCTTTTTCTTAAGAGACCTGGTGTTGCACTACTAGAGTATTTTTGATTGTTAAGCTATAATTCTGTCTATAAGTTGTTTTTTCAATGAATTTTGTAATGTTTATATTTATTACCAGTATTTTTGTGTAATATTGTACTTTTGAATCTTGTGACATTGAAACTAGTATCCAAAAAAAAAAACTTCCACAGTTAGTCATATTTGCACACAACCTACTCCTCAAACCTCATCGAAGTGAAAAAAATAAATACATACATAAATTGACATATTTACCACTGTATACACAAATAATATTTTTTTCCAATTAATTCTGTACCATTTCCACAAATTCCATTAGCACTTATTAATGCCATATACATATGCTGGAAAATATATTGAAAATTGAAACATTGAAAATACTCCTGGCTTGGGTTTCAATGTTAACAGCATATTCATGTTCTATTAACATGTGTGCATGAAATATCCACCTGTTAACAATGCAACATTCCACACTGTATTCAACATAGAAGGTTCTGGCTTGCACCAAAGGTTTTCCCAGGTAAATAATGATCAATTCAAATTTGCTAGGCCTTAAAGTTGCAAACTTGCTGTTAATACACAATATATAAGTAAGTTGTGGAAAAACTGTTGCCAAACACAGAGATACCTACTGTATTTATCCCATCTTTCCATTGTGTAAGACAAAGTGCCATTAAGTGAATGTGCTAATGAATGAAGACCTATAGTCACCATTTTTGATTTTGTACATTTTATACAAAATTTGAATGTGAAATTATGAAAGAACTTTGGTAAATTGATCTTGTTTCTTGGTTGGAAAAACAAACAAACAAAAAGCTTGATGTCAATGTAGTGTTATAAACAGAGTGATAAACACTGGTATTTCTATAAAAGGAGTCAAAGTCCGTTACCTTTTTTACTTTATTTTGTAGTTGTTTATTGCAATTAGTGGCCTTTAAAATGCCATATCATCCCCTATGCCTATATAGTTATGATTTTCTGTGTAGTTTTTGGTTTTCTCATTTGTATTAATGGTTCTGTTTATTTAAAGGATTATCATTTTTATACACATTTTCTACTTCATTTTAGGAAGGGTATTTGAACATTGTTTTGTGAAGTTTAAAATCCTTTTCATGCTGGACTAAGCAAAAGATAGGAATGTTTATTTAAGGTGAAGGAAAATGATGTGGTTTTGTGGGGGTACATAAGTGATACTGACTCTAGAATATAACCACTTAAATTCAACTTATTTCTCGTGTCATTTTATTGGCTGTTGTGCAGCAACTGGAAAGCATGTCAATAGATTTTGTATATGAATTATGTTTTGATGGATGTTGATGATGAACTTTTTTTTTGTATGTTGATGTCCTAACAGAGTATTGATCACATATTGAATCATATTTGATGAAGATTTCAGTGTTTACAGAAATAAAAGATATTTTGATTTATGAGAAACAATTTACTTGCATTTACTTTATATCATATCATTGCAAAATGTGATTTAAAAGATGATGCAAAGAGCCACATTGCACAAAATAAACAGTCCAGGTGGTGACTGGTGTTGATCATTAAAGACTCACTTGCCATATAGAGGTTCTGGGAAGTGGTAGAGTAAGGTTGGGCCGGGCGTGGTGGTTATAAAACTCTTTTTAGAATTTGAATTGCTGACAAGTATTTTCATTGTGTTATCATCTGTAGAATAATTATTAAAATGGTAATAGGTTGAACTTGTCAAAAACAGTTTCAGGAAAGTGTTCCTGTGAATGTGACCAATCACCAGTGTACATCTGTCTTTGGTAAACAGATGGAGGGACTTTGATCCCATTTACCTATAATAATATTATCACTTCCTTATAATAGTAGATCAGAATAGAGCAAGTGCCATGTGACTGTCTTTCCATTAGCTCAATCCTCTGTGATGTTTCTCATGTCTCACTATTTGACGACAATGGTTGGCACACTATAAAGTAAAAACACAAGTTACTGCACACACCCTCAATGACCCCCCCCCCCCCCCCACACACACACACACACACACCCACACCCAACCAACCATGACTCTTGTTGCACACGTAAACACATCCCAACCATTTTCCTTATACCTGGCTGCTTATCTCCAAGTGAGACAGAGAGTGGTAATATATTTAATCAACAGTCACGTGATTTGGAAATTGTTTGAATTTATGGCTGATTTCTTTAGTATTATGGTTTTGTTATGCACGTGCAATGTCTTATCAGTTCCCATAAGCATTGTTTTTATAGAACCAGATGAATAACAATTAACATGCAGACTGTTGTAGTTTTTCAACAACATTTTTTTTTTTTTTTGAAGATTCCATTTATGTTAAAGGGACAGTTCACCAAAAATGAAACTAATGTCATCATTTACTCACACTAGTTGTTCCAAACCTGATTTTATTTAAAGATCATACAATCCTCATCAATAGTGACATAAAAATTTTAGGTTTAATATTAAGCAATGTGCGTTGAGCACAATTAGTGCAGCAAATAAAGTTTAATTGTAATTTTTATATCAGTAAGTCTTGAGCGATATGTCAGTAAATATATTAATAGATTTGAACTATACTTAGTATGAAATAAATGTATTTTAAATATATTAATTTTTAACTAGGGAATGACTACCGTCAACTGTTTGGTTACCGTCATTCTTAAAAATATATTTTGTGCTCAACAGAAGAAAGAAACACATACCAGTTTGGAACTTGAGGACGTGCAAACAATGATTTTTATTTTTAACTATTACTTTAAAAAATACACACACTTTGTGTGATACAAAATATTCAGTTGCAGCACCTGCTGCAAGTACTGTAACTTCATTAAACTATTAAAATCTGAATAATTCACAATGCTGTGAATGAATGTGCTTTAAAAGTTGTGTAAAACATTACTTGCTATGCTTTGTCATTCTTACGTTAACCAGGGTATACAATGACAGAGCGTAACCTAATCCTGTTGGGAAACCAGTTCCTACTTCCCTCTCTTTGTCATCCTTCCTGCTTTTCCATAATTTGCACAGGTACGTGTGTCAGACGGTGTATGTGTGAAGGTGGGGTTGAGGATCTGAGAGAGAGAGGGAGAACAAGGTAATGATTTATGGTTTCACTCATTTGAGTCACAGCTCAGAAGTATAATTCAAACTTGTGAAGAGCAGGTGAAGGCAGTTACTCTTTACCGGAAGACCAAGACAGACAGGTCTGGAGAAAGACAGTCATTGAAATACCTGTTTTGGGAAATTTTCCGCCTTTATTTGAACCCATCTACACAAAGTAGAAGAAAGCATCAACAAGATAAAAAGAAGATTACTATATTCCTCTTTTAAGGTAATACTTTTTTCTTCTTTTTTTCTCGGTTCACACTGCCCCAACAAACAAACAAATAAAAAATATTTGAGTTTTGTTGGATCAGCATTTTAATGTTTTTGTTGAGCTAATGTGAAACAACTGCAACTTTAGCAGCTATTAATATTATAGCATTATTTTTTGGGGCAATTTAAACCAGCTTTAAATCCTTTGATCCAAATTGGAGATGTGTATACTTGTCTAGTCACAGTACAATAAATGTAAAAACAAGCAAGTCATGATGAACAGGTATATGTGATGCTGATTAAAATGACATTCTGTTCATGATTGTTTTTTTAGATTTTGCATATGTTTTGTCTCAGCATCACCTTCATATCTATCATATATATATATATATCATATGCATGGCATTAATGATAACCATAGCGTTATCTGCTATCTCAGATACTGTTGGCTTTCCATATAACCATTTGGGATTATAACATTCAAAAAGGATTTTGCTCTTTTTTTTTCATTCATTCAGTTACACAGCACAGTATGCATTCTATTAATAAAAAATTGAAGTAAATCAGTAAATCAGAAGTTTTTTTTTAGAACAGTTCAGCATTAAGATTTAATTCCGTTTATATAAACTATATATATATATATATATATATATATATATATTTAGCAGTGCATCAGCAATATATTGTTTCACTATTTTTTAATCATATTTTGCCATACTGTACTTTAAGTCATACGTGGATTCACTCAACTCCCTGAACTACACTTGTAGACTTCTTTTAAAAAAATCATTTTTTCTTATGTAAATGAACCAAACTTACTGGAATATGTTTAAAAATTAAATAAAAATTCAGATTTTCTCTTTTAAAATGTAACATTTTAATGTGTTACTTGCTGTTTCTTAGTAATTTTTTGTGAAATGAACTAACTATCAGTTGTGAAAACTGTTTCTACACCATTTTTTAGTGTAGGACAACAGCATATATCTTTTAAGTTGTGCCAATGAATAACTTGAAGGATTCATTTTGCATTTCAGATTTTCTTCTGACCACACAACAGGATGGAGGAACCAGAAGTATCAACAGCATCACGCACCAATTCAATACGGCACCAACACAAGACACTGGGCTCCGGTGATGACCAGGACAATGCCTGGGATGCCGGTCCTGAGTGTTCAATCTGCTTTTGCGCATACGACAACACCTTCAAGACACCGAAGCTTCTCGAATGTACCCATACCTTCTGTCTGGAATGTCTGTCTCGCTTTGTGACTATTTCACCAGAGCAGGAGGGCACCCAGATCACCTGCCCTCTTTGTCGGCGGCCAACATCCGTGCCTGAGCACGGTCCTCCAGATCTGGCCACCAGCCAGGAAGTTTTGGGCCAACTTCCAAGCGACCAGCAACAAGTGGAGAATGTTTTTCTAGATGGAGAGAGGCTGTGCTACTCAAACCCTATGATACCCAACCGCGTCTGCATTAACATCGGGGAGCATAAACCAGAGCAGACGCCAACAACAGAGGAGAGAAGACAGGGTTGTGGGCACAGGCTGCTGCGATTCTTGGGTTTTTATGGAAACTGGAAGAGACTTGTGGTCTTCATCATAGTGCTTTTTGTGACCTTATTCGTTATACTGTGGCCGCTCCAGTGCTTTATCATCTCAAACTCCATGTCACAATGCTTCAGAGAACCAAAACCTATGCTCATTTCTCCCAGTCTACCTACAGTCGGTACCTAAGACACACAGGTGGACACAAGAAGTTTTTATTCAAACCTGGAAAGAGTTTAAATTTCATGAATTCCAAATGACATTCAGGTTGTATGGGCTTCAGTCTAAAATAATGACTGATAAGCTGAAACCACAGCCACGACCTTTATGGCTTCATATGACAGGAAACCTGTATTGGTTAAAGTTCTACTTTCTCATTTAAAGTCAATATTTGTAGCACGAAATTTCATTGTCATATCACATACTTCTTAAATGCCACTGTAAATATTTAAAATTCTTTTTTGTGTTTAAACCAGATGGACAAAATCAACACCAGGGTAAAACAGTTTTTATAATTGACACTTTTTAATAGGATCCTGCTTGCAGGTTTGATTGCTTTGGCTGGAACCCTCTAAAATCTCTTTGCACAATTTGTAAAATAAGCAGCCTGCAATTTATTGTATGTTTATTTGCAAAATTATTATTTTTTTAATTAATTAAGCATGTATATTAACTGAGTTTTTAAAATGGTTGTACTATCAGGAAAATATATTTTGTAAAATATAAAAATTATATATTTTTTTAATCAAATGTATCAAATCTTTTTATTAAAAGTTTCTCAATATATCTGTTTATGTATATTTTCACTACTAAATAAACTTATTTTTATTGCAAATTCATTATTGCCTAAAACTATGCCATAATTTATTTAAAATACATTTTTTTCACACTAACTATACATATTTATTGACATCACTTAAGACTTACTGATATAAAATTATAATAAAACTTTATTTGGAGTATTTCTTTATTGCACAATGCACATTTCTTAATATTATGCCTAAAATGGATTTTAATATCATAAGGACTGTTTGATTTCTGTATAATATCAGTCTTTGCATGCAAGATATTTAAAGTGTACCTGAAGCATACTAGCAAGAGTTCTATTTGGCATAATCACATATACTTTAGTATATCTTTAGTTGGACCGCAGAAGCACTACTTTAGTTGTTAAATTTAGCAGACTTAAAGTATACCAAATATTTTTATTAGCCACAAAAATATGTAAATGCATTTGTAGTATACTTGGCAAACACATTTTAGTTTTTCTTCCCATTAGTATATTTTTACTGTTTTTTTATAATTGTCATTTTCTTTAACAAAATATAATATACTAGAAATATTCTTATGATATATTTACAGTAATACTTCATGACACTATATAACACTGTCAGACTTTTATTACCATAGATAAGTGTTGATTGATCCTAACTTGTTTTCACAGTGTTATTTCCTGAAAACCATAAAAACAAAGGATTTTCCGTCCAGCATGTTGTTCAAGGATTCATCCCTTTATTGAACAGCAGCTTAGCTGATCAGTGACAGATTCGTACCATCTCCTCAGAGAAAACCTATTTATAAATGTGAAATGGAATGCCCCTCTGAGAATGCAGGACACATGAACACTTCCATGTGATCAGACACATAGCTCTATTTATAACAGACCTGGACGCAGGGCCCCTTTCTCCCACACGCAAGGGCAGTGGGGTTTTTGAAGGTGTACCACGCCAGTGTCGGATCAACATTGAAGTGTTTCGAAAGCATAACTAACGACTAAAGGTAGGAAAAATATAAAAGAAATGAGATGTTGAAAAGATTTTTAATGGAAGCTGACTAGATGCAGAGTTTGTGGAGCTAGAACTTTGTGGAAATATTTTCCATTGGCCTGTGCTGTGTGTACTAGTGCTACTGTACCAAATGAACTTAACCATGTACGCAATGAAAAAGGACGTCATGCACAGGGTATCATTAATATTCATAAGCTAATAAAGAACTAAAAACTCAGTTTGTGTATTAAGACAATGACTGAATCGAATAATAATTGCAAAACAGTTATGAACTTCCTGGAAAAGAAAATATGAAAATGAGCCTATAGCTGAATGCGTTATCCTAATACTAAATGCATCTCCACGTGTATTTGTAAGAAAACGCCCCACAAGCTAGATAAGATAAGACTGTTTCCCACTAAAAAGTTGTAAATCATGATCATCATTCTTGGCATCAAGAGACACATCAAGGTCATTTCTAATCAATTGGACCATGCAAAATATTTGCAAAGGGCAAGTCACCCAAACAGCACATCATGCTGCTGTGTTTTATGTGGGGCTATTTCCTCTCACTGACATCTTTCAATACACAAATCACCTTGCAGTGAGTTGTTTTGAATACTCTGGGTACAGTCTGCTTTGGAGTCAGCTTACAGTCAAACCAAGATCATCCTCACAGGGGCTTTGAGCAGTGTTTTGTTTGAAATATTTCGGAATTTGAGTTACTTGAAACAAAAGGGTTTTTCTCATTTAATTTGTTGAAAAGTAGTTTGGGCTCTCGCCTGTTGCATTTGAATGGCCTACTGAAAGAAGATTTTGTCTTTTGAACAACTGAAACTTATTTCCTGTACAATGTTGCTTTTTAGTTTTGTGTGTGGTGGCCACTGTCAAAAAATGTTTAATATCCAATAGCTAATGTCGCACAGTTTTTTTTCAAATAGTTTTATTTAGCGGATCAATATAGATCTTTCAATCTTAAAATTTCCTTAAATTTCAATCTTAAAAAAAAAAATCCTCACAACCATAATAAAACCTTGTATGGTTGCTATTAGTGATAATGTTAGCATCTGTCATTCATGTTAACTTTTACCCAACAGCCTAGATATTAAATTAGGTTTACATGCAAAGGCATGAAAAAAATGTATACCACATTTTAAATATAGTCTGACTGAAATTAAACTGTTTTGGGAAATATGTTTGGATGTCCAATGTTTTTATTATATATATATATATATATATATATATATATATATTTTTTTATGCCTTTGAACTCAACTGTAGCAATAACAGCTCTTGTTGTTAAAAATGTTGCATGCATGACAGATGGTTTTTACATGAAAATTATATAACTTCATTGAAAGATGCAATCTGTACTGATTACTGTTCAAAAGTTTTTTTGTTTTTTTTTGAAGAAATTAATACTTTAATTCAGCGAGGATGCATTAAATTAACTTCTAACCACCACACTTTTGAACGGTAGTGTATATGTTTTGGTAACAAATATTATTATTATGATTATTTATAATTGTGTTTTTTTTCAGATGTCATAAACCTTTTGAGCTCAACTGCAATGGATGACTTAGACCACAGTGTGCTGATAGCAGAGCAGGACTGGGACTGTTTCTGTACAGAGAGTGAGGAATGTTCTGTTCAGCAGGCTAAGCTTGCAGCTTTAGATGAGTCTGGCTTCAGTGACACTGACGATGACAAAACCTTTGTCCATGTGTCATCTGTTCCCACCCAGACCAGCCCTGACCAACTCTGTGAAGAAGATAGAATAGAAGGACAAAAGCAGCATCAAATAGGAGAATGCATATCAGAACATACATCTGAGAATTCAGAATTTACTGAATATCCTAATCCTAATACAGAGCCACAGAACACCTGGTCTGCTGAGCAGATGTCCGATACTGGAGCAAATGAACCGGGGGCTACATATGAAGACAGCAACCTGACTGAGGAGTTAAACTTAGAGAAATTAAGAGGAAATTATGAGAATCAGGAGAATGGTGAAAATAAATCAAGCCAAGCCACAAACACGCAAGTCTCTGAAATGTCTATAGAAGAAATAAAGCATGAAAAGAGTATAGATGGTATAGAAATGTTAACTGAAGTGACAGACTGTTCAACAGTGGCCAAAAAAGAAAAGGAACGTTGGTTTGTGACTGTAAATGACAGCCCAGTCCGTCTGAGAGTAAAAGATCCCACCTCAGTCCAAAAAAAAAAAAGAAAAAAAAAACGTTCTAAAAACTTCAGACAGAATACCGGCGTGATGGAGAAGTGCTCTTCCTTAAATAATAATAATACAGAGCCAGATAAAGAAACTACTGAGAGACAAACAACGCAGGAGAAATTTGAACAAGAAAATATTTCTTTTTACTCACCCAATATTCAAAATGTGCTTCATATCCAAGATATTAAATGTATTTCGCTCACTGGATCATCTGAGGGTGAAGAGGAAAAAACAAGCTGTCCTATAAGTCTGAAAAAGGAAAGCATGACAGAAATGCCAGAAGCAAAATTAGAAAGAAATCCCGCCGACTCTCTAAATTCACTTTTAACCCTCAAACAGATGCCACAGACCATATTTAAAGATCTCACTGGCCCATTACCACAGTACTGCCATCATGAAAGCGCAGTGTGTGATAAATATGACAAATCCGCAGTAGAAATTAACTGTGAATGTCAACATACAACTGATCATTTAAGCCACTTTAATAATGACACAGAGGTGGAAAGTCCCAGATTTATTCTGGGTGCCTCTAAACCCACTGCTCCTTCAGATACTAAAGAAGATAAGACAGAACAGCAAGAGCCCTTGGGACAGTCTTATAACAGAGAAGAATCCCAAGAGACACAATCCTCCAGTAAAAGTGCCAAGACTTCAGGTCCAACTCCACCCATATTTGCCATTTCCTCCTTTTGGGATGAAATGGAAAAACTAACAATAAATGATATTTTGCAACTTAGAACAGCCAATAACAGGTCTTTACTGACAGAAAGCATCATTCCAGAAGAAAGCAGCCCTGTGGTCGCCGTCAACGCTCATCTTCTAGATAGGGGTGAGGTGGAATCTAAAGATGATAGTTTAGAAGATGGTCTAGTAGATGACACAGCAGATTCAGACTATTTCACACATTTGGATGACTCCAAACCAGACCGATCGAGCTGTGAATTCTCAACTTACTCTGATTTCGATGAAGAGTTTCTACAGCTTCTTCATGCAAGTGCAAACCCTAGCCCTGAACCCCTTGAAGGCAAAGAGCAAACCCAAAGTTTTCTTGAGTCTGGCACGGATTCAGAAGAAACTTGGCAGAGTGAATCAAATGAGATGGTGAAGCTGTGTCCTGAAAATGATACCTCCCTATATTTGTATTCAGAAAGTGAAGCAGAGATGCAGGACATATTTCAAATAGCTGAAGAGGACAAGAACATGAATGCCTTTCTACTGGACCATTGTAGCACAAGGAGATCAATGCCTTCACCAGTTTTATCGATTTCTGATATTCTAGACAATCAGTGTCTGCAGTCTTTCTTCGAAATCTTGAGAAGTGACACCGAAGCAGAGCAAAACCAGACTTGGATCCCAGATAGAAGCACTTCACTTTGTTTTTCACAGAACTTATCTGTGGCTGAGACTTATGATGACTTCTTCTCAGACTTTGAAGTTGGGAATTTTCTCTTTCCTTCAATTCAAGTTTCTACAAAGAGTGAGAAAACATTGGTTCCTATCTATTCTTCTTCTCATTCGGTGGTGAAAGACCTAGAATATCCAGAGGTAATAGAGGCGAGACCGTTGGATTGTGAAGACGAGTGCACCCCAATCCAAATTATGAGGCATGCAAGGTCCTCTGAAACATCAAACATGTGCTTTATCACTAGTACCTGGAGAAACCTTTCTTTGAGACGCACCAAACTTTTAATGGGAAGGACTTGGTGTAGGATGGCCACCTCTTGGGGTTTTCCCAAGAGAGCTGATACAGTCTACGGTTATAGAACGAGAACTACAAGTTCTTCTATAGCTCAGCCAAAGCTTCCAGAGCTTTTTCTAGAGAACCAGGCCCTTGGACAAGTGACAGAACATCAGATACGTTTTGGGGCAACGGTCGCAGACGCAGGTACATTCTTAAAAGCATTTTTCTTTTTAGATTAAATAGACATGAAAATGTCAAGTCTAACATCGCAAAATTCTGCTTACAGATAGAGATCGCTTCCTTTTTTCATTAAAGCAAACAGACATGTGCCTTGTTTGCATTGCTTTTGCATCTTGGGTACTAAAGTCAAGCAACCCACAATCTACAGACATGTGGAAAGCAGGTAAAACCAGCATGCAGATGATGCATTTATGCAATGAGACACAATGATAAGGCTGTTACATATTAAATTAGGCAATTTATTCAGATAATATGAGCACACAAAAGTAACATGATCCTTTTTCCCTCTATTATTTCTCAGCTCTTCTGGCAAACGTGAGCGCGATATCTGCAATCCAGTACTTGCGGCGATACGTAAAAGAAGGATGAACCATAAAAATCTAGTATTAGAGCTTTCTGAGGATTTCTCACAAGGGGCCAGTGTACAGGAAAGGGTTAATTTTGCACAAATTCACAACAAACACTTTAGTAAATACACATATTAGATTGTATTCCATATTTACTAACAGTCTAATATTTTCATGTTTAATATATTCATGTTACAAAATAGGTGTTCAATCAATAAATAACTTATCAAAGGACAATTTTGTTAAAGAAAAGCATACAAAGCAAAGGAGGAAACATTAGTTTTTTTTCCGTACAAACACTTGTTCAGTTAGAAGACATATATTGCTTTAGATATTATGTTGATATGGACCAGAAATGACAACTGGTAAGTTTTGCGTCAGTTATATTCAGGACTCAAGCTGTGCTATACATAGTTATGTAATTCACAAGTAAACTATTTTGCAGTGTACATATAAAAAAACATTTTCAATGATAATCACTCTAGATGTATCTATTATATGCAAAAACATCATGCGGCCGAAGCTTAAAAAAAAAGTTCATATAGTTTTTCAGTGAAGAAACTGATTTGAGCACGTCATGAAGAATATAAATTTGCACATAAAATATAGTTGGAAGTCAAGGAGGTATCAGAAAGTGCCAGAAAAATATGACAGCTGCTGAATGTCAAATATTTCTATCACACATAAGCAAAGACTGATGACAGTGTGATAAATGTATATAAAACAGCCTCAAAAATTATGCTTACAAAAAACAAGTTAATACATTACTAAAAGAAAATGTACTGATGAAAAAATTCAAAGATCTGAGTTCATGTGTTAATGGATGAGTAAAAATGATTCAAGCTGTTTGTAATATGCATGCATTTATCATTCAAATGAAAGTTTTGAAAAAAGGTAATTGCAACCAAACAATACTGTGCATGTGAAGACAAGTATGCATAAAGATATGGATACTAAAATGAGAAAATATTTCCCATTAAAAATATCCATATACTTTGTAAAATGCTAGTACAAATGTTTAGTGTTAACTCGAAGAAAATAATGACTTTTTGGCAGTTTTGAAAAAAAAAAGAAAAAAAAAAAGACCCATCAAAGTTCCACAATAACGGCATTAACAGATAACACTCTTCAACTGTCTGCTTCAACACATACAAAACGATGGCACTCCATTTCATGTATTCTATTGTTATTTTAACAATTAATAGTAGTGCACAACAATACACTTGTATTGCATTAAACCATCACAATATTACTCTTTCTCTCTCTATTGTGTTTATAATGAATTTCACCTTATTGTGAGAATGCTGTGCTCTTTCCCAACCAGCCTGACTATGAAAAGGTAACTTACTCAGCAGTAGCCCAGTTGTTTAATTGGCCGAGTGCACATGCTAGGATTGAAGCTGGTAGTGAGGATACCATCAAATATGCCATATGCATTTTATTGCTAAGTGCAGGTACCTCTTTATAAATGAACATCCTAAACTTCTGTGCCAAGTAGGGTTGACCCAGGAACTGACTTGCTCTATCAAATTGTGTCCTTAAGCATGGCGGTAAACACTGCAAGCACGTGACTGTTGGCCTGATCGGTCTTCCACAGCATCGTATGACCATGGCAGTGAAGCAACTGTTCTGCAGAGCTAGACAACACTACAGTCATCATACTAATACTCAGCCTGCATTTGGTCTACATTATTAAATTAAAAAAGCTAAACTGCTGAAAGAATAAGGTATTGTGGAGTTTACTAAATGTGGGGTTTACTGTATAGTGATGAGCGCTCTGAGGTATAGATGAAGAGGCTGTCAGAGAAAGGGAAGGACAGAGTATGTAAAGCATGCATTTCTTGCACACAGGTCATCTGAAGTTTTTGTATCCAAATCTATCATTGCAACTTTTAAATTTCAACAGTTAATATATTATTTTAAACATATAATATTTACAATCTTAAAACGAGTGTTTCAATAAACTTTGAAACTAAATTGTGATAAACTCTGGATATTGGACAGCACTTTTCAAATACTTAGTAAATCTACAATATTGTGCTTTTAGCACAATAATGACGTTACATGGGAATTTCATTTATTACAGAAACTTCTAAATAGTGTTCATGCAAGGAAAGAAAATTCAGTGTGCTCCAAAAGGCTAGTTATTTCATACAGCACAAAGGAGTCGGTCAAAGGTTTATAAGTGCCAAAACAGGGATAAACCCACGCTGGGTTTTCTGAAATATAAGGTCTGATACCCTGAACACAGAATCACTCTGTAATCCACAGTGGAGGATTTGTTCATTTCAGGACTGCTTGTCTCCCTCTTTCTTCAGACGGCTGTCAAAGAGACAACAGAACAACATGTACTGTGGAGTGGCAACAAGTAAACAACTTTTTTTACTTTATGTTCTCAGTCTTATTGTAAATCATTTTTCTGTACATGCTACATCAAAGAACAAATATTTTTGCTATCTTTCATCAAAACATCTTGCTAAATGCTTATTTACACATACACTCTTGAACAGAACGTCAAGGTCTCTGTGCTTCACCTGTAGTAGTCTTCTTGGCTGGGGAGAGGAGCACTATGTAAGTGTGCATGTCCATGTAGCCACTGCTGCTCCAGTGCCAGCCTCTGCAGCTCTGCTGACTGTGCCTGCATCGCCTGCAACTGATGCGCAGCTGACATAGGAGCCAAGGGTCCTGGTAACTCTCTGGGGAATGGTGCTCCTATTAAAGAAAGTGAGAGCATATCTTACTTCAGTTACTTTTCCCTCACATAGCTGAGAACTATTTCCTACCGTGGGAATGTAATGTGTATGTAGATGCTAGATGGTCTTGTGAGGCAACAATAAAGCAACAATGGGTTGACAAACATTATTGCATTACATTAAGGATGTACATTTCAGCCATTTTGGTTATTTGAGTAATGATAATTATCATCAGTAAAAGACAGGCCCAGACGGAATCTATAGACACTTTTTGAGTTGATTTGGAGAGAGGGACATTCAATGTTTGTATTAATATTAAATTATATACATTTCAAAATGTTGGGGTTAGTATGTGTGTTTTTTTAAAAGACTTTAATACTTTTATTAAGCAAGGAACCATTAAGTTGATTAAAAGTGACAGTAAAACATTTAATGTTACAAAAGATTTAAATTTCAAATAATTGCTTTTCTTTTCATTTTCAATTCATCAAAGAATCCTGGAAAAATATATCACAGTTTTCACAAAAATATTAAGATGCAACGTTTTCAACATTGATAATGATAAGAAATATTTCTTGAGCACCAATTCAGTATACCAGAATGATTTCTGAAGGATCATCTGACACTGAAGACTGGAGTAATGGCTGCTGAAAATTCAGCTTTGCCATCACAGGAATAAATTACATTTTAAAATATATTAGAATTAAAAACAGTTATTTTAAAACAAATAAATCTTTGATCAAATAAATGTAGCCTTGATCTTAAGACACTACTTTTAAAGATAAAAAAAAAAAAATCTCAAAGGCTAAAATATAAATAATATTAAATCTTAAATATTAATTACATAGAACTGATATTAGTTAAAAGGACCTGAAAGTACATACTTATTGGCTGCTGAAAGAGTAATATTTTATTTTATTTTATTTTACTTCATGCATGTGATGGAGATATGGCTAATCAAATGGCAGGATAGTTTAGGCCTGGCTATATGGGTTCGAAATGTTAATTATTAACTTTATTTAATAATACACGTGAAACTGGGAGTCTATTTGGTGACTCACCAAACAGAGGGTGGCGGAGCATTTCATGCTCATGGGGTAACTCACTGAGTAGGGGGTTGGAGATGGCACCAGGTGGGTAGGGGAATCGTGCCAGAGGGGGGCCAGCAGCCAATGGGTCCACCAGAGGATGAGGCCCTTGGCCTGAAAGACAAATGCATTGATATTTCCATTTACTTTCTTGAAAAAATGTGATCTAAATAACTCTGTTAACCTATGTCTCTGAAGTTCTCACCTTGATTGAGAGGGTCCTGTTGGTGCAGATGAAGATGGGAGTGTATATGTGAGTGCTGGTGGTGGTGTGGTGTAACATTGAGCATCTGTAACCGTGCAACAGGGTCACCTGCAGCAACAGAGGCCATCCTTTCAGCATGGAGCCGTTCAGCTGTCAAACGCTCAGCGTAGCTGATTTCCGGCCGAGGGGGTGCTGCTATGCTGCGCTCCATGGCTGGGTGGAACTGGGCGAAGGGGTGAGGCCCAGCCACATGAGGCAGAGGCAGGGCTCCATGCCGGGCGAAATGCTCCATGGGATTTGCTGATGGATGAAGTGGGTTCTCCAGCTCCGGTGGTTTCACCTCAAATCCGGGCTTCATTCTTTCTCGGATCTCTCTCTCTCGAAGTTCACGAAGCTCTCGCTCTCGAAGGGCTGGGTCTGCTGCGTACAGCCCTGGCATATGATAAGCTAGCAGGTGCTCACCTGGCCCAAGTGACATGAAGAAAGGATGGTTGCGGTTGGTGGGTGACATGACGTGGGGGCGGGCGTACTCGCTGAGTGTGCGGAGGGCTGGAGTGTCAGGGCCGAGATATGGTGGAACTGCAGCCACGGTGGTGGGGGGAGGAGGTTCAAATGGTGGACGGCCTGGTTGCACATGGGCAGCTAGCAGGTGGTCACCTATTCGGCCATCATGGGATGAGCTTGAAGCACGCTATGTGAAGAAAAAAAAAGGTTTTATATTATAAACTTCTTTAAAGAGATCTTTATCAAAATTTGTGAAAAGACTTATTTTTTTAAAGAGAAAGCAGATCTGTAACTGGCAAATTAAAAGGATTTTTTTTTAAAGTTATTATAATTTAGATATTTTTTTGCATTACAGTACTTGGCACGACACATTACAGTAAAAAGAATTTGTAAAATAAATAAAGCTAAAAATAGTTTTTTTAGATACACTATAATTTTTTTTTCTTTTTTCTGAAATGTCAAATTCAAAAGTAAATGCCACATATACTTACAGAGGCTTTATCAGAGTCTCTCTCCCTTTCTCGCTCCCGCTCTCTTTCTCTTTCCCTCTCACGCTCTCTTTCTCTTTCTCTCTCTCGTCCCTGTCGAGCACTCAGCTCTGCTTCTCTTCTGGCTCTTTCAGCAGCTTCCTCTCGTTTTTTGGCCAGTTTTGAAGAGGCCAGTGGAGTGAAATACAGGTCTGTGCGAGAGCAGGAGTTGTAACCTCGGTTGAGGTGTTTGATGAATCTGCAATTAACAAAACAGAATTTACTATGCATGTTGAATTGTACAGTTATTTTAATAAATGCTGCATCTTAGTGAATAGCATTTGTTTAGAATATAAAAAACATTTTAGACTACTACTTTGGGAAAATCTTTTTGTATATTTATAATTTTTTAAATATTTAAAAATTTCAAGTATTGACAAATGTGATCTCTATACCTTGCTGATTGACTTGCATGACTGGGTATGTCAACCACTGTCGGTACAGGAGAGGGACTTCTGCGAGGGGGAGGCGGACTATCGCACTCTTCCTCCTCATCAATTGGCTCCTCTTTGATATGAGCCTGTCCAACAGGAGTGCTTGCTGAGGAGGACGTGGAGGGCTGATGGGCAGGGATGGGAGAAGCGTACAGAGGGAATGAAGCAGTGGATTCCGTAGCAGGACGATTTTGGGGAAGCAATGGGTGAGAACTGGCTGCAGCTGGAGGGACACTACTAGTATGACCTTTGACCTGCTGGCTCTGCGACTGAGTCAGAACGGAAGGTTGAGCGGGGTGATTTTGAGGAATTATATGCAATGGAGGAGGCTGGGAACAAGGCAAGTGTTGTGAGGGCAGGGAAGCAAGCGGTTTTAGAGCAGGAGGTGGAGGCAGATTGGGGTGGATCTGCAGGAAATGGGGTGGAGGTGCAGAAAGGTGAGGGGGCTGCTTGTGAGAAGGTGGAATTGGAGTGGTCGGTGGGGGCTTGATTTGGGATGCTGCTGTAGGGGGAAGAGGAGGAAGAGGGCTCTCTCTTTGAAGGTGCAGTGGTCTGGAAGAAAACCCTGGTGGCTGATTCGCTCCAGATGAAGGATTCTGCAGCTGACCTGGATTGTGCTGATAATGGGGTGGCACAGGGAATGACTGCCCCTGCCCTGGACACTGCCCCTGCTGAGACGAGGAGTTTGAATAAGAGGTGGGGGTTTCGGGTCCCCTGGGACCACTTCTGAAAGAGGTTGGAGATGGCACCTCCTGGGAAACCTCTATGGATGGTGCCTTCGAGGTGGTGGTAGGAGCTCCAGGTGAAGGTGCGGATGAGGATACAGGCAGAGAGGGCTGAGGAGATGATGGTGTTTCAGAGGGGGCATGTGTTGTTGGGGTCGCAGCAGGCTGCTGGGGCTGGGTTTGTGGGTTTGGGCCTGGTGCAGGGGGTGGTGCTGGGGAGTCCGAGTCGCTTTCGTTGGCCTGCAGGGGACTAGCCAGGCTGGGGGAGGAACTGCGGTTGTCCTGATCAATGTCTTTAGTATCACTGCTGCCATCATCATTGGCGCTGCGGCTATCGGAGCTCTCGCCTTCACCCTCACCTTCTGATGGAGAATCAGGCCCCTCCTGGATTAGAGATACCGCTTAAAATCTAAACATCATGGCAGAACTATATGGTATAGACATTATTATCAGTTACGGCTAATAAATTGTCAATATTAAAATTCTGTATTATTTTGTAAAAAAAAAAAAATTATAATAATAATAATTGATCAATTATGAAATACACTAGATTACAAATAAAACACTAGAAATATATGTAGAAGTCATTTAAATGTCACAACATTATAATGTACAGTATGTATTTATCATACATTATAGTATATATCTAATGCTCACTTACAGAACACAAAAAGACACCAATAATTCAATATATATAAATGTACATATACATTATAATACACAGCATGTACTGTATGTGTGTATATTCATACAACCATACATTATATATGTGTGTATGTATATACACATATATACACACACATACAGTACATGCTATGTATTATAATTTAAATTTATATGTACATATTGAATTATTAGTGTCTTTTTGTGTTCTGTAAGTGAGTATTAGATGACGCCAATGTAGTCTAAATGTAAAAATAGGTAGAAATGAACATGCACAATTAATATCCAGTACAACAACATACCAATAAACAAATGTAAAAAAATAATAAGTTTAATGAAACCATAATAGTGGCTAAGTCCTTCCATCAGTTTGTCTATGGATTTTTTTCTACCCATTTTGTCATCCACCATGTAAAAATCACGAGTAGTATCACTTAGCCGAGTTTTTAATACTTAAGCCTTTATACTTTAATACATCATAATACAATATAAAATTACTTTTACCTGATTCTTGGGTCGTTTCATGTTTTTCCTTTCAGGCTCATCAGCATCTGGAGCTGCTGACTCTCTCTGTCTTTTCACACCCTTTACTATAGATGCCTCTACTTTTATCTTCTAAAGTTTAATAGGAAAAAAATGGAAATGAAAAGGTTAAACAACACAAAAAGGATAAATACACATCTGTACACTTTTTACAAACTCTAAACTGAGCAGGTTCCTTTTATCACTACCTTGTTGGTCTTCCCAGCCACTCCATTCTTGATATCAGAGCTGGAAGCCCTGGTTGCCATAGCAGTGGAACTGGCTCTGGGGGACTGTCCATTAGATCGCACATCCTCGAGGGTGGGAGACATGCCCCTGTCTGGACTTCCGGTTGGTCTGTTGCGACCACTTCGAAGTGATGACATCTACATGTAAAGGGACAGAAAGGCTAAATTAAGCAGTCTACTCTTTACATCACCATGAGCACAACTAATGGAAAGGATAGACCTACATGTGGTGGCACCCGACTCCGACGGGTCTTCATCCCATGTCTAACTCCCTCTTCCTCTTCTTTGACAGGTTTGAAGAGGTAGGGCGGATCTGCTGGTTTGGGAACAGGCGGCAGGCGCCGATGCTTGCTGAAGTGAGAGTGGCAACTAGAGCACAGCAAGACATTGTCTCTCCCTCCATGATGCCAGTCTTTGGAGTCTGAAAGAAACATTTGTGTGAGTCATATCGAAAAAGAAGACTCATACAAATTCAAAGTATATACAAACGTCTGAAGAGTTAAAGGCTGACGGCTAACGTCAAAGTTATTTGATGTTTGCAACCTATTTTACTTCTGTAATTTAACATATTAATTCTACCATTCAAAGGTTTACTAAAAAAAAAAAAAAGAAAGAAAAAAAGTCTCTTTTGCTCACCAATGCTGAATTTTTTTTTATAAAAAATAAAAGTACAAACTATTATTGTGACAATTTAAAATAACTGTTTTCTATTTCAGTATATTATTTATTCCTGTGATGGCAAAGCTGAATTCCACTCAGGTCTTCAGTGCCACATGAGCCTTTAGAAATCATTCTAATATGCTGATTTGGCGCTTAAAAACGTTTTTTTCTTATTATCAATGTTGTAAATAGTTTTGTGGCTTAATATTTTTGTGGAAACTATAATTTTAATGATTCTCTGATGAATAGAAAGTTAAAAAAAACTTATTAAAGTTATTAAATCTTTAATAAGAGTATCCTTCCTGAATTATTATTATTTTATTATTATATCCTTCCTGAATAAAAGTATTAATTTATTTTAAAAGAAATAAAATACTGACCACAAACTTTTGAATGGTAGTGTAATTCTGAGTAAAATATTCAACGACAATAAAAATGTAAAACAGGACTTGATTATATCCATTGGGAATTGTTGGAGAAACATTTTCACAAGCCCAGGAATGTACATTATGGAAACAGGGTCAATTTTGCATCTCAAATTGATTTCAAGAATAGCAAACCTAAGCAGGTTGAATCCAGTGTAGGGTGAATAAGTACTGCAGAAAGTCACTTTCAGAACAACCTGATGGTTGATGGACACATGGATATGCTCAACAAATTATTAAGTATAAACAGAATTCTCAATATAGACGCTATATACACCACTGAAGAAGAGTGGAAAAACTTACTAGTGGTCAGACAGTGACTGCAGGCTTGACCTTTGCCACCCTGCTCACTATCCTCACTGTCCAGATCATCTTCACTCGCTGAACTAAGTTCCACTAAAGACAGGGGGGGAAAAAAATGTATTAACATTACTTCTTGTGCAGTTACTTCCTTTACATTATAACTACATCAGATTTTCAATCATGTTTTGACAGTCTGCAATAAATGAACAGACATATGGTGCATAGTGCCACACTTACTGGAAGAAGTGCGAGATGTTGCATTGGCTGCAGCTGTCGTGTTGCGAGTTTTCACTTTGCGAGACACCGGCTGCCTTCTCTGTTGCCGATGAGGTCGTGACGCCACGGCTTCGGGAGTTTTCTTCCAGTAGTAGTAGAATGTGATCAGCTCACCCTGAGATGACAAATATGTTTTTAAAAAAAATACAAGACTGAAGCTAACACACATGTATAATTAGATTTGAATTGGCAGGTTTCCATACCGTTTTCTTACTAGGAAGTAGCTCCTTACGGATCTTAAAGAAGTTTTTGCCATACTGTCTGAGACCTTTGATAAACCGTTTCTGTAATTGAACATGATAGCAGATTGAGAAATCTTAACTTTGACTTTCTGAAAAGCTCTAGTATCATTCCACTATAAATTACCAGGCTATATCAGTGACAAAAATGTCAAGATAGAAGTGAAAAATACAGATTCAGTTTCTCACCACTTCATCTTCCGACCAGCACTTCTCAATGAGTTTTGGAACTGGCTTCTTCACCAGACACTGCAGGGCTTTGGCTGCATCGTACTGGCTTTCATGGAGCTGTGCACAAAACCAAATAAAATTACATACCCTAGTTGCACAGCAAATGAATTATAGTTGAGATTAAAAGTAAGGTTTATTTTTGAGAAGTTTTCACTGCCTTCAATTCAATTATATCAAAGATCATAAATTACAATCTATATTCAATTATACTTATAATATTTTTCTTAAAAATATTACAAATTGAATTAATTTGAATTCAGTGGAATTGTGATTAAAATTTATTTTATGATAAAATACAGCAAAATTACAAGCACTGACTGTATTTAAAGCATTTAATGTGGTATCATCCCGGGAAGCCGCAAGACAACCATCCTCCGTTGATCCTCCATCACACATCCCTGCAAAAGCTGCCATGCTCCTGTTTATTCAGAGAACACAGAACAAAAATGCAGAAGATTATGTTGAATCACACACCATCCACAGACACCTCAGATCCCTTTTTAGACATACCCTCAAGCGATTATGAAGATAAATAGGTGAATAAAAACGGTGAATAGGAACTGGCATCTAGCCAAGCACCCATTACCTGGCAGCCCGTAGGTACATGAGAAGGTCACAGTCATTGACCCCAGGTGCCCACACCAGCTCCTCATTTTCTGTGACAGACTCTGTTCCATGAGCAGGTGGCGGCTGTAATTCAGGTAGCTTGGCCTGCATATGATAATATAATGGTCAAAAATATAAGATATACAGAGTTTAAGGTCTTTAAAAGGTACACTCAGTAAACTGTTAACATTTCGATTTGTCCCATTACTACCAGTGCTTTTAATTATCAAAAATAATTACTGACTGCAACTTTAATACACTGCAAATACTTTTGGAAACACTTTGTAACTATTTTACCTGATGACTTGGTCCCACTCGAATCTCTCCTTGCGTGCTGTTCAACTGCCTGAAAGACGAAATATTATTTATTAAATGAAACATGACTGTGCAAGTACATTATTAACATTTTAAGGCTGCAGCAATACTCACAGCCAACATTCCACAGGTAAATACTAAAAATAATTACGCCTGTAATAAACAATACATGAATACAAATACCATATTTTAAAGAAACATGCTAAGTTAAAAAAACTTATGTCCCTGTCATATGAGTTGTTTCATGTCGCTGTTTTCCACCCTTTTAAATCGCCTCCTTTCAGTGTTAATCATAAAATGTGATTTGCCTATCAGCAGTCGCGAAGATCAATCCAAATCCCGCCTACATAGCATAACCAGCCAATCAGCGTCCAACTTCTCCGTTCCCTCCAAAGGTTATATAAACGGAGGCTTGGACATCCAGTTCATATATTTACACATAAATCATTACATTGCTGCGTGCATAATCAAACCCAGTGCAAATCGAAATCAGTACGTTCAACTTACAGTGGGATGTGCACAAACACCGTTCGCTGTGTAATCATTTTGGGCGAAAGAAAATATTATGCTAAAACAATTTCCTGGACAAATATTTACGGAGCAGACGAACAAAACTAATTTGTACATTTATAAGAGCAGCACCGCGTTCAACATGCATTACACACTTAGCAGTGGGCTACAGTATCTACACAACATCTGCCCCATTTTATCTCGTCAGGCTCCTAGCTGGCCTTTGCGTGTGTGTGGCCGAGCGAGACGAGCTGTCAAGTTCAAAATCATCTCGCTTTGCACTAGAATGCAAAAGTATTCACGGTGTCGCAAAAAGCGCTGGCGCGCGCAAAAGCATTCATCGGTAATAAAAAGAAGCAACAAACCTTCGCGGACTGAACAGGTCGTCCATGGCAGAGGCTGTTTCGCTAATGTTTACAGTTTGTTTGCTGCGGCGGCGGCGGCTCAAAACTATGCTTTCCTCTATTTCATACTACTCAAAATGGAGGCTGCGCTGAGTATTTTTTCCTCAGCGCAGGCGATGACCTCAGTGTTCACGCACAGCCTACTGAGATCCCCTTCAACAAGCATAACTGAGCATGTGCCGCTGCAGCCAGCGCTAATGGGATCATCTCCGTGTCCGCTGTCTGTGGAGATCAGCTTCAGGGAGATGTGTTTGGCCATCCTCCCGTGTCAATATTCACACACAAATATGGATGTCTCGATAAATTTAACCACCCTAGTCTTGATGGCGTTCCTTTGCATATTTGATAAAAGGCACGAACAGTGAATAACAACAAATCTCGTCTTGTTATAGTCAGCGTGTGGGTTGTAGGATATAAATACAGTGCGTGTAGATTTAAAGGACTGCTACTGTGGAGACGGTGGATTTATTTCGGCTCAGTGGAATTAGGCTAGACGCTTTAATGCAGCCCTGTCTGCTTAGATGGCTTCTTACATCTCTACAGCTTTATTGTTAACAAGAGGGCCGGTGAATTATTATTAAATAATATTAATAGCAATAATAATTGTATTATTATTATTATTATGTGGATCATTATTACCTCTTTTTTAATTAATTCAAAAGCATTATTTTACCACTAGTTTTGTACCATTTTAAATCACCTAAAAAAAATTGTGGAAGTGATATTGAAAAGTAATGCTGTCATGATCTGTAATTATTTATAGCCATTTATATTTATAGCCATAACTATCAATCAATCTAAATCAAGCATTCATCAGTGTTGTAGTAAAAAAATAAATATTAAACTTATGACATAAAAAATTAGTATTTCCATCTGCACAAGACATGCTCAAAACGGTCAGAAAGAGGAAAATGGAGACTATTTAGATTATGATACTATACAAAGGTTTTTTCATTAGTTAGGTAATGTTTTTATTTTAACAGTATCCACTATCACAAGCACAGACCTCAGGAATCTGCTATGCAGCATTTACAGGAAAATACTGTTTGCTCTTTTTTCGCAATACAATCATCACACAAGTACTGTACATGTAACACTCATCCAAATGGACACCATCACAAAGTTTATGATGCTTGTTTCTGTTTCCTTGATGATATGGTCCCTGTAACCACCACCCAATCTTTAGTTATAACACATACTGCTTTCTGTTGTATTGCCACATCTCGAACTGAACTATTAGTACATTTACTGTGGAAGGGTAAGTAGTTCTAATTGTACTACTGTGGTCTCAGTTCAGTGGATTTCTGAAGTTCTTCCCAGCAAACCGAGCTTTATCCCCCAGTTCCTCTTCAATTCTGTACATGAAGAAAACAAGCAGGTATGCAAAAAAAATGAAACATATGCTTTTGTATGCCTATACGTTTAGAACCAAAAATATTTTTATTCTAACAGAATTATCTGTAAGATTACCTGAGGATCTGGTTGTATTTGGCCAGACGCTCTGAACGGCATGGGGCTCCTGTTTTAATCTGTATAAAAGGAAAAATAAAGAGTTAATTACTTGAACATGAACAGGAAACCTTAAAATGAAATTCCTAAATTTTATGATTAATCTAAAGCATATTCAGTACCTGTCCAGTACAAAGTCCCACAACCAGGTCAGCAATGAACGTGTCCTCTGTTTCCCCAGAGCGATGACTCACCATCACACCCCAGCCATTGGACTGAGCCATCTTACACCTGTGAGGGGGATGTTACAAATAGTTCACAAACATTTTATTTTTTTATTTTTTAAACTGTATAGGATTTTTCACTGGGATTTATGGAAGGATATTCCAGACAATTTTCAAAAGGACTTTCAAATTGTATTTTCAATTGAGTTTTCCATATGCGGATGCATAAATTGTGACATAATCCAAACGTAATTGCAAATCTTGCTTTACCATTTGCGTTTTTGTGAACACACAGTGACTGCCAAATGAAAATCAAAGTCCATTTGCAACTGTATTTCCCATGTCTTACGAGTTATGAGCCTATCTTATCTAAATAGCAGTATTAAATAAGTGCATGTAACCTGCCAAAACTCAAGAGGAATTGCAATTCCTTTCGCATTTGAATTTCTGATGCCTTGCACAGAAAGCTGTCAATCAGTGTCAGGGGTGGGACTGTACTGTATTGGGAGGTGACGTCACTCACAGACGATTGTGCCAAATGCTAATACCATTAACCGAACATTTTATATTATATTTTATTCCTCACTTTTAATCTGTAAAGGAGCACGCGTTGCACCTGCCTCAAGATCTTTTACAGTTTGTACTCCGATTGATGCTAAATACGTGTAGATTTGCACTGTCTGTTTGGTTTCGTGCATCAATCGGAGTGCAAACGGTAAAAGACCTTGATGCGATCTCTATTACGGTTTAAAAGAGAGGAATAAAATATACAGTAATAAGTGTAGAATTGCACTGTCTGTTTACTCACTTGCATCAATCAGAGTGTAAACAGTGAGAGATGTTGAGACAGGTGAAAGCGTTTGGTTAATTGTGAATATTGACATATTGTTTGTACCATTATGGCTGCCACTGTTAGCAGGGGATAATTGCTGCATTTGGGGTAAAAAAAAAAGAATAATTTATTGTGTAGGGTGCCAAGAAGGTTGCACTGTCTGTTTGTTCACACAGGCAGGAACTGATTGGCAGCTGCCTTTAGCGGAGACTTTACCGATTACCTCCATTTTTCAAAGCAATCGACACGATCATCTGTGAGTGACGTCACCTCCCAATACAAACACTAAATGTTAAATTCTAATGTTAAAGGATTTGAGATTCTGTTTGGGTTTTGGCAGGCTACATGCACGACTCTGAGAGAGGGATAAAGCAGATGTGGTAATTAATATTAATATTAATTAGAAGGTCCACACTGAAATGATGGAAAATATATGGACAAAGTGTTAAGATTTTGGCAATTTCATGAAAAAGCTATACACTTTAAATTTATATGTGGTATCAGTATATGGTAATGTGGTATCATTGTACAAATACAGGATCAGGGTTTTGAACTCACGCCTGCAGGGATTCGGTAACACTTCCGATCTGGTTGACTTTGAGCAACAGGCAGTTGCAAGCCTTCTTCTCCACTGCGTCAGCAATGCGTTTGGGGTTGGTGACAGTAAGGTCATCTCCCACCACCTGTATGTCCGTGCTGTTGGTAAAATTGGTCCAGGCCTCCCAATCATCTTGATCAAAGGGGTCCTCAACGGTGACCACTAGAGTAATGATAAAAACAAAGTCACATCTCTGCGTCTGTGCTCAAAGAAAAAATAGGTAATGTAATTAAATAAGAGAGTAAATGACTGATGAATACCTGGATAATCCTGAATGAAACTTTTGTAAAGGTCAGCAAGCTCATCAGGGCTGATGTATCGATCAGGGTCATCAGGAGACTTGAAATCCAAGTCGTACTTTCCGTCACGATAGAATTCGGATGCCGCCACATCCATGCCAATCACAATCTTATCTGTGTATCCAGCTTTACTGATGGCACTCTTTAGCAGCTCTAGGGCTATTATAAGCATACAGAAAAGAGCAACAAAAAGTTGTAAGTCATTTCAGTTGTATAGTCTCAAACGGTGTGAATTGTTGTTTCAGATACCTTCTTGGTTCTCCAGGATGTTTGGTGCGAATCCTCCCTCGTCCCCAACATTGGTGGCATCCTGGCCATATTTCCCCTTAATAACATTCTTCAGATTGTGGTACACCTCCGCACCAATGCGCATGGCTTCCTTAAAGCTACTGGCCCCGATGGGCAGAATCATGAATTCCTGCATAGCCAACTTATTGCCAGCATGTGAGCCACCATTGATCACATTAAAGGCCTTTGGGAAAACAATAAGCAAAATTCAGTGGCAGAATAATATTTTATACCGTAATTTGCTTTCCTACTTTTATTAAGATTCAAATAACAAAAGAAAGCAAATAGGAAAACTGTCTGTATGGCTTAGGCTACTTGTAAAATCTGAAATTATTCATGAGGACAAAGCTGGTCTGCACTTAAATGCCCTCTTAAAATAAAATGACATAATCTGTTTGAGCTCAAACACAATCTAATTAATGATCTTTAAACATTTTCAGTCGCATTGGCACTTTTCCGTATTGTACAATTTCAAATACAAGAGTTTTATATTTCTCACCGGCACAGGCAGGATGACCTCAGAGTTTCCAGCAAGGTCAGCAATGTGACGATACAGAGGAACACCTTTCTCAGCAGCTCCTGCCTTACACACAGCCAAGGACACACCCAGGATGGCATTGGCACCAAATTTAGCTGATATTCGAAACAGACACAGGAATTAAAGGACTATGACTAGACCCAAAACCTAATATTTGCAATACTTTAAATATGAAAAACTATCACTCGTGTGTTTGAATTTGCCTTTTTTGTGACAATGTTTTCAAATGTACTCTACCATTCAAAAGTTTACAGTGTGTAATAATTTTTAAAGTTTTTGAAAGACATTTTATATGCTCACCAAAGTTGCATTTATTTGATTAAAAATACAGTAAAAACAGCAATCTAGTGAAATATAAAAAACAAAAAGAAAAGCAAAAGCAAGGCATTTATTTTAAATAGAAATATCTTGTAACATTAAAAATTTATTTACTGTCACTTTTGATCGGTTTAATGCATTCTTGCTGATTAAAAGTACTGATTTCTTTAAAAACATCTTACTGGACAAACATTTTTGAACTGTAGTATAATCTAACTGGGTAATTGTTTGTAAGAAACTTAAAGGAGAACAACCATTAAGGGGAAAGGATTTTAATGCAAAGGACAACTGCCTTCCTATTGTTAAATGCATAAACATGTAAATATTATGATTTACACTTGTTATCAGTTCCGTCCAGGTCCAGCATGAACTGGTCAATCTTTTCTTGCTCAACTACAGGAATTCCCTATGTGACAGAAAAAAAGAGAGCAAGACAGACAAAAAATATAATTAACAATACAACAAACTTACAGTTACTATTTTCTTTTGTTTCAGAATAAAATTATAAAATACTCACCTGGCTGATCAGGGCAGGTGCAATAGTTTGGTTCACATGCTCAACAGCCTTTGATACACCTACATTACACAGAAAAAGAAGGAAGATATGAGCAATATACTACAGGTATAAGCACAAGTTATTGTGGATTTTATGGCGCTGCAATTAGACACATGCACATCTCTACATTCCCTTGCTTTGTTTATGCCACAAAGCTATAGACTGTCAGATTTTTCTAATGTGTAACATCAGCCAAGCGAGAGCCATTAACAATCTGATTTATTCCATGCAAACATTGTGCACTAAATAATACTGAAATACCACAGTACAGACTCTTGCATTATTCACTGATCTTAATCATACGCACAAGCACTTCAGATTTTACAGAATTTTTTCATAATACATAATTCACACCACAGAATTCGACACTGGGTTGAATATGTCGTGCAAATTCCAAAAAAAAAAAAAAAAAAAGTTTTCTCACTAGGGTACCTGTTAACACAAGGCTGAACCCAGTTATTAATCAGTACATTTAATAAGTCCTCCTTTCCAATCTGATAGGAAAAAAACAGAGCTGGGAAGAGAAACAGTCCTTTGTGTTCAGTAAACAAATCTAGCTCAGCAATTCTTGGTTATTTCCTGTAAAACCAGATTAATTGGTGATTTCTAGTTTAATTCAGTTCATCAGAAACACGAAAAAGCAGAGTTACCTTTGCCCAGGTAGCGTGACTTGTCATTGTCTCTCAGCTCCAATGCTTCATAGATTCCAGTAGACGCTCCACTAGGGACAGCAGCTCGAAACAGACCTGATTCAAAACCAGTAGGTGAGTTTTCATTCTGCTTGTAATGTCAGTACACTAAACCTTCTTAGTTTAGTTTTCAATTTGGAAAGAAACGTCAAGGGGAATCACCTTTCTCTGTGTAGAGGTCCACCTCTACAGTGGGGTTGCCCCTCGAATCAAAAATCTCACGGGCATGTATCTTTAGGATAGACATGTTCCTTAAAAAACAATAAATAAAAAGTAAAAAAGATCAGATTATAAACTAAAGGGGTCTGCTTCTGCTGAAACTACAAATCTAACCTCACATCTAAAGGAGATTTCAAGGAAACCTGAGAACACCATCTGCCTTCCAGTAATGCTACTGACCCACAGGGTCACTTTGTCAAATCCTCTTTCCTGTTATTAGGACTAATCATTATTGAAGGGAAACATCTGCATGAATAAATCCACATCTCTTTCAAGCAAATATATGATTAATAGCTTTCAAATATACACATAGTGTTTTGAAGATTGTGCTATTCCTTGGGGCATCATGAGAAGCTCAGGTCTAATTGGATTAGCAGCTGTCACACTCCGGTCATTATGCTGTCAACAGAAAACTAAAAGCTTACTAAACTGGTCTAGAAGTTTTTGCCTACACATAATACAAACATCAACACTATTTTTTTTTTTTCAACTGTACAGTGCCAATGGCGAGTCTCAAACTCATTTCCTTCCTGGAATCGGATTTCTTTCTCGTATAGTTTGTTCTGCAAATATTTAATCCCATTACAGAGTGTGAATATGAGTGGGCGTGATGGAAAGCACGACTCATCATGGTCTTCAGTGTCACGTGCTTATTTATGGTGACTCTCATCCAGCATTTTATTAGTGAGACACTCGAAATTGAGAATTTAATGCTTTCTGTCCAAATATCGAAATAACAGTGTACAGAGAATTCCGAGATTAACGAAAAAACCTGATTACAATCTAAATCAAACGTAATGTTGGCTAGAAGATGGTCACAATTAAGCGGGTATTTGAAAGTCCATAATACAATGCTTCTTACCTCAGCGATAGCGTATAATTAAAGGACAAGATGAAGAAATCAAGCTTTCACTCAAGTTCACACTCACTGCTAGCGGCTCTGGTTAGAAGAGCTCAGCGTGTGCTTGCTCTCAGAGAAAACTCACCCATAGGGGGAGATCATAGTAAAAACTAGATAAAGTGAATGGCAGTTGTCTTACAACATGGGGTGAGGAAATGGGCGGAGCTTCGCGGGCGGGAATTTATCGTATATACATTTTTATTGTAGCTCTTCTTTTTTTAACACTTCACTGTATATTTACGATTTAATGGATAATAAGATTTTGTTCAAGAAAAAAAATTTTTTTTTAGACCACTACCGAAAGGGACGGTGTTTTCACGTGTTACCTGTTACTTTTCTCAACGCTGAGTGGACTTGGCCAATCACAGTCGTTGACGATTATGAGATTAATATATCATAAAATGTAATTTAATCGAGATTGCTTTAAATTATTTTCATTTATATTACAGGTAAAATCTTTAGAATTAATAGATTTACTGCTGTATAATCGATTATATTTTAATGCAGCTCAGTGGAGATTTCGGCTTTCTGAGCAGCCATGCGCTCCCTTGAGGAAGAAACATTTTTCTCATAGGAAACGGTGATTATCCAGCAATATTTTCCACACAGTGTGGAGAAATAATATGATACGAAACGAAATGCATTCTTCAGAATAAATCTGATCATGTAAACTAAAATTTAATAATTAGTTTAAAATTATTTGAATTTTAAGAATGTTTTCCGAATCTTGCTGAGAGTTGAAGCTCATTTTGTAGAAACAATATAGAAGCAATATATTTTGCCATTGTACTTACGACACACAGAAAAGCAAGAGGATGATGCACAGTCCTACTAGGCCAGTCTGCTGCAGTAAGCAATGTAAATAATATCTCAAATTCAAAATCTCAGATTGTTAAATGATTAACCTTCCACTGTATTCTTGTCTGTGGGGAGAATGTGATGCAACAACAAGAGGCACAATAGAGTGTTTGTGTGCTGGAGAATCCTGGCAACTCATTCCCTTGGGCCAGTAATCCCTCAGGTCATTGCCCCCACCCTCCCTCTTCCATTCCTTCTTTTTATCCCGCTCTCTTTCCACCTTCCCTCTCACACAAATACACTTCCTCTGTTCCATTATTCTTTCACTTACTCTTCCTATAATACTCAAACAAGCCATGTTAGCTTAGATCAGTTTCAGATACAGGTGGGTATTTTCCCTCGTGCATGGTTTGTTTTGTGGAAACGGTTGATGTTTTGTTGCTTCTTTCAGGTACAGGTTTCTCAGGGGGCCTCCTGACAGCCAGCTGATCCCCGTGTTCCTCCATCCTCATGCCTCACAAATAAGACCTAAGGGATCTCATTAGCAATCCACACACAGGTTTGTGGATATAGTGAGGCATTGACCTGTTGCCTGGGTTACAATGCAGTCCCCGTGTCCCAGCATAAACTCTAAACTGAGTTGGAAATCTCAGATCCTTTGTTCGGTGTACACATATTCTAAAATTTGATTATTGACAGCACAAGTAGTTTAAATAATTTTATTTATTACATGCAGCAAATAGGCATCAGAATCCACAGAGCCCCATATCTACAGTACATTTTTATTGTTTAAAGAATTATGTGCATCAAATAGACAAACTATATATATATATATATATATATATATATATATATATATATATATATATATATATTTATTTATTTATTTATTTAAATCTGCAGATTCATGGCCAGAAAAGAAGCGATTTGACCTTTTTTTACCTGCTCTTTTTGAAGCAGCCCATGCAAGTGATGCTACCTATCTCTGAACAGACCTTTAGCACAAGCACTTCATTGTCCAATGAAACCTTAAATATAGCTCTAAATGCTAAAAGCTCAATGTAATAGTACTTTTATGATGGGAAAGGGAGAGGATCTTTATTTTTATAGTCAGCAGTCTGCTGACGAAGTGCCTTTTCCACACACACACACACACACACACACACACACATATATATGTGACCCTGGACCACAAAATCAGTCAAAAGAGTAAATTTTTGTAAAATGACATTTATACATAATCTGAAAGCTGAATATATAAGCTTTCCATTGATGTATTGTCCTATTAGGATAGGACAATATTCAGCCAAGATACAAAATCTGGAATCTGAGGGTCCAAAAAAATCTAAATATTGAGAAAATCGCCTTTAACGTTGTCTAAATGAAGATCTTAGCAATACATATTACAATTAAAAATTAAGTTCTGATATATTTATGGTAGGAAATTTACAAAATATCTTCATGGAACATGATCTTTTCTTAGGCCTAATATCCTAATGATTTTTACCATAAAAGAAAAATCTATAAATTTATCCCATACAATGTATTTTTGGCTTTTGCTACAAATATACCCATGCTACTTATGACTGGTTTTGGGGTCCAGGGTTACACACACGTACGTGTGTGTGTGTGTGTGTGTGTGTGTGTGTGTGTGTGTGTGTGTGTGTGTGTGTGTGTGTGTGTGTGTGTATACCAGATTTAAGTTAAAATATTACAGGTGTGCAGACTTATTACTTTCTCTTCATCTTTAAGTTATAAAAATGAACACAAGCTCTCACTGTAATTTGAACTGATAAGCCAGTCTGAATTTAATAATCAAATAGTTTAAATCTATAACAAAAGGACAATTTGATTCATACTCAAGCCTTTGATGTTAAACATTTTTTATTTAAACATTGATTAATCTTGCATAATTGTAAAAAATGTTTTTTTTTGTTTGTTTGTTTTTTTACAGGCAAATGAATTAATAATGGAGAAATACAGTAAATAGCATATTTATCAGTTGGGCCTTCAGTTTCATTTCTGCTGTTTTCATATTGTCTATTCAATGCCCCAGTGGAGTTTATTATCAGTGTAAACAATGTAAATGATCGTAGGGCCTCACAGAGGACACATTTACTGATTGCTGAATGTCTTTTTTTACAGCTCTAATCTAATGATGAGCGCTAGAAAGGAGAGTAACACTGAATACAGAGGAGAGGAGGCTTATTCTTGTCTGTTGCCCTGCAGTCTGACCCAGAACAAGAGAGACGGAGAATGGGGCGTGGTCTTTTTGAAGGTTAAAAGCTTGTCTCATTTGTGTACTCAGAAACCCTGAGGCACTTCCACATTAAACTAACCAATCACAGAACACAAGACACACCTGCTCTTAGAAGAAGGCCAGCGATTGGTCCCAGCGTAAAAATGACACCTGGGCAGGGCTCCAAGGTGTACCTGAAAACCTAGATGTTTTGTAGGAACAGTTTCTTCGCTTCAGGACCTTTAGGAGAATGTGTTTCTTCTCATGCTTGAGACTCCATTACTATTGTCTATGCGTCTTCATCAGGTACCTTTAGACCAGTTCGAGAGGTTTGGCCTAACGTGGAACGAGCAATCATACCTTTAACAAGTGGAAGGAGCAGGAAGTGATCTTCCTCAGCTAAAGCGACGCTGCGACACAATGGCATCTCTTGTTCTGGACTCCATACTGAATGACGGCAACAAGAATTCATAGGGTAACTAATAGTTTTTTTTTTTTTTTAAATCTTTTTATTTATTTATTTTTTTTGGGAATATGTTCAACAATTTGATTAAATAATTACAACAACAAAAAAAATCAATTGCAAAAAAAAAGTTTTTATATGTATCTCAGGTAATACATAATATTATAGTTTACTATTAGTAAATGCTAATAGTAAACTATTAAAAAGCACAATGAGATGGGAAAAAAAGAAATTATATTTTAGATAAACAAAATCTTCCTTTCATTCTTTCGTGTAAAAATAAAGTATGAATTTTAGTCTGAAATATGGATAATTAAGATTTGTGAAACATAAAGGACTATGAGTGCCCAGCATGTTAACTTTCACTTCCGTAGTGTGTCAAACCTGTTTGATCAGTTTAAAACAAAGGGGGTATGAAGTAGAAAATGTAAAGCATTAAAATAAATTATGTTCAGCAATGCAACAAAAGTTTTTAATGTTATAATTTAAGGTGGTTTGTACAAATTAAACATAATTTAGACTTCTTGCATTTGAGAAACTATTTCTAAACTTTAAAAATTGGTTGATACATGGACACATGCTCATGAAATCTGAGTGCTGATACAATCTCATACACACAATTTTTCCTCTCTTCACTTGAAAGTGTTCTAATAAAAAGGGAGAGAAAATGTAACCTTAATTGATCTTGTGATCTTGATTGATACTGTGAGCTTTAAACAACAATAGAGCCAAAATGTAAAAACTTACTCCGCTTGATTTCAGTAGTAAGTGAGTTATCTAATCTAATCTTATCTAATCTATTGTACAGGTGAGGGGTCAGTCAGGTGCACACTCAGGTATAGGTGACAAAGATCAGCCATTTTGATTAGCATGACTAAGCGCTTTCCTTGCCACCTATGTTGTGTGGCTGTTATGGGATTTGGAGGCTGTAGACGCAATTTTGTTTTGATGAAGGTGCGACCAATTAGTAAAACTCTCCCAGGTCATGGAGACGTCTCAAAGGTCATGGTTTCCAAGGATGCAGGCCAGGGCGTACACCTAAGAAATAAACTTCTGGTGTTACAATGTGTTCTTCTTTTTTTTCTAATAATAGCTTTCAAGAAAATGAGTAAGCGCACAGTGAAACTGGAAGTGGTCCAGTCCAAATGACCATGCACGGTAATATGCTTACATCAAAAGCCTTTGGGGTCTGTTGCAAGATAAGCGGTGTTTAAAGGAAATACATAAAGCTATAAAAAAGATGGGCCAGTCATGAAAATAGTAATCATTAACAAACACCTTACAATGTCTTGCTAAAGAACAGTAACTCTGATTTTATAGTGATACACATTAGCATAGAGTCCTTGGCTCACCTCATGTTTCATGCCGAACTGAAAACAATTAGATGGAGAAAAAAAAAAAAAAACGTGGCAAACACTGGATGACTATCTCCATCTTACAAGGCAGTTTTGGATGTTATATCTTCTCTAATACTGCCTGGTAATGATGCAGATGGTCCTCCTCAAGCATCGTTACAAATGCTTTGCATCTGGGTGTGGATGTGCAGACTATGCAAATAAATGCACACACAAATACACAAAGGAAAGTATGCAATGAAAAGATATGTATTCTTTGGCTGGATCATTTGAATACTATGATGCAGAAGAAGTTCATTCATTGTCTCTAGGGTACATCTTACCTGGCAGTGCTTGATTGTTCACTGATGTTCTAACACTGTCTGGTAACGATGCACTCTGGGGGCTCCGTGACCATGACTTCAATAGAAAATGAACAGAAAATGCTTTCAAAATTGTGATCAAGTGTGGAATGTAGCATACTTTGACTTTAGAATGTGTTCAAATGTTCTTTAATAAATTAAATCAACTTAATGATTTAAACCAGGAAGACTGGATGAGACCGCTTGATAAAAATAAAGGGAGTGTAATTAAAAGAAGCGGTATGAATATAGGTCCTCTCACTTAGCCATCAGTAAAGTTATGAACCCCACCCTGTTACATCCAAATGCCTTCATGAACGTCACAAAGGTAATTCCTCCATACTCACACACCCTCTAATGTGTAATGTGCCATTCAGCGATCAGTTCATCCTCCTTTTCTTGTGTCTTATTGTGTGCATGACACCTGAGATCTGTGTGACAAATACTAATTGAACTGCACCTACACAATTCACCTTTCCTGTTCGCTGTGCTGAAGAGGAAGTAATGCCAGTCAGGAAAATATTAAAAATGATTTTAATATTATATTATAATATTTTTTATATTATGAATGTGTGTGTGTGTGTGTGTGTGTGTGTGTGTTACTAATTTGAAACCCATTTCACTTATTTTGCAGGTCATTATGTATTATACGATGAAATGTGCAAAGAAAAGTCAATGTTTTTATGTGATTTAAACAAATAAATGATAAAAGAAAGATAGAAATAGCACATAGACTGAAGGGAGAACTTATATGAAAAATTAGTTTCTATGGAAAATGTATCTGTAAGCATGACTCAGTAAAACATTTGGTTGTATTCTGAATGTAAATGAGGAAATCCTGTGATCTTTTACTCACCTTCATGTCATTCCATACCTGTACGAGACAAACAATCACAGAAGAAGATATTTTGAATAATATTTTAGCTGTTTTTGTCCATATAAAACACACTTACCAAGTTGTCTCAAAATCCATTTGGATGCTGACGCTTAATTCTGACAATGCCCCTTTGAATCTCTGCTTGCACTTTATCCTTTACTAACAGATCCTTTAAACAGTTTCCTTCAAGATCTTTCTCCTGAAAAAAAACAACCTTAATTCTGTCATTTTCTTTTTGTCTGCTTTTATCTCTTCTACAGTCACATGAAATCAGACCCTTTCTTCTGCCTCTCCGCTGCAGTAAAATCCTCTGATTTGTGTCTTACCAGGCAAGTTTAGATGTTGATACTCTGTCTAATACTGCCTGGTAATGCCATCAATCACAAGGAATTTGATCACCATTTTTCCTTTTCCTTCCTTACCTACACTGCCACAAAGGATGAGTTTTTTATTTATTGATTTACTTTTTAAACAGTGTTTAGAGTTATCTTTTTTTTTTAAGTCTTTTAAATGCTCTACCTGATATATGTAATTTTCTTAAACGTGTATTAAAGAATATGGTTCTGACTCTTTGTATTGTTTAATTGTATGTTTGCGTATTTTGCTTAAATGCACACTACATGTATATTTATTGTGTATTTTGGTCAATAAACACAATAAAAGTGAATTACAATCAAATAAGTATTTGACTTTGTGTGTCAAATTGTATATGAAACAGGATTGACACATTTTGACAAATTTTTGATACTTTTTTTGTGATTGTTGAAGATTTTTAGACATAGTTGAAAGTACATAATTCAGCTTGTATGCCAGTTACATTTTATTTTTTTTTAATTAACAGATTTAAACAATTACATTTTTGTCTGATTAGACAAAGTTATCACACTATACCTTTCAACATTCACTTTCCACTAAAATGTTCAAAGCAATAGATAGCCAGTAAAAATTTTTAGAACAGCAAAACTAGAAAAATATACTACTATATACATATATCATCATATTACACTATATTGTCAAAGGTATTGGGACACCCCCTACTAATGAACAGGTTTGACTACTTTAGTAATTTCCATAAGTACAAATCTTAATTAAGCATATAATGATATTCTAGGGAATTTTCTATTCTAACATGACAATGCCTCTGTGTATAAGGCAAGGCTTAGAAAAAAATGATTGATTTAGTCAGTGTGGAAGAATTTGACTGGTTTGCAGAAAGTCAAGTCATAATCCAAGCTGAACACCTCTGGTGTGACTTTAGATGCAGACCTTGAGCCAAAAACTCATCACCAAACACCAATGACTTGTACATATAGGCTATATATTGTTGACACTAACAAAACTGTTGCAGCAGAGATAGAAATACACTTTTTAAATACATGAATTATGTTTCCATCTTTGTTACCACAGTTTTGGAAGTGCCTTTTTCTGTTCTAAAGAAGGGGGTGTCCCAATACATTTGGCCATATAGTGTATGTACAAGTCATTGGTGTTTGGTGATGAGTTTTTGGCTCAAGATCTGCATTTAAAGTCACACCAGAGGTGTTCAGCTTGGATTAGGACTTGGCTTTCTGCAGACCAGTCAAATTCTTCCACACTGACTAAATCAATCATTTCTTTCTGAACCTTGCCTTATACACAGAGGCATTGTCAAGTTAGAATAGAAAAGGGTCCTGTCCAAACTGTTGTTTTATCATTAGAAGCACACAATTCCTTAGAATATCATTATATGCTCAAACATTAAGATTTGTACTCATGAAAATGACTAAAGTAGTCAAACCTGTTCATTAGAGGGGGGTTTCCCAATACTTTTGGCAATATAGTGTATAAGCATTTTGGACTGTTTTGGTCCTATATATAACCTAGCAAGTGTATGCGGATGTAACTCAGACAGCATGACTTTATCATCCAGTCCACTAGATGGCAGCACTTACATCATGCAGTCTTGACGGTTTACAATAACGAATAAACCGAACTGGGCTACTACTTCCTTATCACGCTTTGCGACGTAGTTTAAAAATTAATACTTTCTAACAAACCATATTTGTTGACCAACAGACATGTCTGGAATTCCGCCGGATTCTTGGCAACCGCCCACAGTATCGCTGGACACAACGTGAGTCGCAGGATAAACATTATAATAGATGTGTGAGTGAATGAACGAGTCACGTTTTGATAACACAGACGTAAAGCTGTGATCATTGGTTTAATTGTTTCATTATTTAGAAATGTAGAAAAACGTAAAGCTTTGCTGCATGTTTGTATTAAACAAGTTAAAGATCAAATCACGTTGATCAGTTGTAGCCTACTGGTTGTAGATCAGAGATGGTGCTGTGATACCCGACTCTTTCGGTTCTTTCGAACTGTGTCAAAATTCAAGCGTTCAGCGATTCTTTTGCTTTGTGACGTAATTACGTCGTAATTTTAATTTATTAATGACTGTAAATGTTAAGTTTATTTTAACTTTTAAGTCTCTAAAAGAAGTTGCATGGTCTTACATACAGCAGCTGGATGATGGAGTTCTGCATGTTAAATACTACATTCTCATACAAAAATTTGCTAAATGTATAACTTACCAAAACTGTGGCTGACTTTTACTAGAAGAGGAGTCCCTGAAAAAGTCCTTTATGCTTCTTTAAAGAAAGAAAGAAACCCTATTAAACTTTATGGAGAAATATTTACAATGTAATACCCCTACTCTACATCCCTAATTAAGTTTTTTTTTTTTTTTCCGCTTTTCTTTCCAGTATGGTAATATTTTAAAGAAATCTTTACTTACCTTTTATCAACCGTCTGTTTCAATCTGTTGTAATAAAAAATAATAATAATTTGCAGCTACTTGGCATATTATGACCAACCCTCACTTTACACTGTCTTTCCAGGATGGGAACTATTGTTCTAGAACTGTACTGGAATCATGCACCAAAAACCTGCAAGAATTTCGCAGAGCTGGGCAGAAGAGGATATTACAACAACAACAAATTCCACCGCATCATCAAAGACTTCATGGTTCAAGGAGGCGATCCAACGGGGACAGGTGAGGACAAAAGGAATACTCATCATTCAACGCTCCTTTTAGATATTTCATTTGACAATTCCATAAAATGAATCACAGTACGCTGATTTAAGTGGCTGTTGAGAAATGGCATAAAGGTGGTGAATATGTTTTATCAAGCGAAACCATCTACTTTGTCGTCAGTACAATGGACTTCCATTTTAATTTACTGTCAGTTTGTAAAATGTATTTATATATAATTTATTTTATATCTGCAGGTCGTGGTGGTGCATCTATATATGGCAAGCAGTTTGAAGATGAATTGCATCCAGAGTTGAAATTTACAGGTGAGTAATATAACAAATAATGCATAAGCACTGCTATTTAAGCTGCTAAGTAGATCCCATAAGTAGAATAAATTGCTCTGGAAATATTTTCAGTTCACAAATTTATGGCATACTTTTATAAAAAAAAAATTATCCAGCATTTTTGTACGTTTTTATATTACAAATCAGCCCGTGCTTGATTTATTTATATATTTTGTAGGTGCTGGAATTCTTGCAATGGCCAATGCAGGGCCAGATACAAACGGAAGCCAGTTCTTCCTCTCGTTGGCTCCCACACAGTGGCTGGATGGGAAACACACTATATTTGGACGGGTCTGCCAGGGCATTGGAGTTCTTAATCGTATTGGTATGGTTGAAACCAACAGTCAGGACCGCCCTATGGATGACATTAAAATTCTCAGAGTGAATCTACCTAACTGAGACGTCTGCTTGTATAACGTTTTATGCCTTATTATTGTACAGTCCTTTTATTACATTAAACTTTCAGAGTTTTGGTAAAATATACTCTCTGCTCTCTTGATTTCCCCAGTACATATCCATGGCCACATGGTGGTGTCTTAACTCTATGAGTTTGGGTTTATTACAGAAAAATGTCAATTTAATGTGTACATTCCTTTACATTACACCAAATGACACAGAAAGGTTAAGAATTATTTGGAGATGTAATTGGAGATGACAATCATGATTTCAGCACAGTCACACTGCATTAGTTGCTCATAGATTTGAAATGCTTTCTTTGAAAAAGAACAAGAGGAAACTTGATCATACAATTTCTCATATCAATTATAGAAATAAAGCATACTTGTGGCACACCACAAGGTCACCCAACAGAATACGCAATCATAAATCATTATGTCTTTTCTAACTACTGACAATGATGCTAATTATTAAATATTCAATATTTAAAACTGTATATTGAGTAAATGTTAGGCAAAAAGCTTTAAAAAGGTTTCAACCGAAATAGCACACACAACATGGCCTAGCAGTGACTTTTTTGGCATAACAACATCAGTTGGAACCAATATCACCATAATCCCGGTTTTCTGGACAGATGTTTTCTGATCCTAGACTTCAAAGGATTTTTATGGAAAACCCACATTTCAGAATGCAGCTATCCTGGATTAAGCTTAATCTGTGTCTATGGAAAAAAGTAAACAAAGCCATAGAGGTTATGACCCACAAAATCCTATTATTGTTGGAGCCTAAAAATGGCTGTTTGTTCTCTATGAGTACTATAAATTATTTGAAAGCATTGCTTTTTATCATCTGGGAGATTGGGAAAATGACCAGACAGAAAGTACATTGTCTGTACATTGTCTCTTTAAAATGCATGAAACACACTTCTATATAAATAAAGATACGTATGATTTACAGACTAATCTGAAGGATGTTAAAAAGATTCCCCCACTACATATTCTGATACGTTTACTTTTTTTTTTTTTTTACATTTATACTGTTTTTGTTTTATATGTATAATAAATCTAAAAAATATACTTGAATATGAGTTTTAAAAAAAACTATTATAAAGACAACATACAACTATAAAAATACATAAATCTCCCTGTCCATGACTTGTATTTTCCAAAAACCTTGGTGCTGATTAAGCACATTTTACATAATGCCCTCAAGGTGTGTGAAATACTGAATATCGCTGAAAGAAATATCAATTAAGGTCTTACCATGGATCACATAAAAACAGTGCCTGAAGGCTAAATCTATCTCATAGCAGGTTAACTTGCATGAGAAAATCATTAAAAAAACTCTCTAATAAGCTGATCCCTGAGAATACCCAACTGTCAAAATGCATGACTGCTTTGTTCATGATGGCCACTCTGCTTTAAGGCAGTTTGCACTTATGTACAGTATGTGTTTGTATAGTAAAATTATCTGCATCTGAAAAAGCGAGATTCTGTGTTTGCTGTGAAACAAATAATCATTGCTTTTTTTAAAAGTATTTTGTAAAAAGGTGGGTTCGCAAACAGCACTAATAGATTACAGTCCATAAATAAATGTTTTATATAAAACAAGACACTATTAACTTGCTTTATGCAGAAGGAAGGATATATGCAGTTGTGTCAGCTGTTGTCTTACGTTAAACTTTTGCCTTTTTAATATTAGTTTAATCCCCACTAGGCCACATACTGTAACTAATTTCTTCTTCAAAATGAAAAACTTAATATATTTTCTCTTTAGGACTAATTGACTGAACTAACTGCTATTTAATATATAGGTATAATTGGCGTAATGGCAGTTGAACATTAAAGGTTGTCTGGGGTCTTTTCTCTGTCTGTACAGGATGACAGAGTATAATGATGTGCCGAGGGTCTCTGAGACTGAGGTAGATCCTCTGCTGGAGTGCATGCCATCTGGAGACGCTGAGGGCAACACAAACAAAAGATTTTTCAATCCATAGGAAATGAAAGAAATTCATTCCTGTTGTGAAACAACTGTTGCCTTCTGGTTCTGTTAAAGGTTTCAGAAACATTTCCAGACATTAAAATTTTCAATAAAAAAGCATTTCTTTTTATTTTTCTTAACAACACCTACCTCCCAGAAAGTCCCTTTCCCCTTGTAGAGTTTGTAAATCATGTTAATGGGGATGAGAGAGAGAGAGGATACTGCGAGGAACCAGCCAATACCGTATGCCCACCACGGATACATGTATGTGTTATTAAACTTCAGGGGGCTGTACTTGACCAAAGAGAAGATAAAGGTGCCCTACAGAACACAATTGACAAAAATGTAGTTTGATTCTTTTGTTTGTTTGTTTTTTACACACGGTGCATATCAAATACTGTGTTCCACTCAAATGTGTTCCCATTTTACCCTGTGACAGAAACAGACTTACTACACAGACAGAGGGGGTGACATAGAGCCAGCAGTACTTCATCATGGGCCAGGGTTTATAGCCAATCATGTCTTCTATGTTCTCATAGAATCGGTCAGCACCTTGGAGAGAATAAGCACATAAAGCCCAATAAAAAAAAAAAGTAGTAACTACAATTTTGAGGCACATTTATGTGTAGGCTGCTCACCATATACCCAGCCAATGGCCACAGACTGACAAGTAGCCAGGAACAGGAGAGTGGCTCCACTACACACGTAATGATCAAACAACTGAATGATGTACAGACCACCCTGTGAAACAGAAAGTAGCATACTTATAAAAACAATGATATTCTGATTAATAGAATGCAAAGCCATAGAATGTACATGCCTTATGTTTGATTTCAGTGTAACATAAGTGAATTCAGGGGCGTAGTTTGTGGGGGGGATGGGGGGGAGGTAACCCCCCCAATAACGAAAACTAGCAAGTACAACCCCCCCAATATTTATACCATGGTTAATGGAAACTTAGAATCTGGCCATTTATTAATTATTTGAATCGCGCCTTCGGCGCTTTTATAAGCGCTAACTTCATGTAAGAACCGAACGGAGCGCTTATAAGCAAACCATGACTGAAGCGCAGCTCTTTTAATTGTGCACGAGCGGCGCGCCAAATCACCCTATACTCGGTGCGCGTTCACCAGCGCGCTCGAGAAGTGGGAGAAGATTTGCGCGAGCCATTCCTACCGCGAAGCTGATGGTAAAATATGTGATCTATTTGAATTCTATTAAGAAACTGCCACTTTAAAATGCTATGGAGAAAATCGTTATCTAACATTATCTAAAAAAAGGCACAAACTAAAAAGACTGATGAAAAAAGGAGAAAACATAATCTCGCACCAGCACTAACATAATATTAAAATATTTTTAAACTACTCGTGACCACCTTTACTATAATTTATCACGTTTTACTGTAGGCTTATTTATTGTGGTAAATTTTGTCTAACTTGTAGAATTTATAATAGATCATCTGTTAAGGGAATAGATTTTTCCGTATAGATTTATATTACAACTGTGGCATGTTGTAGCTGTTGTTTCTAAAGACTGTTGTTTCTCATAACAAATGCAATATAGATTAATAAAAAAGTCATTATTGGCCTGGTAATGATTAATAGGCTAGCCTTATTATAACAAATGCTACAGTTAAGAACTATGGTACTTTTTCATAAGAGCAAGTACAAGTCGAGAGCCAATGGGTTCTAATGATGAGCGATGGAATAACCTGGCCTTCAGATATTCCAGTGATGGCAGATTAAATCATTAAGAGCCTCATGAACTGTTAAGGAGTAAGAAATAAACAATATCAATATAAGAAAATGTTAAGGTAGATTGACTTCCCACGGCGTGTTGAATTAGAACATTCTGTCAAACTATAGCCAAAGTGTCTAAATAATATAAAATACATTATATATCCTATATAAACAAGTAATTGTTAACTAGCCTATTACTTTATTGCAGTTACGTTATCAACCAACTTTGCATGTGTGGTGGTGGATATCACAAAACACCATTTTACAAAAATAAACATTTAAGCAAACAAACAAACAAATAAATAAACCTTAAGAGGGGGCATGACCCGGGGTCCACTTCAACCCCCCCAATGTTCAAACCAAAACTACGCCCTTGAGTGAATTGCACATCTGAGCTGATTTAAGGTTGATTGTAAGGTTGCTTGTTGATTTTTAATTTGTCTTGAGCCCACCTCTGTGATCATGAAGAGGCCCATCAGGTAGCAGACAAGGCAAATCCCTAAAAGCAGCAGCTCTCTTCTAAAGCCACGTCTCAACGTCGTGGGAAAGATGTCTGTCACTGACGTCATAATGCTCTCAATTCCAACAAACTGAGAGACACAAAAAAGGACATTGGATGGGGAGGCAGGAATGGGAGGGAGGAGCAAAGCAACAGATGTTAGGCTAAGAAAGAGAAGGAGGTCTAACCTGGCTGTCCAAGCCCAAGAGGATGATCATGATAAAGAAACACACAGCCCAGAACTGAGACCATGGCAACATTGTCACCGCCTGAGGATACACTATAAACACCAGTCCTGGACCTGACGACAGCCAAGGGAGGAGGTACAATGACCAACACCACCTAAAGTATCTTGCAGTATCCATGCATTACATAGCGATCAAATAAATAGTGAGATGTGAACTGAAATCCAGTAGGATGACAAATAATGGTGTCTGCCTTAATTTTTTTTTTATTATTAAAGACCATTGGCATAAGCAGTGACAATTACGTATTAAAACAAATAATGTTATTCCATTCAAATTTCAATTTGATAGTTCATTTGGTATGTTGGAATGTATTGTTAAAAAAAAAAAAACAATAAAAAATGTTTTCTCTTACCAGACTCGGCCACAAGGGATATGTCCACCCCCTGCTCCTGTGCCATGTGTCCCAGAACAGAGAAAATGGCAAACCCACCTAAAAAACTGGTTCCACTGTTCAGCAAGCAGAGGTAGAAAGAGTCCCTGTAGTAACATTTTTTAGAAATGCTCAAATCAACACATAATATTGTGTCTTTTGTGTAAAAATTATTGTGAAATATTTTATATATATGTAGAGAGAGAAAAGAGAGAAAAGGACCAATTTCAGAACTACAGATTAAATTAATCTCTTTTATCAGTTCAAATAAAACATTATACTTCATTATGCACACTCACCTATAACAGTTATTGTTATATTGATTATAGCTTCCAAGAGAGCTGAGGTATCCAAGACATATGGCGTAAGAGTAAAAGACTTGAGTACCAGCGTCCATCCATACCTTACAAAGACCAAACGCACAATACAATTCAGAAAGAGCAACATAAATATAGCAAAAACTATTGAGATGGTTGATTCATTTATTAATCCAGATTTTCAGCAAACCTGTGGATCAGCTAGCCGTGTCAGATCTGGGTACATGTAGTAATGGATGCCTTTGACGGCACCAGGTAAAGTGACCCCTCGTAGGAGCAGTATCAGGAGCATAACGTAAGGGAATGTTGCTGTGAAATAGACTGCCTATAAATATAATAATTATTTTAGTTAGACTTTTAATTGAAAGTTATATACAGTATCTGAGTATTGCATGCTGAAAATTGTTTCCTGATACTGGTAATAAAAAGATTTGAAATATTTACATATTTAAGCCATTTTCAGGACATTCTGTCATTACGCTCTATTTCATAACAGGTAGGCCTAATATGAATGTGTGTAACCTTCCCAGTAGATTTCACGCCTTTCCAGATGCAGAAGTAGATCAGGATCCAAACAAGTAACAGAATAAGAGCCAAGTCCCACCTTACTGTGCCCAAATGCTGTATACCACTGGAGAGCCGCAAAACTCTGTGACTGAACATGCAAAAAGGATTTAAACGATATAATAAAACAGTGAGTTGGCTGACTTATATAAATGAACTGCTATATGTGTAATGATAGACACAAACAAAGCATTTTTATATTCATTTCATACACCATGGTACACCATTTTAACATGGTACCATGTCCAGTAAAATCTATAAAATGTCTTTAATATTAATTGTTATTTTATATTCAGTGAATGTTAATTGCATTTTTATTTAACTCACCGCCAGAATTCCATCACAGCGGTAGAAGCATTAAGAGGAGACGTCCACCCTGAAGTAGAATTCTTCCCACTAAGCACAATACAAGCATCTAACACCAAAGAGATACAAATGGATGAAAGCATATGTTAACAATCACGAAGAAGCCACATACCCAGACCTGAACTTTATCAAAACATGTAGTAGCTAAACAAGATTCTACTTTCCTACTCTACTCCTGGCATAAGCATCAATGTTTGGTAAAAGGGAAAATACATGATCTAATAATATAAGTAGTTGCAGTGCGTTTACTGACACATTTAATATAAACAATGTAAAAAAAGAAAAATCACAAACTCGCATGAAAATGCTAGCTATGATTTTAACTTAATTAAATTCCTCCAGAACATACTGGAATTAAAATGTCCTACTTTGACGAGGTTTGTTAAATAGAAAATATTAATGTGCCAGCACCCCATCAAAAACCCAGCCTATGAAAAAATATACTGATAATTGTGATTCAAGGCCTACATGCAATCACATACATACATCCGACCTTTAACCAATGTATACCTGTGTTCCACAGATTGCTGCAGCTGGCCCAGGGCAGTTCCACACTGAAGGCTGAGAAAAGGTACAGGAAGGCCCAGACTATGATGATGATGTAGGTAATTGAGCCATAGACAATAATAATTTGACTGGCATAACCCATTCCTGAAAAAGAGAGTTGTGTTAATATGGATTTTTTAAAACAAATGTTACCTTATTTTACTTGCCAATAAACTGAAATCATGTAACATGCAGTATGCAATAAAAATATGAAAAAGTACATGCTAGAGATAGAGGACACTGTTTAAAATTTAATAACATATTTTAGCAATTAGCAATAAAAGCTTGGTGTTGTGGATCACTAAATTAGTATAATAGGTGAAAACTATATGCTACAAACCTTTATTTATTTCAAAGAGACATTACAAACATGTAATTTAACTACATTTTAAGAAGCGTCACATAATGCATACAAATTGAGAAGTGAGCAACCCACCTTCAAAAAGAGGACAGACCTTTCTCCAACATGTGATGCCTCCCTGACTGGTGTACTGACCCAAAGATGTCTCAAGCACAAAAAGCGGGATACCACAAGTGAGCAGGTACAGGACATATGGAATGAAAAAAGCCCCTAAGGATTTAAGAGGGTCGTTAAAATATTATATACTATATATTATATTAAAAATAGATAGATAGATAATACCTGCCACTTTGATTATAACTAATATTCTTAAAAATGTACTATTTGATTTCTCTTTATGAAAAAGTATAACATTCAGTACCCCTAAAATCATTTTAAGGTAATTTTGACCTTATTTCACATTAATTTTGTATACTTTATATAGCACATTAGGCTAAATATACATTTTAAAATAAGTAATAAAAATCTTAAAATATTGCATACTAGAAACACCTAAAATATTAGATAGAATATTGTTTAGGAAAAAAGTTCCTGTTTTATGATTAATGTTACCCACCTACAAATGCAATTCACATAGAAAGATGTAACTGATTGTAAATGGCTTTATAATATAATAAATAAGCACATGGATATATTTTAGTATATGTGCTGCCGAAGCAAGCACGTGCACGCACAGGGATTTATTATGTAAACTGACAAACAGATGGTTTATAAATAAATGCTTCTTAATAAGTATCACAACCATAAAGCGATAGATAGGCCTATCACTCATAAAAAAAATTCAGATTATGTACTCCCTTAGTCACACATGAAATTAAAACCATAACCAACCCTATCATAAACTATCTAAGTACTGTCCAAAACTACTTACCTCCTCCATTTTTATAGCAAAGATATGGGAACCTCCAAACATTTCCAAGCCCAATGATAGCTCCGGCCACAGTCAGCAGAAATTCAATCTTGTTTGCCCATTGGCCTCTCTCTTCGGGACTTAAATCAGCCTGTTGGTTCCCTGTCCGCCTGGTGGAGGAGCCTGCCATACTCACAGTTTACGCCTGTGTCTGTTGGTGCTTATGTAGGTGTGCGTGTATGATTCGAAGAAGCGAGTCTAGACAGTGAATTTCTGAAGTACTGGGGTGCTTGTGTATTAGCGTGATTCTTTACCACAGCTTTTATGCATTACCAAGGGTGGGCGGTGGGTAATCAGGTTGCCAGGTGTTTTTATCCTGAGGGTGAGAGTAGAGATGTGTTAACTTGTTCTTCCACTTAGTTTATTAGTTCTGTGACTACAGGCATTTTTAATAATAAAAAAGAAAGGTTTCCTCTCAGCAGTATATCTAGGATGCTGTCAATCATGTCGTGACCTGTGCAGTTCTTCCAGTGCCCTTTACTCAGTTATGAGGGGTTGATCTGCTGACTCTAGTAACCTGACAGCTGCTAGCCATTATCTCTGTACTTTCATCTGTGTTCAGTGATTTCTGAGACATGGGGAAAAAATGGGTACCTGCCACAAGCAAATTTTCCACTTAGATTATAACTAGATTGTTCTTAAAAATGTGCTATTTGATTTCTCTTTATGAAAAAGTATAACATTCAATCCCCAGAACTTCATACTTCCTATACTGTTGGTTACAATGGATGTTAAATAAACTTATATAAAGTAGAAATATAAATATCTATCTCTTATAGAAACATTACAGCTGTGTCCTGACAGAAGGAATTTCACAATAGAATATTCTATGTTGGTACCATAAGATTTTTATTTTACTTTTTTTATTTATTTATTTAATTTTTACAAAGTAATTGTGTTTATAATCCCAATATTTCACAACTATGATTAATCAGCTTTGACACATAATAGTAAAGAAAATGTTTGGGATTTGTGTATGTTTATCTAACAAATAAGGGGCACCTTTATGAATTAAATATTAAGGTGCTGATTTTTCCTATAGGAGTCTGATATGAAGAATGTCACTAGTTATTTTGATTTAGACTGTGTTTATGGCAGCTATTCATTGCTTTCATGTGAGAAGTGCTTGGTTATGGTTATAAGCTGCATTAGCAAGGTCAAGATGGCCTTGTGTTAACGATAAACTGCTCAAAAATATGATTTGATGCATAATTTAATAATAGTAAGGATCAAGCATTGCAATAAATGATGCAAGCTTTAAGTTCTCATACTATCTTGGATGAACTTAGTGTTTTTATAACTTAATTTGACCTGTAAACCTGCTCTGCAACCTCTCTGTCTCTATTGTCTTGACTCCGCCCTCCTTACAAAATTCATGCTTATATCATCTCAATAAATGACTAATGGGAACATTACACAACAGCTTTTATAACACAGGATTTGATGTAACTCAGGACTGAACTGTTTTTTGTTTTTTAAAAAAAATCTGTTATTTAATAGTTGAATCATCTGAGTGATTGCAGATTCTTTTGAAGGCATCTTCCCATCTTTCCTGTTGGATTAGGTGAAGGATGAGAAGGCACTGTAGATTACATACATTAGCTGAATGGCATTTATTAACTGATGTTTTGTATAAGCCGATACAAAATGCCTCTTAAATATTTGGTAACACTTTATTTCGATAGTCCACTTTAGACATTCTACTAACAGTAAGTAACTTTGCAACTACATGTCAACTAGCAGTCATTAGAGTATTAGTAGACTGTTTGCTTAATATCTTATAACACTTTATTTTGTTGGGTCCACAACATACTGAGTATTAGAAACTTTGCAAGTATATGTCAACTTATACTAACCCTAAACCTACCCTACTGAGAGTTAGTAGACATATAGTTGTAAATTAATGAGAATTAGTTGACATGTAGTTGGCATGTAGTTACAAAGTTACTTATAGTTAGTAGAATGTCTAAAGTGGACTATCGAAATAAAGTGTAACCAAATATTTTCTATGAGTAAAAATGTGGAGAAAAATGTCCACTTGGCAATCAGATTAAATTAAAGTATTTCAAGTATTTAGAATTAAAACAGTATTTTATTAATTTACAGTACAACTGTTATCTATATATATATATATCAGTGAAATCATAATAATCATTCTATAATTTGTGGTGGTTTATTACTACTAATTCGATTTAAACAAACAATAATGTAGTCCTGTAGCTTTACAAACTGTCAGATAGATCAACACTGATAAGCAAGATGAGTTTTGTATGAAAATGATTCAAGTATTGACAATTTAATTACACTTAATTACACCAAGTGTATGAACATTTTTCAACACCTTTTCAACACCTTTGGCAAATTCTTCTAGAATTACATCAGCCATGCCTGTCAATTTTTATGATGATATTTTGCACAACTTCTGCGCGATTAACATATCTTACTCAGCCTAGATGTCAGAGCACCTAACTGTAGTGCAGGGCCAACTTCTATATTTTCTTTTTTAAATTAAACAATAGAAAAAAAAGGTAAATAATTATTCGCTGCAATATGTTTACAATATAGTTCGTACAATTAACAAAATATTAATTAATCAAAATTTGGTCAAATAGAATTACCGCTCTAACTAAACATCCATTTTATTCTGCCTTGTATATACACCTTGTTAAGATCCACGTACATCCACATTTTTATTTTGCTTGCAGATCATTATACATAATATCATAATAGTCTGAATTGCATCTTGACATTTTTAGTTCATGTTTTGTTTTCCTTCATTCTCTGCAGTTTCAAGAGGTATAATAGTAAAATATCATAATAAAAATAATCATTATAAAGCCTATTTAGTTTGTATGCCCAAAGGATTTAAAACAAACAAATCATCATGTGTCTATGAAACAGTTAAATATGATACAGTTCAATAATTGGTACTTTGTTTAAACATACTTAACTGTTACAGGGTGAAGCTGCATTCTCAGGTGCAGTTAAATGTGAAAACCTTTCTTTTACTTTTAGATCATGTCTCCATGCCAGAATTATCAGGTCCATCCCTGGATGCCAGATCCTGTCAGAAAATATCCATTTTGTCTGGTAACAGAACAACTAGTCAGCAAATCGTCTTATACCCAAAACCCATCATCACCAGCGAGTCTTGTCTGGAACTTGTCTGGTACCCAAAACTGTGTTAATAGTCTTCTATGAGAAAAGCCAGAGAAGAGTAGAAGGAGGAGATGAAGTGATAATGATAAAAAATTAACAAGAGTTTATTGAATAATCACTTGCGTATGTTTCAGTGCTTAGACTTCGTCTGACCAGTAAAAAGTGTTATTATACCACAAGCCATAGCAATGGACTGCAACTGTGACATTAAAAACCTTGAAAAAAAGTCATTCGTTTATCTCTTACTCGTGAAGACAAATAGCCCTTGAAACCATACATAAGACTAAACAACAATGGAAAAATAATAATATTAAAACCAGTAATATAAATGACTAATTAATGGTTATAATGAATATTATACATGATTATGTGATTAAATGTAATAACAAAATGATTAAATGATAAATGATTATGAATGAATGAATGAATGAATGAATGAATGAATGAATGAATGAATGAATGAATGACTATAAAATAAAGTAAAACTGGACTCAAATGTATGATTGCTCTCTTGAAGCAAGACACACAGTTTGCATTTGAGGATCCTTAGATCCGTCATTATACTAAACTACCAGTTTTGTGCGTGAGAGAGAGAGAGAGAGAGAGAGAGAGAGAACAAAAGTACGAAATAACAAATATTTACTTGTCCTCAGAACATTCCAGCCTGATCTTGTCTATGGGAAAGGAACATTGGGCGTCCAAGGGTTTAGTCATTTAAGAAAGCTAATGTTTTTGTTCTTCATTAAATGATATCACAAATGTCTTAGCTGACAAAAACTTGTCCAAAAACAATAATAAAGGCAATTTTGCTAAATCAGAAATAACAGATTTTGGATGTTCTGTATGTCTAATGTTTACAAATCCAATTCAAACCAGACTTGTGGATGGTCTGAAAGCCAGTATCTTATCTCTGGATACGTGTTTCAATCCCATCAGTCAAAGTATGATTGCATTTCAATACCATTTCCTGTGGCCTTACAGCTCAGTGCATGTAGCCTATATAAGCAGCTTTCTGCCAGCTTCTACATAACCTTAATAATGAGTAAATAAATAAGTAGAGATAATGTACAGTCAGCACAAAATAACCTGTATCAGTTTGTAGGCTATCTTGAGATAATGGTCATTTTTTGAGATATTGACCAATGTTATTTTCATTCTGCTTACTAACAATGCTACTCACCAAATGTTCATTTGAATTGAAATTATTTTATAATCTTACCTGTTATATACAGATTCCGCTAAGAAAACAGCACTTTGAGGTCTCATTTTCAAGACTTTGAGACTCAAGTTGGCGCTATTTGGGTTTGTTTGAGTCCGCGAGTGTGATGTGTGGTTTGCATAGGCGAAAATTACTAATGATTATAATGATGATGATAATAATAGGCTATATACTTGCGATATCAAATAATTATTAATAAGCTGCATGTTGCTATTTCTTAAGATTATAAGTGATGCTTAGCTGTGTACTGGCAGCCACAATGCCATGATGCCAATTATTAATTGGGGTTATTACAGGTGGTTGTTATGGCGTTCTCAGTAGGCTATTTTTACCTGGGTGTTATGGGTATTATGTTTTTGTTTTTTGTTTGTTTTTTAATAGACGTGATATTTTTTCAAAAAGAAATAGATTCGAATTTAAAAACTAATAGAATTGTTCATGTTTCTGACACGTGACTTAAATCAAATCCCCCAAAATACTGTTTTTCGTACCAAAATAGGCCACCACAATACAGATGACTAAACTGCTCCTGAAAAGTGTCTAAAAGTGTTTAAAGTGTAGCCTAAATGTGATTATTATGCTATTGGTACTTATTATGAACTGGAAGCAGGGTCGTCACTAGGAATTCTGGGCCCAATGCACTGAATTTGTTATGGGGCCCCCTCAAAATCAAGTTCAGTGGGGTGGGGGGTTAGTATGAGTTGCAAACGTAAAATGTCAAATAAAGTTTGGGGTGATGGGTCATAGGGCCTTCAACTGGAGTAAAAAATAAATTAATAAATAACAGGACAGAAACGATAGTTATTGCTGAATTCATGACAAATGCAACATTTTTGTCACATTGAAAAGCACTTGACAGTAAATCATTGATTTTAGGCTAGACTGCTGGGAAGTTACTGCTAATAAATTCTGTCATCATTTCCTCATCCTTATGTCGTTCCAAATGACTTTCTTCTGTTGAACACAAAATAAAATTTTGTAGAATGTTACCAAACCATTTTGGTTACCCTTGATTTCTACTGTATGGACAAAAAAATTCTATGTTCCACAGAAGAAATAAATTCATACAGGCTTGGAATGTCATGATATTGAATAAATGATGATAATTTTCATTTTTGGGTGAATCTCCCATTAAGAACTTTATTATTTGTAAATAAGAAGCACTTAATTTACAGGTAATAAATTAGAATGTTGTGGAAAAGTTTATTTATTTCAGTAATTCAACTCAATGAATTCAATGCACACAGACTGAAGTCTTTGTTTCTTTTAATTGTGACGATTTTGGCTCACATTTAACAAAAACCCACCAATTCACTATCTCAACAAATTAGAATACTTCATAAGACCAATAAAAAAAAAAAAACATTTTTAGTGAAATGTTGACCTTCTGGAAAGTATGTTCATTTACTGTATATGTACTCAATACTTGGTAGGGGCTCCTTTTAGAGGTCTTCACGGGTCCAAAAATCCGTACCCGAACCCGAAGAGACCCGTAAATGTGCTGCACCGAACCGACCCGGACCCGTGTTTTACTTGAAAGGGGGACCCGAACCCGTGCAGACCCGAGAAATGCCTTAAATGTACTACCCGGACCCGACGCGAACCCGATCATTATTCGAAAGTTGGACCCGAACCCGGCCGGGAAGACACAGACCCGACTGCACCCGATCGGCACATATTGCCCAGCAAACTGATATTAAGTCAATAACAAGTTGCGAGAAAAAAAAAAAAAAAACATTAATAATTCCCTTACTACTGTTAATAGCCTGCCCTTCTCCCTGACTGCAATGCATCCTCCTAGCCAATAAATTTCCATCCATGTTGGCTGTTCGTTCCTCTCTATTGCTGACTGAAAGAGCAACTGATTATTGCTTTAAAAGTCTACATGCTGTCACGGTCAGTGACGGATGACTAATGCAACTTCGCAGTTTGTTTTTTTTGTTTTTTTTCTCTCCATCTCGAGTCAACTTCGACTGTTGCGTTTCCGCAACAATAACGATACTTTTTGTTGGTTGTAATAAAGACTCGGAACAATTATTTTTTAGCAAAAAACGTGCAGAACAAGAAGTGCGTTACACTTTACTGCGTGCGTGTTCAATAACAGGTGCGTCTCTTCTTCAGTTTTGTTTCAGCTTTTTTTTTTCCCAAATCACTCTCGACATGGAAACATAATGATAAAAAAAGAGGAGCACATAATCTTTAGATTGATTATTCCCCCCCCCCCCCCCTAATTGCTTTGAATAGACATTTTTGGTGATAAAAAAGTAACTTTTCTTACTCTAGTCTAAACATTTTCTTAAAATAAACAAGACCTGATATTTTCTGAGCAATAGTAATAATAAATCTTTAACTAATATGTTTTTATTAAATTAATTTAAATGTACATAAAAATGTTTTGTTTTAGAACATATATTAATTCCCTTGTTTCATTATTTGTGTGTGTGTGTGTGTGTGTGTGTGTTTTGTCATTCCAAAGTAAACCAGATTTGAACCTCCGAAGAATCATACATTTCTTTGTTCTTCTTTTACATGCTCTTGTAGCCTTTGCCGCCATCTAGTGTAACTAAGTAGACAGCTCACAATGGAAAGAGTACATAATGTTCACCATTTCTGTTTTTTTTTTCTTCCTCGGGAGCTATCCATCTTGTTCTTAGACATTCAAGCATCAGAGAAAACACTGAAATGACATTTCAAGTTTTAATGTTGACATTACATTTAATCACATTCATTTTATTATACAAGCCTCTCTCTTCAAAAGTTTATATGACTGAAAATAACATTCAACATGGGGCATGCCTGCTTTGCATTGTAAGAATGGGGAAGGGTTGCGACTGCAACATCAACAGACTATAGGAGATCTCCGATCTGTTTATAGAGACTGCAATGTCCATCTAATGGAATGACTGTCAAGGCGTTGCTCTTTCTACAAATGGCTGTGGCAAAAGTAGTGTCTGTTGCGCCAACACAAACGAACACAGGAGAAGCTGACTGCAACTGCATACCCATATATGTTATGTACATACACAGAATTACATACTTACAAGAAAATGTAAATACTGTATATAAAGAAACATAATCAAAAAATCGAATTGAAATCGGAATTCTTGAGACGAAACATTAACATTAACACATTTTTTCATCAGGGAGGATAGAAACATTGAGTGTCAATCACCTCATCTGAGCATTTTACAAGTCCATCTCTGTGTGGTACATTCATACAGAGAGTAAGACAGTTTGAGAGCGAGACAGTTTGAGGAGCTTCAGAAATGCAGTCTCCGGTAAAGAGTCCATGCATGGGCAGCTCTCGTTCTATCTTTAACTCTGACACATTTGAGACACATTCACATTAATGTACAGTACATCACAGTCATTGAGCTTCGCCTAAGCTTTATTATGACGATGTAAATCTACCGCCAATAGGACAGGTCATTCGATAAGGTCACTGCGAAACCCTCTTCAAGTGGAATACCATCCCAGGTTTAGATGAGAACTGAATTAAAATCACTCGATGAGAGTTTCAATGTTGGTTTCATGGAAACAAAACAAAACCACAAAAAAAAAAAAAAAAAAAAAAAAAAAAGAAAAAACTGAAAAGTTTAAACTATTTCCCGTTTAGGGCAATAAGCACATTCAGTCATTATACATCTTGGAAATTTTGCAAAATCATGATTTCACATAGGGACTTACAGTACTTTCAGATGATTGCTCACCTCATTACAATTTCAGTGCATTTAACCTGGGTCTAACACATAACTCAAGGGCTGATTTCCCTTGATAATGAATGAAATTAATGAGGTGTATGGAAGGTATAAAAACATAAAACAAATAAACCAACCAACCAACAAAACAAGCATTTACACTCCAAAGCGGCCCCACGCAATCAAAGTCAACACAGGATTCTAGTTAGTATGTGCTACTGTACCTTTAAATTTCCACTATAGCTACACGTTATTTTAAAAGAGTGGACAAAAATCACTTATGGCACAATCAAGTTCTCTATGATCCCACACCTACAGACAAGATGACTAGATTTTTTTCCCCTCAAGCCTGGTTTAAATACACATATAGCGCATGTTTATCAAGATGAGGCCTGAGAAAGACAGTAAACCCACTGCTGATCCAGTCCTTTCTGAATGCACACACAACTGTGACTTGTATCACAGAACATGTTTGTGATCAACTCAAACAAATTCTGATATGACTCCATTAGCTGTTATTGCAAAATGTTTATCATACCACAATACCAAAATATAGATGTTAAAAACTAGATCGATCCTCTGAAAAGTGTCTAAAAGTGTCCAAATAGTTCATCATCGCATTCTTAAAGTACAATATGTATGTAATTGTGATTGTGAGTGTAATATGTTGATTTTATTTGGATTTACTATTTGGCAGCAATATTGTATTGAACTGCAAGGCTCTCAAAATGAAAACGTCACAACGATGTAGCATATAATCTTTAAATCGTTTATTTTTAAATTTGAAAATTTTGGTGCTAAAAAAATAAGTCACATTTATTACTCTGAACATTTTCCTTAAAAAAACAAGATACTGGTACCTGACCCTTAAAATATTTTCTCTCAATTATGGCTTCTGGCAAAACATCTAAATCTACTGTGATGCCGTTAGTTTCCAATGGAGTTAAAATAAGTTATCGGTTACGATCAACGTTTTGCTAAAATATGTGTACAATAAGTAAGGCCCACAAAGCCCTGCACTCAGAACAATATGGCTGCCAGTAAGATTTTGAAAAACTGGGTCTACATCCATGCCCAGCGAGTAAGATAAAAACCTCTGCTCTTGGAGGTCCCTAGCAAAATTTTCATAACTTCAGAAATGTATAGCTACATCAGAATCGTTGGTGAGAGATAAATTCATTTTAGGGCTGAATTAACAACCACAAGAAAGCAAATTGAAAATTGAAAAAAATTGAATTGAAAATTGAAAAACAATTGAACAAAAGATGCGTAACCATTTTAGAACACCAACTGTGTTATAAAAATAGCTGATTTATGAAATTCCAATGAAAAACAGCAGTAATGTTAGAGACTATAAAATATCACCTTTAACTAATTAGGATAGATACAATGGGATTTCATTGGGAATACACTGACATGTCTAGTTTTTTTTAGTGTACTTGTAGACAAAATATTATCAAGCCCTGAACTGATCATGATGTAATTGTAAAGAACAGCTGCATTTATGTTTTACATGTTGCTGATTGTTAGCCCTAAAATTCAACATTTACCAATGGCACATAGTTCAGTGATATCATTATATTTTTGGCACAATATGTTCAAATACAGTTATTATTCAACATGAAACTGCAGTTTAAAAAAGACATTAAATAATACCAAGGTAGGTTCTGTGGTTTCCCATGCCACCTTTGGTATCACTAAAACGACTAATCTAACAACATGTTATCTACTTTACGAATAATTCAAATACGAAACAATAAATAAATGAATAAATAAACGAACAGACAGCTAGATAGATAAATAATTCTAAATTAAATAAATATGTTTTGCCTCATGATTCCTGGCATATTTTTTAAGATATAAAAAATAATTAACATTCTTACCTCTGAATATGCATATGGTGCTTTACGTCGCTTTACAAAACATAGATGTACATAAATACACTCTCGGATTCACAGAGAATTGTCACTCTCAGGTATATTGTCACTGGGGATGTGAGAATAGCAGTTTTTTTTATTGTATCTTACTTTAACTATTTAACTACTTTTACTATTTTTTGTTTTCTTTTTTACTTGAAAATATTTATTTACTTATTTTCAATACAGTTATCCGCTGTAAATTGCTCTTTCCTTTCAATTTCTGGGAAAATGAAAAACAATATCTGACCGTGTTTTGAGAGAAAAAAAATAGCAAAATAAAAAATGACTCTCAATGGTGCTAAGAGCAAAAGCTTGATCAGATACTGAACAAAATAAGCTCATTTCTATATCAGAATTATCCTCCCTTTCCATGTGTTTTGCTGGGCCAAAGTCTGGATCTTAGCACTCAAAACAGAGCACTTGAAAACATAGAATTCTCCACTTCAAAACCACCACAAACCCAAAGAGATACCATGGATCGTGTTCTGATTAATTCCTTTTAATTGTGTAAACTTTAATTTGCCATAACTTAGTGGGAAATTATGAAACAACGGGAGGCTCAGTTACAATTTGAGAACTATAAGTGCAAACTGAATTGATTGAATCAATTCCTGAGGATAGGAGAATCAAGAGGCATTCAAATACTGAACAGTTAGCTCTCTTCATCCTCGTTGCAGCCTCCAAATAGCTACATATGGGAACTGAAACAGACAATGAGAGAGACTGCTGGAGTATCTTTATCATGACGAAGAGCTTGTCTTCAGTTAGTTACAGAAGAAACTTGATCTATTTTGGTAATTATGAAATTATCTTACATGTGGTAATGAAACACTTACGGTGATTTCAAGTCTGTTCTGCTCAAGTGTCAAAAAACTATGCTGCCTCACTGAAAAGTAAATAGTTCACCTAAAAATCATCTATTCATCTTAATATCACTCAAAATATAGATGATATTTTAGTTATCTAGTAGGCTGCCATCTTTTTTGGGTGAACTATCCCTTTAAATCAACAAACCATATATGAAAAAACAAAACTTAAGACACTTAGAAACACTGCGGATTGTTTCCTGAATGAAGTATTTTTTTCTGAACCCAACTCTTTGGCCCAAAGCCCAGACAGCAACCCAAAACCACGGTGATGAGTAGTAGTTAACTATCATCTCCCAACCTTCCCACGCAAAATGTGAGAAACTAAATAAATAAAATGCTCAGTGTTCGGCTCAATGGAGTTACTATTTCATCAAGCAGCAGTTGGTATGAGTGTAGAAAATGAGAAAATAGAGGCTTCACTATAATGGTGGGAGGAAAATACCACCAAAACTCTCTCTTTCCTGAACATTTTCCCTCATTTTTATTCCTGTCATACCTGTAACTCTCTTTTTCCCTCTCACAGAGGCAAGTCGGTACTGTTGTGGCGTGTCTTCCGTGAGGTGCCGTCATCCCGAGGGAGAGCCTTCTGAAGGTTGGACATGGCTGCTGTCTTCTTTAGGTCGATCACGGCGTAGCATTCTCCACGGCGGGAGGATGGAGCCGCTGCGGCGGCGGCGGCCATGCCACGTTTGAGGGGAGGAGGTCTCTGTGGTACCGGAGCCCCTCCTCCGTGTCCCGAGCAACCAGAGGGCTCACCCTCCAGGTCCACCTGGATGTAGTTGAGCTGGCGAGAGGGAGGAGGAGGCGGGTGACGGCTGTGCTGCTCACAGGTGGTGCTGCCACGTCCTGCTCGCTGACGTCTGAAGTCGAAGTTGAAAACCCGGTTGGCCCTCTCAGGCGGGTGAGGGTGGGGAGGGTGAGGAGGGCAAGCGTGACGGAGATGTGTTGGAGGCTGTAGCTGTTAAGAGTTTGCATGTAAGTATATTTCAGTGTTACATGTCACAGGGTTTCCATTGACCAATGACTTTCTATGAGTACTGGATTTAAAAAAAAAAAAAAAAATTATTTAATACAAATTGAACTCTTAAAGAGCAATATGTAGCCAATTACATTATTTTAGAGCCAAGCATAATTATAAAAGTATATACTCACTCATTTTCCTGACTATATAATTATTTTATAACAATTAATTTATTATATTTAATTTTCACATTTATTAAATTTTATTGAAATGTGACATGTAATTTATGTTACTTTGTAATTTATATGACTGTCCAGGCCTGGAAATTATTGTTTTACAATTCCATGACATTTCCCTTGAACTAGATTTGTGCTTTTGTTTACATATTTAGTGTTAGAACTGACAGGGATTCCACACTTTCTGCAACTGATTTTCTAAAAATCATTTTAAAATTATTTTACACACACTGCACTCTTAAAGAGCAATAACATAATAATTTAATATATATATAATGTATATTAAAATATATATTCACTCTTGAAATTCTACAGATTTTACTTTTGTAATTTATTTTGTATTACAAATATACAAATATTTTTCATGACTAAAATTATTTCATATAGAACTTTCAAAGAGCAATAACTAGGCAAATAAATCATTAGAGCTCAGCATAACTATATAAATAAATATTCACTCTAGAAATTTCCCTGACATTTATATTATTATTAACTTTGTATTATGATATTTTATAATAAAATATATTTTATTTGTAATTTTATTATATTTAATTGACATTTTATTTCATGCATATTCAATATTCATATAAATATCTATATAAATATATATTTCAAATTTAAATATTTATTTATAAAAAATATATTTATTTATTAATAAAACTTCATTTTATTAAATTTTTTACTTTATATATATGAAATTTAACTTATTCACATAACTTTCCAGGCCTGGAAATCAGTATTTTACAATTCCCTGATATTACCCTGGAATTAGATTTGTCATATTCTTTACATGCATTTGCCCATGCTTTTGTTGACACACCTGTTCAGTGTTGACGTAGTTCTGCAGGGCATCGCGATGAATCCCACCGCTGCCGCCACTCTCCTGATGGTATCCGTTTGGGGTTGCAGGCCCTTCAGAATACTCATACTCATCATATTCTTCTTCCTCTTCCTCCTCATACTCGTCCTCATCCTCGTCTTCATCCTGATCCTCTTCTTCCTCACGCTGAAGCGCACGGTATTCCCAAACCGGGGGGAGTGACGGAAGGTTCTCATAGTTGAGCAATGCGGTGCGCCGATGACCACCGACCCCCATTCCCCGGTCACAGCCGTATCCCTGCGGTGGCAGCGAGGAAGCGTGCGTGTGTGTGAGCGGGAGGGAAAGCGGATGCGTGTGTGTGCGGGAATCACCGGTGGTGCTGCTACTGCTACTGGAGCCCAAAGACTGAGATTGAGACACAGTGCTCGGACTCAGCCTTTGCCTACGTGCCCCTCGGAGTCCGTTGATATTCTCGTACGTTAGCTGGCTTTCTGGGCAATGCTCCATGCTAGGGTGTCGGTGCATTAGATGATGGCAATGGTGGTAAGAGTGTGTGTTGCACATGTGTACAGACGGGGTCTCCTCTCCTTCTGTTTCGGAGCTGCCGTCTGGTGCTCGAAGCGGGTGAGTGACGTGACGGTCTCTCTCTCTTTCCATCAGGTGGCGCTGTGCTGGAGTCGGACCCAACATGAACTTCACCTCCTGGGCTCCAGACTGGAGGAAGACCTGAGGGTCTTTGTGAGGGTCATCCAGGGGGCAGCAGTGCATGCCGGGCTGGCCTGGGACTGGGCCCCCACGTATGGTGGTGGTAGTTGAGGTTTCCGGATAGGTGGTGGGCCGCACTTCCGGCAGGGAGTGGACACAGTGGCGGCTTGAGAGGTCAGTTTCCATGCCCACTGTATTCACATACGTATGGGTCTGGAAACAAATGAGAAAAGTTAGTTAAACTGATGTTTAAGTAACTGACAGCACACTATTTACCTAGATTTTGGATTATGAACATTTTAACACCTTGAAAAAGATGCTACATACATAGTTCCACTTTATGCTGCATGTGTGTGAAGCACAAGATCTGAACTGTCCAATTGTAAATGGACTCTTATTATAGACTCTGATGATGTGTTTCCACAAATAATAATATCGTAAATCTAAAGGATTTTCTATGTTTTCATTTAAATATCATGTAGATTTATGACACTATACTTTGTGTTTTTTTTGTTACCTTGCCATTAAATTAATGAAAACTGGTTAATGCTGTTGTGTGAGTGTTTCTAACACATTGGCTAAGGATGTTACAGCAAATTTGGCTCTCTCTTCTAACCAGCATAATCGATCTGTCAATATTTTCATTTAATCTTTTTCAAAGTCATAGAAATGCTATCATGAACCTATCAGAACCCCAGAAATGTGAAAAAGATCCACTTTTTGCAACTATGTTTAAAGGGATAGTTCACCCAAAAATGGGAATTGTCATCATTTTTTCATTATGTTCCAAACCTGTAATGTATTTTTTTTTTAGATATTTTAAAGGATGTTTAAAAACATCCTTTAAAATATCTAAAAAAAAATACATTACAGGTTTAAAAACATCCTTTAAAATATCTAAAAAAAAAAATACATTACAGGTTTGGAACATAATGAAAAAATGATGACAATTCCCATTTTTGGGTGAACTATCCCTTTAAACATAGTTGCAAAAATGAATAAAATAAGTTATGTTTTGAAAAAAGGTCTAGCATTATTTGTTTCTGTTTATTTGTCAAATACAGTGCTGCTTGAGCGTCCAGATACTTTTTGTGGCTACTGAATGTGTGCACAGGCAGGTGTTTGTTCTCACTTGGTCATCCAGTCCCATGAGGCTGTGTCTGTGGTCGTTGGTGAGAGAGGGCTGCGATGAGTCTGCACTGATTGGGTATCCTGGGTATCCATTAGGAAAACCCTGCATCGGGAATCCAGGGGCTACACAAACAGACCAAAGCACAGTACACATAAGCAGGTGACATTTAGATCTTCCTCCTGTAAGTTAAGTTCTGTTGATATGTGGGCAAGATATTATGTCAATAATAACGTGTGAAATGAGTCATAATATTTTTTGGTCTATTTTGCCTATGACCTCAATGGTCAATGTCTAACAAAAACCAAAACAATTTTGTTTTTACTTTTTACTTTGTTTTACTTTTTAAGTACCATTGAAACAAGCACGCTCTGTAATGCTGCTTTGAACAAACACATATTCAGAAACCGCTATACAAATAAACTTGAATTGCAAAAAGCTAAAATGGTGACTAGTTACATAAAGGTTATAAAAATCTTAATGTCAATCTTATTTGACTACTGTACATTTACAGAAATGTCAATGCTTCCCAGCACACTTGAAAATAAAAATAAAGTTGGGTAACACTTTATTTTAAGGTGTCATAACACAGAGTAATTACCTAATTAAATACTTAGTAGTAGCTGTTGTACTTACATAAAATAAAATGTACTTACCATGTAACTAAGTAAATATAGGCTGTTCTATAACTTAGTTACATGGTGAGTACATTTTGTATCATGTAAGTACAATGGCTACTACTAAATACTTAATTAGGTAATTACTCTGTATTATGGACACCTTTAAATAAAGTGTTACCTAAAGTTGTGACAGACATTTAATGAATGGAGTGTGAAAATATGTAAATACCTGGCTAGGTGTTTAAATGTGCATGTGCATGCACGTTTTCTACTGCTAAAAAAAGCAATACCGTTGATGTGACATTATAATTAACTTGTTTATCCCTATTTCATAACTGATATCGAACATGACCTCACTGTTCAAATATTTGTACCCTATTAAAACAGTCTGACAAGACTGATCAAGTGATTAGAGAACAGGTCAGTTTTGCTTTACACATATATGTAGATATGAAACCCTGTGTGTTCAAGTGAGTAGATATTCTAGCTCACTATTGGGTGTCTGTGGAGTTCGAGGCATGTCCATCTCTGGCGCGTGCCCAGGCCGGGTCATGATCATGGGCTCCTCCACTACATTGATGCTGTTACATTGCATCAACTCCTGCAGCAGGTTGAAGATCTCTTCTGCACGAGAGCACTTGAATGCAAAGATCCCTGTCAAAACATGCAAGAAAACAGGAAAACAGAAACAGAAAACAGGGTGGGGGGGGGTAAATGCATAGGTGGAGTTTTACTTTCATGCATGGGGGAAGGCACAAAAATATATGGGCACACGAAATCTAAATTAGCATGATAACATTTAACTGAACTTAATTTTAAAATATCTATAACATTACTAGAATACACATTAAATTAAAGGAGTAGTTCACCCAAAAATGAAAATTCTGTCAGAATTTACTAATCCTCATGTCATTCTATTAGAACATTAATATATTTGTAATGAAACCTGAGTGGTTTGTCCCTGCACTGAATGTCCAGGAAACCAAATTTTAAAAGATCTGAAAAGGTTAAACCATATGAATTGAGTAATTTAATTCAAATCTTGTGATGAGATATGATCACTTAATATGATGAACAGATTTAATTTAGCCTTATATTCCCGTTTTTTATTCACAGAACAAAGCTCAACGGCACAAGCTTCCGTAATTGCTATGTGTATGTTTGTGTGCAATCATTGTTTAGATGTAAATAAAAGCCTAAATTAAATCACATAAAGCAATTTTATCTCTTCACAAACTTCATTTGATTCATATGGATTTGCTTTACATCATTTACTTTATGCCTTTTTTCGATCTTTAAAGCTTTGGTTACCTGGACTTTCAAGTTTCAGAGGGACAGAAACCTCTCAGGTTTTATTAAAAATATCCTAATTTGTGTTTCAGTGATTAACCTTATGGATCTTATGGGTTTGGAATGACACGAGGGTGAGTAAATTAGGACAGTATTTTTATTTTTGGGTGAACTATCCCTTTAAGGAGCCAAATCAACCACTCGCCAATATACCTACTAATGAGCAAATGTAAGGGTTCACAGAAGGTTTTGATATTTGCTTTATACTCAATTTAGTCTTACATCTGCATAAAGTAGAAGTAAGAATCACCTTACCTTGTCCTGTCTGACAACGACGGCCACTCTCGAAAGAGAAGAGGTTGGAATCGTAACCGTATCGGCGCAGACAAAGGTATGGCCACCGGATGGCATCACGTTTGCGTGTGTGCAGAATGAGCTCTGTCTGTGTGAGCTCCATGGTTCCTGAGCCCAACTCATTTCCCTCATCGTCCACATTAGTCACCTGTCAGACATAACAGGTTATCACAGAACCCAACAGCGCTCTACTATGTGAACCAAGCAACTCTTCTCAAATGTTGCACTTAAAATGAATCTTTACTGACAGTGCTTTTTAAGGTTTGTTTTTATCATAAAGGGTCTTGTGAAATGCACCTTGAATTTGTTGAGATGGTTGTCTCGGATAGCGTCTCTGTATAGACAGCTCCAGCAGCTCCCCATAGCTTCAGCAGGCCAGCTGAAACCTTAAACAGGGACAAACGGGTCAGACTTTGCAGGGACTATATGGAGACAGCTACAAATTAAAAAGCAAAACATTTCCAATTGTTTTATTTATGTAAAATAAATAGGTAATGCATGAAGAGACAAAAAAAAGCACACTTATATGCTTACCTGGTCCAGGCCATCAGTGGGAGTGATGCTTGCGTCAATCCCAGAATCCTCTGCTGGGTGTCATGGCGGAAGTGGGGTGTGCTGGTAAGAGCATCCAGTCCCAGAGCACAAATGTTTCATTTCTCCTATGAAGCAGAGAAAAAGAAAGGACTTGATATACAATCCTTTGAGTATACTGTCCTCTTTTTCAAAAACGCTCGAGCTGTGATTAAGACACCGGGAATGAAGCTGCTCTGTCTCCTCTGACTCCCACTGGATAAATAAAACATAATTACTTTATACTGGGAAGAACCTTATTCTCAAGTGGAATCAGCTTACAACTCATGGTTTCACCTTCAGCCTATATGATGTGCACAGATACTGTCTAAATAAACGATAACCACAACTAACTTATATTTCAGTTCTGCGTTATTCCAATTTAAACAGGTTGGTTCACCCAAATTTTATTTCATTTCATCAAATCATTTACTCTCCCTTAAGATATTTTGAAGACTGTAACCACACAGTTGCTTGTAGCCACTGACTGTCACAGTATGGGAAAGCTGTTTGGTTACTAACTTTCTTCAAAATATCTTCTTTTGTGTTCAACTGAAAAAAGAAATTCATACAGGTTTGCAACAACATGAGGGTGAGTAAATATTGACAGAATTTTTATTTTTGGGTGAACTATGCCTTTAACGTCAAAAATTATGCTGGCATGCAGAAACACAGAAAATGCTGAAAAATGAAACTTTTAAGTGCATGATCCCGCTATCTGTATTATTTATATATATATTGAGATTTTGTGTTAATATGAAATACAATGAATCTAACTAAACAAAAACTACACAAATACCTCTATACAGACCATATTTATGCATTGCTGTATTACTGTATTTATGTATTAAATCAGTTAAGGTATTGTAAGGATGCATTATTATATTAAAACCCACAGACAAAATTCCAACAGGTGTCTTTACTTTCTCTAAGTGTGGAAAGACCGCTAACTCCCATCTAATAGAATCTCTGGTCCTATAAACATGATTTTAGAATCTTTCATGAATTCAATTATTATTTTATTTCTACCAGGTCCTGTCAAAATGAATGACATTAAACATGTATGGTCTTCTTACAATAAACAAGTGCATGTTATTTTTGCATTCTTGCATAAGGTTTATAACATGGATTTTTGACTGTGTTGTGTTCATCGCTTAAAATGAAACAATACAAAACTGTAAATGTTTGTGACTATCAGTTAAAAACCAAAGTGCAACTTCGAAAACACTGATCAACACAGCAGTTCATCAGAAAATCAGTTCAAATTTTTGTGGATCCTCCATTCAAGACCATGCTGGACCACATCAAAATTCTGGCAATGCTCTGATATCTGCACACTTGTTTTAAAACCAGGGTTTTTGTCATAAAAAGAAAAAGCAGTTTACCTCTGCTAAAATGAAAACTAAAAGAAAACCTTTAATGACAAGTGTGTTTCATGTAATTTTTAAATAACAATGACTTCCATAGAAATATCAACTCAAATCAAATTCCATACTACTACATTCATAAGTTTATTAATGCCAAAGTTATATTACAGGAAATTTCTCAAGTATTAACCACACGATATGATGATAATATGAAATAAACTGAATAATTATAGCCTACCTGTTGTCTTTTTCATGTCTAATATTAATATCAACATTAACCTGACCCAATTAATAATCCAGTGTCCACACTGATCAATATAGCATCATGAGCATTACGAAACAGCAGCATAACTCAGGAAAATGAAGCATGCGTGATTAAATGCAATAAGGTTAATGGTGGAAGATGTCAGCATTTTTAAAAGTGTGCCAGACCCTTCAGTACCATTCATGTGCAATTCATTCATAAAGTTTGCAATGCACATGAAGGCCCTCAAAAAGTTGCTTTCCACATACACCCACATGAACATAATCAGTATATCTGTGCCAAGTAGGCAGAAAAGGGAAATAATAGATGGATAAATCATTTAATATTTCATCTCTTTTGGATACGGATATGTCAATATCAATATGAGCATGTCAGTTCATAACATCAGGCCACACAACGTCTCGTGCCTCACACAGCAGTTCGCTGAAATCCACGTTTGATTCTCTTAAGTCTGTCATGCAGGACCAGACGCGTGTGGCACCTGGAAAATTGTGTTTTTGTCTGCAGTTTATGCAATAACCCAGAATCTTACATCCAAATCTCGTGCAGCAGGTCTCTCGAATAGACACCGAGAGACCAACAGATGCAACTTGAACGTCTTGTAGCGCATCACCGCCAAGAATCTCAGTCGAAAAACCGGATAAATGCAGCACAAATCTGAAGGACTAGCTTTTCTAATGCTAAGACAGACGAGCAAAGTAGAAGTCGAACCAGTAAAAGCAACACTTGCGGCGTTCAAAGAGATGGCTCGCTATGTTCCAGCCTTTGTATCAACGTTAGTGTTACACTACCACTAACCGTTTGCAGCTGGATGCTAGTAACTATTGTGTATCAAACACAGCACATTCACGCAAACTAATGAGATGAATGAGAGCAGGCTGCGTTCGAGCTCGCGCTGTACCAGCAGCATCAAAACACGTTTAGGCTACTGCAGAACAATTCAGCTGCGGTTGCTACTCACATGTTTGGCAATGATTGCAATACGAGACGAGACAGATGAAGGATGCGAACAGCAGTCCACGGCGGATGCTACACCATCGGACTTGGCGGTCGGCGTGCTGGTCGTTTTTGATGCTTATTCTAGTGGTAAGACTAAGAAAAGGCGAATTGCGGGAAAATACAACAATAAAGCCAATTGTTTTCCCCCCGTAACGCCCCCTTGCTGCGGCACGGGCCTCTCTTTGACATTTCCCGACCACCAGGGTGAGAGTTCAGGCAGACAACGAGGGCTGCTGGAGCGACAAGAAGGTAGAATATGCTGGAGGACCAGAAGATGAGGTGTGAATGTGTTTGAGCATCACACGATGACGTGTTGGCAGCAGCTCTATTTAAATCCACCTTGCTGTCATTTAAGACAGACAAATCCAGTTCCCATTGGTTTTATGCGTTCGGCATTCTCGCAAACAGGTGTTTAACGATTAGGGAAATGGCTAAAACTTTATTTCGGAATCGTTTGTAACTGTGCTATGTTCATTCCTTAGGTTATGAGCAACTGATAGAGTTTACTGAAGAACAATAGAAATTCAGCTGCATGAATGTGGAAAACGTTTAACTCAAATCCATCTGCATGTGAGGCAAAAAAATAAGCATGCACTATGTGATATAAAAAGCTAAATCTTTTTTTTAACACTTAGCTTTTAGGAACTAGCCTACATTTTTATATTAATCTGTTTCATACATAAAATAGCCTACTAAAAATATTTTGTGCTAAAAGAAGCTATTGCACCATGAATCGTCTTCTATTCTTTTTCACAAAAGGATCATATGTGATGTGATCCTGGACCACAAAACCAGTCATAAGGGTATTTTTTATATATATATATATATATATATATTGAGATTTATACATCATGAACTGAATAAATAAGTGAATAAACAACTGAACCATCGATGTATGGTTTTTAAGAATGGGACAATATTTGGCTGAGATACAACTATGTGAAAATCCTGAATCTGAGGGTGTAAAAAAATCTAAATATTGAGAAAATCACCTTTAAAGTTGTCCAAATTAAGTTCTGAGCAATGCATATTACTAATCAAAAATGAAGTTTTTATATATTTACAGTAGAAAATGTATAAAATATCTTCATGGAACATGATCTTTACTTAATATCCTAATGATTTTTGGTTTAAAAGAAAAATCGTTCATTTTGACCCATACAATGTATTGGCTATTGCTACAAATATACCCTTGCTACTTATGACTGGTTTTGTGGTCCAGTGTCACATATATCTGATATTTAAATATATTTTCTGACCGCTTAATGTTTTCTTATTTATGGTAAAGTAACCTGAGGTTATACATCAGTCTTATGGCATATCCTTTTCAACCTCAGGTCATTGTTTACTGAGGCTGATAATATATAATTATGAAATGAATCCACACTGTAAATCTTAGTCCTTCTCAGACACAGCATACAACTAGAGTAAATGGATACATCAGCTTCAGGTATCAATTACATGTCTGTCAGCCTGTAAAGGGCAACATAACTGCAAGTTTGATCAAATTGAAGTAGTTAGAGGCATATCAGTGGGATAGAATAAGTTTGTTTTACATGGAACGCGATCCCTCATTGTGGCCAGATCACATGATTTCACAATCCAATCCATTTCTGATATATTAAATCAGTCTCGCATTATGGAAGCAAAATGGGTTGTGAATGGCAATTCGCATTGACTTTCTTGTTCAAGTGCACAATCGCCCCTTTCAGGGATTTCACCTACAAGATCAACATAACAAGCTTAGATATAGTAAACCATTACACTTTTTCTTCTCAGAAAGTGTGATATCCAGCATTTTGAATTCAACTAGCTCAAAACATATATGATATTTTTGATTGAACATCCCCAGATGACCACAGACAATATAGGGAAAAATTCGAGACTTTTAATTTGCAAATAGCATTGCTTTAATTGTAAGAAACAGTGCTTTCGTCTGAGAAGATAGCACTATAAAGAGTAGTGAACAAGTCTTCAACATATTCATTAGAGTCCAGTTGAGTCTCAGTATGTGGAGGCTCAAGAAGCTCCAAATCATCAAACATGGCAGAACTTTCGTCAGCAGCAGAAGAGGAGTCATTGTCAAAGAAAATATCCCACTTTCTCTTTTTTGAGCCTGTAACATAAGACAGAAGTTCCTCAGAATCAAAGGCTGCAGATTCCATGTTGTGGCTAGTGATGACATCAGGACTGAGCGGGAGCTTGTCCTTGACCTCTTCTTGCTCTATGACGGCATCAGTCTGTTCATTGTATGCATCAACAGAGAGGCCTAGTATTTCAAACATATCCTCATTTGCATGAGGAGAAGGTGTTGAGAAATCCAAATTCTCAAGAAGCTCCTCAAATGTATTATGAGCCACAGAGAAGGATGGATTCTTCATGTTGCTGCTGTCATCAGCTCTGTTTGTCTCATCCACATTAATACCAAGATTCTTCACCTTATCCTTTAAGCTGCCAGGCCAGAAGGGCGGTGGAAGGTTGTAAACACCTAATAATTTCAGTGGACCAAACTCCTGTAGATTTGGGGGATCCCAGATCAAATCTAAATATAAAAAACATAACAAGCAACCCAGTATCTTTTTCACCTTTGTGCTGATAAACTGCATTGGTGTGATATTTTTGTTGAGAAATTACTTTCAGGTGTGATAACACCAGATGGGGTCTCAATTGCGTCAGATCTTGGAAGGGCCAGATTGTGGCTGTTAGATGGCACCTCTGCTCTATACTGCTGTGAGGGAGGAGGTGGAGATGGTAGTGGGCATGGAGGTGCCATGAAGCCATTTTCAGTCATGGCGGGTCCTTAAAATTACACAATGCCATAACATGCAAAAATCATTCAATGTGATTTAAATGTAGATACACTGAAGAAACATATTATTCAAAAAAAGTTATTAATAATCATAATTCATATAAGATCAGTTTTGGAAGAATGACTGAAAAATAAGTGATAATTAATTAGCCTACAAAATAACTTATTATTTATTTAATAATTTACTAATACATAAAGTCGTTTTGAACTAACTATCACTCACTGATAATTTGTCTGGTTTAAATCGGCCAGTTCAAGCAGGAAATCATGTCCTCTTACCATTATTCTGGCATATTTGCGGTGGTGGAGAGCAAGAAGGCATCTTGTTCCCTGGCTCGGGCTGGGAGTAGTCGTAGGAATTCATTGAAAAGTATATATTTGTGAAAAAATTCGCTCTCTCATATCAGAAAAGACACAAATGCTCATTTGAAATTGTTAGCAGCACAGTTAGCCTTCAATATTCTCATCTGCTGTTAGTATGTTGAAACATTCCTTTTATGATATCATAGTTACTAGTTTAATGGCTGCACACTCTCAGAAAAGTTCAAATACAAACAAAAATTCAGAAAAATACAAAAGTATTACATGCAGAGACAATATACAGAGTACATTTGCTAAAAGTTTTTTAATTATTACGTTCAACATTTAATATTTTTAATGTTTTGCATAAACCATTTTAAGGAGTTAGAATAATATTAATTATGCTAAAATATCTTTATGTCAGTTGTAGCTATATGCATACACAGTTTCATTTCATTTTTAAAAAAATAAATCTAAAATTTCATTCTCAGTCATGAGGTTAAACCAAGGCATAAGTGTGTTTTCTGAGATTGGCTGATTGCAAACATCCATATAATTTAGTTTTAATTAACAGAAATTACTTTCACAAAATAATCACATAGCATTAATTCTAAAGCCATTTGGTTTTTATTTATTAAGCTTTTCTTTCTTTCTGTCTTACTTTTTATTTTTTACATATTTGACCACATCTAAATGACCACATCCAGTTTGAATAAACAATCTAAAACAATAACTGTAACAATAACAAGGAACTGTGATACACAGTAGCCTATTTTCATAAAATTGTGTTTTGAATGAATCACAATAATAATAAGGCACTGCAAATTTCTAACAGCTAGTGTATATTATATGTTACTTGTCTACAGGTAAAAAAAAAATGGTTTGGGGAAGATTTTAAAAACAAATAGGCTACTGTATCTCTCATAGAAACAGTCTATTAAACACATGTAAGTATCCTACAGAGCAGGGGCGTTTCCTCCGAGGAGGCAAGGGAGGCAGTGTCTCCTCTCCTCAAAATTGGATGAGAAAATAATCGATATTACAAAAATAAAACAGCGCAAATATGACTAAATATGACATTAAAAGTCTAAAAGTCACTCGTTTTTATACAATAACGCTGTCCAACAGCGACACCCGCAGGTAAAGTTACAGCGGAGGCTTGCCTCCCTTCAGTACATATACTTACAACAGAGACCCCAAAGCAAGCGTGCCCTGACATTTCTGGAGGCTCATTGAGATGAATGGGGGAAAATCACGTGAGAATTGGATATGATCGGTTATGATTGGATGTGATTGGTTCATGCGATAAATCCCGCCTCTTGTTTTAGCGCGAGCTCTCGGTTAGAATGAGGAAAACGATGGCATTATTGACTAATTATAAAGTAAGTGAGAAACTCTCCCGCTTAGATATCACTGCTTTATGTCATGTCAAAATGAAACATGAAATGGCTTGAAAACGTGATGACTTTGTCAGTCATTCAGCTTGATGAAATGATTAAAGATGTATCTTCTGTGACAATGTTTGTGACAGGGCTTTTATGACGATGACCCGAAAATAAGTTGACTATTTAAAAAAACAGCTGAGCATCAGTTCACAAATAAAAAACGGAGTCTCTACAAGTGCATATAGCCCTGCTGCTGCTATTTACACCAACTCTCCCCACCAACTTGTGATTACAAAGTAGCCTATTACAAAAGACAGTTGTCGTGTAATAGCTCCAGTATCGCCGATGGTGAAATACGTGTTGAAGTCGTGTTTGACGCAATCGACTCGGGTTTGAATCTGCGTTTTGCAACTTTCCCCCCCACCTTTTCAAATGTATTTTCAATAATAACGAAGGAAATAATCTAAAAGTTGAACTCAAATTATCGGGTAGGGTTAGGGTAGGTGTAGGGAGGGATTTATTGTCCCAATAAGGTGACATCCATTTAATAATTGAAATTAAAATGATAATTTTTACTCAATATATTATTACTGCATACTGTTTTATAATGTACTACAATACTGAGGTGCAGATAATTGCCACTATTTGCAATAAGTAGTATAAATAGCAGAAAATCTAGCTGCAAACAGAATCTATTGCTATTTGCACTTAGTGTAAACATTAAGTGTAACAGGGACATGCATTTTTTATATATATTTTAGATTTTAGTTACACACCACTGCTACAGAGGGAGTCATGTTCATGGTCTGTAGTCTACATTCTGCATGTTTGCACGTTTCCTTGGTGCTCTTACCCAGACAAAACAAGGGAATATAAATTTTCCATAAGATCTTTGTCTTCATTTGCATATAATATTCACATCTGCACATTATTCAGTAAATATACATATACACACATTACACAACAGATATTTATATATTTTATTGTGAGTGACAGGGTTTTGTTGTCGTCTCTGAGGCAGTAAATGGTTCGTCATCGATTTTGGCAGCTCTTTTAGTCAACTGATATTTGACACATAATATGTCAAAGCTAATTTTCAAAACTGACATCTGTTCCAGCGCAGCGCCGCGATGATCTTCAAGCATTACTATGCTGTGATCGTTTCACAACACCAGGAAGAAGCGGCAGCTGTTTACATGCCTCTCTCTCGTGGCCACCGTTTCAGTTGTATTGTTTCTACATGAAAGCAGCCTGTACTTAATATGGGGTTAGATCTCTGCCACAATTTTGAGCGCGAAAGATCATGTTTTCAGCTCGCAAAAGTGTATTTTGCACGCGCGTGAACTGAGTTTTGTGGAGAAAATGTACGTCTCGCAAAGAAGAAAGTACTTTGAGCGAACGAAAAGAAAGTGGAAGTGAAAAAACGCCTTATATTCAGATGTGCATAATTATTAAGCAGGTTTTCTTTTACAGATAAAATGAGCCAAAAAAGATATTTTAACTCAGACTGAAAGCCAAAATTTATTAAATGCCAAAGAAATATTCAAAACTAATGTAATACTAGAAATTGCAAAGTTAAGACATGACCATTGAACAGCAAAATGCTCAGTGGGTCAGCAGAGTGAGACAAAAACATGTGGAGAAGAAAAGATGCATGTTAACTGCAAACATAAGTAGGCTACATACATAGTAAATAATTATTAATAAAAATAAAAAGAATAATTAATATTTAATTAATAAATAAATATTAGAACTGTTATATATATATATATATATATATATATATATATATATATATATATATATATATATATATATATATGAGTGCAACACACTTTGCAAAAGTCGTGGGCGTTGTTTAAATGGCTTCGAGACAAGAAATGAAATTCTTCTGTGCAGCTGTTGTTAAATTTACACTAATATTTTTTTCTGTGGTTCAGTTTATCAGTGCTTTTATAGTATTTTGTCGCACCGCTTGCGTCCAGTGTAGACACCATATGCCTAGTTATCTATTGTGGTAATTTGAAGTTAAGTGTCAAAAATTGGTTGGTTTAGATAAATAGTTGTATTCTGTACGTTTGACTTGTGTATGACAATTTTCTTCCAAATACGCAAACTTTGAGCTTCTGGTACAATACTTGGACATTTCCAATATGGCAACATTGATCGGCGTTTAGAGAGCACTGCAGGGCGGGCATCAGGGGAGCAAGCTAGTGAAACTTTGCATGCACAAAAGAGAAGGTCTGCATACATCAAAAAACGTATTTTAAATGCAAAATTGATGTTCGTTCGCTCAAAGTACTTTCTTCTTTGCGAGACGAACATTTTCTCCACAAAACTCAGTTCGCGCGCACTTTTGCGTGCTCAAAATAGGATCTTTCGCGCTCAGAATTGTGGCAGAGATCTAACCCCATACTATGCACGCCCACCGTCTTTTACACAAACTTATATCATGATTTCAAGATCACTCCAGACATAGAAGGCCATCGAGACGTCTCTTACATAACATCGAACAGCGCTTCGACCTGTCAATTCAGGTAAAGACAACAGCGTTATTTAGTACAACAGGCAATTTGCTTCACTTTTTCTCTTATTAGTCCGTCGTTTGAATTTGGGAACAAACTTCCACCCTCTGCACAGCGCGTTAAATAATGTTCTGCTGAGCGCGTGACTAACATTATGCAAACCCGTCACGCTGTTTAACATTATTTGCAAGAAAAAAAAATCTATTTGGGTCTTTGCGACGTTCTCATCACTAACTTATATAAAACAAACACAGTTTTGTGAGTCGTACAATACGTGCGTGAAGTCGTCCCCACAACGGCGGTAAAGTTTGTTTGACGTTTGACATTCATTAGACATTCGTTTTTGTTGTTGTTGTTGTTGTTGTTTTACCAATTAAACTCTTTGCGGCTGTCATGTTTTGAGCCCAAACTAACTCAGACATAAATGTCTGCCCTTTACGTTGCACAATGCTTCATTTTTAGATTTAAAACAAACAAACAAACAAAAAAAACATTTAAATTAATTAAATAATTTAACTACGTGACATTATAATACTAAAATATTCGGAAAAACATCCCTGTTATTGCACAAAGCTCCGTTTTTGGAATTAATTTTTATGTGTTTTATAATAATTTTACAACTTAAAAAAATATGTAAAATATTCAGTTTTTCTGATTATTAATCTGATGTTTTTTTATATACTGTACAGTACTTTTATTTTTTTTAGACAGTACTGAACGCAACACACACACACACACAATCACACACACACACACACACACACACACACACACACACACACACACACACACACACACGTTTGTTTTTGTGAAAAGTGGGGACATCCCATAGGCGTAATGGTTTTTATACTATACAAACTGTATGTGCTATTGCCCTACACCAACCCTACACCTAACCCTACCCCTTACAGGACACTTTGTGCTATTTCAGATTTTCAATACACTCCATTCTGTGTGATTTATACGCGTTTTGAAGTGGGGACATGAGGTAATGTCCTGAAAATTCACCTTCTCCTTGTAATGCCTATGTCATACCCTTGTCATTATACAAATTTATATATATGTATGTGTGTGTGTGTGTGTGTGTGTGTGTGTGTGTGTGTGTGTGTGTGTACTGTTTTTTGTGGTTTACGGAGACAAAATTTGAATAATGACATGAGGTATTTGAATAATGACAGAGGTATTACAATTTGAAGGTGTTTTATGAGGACACTGCCTATGTCCCCGTAAATCAAAAGGCTTAAAAAACATACTAAATGGTGTTTTTTTTTTCAAATGCACAAATGCACAAAATGTAAAAATGCACAAAGTTTCCTGTAAGGGGTAGGTTTAGGTGTAGGGTTGGTGTAGCACATACAGTTTGTACAGTATAAAAACATTACGCCTATGGAGAGTCCCCACAAGGATAGCAAACCAGACGTGTGTGTGTGTGTGTGTGTGTGTGTGTGTGTGTGTGTGTGTGTGTGTATGGTGTTCAAGTTTAATGTATTTAAATGGGTTCAGTACTGTCTAAAAAAACTGATTAATATTCTGAAAACCAAAGTTGTGCATAGGGAATATTATTTAGAGGTTTTTACAGTTGATATGATGCCTTTATCTCAAACAGTGTCAGAGTTTACTGAAATTAAGTGGGTACAGTATATTAAACATATGAAAAATATGGATTCAGTACTGTATATAAAGACAATAAAGGCATAATCTGAAAAACTAAGCCTTGTGCATTATAGTGAATAATATTCTGAATATTTTACAGCTTTACTTGCACTTATATGGTAAGATGTTTTCTTTAAGTTTTCCTCTTTCATGGATAAATCGTTTCATGATCGTGCTGTGTAAATGTGTTTAAATTCTTCATATTGTTCAATCTTCGCACTGACTCTCTCACAAGAAGTGAATCATAGTTTTAAGGCATGTGATTGGCTGCTCATTACTGATGTCACACTTTCATGTGCACGCACTCCATTAACTCAGGATCAAGCCTGAGTTGACAGAGAAAGTTGATGATCAGCTTCATGGTACCAACATGGTTTGGTTTTGTCAACTCAAAACTAATCCTGTAACCCTGAGTTTGTTCAGCCTCCATCATGGTACAGGCCCCTGGGCATCAAGGTTATTAGTTTCTGGAGTTTTGGTGTTGGAATTCTGCTACGAAGCCATGCTGTTGTAATACCTGCAGTATGTGGTTTTGCATTGTCCTGTCACATGTCGTCTGGAGGGGAGCATATGTTGCTCTAAAACCTTTATATACCTTTCAGCATTCATAGTGCCTTCCAAAACATGCAAGCTGCCCATACCGTATGCACTTATGCACCCCCATACCATCAGAGATGCTGGCTTTTGAACTGAACGCTGATAACATGTTGGAAGGTCTCCTTCCTATTTAGCCTGGAGGACATAAGCGTCCGTGATTTCCAACAAGAAGGTCAAATTTGGACTCGTCTGACCATAGAACACTTTTCCATTTTGAAACAGTCCATTTGAAATGAGCCTTGGCCCACAGAACACGACTGCACTTCTGGACCATGTTCACATATGGCTTCCTTTTTGCATGATAGAGATTTAGTTGGCATCTGCAGATGGCACGGCGGATTGTGTTTACCGACAGTGGTTTCTGGAAGTATTCCTGGGCCCATTTAGTAATGTCAATGACAGAATCACGCCGATGAGCGATGCAGTGTCATCTGAGGGCCCGAAGACCACAGGCATCCAACAAAGGTCTTCGGCCTTGTCCCTTACGCACAGAGATTTCTCCAGTTTATCCAGAGTCTTTTGATGATGTTATGCACAGTAGATGATGAAATTTGCAAAGCCTTTGCAATTTGACGATGAGGAACGTTGTTTTTAAAGTATTCCACAATCTTTTTATGCACTCTTTCACAGATTGGAGAGCCTCTGCCCATATTTACTTCTGAGAGACTCTGCCTCTCTAAGACATCCCTTTTACATCATGTTACAGACCTGATGTCAATTAACTTAATTAGTTGCTAGATCTTCTCCCAGCTGAATCTTGTCAAACTTTCTTGCTCTTTCAGTGCTTTGTTGCCCCCGTGCCAACTTTTTTGAGACCTGTAGCAGGCATCAAATTTGAAATGAGCTCATTTAGTAGAAAAAAGTGTAACATTTCTACGTTTAAACTTTTGTTATGTTCTCTATGTTCTATTGTGAATAAAATATTGGCTCATGTGATTTGAAAGTCTTTTAGTTTTCATTTTATTCAAATTTAAAAAACGTCCCAACATTTCCGGAATTCGGGTTGTAGTTTACCTAACAGTTATAGCATAATATTATCATAATTTAATATTTTACTGATATTTTGTATTTATATATGAGACTTGCATCAAGCTAATGTTGTACGATTGCATTTGTTGCGAGAGAAGGCTTTTGTCCTAATTTTATTTACTGCAAATGAGCTCTAAGTTAGCCTCTTTGTCTCACATTCTGTGGAGATAAGCTGTCAGACTTGGAAGTTATACAGACATGAAGGGTACAGAGCAAATACTCTAAAACAAATGTGTTACATAATGTAAATGCTAGGCAACCTTAATTTGTCCTTTTGCATTGAAAGGATGTGGGCTCCTGTGCTGAGTTTGACTGCCCTTCCACAAGTTGGTGCGATACTTGGAGGTTTCTTCACACGGAATGAGGTGAAGACCTGGTACACCACGCTCAATAAACCCTCATGGACGCCACCTAACGCTGCCTTCCCAATAGTGTGGACCACTCTCTACACTGGCATGGGGTTTGTTTAAACACTTCTCACTTACTATATCTGGCACTTATGCATTTAGTAACTTTGAAGAAAGTTGTAGTTAGGTTTAAAAGTTAATGAGTAACTAAAGGTACCTCCAGATGGTGTAAATGATTTTCTCTTTTTTTAAAGCTACGGTTCATACCTTGTGTGGAAAGAGCTTGGAGGCTTCACCCAGGATTCACTGGTACCACTGGGGCTCTATGGGACGCAGTTGGTGCTTAATTGGGCCTGGACCCACATCTTCTTTGGCGCTCACAACATTAAGCTGGTGGGATGTTATCATGAGTTTCAAAAATCCTACTGTTATTTCAGTTAAAGTACTTAAGAGGTAAACCAGGAACCAGTTTCTCTGCATATAGTCGTGAGATAGTATCAGAGATTTTTGTGAAAACTCATTTACTCACCCTAATGTTATTCCAAACCTGTATACATTTATTTCTTCTGATGAACACACAAAAAAATTGTGAATGTTACCAAAGAGTTTCGTTTCCCATTGACTTCCCAATGTATTTATATTGTCCCTAAATTGAAAGTCAACGTTTATATAATATCTTATATGGTTAAATATAGTGGTGATCTGTTCTTCTTTCATATCCAGGCAATGATAGAGATAGTGATGCTGACTGGCACAGTGGCAGCCACAATGGTGTCTTGGTATCCCATCAGCCGCACTGCAACACTTCTCATGGTACCATACTTGGCCTGGCTTTGCCTCGCTACAAGCCTCAACTACTGCATTTGGAGAGATAATCCAGATCCCAAAAAAGATGACTAAAGAGTCCAAGAAAACGAACACTATTCTAACTAACACTGATTAGAACAAAACTGCAACCATGTTTTTTTTTAATTTTGCTTGTTTGCCATTTTGAAGTTTAATAATGAAGAATTTAGTTTATTTTTTATCTTCACTTAAAATTTTGTAATATCAGACAAATTCACACTGTGTCTTAATTATAAAAGAAGCAAAGGCAATAAAATGAGAACGTTTTAATGCTTCTATTATAACTCAGTCCATCAGTTCACTTAAGTTCAGCATTTTACACAGATCACACTACAGGCTCTTCACAATCAAAATGTCTCTGATTGTTAACAGAAAAATGTTCTGCTTGCTTCCTATTTTTTATTAATAATGTTCATGTATTTTATTTCAACACCAAGCTCTGGTTTTAAATCTTTGTGGCTGTGCAAGGGTTGTGGTTTGGCAAAGTATTTATCATCTAGATATCTTTTGTGAACATAGTGTATGTCATGGCACAGACCGTATTATCAATATCTGCCAGGAAATTCCCCAGTGTGCATTAGCTTTACGTTATATCACTTTTCTGTGCAACTTTATATTACTCAATAACTTCAGCAGTTATTCCATCATAACCCTAAATTATTATTTTTTTTAAATCACAAACATTATAATTATTATAAATTATAAAAGTTTTATTTTATTTCATATTTTAATCACCACACTAACTTTAAAATGGTGCACGCAATTAGCCAATAAAATGTTCACAAGAATATATTAGGAATAAATACCTGAATAACCCTCAAAGAAGCTGAGAGCCTGATTTATTTATTTATATATTTTACTTTTTTTAAAAAAATAGCAATGATGGAATGTGGAGATACAAGGTTTCCACCTGACAGCAATGATATATACATGCATATAATAACGTATTATTTTGACTTATTTTTTTGACCTAGCTAACATTAGCTAGCTAAAATAGAATTTGTCAACAACAAGCTAATTAATAGTACTGGACATGTTTCTCTGTCTCACTAATGGATTTCAAGGTCAAAGTAACCTTAGCCTATACCATTCAAGTATTATATCCAGTTATCTTTCACAATATATCAAATATTTTCCGTGGTAATAAATTATAAAATAAGACTTACAGTGCTGCTTGAAAGTTTGTGAAACCTTTAGAATTTTCTATATTTCTGCATAAATATGACCCAAAACATCATCAGACTTTCATATAAGTCCTGAAATTAGACAAAGAGAACCGAATCAAACAAAGTAAGAGAAAAATATTTGTTTTGTCATTTATTTATTTATTTATTGAGGAAAAATGATCCAGTGTTACATATCTGTGCTTTGCAAAAGTATGTGAATCTCTTGGATTAACAGTTAATGTTAATGTGAAATTAGAGTCCATCTGTGCAGAGGTGTTTTTAGTCGGTGCAATGACTATCAGGTGTCAGTACGTGACCTGTTTTATTCAAAGAGCAGGGATCTATCAAAGCCTGATCATGTTTGTGGAAATGAATCATGTCACGAACAAAGGAGATTACTGAGGACCTCGGAAAAAGAGTTGATGTTGCTCATCAGGCTAGAAAAGGTTACAAAACCATCTCTAAAGAGTTTGGGCTCCACAAATCCACAGTCAGACAATAGAACGTGTAATAGTCTGCGAGGTTACAAAAGTTCCCAGGGTAACTTCCAAGTAACTAAAGCCTTTCTCAGATTGGCTAATGTTAATGTTCATGAGCCCACCATCAGGAGAACACTGAGCAACCATGGTGTGCATGGCAGAGTTGCAAGAAGAAAGCCACTGTTCTCCAAAAAGAAAATTGCTTGCTAAAGATCATGTGGACAAGCCAGAGGACTATTGAAGAAAGGTTTAATGGATGGATGAAACCAAAATAGAACTCACTGGTTTAAATGAGAAGCTATTATTTTCAGAGAAAAGAACACACTGCATTCCAGCTTAAGAATCTTATCCCATCTGTGAAAAGTGGTGGCAGTATCATGGCTTGGGCCTGTTTTGCTGCATCTTGGCCAGGACAGCCTGTCATCATTGATGGAAAAATGAATTCGTCAGGACATCTGTTTAAGACCAGAGTCTCAAGAGAATGTGGCTAATGCAGCAAGACAACAACCCCAAGCACACAAGTCATTCTACCAAAGAATGGTTAAAGAAGAACAAAGTTAATGTTTTGGAATGGCTGAGTCCAGACCTTAATCCAATTAAAATGTTGTGGAAGGACCTAAGCAAGCAGTGCATAGGAGGAAACCCACCAACATCACAGAGTTTAAGTGTTTCTGCACTAAGGAATGGGCTAAAACTCCTACATGTTATTGTGCAGGACTGATCAGCATTTACAAGAAACTTTATCTTCAGTTACTGCAGCAAAAGGGGGTCACACCAGATACTGAAAGCAAAGATTCACATACTTTTGCAACGCACAGATACAGTCTCTCACAAAAGTGAGTACACCCCTCACATTCCAGCAAATATTTTTGTATATCTTCTCAAGGGACAATACTATAGAAATGAAACTTGGATATATTTTAGAGTAGTCAATGTGCAGCTTGTATAGCAGTACAAATTTACTGTCCTCTAAAAATAACTCAACATATAGCCATTATTATGTAAATAACTGGCAACAAAAATGAGTACACCCTAAGTGAACATGTCAAAACTGTGTCCAAAATGTCAACATTTTGTAGGAGCACCATTGTTATCTAGCACCATCCTAATCCTCCTGGGCTTGGTATTCACCAGAGCTGCACAGGTTGTTGCTGGCATCCTCTTCCACTCCTCCATAATGACATCCTGGAGCTGCTGGATGTTAGACACATGGTGCTTCTCCACCTTCCACTTGAGGATGCTCAATAGGGTTCAGGTCTGGAGAAGTACTTGGCCACTCCATCACCTTCACCTTCAGCTTCATCAAAAAGGCAGTTGTCATCTTGGCGGTGTGTTTGGGTTCGTTATTATGTTGTAAAACTGCTGTTCGGTCCAGTTTCTGAAGGGAGGGCATCATGCTCTGCTTCAGAATGTCACAGTACATGTTGGAATCCATGTTTCCCTCAATGAACCGCAGCTCCCCAGTACCAGCAGCACTCATGCAGCCCCAGACCATGAAGCTACCACCACCATGCTTGACTGTAGGCAAGACACAATTTTCTTGGTACTTCTCACCAGGGCGTCACCACACATGCTGGACAGCCAAACAAGTACATCTTAGTCTCATCAGACCACATGACATGGTTCCAGTAATTCATGCTCTTGGACATGTTGTCTTCAGCAAACTGTTTGCAGGCTTTCTTGTGAGCCAGCTTCAGAAGAGGCTTCCTTCTGGGATCACGGCCAAGCAAACTGACTTGTTACAGTGTGCGGCATATAGTCTGAGCACTGACAAGCTGACCTTCCACTTCTGCAACCTCTAAAGCGATGCTGGCAGCACTCATGCGTCTGTATTTGAAGCCAGTTTCTGCATCTGATGCACAGCACGAGGACCTAACTTCTTTGATCGACCCTTGCGAGGCCTGTTCCGAGTGGAACCCGTCTTGGAAAACCTCTGTATGCCACTGACCTCTGTACTGTAACTCAGTTTCAGGGTGTTACCCAACTTCTTATAGCCTCGGCCATCTTTGTGGAGAGAAACAATTCTAATTCTCAAATCCTCAGAGAGTTCTTTGCCATGAGGTGCCATGTTGAACATCCAGTGGTCATTATGAGAGAAATTTACTCAAAGCACCAAATTGTAACTGCTCTAATACAAGATACACAAATTTGTATGGTCCTGTTAAGCAGACAAAAATATGAACATGATGAATAGGACATGTGGCTTTGCATGGTTAAATGACGTATAGCTGTTATTACTTAGGGTGTACTCACTTTTGTTGCCAGTTATTTAGATAATAATGGCTATATGTTGAGTTATTTTTAGAGTACAGTACATTTGTACTGCTATACAAGCTGCACAGTGACTACTCTAATATATATATATATATAAAATATAGTTTCATTGCTATAGTATTGTCCCTTGAAAAGATATACTAAAATGGTTGCTGAAATCTGAGGGTTGTACTCATTTTTGTGAGATCGTTTTTCTCAATAAATAAATGAAAAAGAAAATATTTTTCTCCCACTTGCTTGATTTGGTTCTCTTTGTCCACTTTCAGGACTTATATGAAAATCTGATGATGTTTTTGTCATATTTATGCAGAAATATAGAAAATTCTAAAGGGTTCACAAACTTTCAAGCAGCACCGTGCATCCATTATACAAAAGCAACCATGTTGAATTGTGAAATGTGGGGCAGGTAAATAGTTTTTTTTTTGCAGTAAATATGTTCCTACCTGCAAAAAATTAGCAAATATCAAAGGCTCCTATATGGGTCATTTTTGACCCATGTGTGCAAAATTGATGTAGAAATACAAAAACTGTGTTTGATTATAAATTAAAGGCCAATTCACACCACACAGACAAACGCCAACAAACTCCAACAAACAAGTTGGCTCAAGTTGGCCGTTGGATTTAGAATCTTATGAAAAATAACGGTCATGTTCACACTGCACCAACAGACACCGACCAACTCGCACTGACTGGGGAGAAAATGGATGATGCTATATCTATAAGCATGTTCAGTCGGGTGAAAACAAACTCCAACAGACTCCAACCAATGCCAACCAACGCCAACAGGGGTAACACACTGATCCAACAAACTCCAACAGACTAGTTTGTTGGAGTTTGTTGGCGTTTGTCTGTGCGGTGTGAATTGGCCTTTAGAAAGGAAATATAAATATTATGATATGTGGAAATCAAAAACAACATACTAAATAAATATCTGGCATAATAAATACTAAAATGCATTTCTTTCAAAGATTCAGCAAAGAAACATTTCGCCATGATTGAAATAACATAGGAAATGTATGCAGGTCATTTTTAGACCCATGTGTGGACCCAAATACAAAAACTACATTTGTTTATAAAATAAGAAAGAAAAAATAAACATGATTTGTGGAAGTTAAAAATAAGATATTTAAAGATTATCTGGAATAATAAATGATAGAAAAACATTTCTTTGAGAGATTCAGCACTCAGAAGAAACACTCAGCCATGACTGAAATAACATAGGAAATTAATATGGGTCATTTTAGACCCATGTTGTGCATTAGAAGGGTAGTGACACAAAAACTATTTTTATTCAAAAGGTAAAAAATAAAATTAAGGATTCAAAAACAAGTTAAATGAGGAATTCCTGGAATTCTGAATGATAAAATTAATTTCTTGCAAAGATATAGAAAAAATAAACTCAATTGGGTCACTTTAGACCCATGTTGTGCATCATAAAATTTCATACATACTCAATCAGAGGTTAAACCAAGGCATAAGTGTTTTTTCTGAGATTGGTTGGTTGTAAATTTTGTATTCAAAATTTAATTTTGAATAACTTGAATTGCTTTCACAAAATAATCACATAAATTATAAAGCCATTTGGTTTTTATTTATTAAGCTTTTCATTATTTCTTTTTTTTAAAAAACATATTTGGCCACATCCAAATTCATAATGAATTAATTCACAATAAAAAAAATTCAAAAACAAAAATGTAAATTTATTTCAATTAATTTCTTACTTTTATATAACACTGTATTGCTATTGCATTTTAAGGGTAAAAATGACATTAATAAACCAGTTTCAGCTACAGAGGAGTTTGTATAACCATGCTAAAACAATAACTGAGGAAATGTCAATTGTGATTTGTGATACACAGTAGCCTATTGTGCATATTTCAATAATAATAAGGCACTACATTTCTAATATCTAGTGTACATTATATGTTACATGTCTACAGGTAAAAAATGGTTTGGGGAAGGTTTTAAAAACAAAATGTATCTCCCATAGAAACCGTCTATTAAACACATGTAAGTATCCTACAGAGGGAGTCATGTTCATGGTCTGTAGTCTACATTCTGCATGTTTGCATGTTTCCTTGGTGCTCTTACCCAGACAAAACAAGGGAATATAAATTTTCCATGAGATCTTCGTCTTCATTTGCATATAATATTCACACCTGCCCATTATTCAATAAATCTATACATACACACACATTACACAACAGATATTTATATATTTATTGTGAGTGACAGGGTTTTTTTTTTTTTTTTTTTTGTGGTCTCTGAGGCACTAAATGGTTCATCATCGATTTTGGCAGCTCTCTTAGTCGATTGATATTTGACATAATATGTCAAAACTAATTTTCAAAACTTACATCTGTTCCAACGCAGCGCCGCGATGATCTTCTTGAACACACCATTCAAGCATTACTATGCTGCGATCGTTTCACAACACCAGGAAGAAGCGGCAGCTGTTTACATGCCTCTCTCTAGTGGCCAGGGTTTCGGTTGTATTGTTTCTACACGAGAGCAGCCTATCCTTCATGCACGCCCACTGTCTGTTACACAAACTTATATCATGATTTCAAGATCACTCCGGTCATAGAAGGGCATCGACTCTCTTCACATAACATCGAACAGCGCTTCGACCTGTCAATTCAGGTAAAGACAACAGCGTTATTTAGTACAACAGGCAATGTGCTTCGCTTTTTCTCTTATTAGTCCGTCGTTTGAATTTGGGAACAAAATTCCACCCTCTGCACAGCGCGTTCAATAATGTTCTGCTGAGCGCGTGACTAACATTATGCAAACCCTTCATACTGTTTAACATTATTTGCACGGAAAAAATATCTATATGGGTCTTTGCGACGTTCTCAACATTATCTTGTATAAAACAAACACAGTTTTGTGAGTCGCACAGTACGTGCGTGAAGTCGTTCCCACAGTACAAACTGAACTGGCAATGAACCAAAATTTTGTTTTTAATCATTAGTTCTTAATAAATTGTTGGAAGGTAATACAATTTAATTTAAAACAGACAACTTTTTGATCGTGTACGACAGCATAATTAATTAAAAAAAAAAATGATTTTTTTTAAAAAATGATTTGGACAGCAGTTCAATTTACTGTTAAAATGTACGTTTACTATTATTATTTTTTTAAATTATATTGGTTTATTGTATTAGTTTACCTAACAGCTATAGCATAATATCTTAATATTTTACTAATATTTTGCATTTATTGCGAGAGAGGGCTGTTGTCCAAATTTTATTTACTGCAAATGAGCCCTAAGTTACTGTTGGCCTCTTTGTCTCACATACTGTGGAGATAAGCTGTCAGACTTGGAAGTTATACTGACAAGAAGGGAACAGAGCAAATACTCTAAAACAAATGTGTTACATAATGTAAATGCTAGGCAACCTTAATTTGTCCTTTTGCATTGAAAGGATGTGGATTCCTATGCTGAGTTTGACTGCCCTTCCACACGTTGGTGGGTTATTTGGAGGTTTCATCACACGGAAGGAGGTGAAGACCTGGTACACCACGCTCAAAAAACCCTCATGGAGGCCACCTAACGCTGCCTTCCCAATAGTGTGGACCACTCTCTACACTGGCATGGGGTTTGTTTAAACACTTCTCACTTACTATATCTGGCACTTATGTATTTAGTAACTTTGAAGAAAGTTGTAGTTAGGTTTAAAAGTTAATGAGTAACTAAAGGTACCTCCAGATGGTGTAAATGATTTTCTCTTTTTTTAAAGCTACGGTTCATACCTTGTGTGGAAAGAGCTTGGAGGCTTCACCCAGGATTCACTGGTACCACTGGGGCTCTATGGGACGCAGTTGGCGCTTAATTGGGCCTGGACCCCCATCTTCTTTGGCGCTCACAACATTAAGCTGGTGGGATGTTATCATGAGTTTCAAAAATCCTACTGTTATTTCAGTTAAAGTACTTAAGAGGTAAAACAGGAACCAGTTTCTCTGCATATAGTCGTGAGATAGTATCAGAGATTTTTGTGAAAACTCATTTACTCACCCTAATGTTATTCCAAACCTGTATACATTTATTTCTTTTGATGAACACACAAAAAAAAATGTGAATGTTGCCAAAGAGTTTCGTTTCCCATTGACTTCCCAATGTATTTATATTGTCCCTAAATTGAAAGTCAACGTTTATATAATATCTTATATGGTTAAATATAGTGGTGTTCTGTTCTTCTTTCATATCCAGGCAATGATAGAGATAGTGATGCTGACTGGCACAGTGGCAGCCACAATGGTGTCTTGGTATCCCATCAGCCGCACTGCAACACTTCTCATGGTACCATACTTGGCCTGGCTTTGCCTCGCTACAAGCCTCAACTACTGCATTTGGAGAGATAATCCAGATCCCAAAAAAGATGACTAAAGAGTCCAAGAAAACGAACACTATTCTAACTAACACTGATTAGAACAAAAATGCAACCATGTTTTTTTTTATTTTGCTTGTTTGCCATTTTGAAGTTTAATAATGAAGAATTTAGTTTATTTTTTATCTTCACTTAAAATTTTGTAATATCAGACAAATTCACACTGTGTCTTAATTATAAAAGAAGCAAAGGCAATAAAATGAGAACGTTTTAATGCTTCTATTATAACTCAGTCCATCAGTTCACTTAAGTTCAGCATTTTACACAGATCACACTACAGGCTCTTCAAAATCAAAATATCTCTGATTGTTAACAGAAAAATGTTTTTCTTGCTTCCTTGCCTATTTTTTATTAATAAAAATGTTTTCATGACTTGGTTCTTGGAAGGAAATTAGTTAAAACATTGTATATGTATTTTATTTCAACACCAAGCTCTGGTCTTAAAACTTTGTGGCTGGGCAAGGGTGGTGGTTTGGCAAAGTTTTTATCATGTAGCTATCTTTTGTGAACATATTGTATGTCATGGCACAGACCGTATTATCAATATCTGCCAGGAAATTCCCCAGTGTGCATTAGCTTTACGTTATATCACTTTTCTGTGCAACTTTATATTACTCAACTGCACTTCAGCAGTTATTCCATTATAACCCTAAATAATTTTTTTAAATGACATTATTATAAAAATATTACTTATTTTATACTTTAATCACCACACTAACTTTAAAATGGTGCATGCAATCAGCCAATAAAATGTTCACAAGAATATATTATGAATAAATACCTGTATAACCCTCAAAGAAGCTGAAACCCTTATTTTTTGTTACTTTTAAATAACCATCTCTTCAAAATACACCCATCTAGAAAAATATACATAGTCTTAATGATAATAAAATGAAGGTTGTAAAAACAGTATACATATGAGCAAAAAACTAAGAATTTACATAATTCAGCATAGCATTTATGCAGTGAAATCAAAACAAGAGAGAGACGGGAAATACAAAAAGTATTTATTTGCATTATGGATTGAAGAGAAAGAATATGCTATAAAACTGAAAAGTAATATTCTGTAAAACTGAATATTGTTTATACTTAGTTATCATATTTCTCCAACTTTAACACAGCTCTCCAGATACCATCAGTTTTACTTCTTGGAAGTCTCTGTTCATCTATCAACATGAAGAGAGCTACAGCTGTTAGAAGTGAAGATTTAGATTGACACCTTAATTGTTTTATTTGAAAAAGAGCAAAGGGGAATAAATAAGATCTGTGCAGTACGATGATTATTTTTCAGCTTTTTCGGGGGTTCCATCTTCAGGTTTGGAGGAGAAGCGCTCCATTAGTGTCTTCCACAATCCTTTCTTCTCCTCATCTGTGTGCTGCATGCTTCCTGCAAAAAAAAAAAAAGAAATGAAAAAAGTTTCTATTTACTTTCCATTAATCAAAGGATCATATAAAAATAATAAAAATAAATCCACAAACTGTTTTGATAAAAAGAAATATTATAATATGCCAAAACAACATATTGGAATAATTTCTTGTGATGTGTAATGAGTAATACTAATAATGGCTGTTGAAAATTCAGCTTTGCCATCGTAAAACAAATATAAAAATAGTTATTTTAACATTTTTAATCAAATATATGCAGCATTGGTGAACATAAGAATTACAAACTCGTGAGCTCAAGAAATCCTCACCTGTTGCCAACAGCATTCGGCACTCTTCTACTGTTACACCTGTAAAACTTGTATCTTTTGCTCGTGGAAACTGAACACAAACAAACCAAAAAATTATGAGGCTTAGGTCAATCAAATCAATGAAAGGCATTTCATTAAAAACATGAAAATGTGAGGATAGGTGTTTAGACAATAAATCTAAATGAGCTATATACTATAACGGTTTATTCCCCACAGAATATGCAAGCTATGCATCTCTTTCAAAGACAATAAAAATTATAAAATACATTTCCCCCCAAAAAAAGATACAGGTCAGTTAAAATAAATCTAATGATAATTTAATTATGCTCTGTCATGTGGATGTCTTGTTATCCATAAAGGTTTAGACCTAGAAGCATTTAAAAAATGTGGCTCACCTTTTCTTTGTACACATTACCGTTGATGCGAGCCAGGCTTTCATACATCTGATCACATTTCTCTGGATCTGAAATCTTAATTGAAACATAAAACAACATAGTCAGTGGTGCATTAGATATTTGTATTGTTGCATAAATTATTTTGAGAAAGAATGTTTACAAGAAAACATAACATACTAGACATTAAAAAGGAAAAACCCTTCCTAATAAGAGCTTTATTGCCAAGTATACTTGCACACACAAAGGTTTTTTATTATTTTATTTATTTATTATTTTTAATATTATTCTTATTATTGTGATAATGAAGTTTTCAGTGTACACAAATTTAAGACACTTAACGGTAACTTGACTGTAAAAACTAACATAGTCACAAACATGTCATTTATTTAGATATCTACTGAAAGCATTAATACACAATATGAAAGATGACATTTGACTTGTCTTACAACTTGCAATGCAACAAGGGTAAATCATGCAGTAATTCACTCAAGTAAAAACAATACCTGTGTGTTCTCGCCTTCTCGGAAAGCACTAGCGACTCTTTGGCGTAAAAATGTTCCTAAATCTCTCCCTTTCTTTGACTCGTCCTTTGGCCATTCCTCGCATAGCTTTAGAAATCGACGGTATCTGGTGGCAGCCATGTTTTAAACAAGAATTGTAGGTGGTGTGTTGTTTCACAACTGCACTGTGTTGAAACTCTGGAAGCCGTGGAGGGTCAAACGCTACGGCGTTTCAAAATTGATTATTTAACACAGGAAAACGCCTGCCTGTCAACACGGTTTGTCCCAGCCGAGGATCCGTAGCGCGATACTGTTAACCTCGTGGTTTGCCGTAGAAATCTCAAGGTAACATCAAAGAGCCTCTGGCTTGCTTGGCTAATACACATTTATCTACAAATAAAATGAGCGGAAAGAAAACAGAAGGGCGATCAGGTGGTGTCATGGGATGGATAAGCGCAGCTTGCCGTTTCGCGGCGGACAGAAATGATTTCAGAAGGTTTGTTGTTTTAAATGATGTAACGTTACGAAGCTTAAAAACGACGCGAACATTGCTGTTGTGTGCAACTCATACACTCGAAATCATACTCAAATGGATAGTTTTAAATCTTTGCCAGCTTGTGACCATCTCCTTTGTTTTATTGTTGTAGGAATCTCCTTGTAAACCTGGGTTTATTCGCAACGGGTGTTTGGGTCGCAAGAAACCTTTCAGATTTTGACTTGATGTCCCCTCAGCCAGTCACGTAGTTCCCACGCAACAAAAATGGACGTTAAGAGGTGAAATAACAAATCTTGAAAACATTGTTCACTCCTAACCATCTAAAATATTTCTGAGACTTAACTTTTTGTCTTTTCATGATAGGTCATGCTGAAATGGAAGAACGGACATGTTCTACAGAGGCTCTTGAACAAGCCCTTTCAACACCGAAGGGAATGAATTCAGCAATTGGATGATCACAACTGTAAATTTCTTCTGTACATTCATTGTGTTTTGTTGAAATAAATCTCACGTTGAATCAGTAGCTTACAGCCTTTTATTTAAGAATATACATATTAATATTTAAACAATATTCAAAAATATTAAAATGTCCTCTACAGTTAGCAATTTGAGCACTTCATAGTGTCCATGTCTTTAAGAGCATCCTTCCTCGTTGCAGTTCCACACTTGTGGCTCCCTATTTTGAAGAGAAAACTTTCATCCAGGTCTCTTTTTCTGATCTGAGAACACAATTACCATTTTAGAATTTTAACTTGCATAAGAATTTAAAAATTTCAAACAAAATCTTCACTTAAGATTAATACTGCCATGGTCTTGGCAATACAATATATTGTGTAGTGCAAGTCACCTCGTGCGTGCAGCCAGTATCAGGGCGGTGGAAGATCTGCTGTGGTTTTTAGTTAGGAGGAGCAGGAACGATTCAGGGGCTAATCCCAAAGTTGTTTTGAGATCCTCCACACGCACATTATCAGGAAATAGCGCATGGTCCTGCACAACAAACCTGTGTCCACTGAGTGGAGTATGAAAAATAATATTATACACCAAAAATAGGTAACTAAGCTCTGAAAACTAGACGGTCAGTAAAATAAGATCTTCTAACCTTTTAACAGAGAGGAGCAGGAGATCATTGAAAAGGTGTATGTACACATCTTTGCGAGAGACTATAGAGATTTTGTGACTGCCACCAACAATTAGATGCTTCAAAGTTCCCTCTTGAACCAAATGTCGCCCTCTGGTGATTAAGGGAATGGACTGATTGAGGACAGAAGAAAAGAGGTGTAAAAATATGACAGCAGAAAAATAGGAATTACATTAAGATATTTTATACCTTAACGTTTCCAAAGTCCACTAACTTGTCCAAACAAACAAGCAGCTCGGTCCTCTTCATTTGTTGGACACTTCTGTCACACTCTTCCACCATCTATACATTTAGATGCATTTATTTGTAAGGTCACATGACTTGCATGTAATACTGATCAGCATGCAATAAATTAGTATCCAATTCTGATAATTCTTTATTAAATTCTATGGGGAGCATTTATCATTTTGAAAGCAAAAGCATGATAAAATCTACCTTACGAACAGCTTCAATGGCTTCCTTCAGATTAGGGACATCAGAATAAACACCTTTAGCTCGCTTGAGGATGTTCTAAAATCAAATAACATAAAAAGTTCATGTTCTCTGAACAATGATAACAGGAAGTTCTCTGAAGAGTCTGCGCATCTCTGGCCTGTATTAAGGAAAACCAACCTCAAGTAAGAGTGTCATTCTTGTGATCCTCTGGAAGGGAAGAATCAGGAAAGACTTGAGCGTTTGTCTCTGGCATTGAGGATCTTTCTCTAGTTTCTTCAGGATCAGTGCAAATTTCTTATTTCCCTGCCTGGTGTAAAATGGTAATTAGAAAGCTAACATGCCATAGAATTAAACTGATATGTTCAATATGGAAGATACATGAAAGCAGGACAAACAGCAGCTGAGTGATGAGAGCCTCCTGGTACATCATGTTGGTGATATACGGCACATAGACTTTTTGGAAGTCTTGCTGATGATTCAAAACTATATCACCAACCTGTGACATCACCGCATGCTGCCCAAGATGGGACTCCATGTCCTGCAGAAACCTAAATTAACCGAAATAAAATAATTTGTTATTATATATAGTCATGAAGACTGCATCATTAAAAACAGTAATGCTGTTTAATATTATTAAAATGATAAATAACATGTTTTTGATACGTTTTAAATGCAATTAATTCTAATGATGGCAAAGCTAAATGCTGAGTAGCTATTATTCCAGTCTTCGGTGTCACATTCTAATATACTGATTTAGTGCTTGAGAAACATTTATCAATGTTAATCGTTTTGTGAAAACCATGATACGTATACACTTTTTTTTTTTTTTTTGATGAATAAAGTTTAAAAAATTCAGCATTTATTTGAAATCTTGCTCTTTTGTAACATTATAAATGTCTTTACTGTAACTTCAATTTAATACATCCTTGCTGAATAAAAGCACTCATTTTTAAATAAAATTAACTAATGACCCCAAACTTTTGAATGATAATTTATACAATTATAGAAATTCATATATTTGAAAAATACTGTTCATATAAGTTTAGATTTTCTTGTTACAAATAACTTGTATTAAGTGAAGGCAGTCCAATACATCTTTCATATTCAAAATTCTATTGTACATTCAAGTATTTTATCCATACCGTTCACTGACTCTGCAGACGTCCTTTAGGTTAGAGAACAGAACATGATGCTGCACACGGGACAGGATCTGTTTGAGTTCTGCTGAGCACTGAAACACATTCAGTGCTACTATCAGGCTCTTCTGATACGAGGCCTCTGACACAATCAACTCAAACACGGCCTAGACCGAGAGCACAAAAACAGAGGGATAAGTATTGTGGAATAACCATAGATATCAGACCAAGGTCATGTTTTGCAAACATGCATGGCAGGCTTGTTGGTCTCCTGCATGACACACCTCCTGAAGCTGGATCTCGTGCTCACTGAGGGAGTTCAGCCGACTCTTTACTTGAGGTAGCTCCTGCCATAGAGCATATGGCTTAGTCTGTAGTCCTGGTGGGCTCAACAGAGTGGTTGGGCTCAACACAGTGGTTGGGCTTAAAGTAGGGGGAGTTTTCAGACCAGGAAGACGCATAGCTGTCACCAATTCTGAAAGTCCAGTGTGCTTTGCTCTGTGTATATCCTTCCTCAGAGAGTTTATCCAATACTCCTGATACAAAGGGACCGCTAGGAAAACCAAATTTGAGCAGATAAAAAAGAAATGGGAAATATAGAATCAAAATATGCATGTGCTTTCTGTTGAGCATCATACGAGACACATCAGGCTTTTATGGCTAATGGCAGATGAAATTTTGATAGTAATGCAAATCAATGAGCTCTTTATTATTTAGTATAGCGGACCACTTTCATTTATCTACTAATATTGTCTTTGTAAGATGCTATTTTCATACTTTTATGATCAAAGCACTGTAGTTTTAATTGTGAGGGGCAAAACATAGTCCAACGGAACAGGAGGATTTAGAGATGAACAAATAAATGTTCCTTAAAAGCCTGATGTATCGTGATACATTTTAACATGATTTTTCTATAAAAAGTATTATGGATAATTAAGTAAACCTAATATTACTAACAATATAAAAGTTACTCTTATGTTTACTTTATACATTTTTTTTGTAGATTTCACAGCAAAAAAAAAAAAAAAAAAAAAAAAAAAAAAAAAAAAAAGTTTCAAAACCTGAAAGAGGTGGCATATTTGTTAAAAACCCTCACAAAGTATCAATCTGACAACGCAAGGCATGTAGTGAACAGTGTTCAACAGGTTTTTAACAAAGTCTCAATCATGCTAATTTAAAGGCCCAATTTAAAAATTATTACACAGTGGCCTTAAGGTTAAGCAAGTTTTTCTGTCTTTCAGTGGATAAAATGTGATACAGTAAATTTCGACTGTTTTGGATTCATCTGTAAACTTACAACTGCTGATGTACTCTGATTTGAACTGGGCAACATATGTTTCCTCTGGCTGAGTACTGACTTCTGCAGTATCTTCCCTGAAAATGATTGAAAAGAAACTACTTCATTTTTGGGCAATACTGATGTACAGACAGAAATTAATAGTTATTTAACACTGGATACCCGAATTGTCATTTTGTGATTCATAAACATTACCTTTTCACCTCACTTTCAACACAGTGCATGTCAGATGATTTCAGACTGGGGCTCTCCACAGAGAAGAGGGATGAAATGGGCAGAGAAAACCCTATAAAGTTCCATAACTGTGAGCTTGCAACAAATTGAAGAGCTTCAGAAAACCCTTCAGATATGCTAAGAAAAAGAGATTAAAATAAATTCAACACACCATCCGAAACGTTTTTATAACAAGCCTTGAACCTTATTGTGAGGTAGGTAGGCGGTTAAAAGGCAAATAAAAAAAAAAGGTTAGGAATAGTTATGATCAAGCCACTTTAGAACATAGGAATAACAACAAATGTCACATTTATTATTCATTTCTTTTGATAACATACCAGTAAAATCCTCCAGAAGCTTCACAGTCCTCCACATTAGTTTCAGGGCTATTTTCATCCAGCCCGGGACGATCAGTGTCCCCATCTAATGCTTTTGTAACAATGTCTCCATCGTCCCGGATTCTCTCATCTTCCATGACATGAGCCATACCAATACGGCAAACTTTCTCGCGGCTTTTTAACTTTTAAATGTTTTAAACGTGATGTTGAATTTGATTTAAAAAATCGAATCGTTACACGAAATATATCTTTTCTTGCAAACAAAGTCAACGGAGTTTAATTGGTTCGGAAGAGCGTCCTCACCTGTCCAATTTCGTTCAACCAATTTTACTGCATTTGATTGGGCGTTACTTTTAAGATGAAGATTACTTTACTATTGGCTGAAACGAACAATAAAGAAAATGTCGTATCACGTGTCACATTGTTTAAAATACGATTTTTTTTAGATATCAAAATGATTGTCATTACATTACACACTATCTAACTTTTTTTTGGAAGATGTAAATAAAATATATTTAACATTTGAATACTTTTTATAAGGGAAAAAATTATGTTTCTACTTCAAAATTTCACTTTTAATTCAATGTTACTTGCCGCCTCTTTGTATTAGGTAACAAGAAAGAACGAAGAATGTGCATAATAGTTTATATAAGATGTGAAATGAAACAAAACTTAATCATGTTGAATTTTCTTAATTAAACAGTGATTATTAATAAAATAATACATAATTAAAATAATATTTCGTAATGTATATTTTGGTTTTGGGGTACTATTTAACACTTGTGAGATCCACCCTTTTATTATCAATGACCCTGGGTTAATTGGAAGTAATTCAAGTAGCCTTAAGTTGACATTATACTATTACAAGACTTTTCACATAAATCTGTCCAATTTATCTAATATTAAAACATAAAGCATTATGCTTATGCTCTATTTTCTTGCACTTGTCACATTTTTGCAGTCAGCTAATAATACTAAAAACAGCCACACTTGAAATATAAGAATCACTTTTTTCCTTTTATTTGGTTTTTAAACTGTGTACAAGATGAAACTGAGTTTCTCAAATAGATTGAACGCAAATGATATATGACCCAGAAATTAAAAAAATAACAAAAAGCTAGACATGACAAAAGATAACAGACAGCTGGAAAGGGCACATCAAGACTGTACACTAAAATCAAGTCATTTAGACAAGGGACAACAGATAAGAGAATAAAACACAGACTTCCCAACAATATGTAGTGGTAGCTGCCCTAAGGGCACACAGGGAAGAAAAGAAAACCTTCTGTAGACTACTTTGTCAGCACCAGCTTTTTCCCGTCTGTTTCATTTAAAATCAAAAACACAATGTAAAACACTACAGTCACATCCACGACATCATGAATTTGATAAAAAGAGATACTACTGATAATAAAAGTATGACTTCCCCTTCAGAATTGTTTTATATCATTGACAAAAGACTGACAATATTGTTCAAGGATGGACTATGAACACATAAGAACAAGGTAATGGTAAGTCTTTTCTTTAATAATTTCCAAAGGCAACCTATTGAAAACATGTCAAGTTATACAGGATTGGCAACTATCAAATAAAATAATAATTCAAGATTAAATGATCTCAGCTTGAACATTATTGCCAATTCAAATAGGGGAAAAAAAAGACTCTGAAATGGGTGCTTAACCAGTTTACTATCTGCAAAATAAATTTAGTAAGATGCTTCAGAAGATCGGTAAACATCAGGCACGTAAATCAATTTTGAGATCTACAACCATGCAGTTGTTAGAAGACTGGAAAAAGATCTATTTCTGCCACAAGAGGAATTTTATTACCGAGCCCCACCACCCGAAGTAAATATTCATAATCCTGTAAAATGTCTGTCAGTTTATCAATTTTTTTCAAACCAAACCAATAAAATCAACAATCCATTACGAACTATTGAGGCAACATGCAAAACTTTAAAAAAAGACTGCACAGACATCATTGTTCTGTTGAAAGGGAAATATGGCCAGCTTCTCACAAATCTATTTTTTAAACATTATGTATGTTGGCAAAGTAGAAGAGCCAGAAGAAGACCATCAGGTACAAAACCACGAGGACTGCTAAAGGAAAACGACATGAAAAAAGGCTCATATGTTAACTCATGCCACCACTAAGAGCTTATTCAGAGTCTAAGTGGGCACAGTGATCTTTCTTGCAAGCAGCACCAATAAGGCAAGCTCTACGCTGCCTTGAGCCTGTTCCAGCGCCTCAGCAGCCTCAAGGGCTGAGAACCCTGAGGCCTGGATCCTCTGAATGTGCTCTAGTGGAAACTGTCCCATCGAGGGCTGTGGTGCAGGTTGGATGAAGTCTCCAAGAAAAAGAGGATCCGTCTCAGTGGCTTGAGGAGATGCAACAGGCCCTAGGCTGGAACTGGTTGATGAGCCAGCTGCTACAGAAAGCGGGCACTGCTGAGACAGGTCAGCTGAGATGTCAATGCCTGAGGTGTTTTTGTCCACAATGTCCTGCCCTTGCTGACCCTCAGGGAGCTCAAGATCTCCCTGGGAAGTCGTCACCGGCCCAGAACCTTCTTCAAAAACAAGGGCCTGATTTCCTTCAGCTGCATCAGGGCACTCAATCGTTTGTTCCACTGTGGGATCTACCAGTCTAGAAGGTTGGTTCTCTGTGTGCCTTGGATTGCTTGGTGTTGGTACGTCTGGAATATCCCTCATTGATTGAGAAGTAAAGTCAGCTTTGGCAACACTTTCCTCTTTGTCGTTTGTTGTGGCAGTATTAGAGGATGAGTCAATAGTTGGGTTCAGAATGACATGGTTTCTTGCAGCAGGATTCTGGTCCACCTCATCAACATCTTGTCTTTGTGTAGTATCATTAGCATCAGATAGAGGAATCCTTCCAGAAACTGTTGGACAACTGTTGGACATCAGAAGTTCATGGAGCTCCTTAAGAGCTTGAGCCAAGGAAGGGATGTTATCCATCTCTGGCTGGTCTCTTTCACAGGGTACTACACTCTCAGAGTCTGAATGGACAGAAGAAATGGCTGGCTCAGCATGACCGGGCTCAAGGTTCAAATCTGGAACAGGCATGAGTTGAGCTCCTGAAACATCCTCCATCATACTACCTTGGTCTCTCTGGCACTGATCAGGAAAGTCATGACCAGCTTCTGGTTTTGCATTGGAAGAAACATCCATGTCCACTTCCTGATCCAGTGTTTGAGTCTGAGACCTTGGCTTAAAAGGAATAAAGGGAGATTCTGCCTCTACAGTCGCAGAGGAAGTGATATTCTTCCCCAAATCTGCATCTATCGGACTGCCGGAATCTCCTGAAACGATGTTGCCTGTCACCTCATTGTCCTCGGGCACAGTACTAGAGAATGGTTCCTGAGAGGGAAGAGTGCTTGGGATAGGAGTATCTGCATCTGTTTGCAAGCAAGACGATGTCGGATCTGCCAGTCCTTGGGACTGAGAGCTAAAGGTGTCATCAGTGGGATCTGGAGAGGGTTCACCCACTTTCAAGGGTTGAAGTAGAGAGGATTCAATCGATGTGGGAATTTCAACTGGGGACACTCCCTGGTTTATAGAGGCTGGGGCAGACTTGGAACGGTCTAGGGTGAGACTGTGGGGGTGACTTGAGGCTGAGGATGTTGTGGGTTGGTTGAGGGGTTTAAATGGCAGGGATTGTGGTGAGGTAGTTTTTCCATCTTCAATATCTATGAGAGAAACAGTAACTGATGAAGTTTAAATTCTACATTAAAGTAAGTTATTTAAACCATGCAAATTGAGCAAACACTGCAAACCATGCAAAATAATCAGCATCATAGACAGGCAAAGATTAACTCAATTCAAGCTATTACTCACAAAATGGAGGCCTTTCCTGTGCGTACCATTGTATATCATATGTCCAATATTTACTGGGTCAAATACTGTATCAGGCTAATGAATATACCCATTGTCAATGTAGTACCTGGTAAGTAGAGCCCTCTCCAGCTGTCTGTCCATATGACATCAGTTTTGTCCTGCTCATAGTTAGGGCACACAAACGCCACACATTTCATGCAATAAGAGGCAAAAATTAGCAAAACACATCCAGAGAAAAAGAGAAAAGAGGCATGCACCTAATAATCACATTAGCTACACAAGGTGGCGTTCAACTCACATAAGGCTTTAGTAACCGTGTCATAACTTAAGAATATATTCTGGAGAGTCAGTGTCCTACTGATATTTTAACCCATGTTTCCTCAGATAGTCTTATCAGTGTTACTTTGACAGGCATGTAAAGCATACATCCTTCCAAAGATTGGAGTCAGTAAGATTTTTAATATGTATTTTGAAGCAGTCTTCTATGCTCACTAAGACTACATTTATTTAAAAGACAGTAAAAACAATTAAATATTACTACAGTTTAAAGGAACTAAAAAAAATGTAAATATAATGATGACTCAATGATGGTTTGATGAACTGAAAGTTACATGGATGAGCATTTATTTCAAAATCTTTCGTAATATCACAAATGTTTTTACTCTCACTTTTGATTGATTTAAAGCATCCTTGCTGAATAAAACTTAATTTCTTTCAAAATAATCTTACTGACCCCAAATGTTTTAATGGTAGCGTATTTTACACACATATTGTACACCACCTTGTGAACTGGGTGAGTGGTTCTGCACTGCAACCAGAATAAACAGACTATACCAAAACTGTTAAAAATATTATATTCTTCTGATCCCTAAACAAGGAAATCCTCATAATTCCACAACTAATGAGTATTCGTTCCTTGTGTTAAAATGTAACTCTAGCTTTTATTCCGATCCTAAAAGCCATGCCATCTGTTGGTCTACATATCATGCATCTCACCGCTGTCCTGAACAGATCTTTGAATTGCCTCTGCCAATTCTTGATCCGCAATCTCCTCAGGCCGGGTATCTTCTCGTCCCTCTGGCCCATATGCCAGCCGGGCACACTCAGGCAGCTCTGCCTCAGGTAGAAAACGTGTCTCTGTACCCGTCGTCCCAATGAGGAGGACGTTTTTCTTTAGGTCTATGGAGCACTGAATGTTAAAAGATAAGATCAACAGACAGTGTTTGTAAGATTAAAGGAGATATAAAATATTTTTCCGAGTACACAGACTGACAACAATATTCAGACAAAGTACTCTCACTTGCTACAGCATCTAGGGAATATCGAAAAAGTCTGCATCCTCAACTGCAATCCATTAAAGCAACATTAATGGCAAGGCAAACAGATTCCATTACGGAAAATAGATTATTTGATTGGCAATGAACCAAAGTTTCCAAGCAGACCTGGTGTCTCTTCAGCATGTCAAGGCCTAGCAGCATATCCATGGGCTGATCTTCCAAAATGGAGAAAGAGCAAGGCAGGAAATCTCCTTCTATTTGCACCTGGGCTGGATGTAAAATACATTTAGTATAAGAAGATTTGGGAAAAATAATGTTGGAGGAAATGCATAATGAATATTAAAGGAGCAGGTCTAAATAAACGACATACCCAAATGAACTCGGCCTATAATTTTCTGGGTGCCAACACCTTTGGCAATGCCTGCCCAGCGTCTGTCCACTAGACGCATGATATTACATCTCTCTGCACATGCTTGGCTCATAATTGTCATCTGAGCACCTAAAGAAGGATAGCCAGAAGGACAATTTAAAAAAAATTAGTACATACTATGAAAAAACTCTAGTATTAAAAGTAGTGTCAAACAAGTAAGCAAAAATAGCACACAACTGAAAATATCTCACCTGGATGCTGTATATTAACCCAAAGTATTTGATGTTTGGTGATTAAGGCATAATGTTCAACATGACATTATTCCAAGCAATATATAACAAAGCACTCAACATCATCTCCAGGGGACTTCAAAAAAAAAAATTCAAAAACATGATTTACTACCTGAGTCAACAAAGGCCTTTACTGGGTGTCCATTGACTTTGCAGTTGATGTAGAGCATGACCACCTGGCCAAAACTCTCAGGTGCTTCTTCCATAGCAATGGTCATATTCTCTTCAATGTTGTGCTGTCTGGAAATTAAAAGTAAAACTTTTAAAAGTAAAAGTTTTATAATCCCTGTGCCACAGACCATGTTTTTGCTTTGCATATAATCTCACCCCTTATTCGTTACCTGATTTCTTCCTCAATTTTGGCCTGAGCTTCCAAGTCAAAAGGATCTGCAGTCAGCAGTTTGATTCTCTCCTGCTCTCTTCGGGCTCGGTCCTGCTGCTGCTCCAATAGCACCTTGGTGAAGCGCTCTGAAAAGAAGAAATCAAAATTATTCTGTCACTTAGGGGGAAAAAAAAAAATCAATCTTCTATACAGATGCATTTAGGCCCATCATCTTCATTTACCAAGGTCTCCACTCAGTAGAGCCTCAGCAAGAGGAGGATTTCGCTCCTTCAGCAACGACAGTTCATGTGGATTTGCCAGCAACATGTCACGTAGCAAGGCAGGGTTGTCCAATCCCTGAGGAGAAAGGGCTGGGCCTGATGCGGTGGTGGCTTGGGGCGGCTGTGACTGGGTGGCACTGGGACGCTGGGCTTGTTGCTGTCTGTTTTGGCCTGAGGAGGTCCCAGGAACAGCAATGGAACTGAAATCGATGCGAGGCAGACCTAAGACATTAAGATTCATTATGATTAATGCCATGATAAGCTCACATTAATCCATTTTAAAATAGATCAAGTTATGCTGGTTTACCAGGAACTGTGGGTTGTGGCCCTAGTAACCTCTCTGCTTGTCGTAACACTACCACGTCTCCATCCTTCAGCCCATAGTTCCCCAGGGCTCGGGTGGGATCTTGTAAAGGCTGCTCTGCATATGAAATCTGTAGAGCAAAGGTTGTATTATTTTGTTCAATATGTGAAAACACAGTAGTATATCATCTTCTCAAATCAGCCATGAAATTGTAAGTATTTCAAATCTAAACTATACCAACTCTCAAATACAAATGTCTTAGTACTGTACAATATCTGTGTAATAAATGATAGCTTTCAGTTTCATTTCATGCACCATTAAATAAGCATACAGAAAAAGGTTTCCTTTTGATTTTCAACAAGCTTCATCTGCTACCAAGACACACCCATATCAAATAAAGATCCTGTCATGTTTGTTTTAACTATGGAAGTTCATTTCCACCACATAAGAAAACAAAAAACACGCTTTGGTAAAGCATAATTATGAGAGAGAGAGAAAAAACGATGACACATAAAAAGTCAGTCGAAATTATGAGACGCTAAGTCACATTTATTACATAAATGTATTACATACATCAAAAGTATGACATAAAAAGTAATAATTATGACAGAAAGAGTCACTTTTGGCATAAACATTCGACTTTTCATGTCATAATGACATTTTATCTCATAACTTAGGCTTAGTGTGACCATTTTGAATATTGATCTCATAATTACGTCAATATATGTCATAATTATGATTGAGGAAAGCATGATTTTTATTTTTGTTATGTGGAGGAAATAGTTTTGTGGCTTCCATGTTTAACTGCACAATTCCGTGTATTACAGTTTCCTGATATGATTCGTGTTTAGCAAACAAACTGCGTTTAATTGACATAGTTTACCGTGGCAAATACAGCTATGGCCTGTTAATCTTTCGAAATCTGGGGTCTTCCAGAAGTGTTGACAGGCTCAGTATGCTATTAATAGAATGGACCTGCCGGCTTGTTTGGCACTAATTTGTTTAGTCAGGTCGCTTAGCATAGAGGCTAAATAACTGTTGCAACACTTTTGAAAGATGTTTACCTGAATCTCCCTGGCTGGTATTCCTGATTCTAGTTCGCAAAGAGCCAAAAAATCCCTGAGTTCAAGCTCCGGGGACACGTCCAGGGCGAAAGTAGTTTCCGAGCGGTCTCTCGGTGCACAAAACACTGTGAGCAGCATTGTGCTCGGGGTCGCTGGAACCCGGTTCCCGCTACACGCTGTCAGAAACTGCCGTTACTCCGGAGATTTTTTTGTGGGAAATGTGCCCAGGACTGTCCCGTTAAAACACTGTGTAATATCTGGTTATGAAAAGGTTAAGCGCATAGAGAAACAAGTCAACAAGAAACCACAATTCACTAATAAAGAAATCGTTCACTTCCTTTCCACAGCTCTTCAACCACTGCCGTAAACCGATTACGTGTGTCGTAGCTTACTGAGACAGGAAGTCAGAAACAACATACAAATGTGTCAAAAAAGTAGCACATTTTGATAAATGAATTGAACAATGGAATAAATAAATAAATTTAATTAATTGATGTATTTAATTACATGAATTTAATTTAATTACTTAAAAAGCGAATAATTCAATATTTTAATTAAATTATTTAAAGTTAACATGGGCAATGTCACAAATTTGGTTATTGGATTGAATCAGATATGTGTAAGCTGAATTTCTCAGACAACATTGCTAAAACTGTCTGGTCCTGTAGATTTGCTTTATTCAACATCAAGAAGATCAGGCTCTTTCTTTCGGAACAGGCTTCACAATTCCTTGTTCAAGCTCTTGGAGTATAGTTCCTAATCATATCGGCCTAGAAAATCGCAACTTTTCATTTTCCGCCGGTCTTAGTACGATATAACTACAGAAGAGTCAAGTTTTAAATAGGAAAACTATCGAAACTCTTTGGTCATTTTTGATCGTGATGCTACTGGTCTAATCGGATTCAATGATCTATGCTAAGCTATGCTAAAAGTGCTATCGCCAGATCCAGAGATCAGCTGAATGGATTCAAAAACGGTAATACTCAACTTATTAACTCTGGGGGAGTTGGAGAATGAGCCTATTTCCAAAAAAAGTGGAGTGTTCCTTTAAGGATGTTCACGCAGTGAAGTGGGCTCTTTAAATTTTTGCATTGTTGTGAAGACGCATGACACGTGACAACATCAACATGGCAGATGTAGTACGTCCGAATTCCATTCATACTACCCTCATTCATACTATATAGAACGTACTTTTTTAATGCTCGAGTAGTACGTTCGAATTCAAATGTAGTACCTACACAAGTAGTATGCGATTTCGGATGCAGCCTAACACTAGCTTTTCTAATCCTTTTGTATTCTATCTATTTGTTTTCTTTTTCTTCAAAAAAGGCCTCTAACACTAGCTTGCTCTATTGTTTTTCTATTCTGTCTTCTTTTTATTAATTATATAATAAATAAAAAAAACTTGCTATGTGTACTGCGTTAAGCTAACTGAGACTTGTTATAGCACTTGCACATCATTTGCTGATTTTGATTGCTTCCATTGTCCTCGTTTGTAAGTCGCTTTGGATAAACGCGTCTGCTAAATGACTAAATGTACATGTAGAAGTCTATGGAAAGTCCCCAATTCACAGAAGAAGAAAAACGCGCGCGCGCATGTCTTTTCTTTGTTTAAATTATTTGAAATCGTAACTATTATTTTTACAGAGATGCTAGGTTTCCAGTGTAGCCTCAGACTTGTATACCCCTGTATAGATAGTATACATCACGGTACGGACATCTCGGTTCGGTGCATGAGGCCTTACGACGAATACAGGCAATTCACCACCAATCCAGAAGGGGGCGCCCGCAGTAATGCAACGCTGTTTGATAACAGCCAGCAGAAGAACAGCGAATGCCATGAGTTGCGCACTTGAAAACAAAGCCCCCTAGACAGTGACCATGTACTGATTCTGAATGCATCTCTCACTGACAAAGGAGTGTACTTTAAAGGCTTGGGCACTCAACTGTTTGCGAAAAGGAGCTTTGTGCTTGTGTATCCTACCTCTCTCATTTGGCACAAATCCAAATATTCCATAATATTTCCATATTTGCGATGTAACGTACCTGAATGCGAAACTATTATTTATTATGTAAATGATAGGCTTTGTACTTCAGTCGCGTTCCAACGGTGACACAGAGGCGCGCGGGCGCTTATGTTTGGCTCACTGTATTTCATTTTGATCAAAGTACCAACTGTGCTGTCAATTTAGCAATGCTGGAACTGATGTGCGTGTGCACGCTCCGGCGCGATCACTTCAACTGTTTACTTATACCAGCAGAATCAACTTCAAACACTTATTGTTTTATTAATAATCACTGTATAAAGGTCTGTTTTTAATTGTGTACACTCACAATGAAAACAAAACAAAACAGATTTTATAACATGTAAAAAAATTGTAATTTGCACTACTGTCTGTTCAAAATAAATTAAAAGAAACTGAGCATAGTAGATATTTATTTATTTTTTTTCCTGTTTTACCGAAATCGTATCGAACCGAGGTACGTACCGAACCGTGACATCTGTGTACAGTGCCACCCCTAATGCATAGCTTATTTATTTAGACTTTTTGTTTGTGATTACTTAACCCGATTAAGCAACTATACTAATAATACACACAGTACATAAATTATATTAATATTACTACATAATATTCAAAATGCATACTATTTTCAATGGTTGAGGCACGTTTGGCTGACTTTTTATCTCCAGCAAGTGACACTCCCAACCACCGTACTATAGAGGGCGCTGCGGCTCAACGCTTCACCTCTGGCATAAGACCCTTTTTACGCCTACGTCACAGCGCTAGCTGGAGGCAAACCTGGAGGCGGCCGATTCAAACCAGCGCAGATTCGGCTATATAAGGAGCTTAAAATATCATCTTCTTGTGATGTTGGATGCAAGAATAGACGTAGTACTGGCTCCAATACTGCCACTCCCAGACAAAACACCGACGACATCTGGTTAAACGAGATAAAATGAGCGGACTGGACAGAAACTATCGTTAAAAATGTTCGCGTTTGCAGCACATATTTCTTATCAGAAAAGGTTAAATAAAGTATTGTCTTTTGTTGTTATGGATTATGGTTTGTGTTAGGTGTCTAAAGATTTCTTATGCATCTCACAACTATGAAATAATGTCTGCGTGCATGCGTGTAAAACAAGAAACTGACGGTGTTTGATAGTGGCTGGACTTCTAAGAATTTAGTAAGAAAGAATAATCAAATACAGAAAGTTAAAAATTCATTTCTGGAATTGTTATTTCTAGAAACTATTCACGTCTTCCTTTAAATGTACTGTATGTATAGTATTGTAAACTTAACTTACATAATTTACGGGATGTATATTCTTTAAAATAACTATTTGGCCATGATACATACATCTTCAAATAATATATCCATCACACTAAATGTTTAACTTACTTTTTGTATTTTGGCCCAGTTCACTCTCACGTCTCAACATTAGCTGTAAAAACAGTTGCCCGCTGAAATTGAAATATATTATAATGTACATCTTCATGACTAAGACACAGGTGAGCTTCTCTTTACTACTCGATAGGTTTCTCTAAGGTTATATGCGACTCGAGTCACTCAATCGAGGTAATGTTAATCCTGTCAGATCGTCCATCCATCGGCCAATCTGATTTTGTCCGTTAAAGTTAACTTATTTAAATAACAATAATGGTCCTGCACAGTGAGTGACCTTACTTACATATGCAGGTAAAATCGGATTTTCTCCAGCCATTGTTAAAAAAAAAAAACAAGGTAACAAACTTCATAGCTAGCGTTAGTGAAGCGGTCAGTGGAATCTTTCTGCCTCCACCTAAGCCCCGCCCACAGAAAAACGTCACAATGTTTACTAACAGCAGTTAATTAATTAATATTACGTGAACTATTAAATGAACACTGTTATAATAAATATGAGGAAGGACTGTCAATTATAAAAGTTACTTTAAGGTTGAAACTGTAACTTTGATATACTGCTGTACTGCACTCATAAAACAGTGGGTACCCAAAATCTCTGAGCTCTTTGAAAATCTTCGTTAATTTAAACCTAATCACTAATCTAATAAGTAAATTTGTAGCACTGACCCTGTGAGCATCAAGAGGTCTTAAGTAAATTTTTCCAATTAATATTTTCACAAAAATTATACTATTTTTTTTCTTTTTGGTGTATTAATATTTCTACAAACCTAAAATGCAGGTGAAATACTAAAAACTAAATCTGACAGTAAAAATAAATCTCAGACCAAGTCAGTTTTTTCACCATGAAAATGTTTATTGGACCCTGTGATGTTTCTGATTCTAAGACAGAGTCATGTATGGCGTTTGATCACGTGGTCTCTTAATTTTATAAAAACACCTTAAATGCAACAATATACACACTAAAACGCACAAACAGATGACATTCTCAGAGCTAAGATAGCTATGTTTCTGTACCAGATATACACATTGTTTTCAAACTAATTAAAACACAATATATATTCAACACTATATTCAACAAATTCCGGTCGATCCTTTGTTCAAACATAATTTACCCACACACACAAAGAGAACAGACACAGATCACATCAGAAATGTACAACATAATCCATGACTGTATCATGCACATACTGATTTAAACAATACCTGTATATAATCTCTGACCTAATTTGTTTTTGTACACTTCTTTGAATTGCTCTTTTCCCAAACTGAACTCATAGCACACTCCCTGCATTCAACTGTCAAGTTTGTACTAACCCAGCAAAGTTATTTTTAGACATCCTAACTTTGCAAGGGCAAGTTAAAAATTGCATTCAGATTGGGGCACCCTAAAATGCAACAAGACAGCAATCTCACTGATGCACCATGAGGAGGCTCGAAATATATTAGGTTACAAAGGACCCGTTTTATCTCAGAAGGTTAGAGTTCAGTTCTTTTAAAGGAAGAGTTCGGAGAGTGCTCATGGTTGGTTTGGTTAGAGCAATACTACAATCCTAAACCAATACTGGCTCAATACTACAATCACATGAACATAATAGATCTTTTTGACCACATTGTAAGTGTGTCACTTTTGCACAAGATGCTCCATTCTTGGATTAATGAATGAGAACCCAGCAAAAGCGCTCTGGTCCATGGAATCGATCAGGCCTTTCTCGCAGTGTGAGAGACGGGGTTTTTCACTCAAAAACTCCCGGTCAAAGTTACTGCAGTCATTTGGAGCTTTCTGTGATTAAATAAAAACAACAACAAAAAGATAAGAAAACAGAGAAAGACAAAAAAAAAAAAAAAAAAAAAAAAAAAAAAAAGAGTAAGATGCAAGTGGGAAAACATACCACTTTTGGTTTGAAGGGGGGCTCAACTTCTTTCTTTTCTAAAGCAGACCAGTTGACAGTCTTGAAGAACAGGTGGCCTCGTATATTACCCACAATCCCTAAACGGCGTGATGGGTCACGCTCAAACAGCTGTGAACAGATGAAATAAAGATAAATAGTGTAATAGCAGAAATTTCTAATTTCTAAAGAGAGTTTTTAAATTGTGTATGTGTACCCTTTCTAGCATGTCTCGAGTATCCACTGTGATCCAGCGCGGATAATGAGGTGTGTCCATTCGGATCGATTCAAACAGCTCGTCCTCATCGTCACCGTGGAATGGAGACTGACCAATCAGCATCTCATACACCAGCACACCAAACGACCACCAGTCTACTGAGAATGAGTACTGCTGACCCAGAAGAATCTGTGATTTCCACACACAAACACTTCAGGTCAATACCAGGCCACTGCCGATCTGAGAGTGAACCAAAGCCAAAATGTTTTTCATACCTCAGGAGCAATATAATCTGGAGTTCCACAGAAAGTTGTGGCCCGATTTTCCCCAAACACATTCTCCTTACACATTCCAAAATCAGCTATTTTTATGTGACCATCTCCATCTAACATCACATTATCCAGTTTGAGATCCCTGGCAAAAGGAGAGAGCAACAGTGAAAATGATCCGGAAAGCCTTTCTATGAATTCTGAGGGGAGTAATTAATAAATACAATAAAACAATGGAGAAACAGTTGTGTGTACCTGTAAATAATGCCTTTGGAATGGAGAAACTGCAGGCCACACACTATTTCAGCTCCATAAAACCTAGCAGGAGAAGTCCATTCAATACAATTACTTTGGTGCCATTTATACGCCACAAGTGCCCATTAAATCAAGGGTTCAACTATTTTTTAAATTACAGAAACATTTTTATATGTGTATGTTTGACATACGTGGCTCTGTACAGATCAAAACGCCCCTTTTCCTGTATATGAAACATCAAGTCCCCTCCATTCAGATACTCCATCACAAAGAATAAGTGCTCCTGTTAAAGATAAACACATTTTTAAATATTTGTTATAGCTAACAATAACCATTCATGACATTCTCCATTAACATATTATTTGGTACTGTCAGATTTAGACACTCTGCAGAGCAGGAGGAGCTGTGGTAAAGTTTTTTTTTTTTGGTATAGGACCTCATGAGCCAGGTTTGTGGTTGTTTTTTCTGTAAATGTGTGGGGTGTACCTTGGTTTGAAAAGTGGAGTAGAGGTGTGTAAGAAACGGATTTTCCCAGGCAAGAGCCAGCACTCGTTTTTCTACCATGGTGCACTCCACGTCATCATCCATCAACACCACATCCTTCTTCAACGCCTTCACTGCAAACCATTCACCAGTGCCCTTTAGTTCAGCCAACAGCACCTGACGACAGAAACATGATGAACATGTATTTATATGCGTGTATATAAATGTGTGTTTAAGGGATAGAGAAGTTTGTTTGTTACCTTGCCAAAGCTCCCCTTGCCCAGGACTTTGTGGAAAACGAAATGCTCAGCAGTGATATGCGTTTGGTGGGTGATTCGAGAAGGGGGGCGAGGACTCGAACCCTCCCAAAGACGACCATAAGGAGCCCCATCTGCAATATAAAATTTCTGTCAAATCAAAATCATATTTTTAATTCTCACAATTAGTTACCACCAGTCACACTTACCACTAACATCAGGACTTTTATTAAAATCCTGGTAAACACCAAGGTCCTGTGTGTTGCTCTGTGAGTTGCTTTCAGGTCGCTTGGTGGATTTCTATGATGGCAAAAATATACACAAACTTTAAAACAAAACAGCATTAATGTGCTGAAATAGAGTTTATAGTATATAACTGCCTCATAACTTGGGATTGTGCAAACATTAATATTTACAGTTGAGACTTGGGTAAGAGCCTCGGCCAGTAGCTTCTGGTTGATGCCACACAGGTTGGCCACTTTAGTCTGGCACTTATGATGAACATTCATGGAGCAGTCTGAAAGACAAGAGAAGAGACGACTGCAAACATATATTCAGGGTCCTACATTAAGTCTAGCACCAAATAACAAAAAGGCCTGGCAACTATTAAGTATTTCTAAATACTAAAATGCTTTAAAGCATAATGTAAACAGATAATAGCTAACAAATTATTTTGGGCCCTTTCAATACATACACAGTAAACTCACCCTCGCATTTGAGGCCCTGTTTAACAAGACCCCACAGCAGACTGCCACAATGGTCACAAAAGGTGGGGCTCATGTAGTTGTTGGTCTTAAAGCGATGTGGCATGTCAATCTTAAAACGCTCCTTCTGAAACTGTAGGTACACAAAAACTTTAAATAACCATGACACAATAAAAAAAAAAAAAAAAAAAAGAATAGTGTAATACAATTCATACCATAGTGTCTCGACTATTGGCTGCAGTGCCCGTGCACCTTCCGATAATTTTATCAATACACTTCTTGTGGATGGCTGCATTGCATTCTGGTGGGAAAAAAAAAAAAAAAAAAAAATATATATATATATATATATACACACACACACACACATTTTTAGGGGGGCTAAGCCATTGAGACAGAATTTCAGAGGCTGATGCTTTATTCTGAATAAAACAGGTAAACAGTGACCAAAGGAAAGCAATCCATTCATGCATTTCCACTTTTAGGGCACATTCTTACTAAAACAATCTGTGGACATGTATTTATGATAACAGAAAATAAAACAGATATACTTACGTCTACACTTGTAACCTTGCTTGTTAAGACCCCTGGGCAGCAAAAGACAAAATAATAAGTACGCCTGTTATGAACTTCTTACATTTTACTGAATAATCAGGACTGACCAAACAAAATCTCTGCAGACAGAGCAGAAGGTGGGCTGTCTGAAGAAGGTGGCAATGAACTCATGGTTTTTGATGAAGTGAATCTTCGCCTGTTTAATAGCTCCACGACGGCGATTAAGAGTTGGTGCCTCCTCTTCTGACAATACTGACTGATGACCGTCTGAGAGCAAAAGAGAAAAAACAAAAACAGGATGGAAGCAGAACTGAAGTTGATGACAGTGAACAGTGATTTAATAAAATTATGTCCTGAAGGCAATAAATTATAATTAAATTAATAATATTTTATATACACACACACATGCAATGTACAGGTGCATCTCAATAAATTAGAATGTCGTGGAAAAGTTGATTTATTTCAGTAATTCAACTCAAATTGTGAAACTCGTGTATTAAATAAATTCAGTGCACACAGACTGAAGTAGTTTAAGTCTTTGGTTCTTTTAATTGTGATGATTTTGGATCACATTTAACAAAAACCCACCAATTCACTATCTCAACAAATTAGAATACTTCATAAGACCAATAAAAAAAAAAACATTTTTAGTGAATTGTTGGCCTTCTGGAAAGTATGTTCATTTACTGAATATGTACTCAATACTTGGTAGGGGCTCCTTTTGCTTTAATTACTGCCTCAATTCGGCGTGGCATGGAGTCGATCAGTTTGTGGCACTGCTGAGGTGGTATCTTGTTTCTCGTTTTCCTCTTGACAATACCACATAGATTCTCTATGGGGTTCAGGTCTGGTGAGTTTGCTGGCCAGTCAAGCACACCAACACCATGGTCATTTAACCAACTTTTGGTGCTTTTGGCAGTGTGGGCAGGTGCTAAATCCTGCTGGAAAATGAAATCAGCATCTTCAAAAAACTGGTCAGCAGCAGGAAGCATGAAGTGCTCCAAAATTTCTTGGTAAACGGGTGCAGTGACTTTGGTTTTCAAAAAACAATGGACCAACACCAGATGATGACATTGCACCCCAAATCATCACAGACTGTGGAAACTTAACACTGGACTTCAAGCAAATTGGGCTATGAGCTTCTCTACCCTTCCTCCAGACTCTAGGACCTTGGTTTCCAAATGAAATACAAAACTTGCTCTCATCTGAAACAAGGACTTTGGACCACTGGGCAACAGTCCAGCTCTTCTTCTCCTTAGCCCAGGTAAGATGTCGTTGTCTGTGGTTCAGGAGTGGCTTAACAAGAGGAATACGACAACTGTAGCCAAATTCCACACGTCTGTGTGTGGTGGCTCTTGATGCCTTGACCCCAGCCTCAGTCCATTCCTTGTGAAGTTCACCCAAATTCTTGAATCCATTTTGCTTGACAATCCTCATAAGGCTGCGGTTCTCTCGGTTGGTTGTGCATCTTTTTCTTCCACACTTTTTCCTTCCACTCAACCTTCTGTTAACATGCTTGGATACAGCACTCTGTGAACAGCCAGCTTCTTTGGCAAAGAATGTTTGTGGCTGACCCTCCTTGTGAAGGGTGTCAATGACTGTCTTCTGGACAACTGTCAGATCAGCAGTCTTCCCCATGATTGTGTAGCCTAGTGAACCAAACTGAGAGACCACTTTGAAGGCTCAGGAAACCTTTGCAGGTGTTTTGAGTTGATTAGCTGATTGGCATGTCACCATATTCTAATTTGTTGAGATTGTGAATTGGTGGGTTTTTGTTAAATGTGAGCCAAAATCATCACAATTAAAAGAACCAAAGACTTAAACTACTTCAGTCTGTGTGCACTGAATTTATTTAATACACGAGTTTCACAATTTGAGTTGAATTACTGAAATAAATCAACTTTTCCACGACATTCTAATTTATTGAGATGCACCTGTATATTATTCAGTTTGTATTTATTGATTCAAATTTTTTGACCAACTTTTAAATTGTCAACATTCTGTTTCCTTCCATTTTTGAACAAGCATCTCATGTAAGCGTCACCTAAGAAACACACCCAACTGGGATCAAGTGAATCCACAACCAGCCTAATTATACTGTGCAGGGCTTCTTTAAGTCTGAATAACCAACCAGTTGTTCATTCAACTCACAGATTATCCAGCACCAAAAATATACTACCACTAAAATGTTTGGGGTCAGTAAGATTTATTGAAGGTATTCTTTTATTCAACAAGTATGCATTAAATTGATTAAAAGTGGAAGTAGACTTTTGCATTGTTAAAAATATTCATATTTTAAATGCATGCTTTTCTTTTAAGAATCCCAATAAAATATTTCCACCAAAACATTAAGCAGCTCGAGTGTTTTCAACTGTAATAGTGATAAGAAATGTTAATTCAGAAACAAATTAGAATATTAGAATGAAATTATGGCACTGAAGACTGGAGTAATGGCTGCTGAAAATTCAGCTTTGCCATCACAAGAATAAATTCCATTTTATAATATATTCAAATAGTTATTTCACAGTTATTTTAATTAACAATATTTCACAACATTGCTGTTTTGACTCTATTTTGATCAAATAAATGCACCTTGGTGAGAATGAGACTTTTTTTTTAAACTCACAACCCCTAAACTTTTAAATGGCGATGTAATTTTGCAAATCTGCAGTTAAACATTTTGTATTCGAAAAACAATAAACCCCAAAAAAGAAGAGACACAGATAGAATGTTTGAAGAAGTCCCAGTGTAACGGAGGGTCAAGCTGTTCTGACACGTTCAGAGACATTCCTGGCCTAAGAACTTTAAAGGCAGTCCAAATGGATTCACACACACCCATACACTCGACCCCTCCCACCGCTAACGGCAATAGGCTAGATTTAAGCAGGGGTTGAAACGTCTGTTGAGAAGGAGCTCAAGGGTGGCACAAAGGTAAAACACCCATTATTGCCACTGTAACTCAGGGTGGATGTACTAAACTGGTTGAGCATAATATGAATAACTCTTTTAAATCTAGTAGTTTTTATAGAAGTTGTATTTTTTATGAGTGGCAATCCAAGTTGATCATTCTTTTAGTTGTGTTTTGTAATGATTCTTTTAGAGCGTTTATTTCATTGCGATCATCTTACCTGTATCTGTATCCTCCAAAAAGAACTGTACAGACATCATAACCTTCCCTGAAGGCTGCAAATCAACCTGAAAATGAAGCAAGACTATAACATTACCTGTAAATGTACAAACACTGACACTCATACAAATGTATAGACATAACCACACTGTCACATACCCAAAACTCTGCACGTCCATTTGCCTTCTTGCATCGTTCTGCCAACACAGACACACCCACAGTAACTTCTGCTAAAGGTTCCTCTGCGGTTCTCATGAGTAGTATTTGTATAACACGTCCCTCATAAATGTGCGCATCAAAAGTGGATCGCCAAGCAGGATACATGGTAGGCTTCTTCTGGATCAATGTTTTTCCTCGCTCTTAAAGGGAAAGGGGGACATTTTTGATTAACTCTGTTAAGTCATGCCAGTTCTGATACATTAATCATCCAGAAAAATTATATTAAACAGAGCAAATGATAGCACTTTTAGTCGCATCAAAATTAAGGTCAAGTATGAGAACGTTGCATTGTGGGAAACAATATTCTGTGCAGTGAGCTCTGTTCTAAACTACTCATTTGGCAAAACGAAGAAGGTAATCCAGTTCTCTGCAGATGGAGGATTTGCATGTTGTTCTGTGTACATACAGTATACTGCAAAAAACAGCGCAAGATGCATGGCAGTATGCCATTCCAAACATAGCCATGCACTTGAAACCCATTACACACACATAACCGCATACACATTTACTCACCAGTGCTGAGAGCTTCTTTCATTTTGACAGCACAGAATGGTGCCTCAGCTATTGGCGAGAATGTGCCAAGATCATAGGCATTAAACGCAATCCTCAAGAAAGGGGCCATGGCAACCCCTCAGGCACAGCCTAAAAAAAGATTCAGACAAGCAAAATTCATATGACTTTTCTGATGCATTTGGTGATATGTTCAGTAAAGAAGCCAAACATCAATATTGCTGCATATAGCATTAAATAAAAAAAAATAAAAAAAACATTTTTCATACTTTAATATGTAATCGTAATTTTGTAACAAACAGAAATCTACAGTCATGGGCAAAAATATCAGCACCCTTGGTAAATATGATCAAAGAAGGCTGTGAAAATTGCATTGTTAACCCTTTCAATATTTTATTTATTAAAAAAAAAAAATTTCACAAATATCTAACCTTTAATTGGATAATCAGAATTTTAAATGGGGAGAAATATCATTATGAAATAAATGTTTTTCTTAAATACACATTGGACACAATTATTGGCACCCCTAGAAATTCTTATGAGTAAAATATCTCTATATTCCCATTCATATTCACAATTTTGAGCACTCCAGGGTGATTATGAACATGAAATTATCCACCCATGCTTCCGATTTCAAAGATATATAAATATGAGGGAAAACAAAGCCCAAATTCCCTTAACTGTCACTGTCCTACCTGTGGGACGCTTGGCGCTCTTTTTTTGAGTAATTAATCAAATATTTGAGTAATTATCATAAATTATATATCATTTGAAAGCTTAAAACCTCAAAATTCATCCTGTGAAAACCATTTTGAAATCGGACATCGCGTTACCATGGAAATTGTACTTTAAAATCTTTTGGCGGTCTCCTCCCCCTTAGTGGGCGGTGTCAAGTGTCATATTACACAATGTATTAAGGTCTTTTAGAATCAAAACTTTCTATAATCTTGACAAAATACATATTGTCAGAAAGGTCTGACTCTCAGAATTCCTATTTGGTGGTCTTTTTGTGATCGGAGTAATATTGACAGACAAATTCAGACATTTGTGACAGAAAAATGTATCAAAAAAAATTCAATGGAGTTGGATGGCTGTTTGTGGTATGACGCCCTAAATAAAATCTCCCAGGAACCTCAATTTTTCTCATATCAACTTCAAATTTGGAACATAACTTGAGACAGAAGGCTTTAATTTTATGCCAATTTTAGAGTAAAACCTGTTATGTAAAATATTTGTTTTACATAAAATATAAAAAAAAATATTTAGCATTTTCTTTACAGTAAATTTAAACTTTTATAACTTTTTGTTACTTTCATATTTTAAAATAATTTCACTAATCTGCTGATTGACCTCTTTAAAAAGAGTCCAACCTTACGTCTGTATTCCAAAGCATTCATGAATTATAAGAGTTTAAGTTTGGATAGTGCACTTTCATGTATATGTTCAAAAATGGGGGGTGACAGTTAAGGGGTTAATTATCCATCACAATGAGAAAAAACCAAGAATATATTTCTGTTATGCAGCAAAAGATAATTGAGCTTCACAAATTAGTGAAGTGGCTTTAAGAAAAGAGCAGTGAAAATTCCCATTTCCACCATCAGGGCAATAATTAAGAATTTCCAATCAACATAAAATGTTACGAAACTGCCTGGAAGAGGACGTGTGTCTATATCGTCCTAATGCATGGTGAAAAGGAGAGTTTGAGTGGCTAAAGACTCTCCAAGGACCACAGCTGGAAAATTGCAGAAAATAGTTGAGTCTCAGGGTCAGAAAACCTTAAAATATATTGTCAAACAGCACCTACAATCACCACATGTTGTTTGGGAGAGTTTCAAGAAGAACTCTCCTAGCTCCAGCATATTCAGTTATCAGACACGACTAGAACTTCAAATGGGACTGGCTTCTATGGTCAGATGAAACAAACAAAAAAAAAGAAAACAAAAGAGCTTTTTAGCAGCAAACACTCAAGATGGGTTTGGTAAACACAGTGATAAAAAGTACCCCATGTGTACAATGAAATATACTGCTGTATTTTTGATGTTGTGGGCCTATATTTCTCCTGGACATCTTGTTTAGACACATGGCATCATGGATTCTATCAAATACCAACAGAAAAAAAAATCATTAAGTGGCTGAAAAATAACACTGAGCACAAAACCAAGCTTCTGCTATGGCTATTCCAGTCCTCTGACCTGAACCCTATAGAAAATGAGTGGGATGAACTGAAGAGAAGCACCAACGTGGAGCTGGGAATCTAAAAGGTCTGGAGTGATTCTGGATGAAGGAATGGTCTCTGATCTCTTGTCAGGTGTTTTCTAACCTCATCAGGCATTATAGGAGAAAATTTAGAGCTGTTAAACTGGCAAATGGAGGTTTAAACAAAGTATTGAATAAAAGGGTGCCGTTAATTGTGGCCAATGTGTATTAGAGAAAACATTTATTTCATAATGATATTTCCCCCCATTTTAAATTCTTACTATCCAATGAAAGGTTAGATTTTTGTGAATTTTTAAAAAATAAAAGATCAAAAGGATTAACAATGCAGATTAATTTTCACAGCCTTCTTTGATCATATTTACCAAGGGTGCCGATATTTTTGGCCATGACTGTATACTTTGTTCATGCTAGCACATATGCCTGCAGAAGAAATTGTTTAGTCTTATATGGGATCTTAATGTTAATTTCTGTGCCTGTTCTATCGTTAAATCTAATAGTTGCTCTGTTGCTCTCTTAGTAGTTTTGTAATGCTTTGTCATGTTACTTGACATCAGTTATCACCAAAAATAGTCATCCAGCCTCTCTCTGACCTTTAGTATTAATCAGGACTTTTTTCTGTGCCTTTGAGGCTTCGATACAAACGCCCTTTTAGATGTAAATGATATTGAGTGCTTCACTGTATTTTCTCAAAAGCGGCTGCTCTGTTGGTTCAGAAAACAATCCATGCTGAAATGATCAGACTGACATGATCAGTGACCCTGAAATAATAAACTTGAGCTGCAGTTTCTAACACTGGGATTCTTCAAAAAGGTATGTAGAGTCGCAGGTGCTACACACAACCAAAACCATCACAATTTAACTCTTATCATTAGTATTTCTAGTGTTTAGAAGTATAATACTTCCTTTGTATTACCTCACACTGAATGGAGGGGACCAAATTTTTATGTACCAAATAGACATTGATGTGTTACTGCAGGCTTCAGAACATTAGAAGGTGTTTTAGGAAAAAAATTGAAATTTTGATTTCTGAAGGTTACAGTTAAGTTCTACATGTTCTATATCAAAACTATTTACAAAGATTTAATTTTTCATATGATGTGACACATTCAGTGTATGCAAATTGTCTGTGTGTAAGTGTGGTGAACCTAAACTGTTAGTGGTTAAACTAATAGCTAAAGACTATGTGGATGTTTTCTTTGATAAATACAAATATAATTCAATGCAAATAAAATATATATTTCAGTGCCTTTTTGCTAAAGTTCTTTGGTTTAATTATCATGCAATAGGACCATGTAGAAAAGGGTTCCTGGTCATCTGTAACATTACCCTTCGCACATCATATTTATTTCTATTACATGGATCTTGATTTATTATTGTGGATCAGAACATTTGGAAAATGACCCAGATTAGGTTTATAGGTTATGGTAATAATTGGGGCTGAAATTGATCAGTCTTGTATAACATAAGGACTCCACCCACTTCTGTCAAAAACCAATGACATGACTCAGGCTGTGACTGCAACAGAAACTTCATAAACTTGCTCGTTGTATTGCAGTGACTGAATTTAGACTGTATTACTACAGAGTGTGTAAGAATAAGAAAGACAGGGAGAGATAGATTTGAACACACCCATACATACATACATACATACATACATACATACATATACACACTGCTGCAGTTCAATTAGGAAGGGCACTTGTGGAAACATGTCTGAAACAGCACAGAAAATGTCCGAACACGTTGCAGTATCTCATTCGAAAACCTAAATCTCTGCTTGTGTGTATGCGTATGTGTGCATGTGTGTGTGTTAGAGCAAGCAAATCAGTGGTGTGGAAGAATGTGTCAATAACATAAGCTTGCAGCACAGTACGAAATCGATTTTGAAACTATCCATGTCACATCAGTCAGAGTCTCTCTAGATGATCACATTTGCATCATGAATCCTGTTCAGCCAAATTCAGCCAATATAAATAAATAAATCAAAACTAGAAGAGCCTGTGGACCGGTGTTAGTATGTGTGACAGAGAGAAGGAGAGAGAGGGTGGTATGTTGGGTAGGCAGGTGTGGTTAACAGACTCCATGTGCTTTCCTGAACATAAGTTGTTAAAATGAGTGCTATGAAAATGTTGGTTCTCATAAGCCTTATGATAAGCCATAATATGAGCTCAAACACAATTACAAGGGTGTAAGAAGTGTGTTTGTGTGTGCATGGCCTTGTTAGGTAAACTAGTATTGCTCAAAGGATTAGTGGTTTGTTCAAATCCCTAACCCCCAGTATTGAACTACTTATATAGGAATGCTCCACCCAAAAATTAAAACTTCTCTCATCCTTTAATCATTGTCATGTAGTCCCAAACCTGTATGATTTTTTTTATTTCTCCATAAGATATTTTGAAGAATGTTAGCAACCGAACCATTGTGTTTCCCATTGACTTTGCATTTTTTTATGGGAACCCGAAACAGTTTGGTTAGCAACATTCTTCAAAATATCTTTTTCTACGTTCCACAGAGGGAAAAGAAGTCATACAGGTTTGTGAGTACTTGAGGATGAGTAAATGATGACAGAATTTCCAAAATGAATACTTCAATTTGACTTGCCCAGTATGCAACCACTTAGAAATCACCTAGAACACCATATAACAATCGGAAGACCTTAGCAACTGCATAACTAAAATCTAGTTGCATATAAAGCATATAAATTCTGATGGAATTATTAACATGTTATCAAACTCACTGTAGCCAATTGCTTTAAAGTGCATGAAATACATAATTCTTGCACACCAGTTCTGGAGTCTTTCAGTTCGCTGATGTCAAAAGTAACAGTAGATTTCATCACTCATGTCCACAGTAATGCACTCAACATCTAAAAAACGGGACAGGAAGGAACTATCGACACCCTTGAACAGAATGAAAGAGTGGTATGGTGTAAACTGTTCAACCACAGCAGGATGTGTGTCTCCACGGCAGAGTTATCACATCAGACACATGCTGGTGTAGGGATGGATAGTTAATATTAAAGAAAATGATCTGAAATCTGTCTACAAACCACCAACAACAACTAAAACAGTAAATAATTACTGTAAAATGTGACATAACCATTTACACCATGCCCCAATACACACACACACACACTTAGTCATCTCAACCAGAACCACGCTCCATCTGTTTTGTGTAAAGGATCAATAATCATTGATATTTTGTACAGGACCGTGTCAGTGGTATTTTAGACCCCTCAATGTCACAAATTGGAGCTATTTATGGAATAAGAATAAAGTTTGATAATTCACTAATACTATTTTTTACTAACAGTTGTGTAACTACCTAGTTTTTGTACATCACAGGCGCATGCAGCATTTTTGAGTAACGTTATCACCAGCTGACTGCGAACTCGCTTGTAACGTATTCAAGTGCTGTCTAGGTAGGTCATTAGGTTGAGACACAACCTCTGTTGCCTTTACAACTAACGTTATGGAGAAGTGTTGTCTAGAAAGACAAAGTGTGAAAACGCCGATTCTGTCAAGGTCCAGTAGACAGCGGCGTTCACGAAAGTGTTGTGTGAAACTGCGCCCTTTTCATACCATTCTAACAGACTAAAGATATGTTTAAGCCTTCTGTAAAATATAAGGTCATAAAAACACTGAGGAAGAGAAGGATTAAAGTCTAATGTATCTTAAAACACAGCTTGCCTCCGCGGTCGTCGCTCGAATCCGTTCAGCGCATCAATCGGGGAAAAGCAGCGAAAAAAATGAGTCGAACACTCTAAAACGCAACATCACCAAAGTTCTGTCACGACCAGCCAATATTGGATCCAAAAAACCATCGAAGCGCTGCTAACTTCTTACCTCTCCTCCGGAAGAAGCGGACTTTTTCTCTGAGACGCCTGCTCGTTTCAGTGATTGAGCCGTTTGAGGAAGTACAAATCGCTGGTGGAGTTCTGAGTAAAGTAGGGCGGAGTGACGTCGCACAGGTGCTCTCTTTCTTCGCGCGATCCCTCTTTTGGCTCGCGCGCGCGCTCAGATGACACTTTAATAAGCCAGCGCGCTGAACAGAGAGCACAGGTGCGTTTGTAGAGACTGTATCAGTCCTTCCAGTGTGTATGTGAGTAACCTCTTTGCAAAGGGCTCATGTGAAGGGCAGGCACTGGCAGTGTACCTCTAGATGCCCCACTATTGAGAGCAAACCTATGGCAAGCCATTTCAGCATATATTCCGTATTCTTTTCATTTACTACTTTTTTGCAACTGTTCCAATAATTATTAGTATATATATTCTAGTAGTGGCTAGTAGCAAATAAGTATAGTATGTAATGAAGAAGTACTAGTGACTAATTGGCTACAAATCACTATTGCAATAATGCTATCAGTATTATCATAAAGTTCATTTTTACGAAGGGGAAGCTAGATCACTTTGATACCACTTTGATAAGCTTAAAAGATGGAGGAGGACAGAATTATGGCTTTATTTTTTCAAGCTATATTTTTGGATTTTTATGCCTTTATTTTTGATAGGACTGTAGAGAGTTTGACAGGAAAGCATAGGGCAGAGAGACGAGAGCTTCAAAGGACCTCGACCCAGTAATCAAACTCAGGTTGCTGGAGGCACAGTTGTGCTACATGTCACTGCAGGGGCGCTGCTATGGTTTCTGGGAACAGCATATTGACTCGGATGGGGGCTGTTGTCCCCCTCGCATTAAGGCCCCCTCTCCCTCGCCAGGCCCTTGGTGTCCTCCATGATTCATATTCTTTCCAACAATAAAGAACTTGAATGTGACAAACTTGTTATTACAGTTTCAGAAGTGGGAAGCAGGAAATTTCCGATAGCACATGAAGGCAGCATAAATACTAGCACTGAATGTTTAGTAAAATTTAAAACAATACTAGGGCTAATACATTGTAATATTACAGCGACGTATAGGCATACTTCTAACACAAAATAGAATATTATTTAAATGTTAAATCAGCTTGCCACATGTGCCAGCATTCTGTCCACATCTGGACACACATGCAAAGAGAAACAGTGATTGTGTTGGCCGGTGATTAATAGGTAGTTTACTCAAGAGGCATTGAGATGAGGAACAGATCCTGTGTCTGGTTTCTATATTGCGTTCATGGTATATTACCTATAAAACATACACTGAAAGGTCACATAACTGTGGGTGTTAAGGATGCAAAATGTGAAAATCGACATCCTTCTGTGTGTGTGCTTGTAGTCTTGTCCTGCTTTCCTCCTCTTAGTCCGCAGTGCTGTGGAGTGTATGTCCTAGATTTAAGTGTGTGGGTGAGATTTAAAAAAAGCAAAGAAACAACAGTATGTTGCAGAGCCTATGTGTGTGTATATATATCTGGTGCAGAATTGGAGGTGGTGAGGGGGCTGTTTTGCTACCCCTTAACTGTAATCGAGCAGATCTACACAGATAAATTGTGTATTGTTATAGCATATATGTAAAGAGTACCAATTAAATGATATTTAATCATTCGTCTTTGTCTTCTTTGTTTATGAAAAGAACATCAGATAAATAGCTCAACTAAGTACACGGGTGAATTAGTTTTAGTGTACTGGTGCGCATAGAGAGAAGTTTACAGTGCTGCATAAACTTTGCGTCTGACACACTCTTTCACACAAAGATGCACACACTTTGTAAACAGCTGTCTGACAGATCGGTAATGCCTTATATGTCAGTTTCCAAAAGTAAAACAGAAGCCACATTTCTTCCCCCTCTCACCACAAACCCATGAAAAGATAAGTACTCTGTAACGTTTTAAGTGGAATTACACATTTAAGTGTACATTTATAAACAGTACCAAATAAAAGGGAAGTGGAAATATGAAAAAAAAAAAAAAAAAAAGTTTTTTATAGAGATGAGTTTATTTCCTGTGTTTTAGTAGTAGATCAGGGCAGCTGGCATGATTTAGAAAATGAGATATTCCTTATATATTTATGTCCCTATGCAATGTTAGCTGTTAGATTGGGTAATGTACCTCAGATAGATCAAGAAAAGAATAGATAATGCTTTTATCTATTGTGTGATCTTATCCTCCCCCTTTCTTCATCTCTCTGCTGCAATGCAGAGGAACATAAGACACTTAAAAGACCCAAAAGTGTCACGACAATGTCACTGTGACACTGCCACAGAATCACACTCTCACACACATTTTCTCTCAATCTCTCTAGATCACCAGTGATATTTTCTTAGTCTGGAAATAAGAAAGAATAAAAACTTGTATTCTATAATATGTATAACCTTTGACCTTTACATGCATATTAACGAATATCTTTCTTTAATTTATATGGCCTAAAAAGATTAAACTGTTTATAATTTACAATTTATTTTATAATTTATTTGATAATTCATTTATCTATAAGAGCCATGCACAGTAATTACCATGCTCATGTAGGCAATTTCTGTGGTACAGGTCTCATTGAAAAAGGTGGAGTGGGTTGGCTTACAAGCAGCCTAATTAGAGATGTTTTGATTAACTATAATAATCTCAAACACACAGCTAATTATCATTAACTCAGTGTGGTCAAGTACTTTGAAGAAGCCTACTTAGGGCTGTGTGGAAGCACTCATGCACTCAAACTGAAATGAGTATAGACAGTCTGTTACTAGAAAGGCAGGTTCCAAGCCATCCAGAACTTTAACGAGGCTTTTAATTCTCTCTGTTCCGTTTCCTTAAATGCATTTTAATGTCAGTATTTAAATGCAGAGCTGATTCAACCAGACTTTCAAGTTATGTAATCAAAATAGACTCTATTTACATTTTTAGTTGCCTGAAAGCCAAAAACTATTTTCCTTTTGGCTTACGCCACTGATCGCATGTCATATAGAATCCACACTCAACTGCTAGTGGCCCTTTCTGTTAGGGAAAGCCCACTTTTCATGGTATGAAATTTGTAAAAAAAAAAAAAAAAAAAAATTGTCATTTATATCTCGTTTCACTTAAATATGTCGCATTCACGAAGTGAATTTGGTTGCAAATGATTTTATTTTGAATAAGGCGTAACTCCTGTTGTAAATCTGTGGTAAAAACTAAAGCACAAACCTTCAGAGAAGTGAAGTGTACAGTCGCGTCAACATACACCCCCGCAAGAGAACAAGTCGTCCTCTTTAATAAAGAATCTGCAAAACAAGCAACCTAGATAGCATCGGCTGCATGCTTCCAAAATGTCCAGCAACCTAACAGCATGTAATCAAAAACCTTGCCAACTGCTGGATTCAGGGGCGGACTGGGGCCAAAAAGTGGCCCTGGACTTTTTGCCATAGAGCGGCCCACCAAACCCTGTCTGCAACACACCGCACCATACCAAAAATGACTGGCATTCTTTACATTATAATTTGTCTTTCCTGGTGTATAGCAAATAGTACATTTTTAAGAATTTTTATGAGGGACAGTTTAATATCACTATAAATACCTACATTATCAGTCCATATGACACAATGCTCTGGTATCGTCTAGAAGACTTGAATAGTGCAGAATGCGGACTGTTTTTATGGTGGCTTTCTATTGGTCATATACAGTATTTGTCCTTTTGCAGGAGCTTCACATCTATCATTTTAATGAATAAAACTCCAATTGTGGAAAAAGTATACTAATTATTTTGATGATGAAAAATACAGTAAACAGTATTGTGAAATATATAATGTTACAATTTAAAATAGCTATCTTCTATGCGAATATATAGTAAAATATAATTTATTGCTGTTATCAAAGCTGAATTTTCAGCTTCATTACTCCAGTCTTCAGTGTCACATGATCCTTCAGAAATCATTCTAATATTCTGATTTGCTGCCCAAGAAACATTTCTGCTTATTATGAATGTTGAAAACTATTGTGCTGCTTCATATTTTTGTGGAAAATGTGATATCATTCAGTCTTGGGTAAGATTAAAAAATATAAATTAATATTTATTTAAAAATTAAATTGATTTAAGTGACAGTAACGATATTTACAATTATTACGATGTACTTATATTTCAAATAAATGCTGTTCTTTAACTGAGAACCATCATACCAATAATAAAAACCATTATTAATAATTGATTCACAAATAATAACTGATAATAGCTAATTAAGCAGCACACTGAGCAGCATTAAATGATTTATGAAGGGACACTGAAGACTGAAGTAATGATGTTGAAAATTCAGCTTTGATCACAGAAATAAATTACATTTTAAAATATCCTAAAATAGAAAACTACTCTTTTAAGTGTAATATTTCATAATATTATTGTTTTTACTGTATTTTTGATCAAAGAAATGCAATCTTCTTTCAAATAAATAAATAAAAAGCCTTAATTAATTCAAACTTTTAACCACCAGTGTGTATATAAAATAATACATGTGAATAAATAAGCAACTTATATTTTTATTAGGCTTATAATATAAATCACTTTCCAATGCACAGCACTCGAAAGCAAAAGTCTTCAGATTTACAGTGTTCTAGAGTAAGATTGAGAATGATTTCTATAGATTTTTAAACATTTTCTTAGACACGTGAAATCACGGAAGCCTAGAGATATGCATTAACTCTTATCTCATGTCTGCTGAAAACTGCTATGTTATGTACATTGTGACGAATAACGTAAATGGCATTCAAATGTGCGTAATTCGAAAAGGCCAATATATTGCATTCTTGAAAATTAATCTGTCGTTTAACATTATTTCTTTAATCGTAAACTGTTGGCAAATATTGCTGAATTGTCTCGTCATGTTTAGCTGCTTACATCTTACCTCAGCTCGAATTCAATTCGCACGCAGCTCAGAGTCTGTGAACAATAAATCCCGCCTTCTACACTTTGATTGGATATTATCAGCCTAGCATTTATTCAACATAAACCTGACACAAACCTGATTACTTTATCTCTCTCTCTCTCTCTCTCTCTCTCTCTCTCTCTCTCTCTCTCTATATATATATATATAACAGTATCTCACAGGAGTACACCCCTCACATTTTAGTAAATATTTTATTATATCTTTTCATGTGACAACACTGAAGAAATGACACTTTGCTACAATGTAAAGTAGTGAGTGTACAGCTTGTATAACAGTGTAAATTTGCTGTCCCCTCAAAATAACTCAACACAGCTATTGTCTAAACCGCTGGCCACCAAAGTGAGTAGGCTACACCCCTAAGTGAATTTGTCCAAATTGGGCCCAAAGTGTCAATATTTTGTGTGGCCACCATTATTTTCCAGCACTGCCTTAACCCTCTTGGGCATGGAGTTCACCAGAGCTTCACAGGTTGCCACTGGAGTCCTTCCACTCCTCCATGACGACATCACAGAGCTGGTGGATGTTAGAGACCTTGCGCTCCTCCTCCCTCCGTTTGTGGATGCGCCACAGATGCTCAATAGGGTTTAGGTCTGGAGACATGCTTGGCCAGTCCATCACCTTTACCCTCAGCTTCTTTAGCAAGGCAGTGGTCGTCTTGGAAGTGTGTATGGGGTCATGTTGGAATACTGCCCTGCGCCCCAGTCTCCGAAGGGAGGGGATCATGCTCTGCTTCAGTATGTCACAGTACATGTTGGCATTCATGGTTCCCTCAATGAACTGTAGCTGCCCAGTGCCGGTGTACCGACAAAACATGCTACCTATCAGATTGTGCTACCAATAATATATTTGCATTGTTTTAAGGGTAAGTTTAGGGTAAGGGTAGGTGTGAACGGGTAGGTTTAGGGTAGGGGTAGGTATGGACATTAAAAAAAGCCTCAAACCACATGAATAAGTTGCTGGTAGCACAATCTGATAGGTAGCATTTTTCGCTATCGATTTGTGCTACCTATCTTTTTAATGGGAGGTAGCACAATCCGAGCGGGTAGCACAAATCGTCAGATCACCGGCAGCACCCAAGCTGGCCCAGACCATGACACTCCCACCACCATGCTTGACTGTAGGCAAGACACATTTGTCTTTGTACTCCTCACTTGGTTGCCGCCACACACGCTTGACACCATCTGAACCAAATAAGTTTATCTTGGTCTCATCAGACCACAGGACATGGTTCCAGTAATCCATGTCCTTAGTCTGCTTGTCTTCAGCAAACTGTTTGAGGGCTTTCTTGTGCATCATCTTTAGAAGAGGCTTCCTTCTGGGACGACAGCCATGCAGACCAATTTGATGCAGTGTGAGGCGTATGGTCTGAGCACTGACAGGCTGACCCCCCACCCCTTCATTTGAAAAGATATAATAAAATATTTACAAAAATGTGAGGGGTGTACTCACTTCTGTGACATACTGTGTATATATAGGTAGAATTGACCATTTAGAGCATGATGTTAGAGTAGCTGATAGAAAAAGAGAAAAAGCAAATGAAGAGAAAGGGACAGAGGGAGTTAAAATGATGAATGTGTCTCCTATTTGGGACAAGGTGTCCGTAACTTTCAGGTACTCCAGAAAACAAACTCTCATCCTTGCTCTCTCACTCTGTTCTGGGTCACATCGTCTCCTGGGGACGTGGAAGCAGGGCAACGCCAGCCCTCCCTCCTTTTCTTCATATCCCTCACACACACAGTCTCAATCTGTAATACACTTTTTAATTACTTAGTTGAAGATACTTAATCACAGAATTGCATCTCTAAAATTCACTCTCTATGGATTCAACCTGGCTGTCGTTGAAAATAAAACTTAAAAAACGTTGAGGGGTTCAGAAAAAAGTTAGAGCTATTTTATAAACTATTTTATATACTTTAGGTTTATCCCAAAGTATGTCAACCTGAACCTAAGCTGCTCTTGAATGATTTGCATCATGAAATACATTTGAATGGAACAGAACTGAATTGAAATGAACCACATAGGGAACCATTATACATAGCGCTGACTACCATACAGTTGATGGTTTTATTTCCACGGTGGTCAACCCCATAGGCATCATATACATAACCACATTAGAGAAGCATGTTTTCACACACAAAGTATGATAAAATAGGAAGTTGAGGCACTAGAGAGGTTTGGAAACCAAAGTGAACACAGTAACACCACACTCAAGTAAAGTTTACTCAAATGATACAGTGCCAATTAATCCTTCAGACAAACTACTTATACATTACTCATAAATATACATTAAGCCCTCATACTGTAATTATAAAATGGCAAGTGAACAGATTGGCAGTTTAGACAAAAGGTAAGTAAATTAAACATTACAGTACATCATTATCAAGTGCAACGAGAATACCAGCTCAGTTGCTAAATACTAACTATCAATCCAATGTTACTCTTTCTGATTGTTGTAGAAGTCATTGTCCAAATGACAGACAGCAGTATACAAGGAAATATAATCCAGACATGAGAGGAGGACATAAAGAAAATGCCACCAAATAAACATAATGGGCTCAAATTCACACCAGTTCCCATATTTAGAAATTGTCCTAATAAAATTTAGTTCACTGGGGTATTGCATAATATACTGTATATCACATTGTATAATGGTTATGTTAATCAACATCGCATTGGTTCTAAAATATTCTTATCTAAATGACAGCTGGAAGTGCTACAGTGTGCCTTTTAAAGTGTGTCCACAGCTCAATGAGGTCTTTGGAAGAAGTATTTGGCACAAAATAAATGTCTGAGTGTGAGCATTTTGTTCCCTTGGTGTTCCAAAAATATGTCTGTTGCATCACGTTAACGTAGGGATGGTTGATTACACCCTCAGTAACACTGGGTTGTGATTTTTGAATGTGACGTGAAAATGCATCGCTCTCGAATGATCAATAACAGATTTAATTGCTCATATGAGAAGACAAAAGCAGGACAGCAGATGCTACAGGACTGTAGCCTCTTCCATGGCATTGACCCATCTGGAATAGAGCAGAATTTGCACATTATGTAATTGTGGAACACGTGTTATGTATAACGTCTTAATGTTTTTGAAAAAAAAAAAATTGAAATGTTTTTATGCAAAATTTTGAGAAAAATACAGTAAAAACAGTAATATTGCTAAATATTTTTTACAAACTTTACACTTTATTTAAATTTTCTGAAATATATTTTAAAATGTAATTTAATTTAAATGTAATTTATAAAGCTGAATTTTCATCAGTCAATACTCCAGTCGTTAATGATGCATGTTCCTTCAGCAATCATTGTAATATACTGATATGGTGCCCGAGAAACATTTCTTATTATTATCAACAGTTGTGCTGCTTAATATTTATGAAATGGTGATACATTATTTTCGCTATGATAAATGGCGAGTTCAAAAGAACAGCATGTATTTGAAATCTTCTGTAACAATATTAACATCTTTAATGTCTGATCTATTTAATGAATCCTTGCTGAATTAAAGTAATAATTTCTCTCAAAAATATATAAAGCTTACTAATCCCAATGCTATATGTACACATTATAAATTGCTGTATTGTGTGAATAATAAGTATTTTAACCTCAGTGCAGTGTGACTGTCCTGGGCTCTGAAAGTGTAGAAGAGAGTGCTTTTGTGGTACAGCTGAAACATGCTGCTCTCCCCTTCAACCTCTGACCTCACAGAGAAACCCAAGAGAGGAAGGGTCTCGCATGCAACCCTCTCCTTATATAAAAGAAAAAGACACAGGGAGAGATTAGGAGCTGCATGTTGCAAGTTAAAGTGTGCAATAAACGTGACTGTGTGCATTACTTCAGGCTGTGGGTATGCATAGAGAACTTTATCTTTCAGGAGGAACCACAGGCTTCTCCAACTTCTCTTGCTGTTCCTGCACCTCTGCAGGGTTCCACTCATCACCTCATCAGACACTGTCTCCTAGGCAACAACATGATGTTTCACCCCAAATCCAAAAGAAAAAATAAATATGTAATTGAAAATAATTTTAATGGTCTTAAAATAAGACTCTTTTAATAGCTCAATAAAACTCTTTTGTGTTATAATCAAACAATTCAGAGTGAGATCAGAGTAAAACGTGATCCACTGGACTGATATTTAGTCCAAAGATATTAATCTAGAGGTTATGGGATACCTGATTGAAAGACAGTTGGCCTTTGCGGCTTCTCCACAAACTCGATGGATGAATGTTTTGGAAGACAGAAGAGAGAGGTCGACTGGAGCTCTCTGTTATTGTGGCACCATCTCTCAAACAAATGCACACACAATTGTGATGAAAGTCACGCATAACTATGTTTAATTACTAAAACTATTTCAATGAAAGATATTGTGGTTGTACCATGCTTACGCAGCTCAGTGTAACAATGATCACACACTTTGGCACGTCTGTTCTTCATATATTTGAGGGGGAATTTGTTCCTGCAACAATCTCTGCAGAAAATCTATAAACAATATAAGATGAGAAAATCACAATAAATAAAGCTATAATAGTTGTTCTCTATGCAAAATGAAAATTTGCTGAGAAATTATTCACCCTCAGGTCATCCAAGACATAGAGTTTGTTTGTCATCTGAACAGATTTGGAGAAATTTTGCATTACATTACTTGCTCACCAAAGGATCCTCTGCAGTGAATGGGTGCCGTCAGAATGAGACTTGAAATGGCAGATAAAACATCACAATAATCCACAAGTAATGCCCACAACTCCACTCCACCAATTAACGTCTTGCTGTGTGCTTGTAATAAACAAATCCATTATTAGGAGGTTTTTAACTTCAAACTGTTGATTCTGGATAGAGCCTCTATCCAGATTTTTGCTTTCTCCATTGAAAAGTCTTGTCTGAATCAGGAGAGAAATACGCACAGATCAAGCACCAGTTACAAGCAAAAACAGTCCAAAACCGTTCTAAACAAATATCAGTGGACAACAGGGGATGGACAATTTCACTGGAGAAAGCGGTATTATGGATAATGGATATTTTATCCAGAAGTGACGGTTTAAAGGTAAAAACATCATAATGATGAACTTGTTTATTACAAACATGCTGCTTTTATCAGCTGTTTGGGCTCTCATTCACTAAAGAGGATTCATTGGTGAACAAGTGATATAACGCTAAATTTCTTTAAATCTGTTCCAATGAAGCAACAAACTCATCTACAGCTTGAATAGTCTAAAGGTAAGTAAATTTTCATTTTTAGGAAAACTATTCCTTTAAGTGTATTTGTACCTTGCCGCAGGCATGGCAGTGATGTCTTCTGTTTGTGAGGCTGAAATGTGAGTGACAGTTCATGCAAACTGTCACCTGAGAAACAGACAGCAGAGGAGGAGCGTTCTCGCCAAGACACATCTCTGGACCATCCACTAACTAAAACACAAAACACATATAATTTCAAAACAGGAAACAGGAAATGTCAACTCTTTCATGTGGTGACATTTTAATCGCATTGTATTTAAAGCTTCCTCACCCCAAAACAGTGTACTGGGTCTCCTGATACAGGGCTGAGATTCACTAATGTCCGATTCAGTGTCGCAAACCAGCCGTCTCGTTCAGTGCAGGAGCTGCACACAGGAACACATGCATCAGTCACACTGCACACACATGCACTACATATGTTTGTGTGAATGTTTGAGTTTGTGTATGTCACTTGCTTGGCAGACAAAGTAATGCTTATATCTTTCACGTCTATCTTCAATGCACTCTGAGCGTTCTCTATAGGTGGCTTGCTGACCTGAAAGACAAAAAAAGTGAAAAGGATTAATAATTATAATTCACTCACTGTCTGGGGTTCAGACAAATTTAATGAGGCACTTAAGGTTCTACAAGAAGAGAAAATGAAATAAGGTATAGAACTTATAAATAGACAAAATAAATACATGAAAGAACTTTTTTGAACATTTTCATCTGACATATTTTATTTTCTTAATTTATTCTCTTTTGTATTATACATTTTTCCTTTTTTTTAATTATGTTTTCTCATTTCGTTTTATTTTATGCATTTTAATTTCTTATTCTGTTAGATATTAGTTTTTACTATTTATATGACATTTATGGGTTTTCGATAAAGCACTTTGTAAAGACTTTTTTAAAAGGCTATATAAATAATGCAATACATAGATACAACCCATGTTATTTTTTTATTATTCATTTATTACTAGACTATTTCTTAATATTTTTAATACAGTTTTAATTTAATATTTTCAGTATTCATTACATTTTAGTAATTTTGTTAAATGCTTTTGCCTTTTTTTGCTTTATTATTATTTCATTTTTATTTTAATAATTCTGGTACTTATTTTGTTTTGGTTGGTTTTTAATAGTTTTAGTTAAATATAACAACACTGCTTATAATTAGTGTCTTGAGCACTAAATACGCATTAGTGTAAAGTGCATTAGTGTTCTCCCTGTTGAGAAAAGATGGTTTCCAAGAACTATTATACATGAATAAACACTAGAAGTGTCTGTGAATGTTGCCAGCTTTACCTCCATCCCTGCCAATGGTAATCTGTTGATGAGTCTATATTTGCCATCTTGCTGAGGATATGTGTACAGCATTATGTCATTCATCTGAAAATGTCAAAAGTAACAAAATGCATAACATTCACAACACACAAGCACAAATAACTACTTTGATATTTGCATACCACAACAGTTAATCTGAGTGGGTCACTGTAATACATGTTCACCACAAGGGGGCGCTAAGAGGTTGCTTTGCTGCATCACTGCTGTCCATCAGTGACCACAGGCAATGTTTGTATTAAGGCAAGTTGTTACAGCAAGGCATGATAACATAGTGATTTAGAACAAACTCAAACGTGCATTTAAGCTGTGATTTAACAAAGTGAATACTAATTCGCTAAGATACTTATTTCTCTTTGAAATAGAATTATTAGTCATCAATTACTCAGTCTGATGCCATTTTTATTTGTTCAAACAACTACCAAATCATGTGTACATTATTCTGGGTTATCATAGGCACTGAAGAATACATCTATACAGCTAAACACAACCAAAATTCATCTTTGTAGACAGGATGTTGTGCAAACACTGGATTTAGACATCCCTTCCTACCATCAGATACTGCCTGATAAGGCAGCATATTTTGTCTTCTGAAATGTTAATCAATGGTGCATACGAAATGTCACAGACTGTCTCCTGCATCAAGCAATAAAATATGAGGGATATTCAAGTTCAGCACTCTGGGGGCCACGTGCCCGTCTCAGCGCACAACTGTCCGTCTGACTGAAAAGTCTACAGTATACAGTTTTTCTGACAACCCATCTCACGGCCATCCTGTCACCCTCTGTTCTGTTATCTCAACATATTGCTTTGTCCCTGTTCCCACAGACTTATTCTGGGGTGAGAACAGCACAGCAATAACAATAGCACATGTAGACATAAACACACACACAGAACAACATCCCGTCAGGAAACTCTAAAAACAAGTAAAATAGCTCACAAACACAAAGGAGAGACACTAGAGACCACACAGAAAGAAAGCCACTGGGTCTCTTGCATGCTCAACTTTGGCAATCTCATCTCAGCTACTAAAAGTCATATATACCCTAACACCTTTCTTCCAAAAAAATGTATCTTTGATAATTAAGTTGCAAAATTAATGTAAATAAAATAAAATCACATACCAAGAAAAGGTGACGTGGCTGCTTGCACTTTCTGCTGACCTTCATTAAAGTGCCCTCTTTCACAAACACCTAGGGCAAAGATAAAGATAGAGATTAAGACAACCTTACTCATCATTACAGCTTTAAAACCCCCAAAATTTCAGAGAAATTCATAAAATTTGATCGGATGAAGGGTATGTGATCAGTGAGCGATTGAATTTCTCACCCTCCCAGGTTGTAGGAGATCTGTCAGACCCAGAACACTGTGTTCAATATGGACCAAACGCAGGAGATCCGCCTGAGAGAGAAAAATAGTGAAAAAATGTGCTTACATGGCACAGCAGTGTCATTTACACAGTCTGTGTGTGTGAAACCAAAGCAGTTTATCTCGTAAGCACATTAGGCCAAAAAACACATACTTACTCCATTCTTAAGGCTCTCATTGGCATCATGAGCAATATCGGAGACCACAACCAAAGCATCTGAGGGGGAAAAGGTATAGGTAGAGAGGGACAGATTAATATTTTATACATGTACATTTTCAACATACATAAAAATACACACAAACATATAATAAATACCACATATATTATTGTACATGGAACTGAATGTATATTACATTTCTGCATTAAATAATTATTGAATTTATTAAATATTTCCTTAAAAAATAGGCCATCTCAATAAATGATTAAAAACTGCATAAATGATAATTACACAATAATTAGAACATATATAAAATTAATAAATTAAAATAAATAAAATAAAAATAAATTTATATTGTGTCACACTGCAGAACATCCTCCCTTACAAACAGGTACTCTCTTACAGCAGCACCTCATAAATAAATTACCCTCATATATAAATGATGCAGAAAGGCTTGTTTAAAAAGCTTATTGAAATTCCATGATGGGGTCAAAGGTCATTTGCCTTCTGTGAAACTATCTAGAAGATCAGAGATATGTTGTTGCTTAAGCAAATCAATTATACACACACTGAGTGATAAGACCAAAGGATTCGTTTGTAATTGCATACATGTCAAGATAAGAATCAAACATCAGTTTCTTAAAATTGATGAAACCTCCATTAGGAAACAAAATGGCTCTTTCATTTACTGTAATCCAAGAGACACAGAAAAAAATAAGATAAGAAAAAAGTATACTGCTGATGCTGTTAAGATACTGTTGTCTGTGAGTAATGCTGAGATTTACTTTGTGTATGTACAAACTCTCTGGAGTCTGGTAAGAGGTTGTTCAGGTAGTCTGTTGGGGAAAAACAACAAAAATAAAGCAATATTAAGCAATACTAAAGGCCTTGGTATAAAAATAAATATATATTTTAAAAAATATTTAAATTGATAAGAATTAATAAGTTATTAGTTCAAAAGTATTTAGGAGTCACCTGTTAGCAGCATACGGTATTGTAAGATGCGCACAATGACCTGCAGCAACTGCTTTTTCAGAGTCTCTGCATCTGGTAGCTGAGATATAAAACACACGCTACAGTACATAGATATACTGTATATTTAAATACATGCCATCTGAGTAAATGAACGCAAAACTTAAACACATTTATGTGTAATAATACAATACAAAACACACTGAAATCACACAGTACAGTCCGAACACATGTACTTAATGACAGTGGCAGGTTGATGGATATGCCTAATAAGAATAGGTTGTCAATCAATGTAAACAAAAACATCACATATCCCTTACTGTGCTTTGTATGTGATCCAGATAATTCATTTTTTCATCATAGTGACTGATGTAAGAAGAGAAAATGGAAAACTCTGTCTTCTTTGCCAGGATGATTTCAGCAATACCTTCATTCTGATCCCTGATGAGTGGAGTGAAATGCATAAAACAGATGAAATGACGACAGATGGACATCATTTGAGGATGATAAACAATTGAAGGTAGCATATGCACATGCATGTGCGTGGGTGAGAGTGTCTTACCATTCTTTTAAGCGAGTCTCCAGTAATGTGTGGATATTTTGGTGGAGAGTATAAATATCAGGTACCTCTGTCCACACGGTCATCAGCCTCTCATCCGCTTCAACTGACTATTGTGTGAAAGTGAGGGAAAAATAAGAGAGTTCACCTTCATCGCTATTTTTTTTTTGACTTCGCACAACTCTTTTTCTACTCAAATCCACACACAATGTCAGTGAGAAATATGAATGATCCACCTCATAGAGAAGTTGTAAAGTCTTGACATGCCTTAAAATGAAGAAAAAGAAGCATGGTCATAATAATATAGCTATTTCTATTAAATACAGACATTTTTCAAACACAAACTTGCACCCACTAAATGGTAATCGTTTTATGAATGATTCAGCTGTTTTTTGACTTACTGGGCCTCACTGTCCAGAAGCTCTTTAGCACTATAGAAAGCCCTGGAACAGTTGACAATCTGAAATAAAATGGCAACTGACTTACAATAAATTAAAACAAATTAATGCAAGACACACAGAAACACTCATAATAAGCTTACCAGTTTGTCAGATGCCTTTGTCTTTTTCTCTTGTGTACAAGCCACACCCACAGACACACCCACTGTTCCATCTTGTCTCACATTAGGAGAACAGAAAGTGTAGAGGCTAAATAACACAAAAAGTAGAATCATGACATTCACAAAAAATAAATAAAAAATAAACTACCAAGCTATGCAATAACCTTTAGTTAGCAGGAATGCAATACTTTGAGCTTTTAAGGACTAACATACAGATTAAGAGGGTTGCAAAACTGTCTAGTAAATTTATAAAGCAAATGGGGTGGCTTTATATCATTATGTAAATACATTTTTCTAAAATGTCCAGGTTGTAAAATGCTAAAACAAACTTAAAGATCTAACGAAAAGATCTAACATGCGTTCTCATGTGTTAAATAACACATTTGCTTATGATTCCAACTTTTTATGCTGTTTATAGCATGTCTACTTTCACTAAACTTATACATACCGAAGAAGAAAAAACATTTCTTTTCCACTATGGTACAGCAATTAATCCTGAGCTTCATATTAATAATATAAACATATTTAAACGATATACCAATACATAAACAATTGTACCTATCTGTCTCTTGCTCAGATGGCTGACTTTTGCCCTGGAAGCCCGGCAGACTGCTCATGTCTACATAACCATCAGTATCACTGGTTGAACTCTGATTTCGTTGACTCTGAATGACTGGATTCAGGAGGCGAATCTGCACATTCTCATAGTGAGAAGCAGCATGTTGAACGTTCTCGTAATCTGAAGAGTCTGTATTGGGAGATGAGAAAGATCGAGGTTTGGAAAGCGGATGGGGCTCAAAGAGAGACCCTAGCTCCATAGAAATGGTGCTTGAAGCCAAATCATTATTTAGGGTTAAGTTTAGTGCCTGTTTTTGTCTATTCTTTTGGAAGACAAATGAAGAAGGAGACATAGGTGGCGTGCAATCTGGAGTGCTCTGCAACTCCGGGCTGCCCATGTTATGCCTGATAAAATCCAAGCGTTTGCATGACCCTTGCGGACTTGACTCAGACGAGGACCTGGAAGAGACGGAACGATTATCCATAATGCTTTTACGATCTGATTTCCTAAGGAACCGTAACGGCAGAAGGTATCGCTTGAACCCAAAATCAGGCTTCTTGCAAGAAGCGGAGACTTCGTTCGGGAGGGATGGAGAACTTTTTCTGATTGGTCGCTTTGTAATGGATGCCAGTTCAAATGGGGGTGGTATATCAACTCGAGTGACTTTAGCCAAGTTTGAGGTGCCTTGTGAAAGACATCCTAATGAGCCTGTCAGTGCAGGTCTACTATCTCCAAGGAAACACTGATCTGTATAGAAGGAGCCTGGGTGTAGCAGAAGCCGCCTATTTCCTGTTGCAGGGCTACTCATTAGGTCAACTCTCTTACTGGGGGTTTCCACAGATATAGAGCGAGTCATAAAGTACTTCCTGCTCTGAAGGAAATCTTTGGCTTGGATTTTTGGCTCTGTTTCTTCATAGACATGATCTACGGCGAGTTCTTTTCCCTCAAATCTACTCAAGTAGTCACTTGCAACCCCTTCTTCTTGTTCTTCCCCAATGCTCTCTTCTTGATTTTGTTGTAAACTTTGGCCTTGGCTTTCTGATTGCTGTTGAATGAGTGAGAAAGCATTGATGGCATTAAGATTTAAGGTGGCAGGTATCGTTTCGTCATGTTTAACCACATATTTGCTACAGTAGTTGTGATTTGTATCTGCTATATCATCATCTGAGACCATTTCAGAGCCAGAAAATGGCTGAGAAGAAGAAGAATTTGAAAAAGACGTCAGATCGGACTCAAGGAGAGTTTCACCTCCACTGTTTGATGAAGGACAGTCTGGACAGTCGATAGCAGCTGAAGGATCCTGAGATGCACTGTCATCTGATAAATAATGGTTTCCTTTTTCTTCCATTTGCTCTTTTTCTAATTGTATTTCATCATCCTCTTCCTCAATGGAAGTTGAAGACAAATCAGAGCCGTTTAATCCCTCCTCCAAAGTAAGCATCATAATACCTCCATTGGCTTTGTCCTCTGTTTCTGTTATTTGGAGAGGTTCTGTTTGTTCAAAAAGGTCACACTCGGAAAGTCCATCTTTGTCTGCTAACGCTTCACCTGCATCACAAATATCGGGGAACATCCCATCTATGTCTTCTTCACTTGAAAACATTCTGCCTGGGACTATACCATTTGGGTAAAATGCATCAATTAAAGTTTTACTGAGGCAAATTTCATCATACAGGAATCTGTCTGTGTTTGCAATGCATCCATAAACAGCATTAGAAGCCAACTGAACATCACTAGAGCTTTTATGTGATGTTGATACACCATTTTTAGTCAGTCTCCATGCTATCTTTCCAGTGTCCTCTACTTCAATCTGATCGGTCTCTATATTATCATCCACGTCTCTTTTACTGCATGAATCAGAGAGAAGGTCCATCGACTCTTCCTCATCCTCTGACTTATATGTTTCACCTTCTTCAAAACCCGCCACCAAATCTAAATCAATTCCCTGTGCTAATTCATCCCCACATCCTAACTCATCTCCCTGTTCCACAATAACATCTGGTTCTGTCTCTTCTGCTTGCATTGTCTTTTCCGAATGTATTATTGTCTCTGTCTTCCTCTCTTGTGACCCCTCCTGTTCCAGAACTATTTTTCCATGCATTTCCGTCATATGCTCTCTTGAGTTTGGGGGCCTTCGGTTTTTGTTAGTGTGAAGCATATTGAAGTACATGTTTGAACTCAGATGATGCTGGAGATTTTTTCTTGGTTTGGATGCAATTTTTGGTTTGGGTTCTTGATTATCACAGAATTATTCAGAAATAGGTGGTTGATATTGCCCTTTTAAGAGAGGCTCAGCCTGGAAGTGTCCTCTGGGGCCCAGGAAATGCTCCTGAAACACAATAAGAAAATATTAATATTTACAAAAATAGCTTTTACTGGAGAGTAGCATTGTGAGCATTGTAACAATTTGGGGCATCAAAAAATAGTTTCATCCTTACAGTAAAAATGATTATTTCCTTGAAGATTGCTGGAAAATGTAAATACTATTTCTGTCTTCGCATTTCAAAATGTTGTGTATTATTTAATGTAATTGTTTGTGAAATTTATTGCAACTTCTGGATGAAAATAGTTTTTAGGGTGATTTATGTGTTAAGATTTTCTGTTTACAGTTGAATAAAACAGTCTGCAGCTATGCACAAAATATAAAAAATAAAATAGAAATGTACAATAAAAATCAGACTTTAGATATTACATATGATACATGCACAGTTCTATAAAGATATGAATAATATGTTTGAAAAGAGGTTTATTTTCATTAACGTGACACATTTAAACGTTTTGCTTTATTTTCTAAGTTCACAGTAAACACTCTACACTTTTTAAACTGCATATTCCATATTTATATATACTTTTTTGCCTTTTAAACATATATTTTATAATTGTATCCTTGTCACAGACCTAAACTTTAAATGTTAAACTAAATCCATCACAAAAATTATGATCTACACAAAGTGAAATACACCATTTAAATAGGCTACTGTATGTATTGTACATATTATAATTTCCACTACAGGATTATATTTCAAACGCAGCTTACTATGGTGGAAATTGTTTTATTAATATCTTCAAAAAAAATTACATACGTCCACAGCCAGGGCCAAAAGTGACCATATACCTTAAGAAATAGGCTATTATCATGAGAAAAATATTAATATGTTACTCTAAAAACAGTGCTGGCTTTTTGGTTAAGCAAATAACACATTGTATGTTCTTCATGAGGCACAAACAGAATCTTTTAAAATATTTAAATATCTTATCAATGTAATCAGAGTAGCTGTACATTACTCCATATTACACAATACAACGACAAAGTGGAATTCTCGAGAAAAAACTAAACTAAATGCGCACTAAAATATTGAAAAGTGCAACTCTAAACTCAGTATTATTTCACATACTTTCAGACATTTACATTTCCCACAGACACATATTTCTCTTTTCCTAAATAAAGTTATCATACTTGGTTTTCGTTACCACATTATCACGTTAAAAACTCACCTGCGCTCATCGTCGAGCATCATCTGGTATCTGAGACACGGCAGTGACAGACAAATTCATTTGAGCACGATGAAATCGTAATCCAGGGAGAATTTACACAAGATTACAACATGAGATTAGGCCTTCATTTATGAACTACTGCATTCTCCTACTTCATCTTGCGATAGAACTGCAGTACATGAGAGCAGGCGCTCAGCACGAGCACGAGCACGAGCACACACAAACACGCACGCGACGAGACTTTTTGCCTTGACTTCCTGAGGAAAGGGCGTCAGGACAAAAATCAAAAACAGGAGTTTTGTAAATCAAGGCAAAATTTCTTTCTTTCTTTTTTTAATTGATAGCCTATATAGGGTATAGGCATACGTGGGCCATTCTTCATTTGTGGTGGCAAGTGTTGTCCCTCCACTTTACAACAGCTGAAATAAACTTTAAATACCAATAAATCATAAAATTTTTGCATGTTTGTATTCTGTAGGATAAACACAATTTGTGCAATGTTAATAGTTACATTTTTTGGTTTTAAAATACATATTTAATTGAGTTTTAGAGATTGCATTTGTAACAAAATATGGATGTTCCCACCATAAAAATGAGAGGTATCATGGAATGTAATTGCAACAATATAACATTTTAACACAAATAAAGTGGTTATATTGTGAATATAGATTTTATTTAACATGTGCTATTTAATTAAATTGTTTTAAAAACCATATTTTGTTATATTAAAGAAAAAGGTTGTTTCCCCCAAATTCATGTCTGTGGTGTTACAACAATGGATGTGACCCCTTTAAGAAAAGGGAGAATTCTATTTGGACTACTTCCTGTGTGTAAAGGTCATTGCAGGTGGTGGATGATCTGAGGGGTGCATGGGGAGAACATTCTTTCTTATTAATTTTCTTAAATTTAGCTAAATTTCTGACAATTTCACATGTCGCACTTTATTAGTGTCTGTGGTGTTATGAAGATAACTTGCAGATCTGACATATTTTAATCAAAATTTTGATAAATACATACTTAATATTTTCAGTGTCCCCTGGTCTTGAAATCATCATGATGACAGCCTCCATTTTAGAAAAGTCTGGATTTAGGCTGATTTGTCACATAAGTGGCTGTGTCACCAGTGTTTGATTGAAATTATTTAAAAATCAAAATGTTTTTAAGCTTTCATTTTAATGGATATAGTATATTAAACTAATTTTAAATGCATAGCAATATATTTTATTAGAAAAAAACAAGCATTTTTACAGATTCTGCCTCTCATTTGCCACCCCAACTGAAGAATGACCCATGTATAAATTTGGCCACGTAGTTTAGGAGCACAGATCTAAAATCATCACAATTAAAAGAACCAAAGACTTAAACTACTTCAGTCTGTGTGCATTGAATTTATTTAATACACGAGTTTCACAATTTGAGTTGAATTACTGAAATAAATGAACTTTTCCACGACATTCTAATTTATTGAGATGCACCTGTATATATTTAAAATAAATATTAAAAATAGAAACTGGACTTTGGTCAAAGCTATTTGAGGGAGTATGGCCTTCAGAGGTTTGCTTTACAGGAAATAGCTCCCTTATCCTGCATAACCTTCCTCAACAACAGACATGCAAAGAGCAGAATATTCTATGTTCTAATATTTCATTTTCTATGAACTCGTCCCTAGTAACAATTAAAAAAATAAAAAAATAAAAAAAAAACTCAGCATAACTAATCCATAATGCACCAAAACACACACTTTTTTTCTTTGTACTCTCCATAGACATAATGGTTTTTATACTGTACAAACTGTATTTTCTATTGCCCTACACCTAAACTTACCCCTTACAGGAAACTACTGGCAATTTTTGAGTTTCATAAAACACCATTTTGTATGTTTTTTAAGCCTTTTGTTTTATGGGGACACAGGAAGTGTCCTCATAAACCATGTTTGTGTTGTAGTACCCGTGCCATTATACACATTTGTATCCTTGTAAACCATATATACCAGTATACACACACACACAAAGAGCATTAATCTGATTTTGATATTCAGATTAGATCACGGAAGTGAATGCAGAAAAACAGCATCGGGACTACAGAATATCTTTTAATGTAAATCTCTCATAATCTCTCTAATGTCAAGATCACAGGTTAAAACCATAGTTCAGATGTCAGTGTCTGTTTGTAAATGCAAAAAAATGGCTAAGTAAAGCAAAGCTACTGTAGCACTGACCAATGGTCTAGCATAATTTGTTTGTTGACGTTAACTTCAGCTGCAACTTGTGAAGTGACGAATAAGTTGATCCAAGAGTAAAATCTGCAACTGTTATTTTTACATTTATGATTAATAGTAGGAAGGCATTTCTATAGGCTTAAATAAGGCCATGACATTTTCCCAACTGCTCTACAGAAATATGCTTCCTTCCTCAAACGTCTTTAGCCTGAGTTTAGTCTGGGTTAGTATGAACATTCAATTCTCTGGGAGAAAAGTACAATGAAAGAGGTAAACAACCTACTTCAAAATAAGACTTAAACCTAACTTTAACTTAATACTTATTTTATTGGATGTAATATTATTTGCTATAGATCCATCTTGTTTCTAAAATGACTGATTTTTTAGTAATATCCTGGGTACTGAGTTCAGAAGATTATGAGATGTCCTTCTGTATTAGACTGTTTATGTCTTTATTGCAGCATGAATGGGATTCAGACATGTTTTCCTTTTTATTTCTTCCAGATTTTAGCAAATCACTTGTGATGAACTAGAAGAAAAAAGAAAGTGTACACAGTATCACATCATGCATGGTGTCTCCGTATTGTCAAATTTCAGATTTTTATGCCTTTAATTTATTCTAAAATATAATTTTCAGATCTCTAGGATGCTGCTTTTGGATATGCAATGGCTACTGAACAAAGGTGGAACTGATTAATGATATCCTCTCCTCCTCTACACTCACTATCTACATAAATAAACATTAATATTTTCTTATCCTTGATTCATATTCACCGCATTTAGGCTCAGCAGCACCCTGAAAGTGTTGTACACTCTTAAAAGTGCTGGGTTATTTCTGTAAACACATTGTTGGGTTAATTGTGCTGGGTCATAATTCTGGGTTGTTTGCGGTACTGTAAACACATAGTTGGGTTGTTAGTGCTGGGTCAAATGACTGCAAGGGGTTCTTTCACCACTGAACACCTGGGTTGGGTTATTTTGACCAAACCGGTTTGTTTATTTTTCCTCCTCATCGAATTTTCTGGGTTCTTCACTCGTCTCGTCGTCAGACGGTCAAGCAACTAGCAGCAAGCAGGATTATAAGGTAAATTAATATGATAATATGATTATTCACCTCTATTTTTATAAGCTGTGGTGAGAGCACACTGATTTCACTGTTAATGTGGTATTTGATCTGTCGCTGTGCGGGTTAAAGTTAGCGTTATTCTGTGAATGAAGTAGCCGCCTACATTTTTTGTTGACAAAAAAGGCCTCAGCAATCTCTTTATCGTTATATAAAAGTTATAAATATAGGCTATAAGTTATGTGTGTGTGTGTGTGTGTGCGTGCGTGCGTGTGTGCGTGCGTGCGTGTGTGTGTGAGCGAGCGTGCGCGTGGGCAAAGTTTTATATTTTAACGCCTCATGGAAAAGTTATGAACTATCGTTAGGTCAGAAATACAGGGGTAAGTTCAGTTAACTTACTGTCTGTGTAACGTTTCTGTGTGGCTATGTAATGTTTTGTCATAATTAGATCATTTCGTACTAAAATGTATCTTTTAAGGTCTTTTTTTTTTCGAGTAAATGTCTGCGACAATAACTTATTTTCGCGCTCTTTTTTCCTCAGGTAACGTTAGCTGCAGCTACCCTTAACGTTAAACCACAATATTGCAGGTATGTAATATTATTCTTAAATGGTATGTAATATTCTTAAATATTTTACTTAAAATGTTGTCTAAAGTTAGACTTAATCTCTCATGGTGTTTGAGGTCCTTCTTCCTCTGTTTTAGTGAATGCTTTTATTGCTTTAATCAGAACACAAGTGTATCCAGGTTAACAGTAAGTTAGAGAGGCTATGCCTGCGTCCCAATGTGCATACTATCCATCCTAAACTCTATGTGATAGTAGTAATTTTCAATACTATTTAGGGCAGATAGGGTGGATAGTATGCACATTGGGAAGCAGGGCATGTAATGTGTTCTTTATGTTACTGTTAGAAATAACAATTTGTATTTGAGATTGATGAATAATAGGCAGAGCACTGGATTTCCAGGCTTGCATACTGTATGGTTTTGCTAGCTTTTAACCCAGTTTTTCATCCTTATTTTACAGAATTTGTTTTGCCTCCCAAAAAAATTTGAGAAATGGTGGATTTGCAGCAATGGGTCTACAAGCATCCCAGAAATCTTGAAGGAGTTCCCCAGGCTTCTAGAAAAACTTGGCATGGTAAGAAATAATTTAGATTTTATGGTTTCGTTTACAGAAATTTGAAATGGTTAAATTGTTAGTGGGGTTGTGCAGATAGACGATAGTATAGTGTATTGAGGATAGTCAGAGATATCGCTGAGAGCTGTTGTCGATAATCAAGGCGATATTACAGGAGCTGTCCCATATCTTTTGAAATTTGAGCACATTGTTTTCTGTGAGTGTACACAGCAACACCTCTGCCAGAACATCACTAACATCTTTGATTGTGAGATCAGTTTCACAGCTTGCACTGTATTATTCTTATGGTTTAGATGCTGAAAGGGAGAGTGCTTTCAAAGTCCTGCCCACTCTGCTTCTCCAATCAATATACAAGAACGGAGGAGAGGTCTTCAGACCAACAACCAGAATCCTGAAAGTCATTCAACTGACGTACAACCTGTAAGTTTCTTTTACTTTTTCTACTCTATACACAGTAGGGTACAACGGGGATAAAGGCCCACCTTAAAGGAACAGTCCACTTTTTTTGGAAATAGGCTCATTCTCCAACTCCCCCAGAGTTAATAAGTTGAGTTTTACCGTTTTTGAATCCATTCAGCCGATCTCCGGATCTGGCGATAGCACTTTTAGCATAGCTTAGCATAGATCATTGAATCCGATTAGACCAGTAGCATCGCGTTCAAAAACGATCAAAGTTTCGATATTTGTCCTATTTAAAACTTGACTCTTCTGTAGTTATATCGTGTACTAAGACCGGCGGAAAATGAAAAGCTGTGATTTTCTAGGCTGATATGATTAAGAACTATACTCTCATTCCGGTGTAATAATCAAGGAACTTTGCTGCCGTAACATGGCCGCAGCAGGCGTAGTGATATTAAGCAGCGCCTGAAAGTAGTCCCCAGCTAGGTAACTAGTTATAATATAGCTGGGGACTACTTTCAGGCGCTGCGTAATATCACTGCACCTGCTGCGGCCATGTTACGGCAGCAAAGTTCCTTGATTATTACACCGGAATGAGAGTATAGTTCTTAATCATATCAGCCTAGAAAATTGCAACTTTTCATTTTCCGCCGGTCTTAGTACACGATATAACTACAGAAGAGTCAAGTTTTAAATAGGACAAATATCGAAACTTTGATCGTTTTTGAACGCGATGCTACTGGTCTAATCGGATTCAATGATCTATGCTAAAAGTGCTCTAGCCAGACCCGGAGATCGGCTGAATGGATTCAAAAACGGTAAAACTCAACTTATTAACTCTGGGGGAGTTGGAGAATGGGCCTATTTCCAAAAAAAGTGGAGTGTTCCTTTAAGAAAAAATGTGGTATTCACTGCGCTGCGCAATTAAAATGTATAATTGCCGAAAAAATATATACGTTGTATTGAACATTAATGGAGCAACAGATTTTGTGTGAATGAATCATTCAAGTTGTTTATTTTGTACATTTGTAAATGTATGAGGTGACAAAGGGGGCCTTTTACCCCACACACGGAGCTCACGATATTGATACAAATACTTCAGCTAAAATAATGTTGTTTTTAAAGTTAATACTTGTTAAAAACAATCAGTTTAGCATAGTTTGTTCTGTTTTCTGCTTAATTTAAAAAAGAAAAAGAAAAAAAGTGTTCATTAAATATAGGCCTACTGTCATTAAAATATGTTAATATAAAAAATATATTTTAAAATACAGAAATAAAGTCATTTTAATAAGTAAAGATTCTGAAAGTATTGAAGGAGATTCAATAATAATTGAAAATATATTTACAGTAGTAGGCTAACAACAAATGATATTTTATTATATGATAAATATCATGTTTTTAAATATGATGGTTTAATTTTAAACATTGTGATTATCTTTAATATGGATACATACATAATATGTATGATATTTATAACAACATAATATATGATATTTACCATCTGAATCTAAGCATGTCATGTCAACAAATGGAAAAGTCAGCCATCTATTAATTATCATGTTAATTACTGCGCCTTTAGCCCCAACAGCAGCGGCGCTTTTTACCCTAAATACCATACCTTTACATATTCTTTCTTTATTTAAAAACTGTTGCTTTAATTATCTTAAACAAAACTGAAAATCATAAAGAAGGCCTTTGTCTCAAAATATATGCATTATTTTTAGCGATTCTCATTTGCTACTTAAATCTACATTTTAAAAAACATAAAATATAAGATCAAGTAAGCACAGAATCAACTTTGCACTGCTGCGCGCGATCACGTCAAAGATCAGACAAATAAACACGTGCATGTTGAAAAGCGAATGTTTTGCAAAGTGCTACGCCACGTTTTTGTGCCATCTAGTGGTTTAGATGAAAATAATATCAAAGGTGCCTTTTATCCCGGGGCGCCTTTAGCCCCGTTGTACCCTATTGTGCAAAAGTTTTAGGCCACTAGTATTTTCAACAGTTAAAAGTGGTTTTAAGTCAGTTATTTCTATCTTTTGCTGTAGTGTGTCAGTAGGAAATATCAGTTTACATTTCCAAACATTCATTTTGTCATTAATTGTAATAATCCAGTGAATGTCTGACAACAGCCAGTGCTCCACACAGATCAGATCTGATCATCATCCAGTCTGTCTGGAATGACATGAAGAAACTTAGACAAACTAAATCCAGAAGAACTGTGGAAACATCTCCAAGACGCTTCAAGAACCTACCTGCAAACCTACAGTACTGTTAAAAGTGTTAGACACTTGTGAAAAAATGCTGTAAAATGAGGATGCTGTCAAAAATAATGTCATAAATAGATTTTCTTTATCAATTATCTTCTATTAACTAAATTAATTCAACATTTGGTGTGATCATCCTTTAAATTTAAAGCAGCTTTTGCCCTCGGTGCACTTGAGCAGAGTTTCTCAGGAGCTTTGCAGGAGGTTTCTTGAAGCATTTTGGAGATGTTGCCACAGTTGGTCTGGATTTAGTCTGTCTCAGTTTATTCTGTTTCTTCATGTCATTCCAATCCAGACAGACTGATGATGACCAGATCAGATCAAACAAAAATGTCACTGGATTATTACAATTAATTGCAAAATGAATGTTTGGAAATGTAAACTGATATTTCCTACAGACACATTACAGCAAAAGATATAAATAACTGACTTAAAACCACTTTTTTATTCAGCTGGCTGAAATACTAGTGGCCTAAAACTTTTGCACAGTACTATATAATATACAGGGGGCTTTAAATACCCCATAATTTATGCCATGTTGGTTGGATGAAATTTAGGTAGACAACCAAGAAGTGCCAGTAAGCAGAAAGAAACCTAAATCAGTAACACAATAAATATTTAGTTTGAGCAACCTTTACCAGACCCAGTTCACAGGAAAACTCAGATGGTTTGGCTGATTTCCATAAAATACACTTAAACGTTATTTAAGTCAACTTAAATGTTACAACTTGTAAAAATGTAAGTTATGTTGCAAGGCTAAGTGTTGTGTAATTAACAGGTGACGGGGACCAACATGGTGATGCATTCCTGCACATTTTGAGCCTTGGTGACAAGACGACATCCCACACCTTCACCATTGTTTCGGGCCATGCTGCTGAAACGGACTTGTTGCTTGAGGCTGTTTATCTTTTTCAAGTCCTTTTTTTGTGCTTGATGTGAGCTACACTAACATCTTCCTTCCTGGGAATTTCTCCAGCATGCAGTATATCACATCGATGGACATGAGTCTTCATGTGTGAAGTATTTGAGGGCAACAGTTTTTTCTGGCCACTTGTAACGTTTTAATTTTTTGTCACATGTATTGTCTGTTGTAGGTCTCTTTGTTTGGATTAGGTTTAATGGCACAATGTTTGGACTGATTCTCATGTGGCAATAATCAATTTTATAGTGTTATGATGCTGCAATGTTGACAAAGAATAGGAGTCTACAGTACCTAGTTTACAAAGTTTTGTTTTTTAAAGAAACTGATCTACAAAAAACATTTTATTTGTGTCTGTAGGGATTGGGTGTAATGTGTAACAGTATAGCACCCATTCAAAAAATGTTTTTAAAAAGAAAAGTGAAAACTCATTAAATTGATATTTACAGTTGCATTTTTTTGTGTTGTGTAATTGTATTACAGAAAAATAATAATTTTATGATTTTTGTGATTGTTATTTATTATTATTATTAGTAATATTGGTAAATATAAACGTAGCAAGGCAATGAGACAACAAATAACCCAATGTTTGGGTAATGTTTAACCCAGCAACACAGTTAACCTGACCCACTGGTTGGGTTAAATAAACAACCCAGCATTCTGGGTCAAATGGCTCAACCCAACACTTGGGTCAAAACAACCCAGCGCGTGTTCTGTCCCATAGTTACCCAGCGGCTGGGTTAAGGTTGGGTTATTTTTTAACCCAGCCTTTTTAGAGTGTAGTTAGTCATAACCTGAATGTGTAATTCTGGTTCCTTCATTCGCAGTCCAAAAAAAAAAAAAGAAAGAAAACAAGGGAGGTGGTTTATCTCGCTGGCACACAGAGGATCTGCAGTGTCTGACTCACTCAGGTTTGTAGTCATCAGGCTAAAGAAAGCAGTCAGTAAATCTGCTGTAGACAAATGTTAAGTACAGACACATACACACACACACACACACACACACACACACACACACACACTAAGTGGAGACATACACAGTGACACAAAATCACTGTTCATCGTTTGAACAAAGAAGGGAAAAAACACCCTGAACACTCCACCCTTTCCAGTTCAAGCAGGAAATGCTGAGCATGATAAAGTAGGTTGAACATTTATCAAGGATTCTGTTATCTGACCATCAGCCCTTTTGATCATGCATCAGTATATTTTGCTCAATATCGTGAGGTGTTTCTAAACAGTCCAATCAGTAGGATGAGTTGAGGAGCTGACACAAGGAAATATCAACTGTACAGATAAGGAAGGGGATTATAACATTTATGGCTCATAATTTCGAGTCTTAACGTATAGTTATTTGCAGTAGGTAATGTGCAGTTCAGGTAAAGCTTTGTGTTCAAATCCATGTCAATATCTATGAACTGTAACATTGATTAAAAAGAGTTGCATATAATCTTTGTTCATTTACATCTCATGTTGGTGAATCCTCAAACTTGCTATCTTTGAAAATGAATGTTCTTAAAATTATTTCAAGTAGAAACATAAATATCAGGGGCATTCTCTATAAAATAATATGACAATTATGCAGAGATGTGTTATTAAATTGAAATTTTATTTAATAAACACAGCAGAAAGATAAATATGCAAGCACTTTAAAAGTTATTTAAATGCATGTAATTAATAAATATATTAACTTAATGTGGTCAAGATACACAAACCCTTGAAATTAAAGCATGTTGAAAAGATCACTGAGGAGGACGGTTTCATCATCATCATCATCATCATCATCAGGCCCAAAAATAAAACTCCATCCTTCATAACCAGGTTGTTCGCCCATAAAGAAGTCATCATCCATCCGCAGTGAATGAAGCAACTCCTCTAAACTGAAATGCTGGAATCCCCTTTTACTATGAAATGTCCCTTCATCAACAAACGGATTGCTGTCCATATCCTCTTTTTCACATTTCTTGAACTTTCCCTCCCTGGCCTGATCAGGGTTAGTTAGGTGGTTCATTTGATCATAGACTCGTCTCTTCTCTCTGTCAGATAGTACCTCATAAGCTGGAGAAATTTTTTTTAACAAAATTAATCTTTAGTAAATACTTTAGTAAATACTTTTTTATACTTTTACATCCAAACACACACCTTGAGCAATGAGTGTGAAGATCTGCTGTGCTTTAGGACTTTGGTTTTTATCAGGATGGTGTTTAAGGGCCAGCCTGTGAAATGCTTTCTTGATCTCTCTTGAAGACGTTGAGCGAGAAACTCCAAGCAGTGAGTAATAGTCACTCAAACAAGTACAGGCACACACACATAACAGAAGTACTATGCATAAACGCTCTGCTGTAGCCATCATCCACCTGAGAAGCAAATGAGAAAACAAACCAATACAAAATAAATATAGACCTACACTTTTCAAAACATTTAAATGCAAAGTGAACGTACTAACCTATTAAGTTATCTTCATGAGTAATGTTACATTTATTTGCCAGGTGCAGAAATAGTTCACACAAGTGCAGTTCATCACATTAACTACAGCCATGTTCCACTATGTTTGAAAATCAAAGTCTTATTTTGAACAGCAAAGCCTACATTTACGGTTTTATGTGGGGTGTATAATTTAAAATTTAAAATAATTTTAAAAAGTTTAGCTAGAATTATTGTGCGTTTTATTAAAACGAGAAATTATGCTTGATTTACATATAATTTGACTACAATAGCACTTTGGGGCTTACAAGGTTTCATAAAGAAAGAAATTCATAAATATCAGCAGACTTACCAAAGTATGACACCCAGCACCTATCCAAAAGAAAGGCTAATTGCGATTAACAAACATAAACAAACAATTACGCTAACTCAACGTTTCGACGTAACTTAACGTACCTGCTAACGAACACGACTCTTTCGTTTGTTTGTTTTAGCCTCTTCATAAATTTGTGAAAACGTGAAATTTTAACATAGCATAACAATGTTTATCTGTAGGGCCTAATGAATCAGTTTGATTAAGTGATTCTCTCTAACACAAACAACTTGTCGCCACCTACTGGTATAATGGTTACTAAATGGATATTTTTAGTGAACTGATTCAAAAGATTCGATTCACTTGGATGAGTCAAAATCACTGGAGCACTGACATCCGCTCACACGAGGGCGCTGTATGTTTTCCGCCACATATCTCTTCACGGTAGTGCTGCGCTTGTTCAGAGCGGATTGTAAACACACGGCTATGGCTGCTGAGAGGGGCGGAGGCGACAACAACCTTAACGACGAAATGGGCAACCAACTACAACTCCTGCCAGGTACGTATGCCTGCTAGTTTCCTAATAAACACGGAGTATATAGCAGTATCAAAAGCATGCCAGCTTTATGTCCTCCTCAGAACATGCAGGGAGATCTTTACTGACAGATCCAGATCCGCAGCTGTCGCCGTGCATGACAGCCGACAAGGGGGCTTCTCTACTAACTTCAAGTGTCTGCGTACACCTGTTATGTAAAACACTTATTAGTAACAATATTCTGCGACACGTTTCGTTGCTGTTGTCTTAATAGCTGCAACAACAGTCTTGATTGAAGTGTGCGCGCATTTTGTACTTTTATTGTATTGCCAGCATAATCGTCGTGTTATTTATCCAGATGAGATATTTGCTTGCTCTTTGCTTATTAATGGTTTTATGCATGCCCGGTTGTCCTCAAATGACTCTGTATGATTGAAATCGAAAGTAAATTAAAATAGATTGTAAATGTAGTTGACAAAGTGAAAGCGAATACTAAAAGGAAATACAGTAAATAAGAAGTCAAGTGAAGTTACCTTTATTTTTTATAGTGTTTTATACAATAGAGATCATTCTAAAGCAGCTTCATAGTATTAAAAAGGAATTCAATTCAGTTAATACCAGTGTTGATGTTACAAAATTCATGAATTATGAACAAATTTGACCCAGCTATAACACAGAAGTCAATTGTGACATTATTCGCCTCAATTCAGTTGTAATTTTGTTGTCATCCAATAGTGTCAGTGCTGTCAAATTGATTATATATTATTGAATATTAATAATCTGTTAGACTCCAATTAATAAAGTCAAAGGCTAGGACGCAAGGTGACGGAAATGGAGGGAAAAAACCTTGGGAGAAACCAGACTCAATTTGGGGTTCTCTTCTGTCCGAAATGAATAAACAGGATGTGATGTTGATTGGGATAAGTGAAATAATATTCTAGCTCTAATCTCTATCTTTCTGTTTTTCTACAGAAAATGAAGAGGAAGAAGAGGATGACATGGAGACAGAGGATCGAGATGGTGAGGATGCAGAAAAGCCAAGTATTATAAACTTTGACACGAGTCTGCCAACTTCACACGCTGTGAGTGTCATCTGTCAACAGTACATTTAAACACCAGTCATGTGACCTGACCTGAGGCTATGTTTCAAACTATTTTAAGAATATAGCACCTTATAGATTCATTTTGAATTCATTAGCATGCACATAATATGCAAGTAGCTGATGTATATATAAAATCTCAGTCTCTTTTTTCCTGTTTGTGTGTATGTTGTGAAGTATCTGGGCTCAGACATGGAGGAGTTTCACGGCCGTACCCTGCATGATGAGGACAGTGTGCAGAATCTGCCGGTTCTTCCCCACATCACACTCATTCTGATCCCAGGTCAGACGCTACCCTTGCAGCTTTTCCGACCACAGGAGGTCAGCATGTTCCGCAACCTCATTAGCCAAGACCGAACGTTTGCAGTGCTTGCACACAGGTATTAACAGACACAAGGTGCAGAATAATAACTACTCCACATTAATGATCACATACTTTTGATTCTTCTTCAAGAACATTATCCAAGTAGGTTGCAGTGGAGGGTTTGCAGGTGTATTTATACTTCTTACATTTGTACGTGCGCTTTGTAGTTTGACGTGCTTCTGTCTCTCCCAGTCCTGATGCGAGTGGAGTGGAGATAAAAGCAGAGTTTGGGACAACTGCAGAGATCTATGCTTTTCGTGAAGAACAGGAGTACGGCATAGAGACAGTGAAGATCAAAGCTGTTGGACGGCAGCGCTTCAGAGTGCATGAAATACGCACACAAGCAGATGGGTAGGGCTATACACATGCTTTCACTAGATACTACAATGTGCTGTCCACAAAATGTACTGTCGGAATAAACCACCATGCTATTTTTCATTGAATTCAGGAATGTAATGTGAAAGAGACACTGCCATACACACAAATTTTTGTTTTTGTAGGATTCGTCAGGCAAAAGTACAGATTTTACCTGAGAGGATTCTGCCAGACCCTTTATGTGCACTGCAATTCCTGCCCCGCTTACATACACACACACCACAGACCAAACACTCACAAACAACACCACCGCAGGACCGGTGCAGCCAGATCTATAGACAGGTAAATGATGTAAATGATTTTCCCCTCATTAACTATTGTTTTTATTAAAAGCCTCGTTCAGACTGTCAGCCCAAATCTGATTTTTGTGCAAATCCGATTGAAATCCGATCATATTTAGATAGTCTGAACAGCAACAAACTACATGAAATCCGTAAATTCATTTCGAGCTAAGAACACACAGTTCTTGTTGTTTTGCCATTGTAAAACATTAACTTTTAAAAATTGAGTCATCCTTGTAAGTCATAAGTAACAAACATTTTGCTTAATATGTAATACGCTCTCATTTTCTTACTTTCTTTCACAGAAGAAGATTAATTGTGCTAGTATGACCTCATGGCCTCCTTGGGTGTATGCCTTATATGACTCTGTGAGTTTGATCTCTTATTATTAATTTTATTATATTATGCATTTATACATTATACATTTTTCCAATTCTTATTTTGCATAGTAAGGTGTGATTTTCTTTTTTCCCTACTGTTTCTGAACATGTAAAATTTAGCATTTTTATAATATCAGTGACAATATTTTAGCACTGATGGTTGTGTATGTGTTTCTCTCTAGAAAACTCTCATGAGCAGAGTAAAGAAACAACTCCATGAATGGGATGAAAACCTCAAAGACGAGTCCCTGCCTACGAATCCCACAGGTACACACTGGGTTCAGGTACACAGATGCTGTCAGGCTCACACAAACAGTCCAGTTGTTAGAGGGTGTCTCTCTCCCTGCAGATTTCTCATACAGGGTGGCCGCGTGTCTACCAATCGATGATGCTCTGCGACTTCAGCTACTGAAGATTGGCAGTGCCATCCAGAGACTGCGTTGCGAGTTGGACATCATGGACAGGGTGTGTATGTGTATGGTTGCCTCTGTCTATAAATGTTTATGTAAGTCTCTCTTTGTGTCCAGTTTTTTTATACATTGTAATATTGTGAAAAAGGATTTAAAAAACATGTATGCACTTCCTTACAGTGTGTGTATGTTTCTTTACAGTGCACTTCTCTCTGCTGTAAACAGTGCCAGGATACAGAGATAACTAGCAAGAATGAGATCTTCAGGTCAGACAATAACTTTAAAAACACTGAGAATTTAGTCACAATTTAGTTACTCTTAAAATATTAACAGGATAGTTCACCCAAAAATGCAAATTCTGTTATCATTTACTCAAACACAGAATAAGATATTATGAAGAACGTGGGTAACCCAACAGTTGTTGGTCCTCATTGACTTCAGTAGTATGGAAAAAGTACTATGGAAGTCAATGGGGACTCACATTCTTCAATATATCTTCTTTTGTGTTCACCACAAAAATGAAAGAATTTGCATTTTTGGGTGATCACAAAAAAATTACATTCTGTCATCATTTATTCACCCACATGTCATATAAATTGATGGTCATTCAAGGCACCAAAGTGTGTCAAGCTCCAATGAAGAAAATAAAGCAACATGAAAGTGGTCATATAATCCATTAAAATCAACAGGAAATAAAAATTCACCCCATCTTATTTTCTAAATGCATGTTGTTGATCTTATTGTGAACAGTTCATTCATGCACATTAACATTTTTACTTCAATTTTATACAGATTCTGTGTTTTCTTGTGAAACATCACTTTCTTATAATCGACTACAAGCTTAATCAACAGCAGATGGATAGAACCCAAGTCCTCACCCTACACATTTTCTTCCTCGATAATCCATTTTACTCGAATGTACATCACAATGTGGAAAGAAATGTCTGTTGCTTCTTCCATTTCCAAGTCTTCTGAAACTATATGATAGCTTTATTTGAGAAAAAGCCCAAAGTTTACATCAAGTCATTATTTCCCTTCATTGTAACTCTCAGATTTGACAGTCATGGTGAACTGGAAGGTTTAAGAGTAAATGATGGAAGACTTACAATTTTTTGGGTGATCTTTCCTTTTAAGATTGAAATGAAAACAAATACTCATTCAGCACTCCTGTTTTTAGTCTATCTCTGTATGGGCCAATGGCAGCATATGTGAATCCACATGGTTATGTTCACGAGACACTTACAGTCTACAAGGCCAACAACCTCAACCTGATTGGACGACCTTCCACACTGCATAGTTGGTTTCCAGGGTGAGATTCAAAGCTTTTGTACATTCAAAAGTGAATTTGATTGATTTTTTTTATGTATAATTATATTTATTTCTTTGCTTAGGTATGCATGGACAATTGCTCAGTGCAGAACCTGCAGCTCTCATATGGGATGGAAGTTCTCAGCAGTGAAAAAAGATCTGAGTCCACCTCGGTTCTGGGGTTTGACTCGTTCTGCCCTGTTACCGACAATCCCACAGGGCGAGGAGGGTGTCGAGGGGTCACGCTTGCTGTGCCTGTAATGGGATCTGAGCATTACTTGTGACCTTTAACCCTACAGCCCACAAGCATATGCTCCCCCTGGGGTCTCTTCTGTCACCCCAAAAACATGAGACCCCAAAACCTCACCCAGAGAGAGAGAGAGAGAGAGAGAGAGAGAAAGTGTGTTTGTGAGTTTATATGTGTAGATGTGTGCATGAACAGGGAGAGGAAATAAAAAGGGGACAGGGTAGCATAAGATACAGGAGTAGAAAGAACAACAGAATGCAAGTTGTTGCCTTCACACACCTTGTGCTGTGTAAATTACAGCCTGATATGTGCAATATCATACCGGATGGGCTCTTTAAGATATTACAGTCTGTTGTAATGCACTTAATTTACCGTCTAGCAGTCTTTTCTTCATTATTACTGCCTAGATAACAGTTAAGCAAGATGTCATCTTGTTTGGATGTTTATGAGTATTGTGTTAAAATAAGATCAAATCTCTTAACACCAAAGTGTGATGATCTCATTTAGTCTGACAAAGTCTTTTCATGCCCACTTTTAGCAACATAATCAACAATCATGTAGAGTACCTCAACCAATTAAATGCTCTTGGACATCTTCAAAACAAGATCTAAACTGCTTGAGTTAAATCATTCCCCACACACTATGTCCCATGTGCTTGTGTCAGGTACATTTGGCACACAACTCCTGGATAAAATTGTCAGTCGGTGAATAATAAAGGAAATATCAGGGAGTTAACCTTTATGTTATTTAAACTCGATATCCAGAGCAGTTCTCAAAGGGTATTTTGTATTTCCCATATTTGCTTCATCCTTTACATTTGTTTTATTTGGATACCGTTTAATTGAATGATAATATGATGTATATGTTGAGTTGAGATCCAAAAACGTGTATCCAGAACGGGAATTGGTATGCTGAGAAACTACAGTCTGCATTGAGAAACTTCCTAAAATATAAAGATTCTGTTCACATGTTCATTAAATGGAGTGCAAAATACACACTTTACGCAGAAAATCAGCACACAAACATGCTCATTCTTCACTAGTCAGTTACATAGCTGTAATAAGAAAACATAAACATGATACACGCTGACTTGCATATCTGTAATGTTCAAGAGATTAAATACTGTTCAGTACTGATAAATTCTCGCCAATAAACCGCTTCTGAAATGTGGCATCGTGTTTAATCTTTTCTTCAGGGAAATTTCTATTTGGAAAGTTCCATATGTTAACATTAGCTACATTAGTGAGCATGAACCAACAATAAAAAGCACTTATTAATCATGGTTAATGTTAATTTCTGCATTTACTAACCAGTAATAATATTTAATGGACATGAGATAAATCCCGTTACAAATATATTGCTCATTTTTTGCTAATGTTAAGAAGTGGGACTATTGTAATGTGTTACCAAAATTTTAGTGTAAAACACTTTTAATTAAAGATGAACTTGGATATGTGTATCTTGCATATCATTGATCTTTTGTTGATTTTGATTGCTTCCATTGTCCTCATTTGTAAGTCGCTTTGGATAAAAGCGTCTGCTAAACGACTATACGTAAATGTAAATGTATACATACAAAATGGATTAGAAATTGAAAATAATTGTATTAATTTGGTGATATTATTTTAAGCTTTTTGGTGAATTAAGGTCATGTGACAACAGTGAAGCATACTACTGTTTGAAACGTCTGTTGTTTCATATGCCATTTTTTAGAGAGAGAGAAGTACTGTAGTTTATACTGTAATGCAGGGGTCACCAAGTTTGGTCCTGGAGGGCCAGTGTCCTGCAGAGTTTAGCTCCAAGCCTAATCAAACACACCTGAAGCAGCTAATCGGGTCTTACTAGGTATACTTGAAATCTCCAGGCAGGTGTGCTGAGGCAAGTTGGAGCTAAACTCTGCAGGACACCGGCCCTCCAGGATCAAGTTTGATGAAACCCTGCTGTAATGTTTTAATAGTGTCTTATGTTTTTATTTCCGAACAAACCGCAAGAGGGAGGTGTTGCTACGCAGTCGCGCTGTCTTCTTCACTGGCTCTCGCATGATTACGCAATCACAACAAACGACGACGAGCTGTACAGATGAATGTTGACAGTCACGTACGCGTTCCGTTACCACCGTCCCCCGATGCTTTGGGCCGTGGCGCAAGAGTTTAATCTATTTAGAGGAGAACTTTAACGTTTCTAGTCTGTGTATTTATTTGTTTGCAGCGTGGCTGCTGTTAGTATCTTTCATTAGTCTTGTCCGGTCTTTGGCGATGCCTCAGGAGTCTCCGGAGCAGGCGCTGCCGCTGGTCCGATCTCTGATCAGCCGGACACCGGCCTGCGTGGTGTTCCGTAACTGCAGTCCGCGCGTCGTGAAGCCCGTCTGGATCAACTTCCGCGGGGAGCCGCAGCCATACGCAGATATTCAGCCGTACACCGGCCGAAGAATGACAACTTATGTGGGTTCGTACGATTATTGACTAAATAAATTTGGAAAATAACTGTCTGAGGCGTTTAACTTGTTTAGGGCAACTACTTTCAACCTGTTACACCTTTTATGCCAGTCAATGTACAAAACGGCTCAACACAATAGTTTTACATCAGGCAAACTGTTCAGAAAAGCTAAGTGTTTGGGTTGATATCATGAACAAAGTATACGTTGACACAACTGAGTCCTAGATCAGTCAGTGCAGGTCTCAGAACACTTACTGTTTCTATAGCAACCGGGACTTCTAACAGCAGCTGCAGTGATGCGCTGACTTTACTGATTAGCATTTGGCTCTTTTGCTCAGAAGGCGGGGTTTCATTCGATAGAGCGGCCATATTGAGTGTTGCATTTTACCAAAGCCACTAGAAGGCAAGCCTGCAACCATTAGCCGAAAAAGTGTAACAGATAATGCTAACGCTTCCGGTCTGGCAGTATGTGGGAAAGGAGACTAGAAACCTTTTTTTTTCAGGGGTTCACTTTTTTTTTTTTTTTTTTTTTTTTTTTTTTTAAAGAGGAAACAGCTTAATTTAATGAATCGACAGCAGATCTATCTAACTATCTGCAAATCTTTAGTCAGTTTTACACTAAACAATACTTATGGATTGAACTATTTCTAGAGTTTACACAGAAACGAGTTTGGAGTAATTAATGACAGAATTTTCACAATGAACTATCTCTTCAAGTAGTGCAATGATCTATTTGAATGAAAGTTTCTCATATTGTTTTTCTGATTCTGTCAGGACATCCATGGATGTTTCGGGATGCAGAAACTGACGATCCAATGGTAGTCAACAATAAAGAGATGTATTTGCCAGCCCCCCTTGAAAATCGACAAGTCGCAATTGCCAACATCACATTGCCTGGTATACATATTTCTTTCAGACTGATAACCAATTGTAAATTAGCAATCGAACTGTGAATGTGAATTTTTGTTCGTCTAAAATTGACTTTTATATTTGTTTACCAGTGCTGACCTTGCGACATCGCTGTCTGCAAGTTGTGAGGCGGTTGGTGCGCAGGGAAGATATCTGTCAGTTGGAGATCGCCCGCTGCCTACAAGATGACCTTGCTCAGAGACCCAGCATTCACGCCGATCTACGACGCATAAGCCAGCGGGTGGAACAGAAGCTACTGGAGAACAGAGAACAGCAAAACAGATGAAAATATAAACATTATCGTGAATGGAAATAAGGGTATATTTACTAATAAAACCTGTGCACCATCACCATGAATGGACCGTATAGTCTGGCACTGTAAAATACACAGTCTTGACAAACCTCAGATCAGGAGGAATATTTTCTTAAGCAAATGTACACTTTAAACATAGGTATCTTTAGGTTTCACTGACTGCAGAATGCAGATTTTGTGCGACTGTCTGTGTGGTAGGCCTTGCAATATTATATATTTTTTTATCACAGTTCTCTGTATACTTTTACTCGTTTCAGATTCATATTTGGAAAAATCTTTGTATATAAAACAAAAAAAAGTTACTAAATTTTGATTATGTCTGTGTGTCTAATTATAAGACAAATGACTTTTGCATCAAGCCAGCATTTATTAGTAATTAATATGTATTTATGTGGTTGCTAATAATTAATTGTGAATGCCAAACACGCTTAATATTGCCAATATTTGATGCTTTTGACAATATCTCTGGCTAGCGTCAATACATGATACAATGCAACTCAGCACGGGGAGGTTATCATGGGGCCCCTGCAGTGCGTTCTGATTGTGTTCTAATTCACGCTAGCTGACATTATCAAGTATGTCAGTGAGTTGGAGTCCATGAAGCCTATTAGATTGCAGTTAGAACGACTCTATAATTCAAATGATGAAAGAAGAATACCCATGTGTGACTTTTTATTTTTAATATCACACAAGAATCAGCACGTGTCTGAGATCGCCAATGTTTAATTTTATACAGCAGTTCAACAGACAGTAAATTGAGTGTTACATTTTACAAACAATCTTTTTTTTTTCTGTTTTGCAAATGAAATAGTTCCAAACAAAGCCGAAGCAGAGCTCTCCTGCGTCTCAGAGCAACACTTTCCTGAACGAATCTGTTTTTGAACTAATCGAGTGATCAATTCAATGATCCATTCATATAGATTTGCTTCGATTCAAAGTCCCTCGATTCCCATTCGGAAGGGCTCATCCCTATGCCCTAATCTTTTCAAAGGGTTTACCCTCCGGAGTGAGAGCTGTGAAGGGACCAAATAAATGTTTCTTGAAGTGCCCTTCTGCTTCATCATCCCGTGCCCACATGGAGGCGCCTTCATCGTGCAAAGGATCATGGGAGCCCGAAGTGTTCATCGGTTATTCCCTTTGAAGTGGCTATAGTTTTGAGTTGCAAGTGGTTAGTTTTTGAGGTGCCCTTTGGAGATATATACCATTTCGAACGCACCGTGAATCAGCCATTTTAAAATAATCGTTTGATTGAAGAATTGAATCATTTATTAAAACATACACTTGCCGCCATACTGGCGGTTTTATTTATCATATATTTATTTATCCATGACAAGCCTAAACCATCACAAAAACACACTCAGCAAAATATCGTTATCGACAAAAATCCCCCCAAAAATATTATATAATTTTTGTTAATATCACACACCACTAAATAAGGGGCACCATTGTCATTTGGCACACAGACACAGACTGTGCATGCAAGTGTGTGTGTGTGTGCATTGGTTTAACCTACATTGGAAAGACCAAATGTTCCCACAAAAAAACGGTAAAACTTCTCGAAATGTCAGGCCCCACAAGGAAAACCATAGTTCATTTAATAAAGCTTGTTTTTTGTTAAATAAAAATGTTTAAAAATAAGACAAATTTTGTTCGTCAGGATACCTCCGTCCCACAATCTCCCTTGAATTTTTTTTTTTTTTTTTTTTTTTTTTTTTTTACAATTCGACCCGTTAAAAAATGCTGCACTTGTTGAATATTAAACGTCCCCTTCCTTAATCCTTATCCCCTCAAAGCATACATACGTGCTAGATATGTACACACTCCATACTTAGTACGTCTCAAACTGAGCTTTCAGCACCATGCAATGCTGTCTGTGGTCCAGTAAGATGTTGAGTGTTGGCAGGAGTGAACGCATCGCTAATTACATACGCACGTGATCCACCTGAACTTTCTTCATCCGTACAGGCCTTGAGGTTTGTAATATTAACTTTGTCGTTGCTTGATCTGAATCGTGTTTAATCAACACTATTACGCTCTTTTAGACTGTTTACCGTTGCTGTGATCGTCGTTATGTGCTCTGACTCTTGGGGTCACAGTTTTAGGCCAGACATGAGGCTTTTGCTAATTATTAGCATCTGTAATTAACTAATAGCTCTTTGAATTAACGTGTTAACGTGTTTTACATTGTATACAGGATTATGCTTTTTCTATATTCGTGTATAAAAATAACGCAAATATAAGTATAAAAGAAACGGCGATGTGTTTTTACATTTTTAGCTAACCTGCCGGGAAATGCCTGATCACGGAGTTTTTAAACACACGTAAATATTAAATGAATATTACTCTATATTTAACTTAAGTGAGTCTCAAAGTTGTTTGCAAATGCATCTGGTTGCTGAACTACATCTCCACCTTGAATACAGAGTGTTTTGGCTTGTTTCCTCAAAGAACCTGCAAATAAATCCATCTCAGATAAGGCTTAGAAAAGCTGCACATGTTTGTGTTTCTCATTTTTGATCTATGTATTTTATGTATACATTTTCTTTCTTAAGGTCTTAGAACGATGAACCGCAAAAGGGAAAAGGTTAAGTTTACATGGCTGAATAAGGCCAAGGATTCCCCCAGAAAGCTCATGAAGAACAGTGTGGGTGTGGCACAGCCAACATGCTGGGATGGAGATGATCAGGATGGTGGTGTAAGAGAGCCTGGCTCTCCTGGCCTGAACACATCTACTGGGTCAGCTGGACTGGGCGACATGGAGAGCATGTGTCTCAGCACCCCACACAGTACACCCAAAGCACGCTTAAAACAGACTGGACGCCACAGAGCACTGTTGAAAAAAAACAGTCCTGGTGAGGTAAGTAATAATAGAAATTATAAATTTATGTAATGTCTGTATTTAAAAATTTCATATATTTGACTGGATTTGTGTTTCGTGTGTGGCATATAGGACACTGTTTCAAGACAACAGTCCTCTGTTGGACCTTCGCCTCCTTCTGCTGGAAAAAAGTGCAGGAGTCCAGTAGAAGGACAGAAAGTCATTCTCCTCAAAGCGCTGAATGATGCGATGGGGAATGCAAACAAAAAGTCATCAACTGGTTGGCCTCAAAGTCTATCTGCAAAGAAAACCCCAGACAAGCTTATAAAGGCAATTGAGGAGGAAAGCACATCTGAGCTTGACTGCTGCTCATTCAGTGAGAAGATTGAACGACTGATCGCGACTACAGATGACAAGCCTCCCGCGCTGGAGTTCATAGACACAGAAGATGATGGGCCAGAAATAAAGCTGGATACCAGGGTAATGAATAAGTGTTTTTTGGAAATAAATTCAATGTGTTTGTTCAGCAAGAATGCATTAAATTGATCAAAAGTAAAGTTAGTAAAGACTTACATTTTTGCAAAAAATTCTATTTTAAACATTCTATTCATAAAAAGAATTCTGAAAAATTCCAGTTTCCACACAAAATATTATCAGCTGTTTTCAACATTGATAATAAGAAATGTTTCCTGAGCAAAAAATCTGCATATTAAAATTATTTCTGAAGGATCATGAGACACTGAAGACTGGAGTAATGGTTGCTTGAAATTCATCTTTGCCATCTCAGGAATAAATTACATTTTAAAATATATTAAAACTGTTACATAAACTGCAATATTTCACAATATTACTATTTTTACAATGTTTATTATCAAATAAATGCTGCCTTGGTGAGCATAAGAGACTTTCAAAACATAAAAAAAAATCATACCATCCTCAGACTTTAGAACTTATAATATACAGTGCTTAACAAATTATTGGACCACCACCCAATGTAAGGTTTGTGCCACAGCTGCCCTAAACTAACAGTATTGGTGATTACCAAAATCATTTTTTATGATTCTGTAGTGGTTAATCCACACCAGTATGTGTAAGATCTTTAGTCACAGTAGTGACTTTCTGATGCTAATATATAACTATTGTTTAAATTGAATGGATTCAAGGATAGATCGCACATAAGTTTAATCAAAGGCAAGTTTTTGGAACAGTTAGAAACTATTTGGAAGTCAGTAACAACAGAAATTGTATAAAAGTACATAAAAACAATGGCATCTAGATTATCAAGGACAAAGGAAGCCATACAAAGTAAAAACAAAAGATATACATTTTTTGCCTATTATGTGTAAATAAAGAATATTTAGTTGTTTCAGTTTGTTATTTGTAATAAGTAACAAGTCTAGTTTTAATTAAGGTTTTGACAGATTTTTTATATATTTTGTATTTTCTCTCTATTATGACAGGTGGTCTAATAAGTTTAAGCACTGTATAATAAATGTTGTAATAAAATATAAAATAAAAGTCCTATATAAAGTATGGCTATTTTTCACTATTATAAATGTCTTTTAAGAGAATTGCTGCTGACTTTGTCTCTATGTACAGAGTGTGATCCTAAAGCGTCCAGAATCGCCGGATTGGTCAGATGTTGAGGACTCAGAGCAGGTTGAAGTCTTCTCACAGGATGAGTCTTTCGAAACAAAGCGGCGACAAACAGCTGAGCTTAAAAGGGATTGTGAGTTTGTGGACTATAATGACACTCTTCCAGCTTTGGAATGCCATCCTTACTCTTTATCACCAGCTTTAAAGCCTTCAACATTCCCTCAAGCGCTGTGGGAACCAGAGTCACCAGTGGGTAACAGTTCCCCAATCGTATCATCCAGGGGTGTGGAGCTTTTTTCAGAGCATTCACCTCAGAATACAGCCTCTGACTTCAAGCCACCCAAGAACTACACACCTTGTAGGACAGTCAGGCAGTCCCTCAAATTACAACAGTCTATCATCAGCTCTTCTCCACTGGTCGATGCTTACCCCGGGCTCAGAACCTTTGCCTCCGCCCCATATACACCTGGTTACTGGGATTACTCGCATCTTACTGCACGCAGGACTTCAGAATCAAATATTTATGCATCCTCACAGATGCTCCTCTCTGAGGACGGTGCCACTCGCAGGATGTCTCTTGGCTCGGAGCCTCTCAGGCTGTCAGATTTGAACTACTTGCAAGCAAATTCTGCAGGATTCATTGACACGCACTGTCACCTTGACATGCTCTATGGGAAGTTGGGTTTCCAGGGAAGTTTCCAAAAGTTTCGGAGCATGTATGCAAGTACTTTCCCAAAGGAGTTTAGGGGCTGCATCGCGGACTTCTGCAACCCACGAATCACAGAGAAAGAGGCTATCTGGCAAGGGCTACTAGGAGAGGAGAAAGTGTGGGGAGCCTTTGGTTGCCACCCGCATTTTGCCAAGGAGTATAACCACACTCATGAGCAAAGCATCATGGGTGCTATGCGTCACCCTAAGGCCATTGCATTTGGAGAGATCGGCTTGGATTACTCGCATAAGAATTCCACTGACTCATGGAAGCAGAAAGAGGTATGCCAGACAGGATGATTACTTCCAAATATTTTTATATCAAATTAAAATATTATTTCTCACAATTTCTTTGTCTTTGTGTGTCAAGGTGTTTGAACGGCAGTTGCAGTTGGCCGTCGCTCTTAGGAAGCCTCTTGTCATACATTGCCGTGATGCTGATGATGATTTGCTGAAAATTATGAAGAAGTGTGTCCCCTGGGACTACAAAATACACAGGTCAGTGCACCTAAAATAAACTTAATGGTTTAATTAATGTTACATAGATTTTTTTTTTAAGAAAATAACAGTTTATATTTAACTCCAAACTCAAACTAAATTAATGATATATAATTTTTTTTTTTTTATATATATTATTTAGTAAACCTAAGACAATTTATGAAATGTTTTGGAGTGAAATTTATTTATTTTTAAAATTTAAAATTTATTTTCAAGTTGTTGTTTTTTTTTTGCTGTTTTAAAAGAAGGCTTAATAAGACTACATTTTATTTAATCAAAGATACAGTAAAAACAACAATAGTATTGTGAAATATTATTGCACTTAAAATAACTGTTTTCTATTTTAATATATTTTAAAATGTCATTTATTCCTGTGATGAAGCTGAATTCCTGTTATCTTTTTAAAAAAAAAATTTTTTTTAGGTGTTCTAAGTTTTAAAATTAAAAGTATCTGTCACTTTTACTGAATAAAAACATTAATTTCCTTTCTTTTTTCTGGGTATCACAGTTTTCACAGAAATATTAAGCACACACACAAAAAAATAATTATATATATACATAATAAAAATAAACAGTACACTCATGTTATATAAACAAACTTTTATTTTTGCGATTAATCGTTTGACAGCACATATATATTCTTTCTTTCTTTCTTTTCTTTTTTTCTTTATTTTTTTAAATACTAACTTGAGTTATTGTGTGTTAGACACTGTTTTACCAACAGCTATTCTGTGATTGAGCCGTTCCTAAGTGAATTCTCTAACCTGTGTGTGGGTTTCACTGGACTGGTGACGTACCATCACGCTGCGGAGGCTCGAGACTCTGTGAGGAAAATCCCACTCGACAGAATCTTACTAGAGACAGATGCACCATATTTCCTACCCAGACAGGTATCAGTGCATCTTATTAGGCACACACTGTTTGATTCCACTTACATATATGTGTATGCCTTGTCATATAATATGGTACCTTTAATATACACACACACATAATATTCCTCTCTCTGTAGGTGCCTAAGTCCACATGCAGGTTTGCTCATCCTGGTATGGGCATACACACTCTGCATGAGATAAGTCTGCTGAAGGAAGAGAGCCTAACCACAGTACTGCAAACAGTCCGGCAGAACACCAGACATATATACGGCCTGTGATTGGAAACTCCATGTTACTATAGCAACTGAAGTCCTTCCAATCTTTGTCTAGCTGCCATCAGCTTAGTCTTGCCAAAAAAAAGTTAAGATTTATATTTGAATGTACTGAAGTGTGTGCTATTAAGTATATGAGCATTGATACTTAAGTTTTGTAAGTGTTGTAGGGAATTTCACATCTGTTAAAAATGTTAGTAACGATTAATTTTAATATCACTTCAGTTTTGTGTTTTAAAATGGTTCTTTGTTCTCAGGATTCTTTTGTCGTGTATCTGCATGCATTCTGTAAGACATAAGTGACGTAAAATGCCGGCTTGTGTCTTCCCTTATATCAGAATAAGTCATTTTTCCTTACGCCATCACGTGAAAGTTTATGCAAAAATAAAATGTAAAACAGATTGTGAAAACCCACAAGAAATAGCTTTTACCAAGTTGTTGGTTTTATATAAGTGTAACTTTTGTCTAAATAAGAAGATTGAATAAATGATCTTGTGTATGCAACATGAGTGGGTTTATGAAGTTATTTTCTTGAGAAGAACAAGACTGCTTTATTTCAGACCTTATTAAATGTGAAACAGATGTGATTGAGCAAGGAAAAGAAAAACCAGAGGCAAAAAAATCGTTTTTGTCATCCTTTATTTTGTCAAATTGTGGTGTTGGAAAATTATTACATAATTTCTAATTTACAAACATTTTTAATGGTTTATAAGGAGTTGAATCTTGTAGAACTCGGTCAGAATTCTGAAAAAAAATAACACATTTAATATAATAATTTTGCAGAAGACTAAAATTATTCAAAGACAACAACAAATATTGTCTTGAGGAATTATCTGCCAGAAAGTAATTTTAGTTTCAGGGTTCTTTAAGGATCTCAGACACTTTGTGGGAAATTAAACCATTTTCCATAGTGAATTATTAGCTGTTATTTTGCATTTGCCACTTTCATAGTTATTTGTATAGATTTTTCTTAAAATAAGAGTTTAACTCACCAAGTGGGGAATCGCTAAGAAGATTGACCAGAACCTTCTGCAGCACAGGACCATATTTCTCATACTCTGCTTCACTCAGAGACACAGACAGTTCGAACGGAGCACTCATCTAAATGAATAGTGAGAACAAATTATGACTGCAGTAGTAACTGAGTGAAATCCTATTTAAAAGTGCACTTGCTTTGAGTTTTTACCATGAATTGGTCATCCTCTTTAATCACTGGGATCTCTGGCTCAGCAACATCTCTTCTGCCCACCCGTGGTGGCCTTCGACCCTTAAAATTGGACACATTTGATGCCAAATTTCTAGCATTAATTTGTCATTTTGACTTGCTTCATTTTTTTAAATTTACATACATTGGTTTACTCCAAAACATATAACGCATTCACCAGACATACACTCACCTGTGGTTTCTGAGCAGGACTGAGAAAGCTGGTGCCGCCTCTCACAGACTCAACACACAAGGAAAGAGCACATAAGAGCAGAAACATGTGGCTGGCACGATAACGCAGAGGCATCCTGGGAAGTCACCTGGTTTAGTTCTGTTTTACGACAACACTCTTAATGGCTGCACTTTAAAAGTACTTCATAAATATGCAGAATGCACAGAAAAAGTAAAAAATAAAAGTCAGCCCCACCTTATATAATGATCAAACTGCTTCTGTAGGTCTGCACACTAAGATCTGCTTCTCACTTTTATAATAGCCTTTGGTTAACAATTAGCCTTAAAGTCTACAACTGTAACTGTGAGAACAAACAGAACTAAAAATCCCTGATTGTTACTGTATTTGTGTGAGAGAGATTTCCCTTAGGGTGACATGAATATGATGATAACAAGTAAAGTCATATGGTGGTACACTGCTGTGTCAATAGCTATTACTGTTACTAGACCACTGAACTATTGCCATGGCAGGTATATTTGACTGACCTGATAATTCCTCTGTAACTCATAGAGTCTATTATGTGCAAACACACTTTTAACTCACCTTTGTACATGGTTGGCAGCATGTTCTTCCAACAACATGATCATTCTACCCATGTGAAAAACTTATTTGACATTTATTTTTATGGTTCTGGTTTGCATTAAGTCATTTTCTTTTGATCAATAATAATAATATAACGGAGTACCGTTGTATTGATAATATTGCTAGTTTGGTTTTCATATTTTTCACTAACAAAAAATGTACCACAGTATTACCATGTTTTTTTAATGACATGATACCAGCGTAATGGCATATTTTTTGACATTTAACATGTAGTAACCTGTTGTGGAGCATGGCAGTTTAAAGCAACTTGACGTTAAATTTGTAGTTTTTATATTTTTCACTAATGTTAAAATTCAAAATACTATTGTAGTGTGACCTCCGAGACAGTAGATGGCAGATTACATTTGTCCTTTACAGAGATATGCTGTTTCTGAATATCAGTGGTGTTAGCCTGGTGTACCTAAAAAGCTACAGTTAATATGGATAAAAAGAAAAAACCATACAGTGTTACAGCGTCGTCGGTGAGTAATTCGTATCTTAAAGTGCTCTTTTAAATGAGAGGAATGACCATTTTAGTTTTGTTAGTGGGTTGTTGTTAGCTTAGCACGACAGCTGACAGTACACTAGCATTGTGAGGTTTTTAAACTGGGAATGATGGCTCGATCCTTTTAAATCACCTTACTAACATCCACTTCATTTACATTTCAGCTGGTTGATTTGAAAGCGGAATTATATCGGAAACAGGAACAATTTAAGCACGACCGACTTGGCCAAGATGCAGGAGCCGCACAGAAGTCTAAGACGAAAATAAAAGTAAGACACTGGCAGCTAAATATGATCTCTGAATTATTACATTAAAACGCCTTTTGTTTGATTATGTGTTTGTGTGCTCACAGAAGCCCAGTATCTGGATCAAACAGAATGAAGGAGTCAGTGCACGAGCTCAGAGGGACGTTCAGCAAACTGCAGAGGAAGAAATCACACTAGATAAATCCAGGTAAATTAACTTTCAACGGCTACTACATTATTCTGATTCTTTATATCCTCTTCATTAATTCATTTTCTTCTGCCTTGAAAGTAAAATGTATGAATGTTGGTGTATAACCCATTAAGACTAAATATAAATACAGGTAATCCCAAAAATGGATGTTCTGTGAAAATTTGTAGCATGATTGCAAAGATACTTTTTTGATAGTTTTGATAATATAATACAATAAATTTCATATTTAAGCATGGGGCTTAAGTGTCCAAATATTTTTATTATTATTATTTTGTTACCATAACAACCTGTTGCCTTATAATATTTCAGAAATTGTTTTATTTGCTGCAGACTGTCTGACATTCACAAACTGGCAAAACAATAACTCATGCTAATGAGGACATATTATTTAACTTTTTATGTGTATCTAAATACTTTTTATTGATATGATATAATAATTGGAAACTATACACCTTACTGTTTTGAGTGCTGATATACAATGTAATGCAACTGTATAATGATACAATGATGACATTTTGGAATATATTTACTATACACTGAATATAAAATGTTAAAATGATGTTAAAAATATAATGATGTTAACACCGAATTCATGATTCAGACACATCTAAGAGTACTACAATGCTCCTTCATTGTTCAAATTGTGAAATATAATCATATTAATGTTTTCCTGATGCATTATGCAGGCAAAAATTGGAGGAAAAGGCACGTCTTTATGAACAGATGACAAAAGGAGATTTCCCAGGTATATGCTTGCTGGCATTTCCATATTCAAATATTTTTCAAATAGTGTAACAAAAAATGAACTGATTTTGAAGTAGACTGCATTTATTTTTATCTTTAGATGAGGAGACTGAAAGTCTTTTCCTGGTGGACTTCACTCAAAAGATCATCAACCAGAGGAATGAACCACAGACACGCACTGCAAATGTAGCAGGGGACCGAGATGGAGAGGACTCTGATGTGAACATCCCTGTTCCACCCCCACAGAACGCAAATGAAGAATGGTACCATGGGTTTATAAATGTTTATAAATTTTTAAACCTGGTGAAGAGGCAATATGATTTGAACTTAGCGGTGGGTTTCTTTCTCTCTTTTTTGCAGGGTGGACTATGTTGATGCATTAGGACGTTCTCGAAGATGTCTGAGAAAAGACCTACCAGATTTTCAGAAAATGGACCAAGAACTCCAGAACAAGAGGTACATTTTTTGTTCTTACCTTTGCTGTTTTTGTATGTAACAAATTGGTATTGTTCCTGCTCATTCTGTATCTATTTTATTGTGTGCAGGGTGACAGGTGCTGACAGGACACTGTTATCTGATGACATGAGGAGAGAAATGCAGAGAGAGCAGTGGGAGAGAGAGGAAGAGGAGCAGATGAAGAAACCTGTTGGACCCATTCACTATGAAAATATCAAAGAGCAAGGTACAAAGTCTACAGACACTGAAAAGTCTTAGTGCTTCTATGAGAGTGTTGAATTACATCTTCATAGTGTCTCACATGATTTTTTGTGTGTGTTTGTTTCAGAGGCCAGAGAGCTGGGTGTTGGGTATTTTGCTTTTGCCCAGGATGAGGACCAACGAAGAAAACAGAGAGAAACTCTAGACATGCTGAGAGACCAGGTAAGATCAACTGAATTAAATGAAGCGTCATGAGCTGGCTAGCTAGACAGCATTTTAAGTTGTTGTTAGTGTGCTTACAGAGCAAAGACTTCCAAAAGCTTATCCAGTATCCAATAAATGTTCAATATCAGCTGATATACATCTAAACTGATCAGAATAAAAAATAATTCATATTAACTAGAAACTAATATGGTACCAATATATTGTGCATATGTATTTTTTAAAATGAATGTTAATCACAGTTATTTTAATAATTTGATTAATTTTTATTTATTTTTAATATTAAAACAATATTTGTTCATTTCAGCTAGGTTGCTAGGTTGCCTATGTAGGCAGTAGTGTTGTCAAAAGACCCGGTACTTCGGTACCAAGTCGGTACTAAAGAAATGAAAACGTCACGGTACCAAGTTGTTTTAAGTACCGGTGGTACCGAGTACCCGGTCAACCCGGTTCTTGGCGTTTGATTTCCGCGATGCAGAAAACGCGGACGGAATCTCGGAATCCAGTTATAAAAACGGAATTTATAGTTTAGCACAGAATGTCACGGAATTTGTCAAAGTTTAGATGAATTAATCAAAAGTAGGTCATTTCACTTAGATCAAATCGCGATATGGACCAGTATCTGCAAATATTAAGCAGCAAAAGTCGATTCAAATGTGAATCCCGCATGTTCTGCGAGTCTCTGTGTGAATGAATGAATGGCAGAGACACGCGGTTTTGTTTATTATACACTGAAGCGCGCGTGACGCTCGCGGTGATTTCAGCATCTGCCGTCTCAGTTAGGACATAAATACATAAACAACATCTCCAGAACTGCTCTGTTTAAATTTCATTAATTAAAAGACAAATTCAATTTGGGTGAAATTTGTTTAGTGTTTTTCATACTTTTATTACTTGCGGAAAAACTTGAAACACTATTTTAAATAAGTATAAACAATGGCATTGATTTTTATACATTTTATTTTTGTTTGACTTTATTAATTTAAAAAAATTGTGTGTTTTTTAATTAGCATGTTTTTGTGTTTTGCTTTGGTACCGAAATTGGTACCGAGAACCGTGGATTTTCACTGGTATCGGTACCGAATACTGAAATTTTGGTACCGTGACATCCCTAGTAGGCAGTATAAAACTAGTGAGCTCACTATATCCTCAGCTTCTCTACTACTGGCTAAAGTCTAAATCAGCTTTTTACAATTCTCTTTCTTTCTGCAGACCACAGATCAGCGGCACAAACGTGAGCAACTGAAGGAGAAGCGGAAAGCTCTGCTTGAAGCTCGACTCACTAAAGTGAGGATGAGGAGGATGAAGAAAAGCAAGCTGGAGCCAGGGGATGAAGAAGAGGGTGAATATTAGTTATTTAATTAATGGCTATTAATGTGTATCTTTGTGTTGGTGATGAGTTCTAAGGCATATGTGGTTGTTTTTGGATAATGTTCTGTTGTAGCTCCTGCTGATGATGCTGAGAATGATGAAGATGGTGATGAAGTTTTGGTTGGACCTCCAGCCCCTCCAACAGTGCGGAAAGTGGAAGTGGAGATTCAAGAGAGAAAAGACACCAAACCTGGAGTTCCACATGTGAGAGAGTGGGACAGAGGCAAAGGTACATGATCTTGCACATAAATGCATGCCATATTCCTTCCTTCTTCATTGGTTGTAGTGTTTACATTTGCTTTTTTTGAAGATGCACAACATTTATTTCCTTTTCCAGAGTTCTCCTGGGGTCAGTGGACCAGTCGTCGTAGAGATGAGCGAGACTCAGAGTTTGCTCCTCCTCCTGCTTATTACGCAGGTGACACAAGAGCCAGTCACAGCAGAGCCACAGACAAAGGGCAGAGCAAAGGAAAACTTGCCTTCAAGTGGTCTGAATCCCAAAATACCACAGAAAGAGACACAGAGAACATATTTACCTCTAGTCAACCTTCTGACATACCCACATATGCACAACCTTCTCAACCACAAACTGCTCAAACACAGAGTCTGGATGAACTGTTATCGTACTACAAACACTCTACGTAAAAGTGCAAGTCTGAAAATCACTGGAAACTATGGGACTTGGCAAGCTGCGTCAGTTAGTCTGGATGCATGTCAGTCTTAAATAGCAGTGGCAGTAAAACTGTACTAAAATGTAACTGAATTGCAAAGCTAGAATAAAGAATGACACGATTTTTGTTTGATTTTTGTGCATTTTTTTATTTTTTTTTATTCCATTTCTATCTATTGTTCCAAATTCCAAAGCATTCCTAACCATAATTAATTAATTTTTGCTGTCAGATTTTTCAATAACTTGTAAAGAACATAAGTCACTCTTGTCCATAAAATTATGTTAATCAAACATGATAGGTGATTTAACTTATGCCAAGACTCTTTGTCTGTTTTCCTGTTCTAATGAAGTGTTTCATTGTATTTGTCACTCTTTTTTTGTTAAATTATTTGAAATCCAGGCAACTTAAACGTGTTTATGCATATTATGAACGCTGGGCAAAGTTTATGAGTTGCACCTGACTGCAGTGTAACTCTGCTTAGTTACTCAGTAGCCTGTAATGAGTTGCTTTACAAGTTACTTAGTTCACATGTAATGTGTGAGTTTATTCCATATGTCATTTGAAAGAGGACGTTAAAAAAATATATTGGATAAAATTTCACGTAAGTCCAAATCGCAGGATCAGAGTGACCTTTGATCTGAAGGATATCCTGTCTCAGCAGGAATGTACGTGTGAGCATTTTGTATCGACCAGAGAGAGCGCAAGGAAGGAAGGAAGGGAAATAGAGTAGAAAATTGAGGTGAAGAAGAGAGAGGACACTAAAATGGTTCATAGGGAATATTGAGAGACAGATCTACTTTGTTTTCTCATATTTCTGTTTTTTTGTTTTGTTTTTGCCTTTTGAAGATTAAACCAAAGTAGGAAACCAGTTGAATGCAAGGATGATGGTAAGTAACTATTTCTGGTTGTGATTATCACATGACTATGTAGTAACATGCTGTTCAGCCATCTGCTGATTGTAGTCAGAGTTCAATTTGTCAGTATTAATTTATGCATTAGATATCATGAAATGTAATTTTACAGCATTTATTAATGGTCAATTACATTAGTATATCAATATTTTAGAAAATATGATCAGTTATAAATATGCTATTGAGCATTGTTAATGTTAGTTCATAATGCATTGCTGTAAGTAAATGACTAAGACTGTAAAAACAAATATGCTGCAATATTATTATTACCTCAAAAGATATAAGCTCCATTACATTTCTCAACACATATTTGCTAATAAAAACCCCATGAGTGATTATAACAAAATGCAAGCATTTTTCACATAATTTGTTCATAATGTGTAAATGAATGTGAGTGTTTTAGGAAGGTTCAAGTGCAGAAGAAGCACTAAGTGTGAGTGCGAGCAGCATCAGAATCACTGATGTGACTCAGGATGGAGATGTTTTGACGTTTGCCATTGCGTCCCAGAAAGTAAGATGCCTGGTAAATGCGTAAAACATGATGTAGTTTTACGTTTTGTTGAAAATTAAAATATTACAATTTCTTTCCCTCAGTTGAACAGCAGTGCTGGGGTGTGTGTTTTTCGTATATATGAGGACTTTGACTGGCTTCAACAGAGTCTATTCTCACAAGAAAATCTTCCCGGACTTCAGGGAATTATAGTGAGTGAATTCTCTAAAACTTACAATTAACATCATTGCTTATTCATTTTTAAAAGTATAGTATCAATGAATGAGGAAGACACTCAGATGAGATGATTATGCCCACAGTTTCCGCCTTTGCCCTCTAAAGCCCTTTCATCACAGTCAAACACCCAGACCAAAGCACTCAAACAACTTGGTATGTATTATTTGAGTATGCATAGGCAATTTAGAAAAAAATATATATCTACATAATGTTAGTAAGCTAGTTAGTAAGTTGTTGTTGTTTTTTTGCATAGATGCCACATAGTTTTATATTTTGTTTCTTATGCAATGCATATTACACATTTTCTGTATATGTGTTCAGGGTTCCTGGCTCTAGGACAGGATTGGCAAAGTTATTGTAAGGCTTTGGAGTTTTATCTCCAGCAGGTGGCAACACACCCAACTCTCTGCAAGTGCAAAGCACTGCACAGCTTTCTTATTAACTCTGAGGTTTGCTATAAACACACACATTCATTCATTCAAATTCAGCATCACAGCCTGTTGTATGATTGCTCTAAAGAAAATACAAGGCCAGTAAATACATTCAGTTCAAATGAATGCAACTAACCAGGCTAACCTCTTGGAAAATCTTGTTTGTTTTGGAACATGGTAGCTACCTAGCTGGTCATTACCTGAGCCAAAGTAGTTTAGGTGGATAACCAGCTGTATTATAATATGGTGGAGACCTAGCTAACATGGTTGCCAATGTTGGACCAGCAACAAATTAGCTACTATATTCCAAAAAGAAGTGTGACCACCACCTTAAGCTGGTATGAGCTGATTTGTTTTTCAGCAGTGTTCTGCGACAGACATGTTCTGTATATGTTCACCATACACTTTTAGGAAAAAAAGAGCTGTCACTGGGGTGGGACTCTTTCGAAAGGTACTAATATATACAAATTTGGTACTAATATGTAATTTTAAGGTACTACTGTACAGTAATAATAGGGGTAAATGAGGTTTGGAAGTGTGACAGGTTTTGTATCTTTTTTTTCTGTGAGTGTATTTTAACTGGATTCTCCAGCATGGAGAAAAGCTTTGCTAGCAAAGGCTTCTGTTTATATTGTTTGATCATTTTGCTGTTTTTCAATGTCACCACCTTGATCAGTTTTGAGGGACATGTGACAAAATCTTTGTTGATAATCTTACTTTTGTCATTGCATGTATTTTTTTTTAACTAGTCTCCTGGAAAACAGCGAGGCAGGAAAGGAATCTTTAATCGCCTCAGTCAGGCTGTGGATGAGATGAGGAAGGAAAGTCATAAGGTATCTGTGTGTGAGTTTGGGTTTATGAGTGCTATATACACCTCTGGGAAAGTCTTTTGACCAAACACAGCACTGTGTGGTGACATATGATATTTGACTATACAAACATCATAGACATCTATTAATACAATTTATTTCACATATGTAAATATGTAATTTAATAATCCCCAGGACATGGACAACTTCTTTCAGAATGAGAGAAACAAAAACACTAATCTTGCCGCTTTGTCAAAGGTTGCCACAGAGGTACACTATTTAAGCTGTTTTTTTGTTGTTGTTTTTTAAAAATAAAATATTTTGCAATTCATTGTGCAATTTTGTGTTCTTCTCTCAACAGAAATTACTCGATGTTGTGATGACAGAGCAAAGTAAGTCTTTGCAAGAAGTTTATATGTATGCTCAAGACACATTATTTAGGAATAGATTAGGCCTATATCACTGTGTTTGTATGTTTTACAGAGCTTGCTTTGGCCTGTGGACATTTCTCCACATCTCTTCATCTTTGTGTGAATCAGGATGATGCAGCTTCTGTAGCTTTCTCCAAGTTAGAATTTACTAAATAAAATGACCGTTTATTAATGCACACACATTGATTAAAGAGAGAGTGTGTGAGAGAAATGCATGTTTATGTGAATGTTGATTTTAAGAGGATAATCAGTTTATTCAGATGTTGTGTTTCTTTAGGATTTCTTTGAAGCTGTCAGATGTTATTGAGGCAGTAAAGGTAAGCCTGCTATGCAAAAGCATTTTCTTAGTCATTCCTCTATTTTTCTACAAATGTTCAATACATATAATTGGATTTTTTTTCTGTATCTGTAGCGAAACTTTGAGAAAGTTGCCAGTAACAATCTGTCCACTCTTGGTTTGGGTCTGGACCTGGAGTCTCGTTACCAAGAGGCAGAGAAAGTATGTTCTGCTCAATGTGTCAGCACAGCTGTGATTATGTGTACTATTTCTTGATTCTGTACACAACATTTAATACAGAGTAATTTACCCTTTAGATACAGTATTACCAATTACTTTGTCTATTCTTCGCAAAATAGTTTTGTTCTGGTAACAAAAAAGAATTAATTTGAATGAATCAATTCTGAATTAATCAGTATGACACATGAAAACAGTCACTTGTCACCACTATTTGTGACAGAAAGAGTTCTTAAAAATACATTCACAGACCAGTGTTATTTTAGTATCATTGAAATAATTTTTATTTTAAAGGAACACTCCACTTTTTTTGGAAATAGGCTCATTCTCCAACTCCCTCAGAGTTAATAAGTTGAGTTTTACCGTTTTTGAATCCATTCAGCCGATCTCCGGATCTGGCGAGAGCACTTTTAGCATAGCTTAGCATAGATCATTGAATCCGATTAGACAAGTAGCATCGCGTTCAAAAATGACCAAAGAGTTTCAATATTTGTCCTATTTAAAACTCGACTCTTCTGTAGTTATATCGTGTACTAAGACCGGTGGAAAATGAAAAGTTGCGATAAGAGGGAGAGTTGGAGAATGAGCCTATTTCCAAAAAAAGTGGAGTGTTCCTTTAATATTTTAAATTAGTTTCAGTTTTCATATTTTTAATTTTAATTTTAAAGATTTAATACTTTTTTGTTTTTCTCATTTTATTATTGTTTTTTTTAAATTGTTTAAATAGTTATTATTTTTATAAAATTTTTAGTACATGAAGTTAAACAAAATGTAAAAGAGTGAAAGTAGCCTTGGCAACTGCCTGACATAAAATATGTTTTATTATAGTTTATTTTATTTCAGTTAACGTTTATTTCAAGTAATGAAAATGTTTTTATTGTTTTAAGTTTAGTTGGTCAGACTGACACTCTGTTTGAAACGGAGAACTACAGTGAAAATGTCTGCTGCTGGACTCTTATATCAGTACTCTGTGCAATCAAATTCAAGAAGTGAAACTAAACAAAATTCCTACACTTTGTCTACAAAATTAACATAAGCCTCTAAACAAATTCTGTCAAATGTGTCCAACCCGCTTGTACATATATTGAAAGCAGGTTTGTATAAAATGAAATGAAATTTGACTCGAGACTACTTTGATAGTAGTTGTCCATTTCTGTTTGTGTTGTTACAGGAGATGCTCTTCAGAAGAACCTGTAAACTGATAGAGCTGGAAACAGTTAAGAAGGGTACAGAAAAAGCCAAGGCCAATAAGAGAGAAGCGGTATGTTTTAATCTCCATATCTTCCATTCATTCTGTGCACACACACACACACACATCCACACTGAAGTGTTCACGTCATGTTTATCTAAATTCAGATGAAGTCTTTCTGTGTCTGATACTGTAGATGGAAGCATTTCAAACAGCAGTTGAGAAAGAGTTCAACCTGATCTCATCTGTGGCTAAACAAGAGGTAAATACTGTGATGTTAATTCAAATGGAGATTATCTGCTAAATGTGTTACGTTGGAAATTTGAATACCCCTATGACATAACTTTTTGATCTGAACATAATCAGAAGTCATGTCACAGGGTCGGTCAGTTTTACACATAGTACATTTATAGAGGATATAGTATAATGTTTTGACTAATGTGTGGCAGATTGAGCGTTTCCATAGCTCCCGTGTGAATGTGCTGAGGAACTTCCTGATTGGCTGGTGTGAACTACAGCTCAACACAGCGAAGGAGTTTGCTGAACTCTACTCGCAGCATCTGGAAGCTTGCAGAAACATGTACTCAGAATGAATGAAACAAACATGATCATAACAATATAGCTAGTAATGTAATCAAACTTTTACAAGACAGCTAAAAATGCAGAACCTTATCGTGAAATGATAAAAGTGGTCTGTAAATTCTGTTTCTTCTAAAATACTTTTAATTACTGGTCCCCTTTAATTTGATTGTACTCAATCTTTTTCAGCCTAATTTGAACAACAATGTAACTTCCACTTCCATAGTTCTAGGTTAGGCTACAGATTCAGAAGAGAACTTTGTCCTGTGTAAGCTTGCAATAAAGCTGTTAAACCCATGACTAATTTAAGTTTCTAATTTACACACTGCAAACCGCTGAGGTGATGGCTTCACAGAAAGAAACACATTTATAGTGAATTTTTTTTTTTTTAAGGCTGTTTTAACAGTTAGTGCAAAAATGTATTCTTGTCTAATTTGAATTCAAAAAGTAAGACTGATTATAGATCCCTTGTCTGACAGCTAGTTGGCCTGTGTTTATGCAACCGGTTCCAGTATGAATAAAAACAACAAGGAGTCAGAACTGCAGTCAAATGAGACAGAGTTTAATTATGACAAGTTTAATGACATCAGAAAAGTGACACACAAAGTCACTGCAAACTATAGTCTTGCAAAATCCAAAAATCTTGCAAAAATTGTCATCTCTATTAATTATCTGATCTACTGAAAGGTGCAATAAACTTTTACAACAATGAAAATTACTGCAAGGTAATAATATAGTAAGGTACATACAGGTAAGTAAGATAAGTAACAAACTCACACAGCATATCTTAAACTGCTTATAATAGAAGAAAAATATAATCTATAAACTCCTTTAATGTTTCTAAATAAATCTTGTTTAAACTTGATCATGTAATAAAAATGTAGAAATTATTTAAAAATGATTTATGCAAGATTACACAAAGTAATGTATAATATAGTCATTTTAATATAGATAAAAGTAAAATACAGGTTAAAAATACAGGCACACCCATAAAGAAATATAAAATGTCAAGCAAAATTAAATATAAAAAACTTTAAGTATTTTAATCAATTCTTGATTAAAATTGATAATGTAATTACAACTTAGAAATTATTTTAAAAAAATGATTTATGTAAGATTACAAAACACTAATCAGGTCAAAAGAGAGAAACTAGTAAAATATTAAGCTATATTTATAACATCAATGTGCACTTTAAACATTTAATTTGACTTCCACCGCCCTTTTATGACTACACTGTAAATAATTATTTTAAGTTGTAAATAAAAGTTTATTTACTGTTAGAAGTATGTTTTACTATTAAATTCTATTTCAGTTTTCTACTTCAAAAGTGAATGTTTTGAAGTAGAAAACTGTGTTTACTTCAATGTGCTGTATCTTTTTTATTATTTGTGAAATTTCTGAGTGCAAATTGTTTCAACACCCAATATTGAGTTTTTTTGTTGTTTTTTTTTGTTTCAAAGGAGTGGCAGATTTTTTTTTCCTTTTGTAAGATTTATTTCATCCACAATACAGCTGGTGTTGCTCTTTTGAAGCGTTTCTTTAGGGAACTGTAAGACATCATCAAAATGTATTGCTAGGCTAACATGATCCCATACATAATAACGGTTTTGCACAGGTTCAACCGTTGCTGTTCTGTCTTCTCTATTCATTATCAGTTCAAATTCAATATTATTACCAATGGCTTGTGCTTTCCAGACAATTTGATTTTCCTCAAAATATACAAATGAGCTTTTTTCAATCTTTGGGAAATTCTCAAACTTCTCATTGTCTTTAGGGCTGTGAATGAGAACAACATACATGATCTCCTGCTTGTAAAACACAGTCTTATATTCCCTGAGAACTGGGTCTTGGCCTCCACACATCTGCTCCTTGTATGTTTCCATCAATTCATTCAGAGGAAATGTGAATCGAAAGTTGCCATAGCGTGATTTGTCAGTGTTGAATGCAGGTGATGTGGTGAATTTTTTGAGGAATGGCTCCTGTCTTTCTTTTTGTTCTTGGGATCTGCTTGGGAACTCCTTCTCCAAATAACGCTTCTCAGCTGCTTCTATACACCCTTCATCAATCTTCAGACTCCACCATGAGAACTTCTCATTACCTTGAGCCTTGAATCCCCTTGACTCCATAATTCCTCTAAAACCCTTCATGTCAGTGACATGAATCACCTCTGAGATGTGAAATTCAATGGGTGTTGGATATTTTGGGATGTAATTAGTCATATAATCAAGTATTTTTAGTTCATATTGTCTTCCCAATCTTTTGAAGTCATGCTGTATTTGCATCCTAGTAGTATCTTCCTGAAGTGCTATTCTCAGATCTTCTATGCTAATGTGTCCATTATGGCTGACCTCAGAAAAATTGCGATCATTTATTCTCACGTGGAAGGCATACTGTAAAGATAAAGATTTAACATCTCAATTTTATCAGCTTTAAATACATTTCCAGATTTAAAAATTATTATTTCACCGCAATTTATGCATATTATTTCCTTTATTTAATCAGGATATTATGTAGGATAGTACATTCTCTTCTTCCAGAGAGACCTGTCAAAACGGCAGCGCATAAAGTTTTACACAACACAAATCATAAAACAACAGTATTACAAATACTCATAGATGGTCACTAAAAAATGAAACATCAAGAAAAACAATCACAAGACTCCTATAAACTGTTTGCAATAGACAAAAGTGTTCAATGGTGGAAGTAGAATATCTGATATGATACATTTTGCAATTGATTCCAATCCCAAGGAGCATGAAAAGTAAAAGCAAATTTACTGAATTCTGAATTCTCTACCCTTGGGACTTTCAGCTGATTTTGAGATATAGATTTAGTGCAATAACTATTTGATTAGAAATAGGTAATATGCCTAAAAGTGCCTTTGCAATACATTTAAAATTTCTCCTATGCAGGGATGACCAAACTAGGGATCATATAAAATAAATTGACTCTACACCACAAACAAAATGTAATGCTGCAGGAAAAACAGAGTCTAACTTCCTAAGTAGAGATGTAGTTGGATGCATATATAAAAGACCACCGTTATCAATTATAGATAAAAACGTACTCTCTACTATTAAGTTTCACTAAAGCTTTATGGACTTGTGCAGTAGTAATAGGGGAAAAATTTAACAACTGTGAGGGACAATGTTGAACAGGACCAAAAGTTCCCATAGGACCACAATCACCTAAATTATTAAAATCATATTTTAAATCAACAGAAATAAATTTTACACAATGTGATTTATTTTCAAATCACACCTATTTCAGATGTGGCCAAAATTACAACAGTGGTTACAAAATTATTGCAAGCTACAAGCTGGATATAGGGACATGTCCCTATAAATTCGATGCCTTTGGTTTTTACCACTTATCCTAAATTGTTTAAATGGGACATGTTTATAAGCAGGGTCATTCCGTGTCAAATCAACCAAATTTCAGAAACTTCCCCAGCTCAAATTTTTGATTTTGCTAATATTTTTTCTGAAGAAAGATAAGCATGTATAGTGATGAATGCCGAAATATTAAATGTCATGGATGAATATTTACTGAGTAATCCGCTTTTTTGTAGAGGGGGTCAAAATGGCAATTTTCACCTGAGATTCAGAGCCAATTTAAAAATGACTTCAGAAAGATGGCAGCATCATAATGTTAATTTTACATAGAGATTGCTAGGTGTATTAGTAAAATCTGTTGACTTTAGCGATCTTTGTTGCATTATGTGCCAATGGTGACCGTTCAAAAATGGGGAAAGAGTACTTTTCAAGTTTTTTTTTTCTCCAAAGTTTGCAGGTCTGTAACTCAAAAAGTATTAAAGATATCTTAATGGCCTTTTAGATTCTGAGTCTTAACAAGCTTTTCTTTTGGCATTTTTAAGGCCCTATATGGCTTGGTTCCAGGGATACTGGGATCTCAATATACACATTTTTAGTGGTCAAAAACCAAATGTGGGTCAATTTGCAAAAATATGATACTTCTTTTCTTTTAAAGAGGAATGTCTGAAGAACAAGTAATATTGAAACTAGAGATGTAGGCCTATCTTGTTTCCTTCTGTCATAACAACTGCCTTGAACATAACTGTCCGAGTGCCATAAATATTCTTTTCCCCAAGTTTGCATGCCTATAACTCAAGAAGTCTTAAAGATATTGCAGTATGATTTTAGATTCTAGTGCTTAAACTTTTCTTTTGGAATCTTTGTTTTCAAGACCTTACATCAGGGGTGGCGAACTCCGTCTTGGAGAGCCACAGCCTTGCAGAGTTCAGCTCCAACCCTAAATAAAACTCACCTGTATGTAGCTTTCTAGTAACCCTTCAGACCTTGATTAGCTTGTTCAGGTGTGTTTGATATAAGGGTTAAAGCAAAACTCTGCAGGGCTGCGGCTCTCCAGGACAGACATCCGCCACCCCTGAAACATCATTCAGTCCCAAAGATAGGGGGTCTCAATAAGGCTCCATATTGTTGAATATTACCCATTTTCAGCATTTGAAAACCGAATGTTGGTCACTTTGTATACAGCTGATTCTAGGTAACAAGCTATACGTGTGTGTGTGTGTGTGTGTGTGTGTGTGTGTGTGTGTGTGTGTGTGTGTGTGTGTGTGTGTATGTGTGTGTGTGTGTGTGTACAACATGCCAGAATTATGCTATAAACATGATTAGCAATATGCTAACTGCATGCTAATCATGCTAGCAACATGCTAATTTTCTAATTTATCTACATTTTCAAACTTCAAGCTTCAAACTTTACAGCTGCTTTAAATTTTCAGGCTAGGTTTTCTCAAGCCAACCTAAACTTTGTCTTGACAAACTTTTTTATCTAGTTGAATTTAAAGCAGATAGCCTGTATCTGAAGAATTCATCAGATTATGAATGACCAGGATAAATTGTTAACAGTGTGAAATGTTAAATATTATTAGCTTACTATCCCATTTACCTGGGGTTTAGAATTACCCAGTGTTAATTATTCCAAGTGTGAAAGATCTTAAATGTTTGAAATACTATCAGTGATTCTGCCAAATATGCCCTTTAGCAGTAGATAGCCTACTACTATACTTAATCTGATGAAGCTAAAAATAAATAAAAATAAATTCTAATAATGAATCCAGATGAGGAAAAATCTTGGTTTATTAATGTGGTAAAAGGAGCCACTTTTCCCGAGGCATGGGAATTGTTTCAAACATGTTACAATCAGTGGCGAAGCTACGGGTGGGCTCGGCAAAGGCTCACGCCCACCCAATGAGAAGTTGGTACTTTTCCAAATGAATGATATTTATTAAATGATAATAATAATAATAAACGTATAGTTTCCCTATATAACTTCATATATTTACTTTAAAATATATTTAATGTGAGTTTTTATGGTCAATTACAGGTAGTTTAGTAATTTTCCTTCTTCCTATAGGTGCATATATCATACGCTTGTCAAAAATGATGATTCGTCAGTTTCAGTTAGTCCCACCCACATTTATGTTTACGACCATAGACTGTAAAATTTCTTCTTAACTGCCATTTTCTTCTTATTTTTTAACTTAAGAAAAAAGTTAAGAATATTTTGTATTCCCAAAAATTCTTAAGAATATTCTTATCTTTTTTCATAAGATTGTTCTTAAGACAAAACCTAAGAAGAATTCAAATTCTTGAAAAGAATCTTCTTAAAAATCATCGTAAATAACTTCTTAAATCCAAAACAGTAAGAATTATTTAATAAATTGATTGAGTTATTTCAAATTAATTGTTATATTTAAGCATTACAACAACATTAGCTACATATAATACATAGTAGGACTATTAATAGGGATGTGCACGAGTTTTCTGAAGTGACAGCGATGACTGATAATGTAAACAATGATCGGTCATGAATGACTAGCCTTTTTTCTGACTTCAAAACTCAGTAGCAACTCTAAAAAAAACGAGTCAGATAGGAAGCTTTAATTGGACACTTTTATTTTAGCCTATAAATACGACATAATCTTCGGCAGTATGCAGCGCTTATGAATACGCCGATACACAGGACGCGTTTGCTGTAGCAGCGCGGACACACAAACCGGAAGCGTTCACTCGGATGAGAGCGCAAAAGCACAGCACAAAAACGAACGAAACAGATCGCTGCAGCTTGGGAGAGACAGGCTGTTCAAAAAAACACCGCATTAAAAACATGAAGCTGAGCGCCAGTCAAAGTCGCGACAAAAAGAGTGTGCGTGCTTATTATGATTATTATATGGTAATCTGCAGGAAGCGCAGTGAGTTTATCAGTGCATCATGTTTTCACTCAGATAAAGACTGTCATTTTCTTCTTAAGAAAAAAGTTAAGATGTTCTTAAGAATATATTTGAGAACTTATTAAGAATTTTTCAAGAATTGCACTTACGAACATTCTTACGAACTTCGTGGAATTTATCTTAAGAAATTTCTTAACTTATTTCTTAAGAAGATTTTCGTGAATCCGGCCCCAGAACCTACGGATGCTGCGCATGCGCCACTGAACAAATCACTCTCCGAGACGACTTGTTCTTCCCGAGTCACATTAAAGATTCGTTCAATAAGAACGAATCGTTCAAGAACGACCCATCACTAATGTACATGCTGACTGACAATGTTGGGGAAAAGAAAATATAAACCAGGTTACCAGAGACGGAATGAAAAGAAGGAGAGAGAGGCCAGGAGAATTGCTGTATCCCAGTCTATCAAGACCTTCTTTAAGACAGGTTACTATGTTGTCATGTAAACTATCGACCACCGCTGCCGCAATCACATTTTATTTAGGCTACTGGCGCGTATCGGCCGCCGACCATATAGCGTAGTCAAAACCCCAGGTTTTATTTTTAGGGGTTCAAGCACGCAGTGCTGAAACCCTATTTGTTGGGATTTTTATTATTATTATTATTATTGTTATTCCGCACTAAAACTGATCGTGCAGCCCAAATCGTAAGAGTTAGAGAGCTGAAACTTGGTCAGATGGTAGTAGTCTGGCTCGCTGCTCAGGCGCAAAGGCATTAGGCATTAGCCATTCGGTTCAGTAAAAAACCTTTATATGCATACATCAATATTTTTTCAGGGGCCCCCAATCCTCTAGCTACGGCCCTGTGACTAAACACTTTTTTTCCTACTGTGTTGTTTATTCGTCAGCAAAATGTTTAACGAATTTTGTGTCTGACAAAATTCGTTTAACATTTTGCTGCCAATAAATTCAAGACTCTTGACAAGACGAATAAAATAATAAATACAATTTTGTGCAGACTACACGTTTATTTGTTAGCCTATCTTTCACACCTGCCTCAGTTCGGTTGAATCGCACTAGAGTTCGTTTTCCTTCTTGGTGCGGTTCGTTTGGGCAGGTGTGCAGCAATCGCACTCGGGTGCGCACCAGAAGCGGACCAAACAAACGTACCGAGACCTCCTTGAAGAGGTGGTCTCGGCACGCTTTCAAACGAACCCTGGAGCGGTTCGTTTGTGGTGAGAACGCGATCCGACCTCAAACAGACCCAACTGTAAAAAGAACTGCGCATTGGACTACACCAGCTGCGCAGTGCATTATGGGATGAGGAAGTGTTTGTTGACAGTTTGCAGTTTAGCATGGCAGGTCGCGGACAAGCTTGGGGTTGTGAGGAGGTGCCGAGCCTCATAGAAATTTGGTCTGATGACCATATCAAGTCCCAACTTCCGAAAACTCACAAGAACAGCGCAGTCTTCTAATTGTCACGTGACTGCATTTTGGTTCGTTTCAGCTCGTTCGGACCAGAGCAAACGTGGTGTGAAAAGGAAACAAAACGGCCAAAAAAAAAGCTACAATGTATAATTTGTTGCCTTTGGTCCGGACCAAATGAACCGAACTACAGATGTGAAAGCACTGAAACGAGCTCTAAATTTAGCGGGAAAGGTCGGGTCGGGAAGAAAATTATTCTAAGTGGACAGCGGGTGAACAAAGAGTGAATATATAGCGGGAGGGGGTGGGTGCGGAATAAAACCTCGCGGGTGCTGGACTAAAAAAACAGTACCGTGCAGACCTGTACTCTGATGAATCTCAGGTGAAAATTGCCATTTTGACCCTCCTCTACAAAAGTAGTTGTTTACATCTGGCATGCATACACTCAAATCACTACGTATCATGAAAAAATATTTGTTCATTAAAATGTTTAAAAATTCATTTATGAACAAACTGCGGTATGCTCTTACAGTCATCAATGTCATCACAAGAGACGCCAACTGCAAATGAGCTCCATAAGCATTAGATTAGATTAAACAACAGCAATTTTAATTAAAGAAAGTCAAGAATTGCATACTTACATGTCTAGCTGCCTCTGCCATTTTGTGAGTTTTAAACTAGTTGTGAAGCAGTTGGTCACTGTGAAAAGTGGAAGCTAGAGCAATGCTCTAAACATTTATAAAGTTTTTCATTCTGCCGCACCTTTGAGGGCAGTGCTTTTTTAGAGACGAAACCTATTGTATGAAATGTGATCTTTAGGCTGTGTGTTTGTGCTGTGTCGTGTGTCTCTCTTATTTACTTTCACTTTCTTAGTTACCGGTCATTGGTCCTGTCACCTATCAATCTTCATTAGATGGGTGTCACCCATCCTGAAGTTTCCAATCGGACAAGAATCAACCCCCCCCCCCCCCCCCGCATGTTTATAGTCTTTCATTCTGCCACGTCTGTGAGGGAAGGGCTTTTTTAGATGCCACGTCTGCTCTATGAAATGAGATCATGGCTAATCATATTGTTTTGTTTATTTGTAAATATTAAAATATGGGCAATGAAAAGTTCATATTTGGGTCTTGGGAGTCCCCAACAACGGGTTGACATGCATGCAAGCTCAAAAAACACTTTCATTGTCTTATAATATGCATTTATATATTTTTTTACCTTACTTGCTCAAGGACTCCCAAACTATTCGCTCAACGATTCATTTTTCCAAACCCCTCCTTTGCGTGACGCTAATCTGAGGTGATCCGATTGGTCTACTTTTCATTTCATCTTGCCTGTAATGCCTGATAAAGTAGCGTTTGTTCTTTCTTTCTTTTTACAGTCTGTGGTTTGTGAGGCAGTGCTGCTTTGTGTACAGACTTACCCGGGAAAACGCTATTTTTACCGCTCCAAAAGTGGCACCTAGTGGCAAAGAATGATTTTGCATTTTCATTCAGACCAACGTGAATAGATCAATAAGTGGGCGGGCAATATGCTAATGTTTCATGTTGATGTCAACATGAAACAGCTTGGGATTCCTTTTAAAAACGACTCGTTTCAATGATTCAGAGTCGACCCTTTCTTTTGAGAGACATACAGTACACTTTCAGATTTAAAACTTTGCAGGATGTTTTCATTCACTCAGAGCTGTGTTACACACTGCATGAAAGGTCATTTTCAAAAATCCATAATAGGGGCACTTTAAAGCAGATAAATACAATATTTAAATTAACTATATAACGTAACGAATGTGCTTTGCTTTTTCATTTTGGACATTATAATATTGTATAACAGGCCCAAAATGAAGCCAAGAGAAGGTAAAAACAAACATAATACATCATTTTCATTTGACTTCTGTCAACAGAAATAATCAATGAATGTCTGGAATTGTATAAATGTATACATGCATAAATGTACAATATAACAGAAGCATTAATGAAGATTTACATTCAGCATGTATTTATTTAGCAGATGCTTTTTCAACAATGAATTTTTCATTTAACATTGAGTTGCAAACAGGGTTTAGTAAGGTACATTTCACAACACTGACATTCTACTGTTCCTTTGATCTGTTCCGATAGTTCCATACATTTCCTCAGCATCATATTTCTTCTGCAGAGTTCCATATGTTGAATCGTCCTAAAGAGCATGAAAGATACTTAAAAACTGGCCAACATATTAACTTGTTAGTTGTATTTTAAAACTTACCAAGTTATTTTCCCCATTTATCTCTCCAGTCTCTGTTCTTGCTTTTCTGTGAGCTTTAGAAACAGTAATTACTTAAATTAAAACATGCGAATGGAAATGTATTTGTGACTTATGTGTGCACATAGCATAATGTGTGTGTGCTGACCTCTTTGAATGCAGTAAATGACAGCAGCTCCTCCTGCTGCTATCACTAGAAACAGCACAGAGATCAACACGCTGTTGAGACTCAGCTTAGAACTTCTCTCTAATGAAGGAAAACAGAGGAAGAGGAAATAGTTTTATGCATAGGCATATGCTACTGTCAGGCGTGTTGTGTTTTGTCTTGTGTTTCCCTCCCTCTTGTGCCCAGTTTGCAGTTGTTTAGTTTCATTATTGGTTCATTTGTGTCCAGATGTGTTTGGTTGTTATCTCGTTTAGTTTGATTATTTAAGCCCTTTAAGTTCATTTTCTTCAGTTAGATAAAAGGATTCAGATCTGAGCTCACAAGGGAATAACTGCATACTGCTCAGTGTGTGACCAATAATTCTGCTAGAAAAATACAGTACGTTTCTTTATTACTCCAAAACTGAAAGGGAGAAAAACGTCAAGGATCGTGCTGGAGGCAATGTGCACAATATCAGTTGATTTTTTTTTTTTTGGTCTTGCTCTCGAAAGAAATACATACAATTATACAGGAGATTTTAGAAATTGAGATACAGGATATATTCTATTCCTTGTACATACACCGTATTCAATGAATAGCAGTAATAAATATTTACTAATAGCAGTAAAAAAAAACCTGCCTGTGTCTTTAGCAAATTGCCCTAGTGAAAATACAATGGGAACAGATTATTACAGAAACATGCAATAATATATTAAGTATATGTATGTATATACATATATGAATATGAAGTCATGGCCAAAAATATCAGCACCCTTCCAATTGTGTCAGAACATTGTTCCAATTGCAAATGTTTTGGTATTCACATGCTTATTGTTTTTATTGCACTGCAACAACACAAAACAGAGAAGAAAAGCCAAACTTGATCAAATTTAACACAGAACTCAAAAATGGACTGGACAAAATTATTGGCACCTTGTCAAAATCGTAAGAAATAATTGGTTTTCAAGCATGCGATGCTCCTGTAATTTGTATTTAGACACACATGTGGCAAGTAACAGGTGTGGGCAAATATAGTAATCACATTTGCAACCAGTTAAAATGGAGAAAAATTGACTCGACCTTTGTGTGGTGTGTCACAGTATGGAGAAAAGAAAGAAGTGTTTAGATTTGTCTGTGGATTTGAGAGAAAAAATTGTGGAAAAACATGGACAATCTCAAGGCTACAAGTCCATCTTCAGAGATCTTAATGTTCCTGTGTCCACTGTGCGCAATATCATCAAGAGGTTTACAGTACACTGTACACTGTAGCTAACCTCCCTAGACGTGGATGGAAGAGCAAAATTAATTAAAAATTACAACGAAGGATTGTTCGAATGGTGGATAAAGAACCCCGATTAACTTCCAAACAAATTAATAAAAAAGCCAGACTGGAGTTTGCCAAAACTTATGTGACAAAACCACAATCCCAATCCATCTGGGAGAATGTACTGTGGACAAATGAGACAAAAGTAGAGCTTTTTGGTACAGGACATCATGGCACTGTTTACAGAAAAATGAGGCCTTCAAAGAAAAGAACACAGTCCCTACAGTCAAACATGGTGGAGCTTCAAAGATGTTTTGGGGTTGCTTTGCTGCTTCTGGCACTGGATGCCTTGACTGTGTGAACGGTATCATGAAATCAGATACTTACCAGAGAATTTTGGGGTGCAACATAGTGGCCAGTGTCAGAAAGCTGCGTCTCCACCAGAGGTCATGGGTCTTCCAGCAGGACAATGACTCGAAACACACTTCAAAAAGCACTCAGAAATGGTTACAAACAAAGCGCTGGAGAGTTCTGAAATGGCCAGCATTGAGTTCAGATCTGAATCCCATAGAACACCTGTGGAGAGATCTCAAAACAGCAGTTGGGAGAAGGCATCCTTCAAATCTGAATGACCTGGAGCAGTTTGCAAAAGAAGAGTGGTCCAAAATTCCAGTAGAGAGGTGTAAGAAACTCATTCATGGTTACAGGAAGTGATTGATTTCAGTTATTTTTTTCCAAAGGGGGTGTTACCAAATATTAAGTTAAGGGTGCCAGTAATTTTGTCCAGTGCATTTTTTGGGTTCTGTGTGGAATTGTATCAGATTTGACTTTTCTTGGTTTTTTTTTGTGTGGTGTTCCATTTTCTGACAGAATTGCAAGGGTGCCAATATTTTTGGCCGTGACTGTATATGTATCCATATTGCAACCCATTTGATTATCTTCTATTGCAGTACCTTTTTTTTCCTACCAAAAATCTAGAAAAGAATAGATAACTGTACCCAAGAGGCTTTGACTGTTTGTCTGTTAATGTTTTTCAATGTTCTATTATAGTAAATAAAAATAAAGTAAAAAATCGTACCAGAGACTGATTGCTTACCTTCAATGATGACGTTAAAGAATGTGGATGTTTTATCTAATAAACAGACATATGATCCCTGATCATCTTTAGTCAGGTCTGACAGAAGTAGAGAGACGTTTCCAGGTGAAGTCTGATTAAAGAGTGTAATTCTGCCACTGTACAGCTCAAACACACTGGATATATCAGTGTAAATGCGATCTTTAGAAGCTCTTTTGCTGTTGGATTCCCAGAAGACGCTTTTGGGCTCGTCCTGTGGGTCGGCACAGGAGCAGGGCAGCAGCACAGACCCTCCCGAGAAAGCTGTTATCTGCATCAAATCACTGTATGATGGAGTACAGGCTGAGGGAAACAGACATGATATATACTTACATTATAAGATCTATATAAGATTAAGTTCGATTTCTCATGATTACCAAATTTTTAAGGCCTCTAAATTATCAACATAATCAACAATGCTGAAAAATCTGTTATACACAAACACGTCCCCTTCAGGTTGTGGTACACTTCAGTTTGCTGTAAAATCTTCAGTGATTTTCATAAAGTATATATAAGAATACGAATATAAGAATATATATTGTTAGTAATAGTTCGATATGAACACTGGACTGAGGCAACTTAGGTTTACTTTATTATCCAAACTTTATTATTATTTTTTTTTTAAAGAAAACTTTTGTTAAAATGTGAATATCAAATGTGATATATCAGAAGAACGTTTTTCCCTCTGAGTATTATTTCATGTCATGCTTTACAGGGTTAATTGAACTGTACCCTTACAAAAAAATACTGCAGTTTTTGTTACATGTAGAAAAATGCAGATTTTTGGACACGAAAAACTGTATTATTGCCGTTTTACTGCAATAAGTACCACTGAAGTACTACTGAAATACAACTGCAGTAGAGCTGTAGTATTACTAACAAACAACTGCAATAGAACCGCAGTATTACTGCAATACAGCTGAAGTAGTACTACAATTATACTGCAATAAATATATAATACAACTTCAATACTACCAAAGTGCAATACTAATAAAATGCTGTACAGTAACACTGAAATACAACCAGAATATAAGTTTTATTTGCACACATCTGCAATATAATGAATTAAGGTACAAAAAAACAATGAATGTCTCAAACAGCAATGGAACAATAAATGATTTTACTTTTCTTTAAACTTAAATGTAGTTAGTGTTTATTTACAAATCACACAATCATGCACATTTCTTCCCTCATTATTCAGACAGGTTTCATTTTTTGAAAGGGCTTATCCTCATCATTCCACATGGTTCTTATGACTGCCTTCATCTCAGATTTGGAAACACTATTTTGGATGTAGTCTGGAAAAACAAACAAACAAAAACAGAAATTCTCAAGTTTCAGTTACACTTTCACCACAGGCATATTTAGTATGCTTAAAATAAATCCTTAATTGTGATGTTACCAAGTGTTTGTGAAAAGTATTCATACTACTTCCAGTTCATTTCTTATGGCATATTGGTCAGAATTAACAATGTCTTTGAACACTCCAGGTAACAGAAGTTTAAGGGTTGGTCCACCCAAAAATGAAAATTCTGTCATCAATTACTCACCCTCATGTCGTTCCAAAGTCTCTCATTCATCTTCAGAACACATGAAAACCTTTATAATCAAATATCAGAGCTTTCTGTCCCTGCATTGATAGTCCATGCAACTACACAATAACATGCATTTCTGGGAAAAAAAAAAGCATAGACACAATCATGTTTAAATACTATACAGAGTCGTCCACAATTATTTGCCCTCTTTATCGTTTTGATTTTTTGTTCAAAATTCTAACCTTAAATTTAAAAAAAATTATAACAATTGAAAATACATACATACATACATATATATACATTTACAAATATATGTAAATATGCTATTAGAATACAGTATATAGATTACAAGTCTTCCACAGTTATTGTGCCCCCTTCATTTAATACTTTGTGTAACCTAACTCTCTTCACACATAAAGGCTAATCCATGGCTAGGTGTGCATTACATGATTTTAATGCATGAGGTTGAGGCAAAGAACCACCCGACATGAAACAGGTTGCCTCCATTGAAGGCGATTGAAATTGTATAATACACACCTGTTAAAGCTAGACAAAAAAGTTAAGTTAAAGCTGAAACTAAAGCTAACACAAAAATTAAAATTCTGTCATTAAATAGTCACCCTTGTGTGGTTTCACACCCGTAAGACCTTCATTCCTCTTTGGAACACAAACAAATATATTTTTAAAGAAACAGAGAGCTTTCTGACCCTACATAGACATCCACAACATACAACATACTGACTATGAGAAACTTTGCAAGTATATGTCAACTTATTCTACTAACCCTAAACCTACCCTACTGAGAGTTAGTAGACATGTAGTTGCAAATTAATGGGAATTAGTTGACGTGTAGTTACAAAGTTACTTATAGTTAGTAGAATGTCTAAAGTGGACTATCGAAATAAATTATAACCAAAAAAAAAAAAAAAAAAAAACTGTTGAGAGCTGATGTGAAGCATTAAAGTTAAATCATTGAGAATAATTGCTGATATAACTAGATTGCTGATATAACTGATATAACTTCATTACCTTTCCACTCCCTCAGCTATCTCTCTGTTTTCATACTGAATTGGCACTAACATTGTAAATCCTCTTTGATTTAATTTAACTCCTCGGTCTCTTCCATGGCTGAGACGACAGAGGACATGACTAATTTCTGCAGAACTGCTTATAACAAATTGGTGAGCCATAGCAGAATTAAATGCATCTATACACATGGTTGTCACTAGTTGGATGTTTTATTAGATTAGATTTTATAATATAATTATAATTTGTTTTATTATAGTAAAAGTGTAGTAAAAACAGCATTAAACCAGTTGTTTTGTCCTCCTCTCAGTTTCCTCTCGTTTTCTTCTCATCTCAGCTGGTTGAATAAGATATCCGTCAAGTCTTTTTACATCTCTAAAATTATAACTAAAGATATGAGGATATTAGACATTATACTCACCGTTAAATTTGGTGACTGGACAAAGTCAAGGCTCCAACTCGCCTGATGAACTTCTCTTCCGGAAAGCGTTTCTTCTCTTTTGTCACACTTGTGAATGGTCTCGGAGTGTAATGTTGTTATATATTTGTGCTTTAATTGTGATAGTTCACATATGAACGATGTTGTCAAACCAAAACGTATTTTATACTTTTATATCCGTCCTGCATTAGACACTACGGAAAAGACGCTGATTTACTGTTGCAAGTAATCAATCAGCTGCTCGCGAGACTCGCTGTCAGGACAACGACCTTTGGCTCGAAGGAAGATCACACGTGCGAGCTATTAATCTATGCGGGTGAAATATTCCATAGGCAAATATTGTTTTGTACAAAAATAGTTTTTACGAATATTTTATAGGAAGTCTACATTACAAAAATAAATAAATAAATAAATGAACACTTACCAAGTCTACTGTAAACACAGGACTTGCTACATGTTGCACAATACAGCATAACTTCAGTACAGGGCCTATACAAGAAGACTTTAATGGCAATGAAAAGAATGAAATTGCCATTAAAGTGAAATTACTGAACCTAATCATAGGAGCTCTATTTTAAAAATAAATAAATTTAAATAAATTTAATCAGACAGACTTAGAAGTTTTTGCATCACATCAGCGTATCACTGAACTGCAGTTATATTGTATCTGTACTTCATTATACTGCAAATCTATAGTTGCACTTCATTGTAGGCTACTGCAGTTTTACTGCTGTTGAACTTTAATGAACTACAGTTATTTACTTCATTAAACTGCAAATGTCCAGTTGTACTTCATTGTACTGCAGTTTTACTTCAATGAACTGCAGTTATTTTTTGTAAGGGTACCAGCATTTGTGTTTGTAAATAAATTTAGACGGCAAAATGTACAATTAATTAACTGCATCTTAATTAAGTAAGGAGTCTTACCTTTCGTGAGGTAGTGCAGAGGAGTCAGGATGTTAAAAAATATCCACATATTTATATATGCCATGTTTATACTGTGGTGGTCTCGTATCTTTTCAGAAAGTTCTCGCATGTCACTGTTACATCCTGCAGCTCTTGATTTTGATCAGTACAGTTGAAGAACTCTTGCACAATTAATAGTTAGCAAACATAGAGTCAATGAAACACACAGACACATTATAAAAATGAATATTTTAAAAAACAATATATTGTAATTATTATAGGCCTGCCACCACATACAGGTGCTGGTCATATAATTAGAATATCATCAAAAAGTTGATTTATTTCACTAATTCCATTCAAAAAGTGAAACTTGTATATTATATTCATTCATTTCACACAGACTGATATATTTCAAATGTTTATTTATTTTAATTTTGATGATTAGAGCTTACAGCTCATGAAAGTCAAAAATCAGTATCTCAAAATATTAGAATATTTACATTTGAGTTTCAATAAATGACCATCCCTACAGTAAATTCTGGGTATCTCTTGTTCTTTGAAACCACAATAATGGGGAAGACTGCTGACATGGCAATGATCCAGAAGACGAACATTGACGCCCTCCACAAAGAGGGTAAGTCACAGAGGGTCGTTACTGAAAGGTGGGGCTGTTTACAGAGTGCTGTATCAAAGCATATTAAATGCAAAGTTGACTGGAAGGAAGAATCTGGGTAGGAAAAGGTGCGGAAGCAACAGGGATGACCGCAAGCTTGAGAATACAGTCAAGCAAAGCCGATTCAAACACTTGTGAGAGCTTCACAAGGAGAGAACTGAAGCTGGAGTCAGTGCATCAAGAGTCACCACGCTCAGACGTCTTCAGGAAAAGGGCTACCAAGCCACTTCTGAACCAGAGACAACGTCAGAAGTGTCTTACCTGGGCTGTGGAGAAAAAAACTGGACTGTTGCTCATTGCTCATTGTAAATTTTGCATTTCATTTGGAAATTAAGGCCCCGGAGTCTGGAGGAAGAGTGGAGAGGCACAGAATCCATGTTGCATGAAGTCCAGTGTGAAGTTTCCACAGTCTGTGATGATGTGGGCTGCCATGTCATCTGCTGGTGTTGGTCCACTGTGTTTTCTGAAGTCCACAGTCAACGCAGCCATCTACCAGGAGATTTTAGAGCACTTCATGCTTCCTTCTGTTGACAAGCTTTATGGAGATGCAGATTTCATTTTCCAGCAGAACTTGGCACCTGCCAACACTGCCAAAGGTAACAAAAGCTGGTTCAATGACCATGGTGTTACTGTGCTTGATTGGCCAGAAAACTCACCAGACCTGAACCCCATAGAGAATCTATGGGGTATTGTCAAGAGGAAGATGAGAGACACCAGACCCAACAATGTAGAAGAGCTGAAGGCCACTATCAGAGCAACCTGGGCTCTCATAACACCTGAGCAGTGCCACAGACTGATCGACTCCATGCCACGCCGCATTGCTGCAGTAATTCAGGCAAAAGGAGCCCCAACTAAGTATTGAGTGCTGTACATGCTCATACTTTTCATTTTCATACTTTTCAGTTGGCCAAGATTTCTAAAAATCCTTTCTTTGTATTGGTCTTAAGTAGTATTCTAATATTTTGAGATACTGATTTTTGACTTTCATGAGCTGTAAGCTCTAATCATCAAAATTAAAAGAAATAAACATTTGAAATATATCAGTCTGTGTATGATGAATGAATATAATATACAGGTTTCACTTTTTGAATGGAATTAGTGAAATAAATCAACTTTTTGATGATATTCTAATTATATGACCAGCACCTGTGTGTTTGTCTTGTTGTGAGGCTGTTTTGTACATTTGCATTTTTTGACTCAAAATTTTATAGTCACATTTCCATTTCTTCATTTGGTGAGTGGCCCTGTAATAAGCTGGTTAATGTACAATCAGCCAGTTATTGTTTGATAAATAGAGAATTGATCAAAATATCACGTTTTCTGAAATATATTTCTAAAATATATTGGGTGAAAAAAATTCAGGTTACAGATGAATATACAAGAATATATTGAAGTGAATTATTCAAGTGAAGTGATACTGACATTACTGGGGTGGATCAGCATGAGCAGAAAATCAATGCGATAATGGATATTGAATTGTATGGTTGAAATATACAGTAATTGACTCAATGACTATAACTAAGAGAATATTACATAATTTAATGATCAATTATGTATTACACATTCATTTATTATCCAAAAATACCAATATTTGGACATGTCTGTTACAAAATTCTAAGCATGACCAATTTTCAGATTTCATTATGCATCATTTAGTAAAGAACTGTAAGTGAATGAGATAAATAGCTTTCAAAGCATATATTTACACCCCAAATTAAAAATTAAACACACATGACCATTTGTTGAGAAACATGAAAGAACACGTGCACTCTTAGCAGGTTCATCTCATTCAGAAAATCTCAAATTTATTAGAGTGAAACAGACATTCTCTTTGAGCACATCCCAGCATTAAGATAACATGTACAATCAAGTCAATGACAACATTTCCGTAAACAAGAAAGCCATGGAGGGGGCAATATAGATAATTTAGTAGCTTAATGTCAAGCTGGGAAAATTCCTCATTCCTCAACATTCCAAAGCTGAGTCAACATTCCAAATTAAATCTTGACATTCTCCTATAATCTGAAGGCAGTTTAATAAAGTGAAATTACAATTTACAGACAACTGGTCCTGTAACCCATTCATATTAACAGCCAGTGTCTTACTGTATCTGCTCAACTCATTTTATTAAAATACATTTATATAAAAAACAAAATGCTTTACTTAAAATAACTGTATCACACTGGTATACTCTATATAATAATTCCCTTCAAAATATAAAATCATATTAGTATATATATCTACACAAAGTGCAACTGTAAATAAAGTGTTACTTCACTGAGGTTAAAAACACAACCATATTTTTACCTCTTGCAGTGCAGAAACTACTGTGGGAGTTTTAAAGGTGTGGGGAGGTAGTCTAGAGGAGATGGCTTATTACTGGGACTCGTGACTGGAAAGAGTCTTTAAATGAAAACCTGAACAGTCCAGTTTACCCTCAACCCTTGTGCCTTAAATTTGGATGGTGGGTCTAAATGGAGATTTCGACCAGTCTGTTCTTACAAGTAAGGGAGGGGTGACTTTAAAATGGTGGTAAAAACAATCACGACAGAGTTCAAACTTATCCATCAGTGTCCCTGGCGACCTAACCATATAGAAGCCTTTTATTGCTCAATATTAACAAGTTTCAATACAACACACGCAATAAAAATAGACAAGTCCGTCTACTGGATAAGGACCGATTTGGTTCATGGCCATGTTGGTCTAATGTAACCGATGGCTATTTATACTGGCACAAAAATAGATCAAACTGAGGTTATTATTCTGACTGGCCATTTGGCTTAAACACACGTACTTATCGTGGATTTTTGACGATGAACAAACTACACATATACAGTAATATCTACAGCAAGTATATAGTTAAAATGAGAACATTTAAACAACTGTATTATTCTATAAATGAGACAATTAAAAATTAAAAATACATGTACACTACAGCACAGCACAGAGACGCCTATGTCTGCTAAAACTCAACTAAACATTAAAAATAACCTGGATTTGGTAGGAGAATATGTTGCACATATTCACACACACACTGACACACCAATATATCTCACACAGCTATACAGAACGCATGTGTGTGAGAAACAGTGGAAAGGAATGAACTAATATTTGTGTGTTTTTAGCACATGGCTGCTTCTGTAAGTCAGCCGGATTTCAAACAACCGACGCTAAGAACGTAATTTCTTCTTTCTGTGGGGTTACTTCATGGAACCTCCTGCGAGGAGAGAAAAACACACAGATAAAAGATAAGATAAAATCAAAACTGTTTAAAACCCAGTTTGTAATCTAATACTTAAAACTTAATGGAATAATTAACCTCAAAATGAATATTTGCTGAAAACTTGCTCACCCTCAGGCCATCCAAGATGTAGATGAGTTGGTTTCTTCATCAGAATAGATATGGAGAAATTTAGCATTGCTTCACTTTCTTATTAAAGGTTCCTCTGCAGTGAATGGGTGCCGTCAGAATGAGAGTTCAAACATCATCGCAATGATGTTCACACTTCACACAATCCACACAAATAAACTCCAGTTCTTTACTTACTGTCTTGTGAAACGTAAATCTGTGTGTAATAAACAAATTCATCATTAAGATGTTTTTTTAAAATCCATAATATTTCTCTTGTGAAAAGGTCTCATCAAGGTCTCTTGTGAAAACAGTCCAAAACGGTTGTAAATAAATATGTCAGTAAATTTTGATATGAGACAACAATAGGGAATGGATTTTTTTTTTTTTACTGGAGGAAGCATTATTATGGATTATGGACTCACACACACTGGAGTTGTTTGGATGTTTTTATCAGCTGTTTGAACTCTGATTCTGACGGCACCCATTCACTGCAGAGGATCCACTGGTGATGTAATGCTAAATTTCTCCAAATCTGTCCTGATGAAGAAACAAACCCATCTACAGTCAAGAAAAGTAGTAGACACGTAGGTCAGAAAGGAAATTCGGGGAAGTGGCACAATAACTAACCATTAAAGGATGGAAAGAGCGAGAGTCCTTGCCTTTTTATGTGTGTTTGAGCGTTGTGTGTCCTTGTGATTGGAATTGAGGGATTTCCACACAGTAGTTTTAGACATTTCATCAGATATGTTAATATCAGAGGGATCAGTCCTGGACAACAGGTGGACACAGTTGAGGAGAGGAGGGGTGAAGGCAGGAGAAGGGAAGAGACGGGAAGGTGAGTGTTAGTAAGTACACATAATCAGATACACAGTGGACATTGTGGGGTTTAAGCTTATTTTGAACACCACTGGACAGGGTTTGCGTTACATCATAGAGCTTCTGATGTGGAAGTCTGCAGCAGTGTGGTACCTGGGGTCTGGGGTTCGAGGTGAGTGTAGAGGTTTGCTCTCCATTGGGACCTGCACTGTCTCTTTGTCTTGTAATTTCTCAGAGTCATCAACCAGCATCTCCTGTGATTCCTGCTACTCATCATATAAACATACACCCTCCATCACTGTGTTTATGTATTACATGTGACAAACTACAATGCAAAATTGATGTACTAATTTCAGTTTACATGCATAACTTGCCTGATTTCTTTGAAAGGACGTGTTAAGTTTGTTCAGGTTGGAACCTTAAAATTGTACTATAAAAGTTTACTGCTAATTTAAATAATAGTCTACTGTATGTATGTGAAAATAAACATTTTAAATAGTAGTGCAATACACTGTTGTCACTTGACTTCATTTTGTTGCATTTTTAGTTGTTGGTTGCCATCCAGTCATTATAAAGGAAATAAATAAAAAATGAAATAACATCATTAAAATTAAATATAAAAAAAAAAATCAAAAACATGTTTTCTCTTGTGCATTTTTGATTTGTTTATGCTTAATTTTTTATGTTGCATTATTAATAATTGAATAATTTTGGAAATGTAGCTTTGTAGTTTTCTTCCCATAAAGACAATGTACATACTACATGCATTACACATATTGCACAGTATAAAAAGTTTCTACTAATATTCGTGTAAGACCTGGATTTACCTGGACAGATGTAACAACACTGATTGTTGGGATACCCTTTGCTTAATTAAACTCTGCATATAGATCACAAACCTCCTCTGCCTTTTTGGAATCATCATCCAGCTTCTTCTTATTCTCAGGCATCAGATCATCAAGATAACTAAGCTCCCGTTTGTAAAAACAGAAGTCCAGCAGCTTACGGATGAACACTAATGCCAGCACCTGCAGGAGATAAACACTTTTTCTACTAATATTCTATATGATTCAAATGGCTCCTAGATTAGGCTTCAGCACTATGCTTGAGCACAGAACTTGCTACACAAAGGTCATGGGTTTTATTTTTAATCGTAACGCTACACTTCACAATGCATGCATTCAAAATGTAAGTTTGCGTTTAAAATAAGTGTATGTATCAGTCAGTCAGACTGATATTATAAAATACTAGCATAGCTACAGTAGTTAGTACCGTATATGAATTGAAGTTTTAACACCCTTAAAATAAAGTACGTTCTTTGTTTTGGGCCGTACCATCATAGGGAAGACGATTGCGGCAGGGGAAGTTTTGATGACCCAGAGCAGCACAAGGCAGGTAAGCTGGGTCAGAGTGAACAGGTGAACCTTCCTCAGAGGAACGTGACGTAGATAAATAAAGTCTGGTTGGTGCTTCGCTGGCATGCCAAACAACTTCAGACGGTCAAAGAACTGCGAAAGACAGGACAGAGAAGGATGACAAGTGACTGATGTGTCGGCATGTACATGTATGTTTAGTTCAGACGAATGTCTCTACCTGAATGCCTTTCAGAGATGAGACGCCCATATAAAGAAAAACACCATAGAGAACCGGCATGGGAATGAACTGTGAAACAAAAGGCAGGACATTAAGACATTTTGTTTGCAGTAGCTATGCTTTTGAATTTAACTTGTGTGCAAAACTGGTATATCGCATAAAATATTTACGAATAAATTTCCAACCATCGCGTCACTTCCTGATAAACTGCCACTAAATATCAATAAGAAAAGTAGGAGAAGCCACTGAATATAATAATTTTCACATATGATAAATTACTTGCACCTCAGAGCAAGCAAAAGAAACACACTAACTCGAGGTGGATGCTGCTGTTTGGGAACGCAGTCATGTAAGACAGTTAATACTTTGATAACAGATTTTGCTCAGGCACTTCAGAACGACCAAAACATTTCAGATCGGTCCGCTGGTTAGTCAAGTTATCCCGTCCCATTGTGCAAAGTCACATGACTTTTCTGATTGCAAGGTGGAATTTATTCAGTAAATCTGTTTCCATTGTAGTTTATGCGCATTTTTCATATCGGATAAAAAGTTTATCCTACTCAGTTGTGTGCATAAATTTTGTTATGCACATTTTTAGAATTTATGCAAATCTTGGCGTTTCCATCCAGCATTTTTTTTTTGCAAAATTCCAAAATGTACATAGCTAGGAACTATACTAGCTAGGAAACATAGCTAGTTATCATTCATATATATTTTAAGCGTGTCTGATTGACTTCTTTAGTATGGACAAAAACATACTATGAAAGTTAATGGGACATGAAATCATTTCGTACCAACATTCTTCAAAATAGCTTTTGTGTTCCACAGAAAAATTAAGTTATACAGGTTTGTAAGGACATGAGGGGGGGTAAATGATGACATAATTGTCATTTTTGGGTGGACTATGCCTTTAAGAAGGCCACACTGTACATATTATATGACAACCACAGAATTTCTGTAATTACCTGTAATGCTCCAGTCATGAACACAGATAAGCCCATGAGCAGAAAAATGAACAGACCAGTCAGCCTCTGCTCTCTAATACCCAGAAATCGAGGTTGCTCTCCAGGGGCGGAGCTTTCAGACTCTAGCTTCAGGCTGTTGACATGAGTAATTGACAGGACGGTTGCTGCAACAAACCAGGGTAACCCCATTATGGAACATACAGCCAGCATCACTCCAACCATCAGAAGATCCAAATGGTACCCACAGCCTTTCTGTGTAGAGGAAATAGGGCACACACTTACATATGATCCGCACACACACACATCCGCTGTAAAGGCTCATTTAAAAATAAACATACTAGCAGTTTGTGTTCCTTGCGATTAATTATGACAGCAGTGATCTGCTGGTCCATGAAGACGAGGATGGTGCAAAGAAGAGCTGGTATTAAGGCAGCCAGCACAGTCCACCATGGGTTTCGTCCGATAGGGTTAATAAACCAACCACGGTCATCACGCGTGGGCTGTAATACACAACCAGTCAACAAGTCAAAAAAAAGGGCCAAACCCCTGAAAATAGCATAAAATAAAATAGTATTACTAAAATTATTTATTCCTTTGATGGCAAAGCTGAATTTACAGCATCGTTACTCCAGTCTTCAGTGTCACATGATCCTTCAGAAATCATTCTAATTTGCTCATTTGGTGCTCAAGAAACATTTCTTCTTCTTCTTCATTTCTTCTTATTATTAACATTTCTATATTCTTTTATGATCAGAAATCATTTGAAATAAAAATTGCAACAATGTAAAAATGTTTACTGTCACTTTTCACCAATTTAATGCATCATTGCTCAAAAGTATTATAAACATTTTGAACAATAGAGTAGATTTTTGATGTAGATAAGATTTTTTGTTTTTTTACACAGTGTAGTAAACATTGTGATTTATTATGCTTATGTAAACTGTGAATTTCAGCATCTGCCAGGCTGACAAAGATGTGAGTAATTCCCTACAGGTGAAAAATTGAGAATGATGCAACGTTCGTGAAAATTCAGTCTAAATTGAGACATACATGTTAACTATGGATTAAATATTAGTCCAGCTCAATTGTTCATAGATCACTGTCTGTGCACAACACGTGTATCCAGATTAGCCTGGGGTATAAACTCAATTCCAAGACTCAGCATTGTCTAATCATCTAATCTGTCACTGCAGGGGTGCCACTCTAAATGAATCATTTGAGAAAATGTGCCTAGAAACAAGACACAAAGAAATTTCACAAAAACAGGACCGTTGTGGATTATGAGTGGGCACTAAATACTTCGAAGACAGAAGCAGTGGGTTCATCATTGTAAGGTAAGCTTTGAAAGAACATGATTCACAAGCAGAGCTTTTAGGAAGAACTGAAAAGCTTAAAGCATTTAGGAGAGTGTTTCCTCTTTACTGACTGACACAGATGTATCTCTTTAAGAAATATGAATTGATTAGCTTTTGCATCTATTTTGGTTTATTTGTCTAATGTATATTTTGTCATGTTAAGAGTTTGCAATAATATAAGAATATTGCATACAAAAAATACAAGTGAATATCAGTTCTTACTCTGGATATATACTATCAAAATAATATTTTGTTTTTTGACTAATCTGATTTAGTTTAAAGGTTATATAATTTAATGACTTTGGCTTGGAATAACATATCATGAAATGTATTTCAACAATGAATTAAATAAATACAACTAAAATATAAAATGACAAATGAAATATAATCCACACATTACTTAGATCCAGTAAATATTAATTGTGAAATATTACTACTACTTCTACTAATAATAATATAAAATTATTCTTGCAAGTACTTCAACATCAGCACAGAGGCAAAAACATATGTTGATCACAACCCAAAGGTAAACATTTTGGAAATTATGTTAAAAATCCTTCTACTTCCTGAAGAGAGAGAGAGTGTGGATAATCCACAAGGGGGCAGAAGAAATGTACTTTACTATACCACTTTTTGGCAAAGTATTGATTACATTAATGATTTAGAGGCCTTAGAAAGCAATTTATCAAATATGATGCATACAGAGCTAAATACACAAACACAAGTGAGTGAGTGAGTGAGTGAGTGAGTGTGTGTGTGTGTGTGTGTGTGTGTGTGTGGGCGTGTTTTGCTATACTTGTGAGGACCAGATGTCCCCACAAGGATAGTAAAACTTGACATTTTTGACTTGTGAGGACATTTGGCCGGTCCTCACAAGGGAAATAAATTATTAAAAATTCTGAATGAAGTTTATCTCAAAATGTAAAAATGCAAAAAGGTTTCTGTAAGGGGTAGGTTTAGGGGTAGGGTTGGTGTAGGGCAATAGAAAATATTGTTAGGTCAGTATGAAAACAATAGAAGTCTATGAAAGTCCTCACAAGTATAGTAAAACCAACATGTGTGTGTGTGTGTGTGTGTGTGTGTGCGTGTGCGCGCGTGTGTGTGTGTGTGTTCTTGTTTATGCTACATTGAGGGGACCAAATGTCCCCACAAGGATAGTAAAACCAGTAAATGTTGACCTTATGGGGACATTTTTTAGGTCCCCATGAGGAAACAAGCTTAAAAATCATACAGAGTGAGTTTTTTTTGAGAAAGTAAAAATGCAGAAAGTGTCCTGTAAGGGGTAGGTTTAGGTGTAGGGTTGGTGTAGGACAATAGCACATACAGTAAGTACAGTATAAAAACCATTACGCCTATGGAAAGTCCCCACAAGGATAGCAAAACAAACCTGTTTGTGTGTGTGTGTGTGTGTGTGTGTGTGTGTGTGTGTGTGTGTGTGTGTGTGTGTGTGTGTGTGTGTGTGTGTGTGTGTGTGTGTTTGTATGCGCGATTGTTTATGAACCCTACCTTGAATTTGCTGGGCACTTGTAACTTTTGGGATGGAACTCCAATTAAATAATCAATCAGGACCATGAGAACAATGGTGAGGAACACAGCAAAATCACTGATCATTGACCGTACCTACATAACAGAAACACACAAAAATACACACTTTGTATTTATTGTATAGAAAATGACACTGTGTATGCAAACTGTGTTTGTGAATGAGTATTTTTGCCTCACCCGTGTTGGGAAGTATCTGCTAGTCTTGAACTGTTTCAGGAAGGTAGACAGGATAAAGGTACTAAAAAACAAGATGGCCGACCAGAAGAGCACATCAGGAGTGTAGGGACCATGGTGTCCACACGCCGATCCAATAAACTGCCCCTGGAGATCTAAACACTCCTACTCACAACACGCACACACACAAGAGTTTGGCTCATGTTTAACTGCACTGGCAGCCGAGACGCTGACTCAGCTGTGAAAATAGGATTAGCACTAAATGCGATCTGTGTGAGACAACACTGTGAAATAATGCCGCACTGCAGTAATGAGAAGAGAATTAACAGGACTTCAACTGTACAGTGTGTGTCTTATGATGTTCTTTTCACTGCTTGACACCAGTCTTTTCACAAACTGGTGTTTATGACGATGTGAAGTTGTTGAGAAGTTAAAACTAAGACCACATTTAGAGGAGTACTTTCCCCCATTTTTCCCCATTAAGAATAACGCAGAGAGAAATTAATACTATTTTTGACACATTATATTCAAAATCATCTACACTCACATGAGATTAAGACTCCAGTCATATCAGCTGCTGGTGGGCGTGTTTTATCACACTGACCAGAATACAGATCACATGACTCAGTTCGTCTTGGCTACATCTCCACTTTCAGAATAAATTAATAATAGGTGACAAATTTGATCAGGGTGTTTCTTCAATTTCATCAGTGACTAAAAACATTTGCTTTTCCACGTAATACATCCATGCCAGTAGGTGTCAGTATAAAGTTGCTGTATCAGCCAGCTAAACAAAGAATTGCACTTTTAAGGTTACACCATGTAAGAATGTTTCTGTTTCCAGTGGTTTGCTAAGATTGTGGGAGCATGTGGGAGGTTGAAATACCGATACAGTGAGGTTGCTCCATGATACTGCAGAGGCTGTGATGTTCCTTTGATTCCACAGTTCAAGTGTTTTGTTACTGGGGATATCCGGCTCTGCACACCTACAGCTGATGGCATACAACACAATGTGTTAAAATATGTTCTGGAAAACAATTATTCAGAAAAGTCCTTTGCTTTCCATTTTATCAAATTTACATATGGGAGAAACAACTGATGAAAGATTATTGTTTACTGACTTCCAACTTAATGAGCAGGTGCATAGGCATCTGTGTGTATGCGTTTATACTTACTAGGCCAGTGTTAGTTTGTCTAGATCGGCATGTCTGTTGATGGGGTACAGTTCTCCAAGATGGAAAAGTTTCTCTAGTGCTTCATAAATGAAGATAAGACATATGAGCGCAGCAAACGCTTCCTCTGTGAAACGTGTGATGTAACAGACCAAGGAGCTAGCATCTGTTGCAACAAGAATCAGACACAGGAAAGCCGTCCACAGACCGATACAAGTGCGCAGGGACAGGTACGAGAGATCGTAGTCTCTACAGGGACAGAAACAGACAGGAGAGAGACAGTAATAGTGGGTTAAGATCTAATCATATATGAAATATTTTGCAGATTTATTACATAATATAAGGAATAAGGCTAAATCAGTAAATGAATGCTAAATTGATACAGAAAATATATTCTAAACACATATTCTACATTCTTGTTTTTTGTATGAGGGAGATTTTTATATATTTTAATACGTAATAATCATAATAATACTTCATGGTAATATACATGGCAATGTTAATGAGTTTGATCTTGGCAGAATAGATCTGCTATGCTGCTGCAGCTGCTGTGGCACATTAAGTCCCGAGATTTGCTACTGCCAATACATCCACAGACATGCTGCTGTGATTATGTAGGAAATACCGGTACTGCTGCTGCACATATAACATATATAAAATAACCTCAATATATGACATACATGAAAACACCCCGTAACAGATCTATACAGGTGGAGCTGGGGAAGGTGGAGGGTTTCTGAAGTGTGCTGCAACTGCTTCAGCAAGTACTAGCCAAGTATTTGAATGTTGACAAGCAAGCTCATTGGCTGCTGATGAGAAAAGAAACTAATCGGCTGCACCATGCGAGTAATGATGTTAATATATCAGATTGAGTTAGAACTTATTGGCCTGTGCCATCTAGAGTTTCATGACAGAACTGTGTATTTATTATTTAGTATAATAATTATTTATCAAATGTATCATATACATAACCAATCACATTTTTTCTGGGTGAGAAAGTGAATAATTAGTCTGGTCTGTACTGACTTGCAAAACTTGAAGAGAATCTTTTCAAACACAAGGACAGGTCCAGTGCTGCCCAGTATAGTTAGCGGCTGTCCAGCGAACAGAGAGTATGCTATTCCAGTCATAGATGCCCCTAAAAGAGACTCAATCGCACTCTGACACACACACACACACACACACACACACACACACACACACACACACACACACACACACACACACACACATAAATACACTTAACTGCTGTGTTTTGCATTACAAACATATTTTTCACATGACTTTGCCTAACAGACCACACAGAAACAAAACTATGTATTTGCGTACTTACAATGCGTCCTTCTGTAGCCTCTCCCAGAAGTCCTCCAAACGTGATAACAGGAGACATACAGGCACAGTACAGAAACAGAAAAGAAGCTATACACTGCAAATTCAGAGCGTCTTTATAATCACTCAAATAAAATGGAGCTTTTCTTTTCACATCCAGGATCAGTCCTCCAAACAGCCTACAGAGAGGGTGAAGAGACAGAGAGAGTTGTGTTGTGCAAATGTTTTCATACTGAGCTAATAACATTTCTATCCCCTTTTTTGTCAAATTGAAGACATTATTCAATATGTTTACAAGGCTATTTTCCTCTTGGGGACTGTTGTGAATTATTTTAGGTTTTAATATTCCAGTGAGGATGTTTGGTCTTGCACAGTGTGGTTAAAACCTGAACACACACCTTCCAGTTCTCTGCAGTTCTGGTCCATGGTGTTCTCCATGCTGCTCTTCCTCAACAGGAACAGCTGTTCCGTTCGGCACTCCTGGCATCTTTCTTTTCTCCTATTCCGTGAGAGGAGTAGATAAATTACCACATATAATCAATCACTTCATCCACACTGTAAAAAGTGTTTGTTTTACCATACCTGTGATGGGACACTTTTAGGAGGTTCTATGCGTATAGAAGGGTCCCATTCCCCTGGAGGCAAAACTGTCACTTGATCTAGAAACTCATCTATACCAGCCAACAAATCACTTCTGTCCTTGGCCTTATATGCAACATCATGGAAAATCTAAATAATGGAAGAATAAGATTATATTAAATAAAACAAAAAAATAAGAAAATTACATTAAAGATAGAAATTTGCATTTAAAAATCATTTGAATTGAATCAATTTAAATCTACAAATGGTATTTCTGAAAATGTAGAGAATTGAAAATGTAAATGTAAAAGTTAATGCATTAATATCCAATGAGATAATAATATTCATTGACCTCATCGGTCATGATGGTAGCCATGGAGCGACCGATCTCATGGTACTGTTGGGCTTTTCCATCGGGACCAAGTAAAATGAACACAAATCTGCGTTAAAAAAAAAAGTAAAAAGTGATTTTGATCATTCTGTTATAATGGAGTTATCAGCTCCATTTATGCATTTGAAAGCAAACACTTTGTACCTAGTGGGAATGGGAACTTCAGTGAGCCCCGTAAGCAGTACAGCAGGAGACAGGCGAACAAATGCAACAATGGATCTCTCTAAAAAGTCCAGCTCCCCAACCAGCACATTGGAAGCTTCTGCTCCGGTGGGGATCTTCTTCATGAAATGCGTGTCCACCTAGAGAGAGAAGGTCATAGCAGTGTTATTTTTGTACTATTTGTACCTATTAATATTTTTATAATATTTAAGTTTTAGTAATTTTGTTATGTGTCTTAGTCATTTTATTTATATTATTTTTTTTTAAATTTAGCCTTAGGATTATTGTTTCAGTTTTGGTTGTATTAATTTAATACTTAAACATATTTCAGTTAGTTGCCAAGGCAATATTTCTCATTTACATTTTTTAAGTTCAAGTTTTTCATCTAATATTTATATTTTATTTCAGCTTTATTTTAATTATAATATTTATATAAATAAATCATGTAGAAATCGACTGCTGGTTATTCCAGTCACTAACTGTTCATTTCGGTCAGGGTGACAGTTATAGATAAGAGGAACAGCAGGTATGTAATCTGATTGGGGCCGCCTCTCTGCCATCCTTACTGTCACTCTAAATAGCTGACATCTGGCTCATTAAAGTTAATTTCCTGTTTCCTGATCATTAGCATAACATTACACAAACAAGCTGCAGTACCTCTAAAGAACACCTGGTGGCAGTGTTTGTGTGTATGTGTATGTGTGAGTGCATTTGTCCCAGATGTTCTTGGTAATCGATACATTGCCTGCCTCCAGTGAGCACTCAGGACATGAACAGAAATACACTGATTGAACCTGTTTGGTTTAAAGGGTTATCTTGCTCAGTACCATCATTCCTCTATTTTTATTACATCCATTTTTCTATATCTGTTTTCTCTGAAATTTTTTTTTGCTTTTTATTTATTTACATTTTTTTTATTGTGTCTAATAACTTTGCCTATATTTATTATTATTATTATTATTGCTGTAATTTATTTTGAAGCCAAATAATGATCTGTGAGAATATGCTACATACAGTAAACATCACAAACATTAGTGATATTGCATACATTTTAGAGTAAAATAAATGTTTGTTTAATTTCGACAAACTTGTGATGTTCTTCTTAATTGTAGTACCTTGCTGAGATCCATCTGGCCATTATCCGCTGCTCCGATCTTTACATCTGGATTTATAGGTGGAGGTTGGGGAGAAGTGGCAGGACCTGAGAGATACAATTAAATATGATAAATATCTCATATCTATAGCATCCTACAATATCCAGATCGCACATAGTATAGTACCAAAATGAAGCTGTATGTGTAAGTATATTACTAATATACTAATATCTTTTATTAGAATGAAATAAATTATTTTAAAGTTAAGCATAAAACTTAGGTGTTAGTATGAAACTGATATGGTAGAATCACTTATCAGCCAAGTTATATCCACTATTTCATCTGCAACCACGAGCATGCAAACCCAGTAAACCAGTAAATATTCATATTATACCCACAAGAATACCACTCAGGATGTGATGTAATCTGTAAAACCCTTTATGGAACATAGCACTCCACCCAACAAAATTATGTCAATAATGCATGACCAGAAGTAGTCAAACCTCAAAAGAATGATTTAGACAACTTTACTGACTGAATTAGAAAATTCTGTTTACAGAATAATTCATAAAAAAAAGAGCTTTGCATTTGTCCTTTGATATATTTTGGAACAATTGCCCCATAGATTTACATTGTAAATGATTACTGTAAGCATTGCATTGACAAATCATATCAAAAATCAACATTATGTAATTACGTATATCCATAGGGCTTCAGTTGTATTTAACCAATAATATTTCTTCATGATGCACATGTAAAATGTGCAGTTTAGCTCACCCGACTTGTCCATATGATGAGGTTCACTCTGTCTCCTGCCTGAGTCAGTAAGGGACTTGACCATGGGCAGCAGATTGTTCCTCTTCTTGTCACTCTGGTGGTGATGCCTCTTCAGAAGTGCCTCTCGAACCTTCATTCTCACACTGTCATCCAGTTCATGAGCTGCCTCCTGATGGTCAAGCACCAAATCTACACACAGCAAATTATATATATACACATGTGAATATAAACCAAAGACAATCATATATAATTTAAAGGGACAATGTCCTTTTATTGTTTGCATGATTAAACTGTATGATAATGATGATCAGCTTCATAGTTAGATCGTAATATGTTCTATTCCAGTATGCTAAACAATGCAGTACTTTCTTAGCCTCTCACTTTCTCTTTTTCTTTAAAACCTCACACAATTCCAGTTGGAGCTGATGCAGCACTGTTAATCTGCATCACTCACTCTTTCCCTCCCTTCCAACCTTTACAGTATAATTAAACTCCCTTGGTCTCCCGGTCCTTCTGTTTCTCCGGCATTAATCTTGTTCTTACGATTGCTGAAACACTGATCATAACAGTTATGCCTTGACAAGACACAGGTTCTCTTGTGAGTCTATTAGACTTCAATGGCTGATAGTCATTGATCGGTACATTTAAAATGTATGTGTTTGTGTTGTTAAGCACACATGGGATGAATTATGTATAAAAACTTGCAGAGTTGTAACCAGCATAGATGTAGGGTGACCATATGTTCTCTTTTTCCCGGACATGTCCTGGCCAGCTTTTCTAAATTGTCTAAAACGTCTGTGTTTTGGCTTTGTTTTGTGGCCTATTGACCTGCTCTCTATAGTCCTCATACTTATATATGTGTACTAGTGGCCTCTAAACAGTATTGCAATAATTACTATTCCTACTGGACATTTTGATCCACTCAAACATACACTATTTCGAAAGAACAGCCATAAATCTTCAACTCTTTGAAAAGTAAACCTACAAATGGTGTTCTTATATTTGTCTTATCACATTAAAGGAGATTTCAACACTGAAAAAATGACAACACTTCACCATTAAATGCACTTTTAATTTAAACGCTTCCTTCCTCTTTAACGTGACATGGGTGTGGGTGCGAGTGTTTGGGTGTGTCTATCACCAACATGAGTGGGAGTGTGATGTTACATTATGTGTGAGGGTGCAGGTGAGCCTAATACACTGCTGATCGTGATCAGACTGTTAAGCTAAATTCAGGTTTAGCAAACACTTCATACACTGACATTTTAAGAATCTGATACAGTAAGGTGTAGTTTGTCATTTTTTAGTGTTAAAATTTGTTCTTTTGCAGATAAACACGTAGAGTCTTATACACATTGATTTCTAACTGACCTGCAATTTCCTCAATGCAGCTGGCCTTTATATCCAACAGGACTGTTCCATTAATGATACAGCTCCGTAGCTCAAACAGACTATGGAGAGAGAGTGTAGCTACGTATGGCTTACTCCACCTTTCCCCTCCATCTTCCACATCCTCCTCAAACTTTAACCACCTGAGAAGTATTAAAGAACAAAGAGAGTCACATAGACAGTCTCTTGTATAAACTCTCAGAAGGCAACGGAGGGTTGTTTGATAACCAAGAAGTTTTAAACTGGGGTCTGGGAACCTTCAGGGGGCCACAAGGGAGAACTAAGTGGTCTGTGGAAAAGTTTAGAGAAGAACAGTGTAAAAAAATCTAAAAATAAATCATATAAATAAAATATCAATAAATAATAACAAATAAATACAAGCAGATTTGTTTTTCTTTATAAAAAATATTAAAATAAATATTTTAAATAAATAACTAAATGATAAAACATATAACAGTACAATACTATTTAGGAAAAACATAATAATGTAATATAACAGAGACTAAACATTTTCCAAATAATATTTTCCACATATTAGAATTTCTTTAACATAATAAATTGGTTCTTTGCATGAAAATACAGCTGCGTTTTACACAAGAATAATCATATTTGGCTGTTGTTGCATCTAAAAGATTCAAAACCCCTGAGTTACATTTGACATGTGCATACCTCGCAGTTTCCTTCCACTCTGCATCTTTGCCGTCTTTAACACAGATTTCATCAAGTTCTGTGAAGAGGTCATGTGCTGCATGCTCCTCATCCTCTTCAGTGCCCAGAATAAACTGAACCCTCTGGGATGGAGTATCTGAGAAAAAGAGATAGGAAGAATGAGACACACAGAGAAGAGGATATTTGTAAAATTCATTTTCACTGTGAGAGAGGAAGTAGAGGAAGGAAGCACAGTAAACAAAAGTCTCATCCGAGCAATTTTCAGTGTTTGTTATCATAAATCTGAGTTTATGTTTTTAGGTTTTGTGGTCTCAAGGGCACAATGTTGAGAAAATGTAATAAGGGTCCAAAGTGTGCTTTTTTTTTTCACCAAATTGCAGGATTTTATCCCCGATAAATAACATTCAGGCCCAGACCACATACAAAGTAGACCTATTTTATATTTATAGATTTATTAATTACCTTTGGGAGACTGTTTTGAAGGAAAGAATATGCAACCGATATATATTTATATGCAAGAGTAATGTCCAATAATATTGTAGTAAGTTTTACTATTTGTATCACTCTGCTTGTTTGTGTTTGCAGATTTCAGATAGTCTTTAAGTAATTGTCACGAATCCAGTTCACGGTCTTCCGTCCACTCGCCCTTCCTTCATATTGACTCTTACACCACACAGACTGTTACGTCACTCCGGACTACAGTTACCATCATCCATTGCACTGATTGCACATACAGGTCTCATCTGCCCTGTTACAGTAATGTTAGTAAAGTAGTAATTTTTCATTTGATACCAAAGCTCAGAAGCATGTTTAAAAAAAACAAGACACATTTCACAGTGAAGCACTGATTTGTTTTCATGATCTATGATGTCCAAAGCTTTGTTCACCTTAGAACCACATGACAGCTTCAGGTGGATCACAAGGAGTGAACCTTAGTGCAGTTTTCCTAATAAATACCTGAATTTATATATTAATCCCAATGTTCATTTGACTATGAGGAGCCACAACTGGGGCATGGTTAAAATAGACTGCAGATTTGATTTATTATTTGTTTTTCATTTATTTTACTTCCAGTACACAGAAAAAAAAGTACACTTTTATTTCTTTTAAAAAAATTAGATATTCATTATTCTGACCACCTGAAAGCAGCATACACCGTGTTTAAAAGCTTTGAGTAATTAACCTTTTTACAAAACAGCTGAAAGGAAAGACTTTGTGATTTGTAAAGCTCAACCTTTACCATTTGTCTATCAGTCTTTTTATTAGAATTGTGGATTTTCAGCGTCTCTCTCTTGAGGTTACATCGTTATGACAGTAGGTGGCGACAAGAGAATGCATTTTTCATTTGAACCATTCAATCACCCGAATCGAGCACTAAATCGTTAAGGAAAATAAAGATACTATGAGTCAATCATACGATAAATCATTCACTAACCCGAGTAGTTCAAAACACAAATTCATTCATAAGTGCCGCCGCCGTGTGTTGCTTGGATACGCCCAACGGTAAATTTTCGTCGGTGGAGCAGAAGTAGATAAAGTAATTGGGAATGTTGTGTCTAAAATTATACAAATTTTTAATAACCTTATTTCTGACTTATTTGTTTAATAAAAGCAATATGACATGGTCACAGTTGTGGCGCTATATATAACGTTACGCATTTGAATGTGGCGCTTTTGAATCCTCGATACAATTTTCCAGATTCACCTTCCTGTGAATGAACCTACAAGCGTTTGCTCGACTTGTTGTCGTTCTCACCGTGTGATGTCGCGGTACTTTCTGTGTTCATGTCTTCTTGAGCCACACTTCCAGCCCGCATCCTCTCAGCTCTCCTGCGGTGTTTGGAGCTGTGCTGCCGGTGATGACGATGAGACTGTCTGCCCATGGGCATCCGCACACCCACAAACAGAGTCCTGTGACCTGAGAGAAAAAAGATAGCTGGTGAGATTCAATGTGATTTTCCAGTTAATATGACTGTATTGAGCTGTTGGCTGTATCACATGAATGACTGAGTAAGTGGTGTGGTTGCATACTAACCCTCTAGCTCTTCTTTCTCATAATGGATATTCAGAACTGAGCTGGTGCCACCATGGTCCACCACAGCTTCCTCATCAGGCCTCTGTAATACACGTTTACTTGTTTTTAATGAGAGTGTAAATAAGTACATACAGTACCATAGTCTTACTAACCTTTTTTTCCCATTTAAAACAGGATTGTTTATTTTGTTTTTCTATTTGAGGATGGTGCGAAAAAGTTAGTTTTTCTATCATTGAGGGGAATTTCCATTGACTTCTTTTATAATGAGCTAATGACATCTTTTTTTATCCTCTCAACCTAATACTTGCAGAAACCTTTCATTTCTACATATTTAGATATTAATTATTTACTATGTATTGGCCTGTTTTGTGGTAATTTTACTTTATGTTTCACTGTATTTGTGGGGACATTTGCTCCCCACAAAGTAAACACACCTCAACATACACACAGTGAATCCAGACTTGAATTCGACTGCATTTCAAATGAGGGACCTGTCTTGGATGATGAATGTGTGTTAGGGAAAGACAGACTTATGAGTTATTGTAGGAGCTGGGCATGCATAAACTGACATTTACTATGTTATTCTAAACAGTGGATGCTTTCTTATCAAGCTTTAAGGGGTAAAATCATAATTTTTAAACACTTTATTTCCATAAGGAAATAAATACATAAATATAAATATTTGTCATGTTGTTATTACTATTATTATTTTTTTTGCATAGTCTTAATTAGTTTTAAATGCCCATTTTCCACCCTCTCTCTGATCCTATTAATTAAAGTGCTGTTTAAGAAGTAGGTTTTTGCTGCTTGGTTTAATTTTTTTAAATTATTAGGTTTTTTTTTTTGGTTATTAGGTTAGGACTCATAATAAAAAGATCTTAATCAAAAGATTAAGGAAAATTAGATTTTTTTTCCAACATTTGACCTATCTACTTAATCTCTAATGATGAGTCAAAAAAGGTATCTTAAAATATTACCTAATTAAAACAATTCACTTTGCATACCTTTCATCAAATATAAAAAGTACTCTAATAAGTATCAACATTTTTTCTTTAGACCATACATATTTTATTTAGCACGTGAACTGCTTGACCCTTAGACACAATTTAGCACATGAATATCGCATAATCCTTTGACAGTTTAGTTATAACTGTATGCAAAATAGATGCACAGTGGCAAAATACATTAAATCAAAGTTGCGTATAAGATCTTACCACTTTGTGGTTGCCTGTTAATGAAGGTACTGTAACCCACTACCTCCAAACAGCCAAAGACCACATACTTATTAGGCGTCCTATTATTCACTTCCTTCTTTACATTTGTGTTTGTGTGTGTGTGATATCCCACTGGGATGCTGCTATCTTTCCATAAAAAAGATGATTCATCAGTGTGTTTTCACGGCTTACTTCTGCAGGAACACAAGCCTATAATTCATATAAACCCTGTTGAACATTTCCTGCATCACAAATATAGCCAAACAGAGCAAAATGTTCTCACAGGCTTTGTAGTGCAGTACAATAATAACAGATTCAAGAAAAGCTTTGTCAAAATGGCTTTAAAATGATCTATATTCACTGTTGTGCAAATGATGCTCTGTTGTGTATTTTGCTTGAGGCTTATGTGTATATTTGATCGGTGAGGTATTGATTGGCAGTCAGAGTGTGGATCGGCATTGAGGTCATGCATTACATTGTGCGTTACAACAAAAGCACCAGTAGCTTTCCACAATAACAGCATCCGCCTTGTTTCCAACATCCCACTAACATATAATTATGGTACAGGCATCTTATCAAGGTCCACCAGAACTACAGTTATTATAGGCTTAAGAACAATCGCTTAAGTTTCTTAGCTTCTCTAATCCTAAGACCACCGACTGTGATTTTATTGTGATTTTAGCGTACATTTCCAGGTAATAGATGTTACATGGCTGCAATGCAAAATCGCTATAATTATACCTCACTTCTGAATGATTACTGTTCTGTTTTGAGGTTTTCAATGAAATGGATCCATTTCACACAGTCATGCCCTCTGCTTTCCCTTTGAAGAATGAGTGCATGTGTGAATACAATAAAAATAGTATTTTGCAAGGGGGACCGATTAGTTAAAAGAGCCCTTAAGTACTGTTACTCATTTAATAAGGATATTTGTTCCCAGACATATTCCACTGCATGATATGGTAGGACTTGCCAGAATACAGACGTCATTTTATAGATTGGTGGTCATGGTGTGATTTTCAGAATTGACCAGTCAGTGGGTTGGTTGAATATTTAGGCCACCTTATAAGGAACCCTGTATATTTACCTGACCTCAATAAGGTTTTTTTTAAGGGTTGGACTATTTTAAACTGTACAAACTGTTTAAAAAAAAGTAACGTTTTTGGTAGGGCACTCAAAAAACAGCATGATATATGATGCAAATACTGGAGACATTTGTCTGAAAGGGGATTATTTAAAAAATAAAAAGTAGAAATATATTTGAAGTAGATAAACAAATTGTCAAATTGTTGATTTTTGAACAATTACTTGTTTCATTCTGTAGTGTGTGTAATCGTTACTTAAGTGACAAGACAACCATACAGTTTATCACTCAGACTGCCCTGTCATCCTAGTCATGGATCATTTGAGTCGTTATTGTCACTAAAACACTTACCCAGGGGGAAGGAGAAAATAGAGATAGAGCTAATCATGTGAAGTTAATGAATTTTTAATCATCTGCTGTATGCTACTATTTTCCTACTCCTTCTCAATCTCTCCTTGTCCTTCTCCCTTTATTGGTCTGACATGAGCACATACCCTAATTAAAATAATAACAAAACACTTGAGCAGACTAGACTGCTCCTGTCACCTAGCTACTCGTTTGTGTGTACAGTATCTGTGTGTCACTCACAAAGGGAGATTTTCCACTTACAAAAAATGGCTTCTTCTTACCTCTCCTTATTACCAGGCAACAATTCCGCAGTCCCTGATCAAAGTCTACATGGAAACCTTAACTGCAATTTTTCTTAATTTTTACTTTCTATCTTGCAGTCGTGAGCTATGAAATCACAGTTGCAATCACAAATCACAAATGCTACCAAAAGTTTAGGGTCAATATAATGTTTTTATATTATATTGAAGAAATTAGAAGAAATGAATCATTTTATTCAGCAAGAATGCACATTGACCAAAATGACAGTAAGGACATCTATAATATATTTATTTCTTACAATGTGACTGTATAGCCTACTTTATATTTAATGTTTTATTTCTTACTTTATCTCACAATTACCCATGTTCCAGTTTTTTGCTCTGAGGAAGAAATGGGACAAGTAATAATTTAGATGGTTTAGATGGAGGTCACTACCAAGTGTCAGTTTGGATGCCAGTACATGAATATTGCCCTTTTGCATTCAAAGGTCACATGGGCCATTTTCTTGCCCTTCCTCCTCTTTCAATCCCGTTCTCGAGCACATTGCTTTGACAGTTATGTTAGTAATCTTGACACAGACCACTATCACTGCCACTTCCAGATGCTCCTATCTGCCTGAACAGATACAGTGACACATGCACAAACCATAATATCATTTCAACTCTGAATTGAATGCTTTTATGTTGTCTTTCATAGACGGTAGAGCAGGGTTCCTCAAATCTTTCCCTGGAGGGCCAATCTGCTGCAGAGTTTAGCTCCAGCCCTGATCAAACTCACCTACCTGTGATTTTCTAATGATCTTGAAGACTCTGATTAGCATGCTCAGGTGTGTTTGATTAGGGTTAGAGCTAAACTCAGCAGGAAAGTGGACCTCGTGGGCCAGATTTGAGGATCCCTGGTGTAGAGTGTGTGTTATCGATTACTGCTTATTTTTCAGTAAACTACTAATAGCATAATTTTGGGAGAGATGGTCAACCAACTGCAGTAATCAGACTTGGAATAAAGAATTGGTTAGAGAGAGTTGAAGCACTACCTCTTTACTTTTGGCAGAATGACTCATTCACTATTCATTGCCACCTCAACCTTTCTATCACAATGACATGCGGTTTTAAAATAAAAAAATAAGGATCGTTTGCATGACACCTTAAGTGCATTTGTATTAACATTTTGTGTGACAAGTTTTTGCATTTTACAAAGACATTTTTGGTTCCCTGTTTTTGTAATGTATGCTTGTGTGTGTGTATGCTTAGAGTGGGTGTATAAGTACTGGATCATGCAGCATTACTAAAAAAGAACATGGTATTAACATAATATCATGGTAATAATATATTTTAGTGTATTTTGGTATTCTTTCAAGTTTGAAAAAGCCCTTTGGAGATTAAAGAGTCTGATACATCACTGTATCATAGAGCTTCAACAATATGTTTTTGTAATGCCTCTACTGAAGTTTTTAGTCACATTACATTTGTATTCATCAGTCTCGGAAATATTTCTATTATACTTCTGGAAGTTTGAGTCTAACAATTTATAGTCTATGCATAACAACCATATTAAAGATGTTATTACTCTTATTATTATGTTATTATATACATTATAATATATTCTATTTACTGCAATTACATTACGGAAGGTGAAACTATTATTATGCATTCAAGTTATAAATTAAATGAACCCTGCACAAAGACTGCCTTTTATTGGATAACAATTTGGAATGGATGCGGGCAGAGTACCTTATGTAACCTTGTGTTTCAAAATGACAGTCAGAAACAAGTGGCCAAATGAGAAAAAAAGAGATGTTGAAAGGCATAAAAAAGAGCACAGCATCAGACAAATAGTGATAACAAAACGAAAAACATATGAGGTAATGACTCTCTAAGCTAGTACATTGTTGAGGTTTTTCTTACATATAATTAATACAAAGGCCCTGAATAGAATGAGATACAAAAATATATTTTAAACATTTTTTTTCACAGGTGTCCATTAAAATGTATAATAGCTTTGCAAAATGGGCAGTATTTATTGAGTGTGACCATGCTGTAGTTGTATCATAAATGAAGAGGACCTTTTTAATAATTTAGCTCATCAGTGCTCAACACAAAAATCAGTTTTAAAACTCTTCATAAATGATTGATCAGAATCAGGATTTTATACTAGACAGAGAGACAGAATTTGACTAGAAAAACAACCAAGGTATGAAATGAAATCTGGGTTGAAATGAAAAGTTTCAGGCGCCATTTATGTAATGGACATATTGAGCCAAGACAGTTCTGAATGGTTCCCTCTCATTCACTCTCTCTGCTGAGAGTGTCTGAATAAACACACATTTCTCAACAAATGGAAAATCTATTGATCGGTTTGTCTTTACATGCCCTTTCTCTCCACAGTCCCTATCCACTGGATGAAAAAGTTTTCTCATATATGTTCAGAAGTACCAAAACTCTATTTAATTCTCATAATGTTACAGTTTTTTTTTTCTTTTTAGATAGTGAGTCCTTAAAGCAGATGTTATGAAAATTATAAACAGAATAATTCACCCAAAAATGAAAATGCTATCAAAATAATTCATATGAATTGAGTGCTACTGTACAACATATTTCAAATCTTTTGGATTTTAAGTCATTAATTCCCTTAAAATCTTGATTATCACTGTAACTTTCCTTCATGCCAGATTCATGAACAAATCAGTTTATCCATTGAATGACTTGTTCATGAAGTGGATTGATCTGGTTCTCCAGTTTACTCAGTGATTCAGCTGTAGTTGTTAACAACCCACTTGAGTGGAAAATAATCAGTGAATAATGACTGTTCGGTATGTTTGTCACTCACTCACACAAAGCCACTGCATGGACTCAGAAGACTTCAAATATATGGATGACTTTCATCATACTTTTATAGTTTTTTTTTTTAGCTTTATGGGAATAGTTCACCTAAAAATGAAAATTTGAAAAAGAAAAAAGTACTGATCCTCAGGTCATCCAAAATGGGTTGATGAGTGGATAAGTTTGTTTATTCACTAGAACAGATTTAGAGATATTTAACATTACATCACTTGCTTACCAATGGATCCTCTACAGTGAATGGGTGCCATCAGAATGAGAGTCCAAGCAACCGATAAAAACATCACAGTAATCACAAATAATCCATAAAAATCTAGCCTATTTTTAAGGTCTTGTTAACTGAACACAGGTTTGTAAGAAACAAATCATTAAAACATTTTAACTTTGCTTAATTCATAACAACACTTCCAGTAAAGAAGTCCATTCAGTTCTCCTCTCACATCAAAACCCACAAACATATTTGTTTTCACTTGTGATCTGTGCATATTTCTCTCCTGATTCAGATGAGATGACTTTTTCCACTAGAGAAAGCAATATTATGGACAGAGGACTTTTATTTAAGCCGGAAGCAGCAGTTTGAAGTTAGATTTGTTTATTCCAAACGTGCAGCTTTTCACAATACAATAACTGACGGACTGAAGTCCTGAGGATTATTTGTAAAATATTGTGATGTTTTTATCAGCTGTTTCAACTCGCATTCTGGTGGCACCCATTCACTGCAGAAGATCCATTGATAAACAAGTGATATAATGCTACAGTTCTCCAAATCTGTTCAGATTATTAAACAAAATCATCTGCATCTTGGAAAGCCTGGGGGTGAACTATTCCTTTAAAGCTCAAATTCACTTTAAAACCCCTGTTGTAATATACAAGAGTGACCACTCTGTTATTCATAATTTCTCCTTTTGTGTTCACAGATGAAATAAAGCCAAGACAAGTTTGGAACGACAAGAGGGTAAGTAGAAGATAATTTTTTACTAATGGGCGAATTAATCCTTTCGTAGCCTTAATGACGGGAAGCAGAAGCTGCTCAAAAGAGCCAGGAGTCAGGTTTCCTCCTAACATGAATGATAAGCTACCAGCATTTCACTCTAGCAAGCAGCCTTTACTTTGGCGCTGAAAAACTGTTCCAATAGCGCTGTTGCAGTTTAAAGACGGACCCTCAGTAAGAGAGGATGGCGTCAAGGTCATTTGAGGGTAACGGGGTACATTGGCAGTACGCGCTTCCCAAAGGAAGCCATATTTTGCACAATAATCTCATTGATACAACACCATCAAAAGCTAAAAGCTTTAATTTCCAAACCGATTCATGGCGTTAGGCGCACCCTCTTGCAGCATTAGTGAAATGGATAGTAAATTATACATTATGTGCTATTTCTATCTCGCGCTTCTATAGCCTACTAAACCCATTACGATACGACAGTGCGTATCCCTCTGCAAGAACGCCCATCAGCCTTGACAAGACCCTGCTATACCGGCAAGCACACAGTCAGTGACGCGGATATATAATATAGCCTACGAATGAAGCAAGCTGTTGTCCCTGGCAATGGGTATACTGCTGCTGCACGTGCCTGTAACGCCGCAATAACACACATCCACGCGCGGAGCACAAACTGAGGTACTAAAGCAGACATGGAAGAAATAGGAACGGTCCGCTTTTAACGGGATGCAATTATAGACCGAAAGTGCAGCGTCGATAAGATATTTTGTGGCAATGGGGGCGAGAGGGAACACACAGTACTATTGATCCCTGCACTAATGGGGCGCCCGGATGTGTTTGTATTCCATTCAAGAATTTTAACATTAAAAGGCAGTCTTATGTAGATGGTGATTTATGACATAATATGGCACATTACAGACTGTTTCCTATAGCAGGTGTCCTATTCTAAGTTACTATAGGAATACAACGAATAAACAGACCTATCAGTTATGCAATAAACACACAAGTACGCATCGTATTAACTAGCCTACCTGATAGCTCAGCATGCTCTCCTGGTCGCTGTTTTCGGCAGGCATGGTTAACTCCGGTTTAAAGCAGAGTCAAAGGTGCGTCGATTGCAGCTTCCACAGAAAGAATACAGCGACGCGGATCAGATTCGCAGTTCCTGTTGAGAAACTCCAGATCACTTGATGCATATACGGTTAGACATGAAGCACACTTGATCCCTTCTCAAACTAACATTAACACCTGCATTCGCCCTGTCTATACTTTAATGCTGTTGTTATAGGCGCGCGCTCTCCAGGACTTGGAAAGAGGTACTGACAGTGGCAGCATCATATGTCCTTCAGCCAATCAGAGAGCTCGAAATGGGACTGTTGCTGAAGCTGTAACTCGATTGATGCGGTTTTGCACCTATACAGGAAAGTGCCAGAAATAGTTGTACAATTCATGAGAGCGAAAACATCGTCTCAAGTCAGTGAAGTGTGTGTAAGGTCATGTCGTATAGTGATACGCAATGTACTACAATTAGTAGAGAAAAAGCATGATTTAGTGACTAAGTAAACTACTTTTTTTAAAGCCACAGTGCTGTAATTGATTAGTGAATAGGGGTTTTTGTTTTTGTGATTAGTGAATAAACATTATCAAGGCTACTCATTTATTTTTCGCGCTACAAATATGTCTGCATACGTAAATGAACTCATTTGGCTTATCTAGACAATAATTAAATAAATAAAATAATTTATAATTACGTAGGCTAATTATTTTCTGTCTGCTTTCCATATGATATATATATATATATATATATATATATATATATATATATATATATATATATATATATATAGCGACTTTATATAAAGACGCATAACACCATGGTGTTTTAAAACTATATCATCCAACTCATAATCACGAGTCATAACATTTCTTTAAGCTATAGCATACATTGCCATCTAGTGGCTTTTCTTATGTACAGGCAGCCTTACATAGACTGACTTTATTCCAAAAGACAGGTAATCACAAATAAACATAATGCAAAACATAAATATTTTAGAGGCAGTCCACGCAGTTTAATCTTACATTAATCATGCATTTGATAGCCTAAATAGTGATGTGCATGTTATTGTGTCCTTTCTGGCCAAGCTAAAAGATCACGTAGACATGACAACTGATATGACGCTTTAACAATCAATCAACAGTCTTTGATTGAACACAGTGAATAATTCAAGTGCCTTTCAAAGCGACTCATTATGACACTCTTAATAGACAATCAAATGTTAGCTAATTGTTATTATTGTGCCGCCTGGGGAGATCTCTATATAATGAGGATGTGGTTTTCAACCCGCCTGACATTTCTATATTTAGCGCTAATGTGCGAAATAATTCAAAAGCCTATATGTCTTTAATGTAATGGAGCCAAACGTGAACAATAAAGGGATGCGAATTGAATATTTCATAAAAAGCCGCTGTGGTTAAGCATTATCTGAATATTAGATATTAAATTCCTCAGTGTACACAACTGTAGCATTGCGCGCTCCGGCTGGGTTTGACGCACGGCGTCATCCGTTTCTAGGAAACAGTTGTTAAGGGTGATGTAAACAGCGTTGGAGTTGGAGTGTGTGCAGTGCGCATGCGCTGAACGAGCGTTTCTCCGCAGCTCTACCGGGCTGGCAGGGCGCACCGGTGACCTTATCGATTTCAACAGACGGCTTCTGGCGGGTGTCAAATCCAGAGGTGAACGTCGCAATCCAGGTGAGTTTGCTCAGCGATTCTCAAGATCAATATTGTCGTGAATGGGCCTGCGGAGCTGCATGTGTTTTTGTTATGTTTTAAGTTTTATGATGTCAAGTGGATCTATAAACCAGTGAAATGAGTTTTAAATTAAATATTGTGATGAGATTCTTTATTTACTCACTACCGTTCTACTGCGTTAGGGAGGAATGTGCACAGAATTGTTTTGTGTTGGATCCGAACATGAGCGCCTGTGTAAAGTCGTTTCTAGGCAGTCACAAATTACAGTGTTCAACTATTGATGCATTGTACAGTACGTGCGGCTTTCACTTCTCATGGTTATCATTGTGACAGAGAGCTGTCACCTCTCCAGTTTAAGATGTATTGCTGTTTGAGAGAGTTAAAGAGAGAACAATGTGCATTAAATTCATCTTACTTTGAACTTTAGGTTAAAAAGGGAAAGAGGGATCCATTTCGTGAGTAATGTGAGAATTAACTCAAACATGCACCAACATATACAAGGTACAGTATATACACACTTTTTCCACATTTTAAAAATGTTTTCTCTCTCATGATGTTACCTAACACACACTCACAGAGATCTTAGAAGCTGAAAATAAAAGTTTGGGGTCTTTTTTTTTTTGTCTTTCTTGGAAAGAAATGATAGTAAAGACATTTATAATGTTACAAATTTTTTTTTTTTTTTTTTTTTCAAATAAATTCATCTAAGAATCCTGAAAAAAATAATAATTAGAAAACAGATTTTTAAAATTCTGGTAATATTTCACAATATTACAGTTTTACTGTATTTTTGATCAAATAAATGTAGCCTTGGTGAGTAAAAGAGATGTTTTTCAAAGACATAAAAAAACTTAAATATTTGAACAGTAGTTCAAAGTCAGGCACTCTCATAGGCACAGGGATGTTTATACTGAAATATTGATATTAATAACCTAACGTTACACCTAAAAAAAAAAAACCTGTTGACATTATTAGACTGAAATCAAAACTATTTGGACTATGAAGTGTTTCAGATAAAGAGGACCGATTTAAATGTTGTTTTTCAGTATATTTGTGAAACTCTGGCACACACAACTATTGCCAAATCCTACACTCATAAGATCAACCCTATTATTTATTTTGTACAGCATTTTTGTAAAGCATTTCTGTATGTCATAGTGCAACCCTTGGAAGGAAGAGCTCGTTGTAATTATGTAAATCTGCCAATGATAAATGGGGACAGACTGAAGACAGCTAAGGCTCTAGTGGACAAGGCAATAAAGGTTAGGCTTCTAAAATCCTAATGAATCATAGCAGAAGAAGTGCATGGATGAACTCTGAATTATCTTTCATTTTATAATAATAATGATGACATTGAGATCTCAATGAACATGCACTGTCTATTTTGTTGATTCTGATGTAGGAGAAGAAAGTGTTCTCGGTGCTGGGTCCCTATCCTGTAATCCGTGCAGGGCTACGTGCAAGAGGATGGGTGGAGCGGCGACTACCACGGCCCTCTGTCCCACAGCCCCGTCGACATGATCTTGAAACTGAAGCCACAGATGAGGGTGACAGCAGTGATGATGATGGTGAGAGTATCTGACAGAACTAAGATGAGACCCTATGCATGACACATGATAAGGCTGCTTGGTTTCTGTGTGTGCACGTGGGTTTACTTAGCTAGTTAATATCTCTTAATATTACTTAGCTAGTTAAGTTAGTTACGGACACAATGTTTTGTTGGGGATTTTTTTTTTTATGTAAACATGATTTTAAAAGACAAGAAAATAGCTATAGCTATATTCAGCTTTGTATAGCACCCTTTTGTCAATTAGCATGATCCCTGTTTCTACCCCTGGAAGTAGTTATAATCAAATTAATTTAAACAAAAGAAGGTTATGGTAATTCCACAATTACATTTTTGAAACAAGTTATTACTTTTATTTGGCAAGGACACGTTAAATTGATCAAAAGTGACAGTAAATACATTTATAATGTAATATTTCAAATAAATGTGTTCATCTGAACTTTCCATTCATGAAAGAAATGTGAAAAAAGTCAAGGGTTTCACAAGAATTGATAATAATAATATCAAATCTTTCTTGAGCATGAAATCAGCATATTATAATGATTTCTGAAGGAGCGTGAAAGTAGTAGTAGTGGCTGCTGAAAATTAAGCTTTACTGTCACAGGAATAAAATACATTTTAAAATATATATAAAAACAGTTAATTTAAATTATAATAATATATCTCAATATTAACATTTTTACCGTATTTTTAATCAAATAAATGCAGCCTTGTTGAGCAAGAGACAAGAGACATTAAAATAATCTTACAAACCCCAAATTTTTAAACAATAGTGTAAATGTGTGTGTGTGTGTGTGTGTGTGTGTGTGTGTGTGTGTGTGTGTGTGTGTGTGTGTGTGTGTGTGTGTGTGTGTGTGAGTGTGTGTGGGCGTGTTTTGCTATACTTGTGAGGACCAGATGTCCCCACAAGGATAGTTAAATTTGACATTTTTGACTTGTGAGGACATTTGGCCGGTCCTCACAAGGGAAATAAATTATTAAAAATTCTGAATGAAGTTTATCTCAAAATGTAAAAATGCAAAAAGGTTTCTGTAAGGGGTAGGTTTAGGGGTAGGGTTGGTGTAGGGCAATAGAAAATATTGTTAGGTCAGTATGAAAACAATAGAAGTCTATGAAAGTCCTCACAAGTATAGTAAAACCAACATGTGTGTGTGTGTGTGTGTGTGTGTGTGTGTGTGTGTGTGTGTGTGTGTGTGTGTGTGTGTGTGTGTGTGTGTGTGTGTGAGTGTGTGTGTGTGTGTGTGTGAGAGTGTGTGTGTGTGAGTGTGAAGTATACTGTAAATGCTATGCTTGGAACATCCTGTGTAACTGTTTAGTTAATGACCCACTGTAATCTAAAGCTCGATATGATAGTTTGAGTAGCTAACCTGATACCACTTATTCCAGCAAACAGATGTCAGTGACATAGATCACGATTTCTGTCCCTTGACTACTGTCACACCACCTTCTCTCTTTCTTTATGCAGACTTAGGAGAAGAGGGACAGAGGGACGATGAGGCAGATGATCTGTACGATCTAATGGTACGTTTCGAAACTCTGGAATTCCATTTCACTGATAGTTGCCATAGCAGCTGTTTTTGAATGTGATCTGTCGACAGTGGGCAGTCTCTGATCATTATTTTAAATTCCTAGACACGGATGGTTCGCAATGAGACGCCATATTTCTACTGGACAACCAGGAGGGATTCAATCGACTGTCGGTCTTTACGTAAAGACCAGATGACCAATCATTACGCAAAGGCGGGATCTTTCACCACCAAGGTTCACCACAAATTTAACCACTGACGCTTTTGAAACCAAAATTCTTCCATATAAAAACTCTTTCTCTTACTCATTACCTTTCATTTCATCTTTTTCAGGTTGGTTTGTGTATGAATTTGAAAAATCTGCAGTGGTTTGATGCAGCAGATCCCGATACATTCTTCCCACGCTGCTACAGACTGGGGGCGGAGGATGATAAACATGCTTTTATTGGTCAGTCCTCTTAATCTTTATTGTCCCCTATTGGCTAATTGTTTTCTTTTCATTTAACAGATGATTATTTTGCCCCAAAGAGATTCACACTACATGAACTGCACCGTTGGCCTGGAGCAGTCTGGGGTTAAATGTGTTGCTCACAGGCACAATTGTGATATATGTTCTCTGTTCATGGGTTGCCCTATGCTTGGATTGAACCTGCAATGTTTCCAAACTTGATCCTCTTAAAGAAATTTATTTTCTTCTCTTTCTTTTACAGAGGACTTCAGAAGGACTGCATGCACAAGTCTACTGCTGTATGTTTTGGAGAAGTATGGAGGGGATTCAGAGTGGGAGAGGGCCAGAGAGGTGTATGATGTTAAATCTCATGGTATGACACACACTAACACAGACATACCCACATTAGGACTCAAACTTATTCACACATCTTCCCTCCTTTGTAGGTCTGAGCAAGACCCGTAAACAGTATGCAAATCAGAGGGTTGGAACCTCGATAATTGACAATGCATTGCATGTATGTCAGGAATATCTAAACAGTTTAGAACACTGTGACATAGACACCAATTTGGAAACAATCCCCACCCTCTCAGAGCAACAGTGGAAGGTGTTTCTTCGGAATTATTATTTAGTTATTCAGTGAGTATGATCTTTTTATTATTATTTACAGTGCACTTAATGAGTCATATCATGTTTCTTTAAAAGTTTCAGGGCTGAAGTTCTATACTGAAAATCATGAAATAAAACTAAGCTGCAAAAATGTCTTATTCCAAATGTATGCAACTTTCTAACATCAGATAAATTACAGAATTTGTACACACAGTTATATGTCAGCAATGGTGTTCAGAAACCTGGACTGTCCAATAACAATAAAGTTATAAAGAATAAGTAGGATAAATATTATTATTCTTAAACACCAGAACTTTTGGACCTCATATCAAACCTGAGATCAGTGAAAAAATCTAAATTGTTAGAAACATTTACTAACGTTATTAGTGGAAATAAATACAGTTGTAAAAAATAGTTTTTTTTTTTTGGTGGTGGAGTAAGGAGCACATAAGGGGACATGGTGATAGGAAAAAATAATTTTCACAATAATGTTCACAAAATTATTGCCATCTGCTGAAAACTTTGCATTCTTTACCAAAACTGTTATATATATATATATATTTCCATAAATTATATATATATATATATATACACATAAATTTCTATCACAAAAGTTTTGCAAGCTTGGGGAACAAAAACATTTTGTGAGAGTGCACAGATGTTTTGTGAGTGTTTTGAGGCAGCACAAAAGTTTTAGAAAAGAATGCAAAAGCATTGAAATTTAGTGTTTCAGTGATAAAGCTTTCTTGCTCTTTTCCTTTGCAGTGAAGGACTGACGATAGAGGGCTGTGAAGCTTATGTGGAGCGTTGTAAATGCATGCTGGAGCAGATGAGTCATGTTTGCCCTCAGATGGAGACTGATGGACTCTGCAACATCTGGATCATTAAACCTGGGGCCAAGTCCCGAGGCAGAGGTGAGTAGGTGAAGACTGAAGCAAAGTGGAGTAAAAATACAGCAAAACTATTTAATTTACTTTGACTTTACTGTTGTAGGTATAATGTGCATGAACAGGTTGGATGAGATATTGAGTTTAGTAGATGTAGACCATGGCATCATGAGGGACAGTAAGTGGGTGGTGCAGAAGTATTTGGAGCGGCCTCTTCTTGTGCATGACACTAAGTTTGATGTAAGACAGTGGTTCCTGGTCACAGACTGGAATCCTCTTACTGTGTGGTTCTACCGTGAGTGCTACCTCCGCTTTTCCACCCAACCTTACTCCACTCATACATTGGATAGGTGAGAAAACAAATGCCAAACATTAAAGGGATAGTTCACCCAAAAATGAAAACACCCCAGAATTAAAATATTACACACCTTGTTAAAAACTTATGTGGCTTTTTCTGTAAAGCACAAAAAAGATATATATATTTTTTTCCTATACAGTGAAAGTCAATAGAATCCAGTGTTTTTTGTTTTTTTATTATGCAAACAAACATACTATTTACAGGTAACAAATCAAATACAAAATAACCAAGGTCAACAATAGAATCCAGTGTTGTTTTGGACCCCACTGACTTTCATTGCAAGGACAAAAACTGCTAAAATTCTTGAAAATATCTACTTTTATGTTCTGCAGAAGAAACAAAGTCATATAGATTTGAAATAACTTGAGTTTGAGTAAGTGATGACAGAATTTTCATTTTTGGGTTGAACTGTTCCTTTAAGAGATTATTTATTAGGCTTCAATTAATCTTTTTTTTTGTTTGTTTAATTTTCTCTGCTTTCCACCCTCAGTTCTGTACATCTTTGCAACAACTCCATCCAGAAGCATTTTCAACTAAGCCCAGATCGCAATCCTTCTCTACCTGCTGAGTGTATGTGGTCATGTTCACAGTTCCGCTCCTGGTTGGCTGCTTCAGGCCAGGATGATCTGTGGGAAGGGGTGGTTGTTCCAGGTATGCAGAAGGCTGTTATCCAGACTCTCTTGACTGCACAGGACAGTGTGGAACCTCGCAAAGCTAGTTTTGAGCTCTACGGAGCTGACTTCATGCTGGGACAAGATTTGCGACCTTGGCTGTTGGAGATCAATGCCAGCCCCACCATGGCACCCTCCACAGGGGTCACAGCTCGACTTTGCCCCGCTGTACAGGAAGACACTTTGCGGGTGGTGCTGGATCGACGCTGTGACCGCAACACTCACACTGGTGGCTTCCAACTCATATACAAACAGGTACACATACACAATATCAAGATCACCAAACTCAATGGAAAAACAAACACACATACTGTATATACTACTCATCAAAAGTTTGTGGTCAGATTTTTTAATCTTTCTTATGGTCTGGTCACCGAAGTTTCATTTATTTGATCAAAAATACAGTACAGTAATATTGTAAAGTATTATTACAATTTAAAATAACGGTTTTCTATTTTAATATATATAAAATGAATAAATGTAATTTATTCCTGTGATGACAAAGCTGAATTTTCAGCAAACATTCTAATATAAGAAATTCTTCTAATATGATTTTTTGTTAACATTTATTATTATCTATGTTGAAAATAGTTGTGCTGCTTAATATTTTTGTGGAAACCATGATATATTTTTTCAGGATTCTTTGATGATTAAAAAGTTCAAAAGAACAGTGTTTATTTGAAATAGAAATCTTTACTCTGACTTTATCTATTTAAAGTGTTCTTTCTGAATTTAACTATTATTGTCTGAAAAAAAAAAAAAAAACACTGACTCCAAACTTTTGGTGGCATTTGACAATTAAATATCTGCTTTTAAATAATTAAAAATTGTAATTGTCTTGAAAATGTCACAGAAAATCTTAACAGCTTTTTGGGCCCTAATAGTGTTCTAAAAACTAACTTTATTTTCTATTTGCAAAATATTGTCTTTTTTTCTTTTGCTTTTTTCTTCTGTCTTCAGGCAGCAGTAGAAGTTCCTCAGTATGTGGGAGTGAATCTTCTCGTAGAGGGGATTTCAATCAGGCGTCCTCGAGCCCCTGTTTACAAGCCTCTTATTCAGTCTCACCCTGATCCGCTATCAAAATCCAGCAGTCACAAGTCTTCACTCATAAGCAGCCATTGCATTTCTGGTAAGGAGAACCAGTCAGAAGAGGTAAAGAAGGCCTGGCCTACCCTCTCCTCCCGTAAAGTCACGTTAGAGAAATCTTTGATCTTTCAACCTAAACTGAGGAAACGTCCCCACAGACTCGTCTTGCCCTCGACCTGTTTTGTCATTCCCAACCCTGTAGAGATTCATCCTCAAAAGCTCTCACACACTCACACCCAATCCGATCACTCCCCTACACACAAGACACGCAGCAACCTCCCATCGCTGTACCGTCCAACCCCGTCACTGGACGTAATAAATCTACGACCCAGACAAACGCTCCCTTCCAGTCACTACAAACATGAAACACATACAGTCAATGTATCTTATCCTGTCTTGCGCATGCAGAAATATCTGTCGCTGAACCATAGACTGTCCATGGACATTTTTACAGAGAGAGAAGGGCCGAAGTCATCCTGAGGAACCTTTTGAAGAAACATGATTTCATTCAAACAGATTCTTGTGTGATAAAATGACCTAAAAGGAATGAATAAGTTTTAGATTGCATCAGTTGTATTGTGAGTTTATATTTCAATGCACTTTATTTAATTCCCATACACCTTGGCAATCTACTGTCAGAAATAAGAAAAAGAACAGCATATTATTTGAGGAAGGGGATTCCAGCACCTTTTTCCTGAGCACAAGCCTGTTTTTTTTTTTGTTTGTTTTTTATCAGTTTTCTTCAAAAAAGGATCTTATGCAGAATATTGACTGGTCACGTCCATACAATGGAAGCATACCTTGGCCAGGGCCTGTTATGAAACATAGTGCATTTGACTATACAACAGCTTGTAGAATTTTGACTTTTTGGGAAAACACATCTTTACAATAATGCATGAAATTTAATGTTAGATATACAGTAGTACTATTATGGAATGCCTAGTTCTGTATTATATTGATATGGGAATCTTGACTGTAGTATTAAGCTTAATGGTGCTAAATTTGGTATTCTCCAGAAACAATCAGGATGCTTCCTTATGAGCTGTTCATTAACAATGTCACTTATTGGAAACATTAGTGACATTCTCAAAATTGTAACAGTTTTATGCAATTTGAATCGAGCTAATTAACAATTAGATTTTTATTTAACTAATTTTGCACTATTATGATGTTAAACCTTTAACCAAACTCACCACTAGATGGAGGTAGCATTCATCTTCGTAATTTTTGTCAAGGCTCATCATCATAGGTATGAATAATATAGTATGCTAAATCCACTATGATGGTTTGTTATAATATGTGTTCATACGGTTTGGTATGTCATAACGTCAAAAAGACAGGGTTTTAAGGACATTTTTGTATTTTTGCATAAACTTGATCATCTAAAATAAAAGGGAACACTTGGAACTCCTTGAAATCTCTGATATATTTGTGACTTATGCTCACTTAAGTCTCTATTGTTGTTTTACTTATTATTTTGTATTAATTATATTTCATTATTTTTATCCATTAACACACATTTATATCAAGACATTTTGAGAATGTTTTCATTTGACTGTAATTTAGAGACACTACACTCAGTCACATATCCAACACAAGCAAATCGAGACATGCTGAACACTTTAATATCAACAAACACTCACTTTATACACACCCATTAGCAGACACTGTTACAAATATTACTCACTTTTACCATTTAGCAGATCTCAAGATCTTAAAAAGATGTTTATCTGATTAGGAATAGCATGTAGTTCAAATATAAAGTACTTTATGAGGGAATTATCTTGTAAATGTGAAGTTCTCACTGTCCACCAAGGTTTTGCATGGCAAACGCTTGTTTCCTTGTTTCCTTATACTGCAGAGGTGGTTTATTATCCATATGGCAATAAATGGGTATAATGCATGCTTTAATAAGCATGGTATTTTGCTCAATTGTATGTAGATGTCTGATGTTAGATGTCTAAGTAGGAGAGTTATCAAACCTCAAAAGAAAAAATGACCGAATGTGGTAGCAAATCAACCAAACACATCTCTCACCTCCTTCTTACTTTCTCTGTCACACACATGTTGGGCGTCTGTGAACTCTGTGTAACCTACAGAGGCACAACTAATATGCACCACCAACCATGGCCATAAAAACCCCTAGTGATACTTGCATCATAATATGTTCTACATTCAGGCCCATACATTGTTCAAACAAGTCAAAAACTTTCTTATTTTTTTCATTTGCCTGAATTATTTCAATTATGCATAGGCCTACATATATATTTATAGAGAAGAGAAACATATTCATGTTTCAGTAAGCCTTGTACTTACATTTAAGTATCACATACATGCAAATCTTGACAAGTAATTACAGAGCCAAAAAAGTAGGCATGTGTGTACACATTTTTTAACACTCCTAGAGAGCTGTCTCACTTTTCTAAGTAGAGCCACACCATCAGTGCTGTGGTGATTGATTGATAATCCACGCAATCAGCAAATGTCATCTCTCTGCTTTGACTTTTCCTCAAAGATTCTTGACTGTCTTCCATGATGGTTTGACAGAAGTTCTTTGGAAGTACAGCATGGGAAGTATAAAAAGGCTGGAATTCCAGGTCAGTGACCCATTGAGCTGTTAACTAAATGGGATGATTAAACTAGGAGAGAGACAGATAGCTGGGAGCAATGGGTTTAAGTGTAAAAAAAGAAGCATGAGACTCTAAAATAACATCTTAAGCCTCTTACACACTTTACATACCGCATGCCCAGAAGGAAAACGACTACTTGACAAGTATAAATAAGCAGGATATTAGCAGGGCAGGATTGTTCAGTTTAGTGGTTAACATGCTTGCTTATCATGTATAATCAGTAATGCCATCTGATCATTTTTAACATTACTTATTGTTCATTAGCATGAATTTTATTATATATTTTGTTGTTTTTATTTTATTTAATATATATTATTTTTTTAAATTTATTATGTTCTCTTTCTTTTTTATAAGAATGAAAAGAGATTTTAGGGAGAGTTCAGGAAAATTTGGGTCAAGGCTGATTCTTTTTCCAATATTTCAGAATGATTGCATTTTGTATTCAAGATTCCATGCTAATAAAAACAGTTAATGTTTTCAGACCAACTCAGTGTAAAGTAAAGTCAGCAGTTCAGTTCATCTCTTCTGAGTGACATAGGAACGCTAAGTGATTTATCAGCTCTCTGATATATTACCATCTGCCCTTTAACCACATCACAAAATATGAACACGCATATGTATATGTGCAATATGTGCAGCATGAGTGAGATGAGTGTGTACCTGAATGCTGTGTGTGTGTGTGTGTGTGTGTGTGTATGTGTGATTGGTTCTTCAGTTATCCGTTTCATGACAAAGGAATGGTTGTCGTCATCGCTATATTTCTTCTGTATCTCTATGTCCTCTGGTCAGTCAGCTCTTTTCAACTAAAAGGGTAAATATTTACACTCATTCCTAAATTTGATTAGAGCACTAATGTACTGTACAGCAGACGAGATGTCCGTGAGGATCTTTGTTGTGATTATAGAGGTCCCATGAGGAGAGAAAGGAGTTTTGCATTACATCAGAGGCATAAATATAGTCTGTACATATGATGAACAGATGACAAGAAAAACACCCAAAGCTTCCTTGAATTTTAGTGGATAACTGAGCCGGAGTATTCAAAACTATGCAATCTCAAAAAGTCATGTTAAACCTGGTGAACATGTGCAGTCCTGCTCTCCTGCCATATCTTATCTGATTACAATGCTGTTGATAAATTGTATATGTACTGTATCTCCACTCAGAATCTCAATCTTTTCAATATTTTCAATTACAATAAATCTCAAATTCTCAGCCTCTATGGAAATGAAAAAGCATGCCATGAGCAAGCATTGACCTTCATGCACTACCAGGTATATGAAGGCTCATATGTACCTGTTAGTGTGCTGTTTAAGCAGGTAAAACGAAGTCATGCTGCACTGACATGATCACCTTCACCTGCTAAACTTCTGTACAGAGGGATGCTGCAGACAGATCATATTTACTTAAAGTGACTCACTTTCTCATCTTTCAGCATCCCAGCTGACACTGAATGAGCCTGTCTCCCAATTCTATCCTTAAGGAATGTGTGTGTGCGTGTGTGTTTCTGTGGGTGTCAGTTCATTCCTCATCCTATTTTCTCACACTCAACAACACAGAGTGTTGCATCCTGCATCCTGTTTTAATTCCAGCTATTCCATTTTTTTGTTAAATGAGAATACGTCCAACTCTAATGTGCATGAATGCATTCATCTAATGTGCTTTCAAATCCAACATGTGCATCAAATGTGTGCATTATTAGAATATGTATGTGTACACACACACACACACACACACACACACACACACACACACACATATATATATAATTAATAACCAACAATAATAATATAAATAATTATATTAAATATAATTTTAAAAATATATGGTTATTATTGATAAAGCATTATATCATTATAAAATAATATATTATTATAGTAATCTTAAAATACTTTCCTTTAAATGAATGAAATGCTTCAGTTAAACTGTTATGCATTGCTGTAACACACTACTTCGATTTAAATCATTTATTAAAGCTACCATACATCAATTTTACATATCATTGTCCTTTTAAAATTGAACAACATTTCTACCATTTTTAAGCCCCCAAAATGTGTGAAATATACAGCTGCCTAATTTAAACCACGTAATTGTTCCAAATACCACCTCATTGTCACCCTGTTCAAACCTTTGTTTCAAGCGCAAGCCTAAGCCTGCCCTCAGAATAAATGTGATGACAATTTTTTTCTTTTGTTTAGCACAATAAATCCCTTAATAAACCATGAACAGTTTAAACACCTCCAAATATATATTAATTTTGATTAAAGAGAGGGAAACTAGAGAGGTATAAGATTATGCCTTAAAAAGGATGGATGCCCTCTAGGCTTGGATTCCAGATGAGTGTGGACAGATGCTTGGGTGTGCCACAAGTGTACATGTATGTGTGATAGAGAGAGAGAGAGGAAAAGAGAAAGAGAGAGAGTATATTGTAAACCTATATATTCTAAGCAATGTGGTAACATGATAGATTACATTACCAAAATGTAGCAATGATTTGACAATGTTATTTTTACTCCCGCAAAGGGATCCTCTTTGAACCTGGACCTGAAATCTTCATTTAAATTACACTCAATTCGCGAATCTCGGCTTCTCGATTCGAATCTCGATTCTTTTGAACATTGTCAAATAATATTTTTCATTTTCATCTGCAGAGAATGGGAAATAAAAGAAACGATGGTTATTATGAAAAATGTAAATAATAATTTTGTCCCGCCTGTACTATTTTTATCATTCGCAGTAGGCCTAATGTCTCGGCCCAAGGAAAAATAACACATTTGATAATGAATGTACAATTTACCTGTGCAGGTACAGGCACGAGCATAGAGCGCACGAGCACCGCTAACTCATGCTTTGATTGGCTGTAACGTGAGAAGGCGGGCAGTTCTGAAAGACGATCCTGAGAAGAGAGTGAATGTCTAGGGATGGACTTAGTTAGCTTCGGGCGTCTGAACAAGTCTGGGCTGCAGTTCTTTCACTGCAGCTAATAGCACAACCAAGGGGATATGTCTTTATTTCTCTGCTTGTAGTCAATGAGAGGATTTTTGCAGGCTGCACAGTTTTGAGGAGGGAAAGTCCGTTGGCAGGTTGGCAGATGCAGGCGCGTCGCGCAGGAGCAGTTAGATAAAACTAAACTCTTTTCGAGACATTCTCCTGACAAATACAGGCTTATTCAAGGGAATTTGTCAGATCATGCATGACTAGGACAACGTCGTTTACTCTTCGCCTCGGTGACCAGTTTTGAGCGGTAAGTATTGCGTTGAATTGATAGAGCGCACCATAATAAGTGATAGAGCGCTCTGTGGTCAGTGATGGAACTCTATTCAGAAATGTAACGCTGTAGGGTCACTGATTGGAACTGATTTAGGATCAGTTATAAAGCGATGTCAGGGTAAGTGGTAGACGCTCTAGGCCAGTAATTCTCAACCTTTTGACCCCCATTGTCCCCCTTTGTCCCACTATATTCAAAGGCCTCCCATGTTGGCTTAGATATTTTCTGCCCTGTTATGATGCAGAAGCTTGTTCTTTTTATAAACAGAAAAGGAATAAATTAATATAAATAATTAACCAGGTTAATTTCAATTCCAAAACTGTATGTTCTTATATAAAAAAGAAAAAAAAAATAGCAGTTGCTGAGAGAGTAAGTCTGTTTACATCTTGATACAGTAGTTAACTTTTAAATTAAGCTAGATTTTATTTATTTGAAACCATTTTAGGTACAAATTGTGATTTATTTAAGAAATCTTGAAAAGTCATGGGCCTTGGAGTCTAAAAGTTTGGGAACTAACTTAGTGATTCTACACTCAAGTCAGTGATAGAATGCTACAGGGTCAGTAATTCAATTCTTTAAGATCAGTTATAAGGTCAGTGACAGTTCTCTAGGGTCAGTGCTCTAGGCTTGGGTAGAGAGAAGTGTCAGGATAGAGTGGTGAGTTTGAAGTACTAATGATTTATGGAAGTAATTCTGAGAGCTATGGAATGTTATCTTACCTTGTTTTACAATTTAGAGTGAATACAGCTTAAAGGTGCAAAATCATAAAGACTAGCATGCAAAGTGAACATTACTGATCACTGATATGATACAAGTTTGTTATCCTACAAAATACCACAATTCTTATTATGCGACAGAACAGATGTGCTTCAGATACTTCAGATTTATTCATCTAGCTCTCATGAGATGTGTTAAAACACATCATCACTGCATATTTCATGTGTACAAAACTGCTCGGGGTGTCCTTGGCTCCTGTGTTACAACCTCATTATCATTTAGGCTAATTCACATTACACTGCATGTTTGTTAAATCATGCTGGTTTCAAGAACAAAAAGGGCAGAAAGAGGACAGATCAACAACAAGATGAAAGGAAACACAACACAAATTCAGTTCATGATTCGACCACATGTGCACATGTTGGCGTTTTTATAAAGAACTTATAAATTAGAAAATGATGGGCTGGTGATGTGATGGAAGTGGAAAAGTGATATCTCCACATCAGCATCATAACATTTCTAAACTGCCAGAGGGGGCGGGGCATGACCTCAGTTGAACATGTGTGATTCGTCACTTTGGATATCTCACACTCGGTAGGCAGGGCTGGAGTGTCTAGGTTACCGTGGACACCTGCTAAGCATGCAAGCATGGCCGAAGGGGTTGCTCATGTAGAGTGACTATAGTCAGACTGTGAATGTTAGTGTGTGGGCTTTTTTTCTTGTGCAAGAGAGTATGCATGTCATTATTAAGAACAGCTGGAATGCTCAGTAGTCTTACGCTCAAGATTTTCTTCGGATTGTGCCAAGACTTAAATAATTATTTCAAGTTTTTGAATTATAAATCAGCACCTTAAAGTTTCTCTGTGTTTGCCGATAACTTGCTCAGCTCTTTTGATGTCAATATACTACTTTACTATACAGTAGAAAACATTTGGTTGCACAAGAGTTTTCACATATGTGGGAACAACATTTGGGGCACATAACCAATAACATCTGCGTGTCAGTCTCCACAGCTTCCTTGCTTTCTGATTAGACTGTAACACATACATAGTGAAGCATGTGAATGGAAATGCCTTGTGTTCATGTCTGGATACTCAGGCCTGTGTTTCAGAATTCGTGAACTACATATACTTCTGCACTGATTATAAGGGAAAATTGGATCGATTTAAATATGAAATGTGTTTATTGAAATGTAGACTTTTACTGGTACCCGAAAAATCACAAATTAATGAAAATAATTAATAAATGGCAATTCATGGCAATTCACCATGCATTATCATTATCTCTTCTCTTAGTTTCTTGTCTTTTTGAATTATTTTGTCTATTTAAAATAAATAAATAAATCCAGTTAATATATTCAGTAAATATTTAGTCTGTATTTTTGTTGGTCAGTCGGCTTGTTTTCTTTCTTACTTTTGAAATCCCCCCCAACTAGAGGATGTTTGTTTTTCTTTGCCCTCTTTCTTTCTATTTTTTGTTCTGGTGTGTGGGAGACCGACTGTAATGAAATAGTTGGCAGTGTGACCAGCAGACAACTTTGACACCCACTTTCCTTTTGTGTTCTGAAGGAGCGACCTCTCATAATTTAATATTTTGAGGATAAACCTTAGTCATCATGTCAGGGGGAGGAATGTTTTTAATTTCATTCCTTTTCCTTTTGGGACATCTTCTTTCCCGGCCATGAACTTTTTCTTGTTCTAAAACAGTTTGAAACATGAAGGCTTTGACTCATAAAGACATGAAACATCAATTTGAAGGGAGAAATTAGAATAACACACACAATATATCACTTAAAAAAATAAATGGCTAGCATTTATAAAAATATTATCGTTCTGAATCTGTATTTTAGAATGATTTAACATATAGTAAACTTGTGTGTGTGGTGGGTGTCAAAATAGCAACTGCTGTACAGATATACAAATTCAGGTAGTTCCACCTAAAAAGAACATTATTATAAAATTTGCGTTCAAACCGACTCCACTGGTAATGGTGCTGCTTGAGCATTAGGTGGTGCTATGAGGTAATTTTCTGCATAAGATAGCTTATAATGACATAAGTGGGTGAGTAAATGATGACAGTCTTTTCATTTTTGGGCTAACTATCCCTTAAGGATATGTTTGCTACTATACTCGCTATACCACAAGTTTCCCGTTTTCAGTAAGGAGGCTTCCCAAAGGTTTAGAAAGCTTAACGTTCTGTAAATAATCATTTGACTGCAATCTCTTCAAAAGAATAGAGAATAAAGGTTTTTTTTTGTTCTACGGATGATTATACATAGTTGGATACCATAAGAAACATCAGTTAGAAACTTATTAGTCTAGTGTGATTTAATTTCCAGTGAGGCAATGGACATTTTAGTTGAAGTATTTGGTGTTTGTGGTGTAGTTGATGCTGTTGTTTCTTCTCCCAGCATCCACTTTATAAAGCTCAAGAATGTCTCTCAGTATTCCTCAGTCTTTTATGTTAAGCCACACAGTAAATAGCATTTTTTATTACTTGAAAAAGTCAGGACTGAAATCTGTTTTAACTGGGTTCACATACAAAAAATCAAACATATATGTGACCATGGACCACAAAACCAGTCACAAGTGTTTTCAAAACTGAGATTTATACATCATCTGAAAGCTGAATAAATAAGCTTTCCATTGATGTATGGTTTGTTAGGATAGGAGTTACAACTATTTGAAAATCTGGAATCTGAGGGTGCAACAAACTCAAAATATTGAGAAAATCGCCTTTAAAGTTGTCCAAATGAAGTTCTTAGCAATGCATATTACTAAACAAAAATTTTTGTTTTTATAAGTTTTTATATATTTACAGTAGGAAATTTACAAAATATCTTCATGGAACATGATCTTTACTTAATGTCCTAATGATTTTTGGCATAAAAGAAAAATCAATCATTTTGACCCATACCATGTATTTTTGGCTATTGCTACAAATATATCTCAGCAACTTAAGACTGGTTTTGTGGTCCAGGGTCACATATTATTGCACGTGATATTATTGCATTGAATGATGGCTTCATAGCAATGCTCTCTTGACCTCAGGTGTGCAATGACGCCTCCTCAAAAAATTTTGTGCAACCACAGGTGTAAGAGAGAGAGCGACGGAATGCACAATGTGTAGATGGAGGAAGGGAGAGGCTGCCGTAGACAATCTGGCAGTTCAAACTCAAATGTGGTTCAGTCAGGATACTTATGAATGCTATAATTACCTTTCCATAAACCACATAATGATGACAGTGTTCCTTTAATTAATGCAAACAACACAGAGAGAAACAAAGACAGATTGATTGAAAGAGAGAGAGTTAAATATAAATCATTCCACGGTTTATATTAATATTCACAGTAATCAATAATGTGGCCCTATTGTATTTATTGTGTAGTATATGCTACTTCTAATTTTTCTGCCATAAGGATTTTGCCATTACTGTTGTAAAAGCCTGTTTTAAAGGGACCTCATAATATAATTTAATTAATGGCACAATAAAAAGGATCATGTCATTGGACAAGTCCACTCAGCTGAAAATAAAGCACACAAAAGTCCCACATGTGCATATGTGGGAGGTTTGATTGTTTAGATGAGTGTTTAGTCTGTTTGTCTGTGTATTTGTGTGTGTTCCAGATAGACATGTCTTTTGGGATGCTTTAAGGTTTTGTGGAGGTCTGGGTATTTTGAAAGTGGTTTAAAAAAAATCATGTTGTGGCATTTTGAGATTTGAAATGAGACCAAGTTTAATTGCCAAATAAAAGTCTTCACCACAACGAAGAAAATACAGGTAAAATTGTTCTTGTTTATCCTAGACAGTAGGAGACACCGGAAAAATAAACCAATACATACTCAGTTATGCTTTCCTGACTCAAGTCTTTGAAGGTTTAATGATGCCCATGTGTGTGTTTTATGTGCGTCTCTGTTTGTCTGTGAGTTTTTAACCTTGTTTTTAGGCAGGCCATTTTCCAGAGCAGTCATTGTTGAGTGCAAATCAGAGTGACTCCAAATGTGGACCACGATTTCCTCTCATTACAAAATCAAAAACAGACTCGTCTGCTATAAATATATTTAAAAAGTGGCATCTTTGAAAGGACAAATAGTGAGACTCGGCATATGCAACGAACATTCATGTTTGGACCACTTCCGTTGAAAAGGAACAGCACGATCCCACATATTTTCCCTCATGAATAGTAACAAACAAAAAAGTACTCAAAGTGCAAGACAGTATCTGTAATGTGTGAGCAGATCTGCTGAATGAGTTTCAGTACCAGGAGTGTGTGTATAAGCGACGTGCACATACTTTAACTCTGTTATGGCTCTTAATAATACAATAGAATATTATTTTGGGCAATAACAGTCTGTAACCTCTGTAATCATAATAGGAATGTTCTTCTAAACAAATGTTCTCCCTTGAAAAATGCATTCTTCATTGTGTTGTGAAAAATTGCCTGTTATAGAGCTGCTTTTCAAACTTGCACAAGCTCATCTTCCTCTGAGTCTTTGTGGTGGTGATGGTGCAAGCCCCACCTTGCTTCTCTTAGTTTCTTGTCTTTGAGCTTCTGCCAGATGTTCATGGTATCTGGGCACTCAGTTCACCTGGAGGAGGAACATTATGTTGCTGCTATTTAAGCTGAGAGCAGCACAGACTGCTAACTGAATAATCGATTTTTGGTTTAGGTGACCATTTTTACACACATTTTTCTCTTTTGTGTGTCATTATGTGTAGGATTTGAAAATGAGGTGTTTGCTGCAATGGACTCTGCTGCTTGCTGTGTTGCTGTGTCTCCCATCACGGTCTACAGCTCAAGGTAAAGATTAATGTACTATTTCAGGACGTGCCATTCAAATGACCATGTATATAGTGGAGCTATATTAATTTTATCTGCTGCATGTGCAGTTCTCATTTAGCATATTTAATATTTCAGTATCAGTTCATTGAATTTTCCCTCTTTGATGAAACACTAGTTTGAGGCATGTAAAAAAGTCACAAAGTCATAGTTAATCTTTAATATCATATTGATAAAATGAAAACATGTTTGATAAATATTCAATATAATGCTTATGCACCAAAAGCGGAAAGAAACAGCGTTAGGTTGTTACCATTTTTACTGATGTTACTGTTTTTTTTAATGAACAAAAAAATTACATCTGTATTGTGCCATCAGTTAGGGAACACAAACCTGTTTCATGATTTGAAACAATATCAACCATTAGAACATGCGGAAACTAAGAATTAATTTCTCTATTAAGATATTTTGTTAAGGAAAAAGTTTGAAAAATGATTTTAATTAAGTTTACTCGTGCATATTTTGATGTAAAAAATTTTTTTCTTATTATAAATGTTTTGAATATTGTACCTCAGATCTGTGAAATGTTCACCTGTTTGGCAAGTGTTCGTCATGTTCTGATAAAAAAAAAAAAGAGTAGTTTAAAATAACAGTTTCTGCAATTTTCACTCAGAAGAAATCTGCCTTTAAACTTGAAAGAATGAAAGATTTGACATTTATTGTGACAATTATGGATATCAACTGATATGAAAAATGTTATCGTTTTGACCATATCGCCCAGTCCCAGTCAACATTATAATGCTACTATATGGAAAAAATGTTTATTAATCATGTCAAAATTTGATAAAGTAAAAAGTCTGTTTAAAATAACATTCATGTTATTAATGTGTGATTTTTTTTTTTGCATGAACACACATAGATCAGCATATTATTATTGTTATTTTTATTATTATTGTTATTAAGTAATATTTTAACATTATTATTTAATTGTAACTGATACTGATGAGCTGTTGATTTATTTTCATGTTATGGCCAACAACTGAAAAATGGCTGATATTAAAAATGTATACTATTTCAAAAAATAAAATAAAAATAAAACACACAAAAAATAAATTGTCAGCATGGTAACAGTATAGTATGAAGGAAAATATTTATTAATCATTTCAAAATTTGCTAAAGAAAAAAGTCTGCTGAAAAACAAAGTAAAATTTGAAATAACAATTATTAATTACTTTTTTCAAATAATAGGCCACTTTTCACTTATTTTTAATTACTTTATCTAATTATTGTAACTATTATAATTATATTTTATACAGTTTTATCCATTAACACACATCTAGATTGGCATAGAGTACAGTATGTAATAACAATCAATACAGATAAACACACTCACACACACACACACACACACACACACACACACACACACACACACACACACACACACACACACACACACACACACACACACACACACACACACACACACACACACACACACACACACACACACACACACTAATATCTGTTGATATCCAGTATGGGCCCAGTATATTGTGCATCCCTAATTTTAAATCCTGCACGTTCAGTACACTGTACATACTACTCACATACTAGACAGTTCTCATTATGGGTACTTCCTATCATGCCCTATCAAAATGCAGTGACTCTTTGATCAAATCAAAAACAGCAGGTTAATTAGTTTGCTACCTTAAGGGCATTCATTCATGTAGCTGGTGAGTCACTCACAGCCACAGATCTGATGACTGGCTGTATACTGAAGTGTGTGAAGGAGAAATGGCACACCAGCCGCTGAATAAATGGGCCCAGATGCTTTGTTTCTTTGAAATGGCTTTGCAGACTGGGTGGTGATGGTCATTTCCTGTGTGTCTTCTCACCCTGATCCTTCCCTAATCCTTTACTGAATACATGAATTGAATAGGCCACAGATGTGAATGTTTATGGAAAAACTGAAGTTCAAGTTCACAGTTGTATATGTCACATACACAATGGTACATAGTGAAATGTTTTGTCTAGTCCTTATGACAGTGCATTTTAGATACAAAGAATAAAATGCTTATGTGCAAAATAAAAAGAGTTAAAATGTAGGCAAAGAATAATATGCATTTAGAAGAAAATAAACAATGTACGCACTGTATGTTTTTCCTGTATGCATATTTGTTACTGTTAGTGACTATGCTTGACCCATTTTTGTTAACACTAATCTAATTTTGGCTGCACTAATGAAATCATTTTTATATTTGTATTAATGAAAACCCACATATCCAGACTTAAAAGATATATTTGTAAATATATCTATTTTACAGTGGAAGGGTCACAGTTGTGCATATTTATGTAAGTCGTTGTGTCAGTATTAACTGCTATTTTTTCTGTTGACAGGCCAGTGCAATAATGTTGTTGCGGGAGACATTGTGTTTCTAGTAGATGGGTCATCCAGTATTGGCCGGGCCAATTTTGTGTTGGTCAAGAATTTCATGGCAGGAATTGTCAAACCCTTTGCCAGAGTGGTAGGACCCAGCGGCATCCGTTTTGGAACCGTACAGTACAGCGATACTGCCAGGTCTGTGAAACTCTTGATGTGCTGTGTACCGCTTGCATGCCTGTTACCTACATAGAAAATAGCTGCTTGGGGGCATTGCAAAGATGGCTGCTGAGTGAACAGACATGCCTTGAGGGGACTTTTTACATTTTATTTATATTTTCACTTCATATTAGATGCCAGTAGTACATATTGTGTATTATGGTAAGTCAAACGTACTTGTTTTTCTGAGTTGAATAAAGTGAATAAGGTTAATTCATACTTTTTAATTTGCCAAACATGTCCAAGCTGAACACATTCTGACACGAATTGAGTCTGACTCATCTTACTCATCACGGTAATGTGTAAAGTCATGATTAAACATCAGTAGATGAGTGTGTTGTGTTGTTGATATTGTTGTGTTGAAGTAAACAGTGTGATGATTCCCTTTGGGGAATCTTGTTTAATTTATTTTTTCAACAGCTTTGCAGAAGAGGAGTTAACAGTTAACTGCACCAAGTTCTTATAGTATATATTGTGTTTGATGAGGGGGCTGCACTGCATTATAATTGTTATGTACAGGGAAGGATGATGGTTGTGTGTGTTGGAACATTTGTTGATTATAGTTGTGAATTTTATGATACTCAGGGTGGAGTTTACATTTACTACATACCTGAATGGAACTGAGCTCATAACTGCCATAGAGAATATCAACTATAAAGGTGGAAACACGCGGACTGGGGCTGGCCTCAAATATATCGCAGACAACTTCTTCAGCCCTTCCTCTATCAGAGATGTACCCAAGGTGAGCTGGAGGTTATGACACACATGTTTGACTTGCCATATCTGTGGTATTTTGGCATGAACCACAAATGTGTACATTACTTTGTTTAGCTTTGAGTTCCCAACACAATCTCTTGCTTCGTATTTGTACACTGTGTACACTAAAGTTCCAAACGTTTTGAATTGATCATTAAATTAAATTGATATGTATATGTCTATTTTTATAAATGCTGTTCTTTTGATCTTTCTATTTATCAAAGAATCCTGATTAAACGGTTTCACAGTTTCCACAAAAATATTAGGCAGCAGAACGGTTTTTAAAATTGATATTAATAAGAAATGTTTCTTGAGTACCAAATTAGCATATATGAGTGATTTTTTAAAGATCACGTGACACTGGAGTAATGACTGCTGAAGAGTATTCACAGGAATAAATTACATTTCAAAATATATTAAGATCGAAAACCATTATTTTGAATTGTAATAAGATTTCACAATATTACTGTTTATCTTTAATCAAATAAATGCAAACTGGGTGAATTTAAGAGACTACATTCAGAAACATTAAAAAAAAATTACTGACACCAAACTTTTGAACAGTAGTGTACAGTAGTTTTAATTTTGATGTCTGGTGTGAGTTTTAGTGTAGCATACTTAAATTTTATTTTTTTGACTCATCACTGTCTTTCATTCTTTCTTTTAGATCGCTATTCTCATTACTGATGGTAAATCTCAGGACAGTGTGCAGGAGCCTTCTCAAAAGCTACGTAGCCTTGGAGTCAAAATATTTGCAATTGGTAAGGACTGATATGTAAAGTGTTTAGCCACCATTGTAATTTTTTTCTGCAAGCTTTCGCGCATCTTTGGGCTGTGGGTTCAGTATGGACTAAAGATTAAAATTATATTTAGTTTGCTCTGATTTTATAGTCGTTTCTTTCTCTCTTGTCATTTCTCAGGTATAAAGAGTGCAGACCCAGCTGAGCTGAAGCTCATTGCCTCTCTTCCTCAAAGTGAATTCACCTCTCAAATTGGGAATTTCAAAGCTCTCAGCTCTTTGCTGCCCCTAGTGTCTCGACGTGTGTGTACAACAACTGGAGGCTCTTACTCAAGTGATGGTAAGCCTGTCATGCAGTAGACACAATGCAATTAAATTTAGGATTATTATTATATTGGAGTTTTGTTAAATTGTATTTTTCATTTAGAACTTTTATATTTTTTTAATGTTTTAATTGATCCTGCTATATTAAAATCATTGATATGTGTAACTGTTTCACCATCAGAGACCTACAGTGGTCCATCAGACTTGCAGTTTTCAGGTGAGACCACCAATTCACTGAGATTTCGATGGACGCCTGCAGAAGGGCCTGTAAGTGGCTATGTGGTCCAGTATAGGCCCCTATCTGGCCTGGGTCAGCCAATCACAGCAGAGCTTCGACAGGTGAGAAGAATGCTCATCAAAAGAATGCTTTTTTTGCAGACTAAACATCTGTAAATGGGATAAAAATGATTTAAATGACAAAACCTGGGAAAGACTCAAAAACATTCTATTCTGTTCTGTATTTCAGCTTTGCTCTAGCTTGTTTTCGTAATCTAGCTGTCTAATAAACATTGCATTGTATACTATGAATATTGTTGGCTTTGTCAACAGTGGATCACACAATGTGTAGCTTATTGGTCTCCACTGAAAAGTCTTTTTTAACTGCAGGAAACAATACCAAGCAACCAGCAGAGCTACACTGCACGAGAGCTGCGTTCAGGCACAGACTACCTGATCACTGTTATTGCTCAGTACCCAAACAGCTTGGGAGAGTCAGTGTCTGGCAAAGCCCGAACAAGTGAGAACTGAACACAACAGAAATATGTGTCATCTAAATCAGCATCTCTTAAAAAACTCTCACTTTCTCTTACCCCAAACCACCCTCTAGAGCCTCTCCAAGGTGTGACTGCACTGCGACTGATCCAGACTGGGTTTTTTACTCTGGCTTTGGGCTGGGACACTCCAGATGACCAAGTACAGGGTTACAGAATCACCTATGGACCTACAGGTGAGACTGACACGCTTCCATATGGATAATAATCCATACTTCTATTGCATTTTTCAGTAATGTTTTTACTCTTTGAATAGTCAATACCATAATTGCAGTGTGCGTCAGTGAAAGAGATTCTGGAGGATGAATATGTAAGAGATAAAGAAGAAAAGGATGACTGGGCCAAGCAGCACTGTAATATATAGTAGTTTTATTATTTTTCTAAAGAAGATGCGAGCGGTGCTTGTAGAGTATGTTCAAAATTCATCTCCACGAAAGTGCTAAAGTGAAAGTTCTACATCTGATCATTCAGAGAAGTAATAGCACATACATGTGTCTCCTCAAAAAGCCACATGATTGGACATTCATTTTTGTTCCACAAACAGTCCACTGTAAAACAGTAGTTGAGGAATTTGAATAAACCCTTAATTCTAAATGTGTGCAATAGTAATAATGATTATGGCCTTAGCAAGCACAACTAACTAATGATTTTAGCAGTTTGATAAAAGGAAGATAGGGAGGTGGGAGAGTGTGTTTTGGTTTCCCCAAGGTATTTTTGTCAATTGCTTAAAGGAGTGCCAGTTTGCTTTATCTGGTTGGTATCCAGGTGTGAGCTGGCAGAGAACAGATCTGTCAGATTAGGTGTGGTCCTATGTTTAATCAGGTTAGTTTTTGAAGCTAGAGGAAGGTGTTTCAACCTGCCTGTCGTAGCCCAATGTTGCATGCAGATGAATAGATTCTGAAACTGTGATTTAAAATTATACTATGTCATTAACTGACTCATATATTGATGATGTACTGTGTTTGGTTGGCCAGCTGGTATGAGTTGCTATGAGCTGCCACCACTGTACCAAACCCCCAAATGTTTTCAATGCTAGGAACCACTTAATGAGTGGCTTTATCAATCTGAATATGTACCAAAACATTTTGAAATGAAACATATGACAAAATGTATTTCTTGCTTATGAAAAGCTATAAAAAGGTACAGAAAGAGATAATGCATTAAGGCGAGTAAGAGCATTCTAATGTATCTACAAACCCTTTTTGCTTTTCAAAATATTGAGAGATTGATTGTGTTAGTCAGAAGAGAGAAAGATGTCACATTTGCTGTTGCTCTGTCACGGAGCTGCTCTCTGTTCCCCGGATTCTGCTTGTTTAACACTCTTTTGAATAAAGACATGAACACATACTTAGTTTTAAAAACTCTTTATTTACTTTGATGTATCAGCGAGGTGGAGAGCCATTGGAACACACACACTCGACTAAACAGTCGTGTCTCAGACTGGCCAAATGAGAACTTCAACAAACTGTTGACTTTCAATTGGATTGGCATACATGGTGGCGGCTAGTGATGGACGCTTTCAAAATACTGTTTCAAGAGCTTTGAATTCTTTGTTTCAAATAATTTGTTTCAGACCAGTGTATAAAATTGCTTAAGTCATGTGATTTCAGTAAACTGAATATAAATTGCATTCAAATGTTGCAGTCAGAGGTAGTATTATTAGTTGTGTTATTTGTGTATTTGAGGAAATACTGCTACTTTTTTTTTTTTTTTTAATGCAACTTCTGAAAAATAGCAATACCCATGTGTATAAATTCTCAGCCAGTTAGTCTGGGACTGCTGAATGGAGTAGGTGTTGATATCCATTGTTTTTGTTTAGCTTATTACTATAAATATTGAAGTTGGGTTTCTTCTGTTTTTCCCATTGAATTTTTTCTTCATGTTTTTGCACAAGTGTGCACATTGCACTCTGCTGTCTTGGGAGAGAACAAAAAAAAGGAATAAAATTATTTTTTTTTAAACTGTTGTCCCTCTATCAGTATTAGAAACACTTCTGCGGCAGTGTTTACTTTTCCTTGTAATTTAATGCCAAGGTAATATAATTCAAAATATAAATTTACATATATGTTTAGCAGACACTTTTATCCAAAGTGAATTACAGTGCATTCATGATATACATTTTATTTTATTTTTTTAATCAGTATGTTTGTTCCCTGGGAATTGAACCCACAACCTTTTGCCCTGCTAATGCAATGCTCTACCACTGAGCCACAGGAACAGAAATGTGCATTCAAAAAAAAAAAAAAAATTCAGTCTGTGAAAATGGTCCATTGAATTAATGATGCACTGACGCTGAGCTTGCAGCTTAGTGAGTGAGTCATGACCTACATGTAAATAAGTAGCCATGCTGATGGATGAATGAGTGAGTTCATTCAGTAAAGGATTTGTCAAACTGATTTAAACTAGATATTCCTGAGTTTCAATTTCATAAAACATGTATTTTTCTTATTTCTGATATTACATAAATGTACCAGCATGCTCACACTTTGCACATCTGACTTACAGTATTTCCACTCTGCAAGCCATAGTTGAAAATATTGTTAGTCATAGATTTTCCGGATTGATTGATTAACAGGTCAGCCTGCTGCACAGCTGCTGGAACAGTCTGTGGGGGCAGAGTCTACTTCTCTGACTTTGGTTGGTCTTAAGTCAGACACAGAATATGCGATCAACTTGTACCCACTGTTTCCCCGTAACAGTGCCTCACCATCTACCCTGACTGCCCGCACATGTGAGTCCTCAAATACTACCGTTCAAAAGTATGGGGTCAATAAGATTTTTTGTTTGTTTGAAAGAAATTAATACTTTTATTCACCAAAGATGCATTAAATTGATCAAAAGTGACAAACATTCATAATGTTAAAAAACATATTTAAAATAAATGCTGTTGTTTCCACAAAATATATTTATTGACACTAATCATGTGACACTGAGGACTGGAGTAATTGCTGCTGAAAATTCAGCTTTGCCATAATTGCCACAACTGTAACAATATTTCAAAATATTTACTATATTTTAGATCAAATAAATGGTGAGTATTAGAGACTTCTTTCAAAAAATTTAATTTTACCAACCCTATACTTTTGAAAGGTAGTGTATATGAAAACACAGACACAATCACACACTGTTTTCTCCTCTTGCTTCACTAAAGTGTTCGTGCTAATATATTAAGCTCTGTCTGTGTATGCACCTGCATTTGTAGTGCGTTTAGAGGGAGTGCAGCAGCTTTCCGTTGACACTGTCTCAAGCAACAGTGTTCTAGTTCGCTGGACAGGAGTGGCGGGGGCCAGAGGATATAGAGTTGTTTGGGGCCCTTTCACAGGTCAGCACATTTTTAAAGAGGTTTTTTTAATAAAATGCTTCCTACACGGTGATAAAGTGATGAATCACCCAATGATGTCTATGAGTGCTTTAGGTCAGGCATGATTTCACATTGTGTTTTTATCAGATTCCTGTTTTCTGCAGTCTTTTTGTATATATTTCTTTCAGGAAGTGATGTGGAGACCGTAGAACTGGGAGGTGATAGTGAATCTCACACTCTGGGGAATCTGAGACCAGACACAGAGTACATTGTCACGGTCATCGCTCTGTACGATGGAGAAGTTGAAGGACCAGCAGCCACTGCACGTTTTAAGATAGGTACACAGATACACATGCAGACACATCTACAGTAAATGGTACATCAGGACAGAGAACATTTTTAAAAGGGATGTACTGATTTGGAAATGATTTCTGCAATAGGCAATATTTCTAAAATATTTTTTAGATTATTTAATAAAATAAATAATCTAAATACTCTTCTTCTCTTTCAGATGCCCAGCTAGTGTCTAGAGCATTTATTTGGAGAGTTATGTATTTAGTAGACCATGCGCAGATGGTCTTTACTTAAGAAGAGTGCAGAGAGAAAATTTAAGACAGCATAACAGGAAACAAGATGTGTGTCTTTTTTCCATCTTGCGCACATTTATCATGCACAGACAGTGAGGTGTTTGCTTTCAATTTTGCCATTGACTCACTGTCTGCTAGATCAGAACAGAAGAACTGTTTTTTGCCTTATGACTCACAGACTGCAGCAATCGAATGCGTGAGGGTGTCTGTATATGTGCATACATGTTAGAGCAAGAGACTAAGAGAAAGGAGGCAGAAACGGTCTATAAATATAACAGGACATGAAGTTCAGAAAGATGGAAGTCATTGTTTTAATATTTTACGGGACAGGAGGGGAGATAAAGCTAAAAGATGTTTAATGCATTTGGCTTTCAGAGCGCTCAGAGCAACAGGTCCTGAGAGCCACGACTACAGGACCCACCAGCATCAGATTAAACTGGAACCTCATACAGGCCGCCAGAGGCTATCGACTGGAATGGAAAGCCGGAGAGAGTATGAAAATGTTACTAAAGCACATAAACACATCATAAAAATGGCCAGGATTGTAAAAACGGAACAGTGAATTCTTATAATACAACGCCGCATTCAGACCATTTTCTGCCATAACACAGTAAATGACTTTAAAAATAACCACATGCATTAGTTGGATGATTATGGTAATTTATGGAAATTTACTTGGAACACAGTAGTTGCAATGTTACATGGGAAGAAAAAAAAATCAGATCAGCCCGAACAGTTAAGGGGGTGTTTGCAATACAGTTTTATCTACTATGAATAATCTGCAAACATGAACATTTTTATTTTACATGAATAATGAACTGAAACATAAACTTTGCAGACTACAGAACTAAATTAAAAGTGACTACAGCAACAAGAAAAAGCAAACCAGCAAACTATGTACAGTATGACTGTAGAACAATTGTTGTGTAATACTTTTTTATGATCTTTATGTGATCCTGCTGACCGCAGGAGGCAGAGTTCAGAAGCAAGAGTTCCCAAAAAGCTCCACCAACTATGAGCTCAGAAATCTACAGCCAAACACAGAGTACATCATAACTCTATACACACTCTACGAGGGGCGAGAAGAAGCTACTTTCTTTTCAACCAAACCAACAGGTCAGAAAAGTTATTTGATGGATTACATTATGATAGTGTTTTAAAGATCAATATTGCAGTTAAAAAGACATTGGGGAGACCAGTAGTGAAAAATTTCATTTCATTACTCAAAGTATTATTATAGTATTTTTTAAAATTGACAATTGGACAATTTCCAGGTTTTTTTGTAGTCCCAAAGAAGCACTTGAGCTGCTCAAGTTTGTGAAAACCTGAAGGTCAATGTTTTTATTCTGTCTTGCATACCTTTCATGTAATATGTTGTTGCATGGGTTGTGTTTAGCAGAGCAGCAAGTTGGTCCCGTCACGAACCTGAGGGTGGTGGATTCACTCGGAAACATTATTCGATTAGGATGGGCAGGAGTCTCTGGGGCAACACAATACAACATCCTCATTCTTAATACAGAATGTGAGAATATTATTTCCTTTAAATACAAAAACAGTATGACAGTATATCATTAAAGTGTTGTTTTGGGATATACTGTATGTGACCCTGGACCACAAAACCAGTCATAAGGGTCAATTTTTTAAAATTGAATAAAGCTGAATAAATAATAAATAAGCTTTCTATTGATGTATGGTTTGTTAGGATACAACTGTTTGGCTGGGATACAACTATTAAAATATCTGGAATCTGTGGGTGCAAAAAAATCAAAATATTGCGAAAATTGCCTTTAAAGTTGTCCAAATGAAGTTCTTAGCAATGCATATTACTAATCAAAAATTAAGTTTTGATACATGTTTGGTAGGAAATTTATAAAATATCTTCATGGAACATCTTTACTTGATACCCTAATGATTTTTGGCATAAAAGAAAAATGGATAATTTTGACCCATACAATGTATTGTTGGCTATTGATACAAATATAACCGTGCTACTTATGACTGGTTTTGTGGTCCAGGGTCACATATATACATTCATGTGATTTTCATTCATGAGATGTGCCGCTATAATGATTGTTTGAATTGGTTTACCCATCTTTTACAGCAAATGCAGAGGTGAACAGAAGAGTTCCTGGGAATCAGACCACCTTTGACCTACGGGATCTTGAAGATGGTGTACGCTATGCTGTCAGTGTAAATGCACTAGTTGGATCCAATGAAGGGGAACCAGCAACAGTGTACATCGTAACAGGTGTGTGCATGCATACTTTTTCTGATGTGCAAGTGAGGTTGTGTTTTTAAATGGTCAGTTATATCAGGTGCCTAAATTATATCAGGTGCTACCCTACTCTGTAGGGTAACATAATGTGAATATATTATGTCAGAAAATAACTGCTAGTAACTGAATGTTAAACAGAACCGCCACTGAGGGTGACCAACTTGCGGATAGTTGGGAGCAACAGTCGACGAGTCAGGATTGCATGGACTGGTGTTTCTGGGGCAACAGGCTACCGAGTTACCTGGAGACAAAGCAACAGTATGTAGACGTGTTTATGCAATAATTCGGGTTTCCTTTCTTTTTTAAATTGATATCACAAAACTTATGTTGGTTTTAATCTGTCAGCTGCTCTCTCTTTCTGTTTTAGCTGCAGAGCAATCCCGTGTCCTAGGTGGCGATGTCACTGCCTACACTATAGATGGGCTGCAGCCAGATGATTCTGTTGTTGTGGGTGTTGCCCCAGTGATTGATGGGCAGACTGGAGAAGAGGTCTCTGTGTCTACAAGAACCAGTGGTTCTACTGGAATTGTTACAGGGCTAAGAGTCAATGAAGTAACATCTGCAAGGATAGCAATAAACTGGACTCCTGTGAATAGAGCAACAGGCTATAAAATAATCTGGCGGCGAAGTGATGGTATGGACAACATTACCTTGAGTGAAATAAATTTATTCTAACTTGGGCATGGAAAATGATTTTTTTTTCTTTTTACATTGTAGGAGTGGAGGACTCTGAGATTGTATCCGCTGATGTGGCTTCCTATGCCATTGATAGACTCCAGGAAGGTGCAGCCTACCAAATATCAGTCTCAGCCCTTTTTAACTCACGGGAAGGACCTTCTGCCACTGTGACTGCAAGGACAGGTAGTTGTTGTCTTTTTGCATTTTGATATATTCAGTTAACCATACGCATGGAAGTCAGCATGAAATTAAAATAGATCATTCTTATTTTTTATGGAATATTACAGTGTTTATTATAAAGTAATTATCTGTGATTTTTTTTAAAATTCCATGAAATCTTTGATCAAAAACATTAACTTCCTCTTACAATGGCATTACTTCTCTGATGATGTGCACTGGCATAAGAGCTGGACCCTCCCCTCTTGCAACCAGTCAGTCACATGAGATTGCAGCAATTAACAAATGAGAATGTTACTACTATCTAAACAATTTACGATGGACAAAATCAAGTCCCGTCATACTTGTTTTTTTTGTTTTGCTTTCAAGAAGGTGTTTCGCTTGGATGTATGTCCCTAGTGAAAGATAAATATACTAAAATGTATTTGAAATGCATTTATTTCATGCTAGGTATCCTACATATATATTTACTTATTTTTATACTTAGTAAAAATACCCTGCAGTTGTACTTTTAGTACACTAAACTGCTATATTTAAAGCCTTCTAAATCGGAACAACTAATTTTGTACTTAAAGCACTTTAATTACGGAAGTACAGCAGTGCTGAAGTCCAACCAAAGATATACAGAAGTATATTTGATTGTGCTAAAATGGAACTATTGCAAGTATACTTTAGGTACACTTTAAATATCTTGCATTTAAAGGCCGATATTATTCAAAGATCATACAATCTTTAAAACACAGTTTAGGCTTAATATTAAGAAATATGTGTTGTGTACAAGTAGTACTCCAAAGGAAGATATCTATAATTTTATATCAGTAAGTCTTGAGCGATATGCGTGTAAATATGTTAATAGTTTCAAACTGTAGTTAGTATGAAGTAAATGTATTTTAAATATATTACTTTTTTTACTAGTAACTACAAGGAAGAAAAGAAGATTGCAATTTCAATTTCATGCCAACTTTAAACATTAGTCATTTCTGAGCTTTCAGCAGTAAGCAAGGTTTAATCTCAGTGTATTATTTTAGTCTGAATGGCTGACTCTATCCTGACTCTGTGCTTTAGATCAGGCCACAGTGGGTCGCGTCACCAATTTACAGGTGGTGGAGGCCCAAGGGGAGGTTGTTCGAGTGAGCTGGGTTGGAGTTCAAAATGCGACTTCATACAGAGTACTTTGGAAAAGGACTGACGGTAAGATCTTATAGCGATTTTAAAGTAAATGCTCATGTAGCTGAATATGAGTTAAGTGCCATATCCTATAGGAAAGAAAATATTGATATCTCAATTTTCTTATTTGTCTTATTGAGAATCTAAAAATGCAAGGGTTTGTGACCTCCAGGGGTCACAGCTCATAAATTATGTAGATGATAGAAGTCAAAGGAAAGCCTCAGCCATCATATAAAAATAAAACTGTGAATGCGATTGTAGGTGGAGAGGAGCGGAGTCAGCTGGTTGGTGGTAATGTGACCTCAGTGGATCTAAGGCAGTTGGATGAAGGGGCACAATATGAAGTGAAGGTTCTGGCTCTAGTTCGGAACAGAGAAGGCCCACCTGTCTCCGTCAGAGTCACTACGGGTGAGTGCTGTTTGCCTGTGATGTTTGTATGTTTCTCTCTTTCAAGTCATATTTACTTATATGGAGAAGTCATTAATCCGTATTCTCTAGGGGTGGGTTTACAATATCGATTTCTCATTTATTTACATACATTTCTATTTCACAGAATGAATATTTACACAGTGCACAAAATAAAGACATGAACACATATTATTGTTTGTGTGTAGTGCATGCATGCACATCTCGTCAGTAAAGCCGGTTCCTTGATTAGTGGTAAATCTCCATCACCTGTTTTAAAATGGAGCGGCATTTCATACACAGAGCCGTAGTTCACTGACAAGCTAGGCAATATCGCGTTCATTATCGAAGGCGATTCATCTGAGATAATGAACGCGATATTGCGTAGCTTGTCAGTGAACTACGGCTCCGTGTATTAAAAGCCACTCCATTTGAAAACAGGTGATGGAGATTTACCGCTAATCAAGGAACCGGGTTTATTGATGAGATGGGCATGCATATCGCATGAGATATATCGCCCAGCCCTATTTGTGTGTTATTTGATTATCAAATTTACCAGAGATGTTTCCTTAAAAAACATGTATTGATATCACTGTTTGTTGTACAGGGGGCCAGAGAGGGACAAGAGTAGAGGGTTTGCGTCTTTTGGACTCGACCCCAGGGGGGCTCCGTATAACCTGGAGAGCAGTGAGGGGAGCCAACTCATATCGAATCTACTGGAGGTCCTCACAAGGTAGTCATACAGGCACACATGTACCCACACACACAAACCAGACTCAACTAACTTTGTTGTTTTATATGCTTGCGTTGACTAGGTGAACCTGAATCAAGTCGTCAGATTAGTGGCGATGCAACTTCATACGCCCTCGATGGACTTCGTCCTGGTCTGAGCTACACTATAAGATTGTCTGCTGTGGTGGACGGTCAGGAAACTGAAGCTACCACCATCAGAGCAACCACTGGTACACACGCCAGATTGTAGCTCACATTTTATCTATGTGTTTCTCCAGCCTCTTTTATTCAGTATTTCTCTTTCTCTTTTTTTAGATGCCCTGCCAGCTACGACTGGTTTGAGTGTGACAGACAGTACTGAGAACTCGGTACTTTTAGGCTGGTCACCAGTAACAGGAGCCACAGGATATATTTTACGCTGGGCACAGGAAGAAGGTGATTATTCTGAAAATTTAGGAACTGGTAGTGCGTGGTTTAAGGATCAGAAGCACAATTATAGTTATATACTCTCTTTCTTCAGACACAGGAACGGGTCAGTCTGAAACACTGCCCGGTACAGCCACTTCTTACCGTGTGACAGGTCTACGACTGGGCCGTCGGTACCGTTTCACCCTGCAGCCCACCTTCCAAAACCAGGTTGGACCTGAGACCAGCGTGGAGGAACGCACAGGTTATACAGTTTCTGACTCTTTCTCTTCCAACTATAGACAAATTGAAATACATTTTTAAAATATTTCATCTGTCCAAATTAAACAATTTACATGAACATTTTTTTTAATGAGAACAGTATTTAATTAATTAATATTCAAATGAAATTATTAGTGCTGGGCAATAATTTATTGTGATTAATTTTAGTGTACATAATATATGTGTGTGTACTGTATGCATGTATGTATTTAAGAAAAATATGTTTATGTATTAAATATATGTATACTGTATATTATATAAATTCTATGAATATAAATATATACATGTAAATGTTTTCAAAATATATACAGTATGTGTGTGCATTTATATATACATAATAGTTGCCCAGCACTAGAAATTATATTTTAAAAAATGAAATGGTATTCTAAATATGAAAATAAAATTGCCAGTAGGTGGTGCCAATTCAATGAGTGAGTCATTCAGTCATTCATAAAACCATTACTAAATATAAAAATATAAAATATAAAATTACTAAATATAATGTAGAATCTTTAATTTTCTGTAAAGCATTATACAAATAAATTTGAATTGAAATTGTTAAAATGGCTGATTCATTCACAAATGGCTCACTCATTGGCTCACTAGATTTATTCAAAAACGTGGATTTATTCAGTAATGAAACAATGCTTCGTTTTGCTCAGAATGGCACAACAGTTCTGCTATGTCTTTGTTTCTAACTATTTTCGTTTGTGAAATTGAGCAAAACCATACTGACCATATCGTGTCCAAAATGTAATACAATATTAAAGTCTTGTTTATTGAACAATTGTATTAAATTAATACCACATTTGCAATAATGCAGATATTCATGGAAAACTTGTTTGTGTGGTTGTGTGGTATTGATAAACAGCATCATATGACAAATGTAAGACAAAAACAATGCTATACAATGATATATTTGCCGTCATACCTTGAATTTTAAGAACATACTGTATAACTGTGTTCTCATAGGCTACATTACACAGTCAGTTGTTGTCCTGTGTCATGTTCATCAGCAACTTCATTCAGTCTAAGAGGGCATACAGATCTGGGCTGGGGCAGGAAATAATAATTTTAAAGTTATATTTTTTCCAAAATGAATCACACCAAATTGACACATTAAATAGACAGCTTAGTTTAAATGCATTTGTGTTTAGCATAAACATAACCGATTTAACTTACCATTCATTTTTTTTACTCTTAGAAAAAATACAGAGCTGACTCTTCTGGTAAAACCTTTTGTGTGAATTATTTCACACAGTACTTTTGACTTTGAAGTTAAGGCAAATTATAGCTTGCAATGTGAGTACAGTGAATAACATACCATTACACTGGTCAGTGACAGGGAGATTTTTCTCTCACTACATGCTCTCCCTGCTAGCAATTTTCATTTGGGAAGTTACAGAGGCTGACAGATGATCATAGTGCTTGATGTCATGTTGTACTTTGACACTATCAATGTGCAATGAATATAATTTTCATTTATAAAGAAACGTTCCCATAGATGAATTGCACCATCTTTGTTTTTTCATGTCTGTGAAGCTGATATGAATAAATGTTTGCATAATTGAATAAATGATTTTCAGCATTGTTATTCTTACTTTCTGCTGTATTCCTAGCTTAATATGTTTAATAAATCCATGTTTTAGTGTGTGTCGGAGGGCGTTTGGACGTTGTCTTCCTTGTCCCTGCGTCTCGTGATCGCTCTGGCCTGGTGGGACCTGTGTTGTCTCTGCTCGCCAGTACTGCTGGATCCTTTACCTCCATCGGACCCAGAGACTCCCAGGTGCAGTTCTCTTGGTACTATCTTCATGTGGTGTTCCGATTTTTTTTTTTAATACATTTTATGGCTCCAAAAACATTTCTGTGAGAGTACCCTCTTCTGACAGTGTGCATGAGGCATTGAGCTGGTCAGTGTGAATGAAGTGCTTGTAATACCTGTTTACTCCAGATGGGGGTGGTGATGTACAGTGAAGATCCAAAAGTGCGCTTCCTCCTCAATCGTCATAGCAACAGTGAGACCCTTCTGCAGGATATTTTGACCACCCCATTCAATGACAGACCAGGAAATAATATAGGTGTGTTTGTGTTCTTTGTTTTTTCATTTCATTTTTTTTTTTCATTTCAATTTTATGTTTGTGTACCATTGTTGTACATCAAGCTGACACAAACATGTCCAGGTCATGATTCAACCCAAAATCATATGGAGGATAGAAATGAGGAATTATGTATTACATACTGTATATATTGCGTAAAGAAAATGAAGATGATTTCTAGTACCCTTACGGACCTACTTACTGTAGTGCAATAATTTCTTAGTGCAATAATCCACCCAAAATTAAAAGCAGTGCAATAAAATACATATGAAACCTTTACAATTTATACATATATTTAAGTTTTATTTGCAAGCATGTACTGTACATATTTGACATTCAGGTGACATTATTATGTGAATGTGAGTGTGCTGATATTTTCTGCTTTTATGTGTAGGCCAGGCAATGACATACGCACGTCAGTTTTTGCTGAGCGCACCAGCAGGTCGGAGGTATAGTGTTCCCGGGGTGGTTGTTATTATCGCTGACGAGAAGTCAACTGATGATCTTAGCCAGCCCGCTGCTGCTGTTAGAGCCGATGGTAAGCACAAAATTAGCCCCAGCACATTAATGTACACACAGAGCAAACCATCCCGGCTGCTTTGTCCCATGTCCATAAGAGTGAGTTAGCGCTGTAATAACTCTGTCCCTCAGGTGTGACAGTGTTGGCGGTAGGAATTGGACGTGCAGACTCTAGAGAGCTGCGTTCAGCAGTGACGGATGGCAGCACTCAGAATCTGCTCTATGCTCAAGACGCAAATCAGCTCAATGGTCTCCAACCCGACCTGGCAGACCTCCTCTGTGGCCTTGCACGTGGGACTAGTGTCACGGTCAGACAAAATCCATCCGTCTAGCTGTCATAAATGTCGTGTCATCATTTTTTTTTATTATGATGCTTGCTTGGGCCTGTCAAGCTTGCCAGAGTCATGATACAGCAGAAGGTTTTTTTTTGTATTATGGTGGTTTCAAACCTTATTGATAGTCTTTATTGATAAGAAGAGAAGACTAGGTGCAGTAAAGACTGACTTTGATTTGTTGTTTCCTTTTAGCCAGGGCCTTGTACCGTACAGTGTCCACAGGTAAGTGTGTACTGAAAAGACTAACATATACTGTACAGAAACACCAAGATATAATTACATTTGTGTTTACATTTGTACATCTACATGCACCTCACAAGAGACTGACCTGTGTCTTTGTTGCAGGGTGCTAAAGGGGACCTGGGTCAGAAGGTAATAATTGTTGTTCCATATAATAAATCCAAGTTGGCTTGTTGGATTTGATAATTGGTGCAATTTTCTGGTGAAATGTTTATGCATGTCTTTTGTGTGTATACAGGGTGAGAGGGGCAGAGATGGATTGGATGGAAGAAAAGGCGAGCCTGTAAGTTAATCCGCATGCACATTTAGCTCTGTTTGTTCATCTACACTATGGGATTCATTAATTATTACTTAGAAATGTTGTTTTTTATATCCTCAAGTAAATGTCTGTCTGATTGTGTGTGTGTTTTTAAATAGGGTCGTGATGGTTTACCCGGTCGTGAGGGCCCTAGAGGACCAGAGGGGCCACCCGGTCAACCAGGCAGCGGTCTGGGAGTGAGAGGAGAGAAAGGCGAGAGAGTAAGTGGCACTTAAATATGAATACACACATATGCACACAGATCACAAGTGTTGATATGCTCTCTCCGTCTCCATTTTTTTCTCTTCATCTTTTTTAGGGTTTCCCAGGATTGGATGGCAGTCCAGGTGTTCCAGGTCGTCCTGGCGCAGTTGGATTACCAGTAAGAATGAAATCATGAGTAATTTTATTAAATGGTACTGTTAAAACAGATATTTTTGGATATACTGTATGCACATCCATATACACAGCATAATAATCAGGTCTGGATGCATGCTAAAAACTCTTAATCTCTTAATTTATCTCTTAATTAATCTCTTGATTTAAGCTAAAAAGATCTCATGAATCGATTTATAACATGGGTTAATTATCTGATGTCGTTCTGTTGTTTTAGGGCATTCAGGGATTACCAGGTGTTACAGGAGACCCTGTGAGTTCTCATCAACGTACTGTATATGTATAGACACAAACATACACAAACACTTATTAAATGTTTTGTCTGTTTTGTTTTATAGGGAGAACCAGGCAATTCAGGCCCTCAGGGATTAAAGGGAGAGAAAGGTGAAAGGGTAAGGGTGATATTAAAATTAATCTCTACCCCTTGACTTAGCATTTTATTTATTCAGTAATATTTACAGCAAGAACTTGATATGATAGGTTTTTACTGATTACTACAGGGGGAACCTGGATCTGCTTTAGGAGGAGGTTTACCGGGCCGTAAAGGAGAGCCAGGAATCCCAGGGATCCCCGTAAGGAACACAAGAAAATGACTCTCACCTGCATAATGACAAGAAAGAAGCATATACATGTACAGTACATGTACTTTATGTCATCAAGTAAACAACAGGGTTATTGCATTGGCCTTTTTATGTCTGCCTTTCCTTTTAGGGCACTCCTGGTCGTCTAGGTGCTGATGGGGCAAAGGGAGAGCCGGGTGCACGAGGTCTGCCTGGACAGGACGGTCGCCCTGGGTTGCCAGGCACTGCTGGATTTCCTATTAAAGTAAAATTCATTGTCTTTTCTGCTTAAAGGTATCTCTAAATGTGCAGTATGAATGCCCCTGTCCCTGTGCTTTGAACTCGTGCTAGTGTGGACTTTGTAAAAGGGAATATTGAAGGTGTTAATGGCCATGTTGAAGAACACAACACTTATGTATATATGTATTCATGAGCTCACTCACCTTACTTTAGGCATTGCATGAGGTTAAAGGTCAAAATAAAAAATGATCAGTCTACATTAAAACATCTGCACAGCAGTTAAATGAACTAAATATCTGTCAGTACACAGAGATAATCTCACCACCGTGTTTGTTTTCTTATTTTAACCCAGCTATGAAAATATGTGAAAGTGCCACTGGCATTTTTATCTAGATCAATATTGTTATGCAATATTATTCATTGTTTTCACTGTTTGAAGTTTCACGTCTACCTTCAGCCAATCATGTACCTGTCTGTTTTTGTGTGTCATTTAATTTTCCTGCAGGGTGAAAAAGGCAGCCCTGGTGAGAGGGTGAGTTGATATAAATTCTTCTTCAAAAGAAGCCAGGGAAACTGAACAAATATTATAAAATAATACATCGAATGGTGTATAAACTACTATATTTTAATAGAATCAATTACTTTAGGTGTTACCATATGAAGCATGTTTTTTGTCTATTTGTCAGCAGTAAATGTGCAGAAAAATTGTATTGATTGCATATTGATAGTCCCAAGTGTAAGGTTCATGGTCTTTTTATATACCTTTAACCCAGAATCCATGTAATTAGATGGAACATAAATTTACACTGGTAAAAAAAGAAAATGCCTATTTTCAGAAGTACTACTGTATCACACTACTGATATAAATGAAATGATTTTTTATGCGTTTCTAGGGAATTTAAAAGCAATAATCCATTATTTCTGGAGAATCAAGTACTGTAACATTTCATTAAAACGTCCCATGTTGTTTAAGGATTCAGCAAGGGCAAAGTAATCTAATGCACCACGAGAACTCTGTGATGGCATACTAATACAATGTGTAAGGACAATCAGTCACATTTCTTGAACGTAAATGTGTTCTTCTGTCTTATTCTGATTAACAGGGTCCTCCCGGAGTGGGTAGTGGGGTAGCTGCTAAAGGTGATCCCGGTGAACCTGTGAGTGTCTCTATTATTCATGACAATGTGGCAGTGTAAATGGACGTTAATGTGTTTCTGTGTGTTTCTGTGTGAGTGCTGCTGTAATTTGATTATGTGTGTACTTCAATGTGTGTTTTTGTTTTGAGTTTTTAATCACATGCACCAAATGGTATTTGTGTGTATTTTCAGGGAAGTGGTGGACCGCCTGGTCCTCAGGGTCCACGAGGAGTGACTGGACAAAAAGGATCCAAAGGAGAATCTGTATGTTTTTTTCTGCCATTATTTTTTTACATTGCTTGTAAGCTTTTTGTGTGTGTGTGTGTGTGTGTGTGTGTGTGTGTGTGTGTGTGTTTTGTAAAATGTGTGCAATGCTTGTCCATGAAGGTATTTCCTTGACCTGGCCTGTTTGTGTGATTGTGTTGCAGGGTGAGAGTATAGAGGGTAAACCAGGCCCCCAAGGAAACACCGGAGACCCTGGTGATCGGGTATGAAATGCTTTCACTAATATATTTCATGCTTGCTCTAACATTTCTTCTCATTTTTCTTTCATTCGTGGATTTTTGTTTCAGGGTCCCCGAGGACCTCCTGGTGAAATTGGAAGTAAGGTAAAGAACAGAAGTCAGTGCATGACTTTATTGTGTTCATCAAGGTACAATGAACACACTTTCTGAATGCATAATATATGAATCAGTTGATGAAGTTTTGTTGTTTATTGCTTTTTCAGGGTGATCGAGGACAGACTGGACCACCTGGTTCAGATGGAGCCAAGGTGACTATTTGTCTATGCATGATTTGAAGCATCTCTGTATAAATGTTTCTAGATTTGTACTATATCCCTTGTGCTATTTAGTGTTCCCCAGGCTTATTTTGAAGCATTTTAATGTGTGATAAGTTGTTTAAGCAATTTTTAACAATGATTGTACAAAAATTTAGCTATTTAAATGAATTTGATTTCGTTTTGATATCACCCTTTGTATAATTCTGATGTTTTTTTAGGGAGACAGAGGCCTTCCAGGTCCAGCAGGAGACAAGGTGTGCCCTTAAGCTACATAAAACATTGATGTATATTCTTATTAGAGAGCTGTGGGTTACTCTGTGCTTGTTTGTGTCTGTTTTTGTTTGTATGCTAGGGAGATAAAGGTTCAGCAGGCCCCCCTGGTCTTCAAGGACTGAGGGTGAGTGGCTGCACAAGCCATGAGAAGTCACAAGCCATGTGAAAATGCATGCATCCATGACTGTACATGCATGTTGTCAATTATTTATATGTGCCTTCAGGGATTTCCAGGGAGCAGTGGCCTTCCTGGAGAAAAGGTAAGTTAAGATTTCAGCATTATTCTCAGATATCTACTTTGTTTTATTTTGTGCTTGTACTGTAATTTCATTCATTTATTTATGTATTTAATTTATTTGTCTCTGTCTGCTTTAAGGGTGCTGATGGTGAAAAAGGGCAACCAGGAAGCTGTGTAAGACCATAATATTAATGTTTTCAAATTCATATGAACATTTCATTCATTTGTAATGGTTCTCTTGATATTTTTCACTGTGGCTTTTTTAGGACTGTCAAGGTTCATTTGGGAAGAAAGGAGAGCGGGTATGACTTTTGGGAACAATGTGGAGACTTTGTCTATGTCAGATAACAGTATTTCTGTTTTATTCTTATGTTAAGTCATTTTTTTTTATATTAACATTCAAATGGTACAAACCCACTCAAATCTGATTCATACTGTTGAAGTTCCATTCAAAACTTCAACTATTTTATCTCTTCTTTTTCTTCCTTTAGGGTGAAAGGGGCCTCCCAGGTCCTGAAGGCGGTAAAGGTGGTAAAGGAGATGCAGGACAAAAAGGGGAAAGGGTGAGTTTTGTGAATGAATGAAGGTGTTCATCTGGGAAATGTCTGACTTGGTGTGATAGTGAGGACATTTTAAAATAGAAATTACACTTACTTTCACATTGAGCATACTTTATCACACATACTTTTGAAATAAAAGCTTTTATCATTATTATTATTAATAAGATTAATTTCAAGGTACATCTGAAATTGTGAAACCGTATGATTGGAACTTTCTAATCTATCCCACAGGGTGCCCCTGGAGCAGGAGAGCCTGGCCAACCTGGACCTAAAGGGGACCAAGGTGATCGGGTAAGTTTATCTTCATACACTATATAAACTATATTTGCATTTCCAGATGGAAAAGCCAGAGTTTATAAGGCAGTAGAAGTATTACGGTAAAGCTTCAGTTTTAGGCTTAGGTTTTGCATAATTGAAATACAGAATCAGCTGCTGTTGTATAAGTCATAATATTTAACATACTGCTTATTTATTTAAACAGGGTCTCACTGGATTGTCTGGAAAACCTGGTGCGAAGGTAAAGTAAAAATCGTCTCTCTCACTGCAGTGACTCCAGAACATATGTTCATGCAAATGACTCGGCATAAGCCTGAATAAGTTGTCATACATTGCACCCTTTTATTTCTCTATGCGACTCTAGGGCAGTCAAGGTGACTCAGGGGAGAGAGGGGAGGCAGGAAATTCTGGTCCACAGGGGCCCATGGGCCCCAGAGGGAAGGATGTGAGAGTCTGCACCCATTTATACATGAACACAGGACTCTACTAAAAGCTGCTTCTAACAACTTCATCTGAAAATAATGCTCATCAGCTAACATTTTTGTTAGGCTTAAGTGTGTCACCCTTAACATACCAGGTGTTTTGAAAGTTACTGCTCTTTCAGCTTTAGCATTATAATTAATCTGCTTTGGTAATGAGATTTATTCAGTGCTTTTTTTAACATTTAACTCTTTCTTGTTTTTCTTCTAACATCTTTCTTTCTTACTGAAGTAACAAGTAGTCAAGGTAATCCTTGTCTTCAGATTCTGCTCCACACTTGCTTAAAGCTACTGTATTTATACATCATTCAAGACATTCTAATTATTTAAGTGCGTAATTAACATAGCTAAGATAACTATTGTCAGGAAGTCTGATCTGTTATTTTGTTTCTGTAGGGACTAAAAGGAGACAAGGGAGAGGATGGCATTCCAGTGAGTTTTTTTTTCATCAGTCCTGTATTTGTGAGTATGTTTGTGTTTTGTATGTAATGCTGCTCTGTTTCTCTTGTCTCTCAGGGAGAATCAGGGTTGGCGGGTAAACCAGGGGAGAGAGGTCTAAGAGTGAGTACTCAGATTTGTTATCTGATGTTGTGAATCATTGTACTATTCCAGCTACATCCTAACAGCGGTGCTTTAATATTCCAGGGACTGCCAGGTCAATCAGGTCAACCTGGGCTAAAAGGAGACACGGGTGATCCAGGGGAAGATGGAAGAACTGTAAGACATATAGCTACCTAAATGTATTTCAGCAGAATTTTTTTTAGAATTTAGTTTTTCTTTAAAAAAAACAGAATGAAAGAAATTAAAGAATTAAATGAAATTGTGTTTATACAATCTACAACATAAAAGCACAGGGAATATCAACAGAACAGATATTACAATAGATTAATAGTGAAACAGGAATTTTTAGATTTCCCATTTTGTCAGCAAATATAATTTCTTTTTGCATCCTTTATTTGTAATTGCTATGAAAATATATACGTTTCCTCGTATATAATGACCTGCATTCCTAAGAGCTCATCATATTGAAATCCAGGCCCATGACCCCAAAACTAATGTTTTATTGGATAATGAATTTATTGGATAAACAACCATATAGTTAAAAACATCAACCTTGCCTTTAAATAAAACAACACCGGATCAACGCTGCAAGCTATTCAGGACTATTGGTTTAGATTATTGAGTTATTTTTGTCTAGTCATGTGATCGGTGCTTTGCTCTGTGCAGGGTACCCCAGGTCCCAGCGGACCAAGAGGCATAAAGGGAGAACAGGTGAAATATCAGAAACTTCTCACTCAACACAAATTCACTCATGTTTGGACCTCCACACAAACACTGAAAGTGTTATCTAACTATTTTTATTATGGGTCATTGTAGGGAATACAAGGCCCCCCTGGGCCACCTGGTGATGTGGTATGTTTTTAAGTCATTATCGTCTCACTGGACTTTTTTTCTACACATCCTGTTTATTTAAATAACCTGTTGTTTTTGAAATCTTTTGAATTTGTTCATTCTGTTAGACATCTGGAGAGAAACAACTGAAAGGTGACAGAGGAGAAAAGGTACAGTAAAATGTTCATAGTGTTTAAATTCTCTCTGCCATGCCTATTCTGGTTTTGCTATTGTTATACTCTTGTTTTAACACCAGGGAGAGGCAGGTGACCCAGGGGAGCATGGGGCTAAAGGTCAAAAGGGTGAACCAGGAGCTTCAGGCCCACCAGGACCAAGTGTAAGTCCGGATGGTGATCAGACAGTATGTGTGATTGGTAGTAATGTGATTTGTATCTTAACCTATTTGTTTTTTAGGGTCCTGAGGGGCTGCGTGGGCTACCAGGAGCCAGAGTAAGAACCTCCTGCTTTATTTAGACATTTCTTTGATCTGTATTTGTATCTGTGTCTGTCTCTGTGGCAGCATACACAATGTAAATGTAGTGATATACTTAATCCCATTCAAACACACAGTTATTTAGCACAGTGGCAGCTGAATTCATTCTAAACATGATTTCTCATTAAATCTCCACTGTAGTACCACACCAAGAGCAGATTGTACATCTCATTCTGGTCTCTGTTTTTTCTAGGGTGACCCGGGCGATAGGGGCAGTCCAGGAGACAAGGTAAGAGAGCCAGTTTTCTCGGTTTACTGTGGGACATTTTTTTTGAGACTATTAACATGACCACAAGACATGAAATACAAAACATATTTAGCACAACAAACATTGAACATTGAACAAACATTAAAAAGATTGTCAAAAATCTGCTTTGTTTGAGTGACAGATTTTGACAGGAAGTTGTATTAGCCTAAAGATTAGGAACTGCACTACTTAATGCAAAGGCTGAAGGATCGGTTTTATATTTGGGTGGTATTCTTTCGGCACCTCACGATTCGATTAAATTTTGATTCAGGAAATCATGATGCGATTACTAAACAATATTCGATGCATAAATTTTTCAACAGTGCCTTTTAGCCACAGATCTTTTTAAATAAATCATGCATTAGACCTAGAGCCTTTCCGACATACAGTGTGTGGAAGCTTTGGGTTGCTTAAGGCTTCTCTGTTAGAATTGACAGACGTGAACAGGCTGTTATTCCTCCAGCTCCAGATGGACACATGGAATATGTTTTTTTTACTGCCATGTTTCTGAAAAATTAAATTTGAGTGTGGCATATTTGTTTTTACAACACTTGTTTTACAGAAAGAAAGAAGAAAATAACACAGAAAAAAAGCTAAATTAAAATTCTAATTATGATTATTGTTCATTTTTATAATTTGTTGATTGAAAGTATTCTAGGAATGATTTTTTTCTTAGCCCTAATAACTATGATCAGTATCTAGCTTAATCACCGTTGAGCAAAACATTTATTCAGAAGCTTCTAAAGATTGAAACTGGGCTTTCAATCTTTGTGTTTGTACATGATATACACTTATGCTCAGTTTTTTTCAAACAGTAATAGTGTGAAATATTTTTATACCATTTATAATAATTTTTATTTTTACACTTTTATAATTATAAAATGTAGTTTATTCTTGTGATGGCAAAGCAGAATTCTCAGCAGCCATTACTCCAGTCTTCAGTGTCACATGATCTATGAGAAATCAATCTAATATGGTGATTTGGTGCTCAAAAATAATTCTTATTATTATGATCAATGCTGAAAACAGTTGTGCTACTTCATATTTTTCTGGAAACCGTAATAAATTTTTTCAGGATTCTTTGATAAATAGAAAATTCAGAACAGCGTTTATTTGTAACAGATTTTTTGTAACAATGTCAAAATCTTTACTGTTACTTTTGATCAATATAATGCATTTTTGCTAAATAAAAGTATTAGTTCCTTTTAAAAAAAAAATCTTGCTGACCGCAGATAAATATTTAAATAGTAGCGTATATTGTAAGTCTTTTTTAATGAGAAGCAAGTACCGTCAATTACTTTTTGAATGAGGCATCTATAAAGTAAGCAGCTTCCTTAAATATCTCTTCAAAAGCAGGTGTAAGCACCCCTGCAAAAATCATTCTATTTTAGAGTGCAGCAATGACAATATTTTGAAAGTGAGTGTCATACAGCGGTAGACAGCTGAAAAATGGCTGAAATGGTACAACTGGCTACAGTAATCAGTGTAAAGTATAAATATAACTGCTTAGTCATGGATCTCTCTTTACTGCAGAAGCTGTGACACACTTCGTTATGTCAGTTTTTACCTCTTGGGGTTTTAAATAGCAGGTCTCACCAACGCTGCAATTATTTGTTATTGGCTGTCTGCGAGACTGTTTAATCTTTGTTTAACATTTGTGCTACAGAATTGAAACAAGGCTTTGTTTCGCAGTGGGAGGAAATGAGAAAACAAGATCTCACTAATGTCTGGAGGAATATTGTAAACCATGTTGAGGCTTTCTGCTTCCTGTCAGAGAGACGTATAGCCAATTAGTTTATATCTGACCCTTGTATATTTGTACCAGTCTTCATCTAATTTATCCTTTTGATCTCTGTTCCTTTCATAATCATTGTGTGTAGGTTTCTTCATTGATTTTATTACATTAATTAGGCTGATGACTGCTGCTTTTGGCATGCGTATGTGTGATGCTGTCAGAAAGGTGTTATTAGTGACAAAGACTGGATCTGGCAGTCAACCCGTTCTCATTATTATTCATTCAAGTTGGTGATGTCCCAATGCTGAGAAAAGTGAAATTGACTTTGACAGTGATGTTGAGTGTTTTTTTGTTTATGTGACTAGTTAATATTGATCATTTCTGTATATGTGCACATGCGTGTGCAGGGAGAAAGAGGAGGGGCTGGTTTGGATGGACGACCCGGTCAGGATGGGAAACCTGGGCCGCCTGGAACTCCTGGATTACGGGTCAGATTACTTCAGTCCTTGAATCAACTTCATATTCAAAGGATCTAATCAATCTGAATCCTGCTGTAAATGTTTTTGGTTTTGTAGGGTGACCCAGGAAAACAAGGGGATCCTGGAAGAGATGTGAGTACTCCTGTCTCTCCGTATTTCAAATCATTTCTTTGTTGCATCGTGATGTTGCCACTGTTTGCTGCAACAAATCAATCCAGTTTTTAATCTGTTTAACATTTAATTCTTCACTAGGGCTTGGCGGGACTAAGAGGGCCTCAGGGGCCTCCAGGACCACTTGGGCCCCCAGGAGCTAATGGCACACCTGTGAGTAATAACACAGCTTAATCTGTGGAAACCATTTAGCCATACAAATTCACATACTGGAGCATAAGCACATGTTATCACATCAGTGTAATGTTATGCTTTATTTCAGGGTAAAGCAGGGGAGGATGGGAAACCAGGACTGCCTGGAAAACCTGTAAGTACTGATATTATCTTAATGAAAACCCAACATCCTTTCGGAAACCTTTGTTGATATACTGTGTATCAGTAGAATGTGTTAATTTCCAAGCCAGCACTTAAATCCTTAGGCTTTTCTTTTGTTATCAAGGCTCAATCTGGAATGCAGCATGCAAACTCGTTCCAGTTTAGTAACCACACCACAGCCCTTGTCCTCCATAAATGAGACGATTAAACCATCCTGCTGATAATACATCACCCTCTTAGCAGCCTAATGAGCTTTCAGTGGGTGGTAACTCTGCCTAATAAATGCTTTATAGTTGAAATATGTGAGGAGTTTCAGTCAGCCGTGTACAAATGTTCGTTTAACCTGACTCAGATGGATTATGCCGCTGGAGCTGAGCTTACGCTAAACGCGCTCGCTTGCAGTTTCTTCTGATTTACTGATCACAACCCTGAACCAGCTGTGGTAATTGCAGGAGCTATATTGGGCTGGATGGCACCCGTCACATATCTGTAACACGAGGCTGTGTGTCGCACGAAGCGTTTAGAAGAGAAATTACTGCTTGAATGAGTCGCACAAAATTACAAGAGTTCTCATACCAAAACAGGAAGAGCTGATTACAGGAAGTCTTGATTACAGAAATTATGAAAACGCGCCTTGCACTCATCCAGATGTCTGTGTTTAATGCCTCGTTTTCTATCAAACTTTTTCAGGGCGAGGATGGCGTGCCAGGAGAGGATGGTCGAAAGGTAATAAACCATCTATTGCTGAAAGCTTGTGTATGATTGCATTGTCGTTTTTGATAATTAGCCTCTGATCGAATCTGGTTATGCCTTCTTTGCAGGGAGATAAAGGAGAGTCGGGGCCTGCTGGAAGAGATGTGAGTCTCTTGTCTTTATCTTCCTGATCATCCTGTTCTCACTCTCTTCCTGCCTTTCACAACACAAGCCAATTCCATCACAGCTTATCATACTCTGCACTATGTAACACTTTCAAAATATACATTTTAAGGCTTCTTTGACAACTGTTATGGAAAATGTTATTATTACATTATGTGGATTTCATTCGCTATGTGGCATGAAAGATAAGCATGTAGCAGGTTTATAAAGGCTGTTCTTGTTTCTAAGTGCTGCCTGATAATGTTTCTTTTTGTACTCCTTGTCGGTACCTGCTGTATTCTTCCTGCGTTTTGTGGCCACGTGACTCAATGTACTCAGAATTTGTTGTTTTCTGTGATTCAGTCCATGTCATTATGTCTCTTTGCCCTTTTTACTCGCTTTTTGCTATTTGTCTCGCACAGCTAATTTTCCCATCAGCACAAACCAGATTTGTTGTTAAATGGATGTTTTCAATCGTAGAAACACACTCGCAAACATATACACACACACACTCTCACACGCTTTTTAAATGCGTGAATGCTCTTCTTCCTGTGCTTGATGCTGAGTGCAGTCAGTAATTATGAGTCAGCAACCTTATGGGAGAAACTCTTCACTGATGAGTTTATTTGATGTGCAAATTTATGCCCATTAATTAAGAAATTAATTTGTATCATAGTTATTTCTCTCATCTCCCTCTCTCTCTCATCTCTCTCTCTGTTTCTCTCTCCTCAGGGTCGAGATGGGTTGAAAGGTGATCAGGGCATTGCAGGACCTATTGGCCCTCAAGGCTCCACTGGACCCCCTGGAGTTCCTGGAAATGTCGGACCACCAGGACCTGTGCGTTTGTGTTTGTGCATGTGTTTGATTTTAAATAGACTGCTACTCTGTTTATCACATTCGTATTATGGAGGATGCTAAATTTATGCAAACAGCTGTATATCTCAATCTTTTTTATTTTTTTCAGGTGGTGTATGTTAAAGGGGAACCAGCAACACCTATTCCAGGCCCCCAGGGCCCTCCAGGAGCCCCTGTAAGTAACATCTACCACTGCTGGCTCTACAGCAGTGAAAGTCAGTTGTAAAAGACTATGTATTTTTGCTTTTTTTTTTTTTTTAAATCAACTCCCACATTTTCTTCCGAAATTGTGAAAATCTTGTTTAGTTTAGCCCAAGTACATACATTTAAATGCTGTTTGAATGAAATACAGACAAAATGAGTGCTGCTATGAATTATGACTTTCATATGCATTGCTTTTTATCAATCAGGGAGTACCTGGAGTTCCAGGAGCTGCTGGACAAAGAGTAAGTTTGTCTGCATGTGTGCAAGTAAATATGTTGCTCTGTTTTGTATCATGATGCAAGTTATAATAATGTGACCTTTGTAGGGGGAGAGAGGTCTGCCAGGCTTGAAAGGAGATGTGGTGAGTGCGTTTTTACGAATGTGTATTTTAGTGGTCGCTGCTCTCAGAGCTGACATAAGGCAGTTCTCTCAGCATACCTGACTGTAATAATTCAACTCTTTCGATTGACAGGGTGATCCAGGAGAGGATGGCAGACCAGGAACTGTAGTGGTAAGGAAAACGCTCACGCACACAGTGTCACACATGCATGGCTGGCAAGATGACTAATGTTGTTTCCCCCCCTGTTTTGTGATAGGATGTGAAGAGAGCTTTGTCCGAATTTGGCATTGAGGTACTGAGAAATTTATCAAAATGATTGACAGTTTGTATCTAGATGTACATGTCACCATCTCCCCTGTTCTCTGCATACACTTTCCATTGCAGGTCAGAGAACTGAAACTATTAGTTGATGACAGAAGCAATCTGGTTTCAAAGTTGAGTGAATTGACGGAGGGAAAGAGGGGAGAAAAGGGAGATGTCGGAACCAGAGGCCCTCCAGGAGCAGATGTGAGTTAAAATCATGCATATGTGCGACAGAGTGGTTTTTGGTAGCTTAATAATTGGATGAGTAGTGTGCCATGGTAACTTTTGCCATGAAGATCATGCAAAAACTCATTGGGCGCTGACCATGGTACTGAAACATATTTCTGGTTAGAAAATATCAGTCAACTCTATATTTATTTCCTGTCTCATCCTCTCCTCTTCTTTCTTTTTTAAACCTTGTTCTCTCTTCCTTGCATACTGGCTTTCAGGGTGCAAGGGGTTTTCCGGGTGAACGAGGTGTCAAAGGAGAGCTGGGAGAGAAAGGGCCTCCTGGCCCACAGGGTCCTCCAGGCAGGGCAATTGGAGAAAGAGGCCCAGAGGGTCCACCAGGACAGGCAGGTGAACCCGGAAAGCCAGGAATACCAGGAGTACCAGGACGAGCCGGTGAACTTGGAGAAGCTGGCAGACCTGGGGACAAGGTAAAGAGAAAAAGAGCATTGGTATTTTGTTACAATAGCTGTTTTATATCTTTTAGGAGATAAGGAGTTGATTAAAGAAAACTCTTGATATAAAGTTTTTGTAGAAATGAGATTAAAATTTGTCTTTGTTGCAGGGGGAAAAAGGGGAAAAAGGGGACAGAGGGCCAGCTGTAAGTACCATTACTATAATTCATGCATGCTCACGCAAGATCCAAAATTAACTTTGCCTCACTTGCTAATGGCAGTTGAATTAAAAAAGTGCTCGAGCAAAAATGTAAAAAGTGTAAAGTGTAATTTCCGACCAGAGAATTTTGTTCATGTATGGTGCTTGGTGTCTGTTCAAACTCTCTTTTTTTAGGGTCCGGCCGGATTGCCTGGCCTAGGGGGGCCTCCAGGACCAAAGGTAAAACAAAATTAAGCTCACATTTGTAGTGCACTAAGGAAAGTTGAGAATTGAATTTTGTGTTTACTAAAATATTGAGCGTGTGTGTGTGTGTGTGTGTTTTTAAGGGGGATTCTGTCTCCGCTCAGAGTGGTTTGCCTGGTCCAAGGGGTCTTCCAGGCCCCCAAGGTATCAGAGGAGAGGCTGGTCCAGTAGGACCTCCTGGAACTACAGGAGAGAGGGTGAGGGTTCTGAAACATTTATCCTTAAAAAGCCTTAGATTTAGTTGTATTACATTTAAGGCGATAAAAAATCTTAAATGGTAGAAGAAATTCTTAATTATGATTTTAAGAAGTCTTAAATTTGGGGACGGAAAGACAAGAATTGCAGTATAGCTTAATGTGACGATTTAACTTCAAAAGGCTATGATTTCATTGAAGAAATTTGAGCACTGCACCTTTCAAAGTCAGGTGTTGCTGCTTTGTGTACTGCGATTACCGTGGAAACCTCTATATTTCTGTCCTTCCGAATATGCCTCCTGCTGGCAGAGAATGAATGTGCATTTTCAAAAAGCCAGTCTGCTGTTTTTGTTCAGACCCAGGCGAAAATCCACCCAGAGTTGTAAATGTGAACTGGTGGATATAAGATATTTGTTATTAAATTAATATAATAATTGATTCATAATAATTATTCAAAATATAATAATTGATACTTTTGACTTTTGAATCCCTTTTCTTATGAATGGTGAATAGGCCTAAATAGGCTAAAATGTGAAATTTATCATTTTATAAAACTTTTTGTGAAAACCTTTATCTGAACTGTAAATTGTGCTTTTTACACTCATTTTATGGTTTAACATGTTACCATAGACATTGCCCTACCCTGCTCATATGGTAATAATTTTATTTGTGTAGGTCTTAAAAAGGTCTTAAAAAGTCTTAAATTTGATTTAAGTAATCCTGCAGATACACTGTTTATATGTGTGGCAGCATGCTACCTTATAGGATTGTGACCTTAGTTGACGATCTGATCTGTGATGTGTCCCTCTCACAGGGCTACACAGGTCCTCGTGGGGAGAAGGGAGACAAAGGAGCCAGTGGAGAAAGTGGAAAAGATGGCTCCCCAGTGAGTATACCTTTTTACTGGCCTTAACTGACAATAGAACTTAGTTTCTATTTATTTAATTTTACAATAAAACTGTGTTTTTTTATCTTAGGGAAGTCCAGGAGAGCCCGGAAAACCAGGGCTGGATGGGAAGCCGGTGAGAAACAACTTCCAGTGGCTATGTTGCCAATTTATTATTAAAATGAATTTTAATTGCTCTATGTCTAATTAATGTTGATGTTATTGTTTGATATGTGCTAAGGCAAGCATAATTTTAGTTTTGCTCATATTATTAGATAGATACACAAAGTATTAAACTTTGGTGTGTAACTTATTCCACACCATTTGTAGATAGTGTGGCTTGTTGTGGAGAACTGTGCTGTTACTTTTTTAAGTGATGTGACAGTTTCTGTCTGGTGGATGATAAAGCAGGCAAAAAATGGTCACACAACCTGGAACTGTAAATGATACTGAGGGACCTGATACTTATCTATGAACCAGAATGTCCTTAGCACAGGAAAGCATCACCTTCCGATGATGCCTAATGCATTCCTATGATATAACAATCATGCACATTGGTCTACTGTAATTACGACAAACCACAGTAAGATGACCAGAGAACGGTGAGTCCCACAAATCTCACTGTCATTTGAGAGCCTGGTAATGTTTTGTGAACTCAATGTTAAGTCAATTACAGTATATAGCATTGTAGTAGCCATACATTATGAAAACATGCTGCCACTCATGAAATGGAGATGAAAAGAGAGTTTAGCATTAGTGGGGAAGAGGAGAGTTTTGACTCTCACTCACACATTTATTTATTCTCCTCTGGAGCAGGGTTTGAAGGGACCGGCCGGTCCACCAGGTCTACCTGTGAGTAACATCATCCCAACACGGCAGCCTCTCTTGGGCTTGTCATTGTAGGAAAGCCTGGGGATTTGATGCGAGTACTAGGCCTTGCTGTGAGCACTAGCTGACTTCCTTTGCCTGAGGCTCCTTAGATAAACAACACAGAAGTAACAATGCACCACTGCTTCTATCCGCTAACCACTCTGTCTCCTCTTTTCCTCCTCCACTCCTTTTTGTAATCCCACTCCCTTCAACTTCTAATTCCACTCCACTTGAAATTTGGACCAATCACACCTCTGCTCTCTCTACACTTCCTGTCCCTCCATCCCTTCCTTCCTCTCTCTAGGGCTTGCCTGGGTTCCCAGGAGTGCTGGGCAGACCGGTAGGTTTTCTGAGGCTGAGATTGTAGGCTGCTTTGCTAACATTGGGAAGGGGGCTGTCCTTGTCTCTGTAGTTTGTTTGTGTGTATTTGTGCATTCATGCATGTCTGTTAGATATTTGAGTGAGTTTGGAAGTATATAGTATGTTTTATGTCTCTGTGAGCAATGTGAATATTTGTAAGATTTATACACTACCATTCAAAAGTTTGGGGTCAGTAAGGTTGTGTTTTTTTTGTTTTGAAAGAAAGAAATAATACTTTTATTTAGCATGGATGTATTAAGTTGTACAAAAGTGACAAATACATTTAATATATTGCAAAATATTTATACTCAAATAAGTTCTGTTCTTTTGAACCTTATATTCATCAGAGCACAACTATTTTTTAGGCTTGCTGCGATAGACGGTGTTAGCGGGGATACCGGTGTTAAAGGGGTCATCGGATGCAAAATTCACTTTAATTTTAAAATCCCTTTCTCAAATCAGGCTGTTCTAAGATTCCTGTCAGAATAATGTAGTTCTGTACAGCCCACTCCCACGATAGTTGATTGACAAGGCCGTCTTACTTTAGACCTTGGGCAAATGATAATTATAAATCTGTTTTTAGGGAGGGTAAGAGGCATCAACATATGTTTAAACCAATGAGTAAAAAAACAGCAACCTAAACACCTTTTGTGACTATATAAACACCAACAAAACCTCAAAACAACATTCAAACAGTACTGAAAAACAAACCGCACAAAAGGATATATGGTTATGTATGCGAGTTGAAGTTCCAGCAATTCACCAATCAGTCTTTATAAAGTTCTCTGTTGTAGTAAGTTAATGTGATTGTGTGGTCAGATGCAAGGCTTATCTGTCTCTAAGGAGTCAAGTGATGATGATGTTTGATGGTGATGTTATCCAATGAAGTAGATGACCATGATCAAACATATAGACTCCCAATCAAAAGGTGGCCAGAATCTCACATTTAAATTTCCTCTACTAAAAGAAAGAGAGATAGGCTAACAAATAAACGTGTAGTCTGCACAAAATTGTATTTGTTATTTTATTCGTCTTGTCAAGAGTCTTGAATTTATTGACAGCAAAATGTTAAACGAATTTTGTGTCTTAAGACATAAAATTCTTTTAACATTTTGCTGCCAACATAGTAGGAAAAAAAGTGTATTTTTATTCATCTTGTCAGGATACAATTCGTTTAACATTTACAATACAATAGGAAGAAGTGTTGCAGAGAAAAAAAAAAGTAGGTTGTACAAAAATAGCCTATTAGTTATTTTATTCGTCTTGTCAAAATACTAAAGTTTAACATTTTGCTGTTAACACAGTAGGAAAAGTGTCGCAGAGAAAAATAAATAAATAAATACGACACTTAAAATTATAGGCTAAGCAAAATATAAACAAAACTGAGTTGAACATTATTCAAGGACAGCGCATCCTCACTTTGCTCCATCCTTATTCTGCTCTGTCACTCATCGACAACCTGCCTGTTCTGTCACCACCGGTGGGCTACAACCTGCTCTGAGGACCGTTATGCATGCTGCGTGCACAGACCCCGTAAATGAAACACGTGACGCAGAGAGCACTGGTTCATGCATGCATAACAGTCCTGAGTGCAGGCTGTACCGGTGGTCAATGAGAATAAAGTGCAGATATGCTGTTCTGAAAGAACGTCGGGAACAGGTTATTGTTAAACTGCCCGCTCCCATTCAAATTACACCAGAGTTATTGACCGCTACCGCGTTTTATTCGGAATTTAATCCCGCGTCGCAAGAAATCTGGTCGGTTCCCGCGGGAGAGCCGCGGGAATGCAGACCTCTAGCTGGTGTCTGTTACACCGCCATTGTGTTGACTCTGGTGCAGGGGAAGACAAGATGTCTCAGATTAAGAGATTGAGGTGTTTTGTTGTTGGATGTAATAATGAATATAGCAGTCATCATTTACTCCCGACATTTGAGTCGCTGAAGATGCAGAGGATTAACGTTACTTTCGCTTTGAAGTGAATGCGCCGATTCCGATCTGCCTAATGCATCTATGTTTGCGCAAATCATTCGTGATCCAGCTTTATCTACAGAAGAAGTGAGTATAACGTTTTTTTATGAATCTTTGCAAATTGCCTTTCCCAATAATGTGCTAAAGTAAAGAGTACTGCTCGTCACCCCATAGAAGAGAGGGGAGGGGTCAGCAGAGCTCATTAGCATTTAAAGCAACGTGGATTAAAAAACGGCTTGATGAAAACAGCTGATTTTGACAGTGTAAAGAAGGTGTTTTTTACACTACCTTTGAGAAATTTTAACCAAAATTTGTTATAGACTTTTCATTGAGACCCTAAAGAATCATATCAACTTGTGGAAAATGGGCATCAGATGACCCCTTTTAGCCGGAACATCGGTATGTCACTTGCCCACCACGGCACTGTCCCCCACCATCGTTTTGATTTTTATAGTAGGCTTATAAAAATCATTTAGTTCAGTTAGAGAACAGTCACTACAATTAAAAACTGAACGCGGCAGCTCAATACAGTGTGCTGAACAACAGTTGCATCATATATTAGATTTCATTCACGTGAGGAGAGTGAGTCGAGCTGACTGACAAGAGGAGTGGGGTGAGACAGACAAGATGATAGCGGAAGATTTGGTTTCAAAACGAAATGCAAAAGTGCATGTTTGGCAATATTATACATTTTGAAAAGCCTGTTGACTTTTGCCATTTATCTGGTGATTAATCAGGTGAAGTTTTGGAAGTTTTTAAAAAATCATTAGTTTCATATATAATTGGTTCCACAGTGTTTGCTGATTTTCAGTTTTGTATCCACCTTTTTCTTGCCGTAAAAATGGGCGCAGCTATTTGTAAATTCTATGGGTCTGGCTTCCGGTCTCATCGGCGTCCAGCTATTTTTAGCAGTACAAAACTGTTTGTTTTGCTGCTTGATATTGAAAATTGGTGTGTCTTACCATATTATTTTAATGTATTATCTTAATTATAAACACACTGGTTTGTAGTGCAAACAGTTTTACCGTTTACTGAACCGGAAGTAGAAAAAGGTGGATAGGCCTACCTAGTCTATTTAAATTTTGTGTAAGTTATTTGTTATTTTATATTAGGTATAGCCTATAGAATGGTGTATTTTGATTCGTTTTGTTAATAAAAGTTCTATGATTTTTATATAGGCTAAGTTGAGTTTGAAGTTGTATTTTGTTGATGCTTGAATGAATGGCAAATTGTCGCTAATTCGAAAGTGAAAGTAAAATGCGCACATCGCTTTTAAGCTGTTTAGAAGCGAATGAAAGTGAGGAAAAGAATGAAAACTCAAACGAACTAACAACAAACAAGTGCTTTGCGCAGAACTGCCACTAATTTGAAAGTGAAAGTAAAATGCACACCCTGCTTTTAAAAGCTATTTAAAAGCAAAAGAAAGCGTGAAAAAGAGGGGAAACCCCAACCACCCCCATGGTACTACCGGTGTTGTTACACGTCGATTAACTGGTGGGGAAATTTCACAACCCTACTGTTTTTACTATTGATAATAATAAGAAATGTTTCTAGAGCACCAAATCAGCATATTAGAATGATTTCTGAAGGATCATGTGACACTGAAGACTGCAAAATTCAGGTTTACCATCACAGGAATAAATTACATTTTCAAATACAGTAAAATAGAAACAATTTAAACTTAAACTATTTTAAATTGTAATCATATTCACAGTATTACTGTATTTTTGATCAGATAAATTCAGCCTTGGTGTGCATAAGAGAACTCTTTCAAAAATATTTTACAAATCTTACTGAACCCAAACTTTTGAAGGAGCATATGTGTCCAATGTTTGTACAGTCTTTGTCAAAAGTACAGTATACAGTATGTCTGTCCGTTCAGAGCTTGTGTGTGCTGTTTATATGTGCATGTGTGTATCTGTGTGCTTCATATTTGCATCAGCCTGCTATTCATACCAAATGTGTATTTTGCACAGGGGAATCCAGGAGAACCAGGAATAAGAGGACCAACCGTACGTATATTCGGTTTAATGAACATACTCAAATTAAAAATCCTTTTTCTAACCTTTGGTTTGATATTTCAGGGACCGATGGGCGGAAATGGACCCCCAGGGGCTCCTGGTGTGAAGGTTAATGCTGCATTATTTGACATGGACCCTATAATTTTATTCATTAGCAGTCATTTTAAATCAACCATAACAGCATGAAAGTTATTTTGTCCCTATTTGTGTCATGATATCCTCAGCTCTGGCATTGCAGATGCAAATAACACATAAAATGTGTGTGTATATGTTCACATGTTTGTGTGTCATGTTTAGGGTGACCAAGGAGAACCAGGCATTGGAGTTCAAGTAAGTTTTCCAGCTGAGTAGCGATGAACACTTTGCTTCAGGCGATTTGATACAAAGCAATGTGTTTTTGGAGTTATATAACTAACCCACCAGAGTTTACTCACTCTTCAATCTTTCCTCTTCATTCTTCAAGGGCCCTCCTGGATCTCAGGGCAACAGAGGGTTACCTGGACCTCCAGGCACTCCAGGAGCAATAGTAAGATAAAAACGCAATATTGGAGTCATTCCAACAACTCAGAGGAGTTTGACCTCTGTCTCTCCACAGAGGTCATTAGACAATCTCTGCAGCTTCAGCTTAAAACCTCTTCACATGCTCTGTTTCTCTGTGCCTTATTTATCCTTGACTCTTGTAGTCTTGCAGTTTGCCCTTACATTTCAGAAAGCAAAATGTTTTTCCTCCTTGTGTAGGCCTATTTCAGCACTTTAATATCAATGTACTGTTGATGTTCAATAGATCCTGTGTGTTTTATATATACATATTGTTCTAGATAAGGGTGATTTATATTTGTCACTTTCTAATGTTTGCAGGGACCACAAGGACCTCCAGGGCTTCCAGGACAAGTGGTGAGTAAATAAACATACCAGAACAACATATATTACAGAGCATTCCAAATTATGAAAAATCCTCTTATTACAATTTTTCCTCTTCAACTAATTGGTCAAATGGCGAAGGTGAGGCAATGCGTGGTTGAATGTTCGATCAACAAAAGACAAAAAGTGTCAGCTGTGTGAGAGCACTTGGCTTTGGATTTGAAAAGCAATACAGCTGTTTCACAGTGCAGTCAGAACTGCTTCTATGAGGTGCGAGAAAGATTGAAACTGAACCGCAATTCACTTTCTCGGATGGACACACTTGGTCTCGGTCGCGTTTGGTGCTGTTTGAGGCACAATCCAATTATGATATTGTGATGCATGTATCGCATGGAAGTGTATCATATTTTGTGATACTTTGCAATACTCGGACCTAGTTTATATGAAGTACCTCTCTGTTCTCCTGTCCTTTTGCTAATACACATACATAAACATTTAATAAGTTATATATATTTACACACACACACACACAAATATACATACTTATACACATATATGCACACACACACACACACACACAGAGACACACAGACACACACACACACACACACACACACACACACACACACACACACACATATATATCTGCTGTTTATACATTCTCTCTGAGATTCAGAGCATGCATAAGCCTACTTGAGTGTATTTCTACTTGATTAATTGCCATAATCAATTGTGGATTAGGTGTTTACCGACCTAGTTCAAAATTATAGCCTAATTGAAGATTAGCTAGCAAATATCATTGCACCACAACAGTCAATATTCTAGTGGCAGAAATAATATTTTATGTTTATGTGATGCATTCAGTTGCTCTCAACTACAAAACCCTCTTACAAACTTACTCTTTGAAACTGTATTTTTTCAGTTTGTATCAAAATATTGATTTTTTTTTACAAACAGAACATAAACACTTACATATAATGTATTGATTAATAAATAAACTGACGCTGGTAGCTGTTTCTAGCAACAAATGTTGACATTAGTATGATTCAAACAATAAGTGAAAAAGGAGAAGGAAAAATTTAATTAAAAAAAACATTTCAAAGAATACACAATATTCAGTTTTTATCTGCAGGAGTCATATTTAGTGCTGTCAAATGATTAATCGCATCCAAAATAAAAGTTTTTGTTTACATACTATATGTATGTCTATTGTATTTATTTATTATATATTGAAAATATTTACATGTATATACATTTATATATTTATATTACTATATTTTATATTATATATAAATATATTTAATATATAAACAGCATATATTTCTTCAATATATATACACATGCATGTGTTTGTATTTATATATACATAATAAATACACACACATATTATGTAAACAAAAACATTTATTTTGGATGCGATTAATCGCGATAATTACCATGCACAGAAATGGATTTTGTTTGTGTTTGTGTTAGTGATAATGAAAACTTGTTTGCTGACAATGTGACTGTGAGGCATGGCACTTGTTTGAGTAATAAGGTTATCTTTAACATAAACAGGGAGAGGGGGGCAAGCCTGGGGTCCCAGGGAGAGACGGTGTTCCAGGGAAAGATGGCCTGCCAGGGTTATCTGGGAAACAGGTGAGTGATCATATGCCCTTGACGTTTACAAAGATGTGTGTTAATTTTATTATCTTCTGCACCTTTTTTCGTGTTCTCTTTGCTTCTTTCTTTTCTTCCCTACTTAACCGCTGTCTTAACTGTCTCATTATTACTCTCTGTCACTTTCTTTTAGGGTATCGCCGGACCCATCGGCTCCCCAGGATTAAAAGGAGAGCAGGGAGACAGTGGTCCACCAGGAAAGGTGTGTCCACATGTGCATCTGCATGTGTGGATTTGCACGTAATGTGTAGTTTGACTGACACTATGCTTTTAATTCCCAACACGCTCGATTTATCTCTCTCCCTTTATTTCCACTGTGTTCTGCAGTCTGTCACCGGACCCCCTGGAACGAAGGGTGAGATGGTGAGTTGTTGCCATGGTTACATCATAGCGAACACTGTGTGAAGATCAACCTGTCTCACCTGCATGACAGATAATCTCATTTGAAGCAAACGTAATGTTAGAGCAGCATGTACGTGAGCTCTTCAATAGATCTTCTCTCAGTGTTGTCGTACTCAAATGCCAACTGAGGAGCAGCACAAAGTATTAAAGTAAATCACGGACAAGTGAAGACTTTAATTTGTTCAAACCAAGTAGAGAGGCTCTATTTTATTTGACTTTAATCTAATATTGTATGATTGTTAAGGATAAAAAGCTTTCCTTGATCCTCAGGTATGTAGTTGCATACTAAGTAAACATTTTTTGACTGTCTGTGTATTTTTCATCTAGTTGCTTGTGTTAACTTCTTGGTTATTTTGTTTGCTGCCTGAATTGTTTGCCAACACAAAGAGGTTTAATGTATTTCATAACACAAACCATGTAAAGCCAGTAATTATGATAATTTCCACAAGATACATGCAATGATACCACATTTTTTTTACAAATTCACTGGCAGAATTTATGTTGGTAACAAATAACCAGAAGGTTATTCACCAACAACAGTATGCTCACCTCAAATGCTTTATTTAGACAACGTTACAAATCAAATAACACACGTTCATGTTCAGTAGAATTAATATCTCTTTAACAAAAATTCAAGCTGAATATTTAAACACCTTGGTTTATTGACTTCTAAGTGCATTGCTATAAATGTGATTTTTGTTTATTGTCTGTGGTAATTGACAGCATGCCACTAATTTATGTGTCTGATTAATAGATTTAGCTCTATGTAGCTGTACTTTAAACTTTAAAAAACTGATACAGTGAGTAAACTTTGTGTGCAAACTTTATGACCCTCTTTTTCAGCATTCTGCCAGCTCTCTTGACACAAATTCTGTGTAATTGTGCCTTATTGTGTGAGTTTATTTAGATACTGGCACTGATGTGGTCCATATATATATATATTTACCACATTTATCGACAAAACTATGACAGGACAGGGACAGGGAAGTAAACTATTGTGGCCCATTGCACATTAAATGCCACAGGCAAAATCCATCACTCGCTTTCACTGTACAGCTGAATACTTCCAGGAGTTACTAATCTGTCAAGAGATGCCATCCACAGTTTCACCAATGATGGAATCTTTATAATATCTGAAAAATACATACAGCAGGTTCTCAGAAATGTGCAGTATTTCCTGAAAATACATGAATGGAATAAACAGAACTGAAGCACACAGGCAGTCAATGCATCCATCCATTTGGTACAGTATCAATTCTCCTGAGGGAAATGGATGGCTTATCTGCACTGTGCCATGAGATAGGTTGTAGCTAATGGGCCATAGATTTGTTAATTCTGACATGAATATGCCACATTATTAACTCGTATATATACCACATGACTAACTCATATATATACTCATGATTGTTTAAGGGTCCCCCTGGTCTGACATTACCAGGTACCGTTGGAGAAAGAGGCCTTCCTGGTTCACCGGTGAGTTTCACTCAATTTGCTTATTTATTTGAGCTTCTGTCCAATACATTCCAATACATTTCTGAGGTTTATATTTGTTGATCTGCATGTTTGCATTTATTTATGCCCCATTATTTGTTCCCACATTTTGCCGTCATATTCCGTCATTAGCCATCCTTCATCATTAATGTCATTTCTAGAAGTAATTCTGAATTCACATTTCATACACATATTGATTGGTTGTTTTGTCTTTTAGGGTCTAAAAGGAGACAAAGGGCCAGCGGGAATAAAAGGAGAAAGAGTAAGTAGCATTATTTTGAGAAGAGTGGCCACAAACAAGGCAATGCACAATGTGTAGAAATAGATTTGAAAGTGTTATTTACTCACAGGGTGCTGCGGGTGATCCTGGAGATCCTGGGGAGAATGTGAGTACCAGCAGTCACTTCAGAGGCAGAACTGCCAGCATCGCCATCCGTTTCATTTACACTATAATATATGCATCAATAAAAGACTCTTTCACATTCATTGTTCAGGGAATGAGAGGACCACCAGGGCTCAAAGGAGTCAAAGGAGAGGCAGGTGTGGGAATGCCTGGGCCTCCAGGACAACCTGGACCCCTTGGCTTAAAGGTATTTGATTCATTCTATTGTTACAGAACTGTTGCTAACAGACCTCTAACCCTAAGTGTAAACTTTGGCGCTTAACTCATCCCACATTGTTTCTGTGACAGACATGAATGTAAAATCTAGTTTGTATATTAAATTAAAGTTTTTAATCGGTTGTAGGGTGACCCTGGCTTACCAGGTCCTCCAGGCCCTCCTGGACCACGTGGATTGGATGGCACGCCAGGACTGGCAGGACAGAGAGGTGAAGCAGGTCAGCCAGGACCCCCTGGACCACCAGGAGACAGGGTTCGTAGAGTCACTGCACATACAGAAACAAATGTACACTAAAAACAACAAATGTTTAGAATTACTATCACTACATAAAGAAATAGTTTGAATACAATCATAGACAAAACTATTTGCTGAATTTGGCTGCATCTACTGATCACAATTCCTCTTGGTGCTCGTAAGGGTCTACAAGGGTTTATTGGCAAAGCCGGAAACCCAGGAACACCAGGAGCTGCTGGGCCCCCTGGACCCCCAGTGAGTCACAGACATGCTAAAATCAAATAATTGTGTATAAGTATTTGCATTAAGGTGTTTCTTATAGCAAGTATAACTGTGTGTCTCTCCCTCAGTGGTATTCAATGATGTCTTTATCTTCATATTAGGGCATTGCGGGCCTTGCAGGACTGAAGGGCGATAAGGTAAGTGATGTGTTGCTCGCAGGACTTAGCATTTTTAGGAGCATAGTCAAAAATGTCATGCGCAAGTAGGCATGAGAGAATGGGGCTTTTATGCCTGAAATCAGGAACATTGTGAGTCATGACAAAGGAGTTTACCTTCTGATAAACCAAATAAAATATTTTCAGTTAATTTGACCAGCTGCAGAAAAGAAATAAATAAATAACAGTTATATTTTACAACAGTAAAATTACAATACTAATATTTATGGCTGTCTTAGTTTCTTAAACTAAGCATATTAAAGCATAGAGCTTCCATTTTTGTGGAAAATCCCTCATAGACCTTAAGGTGTACTCTGAAACACGTAATGCGTACATAATTGTACATAATTCAGTCATAGTCTTTGCAGTTTTACTGGCATTTGGCACCTACCAAGTGTTAATTTATTCATGAGCTTCAATCGGTTCAGTTTCACTGGTGCATCTAATTTTTTTTCACAGTCATTTACGGTCGCAAAGGTGACTAATGTTCGCACTGTAGAGCCTTGGCTTGTTGTATATTTTTAGGGCTGTTCAGTCATGTTTCATGGATTTTTTCCCATTTAGTTACAAATGATATAATCAGTATACAAGTTTAAGTAAAACGGTTAATCAGCATGAATTTCAGAATGCCTTACTGTTTGCTTTATCTGTATTTTGGTTTAGTGACAATATGCACTTGGGCACAATATGCAGTTGTTTTCAGATTTAAAGGTAGAAAAATACAAAATAAAAGCACTTTTAAAATTGATTTTAAACTTTTAGGACCAATCTATTTGTGTTTATTTTGGAAATAAGGAAGCCAGTCTAAAAAGCTAAAACTTTGAAACCAGCGTGTCTCTGTGCAGTCAGAGCTGTTCAGTAAGGTTTTATTGGACTAAAATGAAGTGCACTGCATGACACAGAATCATTACCCTTTTTCTCTTTTTCCTCCACATTCAGGGTGAAATTGGTATAGGAGTGCCAGGTTTAAGAGGAGAGCGAGGAGACCCAGGGCCTCGGGTAATGTCCACAATGACTCCATCTCTTGTTCATTTGTTTGTATGCATATCAGATTGTGATGGTGTGTGTATCTGTCTAATTTTTGTAGGGAGAAGAAGGTCGGGCTGGAACAGATGGAGAGAGAGGCCCTACTGTAAATATACTCCTACTTTCCTTTTACAACATTCTGCATTTACTCATTATTTTTTACCCTACCACATCCTGTTTTCTACACATATTGATGTCAGTCAGGCAGTAACAGTCAGTCTCTCTTGATGGGTGTCATTGATCTGAGCCCTCGTCTAGATGTGGAAAGGCAGATGCAGGCAGAGAGGTAGCTGTACGAACACTGTATTCGACACACTTTATATTCAGGGCTATGATGTGTTCGTCTCCCACTCGCTGCAATTTCAAAACCATTATGAGTCAAGGCCTCACGTCTTCTATCTACAAATGCATACAAATGCTCAGGCAAATAAGATTTCTCCTCTACTCATCTGTCTGTCCCACTGACAGGGTCCTCTTGGCAGCAAAGGAAACAGAGGAGATAAGGTGTGTATAATTTTTCAGTAACTGCTACAATCTGGCTCGGGCTTGTCCCTTCCTTTATGTACACATGTTTTATAAACTAAACTTTATAAACTACCAATTCTTTTACAGGGCGAACAAGGTCCTTCGGGAATTAAAGGAGAAAAGGTATTTTTTTGGAAAATGCTTTGATCATCTTTCTTTATTACACAGCTTCCTGGAATACTTGATTCTGATTGGTCCATTCCAATATTTTTCAATGAGAGCTAATAAATTTGATATCTAAACTTAATTCTTCTTAAATAATACATTATTTAAAAGCAAATTAATATTTCATATGAATTTATTTATTTGTAGCCATGTAATAAGCAGAATCATGTAATTATCACAAAACAAACTCCGTCAAATGTGATTATTATGTGAAGTAGTGAGGGTTTTGTATCACCCTAAAAGGGGTTTTATTTTGCATATTGAATATATTACTGTTATTATAATACTGTTATTTTTGCATATTTAATAGATTGTATATTGCTGTATTTGATTTTGTATCTTTAAGGGAGATACTCAGCTGGTGGGGGGACCTCCAGGAGAGAAAGGAGTGAAAGGAGAAACTGTGAGTCAAATTGTTTTGATTAAGCTGTGTCAGGTGTTTAATGCTTTTGGGTCCCTCAGATTAAAGGCCAATAATAAAGGTTAGGCTGCTATAGGTCTCTTATCTATTGAGAACATGTGCCTATGAGAACTGGTCATAAAATATTCATGTGAGTCTGCCTCTGGATCTATAGATTGTTAACGAGTCAGTAAGCAACAGGATAAAGGCAGATCTTTTGGGTCGATCTAAACTAATCAGTTGTATTGATCGCTGCTCTCCTCAGGGGGAGCGGGGACCTAAAGGTGGACAGGGTGAAAAGGGTGCAAAGGGACAGGAAGGACCACCAGGAGAACAGGTAAGAATGTTTTTTCTTGATTCATCATGTCATTTTTTTTTCATAATATGTGACCCTGGACCACAAAACCAGTCTTAAGTCGCTGGGGAATAGCCAAAAATACATTGTATGGTCAAAATTATACATTTTTATTTTATGCCAAAAAATCAATAGGATATTAAGTAAAGATCATGTTCCATGAAGATATTTTGTAAATATCTTACTGTTATTGTTTAAAAGCTTTTTGGTTTAGTAATATGCATTTGGACAACTTTAAAGGCGATTTTCTCAATATTTCGATTTTTTTGCACCCTCAGATTCCAGATTTTCAAATAGTTGTATCTCGGCCAAATATTGATCCTAACAAACCATACATCAATGGAAAGCTTATTTATTCAGATCTCAATTTCGAAAAAATTGACACTTAAGACTGGTTTTGTGGTCCAGGGTCACATATATATAACTACAATATAATGTTGTGATGCCTAAATCTCTTGTGGTATTTAATACTATTTATTTTAGCTTTTTTTTTTTTTTTTTTAATTTAGGCAAAATAGTATAAATACCACAAAATTTTATTATCAGTCTTAACATGACGAAAAATATCATCTAATTGCTGTTAGCTAACATTTTAATATCGGGGTGTCCCTAAATAAAATTATTATTCTCTTTTGATTTATTTTAAAGGTTAGTCTTTCAGAACCCATTTCTTTTTATTTATGTCTCAGATGTCTCCTGAAATTCCTTAGGTGAATGAAATATAGACAAAATTAAGTGCATAGACATAAAATTCATGTGGCTTAGCTCAGAAAATTGGGTCTTCAAAGAATCTGATGAGAGATGTTTGAGTATATTGAAATCTCTTCATTTTGATCACAGACGTTGTTGAGACATGTTGGGGTCTCTTCTTAGCAGAATAATCTGAGAAGCAAGAGACTCAATTTGTTCCTCCTTTAATCTCATTGCTGTTTGAGAGGAATGACAAAGATATTAAAGAGATCTCATTTGTGATTTTTCTATCACATTTGCAGGGTCTGAGAGGCGAGCCGGGAGAGAGAGGTTCCACTGGCTTCCAGGGAGCCCGTGGTCCTGGTGGTCAGAAGGTGAAAAATACACTCCTTTTCTCAAAAATGAACAAGAATAAACATATGCATACATATGAATACATCTGGGTATGTTCACATATGTACATTGATGTGCGTGACCCTCATATTGATCAAATATTTAAATATCATTTGCAGGGAGAAGCAGGGCAGCCAGGTGTCCCAGGAGAAGCAGTGCGTATTCTTATTCACTGGCACATACAGTCCCCAGACTCAGCCGTTTCCCCATGACTGCTTCTTATTTTTTTTTATCTGTCCTCTACAGGGAACACCTGGTAAAGATGGTCTGCCTGGAATGAGAGGAGAGAAGGGAGAGTTTGGGCCTGGAGGTCCGCGAGGCCTCAAGGTGTGTGTATGTGTGTGTGCGTTTTAATGGTTGTCTCTTTGATTAAAACTCAACCTGACTCTTGCAAGCTTTATCCGTAACCTTGAGTAGCCCTTCAGACCAGATGATCACACTGCTTATAATTCCGCCACAGTCTGGATTCCAGGCCATTGTGTCTGACATTCATCTGCATATGTACCTCAGAGCCACCGTATGAAAGTTTTTGTGTGTGAATATGTGTGTGCATGTGTGGAGAAATTGATTTGTCCAGTGCAGTGAGGCACATGAAAGACTCCTGCGTATGAATCATTCCTCTCAGGGATACATGGGCCGCTGCAGACAGTGCTAGCTGCCCTTCAGCCAGCGGCAATATAGACACGCACACTCACATAGCAGATAAGAACTTTTATCTGGATTCAGCATCCCAGATAGACTTCTATCTGTTGTCACTAATGAGAAAGACAGTAATTGAAGGGTGTGTGTGAGTTTGTGTGCTCGTGTGTATGACTGACACATGAATGGTGCTTTATTCTTTCTAAATAGTCCCTCCCAGGGAGCTTTTCTCTAGTGTCATTTCTCCCTGTAACATTGAGTGATTGACAGTTTGACTGAGCTTTAATGGCTTACAGGGAGAACGAGGCGCCAAGGGAGCATGTGGACAAAGCGGTCCAAAGGGAGACAAGGTGAGTAATAAGGAGAGCTCGAGGAAAGTTTTTGTTGTGTCACCATGTTTTGCTGGAAGTGATGAATTGTGTCTGTTCATAGGGGGATGCTGGGATTAATGGCAGACCGGGATTGCCAGGAAAGAAAGGAGAGCAGGTATGTACACGTGCATTTATTTTTGTGTGAGGCATGAATGCGATTCTTGTCGTTATCTTGTTTTGATGGCAAATTTTATTTCAGGGTGAAGGCGGGTCTCCAGGTCCCACAGGAAGTCCAGGGAAGGAGGGTCTCATTGGAGCCAAGGTAAGAGCATATTGCATGGGAAACGTATTGATCTGAGATTATATTGAATAATAGTGTTGTCACAATAGAAAATTTCACTATAATTGATGAAACATTTATGTCAAAAAATTTAAATATCTAAATATTAATAATTAAAACAATTACATGTTGCCTGAGCTTGATTGGCAGCAGCGTACTAATTCTTTTAAAATCACTGCTGAATAAACCAGTAGACAACAAAATGTTTTACTGCAACAGGACTACATGCTCTGGAAAACTTTAAACAAACCATGTAACGTTCATCTGTTGTTGCCCAGGGTGACAGAGGCTTTGATGGAGTTACGGGGCCGAAAGGATCACAGGGAGAGAAAGGTGAACGGGTGAGTATGCCAACTTCTTTAGCTCCCCTGCTGTTTAAGCCTAACACTGCTGATCTCAGTGAAAAGTCTTATCAAATGTTCCACCTTAAAACGTCCTCTGTCTGCTTTCTTTAGGGTCAGCCTGGTATCCCTGGTCCCCTGGGTCCAAGAGGAGCGGATGGACCCCCTGGTCTAACGGGCCCTCAAGGACCTGCTGGAGGTAAAGGTCCAGAGGGCCTGCAAGGACAAAAGGTATCAAACTTACTTTATATCAATACATACATACAGTATATGTGAAAAGAGGCATTTACATAATTATAGAGTTGTTATTCATGTCTGTGTTTCCATAGATAATTTTTTTAATTGACAGTGGACCACACAGCATGCTTTTTAAAATTAGGTTTTTGGTATTAGAATAAATTACAATGAAACTGCGGATATGTGTCTAAAACTGTATCTCTTAAGTAATGCTGTCATATGGACAACCGTTGTGTAATTAAACTTTCACTTACCTTACGAATATGTATTTTCTACATTTTCAAAAAAAAACACATAGCACAGTAATGTTCTGGGCTCATTTTGTGTCATAACCTGTGGTTCAGCGAACAAGTGAGTAATCAGAGCCGATTCACTGAGGATGTGAGTTGTCACCAATTTAGTCCATGATTCAGACCATTTACTCTGTTCTTTTTCGGGCTGATTTGTCAAATAGTTTGACAGATTCATTACAGAGTCTTTCTTTATCACACAAAGTACAGTTCTATTTATTTTATCTATTTCTTTTTTCTGTGATATGTTTTGTATTGATTTGGAGCACAAGAATCAGCAGCAGTGCAGTGCTGCTCCTGAATAGCACTGCAGGAAACACTGATTCATATGCACAAGGAGCCATGGTTAGTTCATCATATGTGACGTTTTGAATATTTATTATAGGGTGAAAGAGGTCCTCCAGGCCCTGCTATGGTTGGCCCGCGTGGCATCCCTGGGATCCCAGGAGAAAGAGGAGAACAGGTGACTCTATGCACTTGTCCTCTGCATTTTTACTCCATACTGTATATCTGTCATCACTAAATGTGTCTCTTTGTGTTTTTGTATCAGGGCGAGATTGGCACTGATGGACCTAAAGGAGACAGAGGAGAACCAGGCATGACGGTCAGAACAAATAGACGTTTATGATTTATGATTTATTGTAATGTCATCATGCATATTTTATTCTGCTACTCGAGTCTCTCATTGAATCCTCAAGATAAGTAACAATGACACAAGGACTGGTTGCATCTCTCTTTATTCTTAAAGGAGGATGAGATTCGGACTTATGTTCGAAGTGAGATGAACCTGCATTGTGGTGAGTGGATAATCGTCATTTATCTCCATCTACAACAATTTCCCATCATCAGCAATGACTCTTTTTCATGTCATGAAATCAAAACAAATCCTTTTTCACTGTATATTCTTTTTCACTTAGAAATATATTTTACAGAAGTACATTGGGTTGCAAATGCTGATTGATGTTGATTTTAATTTCTCTTTTGTGTCCTTCAATTCAATTCTCTCTTTCTCTCTTTTTCCCTAAGCTTGTGGAGGTAAGTTGTGACTTATAAAGCCTCAATATAGCCAGTAGACATTTTCCCATCGTTGCGTTAGCAACTCATGTGCACACAGTTCACTAACAGTAGGCTTGTGTGTGACTGTCTTATGTGGTCTCTGTCTGTATAAACCTTGTTGAGTATGTTCGTGAGTATTTCTGGTTTGTGTCCACATGGCTTTTGTGCATGCTAAATTGTTGATGTAGTGCATGAACTTTGAGTACATCTTTACATGCATGGATGCCTGTGTGAGTGTGTTCACTGATGGGTTTTACTATCTTGCGTTTGTGTGATTCGTTATGGGCGTGTTCTCAGGTGTTCTGGAAGTTGAGAAACCTGTACCAGTGCAGGCTTACCGAAGCTCCTCCACGTCCCCTGAGCGCTCACTAGTCCGAGGGGACGAGGAGGGTGAGTCCTATCCTCATTTCATCCTTCCATCTCCGTTTATCCTCCTCTCTTCTAAACTGAAAACTCCTGTCACTCAGTCCTCTATTTATGACTTTCTTGAAAGGACTAGTTTAAAGTAACAGTTCACCCAAAAATACAAATTCTGTCATCATGTACTTTTACTCAAACGTGGAACACAAAAGAAGATATTTTGAAGAATGTTCACACTGATTTTTTTCCATACCACAAAAGCCCTATCTCTATCTATCTCTTGCCTTGTGAAAATGAAAAGTGTGCTTAATTTCATATACATAGCATATTTTTGTCATTCTTTAAAGAAGCACACTTTTTAACGTGTTGGCTTACAACACTTAAAGCACACATAATGTTAAAACATGTTAATGTTTTAATTGTGTAATATGTAATTACAAGTATATTTAAATACATGACATAAAAGATTTTTAATAGAAATAACATTAAATGGCATTCACAAGCAATTAAGTGTCCGTGAACAACATTGCATTCAATTCACACAAAAGTATATTCTTTCCAAGTATGTTATTTTTGCAATAATATATCTTTTTTGAAAGTATGCAAAAGTGTTCCTCTTTTTCACTTTGCATTATTTAAAAAAGCAGTGTTTCAACATTTACAAAACATCTCATTATAATGTTCTGTGGAAGAAAGTGAATAATTCAGGTTTGAAACAAGGCTGAGTAAATGATGACAGAATTTACATTTTTCTCTTTAAACTACCCCTTTAAACAGAAACTGTTTCTGCCTTAAACATAAGTGGGATATGTTAAATACATTCTTGTATTTAACATATCCAGTTGCACATGTACATCTAATGCTTTCAAACTCCAATATCCCAAGATTCTAAACTCTGACTTCCAATAGCCCTCACATTCTTTCTTTGTGCATTCTTACACGTTTTTGCAGGTCAAAAGCTGCGTGTTGTGATGAACACAAATGATCCAGACTACGAGCACATTTACTCTATAGAGACCTATGATGATGATGCTCCAATGGTGGAGATTGCTGACTATGACACCACTGTCAATAAAAGCCAGGGTATGCCATTTTTTTTCCTCAGTAGAAAGACAGTTTGTTTATAGCTGCATGTGCAGACATAGTATAATATATGGACATTTTGGCAGGTCAAACCGTCTCTTTTGATTCTTTAAAAGCTGAAAGGACAAAATTAGAGGTGAAAGGTGAAGGTAAGCAACCACTCCTGATTCATCGTGGAGCTTAAAGGCTCCATTGAGTCATCTTTACGCATGAGTATGTTGGGAAGCCTTTACTGTGGGAATAAAAGTATTGATGGTGCATATTTTATTCTCTTCATTTTTACTGCTTTTCTGTGTCTTTGTTGGGAACAGAATGCTGTGGGAACGTATCAACTTATGTTGATGTCATTGTCTTCAAACCCTTAACAAAACTGTGATGACGGATTATCATAATTTTTGCACTCTGTAATTGCTGCATACTATTGTTCTTTGCTGTTCTCACTTCCTGTTGTTTCTCTGTGTATCTTCTGCATGCTGTCAACCCGCTGACTCATCTGTATGACAGCTCTTAGTATGAGATTGCAAGCAGCTGTCCCGCCACAGAAAATAGCTGGACATTTCTACTGATCTCTGAGGCACTTTGAACTATAGAGAGATGCCATAATGACAAGTTTAAAAGTTGAATCTGCCTTGTGTGCATTTGTGCATTTCAACATTTTGCCATATTGTTCAATGTGCATTAATTCAGGATAGAACTTTGGAATGGTAGTGTATCCATGGAACAAAAGAAGAATTGGTGATTATCCTTTACCATTCAACTATTTCATTATTTTTCTTTAATCTGTGTTTTTAGACTCCTGCATCTTGCCAATGGAAGAGGGTAATTGTTCCCACTATACTTTGCGTTGGTACTTTAACTCTGAGGTGGGCGTCTGTAGACCTTTTATCTACAGCGGCTGTGGAGGAAACACTAACCGCTTTTTACAGAAGGAAGATTGTGAGAAACTCTGTCTACAACAATAAGAAGGTACATTAACACACACTGATTAATAGAAAAGGTTGAAGGTAAAAAATGGTGCATTAATGCATATTTCTAAATAAATTACGAATTGGATGGGATAGAGATGTGATTTTTGCACTGCGTCTATGGATATCTGTCTCTATTGTGTTTTTCTCAAAATTCTGTCTATTCTATGTTTTGCAGAATTGAGTTTTGGCTTGAAGACAAGAGTTGACTGCAAACAGAGGATCTTTAACTCATCAGCAATATAAAAAAGCTAAACCTCAGTGTTGAACACTGCCATTATGCACAAGAGATCAAGCTAGAGATTGATGTCAACACCTTTTCCTCAGCGGAACAAGCAAATTTTAAATATTGATCAGATCTTTCTTGTTTATTTATTTTGTGTCTGTTGAGCTGCCAAACATCTGTTAATATTCCTGCCGATCTGGATTCATCTACATACATTTATATATATATATATATATATATATATATATATATATATATATATATATATATACACACATGTACATAAGTCCAGTCAATAACAGCATACCACATTATCTTTCATTTCTCACTTAATCCTTGTTGTCACATAGTTACACCCACTGACATTTTCTCAGGTGCTAAAAACAGAAACTAGAACACACATTGTAATATTCTTAACAAATTCATCTTAGACTTGTTCATAGAATAAGTCTATGCTGTACAAAATTGTACTGTAAATGTAGATCTGTATTTTTATCTGCTTGAAAATGAGAATGAATGTTCTTGTATTATCAGATGTTGCATGTTAACTTGGACAAATGGTGCTATTTTTAAAGATATTTTTATATTGTTGACTGGTTTTAATGTTTTCATGTATTCCGTTCGTTATATTCAGTGTTTATTTCCATTATAGTATAAGGATTCTACTATTTAAAGTTTTCTTTGCACAAGGCACTTCCTGTCTGCCAGTTTTAATAGCACATAAAAAGTCATTTTCTAAATATACATTCATAGGTTGTAAAGTGATCTTTTCTTCATGTGTTCTGTATTTGCTTGAAATAAACATTGAAATTTATATGGGAAAATATAAACATGAAACAAAGTGCTGGAGCTCTCATTTTAACAAAGAATATCAGCAAGTGTAGCTTTACATTTGACATGCCTTATATGTCAACTAGAGCCTCATTGAAAGGTCAGTAACCACCTGTAGTTTATTTAGAAAAGAACTACATAGTCTTTTCATTTTCTCTTCTCTCGCTCTATTAATTTGGTGTTACTCTGTGTTGTGTTGTCTTTTTGGGAGGTGGGTGGGGTGGGGAGTTTGTTTTGTGCATCAATCCTAGTCACACATCTGATGATTCAGTAATGATTCTGGACGTTCTTGTTAAGATGCCAATGTACAGTCATTACTACTCCTCCAGGGCTGTCACTCAAACACTGTTTTCATATTCATTTCTACTCATATTTATTCATTGACTGCATTTTAGCCAGTCCATCTGTTAGGTATTTTGTTTTATATTCTCATGCCTACTTAATAACATTGTTTGAGTGCCAGTCTATATTTTTATTCTGTTCATTCTTGAGATGAATCTGTCATTGTGGATTTTAATGAGTTTATTGTAATGGCAGTCACTGACAGCTGTGCATCAAATTCACTGCGGTGCTCCAGAGGTCAACCATGTCTTAATCTATATCATGTTTTAATCAGGCTTTGAGTGCAGTGAATATTTGGAAAAATTAGCTTTCATGTGGATGCATTCCTCATTTTCTCAGATCATTACATTTTCTCAGATCATTACATGTGCCTTTTAAATTGCCCTTTCCATATCTACTAAATATCCTTGAGAAGGAAAGTGTATGTTAATTGCATTTGGAAAGATTGGGTGACACTGATTTTGACATTGAAAAGCAATTTCTTTGCCCTTTCGTTATTGTGCTGAGCATTAAAGTTCATAGAGGAAACAAGTACACACTGAAAAAAACAGGTGTAAATATAATTTTTCCTTTAACCATTAAATGCATACCTCGGGTCTTTAGCGACCCGGGACATCATTCTCTACCCTCTTCCTCCTTCATTTTTTAAAGTTAGACATCAGCTTTCTTAGTATTGCTCAATCTATTCATTATAAATAATATGACAAATATAACGTGTAAGTATTTTTTCCTGCGCGTATATATTTATATAGCCTATCTGATGACTCAATATGTGCAATGCATCTTTTTTCCTCAAGGTGGCACTGTTTGATACACAATGATAACGTGATGTTTCAGTCATAATTACCGCAGGTACAAAACAAACGAATATCATCAGCAAAAATTGAACTGGTTTCAATGGCTTTACTGCAGAGCAATTACTATATGCAATGAAATATAGATGTCACTGCCATTTAATGCTGGATGTGGTGAATAAGCTAAAATCATCTGCTCAAATTGAACCCTTTTAAGTTTCAAAAGATAACGAAATATGCTTTATTTTATTCTTCTGTAATTGTTCTTAAAATATCAAGAGAGTTTTTTTTGTTTTTGTTTTTTTGCTGCTATTCCAGCAGTTAGAAATCCATCCGTGCTGGATAAAGACCCGGATGAATATGTAGGCTAATAATGATTGGCGAAACATTCATGCATTTAAGGGTTAAAATTTTTAAGATTGGGAATTTATTTTAGGGAGATACATTCATGTCCTTTAAAATTCTTAACGAAAAATTTTGAATCCCAATGACACACTTTTTAAATACTTACAAATTCGCAGCTATATCAATGCCAAGCAAAATTATTCACTATTTAGGCCTTTACAAACAGAACTACAAAAGCTTGTTTTATAAGGATCTTCTAATCAAATTTCATTGCTTTATTTAAAATTTGTTAACAGCTCTAAAGAATTTTCAGTAATGAAGATTCAATAATGCATACTTATGTCACTCCTGAAAAGTTAAATAAGTTGAACCCAAACATCCCAGATATACGTTTCAAATGCCAAAAATATAAGGGGACATTCTTTCATTGTATCTGGGAATGTGAGGTGTTTAAGACACTCTGGCAAAAAATGTGACACTAATTTCCTCAATTATTTCAAAACCAATTCTGTGACCCCTGGCCTGAAATATGTGCTTTCTTTGGATTTATTTTGGTAAGTTTATCATTACCAGGTTATAACACTAAAACGAATGACATTTTGTGTAGTTATTGCAAGATGTTTAGTAGCATTCTACTAGAAAATCATAGAAGGTCCATCCACTGATCATTGGGTGAAAGATCTGGCACATTATATTGTATTGGAAAGAACAACCAATACAATATAATGGGCAAACTAAAGGACCACCATAAAATTTGGTATCTGTTTATAGGCTACAGGTTCTGGAAAATAACCAAATATTGGCAGGGGTAATAAATAGGCATACCTTTCACTCTATACTGATTGATATATTTGCTTTTGAATTTGTGGATATATATGTGGATATGTCTGCCTTTGTATAATAACTTGGTCTGTATAATTGAATTTTTGGATGCTTTAGGGGAGGGGGTAGTTAAAATATATATAAAAATGTATTTTCTCTGTATATTTTTATGTTATCTTCCATGTTTGTTTGTTTTTTTCAATATTTTTTTTTTTAAAGAAATTGCTAAATTTCACAAACAATTACAAAGAATCGGCAAGTAACATTGAAATTTTGAAGTAGAAAGACTGAAGTAGTAGCCTATTTTCTTGTAAAACGTACTCCAGTAGGCTAATCTTTATTTTATTTACGGCTTCGGCAAAATTTTTACAGTGTTCTTATTTACATAGGCTAATGTTTACAGCTCGCACGTTTAATGTAATGCTTATTAAAATAAAGAAATGAAACAATAGAATATAGTAATACCGCGTTGTTCACGCAGAAACCGTATCTTATAAATTGGTTTGTATGGATCGCGCGGACTGCAGACAGCGTGGATGCGCGTTTGTGTATGCGCGTCAGCGCAGAGGGAGCGGGTTCAGTACGTCTAGTACACAGGATAGCGGCACTCATGGGTACTCACAGAAGCACAGCGGCGATTTCTATCACCGTTTAGCACCACTAAAGGTGCGACATTTATTCCGGGCACGTACCTGACAGCGGACTGTCCTGAAGCCCCACGGAATCTCGCGCTCTAGTAGAGTGAGAGAGAGAGAGAGTAGCGCGCGCTGAACGGACCGCAGTGGAATGTAGCGGGGATTCCCGGCGCGCGGGGCAAGGTGAGTAAAAACCTCCTTGATGCATCTTCACACTACTCACGAGGCTATTGATCTTTTCACTTTATTGCCATTCGGTTCCATTTTACCGTCACTCTTAATTCGTTTTCCGCTGTTTAAGTGGTACATTTGGGCAACGCGCGCCTGGGAATAGAAATGATAAGAGACAATCAGCAGTGTCGCTTGATCTGGACTCGACTACTAATATTCCTTACACTGCAAAAAAAAAAAAAAAAAAAAAAATTGGCAGCAATGTCAAATGCGGGGTATGTCGCCACTACGGACGATTTGTTTACCGAGCAAATCCATGTGTTGCCTGTAATCTGCGGTCAGCCAGTGAATATGAAATTCAAGATGTCATTTAAATAGCTATAATTGCAAATTAATGTTTTTTTCATTAGTTTGAATAGCCATTATTATCAGTCACAATGGACTCTTAGGCTTACGAGTTGCTTATTATGACAGTTCAATTTGCATCAGGGCATCATCCTCTCACATTGATGCTTTCAAACACAACTGGACACATGCACATGCTCAGAGACACGTGACTCCAGCAAATTATTGAGGGGAAAAAAAGTTAAATACGCCTGCGTCAATCATTTGACATTCATCACACCCATCATCATCATCATTTTGCTCCCACATGCACGCACATTCTCACTGATTACAGTCAAAGGGGTTTTCAGATGCACTTCAGATCAGGCGGCAAGATGCCAGTTGAAGGAAGAAAAAGGAGAAGAGGCTGTAGGAGATGGTGTGTGTACATTTCTAACAAGATTAAAGGCTACAGCTTGTTTTTAGGACAAGCAGCAACAGTGAAGAACAATGGAGTGTGGAGCAGGTATATACGTGTCCCTGAAGTGTTAAAAATGTGTATGAAAGGAAAGAGGAATCTAGATCATCAGCTATTTTAGCTCCTTAGATGTGGAGTTATTTTGGTTCTTCCCTCTGTAGTGACTGTAGTTTCACGTGTTGTCACGCTCTCTCATTTCCAAATAGTCTGTAAACAAATTTAATGGATTTGCATATCCATTCCACTATTAATATAGCTCATTATAAATCAATTTTGACTCCACGCAACTGTAGCACCCTTTTGTCCACAGAGACACGCCGACAGATTCATTATCACATGCATATGTGCAATTTGTTGCATAAATGTGTGGTTCGAATGCCTCTGCTATTGTACAAGGAATAGGAACATTTTGTGACTGTTTACTCACGTCATGTTGTTCAGTATATATATTTTTTCTTCTGTGGAACACAAAAGAAAAAGCCTTGATGAGGCTTTACGGGTTTGATATCATCATGTGACCAATCTTAATGTGGAAGTTTCAATATGCAAAATAAAAAACAAGATATTATAGTTAACCAAATATAAAACTATAAAAAACAGTTTCCTTACGTTATGTAAAAAAAGAAAGACAGAAAGAAAATTAAACTTATTTTTATTTCAGCTACACTCTTAAAAATAAAGGTGCTTCACGATGCCATAGAAGAACCTTTTTGTCTAAATGGTTCCATAAAGAACCTTTAACATCTGAAGAACCTTTCTGTTTTACAAAAGGTTCTTTATGCCGAAAGAAGGTTTTTCAGATTATAAAAAAGTAAGGAAGAGATGGTTCTTTAAAGAACCTTTGACTGAATGGTTCTTTGTGGAACCAAAAATGGTTCTTCTATGGCATCGCTTGAAGAACCTTTTAGCAGCCAAAGCAACATTTCTTTAGTTTAACTTGATGTACCAACATAAATAAAGCTTAAAGTAAAAATGAATAGAAACTACACTTATTTAAAAAGAAAAAAGAAACTATAACTAATAAAAATGACAAAAACACAAAAAATTAAAGTTAAACAAAAATTAATTAAAATTAATTTGAAACAGAAAGTACAAAAGTATCTTGATAATATCTACTTTTGCTTACATTTAAATTAGCTTACATTTAAATTCTACACAGAGGACGACTCACATGGATTGCTTTTATAGTATTCTTTTCCTTTTGGAGATTGACTATAATCTGTCATTGTATGGAAAAAAGCTCCATTTTTCCAATACTTACAATATTTTGTGTTCCACGGAACATGGAATAACGTAAGGGTGAGTAAATAATAAGAGTTTTCATTTTCGGGTGAATTATTCCCTTAACAGGCAGGCTACAAACCAGCGTGGACAGACCAAATTGGCTTGGAAAACAACGATAATGAAATAGAGTCTGATAAATGGCAGAAAGAGCTGAGCCAGCGTGGTTAGTCTAAAGAAAGATGGATGGATCTCAAGCATAGCACAGTGATGGATAGAGGGTAGGAGGTAGAAACAAACTCCTCCAGCGATTTCACAACACACTGTGCACCTGCACCTCCCACTCATCTCTCATTCTCTCCCTCTTTCTCTCTCTCTCTTTCACTACTCCTTAGTTTTTTACTTGCAACGCCGTGATCTGCCATTTCTGACAAAAGTCAGTCATGCTTATTTTTGCTTCAGTCTCACTTCTGTGAGCATAAGATGTCAAGCTTCAGTTATCCGTACTACCACAGAATCCGAGTCCTAAATCTGTGTCTTCCACTGTCACTCAAAAGTTCCACTGCAGTGACCTCTTTTCATTACCAGCATGGCATGGGGCGCATCGGCACGCCAACCGTATTGCCCTCCCCCCGTCTGCAGTCTCAATTTGTAAACATCAAAACTTTCCTCCTGCGGTCATTATCACAGATGTGCTCAAAAGGCAATGTCTGAGTCCCACTTGAACAGCCACAGATGCAGAAAGTCTCAAATTTTGTATTTTGACCACTCTTAAACTGTAAACCAGTTGCCATAGTAACAACCATCCTAGAAATGGGATCAGTCTCAAGTCGAACTCATTTATTTATTTATATATTTATGTTTTTTTTTTTTTTTGGAATGACAGGCTGCTGTGATTGCGCAGCCTAATTTGAGAGTTGCTTGTTTTAATGGTATGTATTTTAGATTTTGAGATTATTATAAAAATAACCGTTTCTTTAACACGTTAAATCAGACTTTAAGCAGTACGCTGTGTACACTACTGTGTCCATAGCCAAATTCATCAAGGTTTCAGCAATCGTTTGTGTCCTTGGTCATGTGTGAGAGATTGTTTTGTGCTGTAATTCATCTGCTGGAGTAGTTCTCTCATTGGACACAAAAACTTGGCTTTGTGCGGGACTGCAGAATCACACACACACACGATGACTCACGTGTACATCATACTCATCTTTATTGTCCTGTCTTGCTAGATCAATACCTTATTACACTTCAGAAGGACAAGTCATACCCCTGTTCCACCAAAATGATGCCAGCGCTCGGTTGGTTGCATCTGTGCATCTCTCTTAGTCCCAGCCTGCGTTTGCTCTTGAATGAGTGATGATGACGTAACTGACTATGATACTACTAGGTATGCACCAATATTAAAATTCAGATATTCAACTGGCAGATATTCAACTTTGATATTATTTTATCAAAATGAATTTCAAATAAAACAATTAAAGTCTTTAAGTATATATGGATAGATAGATAGAAATATCTTAATTAATTTTGTTAACTGTTTGTCATTTTAACTGTATTTAAATGTTGTCTTTTATATTTATTAGTATTTGTAAACATATATGCTGTTTAATAAACATAATATAAGAAAAGCCTGGCACCCTGTCGGTGGAAAAGGGGTCGCAGTGGATCTTAGTGTGCCCTGCTCCAGTAAATACTGTACATTTTGGCCTGTTCATTAAAGAATGTGTTTCATTCTGTTTTTGTCTTCCCATCATAGATCTATCAATCATTCATCAACGCCCCAAGAAAACACCTGAGTAGGTGGATCATGGCCAGTGGGAGTGGCTGGCGTTACTATGCCTGAAGGCACGAGGCGATGGTGTCCATGGAGACAGATGGCAGCTTCACTGGGGGCCACGGTTTGTCCCTCTTACAGGCTGAAGATAGTGTGGGGGCCGGACTCGCTCAGCAGGAGGGGACGTGGCTCGGCTTCCGGGCTACAGTGAGTGCTGTGCTGCTGCTGGAGCTGCTCCTGGGAGTGGGTGGCAATCTGACCGTGCTGGTGTTATACTGTGGTCACTGCAGCCTGTTGGAGTCCGTCAGTCATGCCGTCACGCTTAGCCTCCACACCCTTGACCTGCTGCTCTGTCTCCTCTGCCTGCCGATCACTGCCACGCTCCTCATTCTGGGCGGAGCCTCAGTTCCTCACCACGCCCTTCTCTGCTGTCTCCACGAATCGGCAGCCAGCTTCGCCAGCGTGGGCACCGCACTTAACCTGCTGCTCATCAGCTTAGATCGCTATGACATCAGCGTCCGGCCAGCCAATCGCCTGCTGACGCCTCGAAGGGCCACCATTTTACTTGTTGGAGTATGGGTGGTTTCTTTAGCTGTGCCCCTCCTACCGTTCGTGGAGGCGGGGTTTGTTTCGGGGCAAGGCGAGGGGGTGTTTGTGCACTCCAATAGCACTGTGCTTTGTTCAGAGTGGGGAGGAACTCTACAGGCTCATCTGTTGCTACAGGTTCCCGTGTTCCTGTGCTCTCTTGCTGTGATGCTGTTTACATACTCGCGAATTCTTCAGGCACTGCGCATCCGCATCGGCCGCACAACCAGGCCCCATCGAGACAGCAAACGGCCTGTGCATCGCCTTTGGTTACGGCGTAAAAAGTCAACGAGGTCGCCGGATCACACGACGAGAAACACACCCACCTCCCCACCGCCGCTTTCGACCGGCCCGCTTATCGCCTCAGATACAGTTACAACAGTAACCATCAACACTGAGACGAACACTCCCTCGCTCACCACACCACTTAGCCCCACCCCTACTGTATCCGTGATAACCTCACCTTTAAGCCCCACCCCCACTGCTTCAATGGTAATCACGCCTTTGAGTCCCGCCCCATCTGTATCCGTCATAACTGGCCCTCAGATCCCCACCCCTGCTACATCATCAGTGGCCACGCCTTTGAGCCCCATGCCCACTGTATCCACAGTAACCACTCAACTAAGCCCTGCCCCCGTTCAGGCTCCTCCCAGCATGGGCGTGGGAGCGTCAGTATCGGCCATTTTGGCTCTGCGTCGAGCAGTTCGGCGCCACCGAGATCGGCGGGAACGCCAAAGGCGTGTCTTTCGCATGTCCGTCATCATCATCCTCTCGTTTCTGCTATGCTGGGCACCTCTCTCCATCATGCCTCTTCTCATGCTGGCTATCGGGCCCTCAGATTGGCTAGAACGTCTGAGACTCTGCTTCCTGGTGCTCGCTTATTGGACGGTAGTGCTACATCCGCTACTGTATGCATTCACGCGGCAAAAACTGCGCAAAGTCCTGCATACCCGTCTGCGCAGGTTGCGGCCGCAAAACACGCAGACTCGTATTCGCGCTAATACCAAGATCCGCCGCAAGCACAGGGGAGATTGCAGCGATGCTACTGACCGCTGCCTGACAGAGGCTGTTAGAGAGTGAGTGTTTGTGTGTCTGTGACTTATAACTAGGCTCATACGGAATCTGAGTGCACATTCACTTGTCTGTCATTTTTTTGTTTGTTTATTAAAGCTGCAGTCCGTAACTTTTTTTGGTTAAAAATGATACAAAATCAATATTTGAGCAAGTAAATAACCAGCCAGTGTTCAAAACTATCGCCTTACTTTAGCCCGATTCAAAACAGTTAGCTTATAATGTTTTCTAGTTTGAGTGGTACGGGTAATTTGAGCATGGTACTGCGTCATTACGTCGCGTCGGTAAACATAAAGAAGTTGTCCCGGCTATAGCACGAGGATCCTGCAGGTGGCGGATTGTTTAGCCTTTTCTCACAGCAGCTAGAATATTTAAATGTATCATGTTGATGGCGGATTTTAATCCAGAAAGGATTATGTGTTTATGAAACACATGTGAATTAAATTAAATTATATTCCAGTTTTAAATGTGCTTCTGATTACAGATAGCCTGGGATTACACAAGATTTGTATTTTAAAGAATACCAGTTCGAAGGGAGCATAATTAGCTTTTTGGGTTAAAAGAATTTCTTAAAGGAACACTCCACTTTTTTTGGAAATAGGCTCATTCTCCAACTCCCCCAGAGTTAATAAGTTGAGTTTTACCATTTTTGAATCCATTCAGCCGATCTCCGGGTCTGGCAATAGTACTTTAATCATAGCTTAGCATAGACCATTGAATCCAATTAGACCAGTAGCATCGCGTTCAAAAAAAGATCAAAGAGTTTCGATGGTTTTCCTATTTAAAACTTGACTCTTCTGTAGTTATATCGTGTACTAAGACCGGCGGAAAATGAAAAGTTGCGATTTTCTAGTCCGATATGATAGGAACTATACTCTCATTCCGGCGTAATAATCAAGGAACTTTGCCGCCGTAACATGGCCGCAGCAGGTGCAGTGATATTACGCAGCGCCTGAAAGTAGTCCCCAGCTAGGTAACTAGTTATAATATAGCTGGGGACTACTTTCAGGCGCTGCGTAATATCACTGCGCCTGCTGCCGCAGCAAAGTTCCTTGATTATTACGCCGGACTGGGAGTATAGTTGCTAATCATATCGGCCTAGAAAATCGCAACTTTTTATTTTCCGCCGGTCTTAGTACACGATATAACTACAGAAGAGTCAAGTTTTAAATAGGAAAACTATCGAAACTCTTTGGTCATTTTTGAACGCGATGCTACTGGTCTAATCGGATTAAATGATCTATGCTAAGCTATGCTAAAAGTGCTATCGCCAGACCCGGAGATCGGCTGAATGGATTCAAAAACGGTAAAACTCAACTTATTAACTCTGGGGGAGTTGGAGAATGAGCCTATTTCCAAAAAAAGTGGAGTGTTCCTTTAATATGAAATTCGAATGGCAATTAAATATAAGCCTGTACAGAAATTGAAATCTACATGCTAATACACACTATACTCATAGTCACGCAATACTGATGTTGTTAGCATTAATAATTTGAGAATAAAGTATAACAATAATAATAATTAGCATGGTTTGATGTGATATGAGCTAACCGATCATTAGATTTAATCACCAATGGTAGCGCAATTTATTGTAATGCTTTTTTCCTCAGTTGGTCAGAACAAACGTGGCAGACTTGTTACTTACTTGTTCAGATGGCAATATACGGTGAACATTTTTATTTTGGTCATATATTCCAAGACGTAGGCTAGAATCTGTGATTGCGAAGTACAGTAAACATCCACACCGGTGTGGTGACTGACAGCAGCACATTCACTTCAAAACATTAGATTCATCCGTGCCGGAGCACAGACCATGCAAGGAAGATAATTCTGCAGCATCTGCAATTCCAGATTTTCAAACAGAGATGGCGACAAAGAGGCAAAATTTATGACCTGCAGCTTTAAATATTTTGGATAATTTAATTATGCTTTCAGCTACTAATATGAGTATGTTCAGCTCCATTTAACATATTTCATTCATATTTACATGTTTAAATCCAAGGCCATAACCATATTTTAAACATTTGTAAGAGACTTAAAGTAATAAAGAAAAAGAAAGAAGAACTAGAATTTATTGTAAAGTAATCTGTTTGAAGTATTTGCAAAAAATATTTTATTTTTTTATTAATAGGCACACAATCACTTAAGGCCCAGGTACAGAAAGGCACACAAGCCTTTCAACAGATAAACACCATCTTTTCAAGCGTTCAAATAATGCACATATGCGCTGTTGTTTACACACAAATCCGTGCGGACACAAAACTCGGGACATCAATGGACAATGCTAATGGGGAAAATTGTGGAAATCCCAAATGATCTCATGGAAAAATGAGGTGAATTCATTCAACATGATTCGCATGAAAATATATGATTTTCAGAAAAAAAGGAAGCATGAATGCGCACCCCTAAAAAAACTATGAATGAGTACAAAACTTACAAATTCGCCACTAATTTGCCAAAATGAGAAATAGATACGAATTTCGATGAAATTTTGTTTCAAATACGCTAAAATGTACTTTAGGCTAAATCGTCTGCCTAATATGCTGAAAACTGCTTCGTTAATGTTTCTTGTATTGTCACATTAAATTATGATTTACATGAATCAGGTAAATAGGCCTATATGTTCAATTCAAAACAGCGAAATGAACATTTCTGTCATAAAACAGTTGTTGATTATTTGTTTAGCTTGTTAGCTGCTTATGTCTTCATATTCTTTCCCCTCTAAAACTGAAGCATTGTGCTGGAATTTGCATTTGTCTTCCATTAACAATACAGCCTTCTTTGATTTGATTGGCCATCTCAATTATTTTGACATTGACGAGTGCCGTTAGTCCGCTGAGGCAGACTAGTCTAAAAATGAAACTTTTTGTCATCCTACCAACAAACCGAGGAGTGTGTAATGGAGCACAACAAAACAGCATCAAGGATATCAAATACTGAGGTTGGCAATTTGGCCATATCTGATTATTGAGAGGGGTTTGTGGTTACGGCCCTGTTTAAATCCATTTCTCAGATTTCCCCCACAAATCTGTGCAGATAATGTCAAAGAAAAAGAGAAAGTCAGCAGATTCCGCCTGGGCCTATTTATGACTGTAGGTAAAAGGTGTGTGCAGGAAACCATTAATGTGTTAGATATGTTAGATGATATGTGTGACTCACTCACCTCTATAAAGGAAATTAAAAGATGTTGGTAGGTCTCTATTGTCCACGAGTGTGTAGTATCATTGGCAACTAATCAGCACAGGGTTTCGAAAGCACACTAAACTCTGAGATCAACAGGGCACTGTCTAATTAACCAGTAGAGCACAAATATTCCCATGGTGCTAGGGGAAAAGAGCGAGATTGAGAGAGTGTACCTACAGGTGTGAGTTTGCCAGAGGCCATGTGCAATAAATTCCAAATCCAGGTTATGCATCGCATAATTTCCATATAAATTAATCCCAATTTATTGGCATTCATTGTGTGGTGTAAAAAGTAACCGTCTATCCACCAGTACACATACATGTGCACATATTTTACATTGTCCTTCTCACTGATAGTCTAGAGGGCAATAGATTTATCATTGTGTTTATTAATTTATATGATCAGGGATGTAAATAGTCACTAATATTTCTGTGGTTTGAAACTGCAGCCAATTTGAATTCGGCTCTACCAAGGGCATGCATACTGGTTCAATCAGTTGACAAAACAACTTTTACAAAGTCGAAATTAATTTATTTTATTTGTGTCCTGTATATGTATATCTTGTCAGTGCTGTATATTATTTCAGTTTCAGATGGGTATTGTATTACTTTACAATAGAGGAGCAATAAGTCTGAATTACAGTAATAAAAAGATTCAGCCTCTTTGCTTGTTTGCTTTGTTTGTTCCCAACCACAGCTGTCAAAATTCATACCTCTTATAGAAAAGCATATCAAATTTAAAGTATACATATTTTATTCTATAATGGAAGAAGTATTACTTTTATATAACATATACAATATAGAACACATAAAATATATCGAAGTTAATATGACTTGCATTTCATATTTACATATTTGGCCAGTTTGTATTTTTTTTTCTCGCCAAATGAAAATTGTTTCAACACAAGTGAAGGCAATGTGTTCTGCAATCTGCAATTTTGAATCCACTTTGGGTTTTCCTGCTCTTTCCCAAAGAATTTGGTGTTTGTTAGGCCAGTGTGAAGATGCAAAAACTAATCTGTATTTTGATTCATTCTGATTAAAAAAGTTTGTTGTTCTGAATAATTAACATCAGTCTGAGTCACTTGCTCTGATAGTTAATTGGTGTATGGTAGTGTCTTTTCATTACGTGAATTTATTAAGAAGTGCAGGCTGCTTTAATATATACAATTAGTACATGCTGAGAAAGGTTGACTGACTTCATCCCAGTTGATAAAAGTCAAACAGGCAATTAAGAACCTCCTGTGTCTCTGTCAGCGTTTGCAGTCTCACACAGAAGATCAAATGCCATATGAGGGATACTCAATAAAGTACCTGTTCAATCAGTGAAATGGTAGCCTTTCAAACTCTCTCTCTGCCTGATTCAGAGACCTTAAATGTTATTAATCTTTAAAGAGTTGGTTGCGGTTCAGCCAGTATGTGTGTAGAGAATGGGAGACTATCATTCCTCATTATCGGTGATAGAGGCTGCACTCCACTTGTGAAGTCTGATCGTATTAACACCTATTAATGTTTGATGACACACGCTGACATTTGCAGGAGCCTAATAATTGGAGGGCCGATAATGGGGACAGGGTCCTGCACACAGATGTAGATGCCTGTCTTAATAGACATGTAAAGAACTCTGACCACACATGTTAATGTAGGTCAATAAGACCTTGCTTCTACTTTTACTTAATAACAATTATTTTGCATCACCCTACCACTGCAAATATGAAATTGTAGTGTGTGCTTTCATAATATGGAAGTAAGAATTACCCAAAATATTGTGGTAGTACTATGTTACTGTGGTGCAATGACTTTTTGAATGATTGCCAAATTCATGCATGTAATTACACTACCGTTCAATACTTTACAGTCACTTTTGATTCATTTAAAGTATATTTGCTGAATAAAACTATTATTATATTTTACAAAAAGGAGAAAAACTTACTTCAAATTGTTGAATAGTAGTGTTCACTTTATTCAAAGGTATTTCAAAAATACCATATTTCTTTTGTAAGTGCTCATACTGTTGGTACTAATTTATGGGCGGTTATGCTAAATATGCTAAATGCATGAAGTCGCAGCTATTTTATTTTATTAAGCAAATTCATTATTATTCAGAAAAACAAATGTGAGGATGCACATGCCTATGTACAAACATCGAATTGAGGCAATTATTATGTGTGCATTCAAATGACCTATTTGAAATTGTTCATTTATTTCCAAATGAGGAAAAGTTGTGTACTTAATCAACATTTATATATTACATATTAAGTTGTATAATCAGCATCTTATTCCCATCTCCCTCTTTGTCTGCCACTCTCCCCCTTTTCATTGTGAAAACTCAAGTATGTTGATTAGTATAGATGCCTTCTGTTTGTGTGCCTTCATGAGCAAGGAGAGAAAATGAGAAAGAGAGAGAGTGGGTGGGAAATATTTTTTTCTTACTGTATGCCACATGAAAATACTGCCAATGTATTCATTAAAATCTCTCTTGCTTCCTCTCCCACCATTCTCTCTCTCACGCATGCATCTTTTTTTAATCTCATCTGTTCCACTCACTGTCATCATCTTTCTTCTTTTTATCACTGTCTGTGCCTTGCTTTCTGCTCCTTCGTTCTGTCCCCACTCCTCTCTTTTCCAGACTTGCATAAGAACAAAGAAGAGCTGCCTTTGCAAGGGGAAAGTCACCTTGGAGGACAGGAAAAAAAAGAGAGAGAGAGAGAGAGAGAGAGAGAGAGAGAGAGAGAGAGAGAGAGAGAGAGAGAGAGAGAGAGAGAGATTCGTGTGGGTGGAATAACTAGCAGAAGGATGAATCCCATGTTGACTGAATCAGGCAACAAGCACACATTCCCATGTGTGTGTGTTGCTCATAGATTCACTACGTAAACGTTATGACCTCTTAGTTTCGTATCGTTTATTAATTTATTTATTCTTTCTCTTGGTTTTCCTTGTTCATGTGGCCTTATTTTATTATATTAACCCTTGCAAAAATGCTTGTACTTTTCCTGTGCGAATACATTACTACCAAAAGAAGCTAAATAACATCCAACCATATTTCAATCAATCGTTTTCTTCAATCATCACCCTTCAGTCATAGTCAGGTGTTTTGCTGTACTAAAGCAAAAATAAAGTACGAGTTGACTAGTTCTAACAAACAAATCACGTAAAATACTACATGTAAATATCGTGTACTTAATATACTTAATACTGTGAACTCCCCCATAATCATTTAGTACGTATGCTGACTTTAACTAGAGCCGCTAAATACAAACGTACAAACCCGTTACACCACAAGCCGAAATAGCTCAGTTGGGAGAGCGTTAGACTGAAGATCTAAAGGTCCCTGGTTCGATCCCGGGTTTCGGCAGATCTTTTTCCTCACATCAGATTGCTGAGAAGTAAACTTTTTACGACAACAGGCAAAAGCTATGATAAAAAAAAGTAAGAAGAAAAGTGGTATGCAGAGGCAAAGCCGATGAAACTACTACACCGAGTGCTGTATGTTGGTCTTCCACTCTCTGGTTATGTAGTGTGGAGTACATGGCCTGATGATCGCTCTATGTTTTAGTTCATTTAATCGCCCCTGCGGTTTTGCTGTAATTGCGGCAGAGGGCGATGTTGTTCAACAATTCCGTAGTTTTACCTCGTGGAAAACGCGAGAGAGGTCATTGAAACATGTGCTGACCAGAAAAGCATGGAAGTCGCTGGACTGCAGAATGACATGACGGTACAGTACCTTACAGTAGCGTGAACACAGTGCACCTGTTTTGATGTAGGCTATACAACTCAACTGACTGCAGACCTCTTTGTGCCTCACAATATGCTACTGCTGCTTGGCCTAAATGTTTGGTCTGTATAGGCTACCATAACATAACAGGATAAACGTTCCAGTGTTTTTTCTAAAGTTGGCTGAGTCGCAGTCTATTTTTTGACATCTCATGTTTTCAGCACAAATGTCTACTCTTCTGGGTGTGTGTATATATATATATTTATCTATTGTATTGAAATATTTCTTGATAAAATATCGTAAATGCAATATAATATCTCAATCCTTTTTATAATGTGTATATATAATGTTTATAAAACCTCTAAGCTTAATATTTATAAGAAGTTAAAGGAGTAGTTCACCCAAAAATGAAAATTTGCTTATAATTTACTCACCCTGAGGCCATCTACCAAGATATAGATGAATTTCTTTATTCGTCAGCACAGATTTAAAAAAAAAAAAAAAAAGCATTACAGTACTTTCTCACCAATGGATCCACTGCAGTGAATGGGTGCCATCAGAATGAGAGTCCAACAGCTGATATAATAATACACAAGTAACCCACACAACTCCAGTTCATCAATTAAGGTCACGTGAAGCAGAACGCTGTGTGTCTGTAAGAAACAAGTCCATCATTAATGTGTTTTAAATTGAAAACATTGCTTATACCTAAATACAAAATGTAATGCTAAATTTCTCCAAATATGTTCTGATAAAGAAACAAACTCTTCTGTATCTTGGATGGCCTGAGGGTGAGTAAAGTGTAGCAAAGTTTCATCTTTGCGTGAACTCCTGTTTTAAAATTCAGTTATGTTCTTATTTTCTTCTGTATTTATTATTATGTGCATGGATGTGTTGTCTTTGATGTTATTGTGATATGCTTGTGATGACGTATAGTCATAAATCAGTTGAGATTAATTATTGAATTGGTTCAATTCTGTGGAATACATTATTCTAGTTTATAAGAATTGTAACCTCTACAAGAAAGATTTCAGATCCAATATGTGGACTTTCACTTTTAATAGAATTGACCCACCGGTGCGACACGTGCAAACATGTCTTTAGTGTCCAATGATTCACATTTAGCACACACACAATTTCACAGAAACCCATTTTGGAAGCTGGTATTACGTAACTAAAGACCGGTCAGTCAAATCCCAAAGCTACTGCTTCATCTCCACAGAGTCTCTCTCGCACACAGAAACATCTTCTGTTGTTCATGTTAAATCGACCATCACGTTCTTGTCAGTCAAGCTCTCATATTTGACATTCTGTACTGTATGCCTTTGCGGCTGCTTTTTGAAGCTGCTCCCTAATTTATTTTTACTCATAATCTCCAGAAGTCACTGAACTCCATGAACCATTAATTTGACACATGAGACCGGTATCTGTTCTCTAATGTTCCAACTTGTAGATATGGCATCGGGTGTCTGCACAAAGCACATAGGTGTCTTTTTTTATTTTGTTTGTTAGGAGAGTGCAGGACACAATTAAGTGAAATATATTGTAAGTTATTTCTCAGTTTGGACAGTATGTTCCAGAAGAACTGCCTGCATCATAAAATGTCTCCAGTTTCATTGTCCAGTCCCCCACTGACTTCTCATTAAAGGCTTTATGGTTCTTTATGACCCTTGGATATCTTGCAGTGGCATAAACGTAGTTGTAATTTAGTATCAGTGCCAGGCAGATAGTTCTGACATACATGGAGCTGTTAGTCACCCTTGTTTTTATGGTGAAAGGCATTGTGGGATGTTCTTATCCACGAAGAGAGTATTTTTAGTCCATTTATGTTGATATGGTTAGCTCTGTCTGTGTTGGTAAAGCGTTGAAACTTACACCACATCGCTTGAATAAACATTCATTATAACCTGCTCAACTCAGCAGTCAGTGTGTGGAATACTACTTGTTATATAGCTATTTTAGTATTATATATGTACTGTAGTAGTAGTATTTATTAATATTTTAAATTAGCTTTTATTTATGTAAGGTTTTTTATTTTTTTTTAAACCTTCTGGTTGTGTTTGGACTCCTGTCACACTTGTGACTCCAAACAACTGCTTATAAATCTGTCATTTTGCTATATTATCACTAAATATTGGATTCATTCTTTTTGTCAACTTGTTTTCTTTCATTTAGGAGTGGTTTTGTGTTTCTATTTGCATCTGATTAATCATAACCCTCATTTATCTGAGAGTAGGTACCTCGTTTTTTGAGTGAAAAAATCATTTTTTATGAATAATTTTCACAATATGAGATAAAAAAAATTATGAAAATTTGCACTGTTTATCACACTAGTGTGCTTTAATGTTTAATTAGGAAGTTTGCTTTTAAATGCTTTTATTTTGTACAAAATTGCAAAAAGTCACACTTGTGGTGTTCCCGGTCAAAAATGACTGGACTCCAAACAATTGCTTATAAATCTCTAATTTTGCTATATTATCACCAAATATTGGATTCATTCTTTTTGTCAACTTGTTTTCTTTAATTTAGGACTGGTTTTGTGTTTCTATTTGCATCTGATTAATCATAAGCCTCATTTATCCGAAAGCAAGCATTTTTTGAGTGAAAAAACAACAACAAAAAACAAGTGAAATAAAACCCACAAAAAATTACAAAAATTCTAAAACAAATTATGAGAAGTACTTATACCCTGTGCGAACAAAGTCAGTAAGTTTGAGTCCAATGCAATAATGTTAACTAGTATTTTCGGGAAAAAGAAAATCTTTTCCGGGTCAATTTGACCCGAACAACCAGAGGGTTAAGTAACTGTATGTTTCTTTTTTTTAAACCAAACATTGACATTTAGCTTTAATTTATTTTTATTTCAGTTTTAGTTTTAGGAATTTTAGAATCAACATATTTCAGTTAGTTGCAAAGGCAACATTTCTCATTTTTAATTCTTAAATTTCTCCGATATCTATTATTAGTTTTAGTTAACAGCAACAACACTGTATTCATTTCTGTATTATGCTGTATTATGTTCAAAATCCCCCCCCCCGGCCACACACACACCTAAAAATAAATAACAACACTGTCTAGTTACTTTCTTCCAAGTCAGCCCAGGTCTTGAATTATTAAGCCATCAATGTAGATAATAAAGTGTTTTGCTGTCTTATACTGTATGTTGTCTGACTCCCTTTCCTGTATTATGTGCTCTGTTTTTGTTATTGTCAGTGGAGTTGTTGTCATAAAGCATACAAAAATGCACCTCAGTATGAGGTTCATTTATGGTGCTTTATATATAAGGATATGCCACTGTTTTCATATCATTCTTGTCTTATCTTGTATGTTTTTATGCTACTAAACTAATTACAGCACAATATTAATCTCAATAAGGAAAATATTTCTCTTCCTTCAACAGAAATGCTGGACGCTTCCACCTGCTTTACTGGACTCCAGCAGTAATCTGTGAGTGTGTTTACTTGTTCTTAAATAAATAGGAAAAAAAACAGCATCATTAAATTGTTAATTATAACTGAAACAGCACCCCACCCACCCATAGCCTTCCTTGATCTTGTTTTGTTTTCCTGGTTTAAAAATTACAGGAAGTTTCTGTTTATTGTTTTAAATGAACAACAATATTCAGGCATCAAAGAGTGAAGAGGGAGTTGGAAATAGGTTAAAGGTCAAGATTATTCCCTCTTTCCCTGTAGCCTGAGTGTGTTTTGTATAGGTTAGTGTACATAAACGTGGCCATGGGCTGGAAAACTATGGTTAGTAATTGCAAAAAAATTACCTCATCACCATTACAGAGATTTAAAAAAAATAAAAAACATCATTTTGCTAGCTTTTTTATTTTTTTGTTTACTACTAGTTCCCTGGCTTACATCTAATCTGTTTTTCAGTAGACAGTGGTGTCATTTAAAAAGTAGAGAGTCCTTACAAATCAAAATTTTGTAGACTAGTCAGACATGTTTTGCTGGATGGACAGCATGACAGAGATGTGCTCAGACAGGACGCACAAAATAACACGTGAGAAAGATGCTGACGGGACTACGAGACAGATAAAGACTCTCCTTTAGTCTTGCAGAAGTATGTTCTAATGACAGTTCTGTCTAGTCTTGCAGTGTTTGGAATTCCTTATATGTAAATCGTATGAAGACATGGGTTCATGTTTTATCCCAAAATCAAAAGAAATATATGGAATAATGTTTTGCTTAAATTAAGTAATTACACTTTTTTTCTGCATTGTGCCATCATTTTCATAACAAAAAAAAAAAAATTACATTTGCGGAAAATGTACTTATTCTCGGGCCATCTAAAATGAGATTTCAAAAATTTAGCATCAAATTACATTACTTTCTCTGCAGTGAATGGGTGCCATCAGGACGAGTTAAAACAGTTGAACATCTGTAATCCACAAGTAATCCAAATGACTACAGTTCATCATTTCATGGTTTGTGATGTAAAAAGCTGAATATGAAAAACAAGTCCACCATTAAGGTATTTTTAACTTAAAACTATTATAACTGTAAACAAAAATCATTTTGTGCATCTACAATAATGACTTATTGTCTTAATTAATGCAAAGATAAATTATTTATTTTATTTGGGAGTATCTTTACCATTTTGTTCCACTTGCAGTGACGTATAAACTTAGTGGTCTGTCCTTGTGTGTATCAGTGTGATTTAATGCACATCAAGGTCACCTGTCACCCTGCTGTTTTTGTATTTTGTGTGTGTGAGCATGTGCAGGTCCTCTTTTATTTGATGTCCTGTCTGAAGTATAATGGCTTCACTGGCAGTAATCCAGATTGGCTGCAGGGGCCATCTGTCTTAACGTGCTCTACATACAACCAAACAAATGTTTGCAGCATTGATAGCTCACCTAAGAATAGCAGGATTTGGCAACTTATCATAGCAACTGCCATAGCTGTGTTCATGTTCAACCTGGTTCGTGTTAGGCTATACCTTTGTAACTTTTGATGTTGTCTTTGCATAGACACAGCCTCAGGAAGTGGAGATTAACAGAAGGAATAGTGTTTGTGATCATCACTCATCCTGTTCTTCCCTTCCAGCTCTTTCTCTCTGTGTCTGCTTGCCTTTAAAGGAATACTGAGATGTAGCTCACACGTGTTTGGCACAGAGAGGCAAAGATGGGCTCTTAAGATTTGGACAACTCTTTCAGCTATGTGCACGAGATTTACTTAAATTAAACCTCTGCTGGAACTTAAAGTAAATCTCTCTCATAGTAACTATATACATGAGAATAAAATTTTATTCAAAACTTATTTATACAAAAATAGACAATGTCAGTTTAATAGGGTGGCCATGAAAACATTTAAGGAATACTTTTTTTTTTTTTTCCAGAAATTCAAACAAATTATATTCTCACCCACATTGTTCAAACTTCCATCAGAAAGTGTGAAATATAGCATACATGTGGCATGCATTACTGTCAAGGTGCTTTCATGTTATTTTTGGACAGTCTTTATTCTCCATTAAATGGAAGAAAGCAGCTCAGATATTCTTAAAAACCTTTTTGTGTTTCACAGATGAAAGAGAATCATATGAGCTTAAGACAACATAAGTTGAGTTGAGTAAATGACTGAAATTTTATTTTCAGTGAACTATCATTTTAAAGGTGAAGTGTGCAATTTCCGTGTCACTAGTGACACCTAACAAATTGATGGTTTTCAGACAGGTTCCTGAATGCTGCATCCATCCTCCATTGATCGGCTAAACAGATCAGTGAATGGCTTACATATAGTTTTCTGGGCATTTTAAAATGGGTTTCAGGAAAGCATCATTAAAAATATGCCTTTACCATTACCTTTACCAATGTTTAAGGTATAGTTCACCCAAAAATGAAAATTACCCCGTAATGCACTCAAGCCATCATAGGTGTATATGACTTTTTTTTTTCCTTTCAGACAAATACAGTCAGAGTTATATTAAAAAAAAAATGTCCTGGCTCTTCCAAGCTTCATAGTGGCAGTGAATGGGGTTTAAATTTTGAAGCCCAACAAACTGCATCCATTCATCATAAAAGGTACTGTTCTTGGGGGTTAATAAAGGCCTTGTGAAGTGAATCGATGCATTTGTGTAAGAAAACTATTCATATTTGAAACTTTATAAACCATAATCTCTAGGGGTGTGATCCGTGGCACGCATGTGATTCGCAGATTAACTGTTAAATTTAACCATCATAGAGTGAACGTTTATCATTTGCACGTGTTTTGTCTTGCCAATTTACACATTCAAGCAATTTCAGACCATTCAGATAAAGGACAAGTCAAGTTGGGACTCACGCACCGTTTTCTGTGCTCAGCCGCTGCCGCACACACTGAAGCACTCACACGCAGAGAGAGAGAGGCGCGATTCAGATACCACGTTTCAGACAACGCCTCAGAGGATGGATACATATACACAAAGTTATGTTAAAATACCCGTTTTGGCAAGTATTCTGGTAAACACAGTCGATTATGCCTTAAGTTAACGTATACAGCTGAGAAAGAAACCGGATGTGTGTCAGTATTAGGTCCGTGCATTTGGTCTTAAAGAGACAGCAGCCTATAATACCTGCTTCTGTCTGCTAATCATCTGTATTTAACTTATGCATTAAGCATTATTGTGTTTACACTTAATTTTTAAATTTCTGCACCTGAATACTACTGTTACTGTCTTTATGTATATTTTTATGTTATAGGCTGTTCATGTGTGCTTGTAATTTGTGTAACTGTTCTTGTTTTATTATTGACTTCAGTAGTTAAGCGAGTAGTTTCTGCTGGGGAATAGAAGTACTTAAAGTAAGCTTTTAGTAATGAATGAAAAGCAAACTTTCTTGCTGATCCGAAAAATGATCCGAACCGTGAGTTTTGTGATCCGTTGCACCACTAATGATCTCCAGCTTCCGCTAACTATCGTACACGCGTTCACGAGGGAGTGGCATTCCAGCGGATGGCGAAGACGAACACAGTGGTGAACGCGAAAATGCAGAGGAGAGAGCAAAACAAAACACTGGTCACAAATTAGAAGTGCAAAACAAGGATTTGAAAAGAAATATGTCAGAGGATTTCAGTATAAGCCAAGAGGACACACATTTTTCTTTGCTTTAAACAAAACTTGGTTCTCGTGAGACTAGCATATTCTCACCAAGCTTACGTTACTTCATTTGTTGGAGCGCCACTTACTTAATTTTTTCTTACACAGACTCTTCGATTCACTACGGAAGGCCTTTATTCACCCCCGGGAGCTGTGTGGAGCACATTTTATGATGTACGGATGCAGTTTTTTGGGCTAAACCCCATTCATTGCCATTATAAAGCTTGGAAGAGCCAGGACATTTTTTAATATAACTCTGAATGTATTCGTCTGAAAAAAGAAAGTCATATACCCCTAGAATGGCTTGAGGGTGTGTAAATCATGGGGTAATTAAAATTTTTGGGTGAACTATCCCTTTAAGGACACTTCTATGCTATAATGTTTATACAAATGCCAAAATAGCAATAGTATACTAATAGCCAAAATAGATTTGAAACACTTGAAAACACTTGAAATCCTGCTCTATATTTAGCTTTCACTGAAGATTTCCTGAAGGCAGAAAAGCACAATTTATTGTAAGTCTGTTCACTGAGCTGCATGCATAAAACCACAGCAAGGTGGCAAAGGCTCTGCATCACTCTTTTTAATGGTGCTCTCAGGCAATAATGAGCAAACCACTGGATGCCAGGCAGGGTTGTTGACTCAACAAGAGCTGGCATAAATATTACTGCAAAAAAAGAGGGTAGTTTCCGGTAGTTCTCACTCTGAAGACTCTTTAATCCCTTTTACTGACAGTGTTGTTGAATGAGTCAGCTATTACGGCAAAACATCCAACTAAATGACAGCCCTTTCATCCCATTAGATCCACCTTTTGAATTCAAACAAATTGTAGGCCGTAGACTAATGTCACAGCGATCACACAAGCACAGACATTACGGGAAATGCCAAACTCCGTGAAGGTTTGTTTGTACATGCTTGATGGATCATCAAGCCCTTTTCCAGTAATATAATTAAATATATTTCAACAAGTGTTATTATTAGTATTCTGGTGACCTTATAGCAGTGGGTATCTTATGAAGCTACAATTTTCTCTAGATTTAAATTAGTAAATCTTCTATTAAAAAAGTAGTTCAGCTGCATTTCAAGCAATTAAAAATGTGCTACTATAGTCATTCAATATTAAATATTAAAGTACAAACTGTCAGTTTATACACTAGTTTATGGGGTATTTTTTTTATACAGCAAAGACACATTAAACTGGCACAATAAAGACATTTATAATGTTAAAAAAGATTAATAAAAAAAAAATTCTGTGCTTTTAAAAAAGTATCATGTTTTCTACAGAAATATTCAGCAGCTGTTTTTAACATTATTATTATTATTAATAATAATTTTTTTTTTCTTGAGCACCAAATCACAGAAATATATTACTTAAATGAATCAAGTCTTACCAACTCCAAGCTTTTGAATGGTAGTAGTATTAATTTATTTTGTCTTAGCAATGTCCATTTGACACACAACCTAGATATAACCAGTGTTGGGCACGTTACTTTAAAAAAGTAATTAGTTATAGTTACTAGTTACTTCTCACAAATAGTAACTGAGTTAGTAATTGAGTTACATCGTTATAAAAGTAACTAATTACCAGGGAAAGTAATTATTATGTTACTTTTTAAAAAATGTTCAAATGTCAGATAACTTTTGATGCCCCCAATATTAAATATGTTAAATTAATGAAATGGACACTAAAAAGAATAAATTGTTATTATAAAACATTGTATATTAATCTACACTATTTATCTACTGACACTTAGTATCAGTCAGTCAAGCATTATAATATAATATTATGATAATTTTATATTATATGATGATAGAACTTTAATAATTAGAATAACCAAGTATGAATGCATATTTGTCATCAATATAAAACGCACTAAGGATTAATGAGCTGCTGGGTTTATGAATATTAATCACGTAGTCTGCGTTTGCTCGAATTGATTTTCTGAAATCAAAACAGGGACGATAATAGGTGAGCGCCAGCCAATGAGATTGTCGTTTGTGCATTAGTTCCGCCCACTACCACAGAAACCGGCCGTTCTTAAAAGCTGAAGAATTCCAAAGGAACTCCGTTATTTTGACACGAAAATACAACAAAGAATATCATTTATATGTAGCGCGTCAATTCTGCATGTTATGAAAGACTCTCTTGCTCTGTATCTTTCTTTGCGTGCGTGTATGTGAGAGAAAGCGACGGCGAGTCATGCGCTTAACACTAGAGTTTATGGTACGTCAAATACAGGTACACGCATCCATTCAGATTAACTGAACAATTAAATTCTAATAATATAATATAGTAACGCCACATTGTATTGTCGGTAACGGCGTTGTAACGGGGGAAACAGTAATTCCTTTGATTACTCGTTACTGAAAAAAATAATGCCGTTAGTAACGCCGTTTATTTATAACGCCGTTATTCTCATCACTGGATATAACTAATAAAACAACATTTTTAATATAAGAAAAAAATATTGCTTTTAATCATGTTCATTGAAATGAACCATCTGAATGTATTGATTTGCTATAAAGAAGCAGCTAATAGATTCATACGAGGGAGGGCACAGCGCTTGTTTGATTAACTTTGCTCACTTGACTGCAATGCTGCGGGCACAATGCAGTATGACATTAAAATGTAGTATTCGTTTCAGCTCAGTATAACTTAAGTCTAATAGTTTCCAGTTTATGAAGTGGTGAGATGATTAGTATCTGTGTGATCTTATGGTCCCACTACTATTTTTAATATAGAAGGAATAGCAAAAATAATACAGCTAATAATATCAGGTCTCACTCTCGTTATCTGTCACACACAACTTTGACTTGTGACTGGCGTCATAGCTGTATTCTGTTCCGTCTGGTCTTGTTGGTTATGGTCCAGTAATGTTATGCTCTGGGCTGGATTTACTGTGCTTGTGTTAAAGAGAGCTACAGTAGATGATATAGATCGACTGTCACTGGTCTTATCTGACCCATGTGTGAGTTTGTCAGAAGTATTTAAATGTCTGGCTCTGCACGTGTTAAAAAAACAAAGTCAAACTTGTTTGCACATAACTCTCCTGGGTGTCTGAATATCGAGAGATATCTTACTTAGTGTTGTTTTGCGTGAACTGACACAAGCGTCTGTTAGAGGTTGTTCACATGACTTAAAATGTGGACCATGTTAGACACTTATAAAGAGGTGACTGGTGTTTAATGCAAATTTAAGATGATATCATAATGTATTTTGTTGCAAAATCAGAAGATCATCTGTTATCACTTGTCTAAACAAGTGTCACATTTGAGAATATAATATAATGTATTAATGTTTTATTGTTTTTGCCCCTTTCTGTGCAATACTTCCTATAGTGGAATTAACATAAATTATTATTCACACCAAGCAGACAATTATGCCAAATGTTTAATTGCAAGATTTTTTGTTTTTGATCAACTTATACCTATGGAAGTGACGGGGATTGCAATTTAAAATTCATATTTTTATTTATTATACATATTACATATATATATATATATATATATATATATATATATATATATATATATATATATATATATATATATATATATAATATAATATATATATATTTTTTTTTTTTTTTTTTTAATTGTTCAAAAACCAAACAAAAACAGATCTGTGTCACATGTAAGAGAAAAAAATAGATTTGGGCCACCTTCAACTGTGTTAGCCTTAGAGTCTTTGGTCAATATTAGGGCTTGTGTTTCAGAGAAATGACTTTACCTTGAGGGCCACCAACAGAAAGTATTTGACCTCTTATTTTTCATAGATTATGTTACTGGAATGCAACTGTTGTCATGGAGACAGTTTATTCACTACAGCAAATGGAGCATCAGGTGGTTTTCGCTTTTAGCTTAGTGTAATGTGCGAAGAATGTTTGTGCGTCTGTGAGTCTGTGGAGTTTCCACAGGAAGACTGCATGACAGGCTCTTTACCTGGTTAACTTTAGGTTATCTTGTGCTCTCCTACTATTCATTCATCAAGACAGCTATACAATTAACTTTACAATTCAATATAATAGAAAGTCCTTGTTTGTAATATCTACAATTTACTAGGGCAGTGATATCACTTTGAGTGACCATATCACATTTTAATAATATTGATCCTTTAGAAATGGAGACTCATAACATCCTTAAAGCTAAATTAAATAGTGTTTCCATATTTGATCAATAGGAAGTTGAGTTTAAAGGGGTGGTTTACTGCTTTTTTTCTTTGCTTGATTGTGTTTATGGGGTGCAATATAACATGTCTTCGTGTTTCGTTTGTTAAACGCCTTATTTTTCATATATTTCACCTTTATTGTAAGCCGCTCTCTCCTCTGTCATTTGAATGACCGGTTGACTTCCTGATTCTATGAAACCACTCCCTCAGAAACAGGCGATGGGCTCAGATTGGTTAGTTGGGCCGGTGTGTTGTGATTGGCTAAACTGCGTACTGCACATTTTCCGGAAACTTCACGCCCATTACCTTCACGGGCGACAGTTGCACGTGCTCCAGTCAAATGTAAATAAAGGTGTCAATATTGCCATATCAGTTTGAGCCAGAATCAGACCCAGAAAGCGGTAATGAAGAGAGTCATGCAGAACTTCTGCAAGCACGGCTCTTACAAACGTTTCTGAATGGAAGTTTGCTGTTGTGATTACATATCTTTTTTTTGAAGTTCATACACGTTTGTCTTATACACACAAAATAGCATCGAACTAACTGGCTACTATAACTAAACAGCGTTGGCTTGTGTTTACTTTCTTGATCAAATCGAAAAATTACGTCATAAAGTATACATGGAAAATACATTTACAAAATTAGTACATAATTATAAATTCGGGTCCAAAATGTTTGTACGCGTTTGTCATAAACACACAAAATATCATTTAACTAACTGGCTACTAAAGCCAGCGTTGGTATTTGTTTACGTCCTTGATAAAACTAAAATATTACGTCTGAAATTATACATGCAAATACATTTAAAATTATGAAATCTTACTTACAGTTTGTGGCCCAACAACTGCTGCCTCTGGTTTTAAAGTTGGAACTGCTCCATGTTTTAGTAATAGTTTCTGTGTGAATCCGGCATTGAACTCGTGTAGATTCTGGAAGCTGTCTTCTGTAAAATGCGCAGCACAGAGCGCTAAGATTGTAATTGTCAGGAACATAATCAAACATAAATTTTAAGCATTGTTGACAAACTACAGCGTCTGTAGGAAGCCCGAACACAGAAGACCTGACAGCTGGGTGAAAATAACACCGTTTCGTCGGCATGGCTACAACTCTCCACTATAACTTCCTCTTCGACAAAGCCACAGAACATGGCCTTGCCCCCTCTTTGGCATGTTCTGGAGGGAGGGGTTGATGGGTTTATTTCGTATGCAACCCGGGAAGTATCTTCTTGTAGTCCCATATGAGTCGTTTTTGTAGGCATTAAACTTCCAGATTTTTAAAGGAGGATATCTCCGCTTACGTTGAACTTTCAGCGCAGCAGCTTTGCAGATACTGTTCATGCACCAACAGCAACATTACACACTATTTAAAATGAAAAAAGTGAAATCGCAGTAAACCGCCCCTTTAAACATTTACATGGTCAGTAAACAAAAGTTTGGGGTTAGTAAGATTTAAAAAATATATATTATAATATATATATATATATATATATATATATATATATATATCTATATAAGAAAGAAAGAGAAAAAAATTAACTAATGAGTAGTTCAGTAAGGATGACTGTGACAGTACTTTTATATTGCTACAAACATATCTTTTACAAATAAATGCTGTTCTATTGAACTTTCTATTCATCAAAGAATCCTGAAAAAATGTATCACAAAATTAACAGAATTTCTTATTCTAGAGGAACATGTGATTGTACAAAAATGCAGGATGAATCAATATTTTTGGTGTAAAAATTGTAAACTTTTTAATGTGCAAATGTTACTTTTATGCACTAGCATAATGTAAAATGATGTGGGTGTAAAATAAGCTGCTTATTTCTGTAAGTATATTATTATCGATGATGGATCCAGATTCAGAGGACATTTATGGAGTGTGTCATCTGATCTCTCTGCACTATGAACCTATTATGTAGAGAGAGGAGACCCATTAGCTGGAGTTTCCCTGACCTAAGTGTTTGCTTTTGAGTGTGTGTTTGCATGCAGGGTTATATAAGGGAGTTACTCTGTCTCTCGGCAGCAGAAATTGTGGCATCTCAACTCCACCGTCATGACAAATATGCTGATGGGGATCAGCAGCTTCATTACACTCATGGCACACCACATCTCCATACATCTTACTCGATTGCTGATGTGTGTATTTGCGTGTGCATTGGAAAATGTTGGCTGAGGATCTCTCATGTCTCATTTGTTTCTGATTCTCATGCAGGAATTAGAGCCATTAACCTTTGTGGAACGTCATCCCATTTCAGCTACCATTTCCAGTTCCTCCACACACACATACACTCATTTACACACACTTAGTACACACAGACGGTCTTTGGCGAGCCTTGAAAGATGCCAGACAGAATAGTGAGAACTATTAACCCCCTGATATAACGCGGGTCACGCGGCAACATGCACTCACCTCTGCTAGTTACACAATCTGTGTTTTGAGCTGTAATAGCGAAGACAATCGTTCTTTTTCTCACTTTTGTGTGTCCCGAGAGATGTTCTACTTCTATTTAAGAAAATGCAGGTGTCTGTGCCCCGCATTAACTGTGATGTGGGAGAGAGGGGAATTGGTAGGACGCTGCCTAATAAGCCCCAGTGAAAACTTTTGTAATTTGTTACCACACAAGAAGTCAATGATTGATTAATGTTGTTGTTGAGTGCTAACCACAGTAATGGGAATTTCACCATCTCACACTGCAGGGACTTCAATATGTGTGTGTATCACAGTGCACAGATGCTATCTTTGGATTTGGACATAGGCTCTTATGACTTAGTATTAGAGATGTACTGATATTAAATCTCGATAATAAGCCAATGCTATGACCAGTAATCAGTCGATGGTATTTTTAAATTTTTGTACTTTTTTTTGTTTGTTTTTTAAACCCTAAAAGAAATTGTTTTAAAAACTATGTGAATTTGAAATTCAACAAAAAATGGTATTTTAAGATTTGCAAAAAAAAAAAAAAAACATTTAACAGTGTTTTTAAATTATTAGTGTTTTAATTATTAATTTTTAAGTGGTTGTTACATGATGGCACAAGGGAAATAAGCATGCACTATTAAATATCAAATTTACATTTACATTTAGTCATTTAGCAGATGCTTTTATCCAAAGCGACTTACAAATGAGGACAATGGAAGCAATCAAAATCAACTAAAGAGCAATGTTATGCAAGTGCTATAACAAGTCTCAGTTAGCTTAATACAGTACACATAGCAAGGTTTTTTAAAAATTATATAATAAATAAAAAGAAAACTGATAGAATAGAAATGAATGGAGCAAGCTAGTGTTAGAGGACTTTTTTGCTTTTGTTAATTGTATAATAAAAAGAAAACAAATATATAGAATACAAAGAGATTAGAGAAGCTAGTGTAAGTTTTATTTTTTATTTATTTGTTTTTTTTTTTAAGAAAACAAGCAGTTTGTTAATGGATAGTGCAAGTCTAAAAGGGGCCTTTTTTTAAAGAATAGAATTAGAATAGAGTGCTAGAGTTATATGTAGTCAAATAAAGATGGAAGAGATGTGTTTTTAGCCGATTTTTGAAGATGGCTAAGGACTCAGCTGCTCGGTCATTCCACCAGGAGGGAACATTTAATATAAAAGTCTGTGAAAGTGATTTTGTGCCTCTTTGGGATGGCATAATAAAGCAACTTTCACTTGCAGAACGCAAGCTTCTAGAGGGCACATAATTCTGAAGTAATTCATTTAGGTAAAGAGGAGCAGAGCCAGTGGTGGTTTTGTAGGCAAACATTAATGCCTTTAATTTTATGCGAGCAGTTATAGGTAGCCAGTGCGAATTGATAAACAGAGGTGGGATGTGCATTCTTTTTGGCTCATTAAAAATTAATCTTGCTGTCGCATTCTGGGTTAATTGTTAAGGTTTGATAGAACTGGCCGGAAGACCTGCCAAGAGAGCATTGCAATAGTCCAGCCTGGACAGAACAAGAGCTTGAACAAGGAGATGTGAAGCATGTTCTGAAAGGAAGGGCTTGATTTTCTTGATGTTGAATGAAGAAAATCTGCAGGACTGGGCAGTTTTAGCAATGTGGTCTGAGAAAGTCAGCTGATCATCAATCATAACTCCAAGGTTTCTGGCTGTTTTTGAGGGAGTTATGGTTGATGTGCCTAACTGGATGGTGAAATTGTGATAAAATGATGGGTTTGTTGGAACCACTTGCCACTTGCCTGTCTTGGCAAGGTTGAAGGTGATGGTCCTTCATCCAGCATGAAATGTCAGTTAGACAAGCTGAGATGTGAGCAGCTATCATCGGATCATCAGGATGGAATGAGAGGTAAAGCTGAATGTCATCAGTGTTGCAGTGATATGAAAAGCCATGTTTCTAAATGACAGAACCTAGTGATGCCATGTAGTCAGAGAAGAGCAGTGGTCCAAGAACTGAGCCCTGAGGCACCCCAGTAGTTAGATGTTGTGACTTGGACACCTCACCTCTCCAAGATACCTTGAAGGGACCTATCTGAGAGGTAAGACTCAAACCACTGGAGTGCGGTTCCTAAGATGCCCTTTGCCAATAGGGTTGATGGGAGGATCTGGTGGTTAACAGTGTCAAAAGCAGCGGACAGGTCCAGCAAGATAAGTATTGAAGGTTTGGAATCCGTTCTTGTCAGTCTTAGGGCTTCACCAACTGAGAGCAAGGCAGTCTCGGTTGAATGTCCACTTCTGAAACCAGACTGGTTGTTGTCAAGGAGGTTGATCTGTGTGAGAAAATATCAACCATAAAATATTACAATATCAGCACATGTTCAATGCGGCAGTGGCGAGTTTATATATTTATAACTCACAGTTGCAAATGTAAACTCACACTTGCGAAGTCAGAATTGTGAGATAAAAAGTCACAATTACCTTTTTATTTTTATTCAGTAGCAGAAACAAACTTCTATACGTCTTTGACCAGTAATTCCTGCTTGTAACATTGAAACATGACCTTTCTGTCAAGCTACTTTGAAACTATGTTGTAAAATGTGAAATATACAAATAAACTTGAATTTAATAGCCCAAATTAAAATTATCTAATTTTAAATGTACTGAATGTACAAATTGTGTTGATTATTATTTAGCAATCTAATCGCAAATCTAGGCTTAATTTTTTAGTATTCAAGAAGGTTGTTAGCGAGTTTCCTTCTCTTCTCATTCTCACTGTCCTTCATTCTCAACCTTGCATATTTTGTGCCTTCTGTCCTTCTTTTGTTGTTATTCTTTCTCATTAATCTCTTGTCTTGGTGGGTCATTGCTTAGCATTATGTAACAGACTGCGATCCATATAAAAGATCACTCAATGACATACACTCTCTTAAGCATGAAGCCTGGACACACTACCTGAGGTTTATATAGGACGGAATTGAATGTTTTGTGTGTGAAGCGTGGTGCCTTGGGTTCAGCGGCATGTTATTGTGTCCTAGAAAAATAATTTTCTTGTTTTACAGGACTGGCCAAACATAAGGCATGAAAGAATAGCAGAGAGGAGGAATGATGTGCAGATGGAGGAGTGGAATGATGACAGGATTTAGGAAAGAATGAAAAAGCTGCAGCAGCAAGGCTGAATATCATCACACTGTTCACCTAACTGTCATCTTTTTAACAACACAAGCATATTTTCCAGGTAAGAAAAATAGTGCAGCCGTCTGTGTGGCAGCTCACTGTAGCTCTGCTGTCGCATTGCTATCTAAGATTCCTATTGTCCTCATTCCTGTTCATGAAAGCCTGCAGTCTGAATCATGTCTCCACTCTCTCAGCTGAAACTGCGTCACTTCTCGCTGTTGTACAGACGTCACAGACACCAGTCGCCCCTCAGGTGCAATGACAGTCCAATCACAGCCACGCCTGCACAATTACACTGTGTAAACTGAGCAATAAACCGCCAAAACGGCAGCGTCAGCGCTGCGTGACATTACACTGGCAAACATACTTTATCATAACGTTGGCAGGAGACTGCAGAATGCTTTTCAGAATATGACTCGTCCATTTAAGGCCATTTGTAGGATGCTGACTCGAAACCTTGTGAAGCAGTTATTTTTTAGGCACTTTGGTAGTCTTTCAGTGTATTTGCTAAGTTTACCCAAATATGGAAAATCTGTCACCATTTTTGTTTTACCCTCGCTCACAAACCTGTATGACTGAATGACTTCTGCAGAACACAAAAGAAGATATTGGTAAAAACAAAATTGTAATTTTGTTTGAAAACTGTATGAAAGTATTTTTCAAAATAGTTTTTTTTATGTTCCACGGAACATAAAAGGAACGGATGTTTGGAGCGCCATAAGGGTGAGTAAATGATGATGACAGAATTTTGATGAACTATCCTTTTAAGTAGGTTTCTGGAATTTTACCATTTGAATTGAATCAAGATGCTTCACTTTAACTCATTTTGAAAAATAAGTAAATAACTTCATTTTCTAAGACCTTATTGATACTTTTACTATGGCAAACAACAAAAACCAACATAGTTGGAAGTGCTTAAATGAAAATGATGTCTGATTCATTGATAATTCATTCTTCTGACTTCTTTTCGGTTCCTTTCAAAACATCAGTCGAATCTGCTCATAAATCAGTCATAATGATTTATTCATGAATCTGTCTGAATACACTCGAAGACACTCAGCAAGGGAGAATACAACTCTGTATTACAGTATAGCAAAATGTGTGATGCTAGATATTTTGTTTAAATATTTTATGCTGTGTATGTCTGTTTTATATATTTATATATATATTATTTTATATATATATATATATATATATATATATATATATATATATTAGTGCCTTGAAAAGGTTTTTGCTTCCTTCCTGTTTTTTTTTTTCCTTCATTTTTTGCATATTTGTCACACTTAAAAGATTAACATCAAACAAATTTTAATATTACACAAAGGTAACCCGAGTAAATACAAAATGCAGTTTTGAAATAATTTTATTTATTAAGGGAAAAAAGCTGTCCAAACCTGCCTGGCCCTACTTGAAAGTAATTGCCCCCTAATAACTGGTTGTGCCACCCTTTGCAGGAACAACTGCAATCAAGCGTTTGCGATAACTGGCAATGAGTCTTTGACGTTGCTGTGGATGAATTTTGGCCCACTCTTCTTTGCAGAATTGTTTTAATTCAGCCACATTGGAGGGTTTTCGAACATGAATGGACTGTTTAAGGTCATGCCACAGCATCTCAATTGGATTTAAGCCCAGACTTTGACTTGGCCACTCCAAAATGACTTGGCCACTCCAAAATCTTAATTTAGTTTTTCTTGAGCCATTCAGAGGTGAGTTTGGGATCATTGTCCTGCTGCATAACCCAAGTGTGCTTGTGCTTGAGGTCACAAACTGATGGCCGGACATTCTCCTTCAGAATTTTCTGATAAAGCGCAGAATTCATGGTTCCATCTATTATGGCAAGTCATCCAGGTTCTGAAGCTGCAAAGCAGCCCCAGACTACCAAACTACCACCACAATGTTTGACTGTTGGTATGATGTTCTTTTTATGAAATGCTGTGTTGGTTTTATGCCAGATGTAATGGGACGTGCACCTTCCAAAACGTTCAAGTTTTGTCTCATCAGTCCACAGAATATTTGCCCAAAAGTCTTGGGGATAATCAAGATATTTTTTGGCAAATGTGAGACAAGCCTTTGTGTTCTTTTTAGTCAGCAGTGGCTTTTGCCTTGGAAATCTCTCATGGATAGCATTTTTGCCCAGTGTCTTTCTTATTGTTGAATCATGAACATTGACCTTAATTGAGGCAAGTGAGGCCTGCAGTTCTTTTAGATGTTGTTCTGGGTTCTTTTATGACCTCCTGGTCGTTGCACTCTTGGAGTAATTTTGGTAGGCAGCCACTCCTGGGAAGGTTCACCACTGTTCCAAGTTTTCTCCATTTGTGGATAATGGCTCTGACCGTGGTTTGCTGGAGTTCCAAAGCCTTAGAAATGTCTTTATAACCCTTTTCAGACTGATACGTCAACTATTTTGTTTCTCATCTGTTCTTGAATTTCTTTAGATCTCAGCATGATATGTTACTCTTTAAGCATGCTTCACTTTGTCAAACAGATTCTATTTAAGTGATTTCTTCTTCTTAAACAGGTATGGCAGTAATCAGGCCTGGGTTTGGCTAGTGAAATTTAACTCAGTTTTCTAAAATAATGTGGTTAATCACAGTTCTTTCATGATTTAACAGGAGGGGGCAATTATTTTTTCATGTAGGGCAAGGTAGTTTTGAGCAGCTTTTTACCCTTAAAAATTGAAAATCATTTAAAAACTGCATTTTGTATTTACTTGCATTATCTTTGTGTAATATTACAATTAGTTGGATGATCTGAATCTTAAGTTCGACAAATATGCAAAAAATAAAAAAAACAGGAAGGGGGCAAAAACGTTTTCATGGCACTGTGTGTATGTGTGTGTATATATATATATATATATATATAGGGTAAAGGTATCTATTAAGCTCACCAAAATCTACATTGAGACATTTTTAGTGCACAAGATATTGGTTTCAGTAGAAAAAGTTATGTTAAAATAAAATATTAATCTCTCACACAAAAATATTTTATTTTATTTTATATACATCATTAAATTCATAAAGTCTGGCTGTGCTTAATGGGTACATTTTTAACCCTTTAAGCACACCACTGTTCCCATTAAGCTCACATCATGTTTTATTAACAATTCTTGTTTATTTTAAGGAAAAGTTTGAAAGAATAACTGTAAAAGATATATATATTTTTTTGAAGGTGCAAAGTCAATCACAAAAAAACAAACACTAAGATCAAGCAACAAGGCATTCAAGTCGATCAGTTATATATTCATACTGAAGTGTCATCTAAGCACATTGCAACATCTAGACTAGTCCACATTCAGCTAAGTAACACATTCAAAAATAAAACAAACCAATAAAACATTTAATTCATGAGGATGAACACAGAAACTAGCCTTATTATGAAACCTCTTTTTTTAAATGGATGTCAACTTATCTATAGTCTCTTATGGCTGGAATACACTACACGATTTTTGCCCTGATTTTCCCCAGATTTATAGTCTGGAAAAGTTGAGACTGGTTGCCAAAGATCAGAGCCAGTCTGCTGACTTGAGTTGACACTTTAAAGATTAAAGTCTGTTTATGAAGAATTTACATCAATGTTCAATGTGGAATAGCTTAAAGAGAGTATACTGAGCTTAATTGGAGCAGCAACATTTTTTTATAAATTTCATGCAATATTTATTAAAAATGACAGGATTTTGCAAAATAAATAGTCTAGGTCATGTATTAAGTTCATACATATTTTAATATGAACCACTATTATTAACAATATTTATGAAATTATACCTTTTCTTATAGATGTCACACTGAAGCTGTGTGAATTTCATAGTAGTCTACCCTTTAAGCTCACCATAAAATAGGACAATTTTGGATCTAATATAATTATTTCCCACATCCAAGTTCCAGGTTACCACAGGGGGAAACAAAGGGCTGAAAAAGCAAGATATTTTGAAAAGATTCAGCTGGGAGAACATCTAGCTACTAATTAAGTTAATTGACATCAGGTCTGTAACATGATTAGCTATAAAAGGGATGTCTTGGAGAGGCAGAGTCTCTCAGAAGTAAAGATGGGCAGAGGCTCTCCAATCTGTGAAAGAGTGTGTAAAAACAACGTTCCTCAGTGTCAAATTGCAAAGGCTTTGCCAACCTCATCATCTACAGTGCATAACATCATCAAAAGATTCAGATAAACTGGAGAAATCTCTGTGCATAAGGGACAAGGCCGAAGACCTTTGTTGGATGCCCGTGGTCTTCAGGCCCTCAGACGACACTGCATCACTCATCTGCATGATTCTGTCATTGACATTACTAAATGGGCCCAGGAATACTTCCAGAAACCACTGTCCGTAAACACAATCTGCCGTGCCATCTAAAACTCTATCATGCAAAAAGGAAGCCATATGTGCACATGGTCCAAAAGTGCCGTTGTGTCCTGTGGGCCAAGGCTCATATAAAATGGACTGTTTCAAAGTGGGAAAAGTGGTCAGACAAGTCCAAATTTGACATTCTTGTTTACGTTTACATTTACATTTACATTTAATCATTTAGCAGACGCTTTTATCCAAAGCGACGTACAAATGAGAACAATAGAAGCAATCCGACCATCGAGAGTGCAGCAGTATCCAAGTGCCATGACAAGTCTCAGTTAGTCCAGCACAGTAGACGTAGCTAGTATTTTTTAATTTTTTTTATAAGACAGACAGACATAATAGGTAAGTGTTAGTATTAGTTGATCAGGTGCTGGCGAAAAAAGATGCGTCTTTAGATGATTTTTGAAAATGGGTGCATAAGGTTGAACTAGTGAGTTTAGATATATTGGTGCAGTGCTAGTTGTCATCTTGTAGGCAAACATCAGTACCTTGAATTTGATGCGAGCGGCTATTGGTAGCCAGTGCAACTTGATGAAGAGAGGGGTAACGTGAGCTTTCCTCGGTTCATTAAAGATCACTCTGGCTGCTGCATTCTGGATCAGTTGTAGATGTTTGATAATACTTGCGGGAAGGCCTGCGTTACAATAGTCCAGTCTGGACAGAACAAGAGCTTGGACAAGGAGTTGTGCAGCTTGCTCAGACAGGAAGGGTCTAATCTTCCTAATGTTGTATAAGGCATATCTGCAGGACCGGGCCGTTGTAGCAATACGGTCTGTGAAGCTTAACTGATCATCTATCACAACTCCAAGGTTCCTGGCTGTCCTGGAAGGAGTTATGGTTGATGAACCCAGCTGTATAGAGAGGTTGTGGTGGAGTGATGGATTGGCTGAAACCATGAGCAGTTCTGTCTTGGCAAGGTTGAGCTGAAGGTGATGGTCTTTCATCCAGCTAGAGATGTCACTCAGACAAGCTGCAATGCGAGCAGCTACCGTCGGATCATCTGGTAGGAATGAGAGGTAGAGTTGAGTGTCATCAGCATAGAAGTGATGAGAAGCCATGCTTCTGAATGACCGATCCTAATGACGACATGTAGATGGAGAAGAGAAGTGGTCCAAGCACTGATCCTTGAGGAACCCCAGTAGCCATAAGTTGTGACTTTGAAACCTCACCCCTCCAAGACACCCTGAAGGACCTATCTGAGACGTACGACTCAAACCACAGGAGCGCGGTTCCTGAGATGTCCTTCTTTCTGAGAGTGGACAGGAGGATCTGATGGTTAACTGTGTCAAAAGCAGCAGACAGGTCCAGTAAGATGAGTTGGAAGAAGATTGTTGGAAATCACAGATGCCGTGTCCTCCGGGCTAAAGAGGATGGAGATCTTCCAGCGTGTTATCAGCATTCAGTTCAAAAGCCAGCATCTCTGATGGTATGGGGGTACATAAGTGCATACGGTATGGGCAGCTTGCATGTTTTGGAAGGCACTATGAATGCTGAAAGGTATATAAAGGTTTTAAAGCAACATATGCTCCTCTCCAGACGACATCTATTTCAGGGAAAGGCCTTGTGTATTTCAGCAGAACAATGCAAAACCATATACTGCAGCTATTACAACAGCATGGCTTCGTGGTAGAAGAGTCCAGATCCTGAATTGGCCTTCCTGCTGTCCAGATCTTTCACCTATAGAGAACATTTGTCGCATTATTAAATGAAATACATCAAAGATCACCGAACTCTTCAGCAGTTTGAAAACTATATCAGGCAAGAATAGGACCAAATTCCAATACCCAAACTCCAGAAACTCATAACCTTGATGCCCAGACATTTTCAGACTGTTTTAAAAAGAAGAGGAGATGCTACACCATGGTAAATATGCCCCTGTCCCAACTATTTTGAGAACTGTAATAGGCATCAAATTGGAAACGAGCCCATTTTGTGCATAAAATTTTAAAATTTCTCAGTTTAAACATTTGTTATCTACGTTCTGTTGTGAATAAAATATTGGCTCATGTGATTTGAAAGTCTTTTAGTTTTCATTTTATTCAAATTTAAAAAACGTCCCAACATTTCCGGAATTCGGGTTGTACATATACATTCACATACGTGTGAGTGAATCATTCAAACCTACTGTGACCTCGAAACATTCTCTCACACTGACTGCTGCTGACAAAGTCATGGTTCTTACTGCTACACCAAATATAGCCGACAGAGAGCATGTGAAACGTGAGGAGAATCTAGATGCTTTGCTGATAACATTTTGAATAGAATCATTAGTAAAGCTTGCAAGTAAGTGAATTTAAAGGCTAATTTATACAACATATGAACAGGTTAGTTGTCTCTGCACATTAAATTGTCATAGGAGAATGTATCTTAACATTAAAAAAAAAAAAAAAAAACTTTAATGCACTATACTTTTTCCCTTCATCTATACAAAACACCAAGTATCCAATTTCACTTTAAGGGCAGATGGGGTCAGATTTTCTACGCTTAGACGTTATTGTTGTCATGCTTGTATGAGTCTGCTTTGGATAAACATGTTTTGATGTAAAGGAGGCACGTATATGAAGAGAAACAGCGTGACTGATGGTAAATACGGGCGAACGGCTGTGTCTCGTCAGTGTGAAATGTGCCTCCTGTTCTATTGACGGACCGGTGCAGGTGTTGTGTTGAAGTTTATGTGTGTCTCCCTGTCAGCTGGTATTTTTCCACTTCTGCATCCTCTTTGTGTCCTGAGCTCTTTCATCAGGTAACCGGTCACATATATTGCTGCTTTCTGCTTGGAAAATTCCATGCTGCAACCTTGAAGAGGAGAGAGCAGGAGGGAGAGAGAGTGAAGATGAGAGATGTGATGGAGAGGGTGTTTGAGAGAAAGTGTGAGAAGGACAGGAGGAGTGCAATTAGATGAGATTAGATCATGCCATGGTGTAAAGAGGGCCATATCGACCCTTTTATCTAATTTAATGCACATAATGTGTATGGAAAGCTCTGGTAACGAGCAACCACACAGAGAATGAATTTCATTGGGAAAGTGTCTCTACAAATCATTTGTTAGCAGAGCACTAAATAGCCTTAATCAATGTAAATTAGTTTTTTTTTTCTTTGCTCTAGGCCTGTAGAACAGTGTTCTGGAAATATCAGATTTTTTTTTTGCCATAAAGTCAGAAAAATTGAGTGATTATACTTTTTTCTACTGCTCTGCTTAGTTTATCAACTAGATATAGCTATTTTTGCGTAAAGTGATGTAATCACGCGTGACTGGAAAAGTTGCTTGATAAAACCTTGTAACTCACTGTTGTTTATCTAATTGAATTTTTTTAACCCATAATAATTTTTGCAAATTATAGTTTCTTCTGCTGATAAAATATAACTTAAATCACAAGAACCTGTTTTTATTTATTTATTTACTTATTTATTTATTCTGCTTCCTCTTGTTTGTTCTTACAACAGTCCAGTTAAGTGTTAAGAGATTCATCTTCATTAGCCTTGTCAAATTCTGCAGACTCTCTTTACATTGCTTAACAGCTTTTTGGATCATTTGAAGTCTGCTGCTTTGCCAAAGCAGCCAAAGATAATTTGTTAAACATTCAGACAGTAATGACTGACAGCCTGACTCCCTGAATAAATAGCAATAAGCTATTTTGAGGTTTATTAAGTATGTATTTAAGAATTTATGATCTTCTATACATTCTCATTGTTCCCTCAGCATTCTCATTAAAAATCCATTCAAACATTTTGGGCTGTTGTTGGATTTTGTAATTTTCATTGGTAGTCGGAGTAATCTAGGTCTGCGCCAGGTTGAACTGCATGCTTGCTCTTTGATTTACTGTCCAAAGATTATGCTGACTCCAGGCTTTATTCTCACCTCATAAAATCAACTAGGCGAATCTGTTTAATTCTTAAATGGCAAAGATAGATTTGAATATGCATTCATATGCAATTGTTGCACTCTGTATACTTAAAGGGGTCATATAATGCCATTTTTGTACAAGCTAATATGATTCTTTAGGGTCTAAATTCAAAGTTTTTAATATATTTTAATTAAAAATTCTCATTAGTATTGTAAGAAAACACTCATTTTACCTGCTCAAAAACAGCTCTGTTTTCAGCACACCGTTTTAGTGCGTGTGTTTTTAAATGTTAGTGAGCTTTGCTCGCCCCGCCCCTCTGTTCTATGGGGCGTTTTTGACACAACACACGTGGAGTGTTGCCTTGACAACAGTTGAGGGTATATTTTGAAGAATGGCAGTAAATATGTGATCAGATAACATAACTTATTCTGGCATAATATTGAAAAACATCAATTAGAGTATTTATAGTCTTGGATCATATGCATTTGCAGGATGTAAACAGTATTTTGCAGGTATTGTGTTACCATTAATTTTCATGCACTTATAACTGTTTTTTATTTATTTAAATTTTTTACATTACTTCTTAACAGACACCGTTATAAACCATCTACAAAAGTAAGCTTAGTGTAGTGTTATCATGTTAACTTTAATACCTGCGTACACAGTTTGTAATAACACAATAACCATAACGTTTTGTTCATTATAAACATGGGATTATTAATTATATTGAGAACGTCGTAAATAGAAAACATGCATGTACCCTGAATGTAAACATTAGCCACATACATCGTGAAGCGTGCTAGCGATTTGCAAAGATTAATATAAAGATTAATATAAAGGTTAATTAAACGTTACACTCACTTCTTCTGGAGGTTCAGCAGGAACACGAATAGTTGGTACCGATTCTTTTTTCAGGAGCAGCTTCTTAGCAAAACCAGCTTTATACTGACCTTCATTTATAAAGCAGTCTGGTGAAAAATGATTCGCGCAAACATGAAAACATTGACGTTGCTCGTGGGGAATATTCCCTTCAAAAGCAAAACTCAGCCACTGTGTCTTCAGCGGTTCGGACTTAGGAACATCAAAATGACTGCTGTGTTCATTATTGCCCCCCCGAGAACAGAACACCACAATTGCTTAGACACCATTCTGCTCATAGACAGCTCCAGCGTATATCAACAATGACGCGCGGACTATGATTGACAGCTCGCTCACGAGCAAGGGCGGGTCTGTGTTGAAACACTGCTGTCAATCAACCATCGTGGGAGGGGCGTCCGACCGTGTGGCGTCACACGGTCGAACGGCTTGATTTGAGACAGGGTAAAACAAATAAGGAGATTAAAAAAAAAACACTGGATGGATTTTTATCATTTTATGATGGTTGTGTACAGGCACTGCTAACACACATTTCAGTACAATCAACTTGTAAAAGTGCATGTACCATTATATGACCCCTTTAAGTGTATTTTTGCTCTAAATAATTTTGTTGATGACAAAGATGTAGTTGTTCAATTATATAAAATTGATAACAATGGTAACAAATAAGAAACACAGATTCAGAAGTTTTGGAAAGTATGTGATGTGACAATCAATTAATGCCAATTACTTAAGATTGCTTTTTTGTGTATCAATTTGTCAATTTTGAGCCTATATCTTTGTCTGCTTGGCTGATTAAATTTTATCTCCACATATGTCAGTTCATATACCAGAATCTGTTTATTTTGTGGATTTTGAGTAGATATTGCGTATAAGTGCATTTATTTTCAGCAATTTTGCAAACGTCTCATAATGAAACCGTATTGTACGCCTATTGCAGTTATATCAGCCAATGGCCACCATGCTTTCACCATGCTTTCAAGATATTGGCACTAATATAAAAAAAACATATCAGTTGACCATTTGGTCATTGGAGGCATCATGGATTATTTGTATATCAGGGAATATTTTTGCAGAGAAGGAACAGGAGATTGAACATGTTAAAGAGATTGAAATGTTCTGCCTGTAAAAGGTAGTTACAGGCTACACGCTACAGAGAAGACAGATGAGCGAAAAGCAAATAGATTTAGCGCAGCATAAGAGGATAGAGGGGAACTGCTACTTCTTGTACCAGAAGTAAGTGTGTGTGTGTGTGTGTGTGTGTGTGGTCTCTGCAGAAACACGTGCTGCTCTGCTCACATGCAGCAGTGATTGCAAAAATTCTGCAGTACCCCTCCAATACCAATACTGACTCACTCATCCCTGTGGTACCAACCCGTATCTGACTGTATTCTCTAAGACACACAGAGTCCCTGCAGGATTGTCATTTTCTGCACAGTTTTATGAGCATTTCTCCTGAGAATTTTGCTAATGAACCACCGCAAAGCAACAGGAACGCGATTGTCAGTCACGTTTGGTGCACTCAGTTGGGGTTGTTCATACAAAGTTCAGTTTTGATAGAGATTTATGACCCAATTCTATAAGACGTCTTAAGATGGTTTCTTTAATTTCTTTAAATCATTGTCTCAAAACCGAATTTTGGAAGTTTAGTTAGGCTATGTACTGATGTTGGTGATGAATATGTAAGTGATTAATTATTTTACGCATTTTTCTCTCAATATCAAAAACACAAATGACAGTGGTGAGAAAACAACAGTTAAGAAAACATCTATTCATAGTGGCGTGGATATTCAGCACTTCAGTCAAGTTAACGTTGCACTTTTTTCAATAGATTGTTTTATAGCATCTTTACAGTATTAAACATACATGAAAAATAATGTCAGGTGTCGAATTACAACTTCACTTTCTTCTGTAAAGCAGCTCTTCAGTGTGAACAGGTTTTTACTTACTTTTGACCTTAAAGGGGTCATATGATGCGATTTCAAGTTTTCCTTTCTCTTTGGAGTGTTACAAGCTGTTTGTGCATAGATAAGATCCCTGAAGTTGCAAAGACTAAAGTCTCAAAACCAAAGAGATATTCTTTATAAAAGTTAAGACTTGACCACGCCCACCTAAAACGGCTCATTCAAACACGCCCCCACATGTCTGCATCATGGTGTGGGAAGATTTGCAAAACACTGCCCAAACGTATACGCAATGAAAGAAGGCGGGACTTTTATTCTCGCTGTAGTATGAAGTGTTCGACTTGAAGCAGCACTGTGCAGAATGATCAGTGTATAACATCAAAGTGGCGCAAGAGCTATTCGAAAGCATAAGGATCCGTCTGCTCTCTTATGACTCTCGCGGTACTGTGATGTCATACACTGATCATTCTGCGCAGCACCACTTCAAGTCGAACACAACTAATGTTGCTGCTGCCGGCGCCATGTCCTAGAGATGCTGTGTTTCGTTGTGAAAGCGAAATTACTTTGTTTGGGCTTCCAAAAGAGGACACAACTAGAAATCAGTGGTTAAGTTGTATTTACAACACTGTTCCAGAACAGTTCAACCCAAATATTAGAGTGTGTGCAACGCATTTTACAGAGGACTATTTCCTGAACCTGGGAGTAGCCTGCCAGCTGTGCTCAAAGACTGTTTCTATAAAGTGGCGCAATTCCAACTTTGCAAGGACAGTCTGGCGCTTCTAAGTATGTTTTCATATTTAAAGAATTTGCCACTGACTACTCAAATGCAGTTTTGAGCTGTGTAGAGTAGTGCTTGTCGTTTCTCTGATTACACATGCAGACAGGGGTGTCGCTAGTTGGGGGAAAAGGGTGACAGAGTGCATAGGGCCCAGAGGTCTGGGGGGCCCGTGATCACCTGGACATTGGGAGCACCAGGACATTCCATTCAAGTAGTGGGCCGATCGCCGAAACGAGAGAGAGCTCCCCGATATTAGGCACTGTTTTTACTCCAAAAGCGCGAAGCAGCGCTCCCCGATGCATCAGCCAGCCGTGCGTCAAAGCAGAGCGGGATCAGTCACCCGCAGAGCACTGACAATGGTGCGCCACTATTTATAAGTGATAAACAGTGCAAGTCACTTGATCCATTCAGATGTGTCACAGAATTGTTATACAGTCGCGTGATATGAGAACATTAAAAGTTCTGTAGTGATGCTGGCTGAAAACAGCCACGACAATGAGGTATATTGGAAAACGCCAATTGGCTTGTCACCATCAGCACCATAGTAATTTAACTTGAAGTTATTAACACTGTACAAATAACCTATGTGTTGGCAGAAATGTATTTATTATAAATGTATTATATACATATTGTGGAATATGTTAATTTTACAGAAGGTGTTTTGTAGTTTCTTCGTTTCGTTTTATTTTTTTTACTACAAATTTTATAGTTTATTATTACTTATTACTTATTTTAAAAACCATATAACCATGGTAATGAGGACCATGGTTTTACTTCTTGTGACCACCATCCTACTAATACTAGTCAGCTAAACTCTGGATTATAAGCAAGAACTTATTTCGTTTTAGATGTTTAGTTCTAATGAATTTTAATTGAAGTAAAATGTTAATTCAATAAGGGCCTGATTAAAGATAAATATCAGTGTCTTATATAAATTAGGTGTTTATTATTTACAAATAATAAAGTTCATAAACGGAGATTCACCCAAAAATGAAAATTGTCATTATTTACTCAACATCATGTTATTCCAAACCTGTATGAATTTCTTTCTTCTGTGGAACATAATTTGAGAATTTTTGTCCATTGTCACATTGTTGACGCCAGGGAAACGCGGAGACGTAGGAACTTCGGGACGAAAGACTTTATTTACAATAACCATATTGACATACGCAATGACAACATATGACAAACTATTGACATTCAAGACCGAACACTCAGACTAGGAAACACAGGGCTTAAGAATGCAAGGGAGACGAGATAATTAACAACACAGGGCTGGGGACGAATTAACTAATGATGACATAAACTAGGACAAGGACAGGAACTCTAAATAAGGTCATGAGAGGAGGGGAAAACACAAGACGTAGAGACACAGTCTGACATCCATACAGTAGAAGTCAAGGGTAACCAAAATGGTTTGGTAACATTCTACAAAATCTTCTTTTATGTACAACAGAAGAAAGTAAGTCATACAGGTTTGGAACGAAATGAAGGTGAGGAAATGATCATTGAATTTATTAGCAGTAACTTTCCAGCAGTCTAGCTCAAAATCAATGGTTTTAAAGTGCTTTTCTATGTGACAAAAATCCATTAAGTTTGTTGCATTATTAATTTTCAGAAAGGTTTCAGAAAGGCGGGGCATAGAGGAGTAACAATAATGTACAGTATGTGGAAAATAATGTTTTTTTTTGTTTTTTTTTAAACCCCATAAACACATTGCATTACACCAAAGACACTAAATAATGTTCTTTTTAGCAACATCATATGAGTCAAAAATCACACCTTCCTGTTACGTAATCACCACAGACTAATGGTAGTTCAAAGGTTTTTTCCAGAAAGTTTGCTGTGGCAAGCTGTTTTAAACTCCCATAACAAACCCCAAACAAACATTGTTTTGATTTTGTTCAAAATGACGTCATTCAAGTTTGTTTTTCGATTTCATTCAAAGGACTTTATATCTGCACTACTTAACTGGCCTCTATCGCTGTCTGTGGTTGAAACACAAAATAGCTGTTTATTTGCTGATGAGTTAGGCTGATGATACACTGGGCAACTTTTTTTGAATAATGTTGCTTGGGTATTTTCCCACTGGGAATGGTTAACAAATTTCTATCTGGATACTTTAGATCGGTCGTGGGCCCTGTGTGTCACCTGGCTGCCTGTTGACGGCAACATTGACCAAAGTTACCTTGCGTATCATCAGCCTTAGTTTGGTAGCTCGGCCTTCTTTTCTCTGTTTATGGACATGACACAAAAATATGCCAGGTCGAATGACAAAGACATCAAATTTCCTGTAAAATTTGATTCGAGCGCTCAAATTAGAAATCATTATTGTAGGATTACTGTAATGAATTGAGGTAAGGAAGAGTGCTGACTCTTTATTTTGTTTTTGATGTACTTGCTATGGAATGGCATTTTGTTCATTTTTAATCCAAAAACTTTCATAGTGCATCATTTTTAAGTGTTTTGGCCTACTTTTTGCATTAAATTGATCCCATGCCTCAAAGCTCATAACTCATACAAAAACAAATGACCCTTTTGGGCATCTATAAAGAGTGTATCTACTTTCAACTAATTTAAGGGGGACTAAAAAAATTAATTTCAAAGAGCTGATTTTCAATTTGTTAATGTGATCTGGCATGTTGCAGCTTTTGCCCAGTCAGAGCATTTAAGAGAAACTTCATATCCTCCATTCCTAGTCTCCAGTGACCCACATAAAAACCCTGAAGACCTACATTATTCTCATTTAACAAAGTGGCTAATTTGTAGAACAGAGGGGCTGGCTTTGGGGTTGCATATTAGAACATTGTGGAACACACATAAAGACACACGACCTTGCAATCAGGTTAAAACAGCTGTGCCACACATACACACCCGATACTCCCCCCTCACACTGTTATAGATGCAGTTAATTAGAAAATTAAATTGATTAACCCATCGCAGCACTTGGGCATATTTGCACAGTCTCAGTACATCGCATATGGTTGGGTGGATGTGGTGGGTGTCCACGTGCACGAGAAACACATGCCATAGGCAGTAACTGTACTGAAAAATAGTGCACCACTGCTTTTCTCTATTTTTCTGTACATGACAGTATATGCAATCAAGAATTAAGGAATTATAAAGTGATAGAGACATAGAAATGAACAATTTACATTAGGGTTTCATTAGTTTACTACATTGGTTACATGAACTAACACTGTTAATTTCAACATTTATATTAATACATTTATTAAAACATTTATTAAAATCAAAAGATGCATCGGTTAATGTTGTTTAATGGACTTTAATAAAAATGAACTAACAATGAACATTTGTTTTTGTATTGACTAACACTAATAAAGGTCAGTAAAAACTGCAAATAATGTATTTCTGATGGTTAGTTACTGCATTGTAATGGGACCATATTGTGAACTGTCCAGAAATTAAATGAAATGGAGAGAAGAATATAAGTGAGGGCAGACTACTCTTCCAACTGTGAGGCTGAATACTTCTAGAAATGTCTGCAGATACTGTTACTCACAGTCTTGCTCACTGAGTTTCTGTGTCTTTCTGTTATTACCAGCAACTGCAGAGGCTGTATGACACAGTGTTTGGGATTGCCTTCCATATTTACTAACAGGCGTGCCAGAAATGAGGGAGTAATCATAATGTTGATGGATGAATGATGGATATATAGATACACCTTACATTTTGAAGAGCAAGTCGTGTGTTTGCTTACTCTAGAGCATGTGTGTCACACTCAGCTCTGGAGGGCCACCATCCTGCGAAGTTTAACTCCAATCAACTCCAACACACATGCCTGGAACTTTCTAGCACTCTCAAAGACTTTGATTAGCTGGTTTAGGTGTGTTTATTTATGGTTGGAGCTGAACTCTGCAGGACAGCCTCACAGAGTTTGACTCACATGCTCTAGAAAGTGAATGTGCATTTGCTGGACCTGTCTGAAAAATTCTGTTGTGTAGAATAATGTGTAAGATAATAATTTGATCTGTAGAAACACAAAGTATGATACTGTTATAAGTTCTAATGTTACATAGACTGTTTTCACTAGATAGGATCTGTATATTCATGGCTAGAAGAAGCTGTTATTCTGTTGTGAAATGTTATGGGCAACATTTACACCTGTATATAGCACTGTCCACAAACAGATGTTAATTACATAAACGGAGTGAATAACCATTTGGTGAAACTGATGGTTACCTTTTTTTTCTTTTCTTTTTTTCCTGTTATTATTATTTCCTGTTATTGTACTATTTATCTAATCATTATAGTCCCTTTTTAGTCCCTTAACTCTTTTTTGTTGTTGCTGTCGTTGTAAAGTGTTCCTTTAGGAAGATGTTGTACAAACCAGGAGTTTTAGGAAGGTTATATAAATTAAAAATAATACTAATTATTGTTTCTGACAAGACATTATAATTTTCTACTTATTAGTTTCTTACTGTTGCTGCAATATAGCTAAATTGTAAAATAATAGATAGATAGATAGATAGATAGATAGATAGATAGATAGATAGATAGATAGATAGATAGATAGATAGATAGATAGATAGATAGATAGATTTTTATTTTAGTAGTTCTGCTAGGTGACAATAGTAGTGCAGAAACTACATACTCCACCCGATTTCATGGCAATTCGTACATATTTTAATAGGTGGCTAATTTGTGCGACGTCATTCGTATGAATTTGTAAGTTTTGTGAAAAATTTAATGACCGCCCCATGCCCCTAAACCTACCCCTCACAGAAATCGTGTAAAGGCATACAAGTGAGGTTGTATGAATTCGTACGAGTTAGCCACTTCGGGAAAATACATACGAATTGGTCATAAAGATAGCGTTGACATACTCCACATAATCAGTCATTGCTTGTTAACGTCCATCCATCCATACCTCTAAATGGTTACTGTTTTGCAAGGTTGGATTTTTATTTTTTATTAGTATTTCAAAAGGATATTGGGATATCTGCATTCTGGGAATGTCTTTTTTTTTTTTTTTTTAGTTTTATTCTTGGCCTTTTTGCCTTTATTTTGACAGGACAGTAAGTATTGACAGGAAGCGAAGTGGTAGAGAGAAATGGGGACAGATTGGGAAAAGTTTGATTTTCGGGAAGCCTGTAGCGTAATATGTCAGCAGCTGCCACGAGGCTATTGGTGCTAACATAGCGGAATTTATAAAAGGATTCTCTAAGTACAGTTTTAAAATTGACTACTTCTTTAGTCCACTGGAATTGTATTTTTTCAAAGTTGTGCTGTTTTCCGAGTTCTAGAAAGAGTTCTTTTCTAGATTATGAGTTCACTGTGGTTCTGGTGTTTGTGTTGGCTGTAATCCCGTGGTTCTCTTGGCCATGTTGATGAATACAAGTCATTGGTTGGTGGTTGAAAGGCTGTCTAATAGTTTGTTTGTGAGAGAGTGTAGGTGTGGAGGCTGCAAAACCAAGAGGGGGTCAGAGATATATATTTACTGAAAGAGTGATAAAGCTGTGGGGTGACTGGAGTTTGAAGCTATTTATGGCTCCCTATTTACCATCTGAGCTCCCGTTTGAAGGGCTTGTATGTGTGTGCATCTGAGCATGTGCTTGCTGATTCATCGCCCCTGCTTTCTCCTTGACATTACTGTCGTGATTGGGTTGCTTCAGAGTAGTGGAATCATAGAAATGTGATGGCGATGGCGTGAGCTAAGAAAACTTCTGGCTTAGACGCTCTGAAAACTCCTGTTGGGTCTTAGAGGCTCTCAGCTTTCATTCCAGTCTCTGTTTAAAATACAGTTTCCTTAAAAGCATTGCAATGTGGTTTAATACAGCACCTTGATGTCAAGGAGTTTTTGATAATGGTCAACTGTGGTTTGTTAATGGTAAACTCTGATGAAACTCATCACAAGACTTTAACGTCCTTTTTTTGTGCACTTGCAAAGGTGGATGAATTGGCTTCTTTTTGAACAAATATTTTGGCAGAGAAAGAAAGAAAAATACATGAAGTGGCGTAAGTTACGCAGTGTTAACCTTTTGTAGATCTGCGACTGAATCACATCTATACTGATATTTAATACAACAGCACAACTGTGAGTGTGATCTTGCTTAAAAACATTGTACTCTGGTTCTCTAAATCTGCATTCTAGTTTCCATAAATGAAGGATTCTTTTTCTGGTTATTAAATAATAATCTAGTGTTCCTTTCAGTCAGATTATAATCAACATAGCCAGCAATCACCACATATTTTTAGTGAGCATTGTCTCTTGTTTTTTGTAAGCTTTTTCCTTATTGTTACAGTAGATGTGCTTAGTCACAGAGCTTTATTGAATTTACTGCCCAACCATTATGCACTATATCGCAACTGTTTGGCTCACGAGGTCCTATCACAAACTGCTTCCTCTTACGTTGAGGTTGCTGCAATTGGTAAACCTCTTTTGAGATTTGGGACACTTGTGTTTTTGTGTTCGCTTTGGTTACTTGGAGATCAGCTCTCAGTAGTTGTAGCCTCTCCTGATTTGAACTGTCTCTGGCTTCATACTGTAATCTAAAGCCTGTCAGTCAGGCTATCTTTGCTCTGTTGGGCTCAGGCCGGACTCTCCAAATATGGCCATGACTTGCTTCTCATATAACTGGCTTCTGGTTCAAAATGTACTCTATAGTTTTTAAATAGTGTATGTCACAAAGGCCTCTAACTGCAGGTATTTAATGCTGCGATCTGAAATGCCAAGACTGTCAATGATGCTACATGACTCAGTAATAGTTTGGCCTATGTGGCCTGTGGTTATGACTCAACTATGACTAAACCAAGTTTATTCTATGCATTCTGCCTTTTATTTTTATTGGTTTTCTTAAATATGCTGGAATCAAAAATACTAAAGCTGTTTGTGCAGCAAAATAAAAGTACCGTAAAATACTGATAAATATACTGTAATTACAGGCAAAACCCTTTTGGTTATGAGATTCAATGCTCAAGTTGTTCCCAATTAAAATGTTTACCCCTTTATGTTTATCAGCATCAGTGTTAACCAAAAAAAATCCCATTGCCATGTTGTAGTTCCTAGAGAAAGCAGACAGCACAGCTGTTTTTCTTGTTAATGTCAGTTGGGAGTTGACTTTAAGATGACCTGTTTTTGATTGTCCTGCGTTTGTGTTGTTTGCTGATCCCTGCACATTTGTGTATGTTCTTATGTGTGGCCAATGGCCTTTGGCCTGAATGTTTTGTACTCCCTGAACTTGTGGTTAAATGTGAACTTCTATTTTTTTTTTTCTTTGAGGAAACTTGCATAACATGGGAACACTCACATAAATAATGTCTTACTTTTGGCATTCACAGCTGCAAGATAACACAAACATATGTACACACAAAGCCACAAGTGTAGACATGCCTTTATCTTGGGAACTCCTAGAAGTCCAGGAACATTGAGAACCTCAAACATCTGCTGGCTATGCACTCGCTGAACTTACAGCCAATCAGAGTGTGCATGTGTGACTTTGTGTTTATAAACTTTGGCTCACTCCTTTGTTCTCTGGAACTGATATATTGTATCTGACATTGTTTTCAGGAAAATCTTGGTTGGTTTCTATGTGCATTGAAATTGGTCTTTGAGTGCTTTTCTGTTTGTTGTTTGATTTCATCTGCTTCATAAATGTATCTCTTTGTTTATTATCTAAACATTATTGCATATGTTGATATGTGTGCACATGTTTATGCATGGCATTTTTAGCTTGCATTTTACCTATTTTTACTGTACTATTTTTTTTATATATATAAATGTTTTTTTTTTTTTTTTTAAGATCAGCGTAGCTCATAGTTCATCGTAATATTTTTGTGATTTCAGTAGGCCACAGGTTGGCCATATTGCATAAAAAATTTATTTAATATAATTTATATAACAAAATATTTTTAATGTGGAACTATATGATAAATTTATAACCTAGTACATAACTTGTTAAAAAATAAAAAATATAAAATTGTAATATTTTCTGTTTGTTCTGTGCATTGTATAGTATCATATATTTTCTGTTAACGGGTTGTCTTTGGTAAATTAGGATAAATTCCTGCATCATAGATGGTTTGTTTCAGTTCATTTCTGGTAAGTTCGTATTCGTTTGGCTGCTATGTTTATAAGTCTCCATCTGTTATTATTGGGTGTGTATTAGTGTGTGCGTATGTGTATTAGTGTCTGTGAATGTGATCTGGTTTTTGGCAGGCCAGGATTCTCTGCAGAGGTTCCACGTGAGCCCTTCTGATCCACGTGCTTATTTTGCTTTAGTACCTTCAGGCCGTATGGATTCAATTAAAGTACAGTTCCAAAGAGAGAGTGGGAGGGTGGTATGGCCAGGGAGCAGTCCGAGAGGAATGGAATGGATACAGTAGGCCTGAAAATGTTATAGAGTAAATGCCAGAAAACAGTTTGTGAACTTGAACTTTAAGTCAGAGTGCATGAACAGGGAGTCTCCTTATTGTAGACATGCAGATAGAGAATGTAGAGTGACGTGTCATTCAAAACCGCTAATCTGGAATGGATTTGGTCCGAGTTTAATGGATTTATTTTTAGTATTTGTATGCAATGATGCAAATGGTGCAACTTAATGTAGTTCGCTTGTATCCTGCGCTGTATTTTTATTTTTTTATTTTTTTTTTGGTGATCATAGAATAGGTCTGCTATCATAGAATAGTATTAGCTGTCTCTAAAAAAAAAATCAAGCTTTTGAACTTATATTTTTAAGTTAATGTGAAAAGCCTTTACTCAACCTTATGGCACAGTACACGTAAACCAACATCCAGGCATTTTGCCATGTGATAATTGTATTCTGTAACACTTTGGTTTAGGGACCAATTCCCACTATTAACTTGCTTATTAGCATGCCTACTAACAAATTGGCTTATTAGTTCTTATAAAGCACATATTAATGCATCATTCTGCATAACCATATTCTAGATCCCTTAATCCTACCTCATACCTGAACTGAACTACTACTAACTATTAATAAGCAGCAAATTAGGAGTTTACGGAGGCAAAAGTTTAATTATTAGTGAGAATTAAATTAAATATTCATATTTTAGAGGTCATATTTTGTTAACGGTAGCAACAGTGCATTGCTCAATATAAAAGCAATATAAAATTCTAATTCTAATGTTACTTTTAAATTGAAATATACTTCAAATTTAATGGAGTCACATAACTGTAAATTATAAGTGGACATATAAATTAAAATATTTTGCAGTAAAAGTATTGTCCCGATAAATTTTATATAAAATTGTATCAGTTAGGTAAACTTTGCTTACTTATTAGGATTTACAGTATTTTTAGTGCATATGGTACAGTTATTTACAATCATTTGACATGGGTTTTTTTTGTACTCTCTTTACTTTTCATTATTTAATTGTCGATTTTTATTTTTTTTTAAGCCTTTATAAAGATAATTGTATTGTACTACCAGTAGTAGTTTATCTTAAGTATTTAACCAGCTAAACTACACTAGTTACCACAATGTCTAAACACTATAGTCAAGTTCCGCACTAGTAGCTTACGCTCAATGAAATAAGGCTCCATCACTTTAAGCATATAGCATCAAGGTCTCTAAAACAGCTCCTGTTTACTGACACAGTATGCACTGTAAAACTACTGCTGAAAAGTCTCCAGGGAGACAGTGAAAAGATTTCCACAAGTTTCTAGTGAATTGAGGGGGCAGTGTCGTTCACATACACATACACACACACACACATACACACACACACACACACACACACACACACACACACATACGTCAGCGCTACGTCACAGCCCATTACACACACCAAGAAAGGGGTCACGGGGGTCTGTGTGGAATCTCCACTGTAACTGAAACTATGGACGTAACCTTCAACTTCACTGGAAGTGGGGCAGGAACGCAGGGGTGTGTTTAACGGTGTTGATGGATGATGTCCAAGATTAAAAGTATCAGAGTTCCATCGTGTTCAGGGATCTCATACTGGACTGTACTGAACCTTTTCCTGACCTTAAAAAGCAATTATTTGGGTACCACCTATTATGAAGACCAACCAACAGTCCCCATGCAGAAAATGGTTCATAGATTATTAATTTAATATAAATGTGTTATGTTTAAAGTTAGATGTGGGGTTAAGGAATGGAAAATATCTTAATATAAGAACAATAGAATTTAATGGCAGTCACCATGATAAAAAAAAACGTGTTTGTGTGAATGAGAGAAACTCTGATGTTGTGCAGAGCGAGTTGGTGGATTTGTTTGTCTCTGTGTGTGGGAAAGTATGTCAACAGTGTCTTGGGGATATATGAGGTTGGGGGGTGTAATTATAGAACCTTGTCAGAAATGTCACCACAGAGCATTGACTTTGCACCATCTTGCCATAGTACTGAGCACAGTTCACTAGCATTGAGACACATGGGCATGCATGCTGGCCTCATGCTTAATGCACTTTCCCTGCAGACATTTGTCACAGAGGTCAAAATCTGCCTCCAACGTTATCATTGGTATCTCTGCAGTGATTTTGAAGCATAGAGCTAAAGGCATTGAAGCAGAAGGACTTGAAAATGGGTCAAAAGCCAGACACAACAAAGCACAAGCATGACTTTTTGATGCGCATCAACACAGATCGATTACAGCATCTCACGCAACACATTTAGATATGCTACTGTGTGGAAACTTGGTGGAAAATTGAAAACAGTTTTGTATGATTTATTTTTTTTTATCTCTGATCAGGGAAACTTGATCTTAGGTGCAGTACAGTCCATGTGACCCTAATGTGAACTGTTGAATCCGTATTAATTATTAACCGGAATGAAAGAGTCTTAATTTAATGCCAGTGTCATAATAATAAAAAATAAAAAAAAGTGTAAAGAATAACTGAAAGTGGAAAATTGTAACTAGACATTATGCATGTCATTTTTCAAATTACATTCAAAAACATGTTTAAATTATTAATTCAAGAAACACCTTGGTACAAAGAAATGTTAATATAATTTTACTTTAATGTGAAAGACTTAATATTCAAAACTAGGCCGCACATAGAGCTCAGGCTTTTGGGTCAAAAGCTTCAACGGTCTGAATGACTGTAAATTGTGTGCTTAAAATATTTATGTTTACTGAATGTTTAAATGTTTGGCAGATCCAGCCTGACTTGACCTTTTACTGTAATGTCTGTCATAAACTGTCCATCTCTTTGTCTAGGTCTTAAATCCTATAATGCCTCCAATCCTCATAATGCATTTGAAAACAAAATGAAATGTCTTTCGCTCTCTCTGTTTTTCTCCCTCACACTCTTTATCGCCCTTTCCTCCGTTGTATTTTGAAATAGGATATTTTGTTTTTGTCCAAAAGAAGCACGTGCTTACACACGCCATGTTGTATGTAAATAGTGGACATGATGAGTGTAAATACGGTGTTTTACAGTTCATTGCTAAAGCAACAAACAGCTTTCAAACGATTTTATGCTCATGTGCCATTCATCACGTTTCATCTTTCTATGGAAAATACTGTTGTGCGTGTGTGTGTGTGTGTAACTCAATAAGTGTGTTTTGTGTGTGTGAGACGCTTTTCTTTATCATGAAATCGTTCCCATCTGTTTCCATGACGCAGAATGTCTGTATTTTGACTACTTTTTCTGCTTATGTTTGTAAAACACTTCATATGTCCAAATATCAGTGTGTGCAGGTGTGTATGGATAGTAAATGTTGCTCGTCTTGCATTTTCTGTTAGACTTGGACTTTCCACATGTAGATCATCTGGTCTTTCTGGTCTGGATTAAAGGTGCACCAGTGAGTAATTTTTTTTGTGTTTTGCCGAGTGAAGCAATAGTGGCCTGGCCTTTAAACTGAAATACCACACAAAAGTTGCTTTTGTAGAAATATGGGTAAATACTTTGAAGATGATTTATTCTGCAGCTGAAATTGTCCCATCTGTAGGGGGTTACCAAAAGA